>CM024576.1:16186471-17424812 GCA_014182395.1 Eucalyptus sp. ANBG9806169
ATGGTTTTTATTTCATAGATGCTTGCAAAGCTTAATCTTGTCCAAATATATCTGGGTAACATGACAATTAAGCATAAAATATCTTTTAGCTATTCAATTTGAGATGCTAGATAGAGGTGAAGATTCATTTAAGCAGTGTTTGGTACGAATTACAAAGCTGTGAATTTATCTATCAAGCTCAACTTTTGTTGTGTTTTTTAGAACTTTTATCAATGAAATGTGGACACAAAACCTTAAGGACATTTTAAAAAAATAAAAATTGAGGACATACGTAGTAAAGTTTAAAGTCACCCGAAAGTTTATTTTTGCATTTTTTTTTATATTTAATGATATTTCTATTTTCGTAGAAACTTTAAAAGCGAGAGTGAAGATAAGGGCTGCGAATATACAACTTTACGAGGGCTTTCTGGAGATACTTCATTGTGGGGCCCACCATTCTGACAGCCTTGACAGCCGTTTCACCCCTGATGTGCCATGCATGCAGCTAGATTTTAATATTTTAAATCTATTTTCATCAAACCATTAAAATGTCTAACAACTCATTAAAAGCCCAACACTAGACATATGAGTAAAAAAATTGGGTCTGTCTTATTTTGGCACTTCAAAAGTGTGTCTGAGGTTTTTTTTTTTTCTTGTTTAATGCAAGTGTTGCAAAACGATTGCACGTAACCTAAATTAATTTTTTAAGCAGAAAAAAATCGACTAAAATAAGACAAAAAGACCAAACTTGACCTTCTGGTCGCTTCTCACGCTGAATTTGGGATACATGGCTGGAAAAGTTTGCTATTACTGACAGCCTAGCGGCGCCCCGAAGTTGCTGGCTTTGACATGAAATTGAGGTTCTGGTCTTATGGGTGCGGATCGAAATCGTTCAAACGTCAATTTGGGAAAGGATTTTTGTTGCATTTGCTCAAAATATGGGTGAATTTGGAAGGCGATCGGTGATTTATTCAGTCTTCTGCCGTGGAACGTACATTTCGTCCACAGGCCCCTACCCCGTGACCAAGAGCGCAGAACGAAAGTGAGAGGAAAGAGAGAGTAACGACAGCAGCCAGAGAAGAAACAGAATAGAGCGGGACCACGTTGACATGGCAACTCGGGACTACCTCATATTTGCTCTGGCCGGGCCAGGAAGAATCGGACAAAAACAGCAGGAACGCCCTTTGCAAAGCAGACGCGCTAGTTACGGTCTCTGGGCTGACAGTGGTGAAAAAGCAAAAAAGCCCCTGTCTACTTCAATAATTGTACAGATCTGTCCGCTCCAATAATTGTACTCTTTTGCATAGAGCTCATCTTATCGTGCTCTGATAATTTGTCTCCTGGTTCGTCTTGCTGGGCATCCCGAAGATCGAGAGGCTCTCTGCGCTTGCATATTGATAGAGTGACTCGGTCGGTGAGTCATTGAAGGAGAAAAAATGAAACGTGACCTAGTGCCTGGGCGTTCTTTTGCAGTGTTGGTTGGGTCGATTCTTCTCTCTGTGCTGGCACGCAATTCTGTCAAGAGCAAAAGAAGAGCACACGTCGTGATGATTAAGTTCACTTTAATCCAATATAATTTTTTTCCTTTTGGTCCAAGGGGCGTATAATCACTTTTCATATAACTTTAAGTACACTTCTAGAATAATTATTTACTGTAATCTATTTCACGAGTTCTTTTCTCATGTATAACACAGGTCTATAGGCAAGTATAATGTCATCTATTAAATTCATTTATTTCTTTTTCTTTATTTTTAGATACAAATATTAATGTCGGGGCCAAAAAGGACTGTAATTTGCAGAGGTAATCTCCGTCTCAGTCCATTCATAGAGCTTCCTTGGATTCGTGCAGAATCAGCCGCCTAATAAACACGGCAAGTGCCAATTTACTTAAAGACCTCTCATTCCATAGAAACAAAAATATCGATGCTTGTTATCTCTACCAAAACACTAAATAAGGACCTACCCATATTGCTTACTCTTCTGATCTAACTCTTCTAATTTAGCCCCAATATACAAAATTAAAAATGTTTGAGTCCGTAGCCAACTCTAAGGGTGCGCATGACAATGCTTTTTAATTGAGGAATAGTTTTTTTTTTTTTTTTATAGAAATAGTTCTTTTCTATTTCTATTCCTAACAATTCTTGAGTAAAAGAACCTGCTTGGTAACTACACAAAATTTCTATTTTGAAATAGAAAAAGAATAGAAATGCGTTTGGTAACGCAACGATTCTTTTTTGTATTTATTCATTTTTTATTCTTACTCATGGATCATCGGTTGCCGGCCGGTGGTGGCGGCAGTCAGCAGCGATGGCGGGCGGTTGGAGGTGGCCGCGGCAAGAGAGAGGAATAAAAGAAAAATAAAAAAGAAAATTAACTTATTTCTATAAGTTATCCTCGGAACAGAAGCAATTTTTTTTTTTTTTTTTGTTTCTCATTTCTGCTCCAAATCTATTTCTAGGCTAACTTTCTATTCCGGGGAATAGAAAAACAATTTGGTGTTACCAAACAGATTTCCGTTCTTTTTTTTGTTCCTAGGAACAAAAGAACATAAATTCTAAAGAATAGAAACATTATCATGCGCAACCTAAAAGTCATCCATTAGAGAAAAGGCAAGATGCCAATCATTTTTGGGATGTCTACTACAACTGCAAATTTGTCAACTAGAGTAGCGTCCGGTAATTTTTTGGGGACCTATGAGTGCAAAGAGCCAATTAGAGTGGCTCGCCCCCAAACAATAATCTGTCATTTGCATTTATCAATGATCATAATTATGAGCTCAATATTTTATGCCATCGCTATATCAAGCATCATCGCTTTAACATGGATTATTCACTCAAGGCATGAACATCTAGCTCAAAAACGTAAGCTCCACCATGTATGACAAAAATAGCTAGAGCGCACTCTGCAGACGAGACACACCAGTCCCAGATATTTAGGGTGCGCATGGTAAAATTTCTTGGCTGGGGAAGAGTTTTTTTTTCGTAAATAGTTCTTTTCTATTTCTATTCCTAGAATGTTTCGAAAAAAAATAACTCGTTTGATAACTGCATAAAATTTCTACTTTGGAATAGAAAAAGAATAAAATGCGTTTAGTAACGCAACGATTCTTTTTTGTATTTATTTGTTGTTTATTTTTGTTTTTTTTATTTTTTATTTGTTTTTTTATTTCCTTGCGCTTGTTTTTTATTTGTATTTTTTTTGTATTTTTTTGTATTTTTTTGTTTTTTTATTTTCTTGCGTTTGTTTTTTATTTGTATTTTTTTGTTTATTTATTTATTTATTTATTTATTTATTCTTGCTCACGGTTGGCGGCGGCCGGTGGTCGGCGGTGGCTCCGGACGGTTGGAGGTGGCCACGGCAAGAGAAAAATAAAATAAAAATAAAAAAAGAAAATTTGTTTATTTCTAGAAATTGTTCTCGGGATAAGAAGCAATTTTTTTTTTTTTTTTTTTTTCGTTTCTATTTCCGTGCTAACTTTTCTACTTCGGGAAATAGAAATTGACTTGACGTTACTAAACGGATTTCTGTTTTTTTTTTTTTTTTTTTTGTTATGGGGAACAAAAGAATAGTTGAGAGAATGAAAAAACATGCAGCACCTTATGGTCTGGTACGGACAGTTATGAGTAAAAAAATTGTACCAGTCGATGCAAATTGGTGGGCCCCATCGACAGCTAAATCTCACTTGGATGGGTGGTTCGCGAGGACGCCCACTTCACGCGACGACTAAATCCAATCTCTCTCTATAAATCTGTCTACTGGTTCGTCCCGATCCATGTGCATCATCATCTTGTAGTGTAAAGCACCAAAAAAAGAACCCTCTGCACGGTCGTCTTTTTGGGCAACCCGATTAGAGGCATTTCGTTCTTTGATATTACCGGAGGGATTGGTTCAAGGAACATCGAAGGAGTAAAAATGAAACGTGATCTAGCACCTGCACACAATTCTGGCCAAAGCAACGAGAAGAGCGCATGTCGAAAAGCTGATGATGCCAGTGCGTCTAGCTCCTCCGCCGCTTCGACGGACAGTGACAGCTACGATGTGTTCTTGAGTTTCAGCGGCCAAGATACTCGCTTGAACTTCACGGATCACCTCTATAACAGCCTCATCGATGCCAGAATCCGCGTGTTCAGAGACGAAAGTGAGCTTCGCGAAGGTAAGAAGATCAGCACCGAGCTTCTCCAGGCCATTAAAAATAGTAAAATCTCGATACCGATTCTCTCCCCGAACTACGCTTCGAGCAAATGGTGCCTTGAAGAGCTCGTTGAGATGACAGAGTGCATCAAAAGCGGGCACGTTGTCTTGCCCATATTTTACCATGTTGAACCGACCCATGTGCGAAAACAAGAAGGGAGCTTTGGAGAGACTTTCTGCCATTTAAGTACGAATCATTCGGAGGAAGATGTTGCGAGATGGAAAAAAGCACTCGAAGAAGTGGCTTCTATAAAGGGATGGGAACCGGCGAAAACTGCTGACAGGTATTTCTTTTTCTTTTGAAGCCTCCTTCGCTTTCTTGCAACATGATCTTGCTTGTAGAGGAGGCTATACATTCGTGTGCTTCTCAACTTGTGCTTGCTTTTTTTTCCACTCTTATATGTTGTAGTGTTGTAATGATGAGATATTACAAATATGATTGTTCTTCTAATGCATTTTGGTTGGAATGCTTTATAAACAGCCACGAAGGAGAATTGGTGAGAAAGATCGTCACAACAGTTTTGAGCGAGTTAAAGAAAGCCCTTCAGCTTGTTGTTACCAAACAACTTGTCGAAATTGATGATGCTGTGGAGGATATTTTGAGAAAGCTGGATGGTAACCCTAAAGGTACTGTTGGTATTTATGGAATGGGGGGCATTGGTAAGACAACTTTGGCCAAGGTCGTCTACAATAAGCTCTTAGATCAATTTCGGTATCATAGTTTTATTGCAGATATTCGAGAATCCTCGCGAAGCAAGGGAATTTCTCGTTTGCAGAAACAATTAATACTTGATCTGGAAGTGGTAGAACGAGTGTCTAATAAGGATTATGGAATCGGGATCTTGAGATCTAAATTTAAAAGTAAGAAAGTCCTAATTCTTCTAGATGATGTGGATGATATTGATCAGGTTGAAGCTTTGGTTGGGAATTATGACTGGTTTGAGATGGGAAGTAGGATAATAATCACCACAAGAAGCAGGTCTGTTCTTGATGAAGCTGAGGTGGAATGCAAGTACGAACTCAAGGAAATGGCTAAGGATAAATCTTTGAAATTGTTTAGTAGACATGCCTTTAGGAGTGACTCTCCTTCGTGTGGATTTGAGTCTCTCTCCGATGCCGTTGTATCCATTACCGGAGGGCTTCCCTTAGCTCTCGAGGTTATAGGTTCGTTTTTGCGTGCGCAAAGCAGAGATTTTTGGCAAGGCGCGATAAAGAAGTTGAAGAAAGTACCACATTGGAAAGTGCAAGAGAAGCTAAGGATAAGTTACAATGCTTTAGAATGGCGGGGAAAGGAGATATTTTTGGATATTGCTTGTTTCTTCATAGGAAAGGATTTAACAAATGCATCCTACATGTGGGATGCCTGTGATTTTTTTCCACAGGTGGAGATTCAAATATTGAGTTCTATGTCGCTAATAAAAATTGGAGATGATGGAAAGGTGCAAATGCATGACCAACTAAGAGATCTTGGTAGGGAAATTGTTCGTGCAGAACATTACAATGAGCCTATGAAGCAAAGGAGGTTGTGGGTGCAAAAGGAAGTCTTGGAAGTACTTCAGAGAAATAAGGTAATTGTTACCTCTATCATTCTTTTACTCTCTTTCGACATGAATTTTCTTGATTGGAATGAATTATTAAGACCTCACAGCTGAAATTGCTCCCTTTATATTATTTCCTTGATATGATTAGGAAGTGTTGTGCTTGGCATCTGTATATGGTAGACATTTCCATCGAGTTGGAAAAGAATAAGAAAACTTAAGGTTTAAACAATAAACTCCTTGCTATTTAGTGGTTACTTGTGCACTTGGTGTCGGTATTGTGTTTTTTCCCTTGATTTGATCTATTGCGCTAATCCTCCAATCGGATAAAAGAAGGAAGAAGAAAAAGGAGCAAATAGCATAAGCAAAAGAAGGGAATAATTTCATCATGGAAAAATAAATAATCACATATATGATAAAATTGTGGTCTGACTTGAGTGTCAACATCACCACTATTGAATGAAGGCAAAGTGATATATATGGGCCCATTTTTGCTGATTTGATGTAACATTGGTGAAGGGAAATCAAGAGCTTCCCGTTGAGGTCCTCTATCTTGACGAAGTCTACACTCCCGATGAAGACGACACGGAGAGCGAATTTTATGATATTTCCTCGGAATTGCAGAGGAGGAAATTCACAACTGAACAATTTGAGACATTGCCGAAATTAAGGTTCCTTGCAATGCATAATGCAAAACTGACTGGAGATTCCAGAAATTTGCTTCCTCAGTTACGATGGCTTGTGTGGAGGGGATGTTCTGCATTTGTGCCCACCAGTTTTTGTCTAAAGAAATTAGTCATACTCGATTTATCAAGAAGTGATATTTCAGAGTTTTGGGAAGGTTGGAGTCATCTTAAGGTCAGAAGGGGATCATCTTGTTTTGACTTTTGGTTCCAATGATTCATTCTTGACGAAAATTAATCCATCATCTTGTTTTGTAGGTGGCAAAGCACTTGAAAGTTCTAGATCTTAGATATTGCGATTATTTAAAAGTTACTCCTGATCTATCAGACTTCCGAAATTTGGAGATATTTCGGCTTGAGGTATGTGGGAGTCTGAATCGAATTCATCCTTCTATTGGAAAAGCCAAGAAACTCGTTTTTTTGAACTTACGAAATTGTCATAAACTCCAAGAGCTACCCAAAGAAATTGGTGAGTTGCAAGAACTGAAGGAACTTTACATAGGCCAGACTGCTATAAAGGTAATTCCTCCATCTATAGGTTCTTTGAAGAAGCTGGAGGTGCTTAATGTTGCTGGTTGCAAAGTGGTTGGACTTCCCGATTCAATCAACCATCTGGGCAACCTTGAAGAATTAGATGCCTCGCATTGCAAGGGTTTAAAAGGGAAATTTCGTATAGATGGGTTGGTTTCACTGAAAATCCTTAGATTAAGTTCAACAAATGTTTTTGACTTCCATGGCACATTCGATAAGCTTTGTTGTCTTGAGAAACTTCAATTAAACAACTGCCGGATGCTTCAATCGCTGTCGGAGCTTCCTGCCTCTTTAACAGTTTTGGAAGTCACCAGTCAGCAGCGCAGATTTCCTCAACTTTCTCATTTAATTCACCTGAGAAAGCTCACTGTTTGGAATTGTCCGTTGTTGAAATCCATGCCGGAGCTTCCCTCAGGACTATTGGAACTTTCTGTCAGCTGGTGTAGTGAGTTGAAAGAGTTACCGAGTTTGTCAAGATTGGAATTATTGTCAGAATTATTTCTTGACTATTGCAGAGAGCTGACAGAGATTAGGGGTCTAGAGGGATTAAAATCCTTAGCAAGACTTATTGTACGTATATGCTCGAAGTTGTCCAACCTTGACGGCCTTGAACATCTAGAATCTTTGAGTTGCTTGCGTTTAAACCCAAGTTGTCGAATGTTGAAAGATGATCAAGTTCGAGGCTTTGAAAAATTGAAAAACTTGGAAGTGTTAAAGGTAGTGGACTGTGAGTCCCTTGTAAGAGTGGATGTTTCGCAATTAACACATTTAGAGTATTTAAATTTTCGTGGATGCCGCAATCTACTCGAAATTAGAGGCCTTGAGAGATTGAAAAACTTGACAGAGTTAAATCTCGTGGGGTGCCCATCTATTGATACATTACCAGACCTCTCGTGCTTCCGTAACCTGCGAAAAGTGTTGGTTGACGAGTGCTCGAACATCCCTGATGTTCCGGGAGTGACGAAAGCCAGATATGGGGGCAGACAATCGACGAATTCGGGCTAGCCTCAGTAAATTTTCCACATCCGTCAAATTTCGAAGATTCAATGAAATAATGGTGGGGTCAATCTCGCATGAACTTCCGGATATCGCAGAGCACCGGGAATCGAGGCGTCCAAACTCTAAAAAGGCGTTCAGCGATGCAACTTATCGGACGAGTCAGGGGTAATGTGGCCACAACGTCCGGAAGGATTCACGTTTCCCCAGAGAAGGTAAGTAAAGCAAATCACGCTATTCATCGTCGTTCTCTCCATGTACCACCACTTTACGGCCTCAGTCTTCAATCTCACTTTTCAAGTCTTGATGTTCAGGAGGTCAAAGTTGAGAAAGCAGAGGAGATCGAGTTCGAAAACAGCACACGCAGCAACGTCATTCTTCGCGGTCAAATCCAGATAAGTCGAACCAGCTCCTCCGGTGGGTGATGATCCTTCGAAGAAGCACGACAAGCAGGAACAAACCGCGAGTCTTTTTGTGTGGTGAAAATTGCTGAGAGCTTATTCATCCACGATTCTTGTTCAAAGGGGCTTTTGAAGGACGGGTTGCACAAAGTACTTGAATCTGGTGAAGCCTCCGGTGCATGGGCTGTCTCCAAGAGTTACAGTGAGCGATGCCGTGAAGTTCCCCTCTTGGTCGAGTCGCTGCTGGAATCGTCTCCGGCGATGGCAGGCTCTTCACTGAGGATGGGGGAAGGGGTTTCGAGCGAGGCCAAAGCACCTGCCGGAAAAGATCAAGTCGAGGACTCTGTCTACGGCGATTGTTTTTAGCCATCTCTTCTGCGGACATCATGATGCAGGTGCGGTTAGTAAAACGCCAACTAAAAAATGATTTTACCAACGCACGCATAAATTAGTTAGTGATCAATTTTTTTTTCCCTTCAAATTATATAAGCGTGCACTCCATTAGAATTACAAATATGTCAATAAAATCAGTGAGTTACAAATTTCTTCTATTACTAAAGATGTTCCCCAACTAAAAATGTTTATAGTTAATGTATTAACCATTTGATATTAATGACGTGTGAAGGAGGAGGTTTGATAGTTAATCAGGATTATTTTCCTTTTGTCTCCTTTCCCTTTGCATAAAATAATGAGGTTGAATTTAATCGTTTTCCATGACAATAGTGTATTGTTTTTCCCTCTCTTACGTGATTCAAGCAACAGGGAAGCTAATGGAGGAGGACGGCATGATGCTTCGGGGAAAATCACTCTCTTGATAATGCCAAGAAGTCATCGGAATGGTTCTAAGAATATTACATGAAGATTGCTGATCTTAGATAACTTATCAATCACCATCACCAGCAAATCCGAGTTGTAATTTTCTCGAAGTACCAAGTTTCAAGATGATTTGCTACCTTCCTTGACATCTATTTGGTTATGTTTATTCGCCTATGCAGATACTGTCGACTTCATTTTATCCATGAGGATGCTCAAATGAAAGAACAGTTTGCCTTAAATAAGCCATATTGTACTCTTCAAGGAAACCCCTTAGCTTCAGTTATCTCAATCCGTTAAGAATTCTTATCATGGTAAGTCATTAACATGTTTTTGATACACTGCTATATTCTCTTCACAAGATTCCCTGGCCATTTTGGATTCTTGATGAGATTTACGTGTCAAATTTGACCAAGGGGCTGAATATCGATCAAATTCATCCCATCTGGAAAAATCAGCTTCGGATTTTATATTTTACTCATTCAAGCATTAGAAATTTTTTACGCTATGCAATGTGATTTGTTCTGCTGATGCACATTCTGGACCTTTGGAATAGCAAGATATACTATAGCATGCTATGTACGATGAAAGAAACATGTCCTTTTAATCTGGGACATGTAAATCAAAGAGAACCATATGTGGAGGTAGTTCTGATGTGAGATTAAGAATGAAGTGATTGTGTAAATGGACTGTTTGTTCGTTTTGGCACTGGAATGAGGCAGAGCTGGATGATGTTGTTCTTGCTTTATGAGAATTTTGGTGTCAAGACTACTCTGAAAGATTTGATAGTAATCGATTCTGTAGATAACAAATTGATCTCATGATGTTGCGCCAATTTGCATGAGCTATTAATGGCTTTCTTAGGGATAGTTTTTCAGTTAATTGAATTGATGCAGTTTATGAAGGTTGCAATTTATAATTATTGTTCTTGACATTCAGGCAGCTTGAGACTTCGGAAATATATCCATCCAACTCCTGATTTGTTGAAGGATTAAGACTTGACAAGCAATTTCCCTATGAACTTGAGGAAAATATTGACCATAATTGTGTGATTCCTAATGCCGAAGATTGAACATCCTGACATTAGTTATAGAGGACGCATATATGGAGTCTCAGGATTTCCGTTCAAAATTCTTTTGTTCCAGAGAAAACGTATTTTGATAGCTAGGACTGTTGCTGACTAGATGCCAAAAAGCTGTTTATCAACGATTCAAATGTCTCTTTTGGTTGCCCTTATGGTAAAATCAAGTTCTTTGCCCCTAACCACTGGGAGTTCGCCCCAGTGGCCACTCTTCCAACTTGGAAGGAAGAGGTGAGGGGTTCAAATCCCCATCTTCTCAGGGGGGATTGAGGTAGGGACGATTTCATTTCAGGAGTAGGTTTCGACTCTCACGCCCTACAAGGAGGTAGGGCAAAAGTCTGAGAGTGAGTGTTAGAGTAGGATTAGACTATGACCGATCAAAAAATAATAAAAAGTTCTTTGCCCCTCATCATGATATTGTTAGAGTTAATTAAGTATAGAAGTATAGAGTAGTATCTTCAATTCGCATCGTTTGGCGATGCGGATCTTGGGTCTTGAACTCTCTGGCCAATTTATGTTATTGTTTCTGCAATTATATTTGAAGTCCATTGTCAGTTTCCTTTAATCTTTCAATTCTACAGGAAAGGAAAACAAAGGCACCTTCAATACTCTTTATTCTTTTTCCCATTTGTTGCAACAGAACGAGAACAGACAAAGACAGAGCAGGAAGAAACGAAAGTTGAAAGAAAGAACATAGCCTTTGCAGGCACATTAATTTTACTCAGATGTTTTCACCACATTTGGTGTCTATTCTTTCTTTTGACCCGTTGGTCCCTTAACGCCATTTTCTCTTCATCTATAGACGTGTAAAGCTACCGTTCACCGGTGACAAGCTATCCCGCATTCATCCTCATAAAATGTCCATGCGGATGCGGGGGGCCAACAACTAGTCATCAAGTGATTTGATGAAGAACAAGCTGGATATATTGATGTCGAAACTCGTTGTTTTGGCTTGAACCCAAGCGTCATGCTTCGTGCAGCAAGCATCGAGGCCGTCGTCGGGTCTCTCTCCCGAAAAGAAAAATTATCCAATCAATCAGTCTTAAAGATTCCAATTTAGTTTTAAGCTTTTCGTTTTTGCTAATTTAATCTTGAACTTTTGTGCGAAATTGGAATGTAGTTTTTTTGACTAATTTTTGCTTGAAATTACTAATGTGGTAATATCTTGCCATATAGCAAAGCCGATGATGACTAGACTATCTTGGAATCAATTTTCATGAAAATTTGTCGGAAGAACTATATTAGAATGTCGTGCAAAGGTTTAAGACTAAAATAGTAAAATTGAAAAGTTTAAAACTAATTAGATAACTTTTCCCACTTGCATACTCACCGTAGAGGAGACCACGATATTTGTCGTACCTCAAAAATAGAGGCACTGTATAATTTTCAATAATGATCTTTTTTATGTTCAATAGTAATTAATCAACCATTAAAAAAAAAAAAAAAGAGCTGCAAATGAATCGAGAATCCTCCATCACATTATGTATTAAAAAAAAGTCAAATTTTTTCTAGAGAAGATAAAGCATTACTAGATACCTCAACCGAACTTGGATTCGCATTTTCCACTGCATTCTTTGCTCTGCGAGATTATTCATTCTTGCAAGTAACAAATGTTGCTACTGGCAATTATTACGATCATTTGTGACCATTAATCCAGCCTTCGGCTGAATTGGATGAGTTTCAATTCTCTTCTTCCGAGTTGCCAAAGCTTCCACCCCTCGGACCACAACGCTGCCTGCCTCATGTCTAGTTCTGAGATTAAATGTTTTTGCCCGATTGATAACATGACTGGAATTTTGTGAGTTAATTTCACAGCTTAATTAGCACAAGGTTTGTGTAATTCGCCTTCTCTACGTAACCTCTGAGGTCTCGTTATGAGTAATTGATTATTGGCGAATCCTCTGTAATAGTCTCGACACCATTAGTTTGCTCTTTGATGGAGCTCGAATATTACCGACCTAGGTCCAATCCGGATAATATACATGCACATCATTAATGTGTTTAATTAATAGTAAAATTTTGGTAACCTATTTATATAGGCTTCTGTGCATTAGTAATGTGGGCTTCTTTTTTCCGTGATGTGTTTATTTTATTGATAACCTATTTCTATAAAAGAGATTTTTTTTCTCAATTATTCTTTTATTAGTTAGTTGCGTTTGAATTTGCCTTTTTTAGAAACAAAAAGAGACTGTCTGGATTACATAAAAATCGTGCATTGAAAAAGAAATAAATACACCAAGATAAACATCTGCTGGGCATCTGCTGGGACCCACTGCGTATTATGGGCCCACTCTAGATCAGATTCGCTCTAATAGGTGGGCCGGGCCCACTAATAACTGGGCCATGATTTGGGGGTTATGCGGTCGGCCCACAGACCCACTTTCCTCCTTATTGGGCCTCGTGCTCGACTGTGGCGCACCCCAGCCCACTCATGTGGTGGTGCGACAACTGCATGAGTTCTTTTCCCCCTCGCCCATCGCTTTGACCCAACGGTCGCCGAGTGAATGGTTGTTCATGTAAAAGTTTTCTTAATATGGACTACATTAATTGATATTGTAATTTACCGTTTAACGTTTACCGTTTTACGGGGATTGGTCTAAGGTGAGATAGAAGGTTTCTTAATTAGTCTAATATGGGGTCAATTAGTGTGGGCCGAGTTGAGCTGTGGCCCGTAATGAGGGGCCTTGCTGGAAACTCTATAAATAGCGCTAAGTCTCTCCTCTAACCCTAATTCTCACACGTATTCTCACCTAAGGAGCGTTTACTAAACGCTAAACGTGAGGAGGGCCGCCTCATTGAGCCAGTGATACGGAGGGCAATAGAGGAGAAGGACTTGCGCGTGGAACATTGTGTTTCCGCTTCCGCTTCAAGATCGATGGATTCCAAATCGGGTGCGTTAATTCTTCTACTCAATAATGCATGTTCTTGTTCTGGTTATGGTGATTAAGGGATTACATAATTTGCATCCTTCATGTGGTATCAGAGCTTCCATAACCCTAGAACTTGAACGCATTGAATTTTGCCATAATTTGTGATTTTCGAATTTTTTAAAGACTGTAAAAGTAAAATTAAATCACATATTATTACTGGGCTCGACGAGACGATCAAGATGGTGGGCGGCGCGTCGCCGGGGGAGGCCCCACGCGCCACCACGCGCCGCCGGGCGTGAGGAGGTGCGCTCACGCGCGTTCACGCGCCCTCACGCGCGGGGCGCTGGACGCGCGTGCGGCGCACGCGGGCGCTGACGTCAGCGAACCCGGACCCGGAATCGGACTCGGACTTGGATTCGGATTACCGCTGCTGACGTCATGCGTGGTTCCGACCCGCTGACATCAGCAACCGACCCGAACCGACCGACCCGACCCGGACCCGGACCCGACCCGACCTGGTCAACCGTTGACCGAACCGGTCAACCGGTCGGACCGGGCGGCTGGACCGGAAGGTCGGACCGGGAACCGGTCGGACTGCCACCGGTCGGACCGGTTTGGCTGTCCTTTGACGACCCACGCGTGGGCTCCACGCGCCGCGCACTCAGGTGGCGCGTGAGGGCGCGTGCGGTGTCCGATGGGCGCGTGGCTGCTGGCATTTGACTCGTATGAAGATTTCCTACGTTGTGGTATGTTTATATTAATTTTTTGATGATTTTATGGATATAAAAATGCATACGGAACCTTAAATACGTGCTTTTTAGTGTATTTTTCGTATTTTGCTTGTATTTTTCTATGATTTTGGAAATACGAGTCTTTGGAGTTCTTGGTATGTTATATCATGATCTTTATGAGTGTTGTTCATCAATATTTTACTATAAAGTTTATTTTTATGAAGCAATGTAATTAGCATGATATGTGATTTTAGTGATTTACTGCCCCTGTCACTAAAATTAAAAATCACATATGTATGGTTAATGTGAGATGTGAATTTTATATCCCTGGTATGAGAGAGTTTCAATAATTCAATTGAGTTGTGACCGCCAAAGTGGCACACTTAATTGGGTTTGAGAAATTTCGGTCTCGTATAATGATTGGGATGTCTCCTGCTCTAATGTGTAGTCATACTCCCAAAGGGGTGATTATATAGTAGTTCATGGAGGGATACATGATCATGTGGTGGAAGAGTGACTGATCCTAGTGGTTCGTCTGCCCAAAGGTGATGAATTCACGAATATTGGAATATATTCTTATAACCGTTATCATGTGAGGAATTTACAATTGCTTATCATGTATTCTGCCCAAAGGTGATTATGTGATTTTGCATGTAACTCTCTTTTGTATGTGTACTTGTGTGTCAAGTTACACATTGCTCACATGATGCTAATTATATATATATACATTTCTTGTTTTTCAGTCATCACTAGCTCCAACATCGCGATGCCAAGGACATATAGACATTTGTCGTGGACGAAGTCTAATCCAAATGCAAACAAGCGAAAAGAAATTCTTTGCCAGAACAAGAAAATGATCATACAACTAGAATTTAATGGTTTGGGTAATTCATAAAATAACCTGTGTAGAGCTAGTCAATTATTGTCGAATAATTGAAATTCAGCTACAAGAGCGGGTAGGGTTGATTGATTATTTTAAGGTCTCTCTAACCCTTTTCTTTCATCTCTGTCACGCCCTGATTCTCGGACGCGTGCTCATCCCTCGGTGGTCGATTAAAAATTTGTGACTTCCCAGGACGAGTCACCGACCCTTTCATTTTATTGCACATGCGGAGCGAATAACAAATCCCCTAACGGTAACGATCTCGGGATAGAAAAATAGAATAACAGATTCACAAACAAAATATGCTTTTATAAACACAGCGAGTCATGTACAAAAGTCTACAACCAAAAACGGTTCTCCAAAAGAAGCTGTGTCTAGCCCCGACCTACTCCTCGGGTCACCTCGGCTCGGCTCCATATCCTCCCACTTTATGGCCACGAAAGAATTGAGCCCATGACAATGTGAGATATAAATCTCGGCAAGTTCACGCTCTAAACCCCAATTAGGAGGGTAATACGCCTAGAGGCGTCCTAACCATGTAATCATACAATCACGAGACTTACCTCGTCTCGGATCCTCCCTGCGAGTCGGCACCGGTTCATATCATAGATAGTCACAAAAGCATGAGAAGTAAATAAGCTCCAACAAGCTGGAACGTCACACTCGATTCTCAAACCAGCACGGGGTCTTGATTATAAGGCCAAATCATTATGACATGTCACATACCGTGCCACACATTTTGTCCCATGTCCCCAGCGCGGTCAACTCAATTAAACATGCGTTCCTAGTTTTGATCTCGACTTATAACACGGCATACTCTCTGTTGCGTGGTCTTTTGGCGTTGCCAGGCGTCATCTCACCTCATTGAGCACGGCTATGTCTCTATCGAGATGGCTTCTCGAATGAGCATAGGTCAGAATCTCTGCGGCGGCATCCGTTGTCTAAGGGCGTCCCATATAGGAGTAACGTCCAACTTAACGGCTCGGGATGGGTTCTCTTAACCAACACACGATCACCCAATTACAGCCAATGACACCGCGCATTGCACTCAAATGTCTAAATTAAAATGGTGAGCCTAGCCTATTTTTTCGTATTAGAAATACGTGGTAAGATAGTCGTGTGTGGGTACACGGTCGGAGTGAACTAGAAAATTGATATCATTCCTTTTAAAATCTCACCATTTTATATAGTATATAAAACCATTTTCGGTGTCAAAATCCGAGCACCGAGATTTTCTAAATAAATATTGAAATTCACAAATTTTGGAATAAATAACCAAAATTCCAATCGGCTACTCAATTTGCACAAATTAACACCCAATTGCATAAGCGAAGACACCATTGCAATCGGCACGAAATTCCGGTCCTTTGGCTATCTTAGTCTAATTTTCGAAAAATAATTAATAATTAAATAACTACTAAAATTAATTAAATAATTCAATTTAAATTCTAAAAATACTAATTAGGCTGTAATTGCTAAATTAACCGCCTAAAAGGGCCGAAAATTCCCGAACCTATCTAGATAAATAGCACATCCTATTTAGGCCTTAATTAATCTAATCTAACCACCTAACATGCATAATTGAATAATTAAATCACTAATCTAATATAACTAACAACCTAATTCCTAATTAACTTAAACTAAATATCCCTTAAATGTCATTAGCGCCCCTTAATAAGAGTTTAGTGCATAAACTCACCGGTTTAGCGCGAAAATCGGTTTTACTGCGACGGCGGCTGAAACTTGGGCCCACGGTGGCACCAATGGAGCTTAGACCGAGCTGAAAATGGCCTTGCAAACTCCTTGCTTGAGCTGAAAATCAATTCTGCTCAAGGGCTGGTATGAGCTTGGCTTGGCGGCTTGGGACTGAAGATGCAGGCTGGAATTTGCGTGGGCTAGCCAAGCAAAGAAAAACGGGAAGGAGCTGCTGGCGTGTGGGCTGGGTTGTAGGCGTGCAAAGGAGGAAAAACAAGAGATGGTGGGTGGATTCGAACGTGGCAGCAAACGGCAGATCGATGGAGTTGCTTTGGTTGGCTGGACAACGCATAAAGCAAAAAGAAGAATGAAGGGGCAATTGGCGGTCAACAGCCAGAGTCCGTGAAGACAAATGAAGGTGGAGGTGGGATCAATGGAGCTGCATCATTTGGTCACTGCTAGGGAAATGTTGCGGACGAAGAAGTTGACTCAATGGGCTGCTTTGGTGGCTTGACTTCATGCAGCTGAAATGAAGACACGAAGAAGGTGGGGCAGCAAATTCGATGGAGATGGCAGCGAATGGGGGGTGCTCGGTTACAGAGAAAAGGAAAAGGATGGAGAGAAAGCTGGCGGCAGATCCGTGAAGGAGGGAAATGAACCGAAGTAGAAGCAGCGAAGGAGGAGGACAGCCGGCCAAGCTTGCAAGAGAAGCTTAGAGAGGGGGCCAAAAGTCAAAAATATCTAATTCACTTAATGCTTGGTCCCCTAATACTTTCTTGCAATTTAAATCCCCAATTAATCAACTTTGGACAGCAAATTGGCCATTTCTCTCACCCATCCGAATTTCATTCCTTTTTCAATTTATCCAAAAATCCGATTTTTTCGAAAAATCCCGGACTTGACGAGAAATTTTCCGAAGACGAGACGATGTCCTATAAATGAATTGTGACATGCTCAAACATCCGATTCCCGAAACCGAATTCAAGTTCGTGGTTAATTTCAGTCTGATGCGATTTTAGCGTAACCTAGCCTACCAAGTAACTTTTAAGAATTTTTAGTGCAATTGACATGTGGTCGATTATTTTCGAGCCACATTGAGCATCTTCGACTCATTGGCGACTCGATTATCGTGAAAATCTCGAGGTTTCAAACACGGGCATAGGGTACGAAATGACGGAAAAATTGGTCTAGTGCCGTTCGATAGAAATTTTGCAATCGGGTGGAATCACGCACACAATAATCACATATCTCTATCAAATCGACTTATCCCCGTCTACGATTGATTTTTGATTGTGCCGTAATGACTCTTGCATATCGGCACGGTCGAGCAGTCGATTCTTAGTCGAATTCTCGGTCTATTTCGTTTGGATTCCTTAACGGCTTCACTTGATAGATTAGTTATCAGTGAGTGGCCAACTCAGGGAATAGAACTATAGGTGCATCGATGAAATGCCCAACTTATTCAATCGAAAATAGAGCCTGAAATTCAGGATGTCACAATCTCTCTTCGTTCATATAGGGCGTAGGGCTGTTAAATGGGTGGATCGAGTCAAAAATGGTCTAACCCAAATCAATCCATTTAATTCATTTCAATCCATTTATATGAATTTAAATTCAGCGATCCATACTTGACTTGACCCCTTTCTAATTTATATCCAGCCCTACCCACATTTTTAAAATACATAAATATTTTAAGACGAGAACTTTTATGCTATACGTATAGTGTGTAAAAGGTAAGATTTTTAGTAGTTTTATAAGGTTCCAAATAAGTTTGCAACTTTTTCTTTATTGCAAAGTTTTCGAGTTTTACAATGAAGTATCTAATATTTTTAAAATCAATAAGTTAATAAGTATTGATATGTATAATCATATATTAATTTTCATGATTTTTAAAGCATGACATATCATAATATTTTTAGCTCATTCTAATTTATTTACTTAAGTGCACACTTAGAATTAGCTTAGCAAACTTAATCATATTATGATAGAAAATAACAATAACAATAACAAGAACAAGAACAAGAACAATAGCAATAGCAATAACAATCCACAACAACGACGACGACAACGACGACGACGACAACCACAATAACAACGACAACGACAGCCACAACAACAACCACAACGAAAACCTCATGCCAAATTGCCGACAAAAGTAAGGCAAAAAAGAAAAGTTTGTGGAAACTCCCTCTCTTAATTTCGATGTCCTTATTTGCCCCATTGATGCCCAGCTTTGAATGCAAGGAAAATGATGATAAGAGACCACTAATCTTCTTACCCATAATGCTTCATATATCAGTTCAAGGAGAAGCTTTGTGGTCAATTTGGTCGGAGGCAAAATGACAAAAATAAATCTCAACCTTTATGAGTGATTTTAATTTTATCCAAATATTTAATCTTAACGTAACAATGCCTAACATTTTAAATTTGTGTCAAATTATCCCAAATCCTTTAGCTTTGTGCTTGAGAGGGAATATTCTGTTAGATTAATCCTCGAATTCCAATTTTGTCCCGACTTATTTTTGTTTTTTTGTGTGATTTTTTTCTCAATCCTTTTTTTCTTTGAAATCAGAGGTTATCGCCATCAATTTTTATTTATATAATATTATGAATCAGATTGGTATATAAACAATGAAAACTAGGTTTTCCTAAAGAAATTATGGCCTTAATAGTAATCTTGTAAATACATAATGCTAAAAAAGCAAAAAGGGTAGTTAATCTTATAGTTTATGGAAGGCAGATAGAATTTAATATGCGCTCTAAAGATTTAACTTCGACAACCTAAAATGGTAGGGATAAAATTGAGAAATGGAGGAGAAGGTGTAGATTTTTATTGCAATTTGGCCAGTGGGTGTGACGAGAGAGAACAGTCCAAAATCTCTCCATAGGTAATGTATACAAATTGCACCCATGATAGCCAAATGGCGAGGAAAATTCTTCCTCGTGAAGTATTTTCCTTTGAACTTTCCTCACAATAGTTAGGCTATATATATATATATATATATGTATGTGCGCATTGTCACAAATCACAAATGATTTTTCATTTTATCCTATTCAATTCTATCTCGACTAGAAATTCGAGACGACCAAATGTAACTTTATAATTTATAGAAGGGAGATGAATTTAATATGAACTCATAAGGATTAACTTCAATAACCTAAAAGGTAGGATAAAATTGAGAAATGGAGGAAAAGGTGTGGATTTTTATTGTAATTTGGCCGGTGGGTGGAATGATGACGAGAGAACTTCAAAATATCTCCTCAGGCAATTTATATAAATTGCACCGATGATGGCCAAATGGCAAATAAAATTCTTTCTCACGAAGTATTTTCCTCTGAACTTTCCTCGCAATAGTTAGGCTCTCATCCATTATGGACACGGACCCTCCATCACAAACCACAAAAAAGGAAGTTTTACAGAAAGAACACGGGGCATGCTCAGACTCAGTGTATGATACCTTCATCCAGTGCCTCGCCCACCGCACTCAACCGTCCCACCACATCTTCGACATCGTCTACTCTCAGGCCAACTCCTCTTTCGCCAACGTCCTTGTGTCCTACATCCGTAACGGCCGCTTCAACTTGTTGTCGACGCCCAAGCCGCTCGTCATCGTGACGCCCACAAGGGAGTCCCACGTGCAGGTTGCCGTCCTGTGCTCCAAGGACCTCGGCATGCACCTGAAGATCCGCAGCGACGGCCACGATTTCGAGGGCATATCGTACGTCTCCGACCATGCCTTCTTCATCCTTGACATGTTCAACCTCCGGTCAATCGACGTGGACATCAAGGAGGAGACCGCATGGGTCCAGGCCGGTGCGACTCTAGGAGAGTTATACTACCGGATTTGGGAGAAGGGAAAGGTGCATGGCTTCCCTGCTGGTGTTTGTGCCACGGTCGGTGTCGGAGGCCACTTGAGCGGCGCTGGGTACGGCAACATGCTGCGGAAGTACGGCCTGTCGGTCGACAACGTCCTTGACGCTAAGATGGTGGACGTCCAGGGGCGGATTCTTGATAGAAAAGCCATGGGAGAGGATTTGTTCTGGGCGATCATTGGGGGAGGTGGGGCAAGCTTTGGCGTCATTCTGGCTTATCAGATTAAGCTAGTTCCAGTCCCGGAGAAGGTCACAGTCTTCCGGGTGGAAAAGACGCTCGATCAGAACGCGACTGATCTCGTGTACAAATGGCAATTCGTGGCTCCGACCACTGACCACGGCCTATTCATGAGGCTTGTATTGCAGCCAGTCACTTCCAAGACCCAAAAGGGACACAAAACGTTGAGGGCCTCTGTGGTTGCATTGTTCCTAGGAAATTCAGATCAGCTCCTGGCACTTACTGAGGAGGAGTTACCCGGAATGGGGTTAAAGAAGGGGAATTGCACTGAGATGAGTTGGATCGAGTCAGTTCTCTGGTGGGACGGCTTCGATGAAGGCACCATCCTGGCCCTGGAGACCTTGCTGAGCCGAGACCATCCCACCAACTTCTGCAAGAGGAAATCAGACTACGTCCAAACTCCAATCTCGAAGGCTAATCTCGATTGTCTCTGGAAGAAGATGATCGAATTGGGGAATGTGGGGCTCATGTTCAATCCATACGGGGGGCGGATGAGCGAGATCCCGGTGTCAGCGACCCCGTTCCCACACCGAGCTGGGAATCTGTTCAAAATTCAGTACTTCATCAATTGGAGCAAGGATGACCCAGAACTGGAGAAGAATTACATGGCGCAAATCAGGATGCTGTACGGTTTCATGACTCCATTTGTGTCAAAGAACCCAAGGAGTGCGTACTTGAACTATAGAGACCTGGACATTGGGACTAGCACCAATGGCAACAACAGCTACGAAGAAGGGCGAGTCTATGGGGTCAAGTACTTCAATGACAATTTTGACAGGTTGGTCAAAGTGAAAACTGCGGTTGATCCCAACAACTTCTTCAGGAACGAGCAGAGCATCCCTACTCTGATTTAGTTGGACGTTCTTCTTGATTAGCGATTGCTCCGATAAGATAGTATGTCATAATAATTCCGCAATCATTTGTCATAGCTAAATACATTTTCTTTACTCTATACTCATTGGTAATAAAATGATTTCTTGGCAACGACCAACATTAGCGTACTATTTCTCGTCATTCTGTTGGGTGATAGTGCTTGCGAAAATGCTAAGAGAATCGGTGGGTGTTGGATCATGAATGGACCACACGGAATGGGAATATAACGTGGGACAACTTTGATGATGGCTAATCAAGATATGAACAGAAATGCATGTTTGGACTATTCAAAGTTGCACTAGTGTCTTTCACTTAAGTGAGTTCATCAGAAAAGATGAAGGCGTGATTTATGATTTATAAATTCTAACATTTCTCATCACACTTAATTTAGTTTTTAACCTAGTATTAAGGGTGAAAATTTAATTGGAAATGTAAATGATGTCCAAAAATATTCAAATATAAGACTTTCAGTTTTGATACCATGTGAGATTTTTATAGAGTCATTATTAATTACTCTAAAAAGATTAAGCTGTTAAATGAATGTGAGATTTATTATTTAAATATTCTAATATTTATGAAAGAATATGAAGAAGACTAAAGAGATTTGTAAATTTGTGTATTCAAATTGTATCTTCTGATGTACAATGCTTCTGTAATTATAGTTAAGAGATGAAATAATAAAGGCAAAGAAATATTTATAAATTAGAATCTAATCTCAATCTAAGATTCCTAGCTAATTTATGTACAATCGAATCAATCGAGAATCCGAGCGTATCTCCCAGTTGATGCATATCTTCCAACACTCCCCCTCAAGCTGGTGGCTGGTAAATATCCAAGACACCTAGCTTGCTTAGTAGATATGCATGCTATCTTTGACATAGGGGCTTAGTGAAGATATCAGTTGGTTGCTCTGCTGTTCCAATTTCTCTAGTCTTGATTACCCCTTCTTGAATCTTGTCTCAAGTGAAATGACAATCCACTTCTATATGCTTCGTTCTTTCATGTACTATAAGATTTGCTACAAGTTTGAGTACCGCATCGTTGTCACAGAACAACTTAGTCGAACCCTTCAAATTTATCTCAAGATCCCCAAGTAGTCCCCGTATCCATATGATCTCACAAGTAGTCTTTGCCATAGCTCGATACTCTGCTTCAGCTGAAGACAATAATACGGTAGCTTTTTGCTTCTTGGTCTTCCATGAAAGAAGAGAATTTCCAAGTTTAATACAAAAACCTGTAATGGATTGTCGACTCATAGGACGGTCGCATAATGCATCACGGTATGCCAACATTTCCATGTTGCAATCTCTAGATAAAAGAATCCCTAGTCCTAGACATTTCTTCAAATATTTCACGACCTTCAAAGTAGCATTTAAGTGAGACAACTTTGGAATGTTTATGAATTGGTGAGAGTGCACTTGCTTGCATATGATATGTCAGGTCTGGTCATAGTCAAGTATATGAGCTTCCCAACGAGTTTCTGATAACCTGAAGGATCGTTGAGGATAGGATCATGATTCTCAGATGTCCCAGCATCATAATCCTTGGTGGTCAATTTTACATTTTGCTTAATTGGAATGACCGATGGTTTGCATCCCAACAAGCCTGCCTCTGATATAACCTCCAACACAAATTTCCATTGACTAAGGGAAATCCCACGATCGAATCTAGCAATTTCTATTCCAAGGAAGTACTTGGGTGCTCCCAAGTCTTTAATATGAAATGTAAAGTGCGGATACTTCTTGAATCTCTCTATTGCGGTTCTATCGGATGATGTTATCCAATCCGTTGGAATTTTCCTAAAGGATTTGGGCAACCAGGAAGAACAACCTAATCCTGCCATTTCAAAAAATCAAATCTTATTTCCAGCAGAACAAGCTTTTCCAAACATCTTTGATACTGAATCAGATTCGGTATCCCTTTCGTTCTCATCATCCTTCTCAATCCCTGCCATTGATTCCTTTCCTATTGTACCAGTAACTTCATCAATATTCATGGCTGATCCCACAGACCAAGATATGGAATCAAACCCTTCTGAACCAGAAGTTGTTCAGCCAAACAATCCCTCCCAGCATGTGTCTACAACATCAAAACAATTTTTTACTGTTGATGATATTCTCTATCACAAATGGCTAGAAAGACTTGAAGAAATTCATATTTGGTTAAATGCCCAAGCCCTTACCAACCAGGATAAGTATGATGTTCTTTTTGGTTTTATCACAAGGTTTACAAGTAGCCTCAAATATTGGTGGCAATTTGTGACAGAATAAGACAAGCTTCAATTTTTACTCTCACCTGACTTTGGTTATGCCATTACCCTTCTATATCATTTCTTTGTTGGAAAACCTTCTAACCTCGAAGAGCTTAAAATGAGATAATTTTTCGAAAGAATATGCTGCTCTCTCGAAAAGACATCTTGATAAACACTACCGAGAAATGCTCAAACTCTTTTATGGTATTGGAGTTGATCCAAACTTAAAGCATGTCTTCTTGACTTCAATCCCCAAATATTTATCCCAACAAGTTTAGAGAACTTTTCCTGGTAGACAAAGGAGGATTCAAGATATTCCATTGGGCGAAATCCAACAAGAAATCCATTTGTGCCTTGAAGAATTGTGTATAAAACGCCAAATTATCCAGACTTATGTTGACGATAACAGAGAACTTGATGCGGCATGTTCTTGCCAAAAGCTAAAGATCAAATGCTCTAAGCGAAATTGTGATGGTTCTTGTGGAAAATCTTCCAGAAAGAAGAAGCATTTCAAGAAGCTCCGGATAAAGAAATCTAGACATAGCTCTAAGCACTTCCGAGGAAAGAAGAAATGGTGATACCTACGTAAAAGGAAAGATCACTCGGGCCACAAGAAATCAAATTGATGCTTCATCTGCAATCAGAAATGACATTTTGCCAAAAATTGTCCCCAAGCAAAAAAAGGCCGGAACCATCTAATACATCATATAGAGAACAAAACAGGTATTTCTCTTGAAAATGATGAGATCGAATCTTTATTTTTTGCGGATGAAGAACCATCTGAACAAACTCTTTGTGTCATACCTTGTTACCAAACTCCCAGTGAAACTAATTCGGATTTGGATTCTAAAGATATTTTTCACATATCTCTTACATCTTCAAAACAAAACACTAACATATTTTCAAGCCAAACTCACTTCTGTGAAAATCTTTACCTCAAAGTTTGCCAAGCCTATCACTATCATTGCTCTCATAGACACTATAGCAAGTTGTTCAATCTTAGATACTAAAGTTCTCCCTGAAGAATATTGGACTCCCTATGTTTGATATTTCAACTCTACCTCAAGAGATACTTTTTCCACAAATGTGAGAACTACCCCGATGAATCAAGTTCTTTCCCTAATGTTCCATAACCACAAAAATCTTCGGATCCAGTTTCCCCAACAAAGATTTGATCATTAGTTGGGACATCATGACTCATATCTCTCAGTTTCGTATCATTCCTAGAAAATGTCTTAAGTATAAGGACTAATTCTTTGAATTCGTCAATATCCAAAGACTTTTTTCCATCCAAATGAGTATGTTAGATCTGATCATGCAAAAGTTGTTGAAATCCTTCGGAATCTCCTTTTGAATTCGCCCAAAAGTGTTCACATCCTTTATGGGAAAATCCAAAGTTCTTTGTTCACATTCCTTTAAAAAAGAATGAAGATATCAATCCAACTAAGGCAAGTCACATGGGAATGAAACCAGAACACTTTTGGTTTTAGCTTAAAGGGAATACTCGGAACTATTGCAACAATGCCTTATTGAAATCTCCAATTCTCAATGGGCTTGTGAAGTCTTCTATGTCAATAAGCGTGCCAAGAAAAATAGAGGAAAGATGAGGCTGGTAATTAATTATCAACCTCTTAATCTTTTTCTCCAAGATGACAAATTCCCTTTACCCTCCAGAAATTCCTTATTTACTGGATTATCCAAGACCCACATCTATTCCAAATTCGATCTCAAAGCCAGATTTTGGCAATTGGGCATCCATCCTGAAGACAGACCCAAAACAAGGTTCTGTATTCATTGCTCTCATAGACACAGGAGCAAGTTGTTCAATCTTAGATACTAAAGTTATCCCTGAAGAATATCGGACTCCCTATGTTCGATATTTCAACTCTGCCTCAAGAGATACTTTTTCGACAAATGTGAGAACTACCCTAGTAACTGTCCAGTTCTTTTCCTAGTATTCCATAACCACAAAAATCTTCGGATCCAATCTCCAACAAAGATTTGATCACTGGTTGGGACATCATGACTCAAATCTCTCAGCTTCGTATCATTCCTAGAAAATGTCTTAAGTATTAGGACCAATTCTCTGAATTCGTTAATATCCAAAGACTTTTTTCCATCCAAATGAGTCTGTTAGATCCAATCATATAAAAGTTGTTGGAATCCTATTCAAAATCTCATTCTGAATTCGCCCAAAAGTGTTCACATCCTTTATGGGAAAATCTAGAGTTCTTTATTCACCTTCCTTCCAAAAAGAATGAAGATATCAATCCAACCAAGACAAGTCACATGATAATGAAGCGAACACTTGGTTTAAGCTCAAAGGGAATGCTCGGAACTATTGCAACAATGCCTTATTGAAATCTCCAATTCTCAATAGGTTTGTGAAACCTTCTATGTCAATAAGCGTGCCAAGCAAAACAAAGGAAAGATGAGACTAGTAATTAATTATTAGCATCTTAATCTTTTTCTCCAAGATGATCAATTCCCTTTACCCTCCAGAAATTCCTTATTTATTGGATTATCCAAAGCCCACATCTATTCCAAATTCGATCTCAAAGTCGGATTTTGCAATTTGGCATCCATCCCGAAGATAGACCTAAAACAACATTATGTATTCCGAACCAACACTTCTAGTGGAAAGTTCTTCATTTTGGCCTAAAGGTAGCACCATCCCTTTTCTAAAAAGCCATGTGCTGAATTTTCCAACCAATCTGTCAAGTGCAGGCAGTCTACATTGATGACATCTTGCTCTACAGTCCTGATGAGCAGTCACATTGCCAACTTCTTGAGCAATTTGCAGAAATTGTGAAAAAAAAAAAAAACATGGCATTATGTTTTCCCAAAGAAAGATGAATATTGCCTAAACAGAAATTGAATTTCTTGGTATGCACCTTAACAAAGGTACATATTACCCAAGGCCACATATTACTCAAGAATTGTTAAAGTTTCCTGAAGAATATTTTACAACAAAGCAAGTTCAGCAATTTCTTGAGATAATTAATTATCTCAAAGATTTGGTTCCAAACATTGCGAAATTGTTGATTCCATTGCAATCAATGCTGAAGAAAAATCCCTCACCTTGGGAAAATCACGACTAAGGCGATTCTTGAGCTTAAGGAGATCATGCAAAATCTTCCGCCATTACAAATCCCATCAACATGAAATAAAATTCTCCAAACCGATGCCGTGATGAATACTAGGCAGCAATCCTATTTGAAGAAATTGATGGTAAGAGACATTTATGTACCTACAAAAGTGAAAAGTTTTCCCAAACTGAAATGCATTATCATTCCACTTTCAAAAAAATCTTGGTGGTGAAAAATGGAATAAAAAAGTTTGAATTCCATCTCATCGACCATCATTTCCTGGTAGAATTAAGTATGGCATTTTTTCCTCAGATGACCAAGTTCAAGTAGAAGCATATTCCAAATTCTCAACTGCTTCGATGGGCTGAATGGTTTTCAAAATATTCTTTTGAAACTAAACATATTGCCGGGAAGAAGAATGTGCTTGCGACTTCTTATTAAGACCAAAAGCACCAGCGAGAAATCAACATGTACATCATGAGGCATGCTTTCTATTTTCTCCATCACAGTGAAAAAGTACAAGATTGAGAAGATAAAAGATTGGCCAAGTTGGAAATATCCCCAGGAGATTGTTGAGCAAATCCGAATGACAGCCTCACTTTGAAAATCTGGATAACCTCATGTGGTAATGCCATACGATTTGTTCGAGACTCAATGGAGGTTCGATTCTTTATCCTTTTGGATTAAATTCAGACTATATGTTCATACATCCTCTAATCTGGAAGGAATATGATTTCCCTAATCAACTTAAATAGTTATTATGGTACTTAAACAAAAAGTACTTAATAACTATTGAAATTCCAACCAGAAGATTCATTGCTAATCTCACAAGGATATTTGAACTCGGTAGAGGAAACATTGAGAAAGAGAGTGACAAAAATCTCTTAACCTTTCTCAATTGGTTCTATCCTCCCACTCACTAGAGATATCTCTTGCAGAAAGAATTAAGAATCATGCAACCAAACCCTGAGGTCCATACCATTTTGTTTTCCCGACGTCCATGGGCTTTTTTAACAAATAATGGCAACATCATCAATGCCCCACAGATTATAGGTACCACATCCTATAAACCTATTCCGCACAGTGCAGAAGCTCGGATCCATAAATCTTATCCAGGACCTGTTGGATGTTTGTGAACACCAATACCGAGAACTCCAAAGAATTTTGTATCAAGAAAATAAAACCATTCCTGAATATGCATGGAATTATAATGTATCCACTGCATAGGATTATTATAGCCTCTCACCAAAAGCCAAGGAAGTACTCGAGGAATTTAAACAAGTTGCATCATGACAGAAGCATGAAATGACAGACACATATGACCCAAAGCATAGTCCACTCAAGACCCCTATGCACAATGGGGAGGTCCTCTTTCCCAGGACCCCTATGATCAAGGACCTTTGTCCTTATCTCCAAGCATGGATACATCCTACTATGCTCAATCATCCAATTGGCCTCGGCCAAGCATTCCTACCGACAACACGAGGCACCTTCAAGAATCAAGAGGAAGCATCCTCGTCAAACCAGATTCTCTCACCAAATTCACTTGAAGCATTGGAGCAAAAATATGAAGAACATCTTCTAGCAAGGCATAGTTTAGTTGACTCAGACTATGACTACAATGCTTACGACGGTCGAGACTATAGACCGTACAGGTGTCACTGTAGCAAGTTATTGTTCACTTTTACTGTAGCAAAGATGCGCTAGAGAAATCACCGTTCACATCCTTTGTTCGACCGTGCAAATAATTCCCTATCGGAAGTTTCCGGTGGTGCCTCTATTTGTTTCGGACCCATGAGCTTGGTCCTTGTTTGTGTGTGACCTCTTATTATCTATAAAAGGCAAGGATGATGTAATGTGTTGAACAGAGTCCCTTGAAGTAAAGTGAGTGTTTTGTGAAAACTCTCTCCATGGCTTTCTAAACTTCTCTTCTTCTCCAGCCTAGTAGGATCCTCTGGGAAATGTAGCTCAAATAGTTAGGAACGTTATCATCTTGGCATCTTTAAGTGTCTCTAGACTCGAACTAGATGACGAGTGGTTTTATGCTAAAAAGCTATTCTTAAAGGGCTTGAACATGAGTTGTTCACCCACTATGGGAAGGCATACATGCAGGAAATTGACTCCGTCCTCCCTAGTTCTAAGTCTAGGCTCATTCAACTTTGACCAATGTTCATAAATGTGTTCTGAGTTCGATAAAAAAAAAATACATTCTAAAACATGTTCGGTCTTCTCTACCGAAATTCTTTTGCTACTCAGTAAGCCAGTAACAAGAACCCTCGAGCGAAAATAGAACAACTCTTAGTGGCTCTTGCAGATAGTATTTTGTAAATATAAAATCTTCCACATATGGCGTATCAAGTTATACTATGCAGATTTGTAACTACTGCATTGTTAACAAGTAAATTGTAAAAGTTCGCAATTCGACTTATTAAAAGCGAAAAGTCCCCAAACATGCTCCTAATTGTTAATTACTACATCGTTCAACACTTGAGCATCGGAATAGCATTCACAATCCAATTAGCAGTTGCGCTTTAATTTTGCCTATAGCCTAAGAAGCATCGACATTATCCGGAAACCTTCGTGTCGTGTCCGACACTCCGACACGCGGTCAACAAATGGAGAGAAATCCGACACGTGATCAACTCTTCCCAATACGCTCCAACAAGCGAGTCCGAAATTCCGACACGCAATTTTGACACGCACGGGGTCAATTTTAATAATTTTCAATATTTGAGGGGTCAAAATATAAATATATGAAAAAATAATGAAAATAACAAAAATAAAGGGGAAAGAAGAAAATTCTCACTCTCAAGTTTCTCACTTATAAGTTTTGACATTCTTGTGAGTAACGATGGAACGCCCCTTTTCTCACTGGCATTGCTCCGACTTGAAGTTGTGATTTTTTTTATTTTTTATTTTTTGCTTCTTTCCGCCTCTCATAAGTGTCGCCTGCAAGTTATCTCTTTTGGTCTATGTCATTGGCTTGTGAGTTATCTCTCACATTTTCATGGCAAATTTAGTTATTTCCTTTTCTTTTGGTTGTACTTCAAGAGTTTTTATCCTGGATTTTCATTTTTCTTGAACCTTGTTTTGCAAAGGAGCTCTAAGCCAATCTATATCATGAACTCCGAACTATGTCTGAAACTATAAGAAATCTCACTAATCTCCAACGAGTGTGCGAAAACAAGACATGTTCCTTCAAATTTACTCTTTTGTGTTTGCAATTTTTGAATTTCTATTTAATCCCTTTAAAATTAAAACAATGAATGATATTAACAAATGTTGGATTAAGATTTTTAGTATAAATTAATTCTATGCTCTTTTTATTATTATTTATTTATTGTGTGTGTGTGTGTGTGTGTGTGTGTGTCGTGTGTCTGTGTGTGTGTGTATGTAATATATAACGTGTCGGAACATGTCGAAATTCTCTATTTTTTTAGGAAATGATGTGTCGGCGTGTCGTGTCGTGTCGTGTCGGTGCTACATAGCCTATAGCCTTGGAGCATCCAGTACGGAGCATGCCAGCATTATGAACGTATCAATGGATCATTGATGCTTATCGCCCAGTAACGTTACAGCTTTTACAGGAAGAATGCATTTCATGTGATATTTATATCAAGTGAGCCAATGAAAGGGTCTATCTCTGATAAAATACATTGAGAACAATGATAGTTTAACCTAATGGCACTACACACAAATATTTGACATGATAAATGCGTTATACGATGAAAGGTAGAAAATGCTACTTTGGAAGGTAAGGATTCTGAAAATAACCTGGTTTACTTTGTAATTAATATCTGTTTTTCTAACGATTATTATAATCTGCTGCTTGGTATAGCTTTCTCGATATATTTCAGCTATGAAAATAAGTGCTTTAGTTATGTATTTGGGTAGGCCCTCGTAATCGCAGTATCCACGCCATATGCATGCCATTAGAGTTGATTGCTAATAGGTTATTCGATATAGTTTTCCCCTATCAATTTCAACTATGAAAAAGGGCCGTCACTATCTTATAAGGTATTTGACAAATACCTCATAGCTGTAATAATAAACAACTTCTAAGAAATTGTCCCACTCAATTTCTAGCTATTGGAGCTTTGAACATACACTACCATATACACTAGTCATAACACTTCACGACACAACTATATATTCTGCACAATTATATCGAAAGAACTCTAAAAAACCACAAGTTAAAATACCTCATGGCACATCTACAGTGGCAACACAACTACGACAACCCTAACTTTACCAAACAGACAAGAAGTACCATATGACCCGACAAATTAGATCCTTCAAGGTACAGCTCCTCTAAATTGATCACTCATGTCAAAAGGGGTACAAAACTATATTTCAAGGCAAACGCTTCATGGAACATAGGTGAAGACCCAAAAAAGAACCAAGAATCACACTTGCAAAAAATATCATAGACAATGCAATACATGGAAGGGATGGACCCACATAGGCCCAGGATTCTTTTCACAAATTTTTGCAAGCCATTATGCAAAATTCCATAGAATCACTATCGGTTCACCAACTTCCTAGCTATCTAGTAATTAAAATATGAACAAAAACACTTTAAAAAATGATTTACAGATTGAAGGTCTTGAAGATCAAAAGTAGCAGCCACCGCTCCATCGGGTTCACCTTGCGATATCCCAGAGACCACACCCGAAACCAGTGACAATCGAACCTAATTGATTGATTCCAGAAAAATTGAAAACTGCACGTTTGATTCGCCAAATATAAACAACTGAAGACGGAGATACAAGACGAAGAGGTGGACATACAACGAAAGAATAACAAATCAGCTTTTACAATGGTATCGCGTAAACCATGTGCACAGAGTTTCACTATAAATGATTTATGATACTGCTCCTTTTTCCCCACTTTTTTTATGGTTTGGGTGGCTCCGCAGCCTCCGCGGCCGCTTCTTCCTTCTTCTCTTCTTCGACGACAATCTCCGCCTTCTCTTCCACTGCCACAGTTACCTCTCCAGAAGTTGCTGCTTCTGCAGGAGGAGCCTCGACTTCCTTCTCCTCAGTGATTATGAAGGTGGACACCTTCTCAAATACAAATAACACGGGCCCCGACACCAAGACTGGTCCATACTTTGTGGACGCTTCTGACACTGGCTTCGATCCAGGAAACTCTGCACAGCCGCATAAAGGTGATCAACCGTGCGTGCATACAGAATCAGATCACGTATACTTGCTTCTTGCATAGATAAGGATGATACACATGCGTATGAGGCACTTATACGTATGATGCGGGCACTGAATCACATGAGACATCGATGCATATATGCTAATATAAGCAACATGTTGTAAAAAAGAAACCGCACCGATTTTTACAAGCTCTTCTAGGAACTTGTTGACAGCGGTCGAGTGCTTCTTGAGTCCTGCTTCCTTGGGCTCCTTAACAAGAGCCTGTTTGTTACATGGCATACCGAGCGCACTTGTTATTCTTAGGTCGTATGTATAGACATAGGACTATAGGTATTGGATCGAAGTGTAGACGTTCCGCTCGTACCTTAACTTCTGCGGAGGAAGCCTCATAAATCTCCACTACTTTAGGCTGAAGCTCTGTCTTCTTCTCCTCGAACTCCTTATCTATCTCCCCCTGTTTCAAGGAACCACGCAAATCAATAAACCTATAAAGATGTAATTAATTATGCCAGCTAGCCACGTTAACCAGGCTTGGGAAATTAACATATCAACTCTCAAGGGACCTTAGAATCATCAAAGGACTTGCAAGCCTCCGCAGCCGCAGGCTTCTTTCCATTCTTCTCGAACACTTTCTTGATCTTCGGAAGAACCTTCGATGACCAATAACCCATGTCTCACTCTCTGTTGTAGAAGATAGAACGGAAGCAAATCCTACAAAAATGAGTACGATGGACTTTGAAAAATATAAACCAATCAAGTTCAGAGAGAGTTGAGGGGAATTAGATGTTATTTGGTGAAGCTGCTGAGCTGAACTTACTCGTGCTGTTACGTCTCTCTTGGTGCTGAGTCTGAAGGCGAATACGTTCGACCTGGGATGGGAGGGATTGTTGTACTGGATTATAGATAGCCCTACTGTCCCTTCGAATCAAGGCACATATAGAGCCCAACACAAAGGGGGAGAGAGAGAGAGAGATTAAAATACATGCTATCAAAGCATCTCTTCACGCAAGATGATAGAATAATGGACGGGTTTTTTGGTCTTGAAAATTCACAAGAAGTTGCCCATTTCATGATTGGTCGGTATCAGCTACCCGGTCCCGAAATGACCTCCGGAGCCCTCGCTTCAGGTGGCTCCCTCGGGGGGATGGCGGCGAAAGCGCCAAGAGAAGACAGCTTGCAATGGCAATCAAGCTCGTTCATTCAAAGGTTGGCAATGTCGACCACGGGGCCTACCTCCAACGCTGCCTAATGTCGATCTGTAAAAGATTGATTGAGAGTCAATGGAATCTCACGTGGCTTCGCTGGTACACAACCCCAATTAGGCCGTCAATGACTCGCCGCCCTCCTCCCCCATTTTGATTCCCATAACACGACATCCAAATAATAGCTGAGCTACGTCCCACCACCTTCATAAACAATTTTGATGGAAAATGGATCGGCACATGATTGCCTATTTGTTCATATGTTCCTTTGCTAAGATGCAGAATCTCCATACGGCATCGGATTGGTTTTTCGAATGGTGGGTTTTCTCGTTTAGAAAGTGGACGCATTCATGCATGGTGTACACGAACCCCATTCGACAGATTATCGAGTATACAGGTCAAGAAGTTTACAATACGTGCAATGTGATAATTCTTGAGAGGGAAAATTTCAAGCACACTCGTTTATTGGTGGAAGAGGAGCTTTCGATAGGTTCCAAGCCAACGGTCCCAAGCAACCTAAGCATTCCATTTTAAAATGATACTTATCCACTCTTAGAAGAAACCGCAACCATCAAGGTGCTTTATGCACGTTATATTGAGATGACAGGCCTATGGTCATAGATAAAGACAAGCAGAAGAGTGAATCCAACCTCCACCTTTGGCACCAACCCCCAAAACAAGCAGACGGGAAGGGAATTGGCCATGAAATTCCCCTATTCTTGCTAATAGACTTCTTAGCGTTAAAAGCATATCCTTGCAGAATTTCATTGTCGAAACTTTACCCATAGAATTTCAATATACTTTCGATAGTATGGTTGCTTCCAAACAAACCTCTTGATTGTATTTATACATGCACCAATCTTATTACTAAACAATCATATAGGGATCTTAATGTGTCATCTGAATTGTTCCACTCCTTGATGAAGCTTAAACCCATCACGATCAACCTCAATCTCTACTATCTAGTTGTTTCTATTTTAGAGTTTGCGTTGATTTGATAATGCTATCGCAACTTGCACAAAATTAGTGATTTGCACGAAACTAGTGATTTACTCAAAGCATGCCGTTCTCTAATATTGTATGAGATTAGAGAAGATAATTTGTGTGCTCAATTTTAATTGACATTTCAGCTGGATGTGTCCAGTTCAATTTCTCATTTTTATACACACTATTAAAATCAATATGCACCAAGTCATCACCATTTATTTTATCTGAGTAGGGAGAGGCAATGGCAGTTCTTAAACTTTTGCAAATTGTTTCTCAAGTCCCACGAAATTTATTTATCAAATCCTTGTACTCCTTTTTTTTCGGTTCGTGTTGGTTCTTCAGGGTGAAACATGCATTTGAAGAAAAAGCTTACATGTGTTGCCGTGTCAGTGCCGATTAGACCAAAAAGTGTTTTTATCAATTTTTTCACACTTTTCGAATTTTATTTGTACATGTTTCATTTGAAAGGTAAACACGGAATTTAAGAGATCAAGAACCCTATAGGCGGCAAAAAGATTTAAGGATTTGATTGTATATTTTGTAAAAGTTCATTGGTGACATTATACCATTCGATTACAAATGTTTCATTGGAGTTGCCAATTACTTTCTCTTTCCCATAATTTTAGTTCTCTAACCTTGCTTGTATGATTAAATGAAATAATTGCACCTTTGTTGCGCACTTTGGGCAAAGATATGCGGGGATTGCAAGAATTGATTTTAATAGAATTTGTACGTAGGGGCCTTCTCTTATCAATTATAGAAGAACATATATAATCTTGTTGAAGAACGATTTTATCGACCCACTTCGCAAATTACCCATAAACATGAGACAAAGTATCCAAAGTAACGTGCTAGTATCTTAAGCTTTATAAAATTGTCTAATCTTATTATGGATCAATGATATTTACCTCCCCTCTTGGACCTTGCATAATTAAGTTTGCGTCGAATGGTGGAAAAAGCCCAGAAGATAATTTCATTTAGTCAAACACTAGATTCCTTCTGTACTGACCATTCAACTTGGTGCATAATCTCAAGACTCCTCTTATCCGGATTTGACTAATTCGTCCGTGGCTCATTTAAGCCTGTCTCCATCACCGTGGGGGGGCGTAAGTGAAGGAGTCTGCGTCAATTGCTATTGCAGGAAAACCCAAAAAGATAATTACAAGAAAGATGACGCACTTTGGCAATTGAGTACACAACTCCTCTCGACATGGACAGGCTCTGTCCTTAGTTAATCCGGGGTTGCTTGATGTATTAGAGTACAACGTACATTTTAGAGACAACTTTCTCCCTGTCTAAATTGGACAGTCTCATATTTTGATTAAGAGCCTATAATCCACTGAAATTTACGGCTTGTGTTCCCTGTCACCAATTAAAACCATGCCCTACTTAGCTCAACGTTTCATCATCTCTCTAATTGGTACCGCATCTCCTCACTCCACACATTCTCCCATTATGACAGGGCAAAATAATGGTTGCATACCAAATTATGACAGGGCTACAGGGAGAGTGAAAGAGTTGCGTACACGGATGTCCACGTCTCCATTTTGGCAAGAGCCATTAAATCTAAAATGAACTGAGCTCCAAATTAACATATATTCGAAGCTCGAATAAAACCCGACGAGTGTGATTTATTAAGTCATTGGTTGGTTTCAGCTCCATATCATCATTGTCTACTTGGTCTAAGTATGCAAGAACTTCACTAAACTTACAAATATGTACATATAACCTCTCGAACTCCACCAAAAAAACCGGAAAACAAGAACCCTTATATAATTGCTATGAAGGAAATACAAAATTAAACTGACGTGTCTTCAATAGTGGGATAAAGGTTCCTACTTTGCAAAGCAACAAACAAGTCAGTACATTTAATGATGATCAAGACCAGGTGCTAAGGTTAGGCTCGTGCTTCTTTGTAGCGATGTCGCTTAATTCTGTATTTAGTTACTAAAGGCCACAAAAAACAAGAACCCAAGGGACCATAGATCAAAACATCAACCGTTGCCCTCCATTCCATGACCCCGATCCAGCATCTATATGTTGGACATAATAGAGCGGGCAATTTCTCACTGTTCTGGCAAGCACCGGTCCACAAACTACAAGTATACAGATAGCAGATTTGCTGTGATATTTAGGGAGGCGTTGTGCTGTTCATCTAGTCTCTAGTTAGAGAGCAGCATGGTCATAGTTAGGGGCCACCGCCAAAATTCTGTCATTTCGATTAACAGCCTGTCTAGCACCTTCGCCCTCTGCGGCAGCTTGAACACCATCGTCCAGAACTATTAAATAACCTTCTCTTCTTATCAAGCTCTGCATTACAAGGAATTCGGCATGAGAATGCTGATGAGAGCTGTTGATACTTCTGTAATAAATGGAAGAGTTCTCAGCAGTTGCATCATACCTCTATGATAGTTTTGACTTTTTTGATTTCCCTCGCTGCTTCCTCCTCTGAAATATCATTATTTTCATCGAACTGCTGATGGACATACCACATGATTAAGTCCCTTTGCCTCATTCCAACTAATCCATCCCCTGCAAGATATAAGGAAACAAATAAAAAATACATCAATCTGCCAACAAACTTTAAATAGAGAAAGTTCCCACCGGATCATTTATACAAAGAGCAGAGCATCAGGCAATATGTAACAACTGTTGGAAAAATCAATCTCCAACCGATGCACCTCTAGATCAACTTATATGCCCAGAGGCGAAACGGTTATCTACCTTCTCGTGTTACAGTTTCTTCATGCTGTCTCAGGCGCATAATGAGGGCTTGGGTTACCCTTTGGAAATACTCATCACTGACCACAAGCTTTTCTCGTTGCTTGTCACCGGAACTTGCTCCAGTTTCTGCATTACCATAATCTAATTTTTGTAAGATCCAAAATACAATCAAAAGAATAATAAGCTAGTGGAGATTGAAGACTCACTTGCATTGCTAAACTGCGTGTCCAACGCAGCATCTGTGGGTTGAGCGTCATCTTGGGCAGGAGGATCAGGTCCATTACCACCGCTGCTATCGCCCAAATCACGATTACCGTCTTGAAACTCGGATAGATCAATCTCAGTTGACTCCACACTGTATGGAGGGAAAACCAGGAACAAATCCCAAGAAAGGTTATGGCAATGGTATGTGAGATGGGTTGAGCAGTACATCGCTCGCTTAGAGGAGCGGAAGGCAGGGGACAACACTTAAATGTGAGGAGGAAATCTTAAAAGTTAGCTGAGATCTTGCCTTATTATAGATGTTTTCAACAGTTTCCTTGCTACATCAACATGGCGTGGTTGTACCTATAGGGAACATTATTTTTAATAAAATATTACTCGAAATTACCCAATGAAGGGACAAGGACCTCAAGAAAAGTACCTGAGTTTCCAAATAACTTCGAGCAATGGCCTCAGACAGCCTGATCAATGCCTCAAGTTGCCTGACAGTCATGCGGTAAGCAACTCTGCTACCAGGAGTTGTATCACCTCTTCGAAGTGCAACATATGACTCAACCAACACTTTTCTTGCTTCTGAGCTCAGCTGCATTAATCAGTCCGGTTAAAATGATCAATATATGCCTGCAGATACTTTTCTGTAAAACAAAGAACAAAGTCACTGCTGAGAAATCAGAAACAAACCTTTGGTTTCAAAGTTTTTGCATATGCAATGTAACGTTTCAGTTGGGCAGTATTAAATGCAGGAACAATAGCATCTTCACGTTTCTGATGAACTCTCACAATATGGTGGGCAATGTGGTAATCGATCTCATCATCTGGGTCATCAATCATTACATATACCAGATCGAACCTCGAAAGTATAGCCGGAGGTAGAGCTACGTTATACTGCGTACAGGCATAACTAAATTAGTCAAGCATCATAAGTCTGCAATGATCGAAAAATGTCAATTAAGTAAAGGTCTAACTTCAAGGCTTCCAAAAATTCATCCTCTCACCTTGAGTGGTTTAGATTTGTCATAACGGCCCCCTGTCGGGTTGGCGGCAGCTAGGATTGATGTCCGGGCATTTAGAGTTGCCTGAATACCTGCTTTTGTGATGCTTATTGTCTGTTGCTCCATAGCTTCATGAATTGCAACCTTCAAAACGAAAGTCAATTTCAGTCCCAAGTACCAGATTTAAATGTGGCCAATGTCACAGAAGCAAGGAAGTGAACTCACCTGATCCCTGATGTCCATTTTATCAAATTCATCGATGCAACAGATTCCATTGTCCGCAAGCATGAGGGCACCAGCCTAAAATAATCAGATGATCTCAGAAACCTGCAGTAATTCTTGCACCAGAGAAGCAACGAAAACAACTAAAGAAAAGAGAGACAGCTTCCCTTGTTCTGTCCAGTTGAACTTTATTTGTCCAAATTCAACATAAAGATATTATCTTGACAAGAGAATGTAAGACGATTGAAAGAAGAGGCAATCAAGAAGGTGCCAGTAAACACTCAATAACAGGTCAGGAATGTGAAAAGAGTGAAGCCAATTTCTCACATTTTTCAACAGAATCGTGTAAAATAACTCCTAATAAGCAGCTTACTTAAAGGGGATATCTTCCTCAACTCTGCCTTTACAACCGATAAGAAAGAGCCCACAGTAAATTTCCTTACTGCCAGTTACATTGGAGGAGATGAATAGGAAAGGCGAATCTAGGACCATAAACAGTCTAAGGTACATTCTGCTACTTCCAGAATACCGTCAAAGATTTTGGTACTCATAATGAACAGATTGCTACTTCATTTTGTACTTTACGAAGATGCTTCAACCATAATTGCACTGTGCATTCTGCAAGTCCACCTTCTATGAAATGGCTCTAAATAGAGATCCAATAGTCAAGCTTGTGGCTTCCAAGTTGTTACAGAAATAATTACCGTTACAATATTATTGGCTTTTGTCACTATTACAAGATCTCTAAATGAAAAGGTAAAAAGTGGATTTCTGCCTGAAGGACCAAGGAAGATCCATTTGCAAGCAAAACAAAAATAAGAACTATTAGATTAGGTGAATGGTTGTCATTGTTGGTTGACAACATATCTCACTAAAAATTTTCACAACTAGCAAGCATATAAACCCCCACCATTATCTAAAAGTATCTGGTGGTCCCACATACCCCACACTCTGTGATTGCACTTAGTTGCATACAGTTGATATTATGGAAAAGGTAGACCAGGGAGAGGTGACAGCATCTTCAACAAGAATTATCGCAAATCTGAAGTCACAGCAGTCAAACAAGGTAAGTGTTCTTTCATCAGAAAGACCAAACTTTGTGACAAAGAAAGTAGTCCAGTCTTTCCTTCAGTGGGTTCTTCAACTTCCAGCAAGGCACATGCTAGAATAGAAATTGAATTTTGCAGGCACAACGCACTGCAGCAGTTTAATTCTTCTTTTACCAGGAAAGATGCAAAGACAGCATCGGACACTTTAATGTCAATAACCCATTTTTGCATATACCATATCAAACCAAAAGATATTCTAAAAAGAAAGAATAAGAAGCAGCTACCTCAATACAAAATTCCCCTGTTTCTGGTTCTTTGGCAACAGTTGCAGTCAACCCAGCAGCAGAGGAAGATTTTCCCGATGTGTATACAGATCTTGGGACTATGCCTGAAGTATATCTGAAACACAAGCGAGCACAAAAATAAGTCCATAAATCTAATAATACACGAAAACATGGATTCCATTCAGCAAGCATGATCATAGGGTTGACGAATTGGATTAAAAAAGACAGCGTACTTGAGGAACTGAGATTTTGCGCAGCTAGGATCTCCAACAATGCAGACATTGACATCCCCTCTCAGGTTGATGCCTTCGTGAGTTACCTTGTGAATGCCACCAACGAGCATAAGGAGAATAGCTCGCTTTATGTCTTGATGACCAAAAACTGTTGGAGCAATGCTATTGACAAGCTTATTGAAGAAATCAGGGGTATTCCTCATTCTCTGAATTTCATCAATCTCTTCAGCCTGTGACAGACACAGACATCAGAAGCTGCTGGGTCAGCTGTGACTACTGTAACTCGCCGTGATTGCACAAGGTTGCCAGGGAAAGCTCATTACAGGATAATGGTTCAGGTTAAATGATGTTTTAGCTACTTTGGAAGACTTCGAGTTACATGGTACTACTAGAAGGGAGTTCATGTGACTTACAAAGTAAACTTGGTCTCGTACAGACATAAGCTTTTCGCCTACTATGTCAAAAAGATTTCTTCAACTACAACTACGCCAACTAAAGCCCAGAATATTATTTCACTATCTTATATATTGGATTTCGGAACTACGGAAACCCCAACCAGATTACTTGTTTCTATCACAATCAATTGAACAAACCCATAAATAGATAGATATTTTTTGTTGAATGAAGTAAAATGATTCAGCTACATTCTTAAGTCACATTATTGTTCACACTATCACTTAAAGGAAGGTTGTTCATTGGAGACGAACCATGAATTGCTGATTGTCATCTTCATCAGCACCCTTCTTCCTATTTCTAATGTCAATGTCTCTTCTACCATCCATAATCTGAACCGATGCAAAAAGAGGTAAAGTTAGCATTAGTAAATACTCTCTGCACAATTTGCTTAATTAATCAACTGATTCCCCCAGTGAGCAACCTGCACTGAATTGGCAATAAAGGCAAGCCGATAAGAGAGATCTCTCACGCCTAATGCTCGAAGACCTCTCACACCTTCCTTTCCAACAGATGATGGGTTGCGCTGTGAACCTTCCCTGCTGCACTCTGCTCTCTCGCCAGGGGAAGCCAGGGCCAATATGTCAGGAATGACAACGACAGTACCGGTAAAAATGACCCTGGAATCATTCGAATGATCAAATTAATTCAGAAGAAGAAGCATCAAGAAGTACATGAATAAAAGAAGAAAGATTGACAAGCTAATTCTAGATAAACTTCCTATGCTTAATGTGAGTAGGAGAATGTTCCATCACATTCAATAGTTATCAGTTGATCTGTGTAAACAAGTAGTCTTAAGCATTGTGTTTCTTCAAGAAAAAGCAGTCCTAATTATTACACCAATTTTTTCTTTGTTCTTTTCTTTCTCACTGAAACTTGCACGTTTGCAAGAAGGCAAATTCAGATATGATCCACTCAGCTTCAAATGGCTTATGTAGGGGACACAAATGCATATACATAGCATTTCTTCTGACAAGTCAGACATGGCAAAGACTCTCACATCCAGCTTGACAATTGGCATCGACGATGGCCTAGAATTTACAGTAGAAGGAATAATTCTATCACAGCAATAAATTTGCAATCTTAATTAGCTACCACTATTTCAAATAGATTGGCACCGGCAAGACCACATAGTCTGAGATGAACGTTGTCCAATAGCTAGTTTAACCAGATGTATTCTGGAATGAAGATGCTGATATTCGTAGCTTCCATCGCAAAAGAATCAAACTCATCATATTCTTTCAAGGTAAGAAATTACATGCTGAGATTGGTAGCTTCCTACCGTAGGATCACCTGCCTGTTACTTTTTGGGAAGAAAATAAATTCTGGGAGACTAAAAACTAGAGAAAGGATGAAACCGAAAAGATGACTGGACAATTAGGCCTCATAGCGACCCTGAAAAATGAGCGATCGATCCTTACGTGTCACCAGCTCTAGCCTGCTCAACTATGTCGTGGCGGAGAATGACATCCATCGATCTGGGCAGGGATCCAGCAGGTATCTCTTTGGAGGTCTCCTGCATTCTCACCCTCTGCCAATCTGCGAATTTGCTCTCTTGGCGGAGCAATGCCCACTTCATCCTATTTGTGCACGTAGGATCCACGCAGATTGAGGGCTGCAATTGAGCACGACACCGCAAGGCTGATAAATAAATTACAAGGAAGAGATAATAATGCGAACTAGCGGAAAGCACTCGCAAGGCATATACTAGGCAACCTCAGTATACTTGAACTGTTGCTCCACATTTCTTATGACGCCTCCACAGTCCAAGCACTTGAATGTACCCTGGAGAAGCTCCGGCCGCACTTCACTCGTGCGAGTGACCACGCCAGTCACCGATACAAGCTTCCCTATTTCTGCGGTGGTCAGTTCCCTCAACCTACAGTTTTAGATCAATTGAATCATTTCGAGATAATGAATTCGGGGCAAACGAGAATCGACACACGCAATGGAAAGGGCAGAGCGATTGCCTCTAAAAATTCGAACTTTACTGTCGTTATGAGCAAGTAGAAGTGAGGGGAAGGAGAAAAAGGAGACCTCTTGGCGAAAGGGAGATTGAAGAAGGCGATGTTGATGTCCTTGTGGGGATTATCGTCCGCGATGAAGGTGGGCTTCTGCTCCATGACGAACCGCTTGCAAGCATTCCTGAGGTACGGCTCGAACCTAATCGACAGCACACACAACAGTCAAATACAGAAATTGAGGGAACAATCGAGGCGGCGGAACCGGAACGGAGGCGATAAAAAGACGGACCTCAAGAACTCGTCGGAGATGGCGGACTGGAGGAGGTCGCTGAAGAGCATGACGTGGGAGAAGTCGATGAAGATGGTGCTGGACTCGCTGGCCTTCATGGCCTCGATCTCCGCCGAGTAGTAAGGCGGCCCTCTCGAGTTCGGATCCACCGTAAAGCTGCGGGTTTTTCAGTGGGGTTTTTCCTCATCATCGTGAATCGACAGCACGAGGCAAACATCATATTCATCGGAAGGGAAGGAGGGGTTACCTCTTGAGGAAGTCGAGGAAGACATCCTCCACCTGGACGGCCTTGCGGTCGACGAAGTACGACTCCATTGGGGGGCGGCGGACGACGATTGAATTCCTCTCCCTCGTCCGCTTCTCCTCTGCAGATCAGCAGTTCGCCTCCGAGGGTTGGAATGACGGAAATGGTGGAGGGAAGGAGGAAGGAGGAAGGAGGAAGGAGAAGGACGACGGAGTTTTGGCGGGAAGATATGGAGGGCCGTCCATGGGCTCCCGCCAAAAGATCCCCTGATGGGCCTGGGCTTCGCTTCGCTTCTTGGGCTTTTTCTCTGCGGCCCATCTCAGCCGTGAATCGATCCAACGTTGCGACTTTAGGTTTTATGTTCACCCCTCATTTTCTTTGTATTGGATGGCCGTATATGATTAACATTTGACTTGATTTTGAGTCTGTTCATTTCGCAAAAAATGAGCCATTTCCGGAAAATATTTTCCCAGAAGTCATTTTCAAGAAAATGATAATATTTTCTGATGTTCGACTAAAACCTGAAAATGTTTTGGAAAATATTTTCTAAGACTTCACCACTTAAGCATACGTTATTTACCGACTTATAAATCTATCAAATATGAACTTGCCTTTATCAGGCAAACTTACATATCTTTGTTCCTTTATTATCGCCAAACACTCATCTACTTATATGGATTTTAAAAAGAAGCAAAGCATGTAGAGCTATTTACTTGAGCAATGTACAATTGCAGGGTAGAATAAATGAAAAAAATGATAAGTAAGAGTGCGGAGCGCGCTTGAGATTGACGAGTTCGAGGTTCGCCTGGCAACACCGACGACTAGCTAAAAAAAGAAGAATATGGGAAACAAATAAAAGAAAAAGACAAAAAGAAAATAAATAGAAAAGAAAAAGGAAATTAAAAATAATTCGAATTAAAAAAGAAAAAGAAAATTAAAAAATAATTCAAACAAAATAAGAAAAGAAGACAAAAAAAAACGGGAGAAGGAACTGAGGATTTGTAGTGATATGAGATAAGAGAGATCAGTGAATGAAATATTTTTCACTTTTCAAAAGTGAAAAACATTTTCCTTTAATTTAGAAGACTTTTTTCCTTTCATGGAAAACATTTTCTCTAAGGAATTCATTTTCCGTAAAACGAATGCTGGAAACTCTGGAAAATATTTTCTTGGAAATTATTTTCCGTGAAAGCCTAAATCTCGTCTTAGATGCATAAAACCAAACGCGGGAAAGCCTCTAGAGCGGAGGCGCCGACGGCCGGGGATTGTATGCATGTGAGAAAATGGAAGATTCATCGGAGCAGAAACAAGACCCCGAGCCCTTAAAATATGCGAAGAGAGCGACCGCGGTGTTGTTATTAGCGGTGGTCGATGATTTGTATCGTCGCCAACGTTAGTACGTCAATTCAGTTCGTCGACCAGATCAGATGAGAATTGCCAAGTGACATGAGCGGCTGCATGAACTTGAACCAAACTCTCCGTGAAACCGATCACCAGGCTCATCGTATTTGGCTCATGAAATCTCTCCTCAAATCGAAAAAGAAGCAACGATACCCTTAATTAACCATTTGCCTACTAGAACAGTACATAGTCCCATGGTATAGTGTCGACGGACTCACATCTAATGTCGTCGACAGAACGACTTGCGCCTACGCTTCTGTTTGATGGAGATACCTGATGAATTTGAGAATTTCCGCACAACGTTTGCTCGCGACATTTAGGTGGGAATAAACAGCATCAAGACTCGAGAATTTGTCGACAGGAAAAATCTAACTACAGGAAGTTCTTACGGCTATACGATCCACCAACCTTTCACCATTCATTCAGAAGAGGCTATTATGTAATTTTACGTGTAGGGAACGAGACTGGTCTTCTCCGAATCCGTCGTCCTGTTGTTGAATACGTGGAAAAGGCGATCGCACGCCTGCCTGGATGACGGCCTCTCTTGTGGGGCAGTTTTCGTGCACTGCAGCGCGATCTTGAGCACTTGAAAAGCCGCGGTCTCTTCCCTAGCTAAGAGCGGCCTTAATGCAGGGTCAATCAACTCTTCCCAAGCCGAACCTTGCGTCTCAATATGAGTCTCCACCCATCTGACCATGTCGATGTCTAAACCGAAAGGTGCATCTGTCGGCATTTTCCCGCTGACGATCTCCATCAGCACGATTCCCATACTGTACACATCACTTTTCTCAGTTGCCTTCAAGGAGTATGCATACTCTGAGAGAAAGCAAAGCAGCAAGTAAGAAGAGCCTGTACTATTCTTTGCATACATTAGGTCGAATGAAAATTTAGATTGGAACAGAACGGTGCAGACTTTGGCAGCATCAATTTTTTTAAATACCTGGAGCAATGTAGCCGTACGACCCCGCGAACCATGAATTGGACTCTGTGTCTAGTGATTCATAATTCTCCACCAGCGATTTCGCGAGCCCAAAATCACCTAGGTGTGCCTCCATGTTGGAGTCCAGCAGCAAATTGCTAGATTTGATATCCCTGTGAACGATCTTCGGAACACAATCATGATGCAGGTACTCCACACCTTGAGCTAAACCCAGCGCTATGCGTAACCTTGCTTCCCAATCGAGGCTCCTCTGCTCCTTTGAATTCGCTGACTTCTGATGCAACCAATCCCATAGACTTCCATTCTCCATGTACTCATAAATTAACAGATTGGAACCTGCTGCTTTGTTGCTGCAGTAGCCCATCAGTTTCACAAGGTGTCTATGCCGGACCCTGCCCAACGTCTTGACTTCCCTGACGAAGCTCTTATTTGACAGAAGATCTTCCCCCCACGCTATCTTCTTAACTGCCAGCGTTTCCCCAGTAGGCATCTCAGCCCTGTAGACTTTACCAGATCCCCCCGAACCAATCATGAACTCATCACTAAGGTTGTTGGTGGCTTCCATAATATCTTCCCATCTAAAGTCTTGCTTGGCAGCGCCCTGGTGGAAGAGTAATCTCCGATGTGCCTGGGAAGAACTGGTGGAGGACACACAGTTCACTTCGTTGAATCTCTTGAAAGCCTCTCGCCTGCGCTTCAAGAACAGGGCAATTCCAAGCACTAAAAGAGCAATAGCTGCCAAGGTCGACACTGCCGAGATGATCACGACTGCGGATTCACTCAGACCTGGCTGGTTACCGGATGTGAAGCTGTTGCATGGGACAAGAGGACTCCCGCAGAGATGCAGGTTCTCTTGGAATGCCTGAGCTGGCCACCGTGAGAACTGCTTCCCCAGTTTGCCCTGAAGCTGGTTGTAAGAGAGATCAAGCTTGCCCAAGCTGCTCATTTCGCCAACTTCCGAAGGAATTTCACCAACCAGCTGATTGTGAGACATATCGAGTTCTACGAGTTTCGACAGCCTGGCTATAGAGGGTGGGATTTGGCCACCGAGATTGTTGTGGCTCAGATCAAGAATGCTTTGGAGATTCTGGAGTTGTCCTAGTTCCACAGGAATTTTACCAGTGAAGTTGTTTTCCGAGAGTCGAAGCTCATAAAGCTTGCCTAACTTCCCTATGGAAGAAGGGATAGGCCCAGAGAGGTGGTTGTGGTCGAGGTTGAGGACGTTGAGTGAGGCAAGATCACCAATTTCAGCAGGGAGCGCTCCATTCAGCGAGTTTCCATCAAGAGAAAGCGTCAACAGCTTGGAACATTTGGATAGCTGTGGAGGAACGGGGCCAGTAAAGCTGTTCCTCGAAAGCTTAAGTTCACCCAACTGAGGCAACCTCCCAAGCCACGACGGGACTGGCCCGGAGAGAAGGTTATTGTTTAGATCGAGGTGGGTCAATTTCTTGCACAAGGAGAGCTGAACAGGAACCAGTCCTGTAAGCAAATTTCCCGAAAGGTCGAGCAACGAGAGCTCGCGGATCTTCCCCAAGGTCCACGGGATACTCCCATTGAATCGATTGTTACCTAATCTGACTCTTTCCAGGAAAGGCGAATTACCCAGTTGGGGAGGTATTTCGTGCTCAAACGAATTATCTGTGACATCGAAAGAAAGGAAAGAGCGCGAGCTACACAAGGCAGAGACGCTGCCACTGAATCTATTTTTGGAAAGGTTGATCCTGGTCAGGTTCCTTAGATTGATGAGAGAGTCTGGAAGATTACCTGCGAGAGAATTGTTATAGAGCATGAGCTGCTCCAATGCCAGGAGATTCCCCAGTGTTGGGGGAATACCGCCAGACAGAGCATTGTCTGCCAAGTCCAGAATGATTAGTTGGTGGCAGTTGCCTAAAGCGGCGGGAATTTCTCCTACAAGCTCGTTCTGACTCAGGTGAAGGAGATTAAGTTGATCTAGCCTCCCGATGCTGTCAGGTATCCTCCCACTGAAGTGATTTCCAAAGAAATCGATCATTTGTAAGCTCGAGCAGTTTCCTATCTCCGTGGGGATCTCCCCGCTCAAGCGGTTTTCATAGAGATACAGCACCTGGAGCTCGCCGAGCATCCCAATCTCATGCGGCAGGCTCCCCTCCAGATCGTTGTGGTACAGAGCCAGGTTCTGCAGGCTGCTGAGGTTTGCTATGGATGTAGAAATGTTGCCCGCCAAGCTGTTGTTGTGGAGATAGAGATCTGTCAGGGCGACCAACTCATATAGCTCGACGGGGATGTCGCCGGTGAGCGTGTTGTTGGAAAGGTCGAGCTGCTTCAGAGCGCGGCAGTTGCTCAATTGGGGGGGAATGGGGCCAGAGAGCTGGGCCTGAGCCAGAAACAGGTGCTCCAGATGAGTGGCATTGGAGCACAGGGTGGCGGGAATGGTGCCGGAGAGGTTGTTGTTGGAAAGAACCAGGTAAACCAGCTCCCCCATGCTCCCCAACTCCGCAGGGATGCTGCCGGTGAGCTGGTTCAACGACAAATCCAAAGTCTCGAGCTTGTGCAGGCGGGCCAGGGATGTTGGGATGGGACCCTCCAGCTGATTCCCCAGCAAGTTCAAGTAGTGCAGCTCGCTTATCTCGCCAATCATGTCATCAATCTCCCCGGAAAGGCTGTTGTTTGCCAGGTTCAGCAACTCGAGATTCCTAAGCCGGCCCAATTCCCTCGGGATGGATCCGTTGAGGCCATTGAGCCTGGCGGTGAACTGCGTGAGGCTGGAGCAGTTGCCCAGCTCGGGCGGGATGGGGCCGGTGAGGCTGCATGAGGCCAAGCCGAGATTAACGAGGCTCGTGAGGCCGCCGAAGGACGGAGGGATGGGGCCGGTGAGGGCAGCGTTGTCGCCGAGGCGGAGGACGCGGAGGGAGGAGAGGGAGCCGAGCGGAGGAGGGATGGACCCGGAGAGCTGGTTGGTGAAGAGGCGGAGGGACTCAAGGGAGGAGAGGTTGGAGAGAGCAGGTGGGATCGGTCCCGTCAGGCTGTTGCCGGAGAGGTCAAGGTGGAGCAGCTTCCGCAGGCGGCCCAGGGACGGCGATATCGATCCCGACAGAGAGGAAGCCGACAGGTTGAGGGCCACCACCTCTTTCTGAAGCTGATCACAGGACACGCCAGTCCACGTACAGAAATCCCGGTTGCTCGGAGACCAGTCGGACAGCACTCCCGGGTCTCCTCCCGCGAACGACGCCTTGGCCTCCAGAAGTATTCTCAGGGTCGTCTCGCCATGTCCCACCGCGCAGAACATCGCCAGAAGCGCGAGGATCACAGCAACCCAAATATCACGAGCTCCGCGTCCCATGAACAACATCGCCATTGCTTTCGCTCGGCGCAACGCGCGTCTCCTTCACTATATGCGTCGGTAGCAGAGCATGGAACACGACCGCGCGTGTCCCGCCGATGGTTATGGCCGAGTTAAGCGCTCCCGCTGTGACCGGTGGTCGTTGGCTGGTGGAGGAAGGGGGATGGGAAGGGGTGCATGGATTCGAGTGCTTGCATGCGTTGGGGTTGGAAAGAGTCGGGTGTGTTTGCAGAGCCCTTAAAGACCGCCCTTTGCCTTGAAATCCCACACGAGCGCAGGCCTGCTCAGCTGTTAATGAACCGCCATGACTGACCACCGAACGGAGGAGAGGGAGAGAGAGAGAGAGTTAATGAGAACAGAGGAGGATGGGATTAATAAGGTCAAAGAGGGTCAGGCAGGATGGGTCTAATGTATGCATGCAGCGTGAAAAAGTCGTAATGAAATAATAGGAAAAGGAAGGGTGGCTACAGCTATCTAGTCAGTGACTAACTCCAAAACATGAAACCATATTTATACTATTATCAATTAAGATAAGCTAACAAGCTAAATTATTCATGAATTTGCACCAAGAGCGCGAGCCCACGCGGTGCTGATAATTGGGTTTCATTTGGGTTTTGGGTACTCCAACGTCCAAGTCCAAAGAACAGAGAAAAGGAAAAGACGCGGTGGTTGAATTGCTGATGTTCTAGTTCTTTGCTGCTTCTGAGTGTGTTAGCTCCTGGAGTACCGAAACCTCCGTTCGAAAGAGAGCGGTTGAGTTGCCACTTCTCCCATTTCTTTAAACTTTGGCACGTATAGAATACCATTAGAACGGTTTGAAAGGCTTCACCAAAGTCAAAAGCAGACCCCACCACGTCCACATCCACGAAACGATTCTTAAATGATTCTGGTGTGCGCGAGGTCGACGCATTTGAGCCCTTGATATTGAAGATCCATATGATCCGAGGGTCAGGATGCGCTGACCGCACATGCACCCGAAGCATCCTAAAATGTCCGACGTCGACGACGTCCCGTGATATTCCTTCTAGTGTACCCTGCAGCAAACTTCCAAAGTACAACAAACTCCTACTCCACCATGAATAGGCCCTCCCTCTTTATTGTCCTGCAAGTCTCTCCCCTTCATTATTCAGTGCTCACGACCATAATACCAACAAGTAACCTTTTCAAATTCCTGCTGGTTTCAGCTACTTATTAAAACATTCTTTCTTCTTTTGTCCCTTTGATTGACTTCTTCTCTTTCTTTATCCTTTATCAAATCCTCTCCCCTTTGGACTCCCAGCTTCTCCATTGTCTGAGCTACAGTCCCTTTGATGCCCCCCTCCAACGCCACTATATAGCTATAGTTAAAAGCTGTGATCTGATACGAATCAACTATTGCTTGGTCTAGAAAGGTAAAATCTTATCTAGAAAAATGGCCTTTCCCAGAAATAGTCCAACCCAACTCGATTTGGCCCCGACAATTCCCATGGAAAATGCCAAATGCCACTCCTTTAGCCAGACTCACAAGTTCATCTCAAATTCATCATATCTCGAAAATCTTTCTCACTTCACCGGTCATAAAAACTCCAGAGTTTGTCTTACCAACTCCCTTTTGTTAACAATTTTTTTTCCGAATAGCTGATTCTAATCTTTAGCTAATCTTTACCAAGAGTGTAGAGCATGTCAATAACTTTTGACACAAGTCAATAAGTTTCTACTCGGTGGCAGATACAAGATTAGACGAGGCGGGGAATTGCAACACTGTTTGAAAAGTCGGACTGAACCGGCCTATCAACCAAGTATTGACATGATTTTTTCTCGTTGCTAGGATTAACCCGAGCTTTTCACTCAGGAATCTGATTCAACTTCGGTACAACCATAAAGGCACGGAACTGTGGTGATACAGCGGACAAGTAGCTAGGCATATGATCAATCTCATATTGCTGATTTCAAAGAGAAACCATTTAATGAAAATAATAATAATTCTTAGTAAAGCTAAAATTATGATGAGTAGGAATCAAACTTCGACACTTCACGCTAGCACAAGGTCAGCTTCAACCATTAGATTGAGCATAGTAAAATGGTTATCATCTGGATTGGGCATATCGTCAAATAAAAATTTCAGGTCAAGTAGCTTGGCCAGTAGATCTTTCTAGCTCAAAGGTTCATCTTTCACTAATGTAAGGTCATCATGGTTTATTAATGATTTGATAGACTAGGTTAAACAAAGGATGGACATGATACCATTCTAGCCAAAAAGAACAACAAAGGGCAACAAAGATCATTAGAATCCCATTAAAGAAAGGGGGATTTGGCTGGAGAGGATCAATCAAACTAGCCTCTATTTTGATTTCAATTATGGATGGTCAGTGTAATCCAAGGAGTTAGGCTGGTGCATGATGGACTCCCATCCGTTTTGATAAGCACGGCGTGTTGGAATTGCCCCCAAAATCACACGGTGAGGATTCTCTCAACTCCCGTGACACCCTAATTAATGCCCAATCTAACCTGCCTTATCTTTTGCTCCGTTCGATGGGCCATGAAATATCATTAAGAAAAGCACAAGTTCCACAATTATCAGCAATAGGGCAACCAATCCAAGATTCCGCTACAGCCCATGAAGCATTGGAACTATCCGATACGTGGCCACCGGGTAGGGGCAATTGCCATATAAAATTGCCGCAGATGCTCGTTTCCAACATGAAAACGACAACGCCGATGACGATGCCAATGCCCCCAATGTCTCTCTAATATGGACGAGATTAATATCAGCATCACCCAGACACTTCAAGCAATTAGAATAGGAGAAGAAAATATGACCCCTACAAAGGAAAAGAAATCCCCGAGGAGGATTTGTTTTGACTTGAGAAAGTACAAGAAAACGACTTCTTTCTTTCTTTATTTTTTCCATAAAGATTTAGCATATTATTTAAAAACATGTATAAGACACAAACCTAACACGAAAGCTGTTGACATTTGGCAGGAGATATTTCTCATGAATATTCATTCACTGGCTGTTTTTCGTTCCAAAAGCAATAAAATTCACGCCAACATCATCGGAAAGAGACCATCTTCCTGTCAAGGGGTTGAACACAAATCCAGCCATCTCTTTGACCTGGATGAATCCGAGGATGGACGACCGTGATTCAGCCAAAATATATTGATCACATTAAAAATAACTGAGGCATGCGGAAGGAAGGACAAGCATGCGATTGTGGCTTACACTGATAGAAGAACGTTGTAGGATCAACGCTAGCTCTTCAGGGGTAAGGAAACTCGACCACTGGTGTGTACCTTTCGGAAGCTGCAATGTTGAAACGGGAAGATGCATTCCTTTGTTAAATTTTAGATACAAGCAAGAAGTGATGTCTCCAAGCTAAATTATTTTCACAGTTCATAGTAAATTTATCAACTGATCAACCAACCATTATATCTAGAGGCGAACGAACTAGCTGAAAACTGCAAGTGAAACTGCTGAATTGAGAGAATCATCGCCCAGTTTAAATTTCACAGTTATATATGCAATTTCACCAAGGAGATCCATTCATAAATATCTAGCCACTTAGGAGCTTCCTAACCCAGCAACAAAAGATGACTCGCTGCATCTCTTTCTTTTGTCTAGACAGATATGAATATTGACAGCCAAGGCAAAACAGACCATTGTCTCCAGTGCTATGTTATAATATAACATGCATTTTGAAACGTGTCAAGGAACAGCAGAAATTACTTATGAGTATAATCTTGCAATGGAATCAATAGTAGAGATGAAGACAGGAAAGGAAACATACCCAACGGAGGAGGTACTCAGCAGCGACAATAGCAGTAGCATAAGCTCTCATAGAACGGTTAATAGTTGAAATCACTATAGCTCCCTCAGGAATAGTCAATGCCGCGAGTGACTTACAGAACTCGGCAGGATCTGCTACATGCTCTATTACCTTTAGTCATTCAAAAGTGCACTTATATAAAGACTTTCGTCATTTATCACATCCATAATAAAAAGATGTCCATCAAGCACCCCATGCAAGAAAGTTAGATAGGATAGTGCTGCTGTAGCCTGAAAATTCATTCCACGATTGAAAAGCAGAAAACTAGAAGGAAGAGAAAGTAATGAAGTAAATCTGTCTCATCAAAAAATTTGAAAGATCTAAGTTAACATGAAAGAAAAAGATTTGAAAGGAGTTAGCATGTGATTTGGGCAGAGAATAGATACCTCTAAAGAGATCACTGCATCAAACTTCCTCTGTTCTTCAACAAGCTTTTCTGCCAATTATTTGAATCATATAAGTTTTCACAACTCATGTTTTGACTGACATACGACTGCATGTGAGCCAAAAGACCCAAGACAGCACTTATACAGGAAAATTTCTAAAAGTATGCCTCAGTCCATGCCCAAGTGCCTAGTTAAAGCTATAGCACTTCTACCATCCCTATATTATACTGACATTTAACCCAATTTTTTCTGTACTACTGCTTTTGAGTTCTGAAATTATATACTCCAGATGTAAATCACCACTGTTATTTCAAAAGATATAGAATCCTGCCAAACAGTTACTATAACACTAAGGATAGTGATCCAAAGACCTTAAGCAGCTAGATAGGAGACTCTTGAAAAACGCAAGCTAATCTCAACCAAAGAGAGAACCGCCTCTTTTTTTGGTCAAAAAAAGAAAGAAAGGGAGAACTACCTTAGAAAGAGAATTTTATGCATCCGAATACCAATATTTTGCCAACTACAGGACTTGCAAGTAGTAGGCATAATAAATTTTGGATTTATGGCGATATAATCACCAACCATGATGTTATTATTCGAAACCTCCAGCTAGGAATTCTTAACCATATATTAGAACATCTTGGTCTTTGCATTTACAAATAATGATAACTATGAGGGGAGTCTCAGGACTGGACAAGTCAAAAATTTGACAGAAAAATGGAGTTCTCCCTTCAGAGGGAAACAATCCAACTAAAACGTGAAAATATGCATCAAATCTATGTGAATCACTACCAGAGGAAAATGCTTGATCAAATTGTGAGATGAACATACCAGCTGTTGTACAGCAGTATTCAATCGTTGAAGTCACTGGATCCAAATCCTGTGTTGATAAAGAATATTACAAGCATCCAGATAAAAGTCGAAAGTTGATCATGATTAGTAGTAAAAATTGCTTCAGCTACCAAGAAATTACACTTCATAATATCACTCAAGTCCAAATAATCATCAGGAAAAGAAAAATCTGTAATGAGCATGTAATGAGCAATACTTATTTATGCCAAAACATTAAATGCCAACCAGGAAATCCGAAAAGGATTCACAGCATCAATCCAGAACTTAATTGTCAGTAAAACTTATCACAGGCTTCATAGCAATTGACTGTGATAATCAAACAAGAATGATCAGAATACAAAGGGACTGGACAATAGTAAAGTGATTTGTGGATTCACAGTCAATCGCACAATCTGCCAGAAAATTCTTGATAGCTGGAGTAACTCATAGGTTAAGAGACTATTCCCAAGCATTGATTGGTGGCAACTTCAAAGTATTTAAAAGTATCTAGCTTGCTCTATGTTACTCAGAATCTTCAGACTGTATCCTTTCGTCTGAAGCTTCACATATAAACTGCATTCATAATGGCATCTGTAGGGTTTTTCTGTGGATTTTACACTGAGAATTAGATGAATTCAATGCATGTACATATTAAAAAATGTTTTAGAGCTTCAAGAAAATCTTCTAATTTCTATAGAATCCATTCTGAAGTAACTCTATCAATAACAGAAGTTGATCATTGTAGTACTTATGCTGTGGAACTTCCATAAGAAAATGTTCATTTTGCGCTGGAGAAATGAGCATACAGCATGAATGCGTGCAATCTTGATGTTTTTGTCCACAGCATCCACACCTGTTACTGAAGCTCCCATCCTGGCCAACGGCTGAAAAGGCAAAAGACAACTATTAACCAATACACCTTTCCACTTGAACAACTGAAGATGGATTATGATGTCCGAATATACTGAACGAACTCAAAATGCAACATACTTGAAATTGAAAGGAAACCAAAATCATGTTATTTCAATAAAATGAATACACCATCCTCTCTACCAACCAAATTCTAACCATAAATTACAATTGTAATTCATACACCTTTTATGCTCCCACGGCAATGAAAGGGAACTCAATTTACAATTCACACCAGCCAGCACATCGGCAACAGTCAGTATACCATACAATAGATGATTAACTGGCCACTTGCATGACTAGTAACAACAAGGCAGATACATCCCCCTATCAAAATTATGATATCATTGGTAAATAAAAGCTTTCTTTACTTTGTTAAATAAATGCTGCTCCCTTCTTGCTTTTTTTATGAGACAAACCATCTGCACTAAATAAACTAAATACAGCACAAAACAAGCCTCGTGAGTGCAACAGTCCCCAAGTCAAACCTTCATGTTGCTCATCGAGCAAAACCAGCAGCCTTGATGGTTGGGGACCAGCATTTTTGCCAAAAAAGACATTTTATCAAACAAACCCAACATATGGTGCTGCATTCCCACTGCCACATCACCATTGCTAATGACTTGTGTCCATATTCTTGATATCATTGTGATGGAAACTACCACAAAGTCCAGCTTCCGGCATCGAATGATAGAGATATCTAGATACAAGAACTATTGAAGAAATGTCACCATGGCCTAAGATGAACTCCTTATCACTACTATTTAAGTAAAATGTTCACATTGTAACATAACAAAATCAGCCAATAGGATTGCGTGTGGAATTGACAGTTGTACACCTTTTCAAGATAGAAAAAAGAAAAAGAAACCTAGACCTAGTTATTGAGTATTTGACACATTAAGCCTACAAACCCTGCTGTCTAGGACCTTCCAGTAGGTGGTTACTCCCATCTTCTATATAGCCATTCATGCCAAAGTAGGAAAACAAGGAAAAAAAAGGGACTTTATACCTCCGAAAGAATTCCACCACCACAACCAACATCTACAACTTTCAAACCTTCAAAAGGCCTTGCAGAGGATGGATCCTTCCTAAATCAAGAAAAGTCAGACAAATCTGCAAAATATGGTTAGCAGGGACAAACTAATTGATTCTCATTCAAAAAAATAGTTACTGACAAAAGAAGAACAGAGTTCAATGTATCCGATGGCCGATGGAAGCCATGCTAAACAACTGAGTTTTAAGTCCTAGAAGTCTATCAACTGAAAAGATTGCAGAAATTGCAATATTATTGAAGTTTTGTCTCGAGCTAATAAGTTCAACTGAATGTGGCGAACTTGAAAACTCATCCCCGTTATTAGGCACGAAGCCATTATATGCAGTAATTAAACTTGATCGTGCAAACAACTTGCTGATTGCAAAGGATCACATTTGACATACCCAAAATGCCGACAAAGAGTGGAGCGAATGAAAGCGAGTCTCGTAGGATTCATCCGGTGCAGAGGCTTGAAAGGGCCTTCAGAATCCCACCTATTCACAGCACACGGAGAGACCAATTATCATCACATTTGCACAAGAAATCAACGAAATTTCTGTGGCAATCTCGTAACTTAAAAGCTGTAAAAACTACGCATTTGAATTTCTAATAGTTCCAGCAAAATCGAGGAGCCTCAACTCTTTAACTAACTTCAGCTAAGTTGCTTCAGCTGCTAAACGAGATGAAATGAAAAAAAATACAGAAGGCGGTGCCACTGCGATCAATCGCAAATGCACAATGCCGAATTCAGGCGAACGAAAGAAAGCCGCCAATTCAGGAAGATCACCGTTCACGAAAGATACGAATGGGCAATCGAGGAACTGACCATGTATCCGCGATGGCGGAGAACTTGGCCAGCTCGGGACCCTTCAGAGACGAGCGAACGGAGGAGCTCCCCGCATTACGCTCGAGCTTCCCGGAGCTTCCGGAAGGTCGAGGAGCCGGCGAGGCGGAAGCGGGAGGATGAGAATCGCCGGCCGCGGCCGCGTCGGAGAGGAGCCTCGAAGGAGCGAAGGCAGCGAGGGTCGGCGAAAGCGGCCGCGGATAACCCAGACGAGCGGGGACGGCGCGGACTCGGCTCAGGAGCTTCGACGCCATGGCGGTCTGCTACAGCGCGAGGCACTCGACGGAGGGAAGGGGAGGGGAGCGGAGGCGCGTCGTGTTCGTTGATGAGAGAGAGAGAGAGAGAGCTCAGAAGCGGTGACGGCGAGGGACGTGCGGGCCGGTGTTAATGGGCCTCGTTCAGGCCCGTTTCCGTTATGGACTAGCCCAATGGCTTGTTTGATGCATGCTGCGGTTGCAAGAAGGGGCGTGGTTAGGGAAAAATGATATAAATAGTCCTTAAGCTATAATTCAATATGTGATATGATACTTGAACTTTTAATTTGTTCAATATAGCCTATGAAATTAAACCCAATGTGAAATTCCACTTCTGAAATTTTAATGTGTTCGATGTGATCTTTGATTTTTTGGTACATGTTCAAACTAGTCTCATGATTATATGAATATGTTCAATGTTATTTTTTCATTAATTAAGTTTGGGAGCAACATTGAATATTCTCATATGATCTAGGGACTAATCTAAACATGTACCAAACATTCGAGGATTATATTAAACAAATTAAAAACTCAATAACGATGTTATACATTGGGCTATAGTGCAAAAGCCACATTGAATAAGTCGAAAATTCAGTGACTACATTACATATTAGGTCAAAATTGGAGAACTATTTGCGCCATTATCAAAGTGACTAACAATATCACTCAAAAAGCGGGGGAGGGGGGGTTGAATAGGTGATTCCAATAAATTTTAACTAAATATAGTGAAATTCAAGAGTCAATATCGATATTGGCAGGAACAAGTAAAACAGAGTATGAATATAAGCAGGTTTAGGTCATATTGATGTTATCGAGTGCAGTTTATCTATCAAGCAATGAATGAGTATGATTATCAAGTATTTACTAGAGTTTAAAGTTTAGACAAGGGCAAGCAGATTTGATAACTGTCCATGCAGCTGGTTGCTTCTGGATTATTGGATATGATCGATGGTTCTAATGAATATACTTTGACAACGATAGATAGAGATGAAGATACTATAAACAAAAAACATTGTTATTTTCTAAACTTGTTAATGTAGATTTTTTGGTCATAAATAATCCTTTCGGCGCGAGTATTACTTGAAAATAACACTTCTTGTACTTATCAAGATCGATATAAGTTATGGATATTTCAAAAGATATTAGGAGGTTTTCTTAACAATTACCTGCATGATCACAATTGTGCCAAATGGATATCTATCGTGGACATAAGTTCATCATTCATGTCAAGACTAAGATTAATGGTCTTCTTATAACCTGACTACAGAAGATAAATAAAAAGTAAGAATCAAACTCGATATCGTCTCTAGATTTTCACCTAGTGTGGATCCTTATGAACACTATTTGAAATTTGGGCAACTTACAATCGAGATTAGTTAGATTAGTTTGCACTATCCAAATCAGAACAAGTGATTTGAAAGAAGAAAGATTGAGGATGAAGGTTGATGGTCGAACAAAACATTAGTCGCAATTTCGACCCTAAAAACAATCGTCGATTTCGTTCACCATTGCAAGGAAATTATTTCTCTCTCTCTCCCCGACTTTTTCATTAAATTATGTACTACTTGATCAGCATCAAATCACCAAATATGGTACCTGCCTTAGCACGCGAGACTCTGATGGACAATATATTGGCTCAAGACTAAAACTAAAACAACAGGTTACGGGATACAGCTTGTTCGAATTTCCCCTCATTTGTCATGTTGCTCCTCCACAGCATCCAAAAAGCCAGTGAGCCGACGTGTCTCTCTCAACTTGAAGTTATTTTCGTTAGAAAGAGAGCAAGCGCCCTGCACTTTCAACGCAATCGTCCGACCCTTCCTCACGGACTTTAGCCGGCGAACTTCACCAGTAGTCGCCGCAAGAACATTTCCCATCCCTGAAATGATGGAATCTCCTCACATCCCTTAAAATGATCTCCCTCTCCTCTATCTTGGAGATAAACTTGGTAGCTGTATGACAGTCGTTGCAAACTCTGAGGTTCTTGGCAACTCTGATGGTCATTCCCGGAGGAGTGTTCAGGATCCCAAAAGCTATAGCGAGTTTCTCACTGTGTCCACAAAGTAAGGCCTCTTTTTCCTCCTCGTTAACATTGTGCAGTACGCAGGAAGTATCGGGCACATATCCTTCTTTCCTCATTCTATCTGATAACGTCTCTAAGAATCGGTGGAGCTCCTGACTCTGTGGATGTGACGATTCCCCTGCTATAAACTTGTGAACCTCATCACCAAACTCAATCCAACTGCATCCAGGTTCTTTTCTTACTCCCCTTTCCTTCATCTTCCGCCTGATATCCATTGCCTTGTCCCAAAGTCCTGCAGAAGAATAAATGTTTGACAGTAGCACGTAATGGCTAGCCACATCTGGCTCCAACTCAAGGAGATTCGTAGCTGCGATTTCCCCAACCTCGAGATTTTGATGAATTCGACAAGCACCAAGCATGCTGCTCCAGGCACCCGTTTTGTCATATTCAGAAGGCATGGAATCTATCAACCGAAAGGCTTCAGCCACTCGACCCGCTCTACCAAGTAAATCGACAACACAAGCATAATGATCTGGCAATGGTTTGACTCCATACTCATCTTTCATACGGTAAAACAATTGCATTCCCTCTTCAACCATTCCAGAGTGACTGCATGCGGCAAATACGGCAATGAAGGTAACTTCATTGGGCATCACCCCTTGACCTCTGGCTCCATCATCCACCATATTGTTGAATAATTGCAATGCTTCCTCACCCTTGCCATGCATGCCATAGGCCATTATAATGACATTCCAGGTGATTATATTCCTAACCGGCATTTGGTCAAACGCTCTTCTCGATAAGTACAAGCAGCCACATTTTGCATACATATCTACTAATGCACTTCCCACTGCAACATCTAATGCTAATGAATTTCTGATGGCATAACCATGGATCTCCTTTCCCTTCAGAATAGCAGCTAGTGAAGCACAACCCGGAAGCACTGTCATTAAGGTGACCGAGTTCGGTTTCCAAGAATGTGCTTTTTCATCATTGTACATATCCTCCTCCTTGTTAGCATCTTTCCCTCTATTCTGCATCTCCATTAACAAAGCAAGTGCACTTTCGTGGCGTTCAGAAATAACAGATGCAGTGATCATTGTGTTCCAAGAAACTAAATCTCTGACTTCCATGCTGTCGAAGATAATTCTCGAAATTCCTATCTTCCCCATTCTCGCATACAAATCCATGAGTGCATTTTGCACATACATATCGCTTTGCAAGCCCTTTTTTATGACATGCCCGTGAATGCTCTCTTTGACAGAGAATGCTTCACAGCGTGCACAAGCAGGCAAGATGCTTGCGATGGTGGTAGCATTTGAACTAAGCCCCCAAATTGCTTCCATCTCTAGGAAGAGCATCAAAGCCTCATGATCCTGTTGGTTTTGTGTATAACCAGCAATCATAGCATTCCAAACCCCAATTTGCCGATCAGATAAACTGTCAAAAACTCGACGACCACTTTCAATCCTCCCGCAGTTGCAGTACATGTCAACTAAAGCACTGCCCACAAAAGAATTCCCAATCAAGGCCTCATTCCTCAAGGCATAAGCATGGATTTCCCTACCTGCATTTGTCATCTGCAATTGGGCACATGTAGGAAGAACACTAGCTATCGTCACTCCATCAGGTCTAATTCCATCACGAACCATGCGAACTAAGAGCATCAAAGCTTCCAAGAAGCATTCATTCTGGGCGAACGAGCTTATGATGGTGTTCCACGAAATCAAATCACGGTCTTCAAACGATTCAAACAAAGCCCTTGAGTCGCCCATCCTTCCCAACTTCGAATACATAGCCATTAAAGAGTTGCTGGTAAACGTTTTCCAATCCCCTTTCCTCAAACTATAAGCGTGAACCTGCTTCCCGAGCTTTAAGCCATCATCCACCTGCGGCAAGTTTGAGCAAGCGAGCGCCAGACTTACCAAAGTGAAGGAACTGGGCTCCAAATTTTCCGACACCATTGAACGAAAGCAATCCAACGCAAGAACCCACTCCTCATCCCGACAGAGTGCCGCGAGCATAGAGTTCCAAGAAACTTGGTCCCTCTCAGGTATTCTGTCGAACAGCTTAAAGACGTTCCCGATATCCCCGCACTTGTCATACATGGTCAACAGGGTATTGGCAACGGTAACGGAAGATTGCTCATACCCAAGTTTAACGGCATGGGCATGAATCTGCCTCCCGAGATTGAGGTCCCGGAGGCCCGCGGCGGCCTTGAGGACAGCAGGGAAAGCAAAGCGGTCGGGAGGGATACCGGCGAGAGCCATCATATCTCCGTAGGTGGATATGGCTTCTCGGAAGAGATTTGACCTGGCTTGGGAGCGGAGGGACTCGATCCATGAAGAGCGAGGAGGGGTCGAAAGCGAAGGGTGCGGAGGAGGAGGAGGAAGAGAAGCAGAGAAGATGGGGAAGGTGTTACTGGCTACTGGCGGAGGAGAGACGTGAGAAGGGTGGTGGTGGGGTGGGACGACGGAAGAGGAGGCGGCGACGGGGTGGGCCGAAACGGGAGCGGGAATGGAGGACATGGCGGGGCGTTATTTACCGTTCGAGACGACGACGACGACGACGACGACGACTGCTCTGCCTCTGCTCTGCTTTCAACTGGATGGATAACATCCGTCTCCATTTGAACCAGGAGACAAGACGAGCAAATCCGTCTCCATTTGGACCGTAAGTTAAAGCGGCTAACTTGGGTATCACAGGCTCCGATTATCAAGTACATTTATACATATGATTGAAATATCCGACTGTGTTCGATTTCTTTCCAACATTGTCCCCCGACACTCGGAAACTCCATACGTATCATTGCATTGTGTTTGCTTCTGAGTATCTTCTAACCACGTTGGGAAGTGAACATATCGAAGCACAGGTCATGGTGATATCCGTTGTATCGATGTATCAGCCACCCGGCCAATTCGACTTATTGCGATAGCCTATCATTGGGAGTGCTTTACTTTCTCACTGAAAGTAGCAGCAGGAAAACATGATACATGATCCCGACACACTACCCAATCTGCTCGACCACAAATTTGATCCGTCCAGATTTAACTAAGAAAAGTCTGACAATTTGCAAAAGAATTGTAACCGTATCCAAACCCGCGAAAATCAAATAATTTAACTTCCTCGATCCAACTTAGCTTGAAATCGAAAAAATCGAAAGCCAGTTGAACCCGAATCTGACATAGAGCCTAGACAGGAGATGCTAGGAGAGATCTCTATCGTCTCTCCAACATCATCCTCGCATTTCCTTCACTCCATTCCACAAGTGTAAGAGCTACATCCTCTCGCAGTAGCGAGAAGCCAGTTGAAATGAAGGCAAAGATAGTACTACAAATACAGCTACATCCACGCAAAGGCTTAAACAATTTAGAAAGCACAGATGCCAACTTATAAAATCATGTCTGTTTACAGAACAACAAAGGGGGGAAAAAAATACACCCCGTGGCCTAAGAAACCGGTTTAAGATTTTGATCGCTATCGTTGAACTAAAAAGCAAAGTTATAGCTATACAAAGTCAGCACTGCCCTTTGGCCGAAAAAAAGGTCTCGTGGATGAACCTCAATTCATATCCTCCGGACACAGGAGTTGTTCCTCAAGACACCCAAAAAGTGCTTTATCACAACCCGGGAGTATAACAGGTCAGATTCGAATGACGTTCGGAGGCGCCAGCAAGCCTTGAGCATCCAACTTCAGCATTCATTTTCCAGATGCATGGATCATTAGTTGAGAGTCAGCTATCAGAATCATGAATCAGTACCATTGCACATAGTATAATCCATCCTGTGACCCAAGCCATGACCCCCAGCTCTCATCCTGCCCATGTGAGTATCCCATATGGTTTTGTCTGCCATTCAACTCGCTTGGATATCCTTTGAACAAGTCAAAACAATCAAGTCAACGGGCATAATTAGTAAATAATACTCAAAAACCAACAGAACCATGGAAATTGGGCTTAATCTAAGTAAAGATAAGTTGTATTACTTTCAGTCGACTGGCAGCAAGAAACTAAGGGGACCGAAGTTGAAATTCTATCCTCAAACAGAAGTTTCCCAGACTTGATATTCCAGAGCCGCATTAAGCAGTCCTCTCCACCTAAGGTCGAAGGCATGCTAAGGAAGTCAGTAGATTCTAGTGACAATTTTAAAATAAAAACATCCAGAGAATAGCTATAACCACCTGACAACAGAAATTTCTCTGATGGGTCTGTCCCAAGCTGTGTACGGGTATGGGAATTCACTTGCCCTTCATAGGACTGCACAGGCCCTTTTTTTATTTGACGATGATCATACAGATTGATCTGTTCATTAATGAGACAAATAATATTAACGAATCTCTCTGGGAATGTGTAGCAGCCATTGTTCATATTAAAGTGTACAATGACCTATCAATAAGACCTCATACCACTCATATAGACATAAATTTCAAAAGATTACCAGACTTCACAGGAAAAGTAAACTATTTTACAGAGGTAAACAAATAAAAGTAGATAGATTATGGACACTAACCGAGCCATCCATAGAACTCGCTAAGAAGTACTGGTCATACAACTGGAGTGACACCAAACTAGTTGTTCAAAGTAGGTAAATGTTAGCAAAAGCATTGCATGAAACAAATCAAAACAATTATTTCAATAACATTAAAGGTAAACGAACCTGCAAATAGACTTAGGCATATAAGTCGTATTGGTTGGACATATTTTTCCAGAGAGCTGCAGGTATCAAATCCCAAGTTTCATTACCAATGACTTGAGAAACCCATGATGCATTCAAATAAAGACATCAAGACAAGGAAATTTTCAAAAAAAGATTTAAATATGAAAAACGAAATGTTACAGGAAAAGCCATTTACAAAAGCATAAGCAAAACGTATCACTTGAAATTTTTCTAGTACTCTCCTGTACTCTGACAAGAGATTCAGACAGCATTGATGCCAAAAATTATATAAGACAAGTTGAGAAAGTAAAGATGAGACTAAAAATACTCTCAGCCAAGCCTGAAAAAACCACAAGAATCCAAGATTCTACAAGAGCTTAAGGCAGTTCTTGTCACAAATGTGGGTCGAAAGCCAACAGCTTTTCTGAATGGAGGGGAAGAAGATCAAAATAATGGCCATTCAGCACATCTACTTCATAATTCACATCATCAAGAAGATTTTACTTTTTTCCTTTTGCTTTTTTTTTTTTTTTTTAAAAATCTCACAGGTCATGCACTTTGACTTCTTTTTAACCCAAAACATACTAATCTTTCATGATAGACAAATATCGGTGCTCAAATTTGCAAATAGTCTTTTCATTATTTTTTGAAATTAGAATCATTAATTAAATTTGGGTGGGAAAGCAAATAAGTAATTTTCAACTCTAAAATTCTAAACAAAAGTGCCCTAACGATTACCTTAAACCATTGCTTTTGAGAATGCCCATGAAATTTTTCTGAAGGAGAGGAAGGTATCTGATGACTGATCGGTCTAGAAGAAGACACCCCTTGGTTTTCTCGGACATCAACTGTAACAATAGCGCCATTTCTGAATCCACACAAAGCGATATTTCCCTTCAAGAAGGATTAAAGGTGTCAGCATCCAGAGAAAGGAGGAGACTGCTTATCCAGCAAAAAAAGAAAAGCTTGTTTTCAACAAAAGATAAACATTGTGATTGCCAAAATAATAATCCACTAAAAAGAAGGAAAAGCACAAAACATCACGCTTCTATATCTTGGAATCTCAAAAGACATGAAGAATTACCGACTGGTCAAATTGCAATGCCAGAACATCACTTTTACCACGACACACCCAGGATTCCACCCCATTTTCCAAATTGACCACTGCAGCTCCCAAATTTGTGCCTAGATATACAAAGGCAACATATAAATAACGGAGGAACTAGCCAGAAAAAGTCCAAATTGAATTAGAAAACATCCTTGCTTTAGTTTAATAGCTAAAGATTGAGCTTCATACGAACATGCAATGGTGAAAATGCATCCACAGTGCACAGAGCAAAACTTGGCACCAGGAACTAACTTATATTCTTAACCACAAGTTGAATAAGTGCCTCTAAAAAAAAACCCTCAAACATGAATCTAGAAGTAAAAAATAAAAGATAGGTCAAAGAAGAATTATGTATATCATTGGTCATGCAAAGGGATCAGCCAACCAAGAACCTGATGTGACATACTACAGTAGGTTCTTCATGCTTGAGCAATTACTAAGTTCTCACAGTTTCAAAGATTCAGCAACTAATTGAAGCTTCCCAAAGAGGATAATATTTGTGTGTGCACTGGACGAGTGTCAAAGAGAGAGAGAGAGAGAGAGAGAGAGACTTGCCAACAATTGCTCGACTGCCATTAGAAGAGCAATCTGCTGTCCATATGGTACACTGGAAAGAAGCAATATCATGCAGCCTCTGCCTTACGGTTGAAGCACGTAGAGGAAAATCAAAAGGTTCAGCTAGATTAAGAATATGAACAGAACCACCAGATCTATCTGAACCTAAAGTAGTTATCCTGCGTGCAGGTTAAGGTATCTCGTCTTGAAAAGAATGTCTTCATAAATCATAACCACAAAATGCTAAACAAGTTTGTTTGCCGAATACAGAGAATGCTTTTTTCCTTTCAATTTGTTCAGAGTATTGAAACAAACTGGATGAATGACTATTTAAAATTGTTTTGAAAAAGATGGTGGAAGTCACTGTATTGCTAATCCAGACAAGAGATAATTAGAACTAAGGCACACCAGAGCTTTTAAATATGATCTTTTTTGAATTTGGAGCAAACAAATCAAGAGAAAACCTGGAACATCAAAGTACAATGACAGTATAGAAAGAGCCTTTACCTATAATCAGCACACAAATTGGCTGCTTTAAGAGATTTGAAAGCAGAAAATTGTCACTTCAAAACAATGGTTCACTCAAGCAAATAGCTTACTACAAATATGAACAACAAACTCGGGGAGAACAGCCAACGAATAGACCAAGATATTTAAATTAGCTAAAGAACATAGATGACATGCACCTAGAGACTGATTTATTGTATCAAAAGAAAGAACCATTTATTTATGGACATTTAATTACTAGAGGGCAACAAAAGAATAAACATAACATTAAACAACAAAGAACATGACCCATTGAATAAACCTATATTTTTGGTTCACAATGCCCAGCCTCAACATGTGAATTGGAGCATAAGACAGTGGGAAGCAAAGGTAAAGAGATCGCAAATTGAGTCATTAAGCAAAGAACATTAAACAAAATCATTTAAATTCCAGAGAAGTGCCAAACACCAGAGTGAAAGTGAAGCAAAGAAAAACAAGAAGATCAAGCGAGTATGTAATGATTATATAAATTGAGGAGGACAAGAGGGAAAATATCATCTAACTGTGACTAAAAAAATACAGCACATCCGACCGAGTAAAGGATACAGTGCATGTTGAATATGATTGCCATCGACTGTAATGGATCGCTTTCTTGGCATTTTAATGCAGGAGACGTTTGAAGAAAATTGTACTGTTGGAGGTCTCCAAAGATGAACAGGGACTTTGCAATCTTCATGTTCTCTTTTAAGAGGCCACACATGTTCTGGCATGCAAGCGACCCCATAATCAAAATGATGGCCAACTTTTCCAACTTCACAAAAACTGCGAAAAGCACCAAACTTTCGATGCAATAGCTTGTAATAGGTTCATCTCATCTATTAAAAAAGATAGATACACATTTTGTCTTGATTTGAGATTCTATTGAGGCAATGACTTGGGGTTCTCTGAAGTGTAATAGAAGTTCTATTACTGTATGATCTTCATGCCGCACACAGCTCAGCATTTGAACTTTCAGTCCAAAATCTCAAGTTTCTTGCACTCATCTATATTCTTGGATGAACATTTTAAGTAAAAAGCAATATCCTTATTCTTTCACATAGTTCTTTGTGTCTCTATCTAGCAAGACTATCTCTTCATATCCCAAAAGTGCAAAACATCCAGACTAATCTTTCAGATTATGAATAGAGAAATATTTGAAAAGAATAATGAAGCAGCAATGTCAGCCATGTACTCCACGATGTAAGGATTATATTATTAGATATAGCTAAGGAAAAGTGGCTGCAGAAAGGACATAAAATAAGAATGATGCGGCTCTATTTTTTATTTCCTTTTCAAAAAACCAAAACCAACAAACCAAGCTGTGCAGCCATTCATTATGAAATAGTGTCCTCAAGCAGGCGTGCATGGAATAACAAGGCAATAAATTGGCCATACTTTAGAGCAACTATGCAAAAATCTACACCTAGATGGTTGTCAAGACAACAGGTATCTCAAGCAGAAAGTGCTCGAAGGTACAGATGCACCATTGCAACTGATCTATAAGAACACAGAGGACTTAGATACCAAATTAGATCTTTAGCATCAATTATGTGGACAACATTAAACAAAGATGGCCAGGTGAGAGCATATAGACAGTGATGTTAGAATGACGAGCGAGACTCAAAGAAGCCACTGAAAGATGTAGCAGACTAAGCTACAGAGTTCATAGGACATTTATTTCATTGACTTGTCAAGCAAGAAAAGAGCACATTTAAATCGAAAAGGAATCATTCTACATCAGCTTGACTTTAAAATTAAACTGACAAGACAATGGCCGACAATACTTCTGTGCAGACACATGTTCAGCATTCCAATTCCAAATACCCACGGAGCAAACTCGGAGGAAGGACAACACTAGCTTATTGCCCCGCAATTTCGACTAGGGATCAAAATACTCAGATATGGAGAGCATGGCGAGCAACACACCTCAAAGAGCCATTCATGCCCCCAGCCAGCAGGCCAACTGTTGCAGTTTCACCCTCCGGTGTCATTATATGGAGAGGCATCTGTTCCAAATCACCATCAGCTATCTTATCTGTCCCATGAAATGCCCACACCTGCACAACGAAGTACAAAGATAAAGCTGCGCTCTGGGTTGGTTGATAACGGGGATCCTATTGGGTTTAGACAGCCATAAAGGCAACTGCAGCAGGTCATATCATCTTCACAACAGACTTCACATCCCGGGTTCTCAATCAAGCCCTTTATAAAGTTGGAAAAAGAATGTTTCGATCAAGCATACTCTCATCCACTTAAGAAACTGCGTGCGACATTGACGACAAGTGCGATTCACACCAGATGGCCAATTGGTGAAAGAACAGAAGCAATAACAGTACCTGAGGATGGGAAGCCTGAATCTTGAGGAACTCGTCCTGGAAATTACACTTGGCACGCTTCAACCATAAAGGATTGCCATTCAATTCCCTCATCTCAAGAAGAATGGACGTTCGGCCCGAGACGGGTCTACGCTGAAACCATTAGGGGGAAAAACTAATCACGCAAACATTATGCAAGGGAAACTGGTTACTCCGATGCCATGACCGCAAAATCAATACTTTTTTTCCTGATATGAGAAAATCTCATGTAAAAAAAGCAAGGATGAAAAGTACCCGAGCGGGAGTCGAACTGGAGCTGGACCTGGAGCTGGAGCTGGGGGGTTTTGATTTGGAGCCGGGAATGGGGCCCTTGATGGGGAAGTACCGGTTCTTCTCCGCATCGAAGTAGAACCCCGGAAGCTCTGTTCCCACCACATTCCACAAACAACCCATCAACACAAAGAAGAAGAAGAAGAAGAAACAGAATACCCAAGAAAGACCACAAAAGCCAGAGACAGAACCAACAGAATCGTAGAGAGTTCCAGGGCGATACTGAGACGAACCTTGTGGCATATCTTGGCGAGGCAAGAAGAAGAAAAATTAACAACAGGGCTTTGCGTTGGGATTCCACCGCTAGCAAAACCACGACTCGGTGGCGGCCTTCTTCTAGTCGGGGCCAAGCGGCGCGGTGCAGAGGACGACGATCCAGTTCTGGCCTAACGAACTGAAGAACGTTTGGAAAGGTCGCTCCTTTATATATATATAGTCGATTTCCACAAAAGTTCTTTCCTTTTGCTAGTAAAAATAAATACAAATGAAAAAGAATTAGACCGGGCGGGGAATTATCCATTTCCTGTTGCTACAGGGTAAAGCTCCCCCGGATCAGCTCAGCTCGTCTCATCTCCGTTTGCTGCTGCTGCTGCTCCTCTTCTTGGAGAATCACTGCTGGCGTGCTTCGTCAAACATGAAGCTCTCTGTTCCTCTCCCTCAGCCAAACCACTTCTTGACCTCTTCCCTTCAACAGGTCCAACCCATCTCTCTCTCTCTCTCTTTCTCTTTCTGGGTATTGAATGATATTGTGGGCAGACACTCAAAAAGTCACCTTTTTTACACGACAGTGGAAGCGTTTGCCTGGGGGAATACCACCGGCGAGACCCAGACATCACCTGGACCGCGACCGGCGAGCGTCTAACGTCGGACCCATAACGGCTGCTCTTTCCTTGGTGGACTCGCCTTCCTCGTTCCCCCTCTATCGGCCTCCCCCTGCCCAAGAGTCTCTCTCCGAGGTAGCCCCCGACCCAGTTACCAACATTCATCTGTATGCAATGCTAGCTCTGCGTATCGAATTGTGAGGAAAAGAAGGAGCTTGCTGTTTCTTTTGTTTGCTTCTTCCATTTCCACTGCACACTTTCGAGGGTCTCTGTTTGCCTGCCCGTTTATCTCGAATTGCAGCAGAAGTTGCCCGCCATCTATTTGTAAGAAGTCTACATTACGTGCATGTTTATGTCTTTTACTGCGATTAGGAAGGCCTAGAGGATTACGTTGACCGTCGTACGTAAATCTAAGGGGATACAGTGATGCATGTCTACTTTCATTTGCTAAGTGCGATTTCAACTCTGGATTGTACTCTACAGCTCGAACCAGCAGACCCCGACTTTTACAAGATTGGATATGTTCGAAGTATGCGAGCTTATGGAATAGAATTCAAGGAAGGGCCTGATGGATTTGGAGTCTACGCTTCCAAAGATGTTGAGCCACTGCGCCGTGCTAGGGTGTGTGGACTGTTTACTTCATAAGACATTTCGTTGAATCACTAACCCAAGGATGACTGTGAATCTTCATGTGCTTGCATTCCTCCTCCTCTTCTTCTTCTTCTTCTTCTTCTTCTTCTTCTTCTTCTTCTTCTTCTTTTCGGCGGTTGATGTGAAATCTATTGTCATGCTGTTGGTAATTTACAGTTGGATTGTCTCGATGCTACTTTAAGATAAGGCATGATGGTCTTTTGCTTTTGTTCAGGTAATCATGGAAATTCCGTTGGAACTAATGTTAACCATTAGACAAAAGCTCCCTTGGATGTTCTTCCCAGATATAGTACCGATCGGTCATCCCATTTTTGATATTATTAACTCAACCGATCCAGAGGTAATTCGCTGCTGTTCTTATTCAGTGACATAAATGACCGTTTGCTCTAGTCTTGTGTTCCCAAAAACAGATGCTGCTTCTGCAATTATTATTATTATTTTTTTTTTTTGTAGCATGTATATCACTGACAAGATAATTACATGTGATAATTTACATGCAGACGGACTGGGACCTGAGAATGGCATGTCTTCTTCTATATGCATTTGATAACCAGGACAACTTCTGGCAGTTATATGGGGACTTTTTACCAGGTGCAGATGAGTGCACTAGCTTGCTTCTAGCAACAGAGGTCATTATTTTCTATTATTTATCTTTTCCTTTAAGCTTTGAATTGTTTTTCTATTTAGATGAATTTCTGAGTTCTTTTAATTCTTTAAGCAATGAGATCTTTTGAGTTATCTCTCTCTTTTTTTTTCACTTGGACTTTGACAAGATTTTTACCTCAAACTCTATGCAAACTCTATGTCAGACTTCCTGTCTCCGTGAGTATCCGTTGATTTTAATCTTAGTGCAATATGTCTTGGTCATTAAGCTTTTGGCTGATGAAAGGCTGGAGCACTGCACATATGCATCTATTAACGTATCGACATGGAGCTGTTACTCTTGCTTCCGTATCTAGTATCATCTTTAACTTGTTTCTCTTTGTAGTTAGGTATCTCTGTGAAATTCTTCAAGCATTCACACAACATATGGTAAAATCATAATACTTCCATGTGTCAAATATACATTCCGTTGTGATTTCTTAAGAATGTTAAGCTTGCTTTCCAATGTATATAAAGATGTTAAGAGGCTAAGCTATATGAATATTTGAATGTATTAGGTAGCTGTAAATTTGGAATATATCTTATGGTGGTTCCATTGCTTCTAGTAATAATAACAGAAATGCTGAATTTGAATTCACAGATTTATTAAAAAAATTATTAATTCATTGATCTAAGATTGGATTGATTCTAATTTTAGTGCCATTTTTTTGGGGTCATTCTGCGGTTGAATGGCAAATGATGGCAATGACACTGGGACTGGCATTATCACTGAAATACTGCTGATAGCGGCCTCTACCGACTGCTAATAGTGTGACTTTTTAGCTCAGCACTATACTGGTGATTTTGGTAGCCGCAATACCGCAACTGCTATGTTGTAGCCACTATAATGGACTATTAGGTTTTTGGGGAACACTCTGCTTCCTTCTCCAGCTTTTTATTAAAATGTATCTTGCTCATTCATGGATTAATTGCTACAGGGAGATCTTTTGGAGCTGCAGGATCCAACCCTTGCTACAACTATGAAACAACAGCAAAGACGTGCCTTGGACTTTTGGGAAAAGCATTGGGTTAGTTGACCCATGCTGTCTGTATGTTCTTTAGTTATAATTTTGAATGGTATACTTTTCTCTTTTGCTGAATATTTATCTGTGGTCTTAACATCCCGTAGCATAATGGTGCACCACTCAAGATTAAGCGTCTTGCTCGCGATCCAGAGAGATTCACTTGGGCAGTGAGTGTGGCTCAGTCACGAAGTATTGGCTTGCAAATAAGGATAGGCGCTCTTGTTCAGGATTCTAATATGCTAATTCCTTATGCTGGTTAGTTTTACACGCCTTCAAATGGTATTTATCTGTTACTTTCTCTATGTTATGAGATTCATTTGTTCACAGTGGAATTTGCTGTCTACTTTGAATTTTTGTATTTTGTCAATGCTGTATATGTTGTTGCATCTGTTGTATTCTCTTCATTAATTCCCACTTTTGTTAACAGCTGTCAGACTGACTTGACTTTATAAAATACCTTTGGGTGGACATGCAGACATGCTTAATCATTCTTTTGAACCAAATTGTTTTCTACATTGGCGCTTTAAGGATCGCATGCTTGAGGTGATGATAAATGCTGGACAAAGGATAAGAAAGGGAGATGAGGTAATAGTTACTTTTTTTCTCTATGGCACATTCACATTTCAACAAAATAATTTTTCTTGTAATTGTTAGAGGCAGGCCAGTGAATCTAAGTGTTAGGCACTGAATGTTTAAACTGTCAATTAGTACATTTGGTAGAATGAACCAAGGCCTTGACATGTCATGGAATGTCAGATGGTATGGTGGTTTGGTTAATAATTATTCTTAGATGATTGGCATTGTTTTTTGCCTGCTAGCCGGAACCAACACTTGGTGATTCTGACATGTCAGATGTGAAGTTGCTTAAATTTCACAGCTTATACAGTTCTGGACCTGGAGCAGCTACTTATGTCATTGCCGTGATGCTGCACTAGCTCATGGGGCAAAGGCTTTTTGAAAAAGTCATTTTTGTCCTGTAAATGAATGATGGGAATGGTGATAGACTGTAATTTGGTTGAGTCTTTCGATTTGACAGATGACAATCAATTACCTTGGCAGCCAGAAAAATAACATGTTCATGCAAAGATACGGCTTTTCATCACCTGTGGTAAGTTAATGCTTTATGAATATATGATTTTCTTATGTTTACAAGCATCAATTATGCAAACTGCTTTACTGAGTTGCTTGTCTTTATGGATGCTGCACCTGATATAAGCTCATATAACATACAGTGAGGGTTATGCCCCATGGTCACCGGAGTGGTATTCATACATTCTCTGTCCTGCCAATGGTTTTGTGCTTCATTTAGGACAACTTTGGCTAGCTAGCACTATTTTTTTTGGGAGTAACACCTTCTATAGGGTTCTAAACACGCGGGCACTTTGGTGATATATCTTTCTTTAGAATGAAAACAGTAATTTTTTATTCAAAAGAGAATATGATCTAATTGAATGGAGTGATAGGATGGAACTTAAAAAGTACATGTATAAAATGGTATTTGTAGAAAGGTGACTGCTGATGCTCTGACACTGACAAATGCGGCAGAACCAAGGGAAAATGCTATACCATGGTGACAGATTAATGAGAATTAAGTAGACAGTGGAGATCAGCCTGAAAAACTTTTTATAATTGGTCTGTCGTGCCTAGACAAACAAAGCATTGGTTATTTTGAGAGTTGTATCGTAATTGTCTCTTTTAGATGCCATTCGGCCTTGGTGCTGGTTGCTTGCAAAAACTCGTCAAGAATCTGTAATTTCTTTTAAAATGCAAGATTGATAGTAGAGGTGAAACAAAATACAAAACTCTAATGATTACCTCGCCAGAAGATTGACATGAACACTCCAAAATAACATGTCAACAATTTCAGCCAACTTGAGATGTTCTTCCATCGCTACCCCTTGCTTTGGCTCTTTCATCATCGCTAGCAAGATGCCAAAGATTTCATCCAATTCCACTTATCTCTGTGATCGAAGGTGTCTAAATGACTCTTGAACTTACAGTATTGCAAACCGAACAGCATAAGTCAGGAGTGAGGCTGTGGCTGAAGCTGTAGAAATACCTCTACATCCGAAGCCATCAATAGCCCTTAGCATATACTTAGTCCTCTTTGTCATCTGGAGAGCTTTCTTGCCAGGGTTGCTTGATCTTGTAAGGTCTATTTGTGAAATATGGATCTGCCTGTGTTACTTTCAGTGTTGCATGGAACATATGGCTAATAATTTCTCGGCCTCTGATTTCAATTGTTTTAGATTCAAGTATCTTTGCAGAGCTAACTCCTTGATACACATTGCTTAATTGTGGCAGAATCCTTGGGATGCTATTGAGTTCTCTGGCAATGCTCGTATTCATTTGGATTCGTTCTTGTCTGTCTTCGACATAGCTGGCCTTCCTGATGAATATTACCATAAGAGTATGACGAAGACCAATCCCCTCATCACTGTTTCCACTATATAACAGCACCCCAGGCATTTTACTCTGGCATTATTGTCTGAATCTCGTAAACAGGTCCAGATCATCTAGCCAATGTCGGAGGCACTTTCGTGGATGGAGCTGTTCTTGCAGCTGCAAGAGCACTACCCACTTGGTCAGATAGAGATCTGCCTGCAGTGCCCAGCGTGGAAAGAAAGGCAGCAAAAGAATTGCAAGAAGAATGCCAACGGATGCTTGCGCAATTCCCTACAACATTGGAGCAAGACCAGGAAATACTAGGTAAAGAAAATATTAAACTAAATCTAGTTGCTTGGTTGATTAACTTGATTATCATTTGATATGCGTGATATCCACTTTAATGCTATTCACAGATTCCATGCCACAAAGTAGGACATTCGAAGTTGCAATTAAGTAAGTTTTTCTCATCTGAGCATCCCAGGAACTTCATGCTATTTGAGTACCCAAGTGTTGATATCTGTTCTTTCCAATGCTCAGTGAAAAAGTATAACCTTCGATATTCGCAGGTATAGGCTTCATCGGAAGTTGTACATACAAAAAGTCATCCGGGCGTTGGATATGTATCAAGAGCTTCTACTGTTTTAGTCCGCACATTTTCAAATGATAGCACACCGAATCTTATGAGAGAGCAGTGGTCTACTCCAGTTTTGAGCGTCAAGGGGAACTTTCCTTCAGTTGGGCACCGAACCATTACGTCATTTCCATTGAAACAATTTTTGTACCTAAGGAAAGTTCGTGACCCAATGCTTAAAATTGCATCTCGATTTATTCATGAAAAATCATTCCCATTGACTTATTTTTGTGAGTGGTAAGTGCAAAAATCGAGTCAATGTAATATCGGATGAAAAATTTATGCCCAATCAAAATTTGGTCAAATCTATCTAAAAAACAAACAAATATGATTTTTCACAAAAAAAAAATAAAAAAATCAATTTAACGAATTCAAAACATCAAGTCACAATGTTCATAAATCGAGTCACTGGGATTTAGGACAAAACAATTCTTAAAAATGATATCTCGTACGTCTTTTTTTCATTGACTTTATTTTTGTACCTACATAAAGTCCATGGCCCCATACTTAAAATCACGTGAAAATATTTTCAAGAAAAATTCTTTGACTCAATTTTTATACCTATGGAGAGCTAGAGACCTAATACTTAAAATCACATCTCGATAAATTCAAGTAAAATTTATTATCTCATTGACTCGATTTTTGCACCTATAGACTTTTCGTAGGTAAAATCAAATCAATTAGAATATCAAATGAAAAACTTATGTCCAATCAAAGTTTGGTCAAATTTGTCTAAAATACAATAAAAATTTTCCCAATTTGATGAATTCAAAACTTTGTGTCTCAATTTTATACATCCATTTTTTTTCAGCAGAAGTATAACATAAGTGCCAAAACTTGGCATGGGGACATTTAAGTGCCAAAAGCTTAGAAATGTACACTTAGTGCCACTTTCTTTGAAAAATTGGATATTAAAGTGCCAACTCCAATGAAAGGTACTAAAAATCCAACATGGCTTATTTTTAGTAATATAAGTCGTCTATGTGGCTCGCTGGAAAGCTGAGTCAACAAAGAAGAGCCAAAACGACGTTATTTTGCCTATTATTTGAATTTTAATATAAATATTAATTAAATTAAAAAGAGAGAGAGAGAGAGAGGAGATTGTAGAACAGCGAAGGCTTGCAAGCCCTCATTGCTGGTTGGCTAGGGTCCGATAGCTAGTGGTAGCCCTTGGCCCATCTGGGCAAGGGCTAGCAACCCTCATCATTTCTAAGAGAGGGCCGCAACCCTCACCCCAAATCTGTGTGAGGGCTTGTAGGCCCTCGTCATCAGTCAAGGTCATTAGCCCTTGACCATGGCCCGGTGACCTCGGCCGACCCTCCCCCCTCCTCCGCTATCGCCAGGCCGACGATAATGGGGAGTTAGAGAGCGAAGGCTTGCACAACCCTCGTCTTTCTGCAATTTACTCCTTTTCTTTTTTAATTTTTTTAAATAATTTAGTTTTAGTTTTAATTTAATTAATATTTATATTAAATTTATAATTCGAGGCAAAATGATGTCGTTTTCGGCTTACTAGCCACGTCAATGTGCAAAATGATGTCGTTTTGCACTTGTCTTGTAGGAAAAATATCTTGGCATTTTGGTCAAAATCTCTCATCGTTAGTAGTTAATTGATCCATTTTGCTCCAATTTTAATACTTAAGTATACATTTCCAAACTTCTGGCACTTGAGTATCCTCCGTGCCAAATCTTGGCACTCCAAGGATCTGCATCTCATTTTCTTTCAATAGTACAGAGAAGAATTAATTATAGACGCTAAGGCAATGCCAATAACAACAATGTTTACATTTCATACATAAAAAACTACGAACAAGTTTAATTTAATGATGTTTCTTCCTATCATCAAATTATCTCTTTATGTTTCCGTGCGGCATTCAGTCTGCTTAAAAATTTATAAGGTTTGAAAATACCTTCAATGCATCAACCACTGTTGTTGCATATGATATGTAATTTCTTTAAAAGTGTTGTTGCAATATCATATGTAATCTCTTTAAAAGTTTCATTCAAAAAGAATATTATGGTTGTCAACTTCAAGCCAATTAGAAGAGCTTCAATCTTCTCATGTCCAGGAATTGTATGCTTTGGGCCAGTCTTAATAGTATTTTTAAGAGCAGAATTTGGATTCTGGAATTAGTGTCAACGCCTAGATCCACATTATGAACATACTCTCACTGAAAACTAGCCATGTCTTTGCGATGAGGTATTGAACATGAGCTCCCAAGCACTATGATTAAGTACTGCCTGAAATAGTTAAAACTTGGCAATTTAGCTGAAGGTGAAATCAATCAAGCAAAATAAAATTTAAACTTTTCAGGGAAGATAGAGTTTATAGCTTTCAAGATTATTCCATATATGTTTTAACTTGAGCAAAAAGCTCATCATTGAGCTCAAGTCTCTTCACCAATTTTTTATACAATTTGCTCGCTAGCTTAATCTGCTCATATAAGCTTGGCATAGAGAGTCTATTGGCTAAATCAACACCCATGTACTTCACAATTATCTTGAAGAAGAGGGAAATTGATATTTTTTACATCACTCTATTTTTTCACTACAAAAAGTCCATGATCCGATGCTTAATATTTTCAAGAAAAATTCCCTTTTTCTATTGATTCTATTTTTTTACATACAGAAAGCTAGTGAACTAATGCTTAAAATCACATCTCATTATATTGAAGAAAAATTCATTTTCTCATTAACTTAATTTTTGCACCTACAAGCTTTCCGTAGGTGTGACAATAAATGCAAAGACAGTAGGTACAAGAATTTAGTCAATAAAATATTAGATGGAAAACTTATGTCCAATCAAAGTTTGGCCAAATTTGTTTAAAGAACACACTAAAATGATTTTTTTTTTTTTTAAATTCCCAACTTGATGAATTCAAAACATCATGTCTCAATTTTATATAACCATTTTTTGAGTGATAAAGAGAAGAATTACATATAGATGCTAAGGCAATGCCAATAATAACTGTGTTTGAATTTTATGTATAAGAAACTATGAAAAAGTTCAGTTCAATGATGCTCCTATCATCAATCTATCTCTTTATATTTCTACGCAGTATTCAATTTGCTAAAAAGGTTCGAAAGTACCTCCAATACATCAGCCACTATTATTGCCATATCAAATATAATCTCTTTAAAAGTTTCATCTAAGAAGAATATCATGGTTGTTAACTTCCGGCCTATTAGAAGAGCTTCAATCTCCTTACGTTGGGAAATTGTATGCTTTGGGCTAGCCCTAATAGTACGTTTAAAAGCATTCAAAATATTTGGATTCTGAAATCAACGCGGACACCTTGTCCCACATTATGGATATGCTCTAACTAAAAATCAACCATGTCCTTATTAGGAGGTATTGAACACACACATAAGTACATAAGCTCCTAAGCACTAATTAAGTGTTGTCTAAAATAGTTAAAACTGGGCAATTTAGCTGAAGGTGAAAACAATCAACCAAAATAAAATTTAAAATTGGCAGGGGATAGAGTTTACACCTTTCAAGATCATTCCATGTTTGACTTAACTTGAGCAAAAAGCTCATCATTTAGCTCAGATTTCTTCACCATTTTTTTTGATACAATTTGCTCACTAACCTAATCCGCTCATATAAGCTTGGCAAAGAGAGTCTATTGGCTAAATCGACACTTGCATACTTCACAATTATCTTGAAGAGCTTTTGTTGTTGGGGAAATTGATATTTTTTACATCCTCTTTCCATTGACTCTATTTTTGTACTAGAAAAAATCCATAATCTGATACTTAAACTCACATGAAAATATTTTAAAAAAAAATCCCATTTTTCTATTAACTTTATTTTTATACATACATAAAGCTAGTGAACTAATGCTTAAAATCCCATTATATTGAAGAAAAATTCAATTTTCTCATTAACTCAATTTTCGCACCTACATGCTTTTTGTGGGTACGACAAGAGGTGCAAAGACAATAGGTGTGAGAATTGAGTCAATAAAATATGATGGAAAACTTATGTCCAATCAAAATTTGGCCAAATTTGTTTAAAGAACAAATTAAAATGATTTTAAAAAAAAAAAACCCAACTTGATGAATTCAAAACATCATGTCTCAATTTTATATAACCATTTTTTCAGTAATAAAGAGAAGAATTAATTATAGACACTAGGCCAGCGCCAATAACAACCGTGTTTGAATTTTATGTATAAGAAAACTATGAAAAAGCTCAGTTCAATGATGTTTCCTCCTATCATCAAACTATCTCTTTATATTTCTGCGATATTCAATTTGCTAAAAAATTAATAAGGTTCAAAAGTACCTCCGATACATCTGCCACTATTATTGCCATATCATATGTAATCGTTTTAAAAGTTTCGTCCAAGAAGAATATTATGATTGTTAATTTCCGGTCTATTAGAAGAGCTTCAATTTCCTTATATTTGGAAATTGAATGTCTTGGGCTAGCCTTAATAGTATGCTTAAAAGCATTCGAAATATTGAATGCAAGAATTTGGATTATGGAATCAGTACCGACACCATGTCTCACATTATGTACATACTTTAACTGAAAATCAACCATGTCCGTACATAAGCTCCTAAGAACTAATTAACTATTGTCTGAAATACTTAAAACTTGGCAATTTAGCACAATTTGAAATCAATCAAGCAAAATAAAATTTAAACTTGTCAGGGAGGATGGAGTTTACACCATTAAGGATTATTCCATGTTTGATTTAACTTGAGCAAAAAGCTCATCTAAGCTCAGATCTCTTCACCTTTTTTTATACAATTTTCTCACTAACTTAATCGGCTCATATAAGCTTGGCAAAGAGAGTCTATTGGCTAAATCAACATCCGTGTACTTCACAATTATCTTGAAGAGCTTTGTTGCTAGGGAAATTGATATTTCTCACATCCTTCTTTCCATTGACTTTAATTTTGTCCATGATCCGATAACTTAAACTCACATGAAGAACCACTGGGGGTTCGCCCCAGTGGCCACCCTTCCATCTTGGAAGGGGGAGGTTAGGGGTTCAAATCCCCACCTTCTCATGGGGGATTGTAGTGGGGACAATTTCATTTCAGGAGTGGGTTTCGACTCCCACGCCCTGCAAGGAGGTAGGGCAAAAGTCTGAGAGTGAGTGTTAGAGTAGGATTAGCGTAAGACCGACCAAAAAAAAAAAAAAAAAAAAAAAAAAAAAAAAAAAAACTCACATGAAGATATTTTCAAGAAAAATCCATTTTTTCTGTTGACTCTATTGTTATACATACATAAAGTTAGTGAACTGATACTTAAAATCACATCTCATTATATTGAAGAAAAATTCACTTTCTCATTAATTCAATTTTTGCAGCTACAAGCTTTCCGTAGGTGCGGCTATAGGTGCAAAGACAATAGGTGCGAGAATTGAGTCAATAAAATATTGGATGGAAAACTTATGTCCAATCAAAGTTTGGCCAAATTTGTTAAAAGAGCACATTAAAATAATTTTTTTTTTTTTAAAAAATTTCCCAACTTCATGTCTCAGATTTTGTATAACCATTTTTCAGTAGTAAAGAGAAGCATTAATTATAGACACTAGGGAAATGCCAATAACAACCGTGTTTGAATTTTATGTATAATAAAACTACGAAAAAGTTCAGTTCAATCATGTTTCTCGACTATCTTTTTATATTTCTACGGGCATTCAATTTGCTAAAGAATTCATAAAATTCAAAAGTACCTCCGATACATTAGCCACTATTATTGCCGTTTAAAAGTTTTGGTTGTTAACTTCTGGCCTATTAGAAGAGCTTCAATCTTGTAGCTTCCGGAAATTGTATGCCTTGGACTAGCTCATCATGGAGTTATCATATGCAATTTCTTTAAAAGTTTCATCCAAGAAAAATATTATGTTTGATTTAACTTGAGACTCATCATGGAGCTCAAATCTCCACTGTTTTTTTTATACAATATCCTTGCTAGTTCAATCCGCACATATAAGCTTGGTGGAGAGCGTCTATCGACTGAATCGATGCCGGTGTACTTCCGGATTATCTTGAAGAGCTTTGCCTCTAGGGAAATTGAAATCTTTTACATCTTTCTTACCATTGACTCTATTTTAATACCTACGCAACGTCCGTAACCTGATATTTAAAATTGCATCAAAATATTTTCAAGAAAAGTTTCTTTTTCCTAAAAACTCTTCTTTTATACCTACAAAAAGCTAGTGATCCAATTCTTAAAATCACAGCTTGATATATTCAAGAAAAATTCATTTTCTCATTACTCAATTCTATAGTACAGGGGCATTGATAGACTCTCTCCACCAAAAATGTCGAATCATGGACTTTTTATAGGTACAAACAATGGGAAGAAGGGCGTAAAAGATATCATTTTCCCTAGCGATAAATCTCTTCAAGATAATTTTGAAGTACATGGCAATCCGATAGACCCTCTCCGACAAGTTTATATGAGCGGATTGAACTAGTGAGGAAATTGTAAAAGAAAGCGGTGAAGAGCTTTTTCTCAAGTTAAATCAAACGCCGAATAATCCGGAAAGATGTAAACTCTATTTTGCCTGACAAGTTTAAATATTGTTTTGCTTGATTGATTTCATCTTTAGCTAAATTGCCAAGTTTTAACTACTTCAGGCAATAGCTTGGGAGGTCATATACTTATGTGAATGTTCAATGCCTCCTAGCAAAGACATGGTTGGTTTTCAGTTAAAGCATATCATAGTGTGAGACATGGTGTTGATACCGATTCCATAATCCAAATTTTTGCTTTAAGTAATTTGAGTGCTCTTAAACATACTATTGAGGCTGGCCTAAGGCATATGATTTCTAGACGTGAGGAGATTAGAACTCTTCTAGTATGCTGGAAGCTGACAAATGTAATATTCTTCTTGAACAAATTTTTAAAGAGATTACATATGACATGGTAACAAGAGTAGCTGATGCATTGGAGGTATTTTCGAACTTTATGAATTTTTAAGCAAATTGAATACTGCACAGAAATATAAAGAGATACTTTAATGACAGGAGGAAACATCATTAAATTAAACTTGTTCGTAGTGCTTTTATGTATGAAATTCAAACAAAACTGTTATTAGCGTTGCCTTAACATCTATAATCAGTTCTTCTTTATACTACTGAAAGAACATGGTTGTATAAAATCGAGACACAATGTTTTGAATTCATCAAATCGGGTAAAATTTTAAAGAATCATTTTTCATGTGTATTTTAGACATATTGAATTGGCTGGCGAACTTTCCTTAGCACAAAAATTGTTTTCGAGCCAATTCAAGAGATTGGAGTAAAACAGACAACAAGCTCCAGCCCTCGAGGGCCCATTAGCCCATGAAAGGTCCAACCCAATCAGTCGTATCGTCGTCTTCCTCTTCTCTTTCACAGCAAAACCTAAACCCTCTCTGTGTTTTTGCTGAAACTGACGGAGCCAGTGCTCGACTTCCTCCAACTCGACGTGGGGGACGGGGTCTCCAGGTGCAGAAGTCGAGAGGTTCTTCTCATCTCCCTTCTGCGTTGCTCTTTCTCATCGTTCCTGTTTTGTACTGCTTCCCAAGTGGGTAAAGGACATGGCTTTCTTGCTTATGCGTTTGCTTGTGATTGCATTGGTTCTCAGAGCGGGGGAGTGAAGGAGGATGAGTGGCGGCGGTGGGCTGAGGAGCTTAATTTCGGCGGCGGTGACGACTGGGGTGGCGGAGGCGAAGGGGAGGATATTCGGGCACATCCTGAATCCCACGGGGCAGCGATCCCCACACAAGCTTCTCAGGCAGAAGCTCTTTGGCGAGAAGGTCGCGCAGTGGTACCCTTATGACATCAAGAAGGACGACCCTCTCGTCATGGGCCGTCAAGAACAAGAGTAATCCTCTCTCTCTCTCTCTCTCTCTCTCTCTCTCTCTAGCGGACATAACGAGATATGCATCTGTATGTTTATGTGGCGAAGCATGCCGGACTTTGTGGTGTCTGGTTTCACTGAATTTGGCCTTTTAAAGATTGGATTGGTGCCTGAAAGTATGGTGCTGTTACCTAGTGAAGGAGGAGGGTTTCTCCTTTGATGCAATTATATATTTATGGGAACAAACGTGAGATAGCTTATGAATGTGAGGATCTCAAATGCACGACAAAGAAAATCCAAGAAATCATGTACATCGTGCAGTAACCGAGGAGTTAGCCTGGGATGATGGGAATGGTAGTGCTAGAATGTTAATCTACTTTCTCCACCTCAGTTGAGTAGGCAATTAATTCAGTTATCACTGCCAGTTGGCTCCATGTACAAGCTTAATTTCTGCTGTTAAATGTTTGCTCGATCCATCTCTTCTGCTATTGTCCTGGACGAACTTTCTAACTATCAATGTGGCATCAAGGGGATGCCTATTGTGTAAAACTCTTTATGCTTTGTTACAGGATAAATAATGTAAGATGAGATTTCAACTGTTTGCAGTATCTGTGTTTGGTGTTCGGTCTGCATTTCTTTTGCAAGTTCAAATGGAAGTTTTGGCCCATATTCTTTTTGAGTTATTTCTTGAGCCTAATCGTATCCTGCAAGTAGGGATATCTCCAGTACAAAAGGAAGGTTCCAGGGTCAGTGCAGTTTTCTTTGGTTTTTCTGTCAAGTGTTTGGGGGGGATCCTGGCTGCTGAATCGGTGTTGCGCTGAAATTATCTGTGGCCAGTGATATTTTTGCCTCTAGTCAGTGGAAGAAAAAAGAGAGAGAAGAAAACAATAATGGGATCACTTGCATTTTACTATATTAGATCATCCCTAGCTTATTTTCTTCACTGTATAAACTGTTTTTCATTCTGTCTACTGGAGCAAGCTTGCTAGCTAGGATGACTTCTGATTTTGAAGTCTACTCCTCACGCAAGATAACGATGATTTTTATATAATCATGCACTATGTATTGTACTATCTGACATTTTTTTTCCCTGGACTCTTTTCCAGGCGCTTATCAAAGCTTGAAATGTTGAAGCGTCGTGGGAAGGGACCACCCAAGAAGGGCCAAGGAAGACGTGCTGTGAAGCGCAGCAAGTGAAACTGGGATACTCACATTATTTATGCACATTTTGACTCATTGTCAGTTAGAATTGTATTTTTGGCGGTTGATATTCTGTTTATCTAGCTCTCTTTTTTCTTCCCCTTTTGTAATAAAGATGTTCTGGCGAAATGAATGGGACATGTCATTGAATAGTAGTTGAGCCATAATTTAACTTTGTCTATGTGACTTTATCCCATTAAAATCAGCCATTGTTCATCAGTTTGCCTGGTGCTAAGCACCATCGACTCTAGAGTGCTGGTATCTCAGCCTTGGGAATAGTGATTGAGTTAGGCTTAGTCTTTCCACCTCCAGTATAGATTGGTTGTACATGCATCACAAACTCAGCTGAATTACAGATGTTGATTATCTTGTGTGGTTACCAGAAACATGTTGCTAATCCAAAGTAAATCTTCTCTCGTAATTCCAAGTCAATTTTCATGCTTTCATCAGTTACAAAATCCACTTCAGGAGCCAGCAAGCATATATAGTCCAACAAAGAGGGCAAATCTCAGTGGAAGCATTTGGATTCGTTCTGTGTTTACAGACTTGGCATATCGGTTCGCATGCATCACAAGGAACAAGTAACCGATGGAAATGCGGCTTAGTCAAGTGTTGGTGTGCTGAGTGATTTAATGGAGCAACTGGGGTTTCCTAAAGTATCAGTAAAACCCAGAACATGCTTGATGTGAATCGCTGCGGAAGGATCGTTCTACGAAGGCCTAGAGGGTGCGAATTGCAAACCTCGACCTCCAATCAAACCCGTGATTGGCAACCTCGGTATGAACGTGACCCGTTGACGAACACGTGTCAACCAACCAACGTTATAGACGCCACGAGCGAAAGAATTCGCTATCTCGCTCGATAAGTCAAATCGACCGTCACAAGGGAATCTTGACAGGTCAAGTCCTCAAAAGAACAGTAAAAGAGAATCTCTCAATTATTTCCCAAAGTAAAAATATGTCTATCCCCAAAGAAATTCAGTCAGTCTTATATATAGGCTTTCTAGCCGCCACACAAACCCTAAAACCAACTCTAGAAATATAATGCGTCATATTCTAGAATATTCCTAAACAAGAATATATATATATATATATATTTGACTGGGTCAAATATTTGATGTCCATATAATCAAATTGCGCCAAAATTTCCAAGATTCTTCAAGATTTGATCCAAGGTCATCTCCACGTTGAAGATCACGAACCATGACGCCAACAGCTTGCCTAAATTGCTTGGCCCGCTCTCGAGTGATCGAACCAGTAGGAATAGACAATGGGTCCTTAGCACCACCTCCTCGATATGGCTCGATGTCCACGTCAATGCTGGGGCGATGGTGGAACGTGACAGTTGTCATTGTGCATCGTAGTTCTCACAATATGACCGAATGTAAATAGATGGTCCATAGCTCAGTACAATAATACTCGTGAGATCAATCGATCGTTTGATTTGAACTTAGCGTTTCATTTGTACGCGTCTCCTGCGCTGATTTTGGGTGTTCTCTGTGAAATGAATACAGAGGAGCTTCTCACCGACTGAAGAAATTTTGCTCGAAAGGCAGCTGCAAAATGAAAGCAGGTGATGCTATGGAGACTAAATGGCAAAAACACTATTAACTTTGTTATTTCCGGCAAAGAAGAGACAGATTCTTGCTATTAATTATCTAGAACTCGCTGAACTTTCTTCATAATATTATTGTAAGCCTAAATGGCGGATACATATTTAGAGCTTGAAAGTGCGAGACCTTTAAGGGACCTCCCCTACAGTATGGTCACCGCAACCGCAGTAGAAGTTAACCACCAAGTTCAGGACGGATTAGTGGAAAGAAACATGCGCCTCCGGTGTCTTGCTCTAGAGGGTGCGAATTGCAAACCTCGACCTCCAATCAAACCTGTGATTGGCAACCTCGGTATGAACGTGACCTGTTGACGAACACGTGTCAACCAACCAACGTTATAGACGCCACGAGCGAAAGAATTCGCTATCTCGCTCGATAAGTCAAATCGACCGTCACAAGGGAATCTTGATTAGGTCAAGTCCTCAAAAGAACAGTAAAGAGAATCTCTCAATTATTTCTCAAAGTAAAAATATGTCTATCCCCAAAGAAATTCAGTCATCTTATATATGTGCTTTCTACTACCGCCACACAAACCCTAAAACCAACTCTAAAATATAATGCGTCATATTCTGAATATTCCTAAACAAGAATATATATATATATATATATATATATATATATATATATATATATATATATATTTTTGACTGGCCAAATATTTGATGTCCATATAATCAAATTGCGCCAAAATTTCCAAGATTCTTCAAGATTTGATCCAAGGTCATCTCCACGTTGAAGATCACGAACTACGACGCCAACAACTTTAAATTGCTTGGCCCGCTCTCGAGTGATCGAACCAAAAGGGATAGACAATGGGTCCTTAGACCACCTCCTCGATATGGCTCGATGTCCACGTCAATGCTGGGGCGATGGTGGAACGTGACAGTTGTCATTGTGCATCGTAGTTCTCACAATATGACCGAATGTAAATAGATGGTCCATAGCTCAGTACAATAATACTCGTGAGATCAATCGATCGTTTGATTTGAACTTAGCGTTTCATTTGTACGCGTCTCCTGCGCTGATTTTGGGTGTTCTCTGTGAAATGAATACAGAGGAGCTTCTCACCGACTGAAGAAATTTTGCTCGAAAGGCAGCTGCAAAATGAAAGCAGGTGATGCTATGGAGACTAAATGGCAAAAACACTATTAACTTTGTTATTTCCGGCAAAGAAGAGACAGATTCTTGCTATTAATTATCTAGAACTCGCTGAACTTTCTTCATAATATTATTGTAAGCCTAAATGGCGGATACATATTTAGAGCTTGAAAGTGCGAGACCTTTAAGGGACCTCCCCTACAGTATGGTCACCGCAACCGCAGTAGAAGTTAACCACCAAGTTCAGGACGGATTAGTGGAAAGAAACATGCGCCTCCGGTGTCTTGCTCTTGCCATCGTCTTCATTGTCAGCCTGCTGAAGTTTCTCCTCGGGTTGCCGTGGCGGATGTGCCACATCATAGGTCGCATGGACTCCGACAAGAAGATAGTAAAGGAGCATCACTACGGTGCATATCCCGAATCGTACGAAAGCCTCGGCACCCAATGACCCCATTAGAAACAAATTCGTTGCTATAGACAGTGATGGAAGCCATGGGACGAGCGGAACTCCCCAAAATTTTGGTGTCCTCTGCTGTGGCAGGAAATAGTAAATCCCAGAAGTGCCCAAGAACCAAAGTGGTACAGTTACGCAATACCCAATCCAGCCTTTTGGGTTCAATCCCCAGTAAGCTGAAGTCCCCATAGAGGAAGCCACAATTATGAACAAGAAAGCGACCAGCATCGACAGCTTCTGTGGAGGTGTTTTGTCTCGTACATAGTACCTCCTCACGAGAAGAGCGACTGCCATCATCGTGAAAATGAACAGCGTGCTTACGGATAACAAGCTTGCAAGTACGTCCAGGCTGGAGAAGAAAGCGATGACAGCACTTGAGATTGTAATCAGAAGGGTTGCGTTGATGGGAGTTCCGGTTTTCGGGTGGACAAGGGCGAACCACGGCGGGATCATGTGGGCTCGCGCGATATGAGTGGTGTACCGTGCTTGGCCAAGCGCCCCGACGAGAAGAACTGTCGTCATGCCCTTGAGAGCACCGAGAGCTACCAGATACTTTGCCCACTTCATTCCCACACTTTGAAAAGCCATAGAATAGGCTGCGTTCTCATCTATTTCTGTGTACTTCTGCATCATGCTAAGCGCGAGAGCCATCAAGCAGTATATCACCATGACGATCGACATTGAACCGAGCAGTCCTAGCGGTATATCTTTCGAGGGGTTCTTTGTTTCCTCAGCCATGGTGGCTATGTTATCAAATCCACCATATGCAAAATATACAATAGCCGCCGCTTGGAAGACCCCTTTAACCCCGTAAGGCATAAAAGGTGTCAAATTAGAAGCGTCTGCATGCATAAAACCTGCAATTATGACAAACAAAATTACCACGGTGTTGATTGCAGATGCTATCCAGTTGATGGTCGAAGTGTGCCTCGTGCTGATCATTGCAACTGTGGCGGCAATAGACAGAACAGCAACAGCAATCGGGTCCAGGAGATTGTAACCGTCGTGAAGACTCGTATGTATGCGTAACGAGTTGGAGGGACGGTTCAGTAAGCTTGTGAAGTAGGAAGTCCAAGCCCTGGCAACTGCTGCAGTCCCAACAATGCTTTCCAGGAGTAAGTTCCCTGCTGTTATGAAGGCAGCGAAATCCCCTAGTTCTACTCTCAAGTAAGCAAAAGATCCACCGGCCACGGGAATTTCTACTGCAAATTCTGTGTAGCAGAAGACTGAAAGCATAGCAGACACACCCGATGCGACATATGACAGGACGATGGCCGGTCCGGCATGTTTATGAGCTTCTTGACCAGTGAGCACGAAAATGCCTGCTCCGATGACCGACCCGAATCCAAACCATGTGAGATCCCACCAGTTTAGGCAACGTTTCATGTCGTTCTCGCTCCGTTTCCGGAGCTCCCCGAGCTCGGTGATATCATCCGACCTGCTTTTGATCCTATCCTGCAGCCGGAACCACGTCTGCCGCAACGCGGATCTGTAGGATCCCCAACTTTTAAATGATTCTTCTGGGAAGAAATCTTGCTTGCTCCATCTCCAGTAACTTCTTGCTCCAACCTGATCAATGGATGGTCCTTCGCTAGGACTTTTCATGGTTTCTCTAGACTGAGTTCTCGAGATGGAAGTTTGAGATACTAGTTGGAAGCTCTACTGGCCACTCCTGGATAGACGCGCCATTATTTGTAGGAGAAGATGCCCTCCAGTGTCTGATGCTCCACGTTCATTCATCCAATCACTACTCGTCTCGTCTTGACCTTTTTGTCGACGACGAAAAGGCTGGGAAGGTATGACTAACGGTCAAAGCAGGATTTTTCGGATCGTTGCCTAGTGAAATGTCCATATTCTGGATATAATAATGCACACTCCCGTTGTCTTGTGAGAGATTCTTTCCGATCGTAACAAACGGCGAAGATTCCTCGGTATCAAATCAACTAGAGACGCTTCATCAACTTGCAAGTTGCAGCCGACAAGTCGAAACGTTTCCCCACTTTCTTTATTCCCCTCCCAGTCTCGCAGCCACAGCTACTTATTATAGCTTACACTTTGGTTCTGTTCAAAAATTATTCCCGATAACAGAAATAAAAAAAAAACTATTTATGTTATGGGGAATAATTTTTTAACGTAAAAAACGCGTTTGAGAAACTTGTATAATTTTTTTTATTTCTTTTAATTTTTTAATATTTTTATTTTTTTAATATTTTTTTATTTCTTCTTTTTGACCGGTCGCCAGCCTTGGTCATGGCCGGTGACTGGCCAACGAGGGCCGGTGGCCTCACCCAGCCACGGTGAAGCTCGCCGGTGGCTAGGCGAGCTCGAGCTTGCCTAGCCAAGGCGAGGCCGAGCCTCACCGGGGCCCTACGACGCTCCGACGAGGTAACCGGCCCTCAACGGCCGGTCGTCGGCCATGGCTGAGGCCGGCGACTGGTCAAAGAAGAAAGAAGAAGAAAAAAAGAGAAAAAAAGAAGAAGTGTTTCTCAGAATTGTTCCCGGGAACAAGAAACAAGTTTTTTTCTATTTTTTGTTTCTTTTCCAAATCTATTCCTGAAAACAAAAGTATAAACAAACGCGTTTTTGTTATTTTTTTTGTTTCCCAAAACAAAAAGGTAAAATTTTGTGTTCCGGGAAAAAAAACAAATTTAAACAAACAGCCCTAAGCAGCCCCTAAGCGACCCCCTGTTGGAAAGTCTACTACTTCATGGACAGCAAGTGAATGATTTTTCTCATCTTGAATCATGATAGTTTTCCTAATTTTTCTAAGTGATATGAAGATTCCTAGACGGGAAAAGTTAAAAGCAGAAGTTCAAAATCTTCAGTATGGCACTCAGTGTAATACCACAATTTCTCGATTGCTCATTGAAGTCCTTTAACTTCTTTTATCTAACTTACACTGATCATTTGCTTGCTGACGTTGATGTGGTGCGATTTTTTTTTTTTTAATTTTTTTTTTAAAAGCACATGGAAGTAATTTTATCATTACATTAACATCACGTCGATATTCTTGGCAAGTAACCTCAATGAACAAAAATCAAAATTAAGGAGCTTAGATGCGTGATCCAAAAGTCGTTATACTATATTGAGTGCCGTACAAATTCAAAACTCTTAGTATACTTTTCCAACCTTTAGTGAGATTACGGGTTCATGTCAAATTCTTTTTTAGCCTTTAAAGATAAATGAGTGTTCCTGTATTTGCAAGTAGATGATGTGAACCCGATTGCGCGCTCCATGGATGAAGTCCGAAAGAGTCGAATCCTTTTTGTCAAATGATTTAGGGAGAAGAGTGGTGCTGGTGCTGGGCACATTTTTTCTTCCAGGGGACCACGGATCCGTAGAAATTTGGCTTTTGGCAATCAGTCCAACTTGGAAAGAGAGATAATTGTCCCATCACGCGGACTTTTTGTCGACAACGATGACAACGTTGGCGATTTTGTCCCTTGAGAACTCCAGAGTCCTCGGTGTGCATCGCCCGAATCATCTTATTCTCAAATTTATTCCAGCTCCCTGATAAAGTTCATTAGAATGGCTCTAAACAACATCATCTTCTCTCCCGGGGAAAAATAAAAGAAACTGACAATAGACTAGGAAAGCGCCTTTTGTGTCTTCCCGCTCGAACACCAAGTAAACAAAGCCAAGTGATGAAAGTAAATTGGGGAGAAGCGAAGTCGAAACAAAGGAGCAAGGACCGGACCAAGTTACTAGTGCAGTCTTTGCACTTTATCTTTTTGCTCTCGTGATCACTCCTGCCTAGACCATTTATGAATCACATATATAAGGATAATTCCTGTTGTAGGTGGGGACTAAGCTCCTAAAGGGAATATTTTGAGTGACCACACAAGTTAATTGACCATTTGAGCTGTATGTTTACTTAAAAAATGCACAATAGGACAAGTCCATTGAATGTGATATTTGGGAAGTGTCACCACGCATGGCAAGGATGACGACAAACTAAACTACATACCTGGCAAGGAAGTTTGCTCTGTGAAGTTAGAGACTTGACCACGTCTCCCTCCCTTCCGTTGACAAGCCCCTCCAAAGTAATCTTAGCACAGCAAACACGCCATCAGCATGGCACCAACCAGTACATATCTTGCGTCATCTCCAAGCATAGACTACAAGTTGGACATTAAGCCTGAGAGATGATTTATGGTCAGATCAAGTGTGTTCTTCCCGAAGGGTTGATTTTGCATAAATTTTTATCTTCTGTGTAGCTGCTTTCAGAGCGACTGTAAGTTTATTATCCTTTGCTGACTTCCATTGAACAAGAGACAATTTTTTAGGACAATATTATAGTCTGCCCTTGTGAGATACCAATCAGTGCACAAAGTTCCGTGACATAAAAAAGAAAATGGCCAGAATGGAATCTCATGTAATTTCCTCTCTGTTACACAAGGTTCATCGAAATCAAGCTCAATAAATTATTCCTTGAGACTGTAAGCTGCAGAAGGTGACAAAAGAATTTAGGGATGGCACCTCCTGCCAACCAGTAACAGAGATGGATATTTAAACAACAAGAGTCTCTTCGCAAGGCATAGGAGTAAACTACGATGGAACTTGCTCATCCCTGGACAACCAATCTTGTGCAGCCACCAGGTCAGGAAGCACAACTGCACCAGATTTCCTCCATTGCTCGGCATCAGACGTCTTGAACCTGTCTAACAACAATGCATGCATTCCCACGCTCCTTGCCGGCACATAGTCTTTGCGCATGCTGTCTCCTATGTGCAGCACTTCTTCTGGTGCAATATTTCCAGCCCTCTCAAGGGCAATCTCATAAATTCTAGGGTCCGGTTTCTCCACACCCTCTAGCCCTGAGAATACACCAAAGTCCCACTCGGACCCCTGGAATAGCAGTTCACCCTCTTTACTCAATGGTTTTGAAAATGCACTACTCTATCACGATTCTGTGCCAATAAGCAACTCAAATATATGATCGCATGCATATGCATGACATTACAAAGTTAAGCCATAGATACACACAAAATTATCACACTACATGTACTTGAATCTACACGACCAATTATATTGTGCATGAAATGCACTGTCAAGAAAAAGCAAGCTAAATCAACTTATCCAATGCTGAGATAGGAAAAGAATGATATCCTACAGGAGCATTTGTGTGCCCAGCAAATCATAAATTCAGGCTTATCACGGGGTAAAGCTGAACTGCCAACATTGAAACCACAATTATATGTTGGTAATCTAACAATAGTCTGTCTACCTGGTTCAAACCCAAGGCTGGAAGAATCACATCCTTGTACCGGTACTCTGCATTGCTCACAATTCCAACTTTAAGGCCTTGCTGACGCAGCCACCTCAAGAATGGTTGGGAGTCTGGAAAGACAGTGTAAGGTGCAGCTGAACCGAAAGATGCATATATGCGTCTAAATATCTTCTCAAATGTTTCTTCATCATACTCATAACCTGCCTGTTAGCAAAAAAATTAAGATTAGTAACACATCCAGGCATAGGATTTTGAGAAGTAAATAAAACTCTCAAGCTATTAGCAGAATTCTTAAACTTGCAGTACTAAAAGTACAAAATGTTGCAATCAGAATGACAGTTACAGCACTTCGATATATTAAACCATTTAAGTTATCAACAAATAACTGTACAGCTTCATACATTTAATAAGATAAACCTGGAACCAGGATTACATACTCAGACATGCAAAAGAAAATAGTAGTCTAGCTGCATTAAGCAAGCAACTCACAGAGCTCCATTTCATAGGCTTGGCTATCTTACCTGGACAAATGAATTTCTCACGCAAGTTTTCCACCATACAATGTTTGGCATTTTGGCAGCATGTCCAAAGCATGGATATTTTTTTGCCATTTCTGTATATGCAAGTTTAAAGCCCTCATGGACGCGTTTATAGTCGGGACATGGAAGACCGACTGATTTGGCAGCCATGCAGTAATAGTCACCAAGCTCCCCTTTGTAGGCCATGAGTGTGCCAGTGACATCTACAGTGATGCATCGTAATTTGGATAGGATTTTCATTTGCAGATTCTCAATCGGGAGGATAAGGCCTTAAGAGTAAATTCTGGAGTCCACCAAAATAAATTTGGACGACTAACTGTCAAAGTAACTTGAGTCCCCACACATCTGCAAAAAAGGATGAGTTGGATTAATCAGTAAGTAAAGGAACACTAACACCAATTTCCAATCTTAGATCTATTAAACATACAAAGATAATGTCACTATGTTAGAATTTCATTCAAGCTCATGAATTATGTCGTGCACAAGAGATAAATGATCTCTACACACAGCTAGAGAGGTTGATTCAAAGGGTTTAAATATTAGTCTCGCAGATATCAGTGTCATACACAATATATCCAAGAGACTTTTCCAATTGTTTTCAGCATGATAATTGCAAAGGAAGAGCTAAGGCTTAAGTTTTCCATGCTTATTGCTCAAGCATTCAATCTACAGCATGACATTGAGGGATTCAGCTTGGAAAATGTTAACGACAAAGGTTAACCCAGCAGAACGGACAGTCCTTCCTCGAATTTGGCTTGGATTTGATGATTTTGATCCACAACATCCTCCCTAGTTCACTGAGCATGCCCATGTGTTGTGTGTGCAGTTGTAAAGTTAGATAATAGCAAATTCTCAAGAAGCAAAAAGTAACATATGCCATGGCACATTTACCAAAATTGAAGGAAACTACAGACAAATAATGAGCATAACATCCCAACAATTAGATTGTTAGAAAAGAGGAAGCCTATCAATGCATCCTTACAATGAGAGAAAGAAACCAGAACAAATTATGAGTTAAAAGACATAAAGCTAGGCAATTGGATGACCTGCTTCTACTTAAGTAAACCAGGAAAAGAAAATGATAATGTTGCAACCATCACAGATCATTCGGTATCTCATCATGAGCACAGAAAATAGGACGTGCATAGGTAACTGGCTCTGGAAAATTACATGGTCAAAGTAAAGACACGACCCAGAAACATCCTTCAAGCTAATGGAATTGATTGACACATATACTACATATTTATCGTGAAGAATCCACATTTTGAGAAAAGGGAGTTCTTATCTTCCTTCAAACATCTATAAAAATTAAATACGATGGCACCGGCAAATGGAGCTACTAACACTAGCTTTCCCAACAGAGGCATGAAACACCGAGCAAAAACTCGGTGGCTAAATTTTTTAAGACAGCACCAATGCTGATACATCCCAAGAAATGAACTACTCGCCATCCTAACAAGAACTTCACTATCTCCTAGACAGCAAGCAGCAAACTAAAGAGATTGCCTTAAAACTGAAAATATGATTTACGAAGACAAGAGTGCAGGGTGTGAAATACAAATTGCCATCTGCTTAAACAACAAAATTTTGTTGAGTCATCACAGAATCCATACCAACAGGCAAGATTCATAAGAAGGTGCACTTTTCTCAGCTGAATATATTTGCTCCGAAAGAACAAATCTTGTAAAGTGATATGACCAACAAATGAAGCATTGAGAAGACGGTGAACTCATCGAAAACACACAATGCCTTAATCTTCGAGTCAAAAACTGTCTACCATCCGGCCAAAATGCCGATCAGTACTGAGGCATCACGATCAGCAGGATTGCACAGTCGATTGACTTTAGGCACAACCACTGGTACGGCCCATATTAGTTCCTAGATCACTGAATGCGGGCATCCTCAGCTAGATCAACATCATAAAAGAAATGCAAATTGGGAAGCATCCGATCTTGTCGAGCAGAAAAAAGGCATATATGATCAGGCAAAGAAATGTATTCTGATTCGAATCTTGATTAGACAGCGAAAGAAAACGGGGAGATTAGGGGCATACCCAGATGGCGGAGAAGCCGAAGGAGCTGGAAAGGAGACGACTTTCCCTGCAATTCGCTTCGCACAAATCGACCATCCACGTCAAAGTCGGCTTCACCTTACGCATTCGTCATGGCAGGCGGATGGGATTGAGATTCCTCATTCACTATGTCCACATCATGGCGTCCACTCCAATCCCAGGAAGAGAGAGAGAGAGAGAGAAATGTGCAGAGATAATCACTCCCCAGGAATGCAACTTCTCATCTTTTTAAAGGCTTCCCAGCAAAGGAAAAGAAGGGGAGGGGGGTGGGGATTTTTAAATATTTCAACTGAGGGAGGAGAAACAGAAGGGAAGAAGGAAGGGAACAGGGGATGGTGGATCAACCGATGTTGAAGAAGGATTGTGTTGGACTCGATATATACAGAAGGAGGAAAGAAGTTAAAGATAAAAACGTGGAGCCCAAAACCAGGGACTGAGAGCCGGTAGTATCTCTGCCTTTCAGGACTCAAAACAGGATGTGGTTTTTTGGCCACTTCGATGCAGATAAGAAAATCCAAAATCTAGGACTCCACCGGCAAGTCTCGACATCCTGGTACTTGTACCAACACTATACCCCAGCCGACTACCGTCCTCGAAGACCATGAGCTCCCCGCGTCCCGTGCAACAGCATGTCGCTCTCTTCTCTTTTGCTTTTTCCTTTCCCTCAATGATGCCCATCTTGGCTTTCGCTTCTGGTTTGCCGGAAATCTCTCGAAGCAAAACCGGGTTACTTAGGAGGAACTCTGTGGGTACCAGTCTCCCTCATTTCCGTCGATATTACCGGAATCATAGCATTTGACGATGTCCTTTTAGGTTTTCGGGTCAACTTCTATCCACCAAGTCGTGAATATCATAAGGCATCTAACTGTTACAAAATCGAGCGCATATGGGCATGACCAATTGTCAAATGAGGTACATTACGTGACTCGGTGAGTCGTGTTTATGAAACTAGATCCGTACCACTTTTGGGATAATCGGGTTTTTCATTAGAGACTTCATACGTTATAAGCCGAGATCTGCTTTCTATATCTAAATTAAGTTGTGCACAATTTTGCAACGGGTAACATGTTGTGATTGTGAATGCGATCGAGCAGCCGCAAAAATATAAGTGTAGCCTATTATATTCTTTGCAAATCTTGGAATTTTCTCGTCGGGTCCGACCTGAAGATGAATGATTATCCTCAATAACCACCACGATAAATAATGGGTTTTAGTTGAGTGAATAATTGAATGCTAGTGCATTTACAGAAAGACTCGAAGAGAATGTAATTAAAGAATGTACACGGAAGAGGATAATGAATAAAAATCAGCATATGCTACACTATGCACAAGACATATCTTCAGAGGTTACAACTTACAACTTCTTATTTCGAGAAAAATAGTCGGCAATGCCAACACTCCGTCTAGCTGAGTTAGCTTGCCGCTTCTGAGGACGAAGCCAGGCACGGACTTCTTCTTGGATTTCTGAAGGCAGCTTGTCAATTACAGAGGGATCAATCTCATCGACATTGTATTGCCACATCTCCCTTCTTCGTACATCTTCACTCAAGCTATCCCCATGAATAGAATTGCTGTTTTCTGCTAAAAGAAAAACCTTCTGAAGAGCTTGACATGATTTTGACTAGATGAATGGACATGGGTCTAATTTTACCTAAAGAGGAACGTATATTGGTATTGTCAGAAGATTGGGCAAGGACTTGACTTTGGATTGAGCAAGAAGGATCAACCCTCCTGAAAAATCTCAAGAGTGAAGGCGTTCCCTGCCACAGCATACCATGACATACACTAAGGAGTTAAAATCCATTAATCTGCCTTAGATTATCGTGTGACTAAATGTTGGGATTGCAAATATAAAATGCCCAAGAGCGATTTCTACATGTCACTGTTCATCAGACAAGGGATGGTAGCATCCCATAGTAAACTAAATCACTGCATTTCTCCAAGTCACAAGTCATTAAGCACCATGCATATCCAGTCACTGTGCACCATATACTACAGAAATCAAAAAGATAATTTTCAAGTTATCATTTTCCCTCTATATGGAAAAAAACAGTTCTTTATCCATTCTCAACGTGCATTAACTTCAGTTATAAAAAATGCTTAATAAAATTTACCAAATTAGTCCAACTGAGAGATGAAACAGAGGTCAACAAAGGTAGCATGGAAAGGTGAGTAGGACTGTGCAAAAGAAGAATTGCCAAGAAAAGATATAGGCATAATTGGTTGACATTTAAATCATCAGAATACAGAACAATTAACACATCAATTGTGTCATAAGTAACAGATATCGGGTTCATATGCATGTATGAACTTCAGCATACTTGTGTGATAGTTAGTATTATAAAGCACGCATGAACATGACCTTAGTAGTAGAATTTTCATTTCCATATTTCAATTTTTGAATCCTACACTTAAGCGCCAAAAGAAAGAGACTGCAAAATGCATTATTGAACAATCAAAACCAAGGTCTCACAACATTAGATGAAGTTTCTTGATTCTACACCACAGTGAACTATGTAAAATAAATTGACAGTCTGAAATAGAAATCCTTTGCAATCATATCAGATGGATTCCACCAATATCATTATTATATATTAAAGAAATGACTCAGGGAGTAGAAGTGCATGAAAGAACCTTGTCTCTCTGTGCGTTTCTTTTCACTTGTTGCTCTGAAGCAGGTCTTCCAGACTCAAACGTAGATTCTTTGCTGGAAACTTTACTTTGCAGCTCAGTCAGCTTTGATTCTAGATGGGATTCTCTTCCTAGATTATACAAAGCCTTGAAATACTTGCGCAGGGTAATACTAGAGAAGCATTCTAAGAATTACAAGAGACTGACACCACGTACTAAGAAAGTACCTGAAAATGACAATGGAGTTTCCTGGCTGAAATCTGCTTTTTTCAATGAAGACATTGAAGAGTAAAAGGGAACCTGCACATCAAGTAATATGAAAAAAGACAATGGTCCCAGTTTTCCAATTATAACTGCCACAATTGGAATTTTCGAAAGGCAAAAATGGTACAGTCAACAACTATTGTTAGCCTCAGAGAAGCAGATGCTCTTGATTTACAGCCATTATAGCAAGTCTTTTATCAAAGGAGATTAGTCAGTAAATTTCTCATCCTAATTCATCATATAGGAATCGCTAGTTGTTGAAATGCTGTTCGCATTCAACTCACAACTGCCCACAAATTCAACCCGCATTAGGATCCTATATGAATTTCGACTTATTTCATCCTTTACAACGAGGTAAAGATTGATTGTATGATTTAAGGGGTGACAGTTTTAAGTATCATATTTCTGTTCCTCAAACAAGATAATGCCCGATCTTCTTCATCAAAATCAATTGCAAAAGAAAAGGAGAACATTGATTATGCATACCTCTAGTGAATTCGTACTCGTTTTATGTTCCATTGACTCCAAATCTGAGGATTCATTATTAATAGTGGCTTCCTCCTCTGGTAGTTTCATGTGTTCGATTATATCCAAAGTCGAATTGCTTTCATTCTCTGAACAAAAGGCCAAGGCACATTCAGATTGATCCAGAAGTTTACTAGGTAAATATAACGAAAGAAAAAACAAACTGTACTTTTTGAGCCATACAGTACCAGAAAATGAACAGGGATCTTCTAGCTCAAACTTTTCTTTTGCTAGCTTTGACGGAGAGCAAAGTCGATCGTGACCTTGGAAATATTTCATGATTGAAGATGTTCCCTGGAACAATGTTTATCATTAATTACATTGGGCAAAACTGTGACTTTTAAGTGGACTTCTTTAAAACTGAAAACTGATGTATCTAGCATAAACCTAAAATTACAGAAGTACAGACTAAGGTGGTGGGGGAAATACTCTATTTATTCAAGGATCAGACAGTTACTGCACAAAAAGGTCAAAGACGACATCCTCTCAAATGAAAAGGGAGGAGTCATCACCCAAATGTCACTCATGGTGAAGAAGCATGTAAATCTCACTGCCATCCAGATATTTCTGGACTAACTGTAGTCAAGATAGTCAATGTTCGCCAGACTATGAAGCAGCTAATAAGGAAAACCAAGTAAACATAACCTTAGGCCCCAACAGAACAAAAAGTAAACCTAACCTAAGATTGTTTATGAACTAATAATGTAGACTGGTGCTGCCTCCACAGGACACCGATAATAGATAATTTAAAAGATCCACAGGCATCAAAAGCACGCATACCAGCTTGAAACAAATTTATCAGCTTTATAGCCCAAAAACTTCTTGACTTACAGATGGTATATCAGATATTTTGCTTGCTGATACAGAGAGTCCTGTGATTCCCCATCCACTTTTTTTATTTCCTTGCATCTTAACCTCGAAGGGACCCAAATATTCACGTAATCCAGCTTGAAATAGGTTCATTGCATCTTCTTGAATCTTGGTAGTCCCGTATCTTAAGGGACAAGATTTAGAAGGGAACTTCTTATGTGAATCTGAGTCACTGGACTGAAGGATGACATTGAGGTGCATCAAGTACTCATCAAAAGAACAACGTCTATAGTAATGCATGTAAGAATTGGTTGAAGCAAAGATTTAGAGCTACCATGTATGCTCTAGCATGAAGAGTCAGTGTGCGGGCAATCCGTCTATTCTGATCCAAGTCAGTTTGAAGACGTTCACTTAGCTCCTCACAGAGTTTATCAAGCCAGTGCTGCACCTAAAATAAAGCAAACAGAATGGTAAATAAACTTGTGCCCAACAGGAAAGCAACTTCACCGAATTTCTAACATGGCATTACCAGAATTCATGTGGATCCCTGTAATGGATTTGCACAAAATTATAAGCCAAACCTTATCAAAACCACATGCTACCAGGCAAATTGAGCTCCATAAATAAAATGGAACTTCTGGTAGGCAAAAATATTTTACAAAATGCAGCAACAAAAAGTCGAGCAAGTTCGTGTCTAAAATTGAAGGAAGCTACCAAACAAAAGCCAATAATCGAACTTTTTGGTTTTACCAGTGATAGTTTAATGACATGACAATGGCTTGTAGGCACGGTGATGGATTTTCGGGGTACAGACAAATTCCATGAAACACAGTTCAAAAAATTTGAGGCTTTTATGTTTTTCCTTTGCAGAGGTAGTGAGCACTTCAAACAATTTAATCTCATAAATAAAATAATATGGTCATACTGATAGTCATCCAAATGACAGTGAAGGAAAAGAAAAGCGCTATGTGCAGTAAAATTTATCTGATTAACTTAGTTATCAACGGTCACAGAAAATTATTTAATCAAAGTAGATCTACTCTTCGGCTTCTAAGTTCAAAAGGCTAGTAATGACACCAATGGACCCTGCAGCGTGCAGTCAGCCCTAAACAAAGCAGTGACACAACAAACAATGACATGCGTAGTTTTAGGTTTCTGATAGGTGTTTCTAAGCCATGTTAATAAAAATAACAAGTCTGAAAGACAAAGGAAAACAGGGACAGTAATAGAGGAACAAAATATTTGGCACAATCAAAAGCATTCCAGTACTAAAGAAAATTCATTAGTTGGATGTGGATTCTTTGATATGGTATCAAACCTCCAAAAATAATGCCAAGCACTAATCTGGATGAAAAAGAAGTACTTACAGAAGGAAGCGTCTTCAAAGCTCGAGGACCAGGAAACGTCTTCCCAGAGCCATGACTCTTGGTAAGAAGGCGCCCTTCAACTTCTTCACCATTAATTCCCCTCGCGATATTCCACAGCCAGGTGCTAAAGTTGGTTTCAAACAGGGAGAAAAAAAAAATACAAAGAAGCAGATGTAAAGTAAATTTGTTAATGCCTAAATGATTAGACAAATGAAAAGAAACACTTCCCAACAAGGCAGCAAAATATCATCAGTCTATTTACAACAAATTTGAAATTTGAATGAACAAAATCAGTGTGTAGAACAGACAACTACCCAGTGTTTATGCCATAATATTCTTGTAGCTTTTGCTCTGAAAATTGCAATAGATCACCAACAAAATTCAACCCCAACTCACTTTGCAAGGAACTCCCTAGCTTTCCTCCAAGTTGTTTCCTGCAATATTTTTGTTGAAAAGGGGATATGAAAGACTTGAAAGAAATCTATTAGGAGGATCACACATAAGCACAACTAGCAATCAAAATAAACTGAAATCTTCATTGCATCAACATTGCTGCACAAACAATAAATTGCTTCTAAGAATAGACAGATAAAGACAGCAAACACAAAATATTTAGGTGCTAGTTACTACATTGGAGAGTATAATAGTTCATAGTCTTGTATCTAGGAAAACTACATTTTCTTGATTGGCAATGACTCGAGCAATCCTTGAACTGACGAGTAGGGCACGACAGTTTGTTGTGCAGGCTTGTTCATGGCACTAGCAAGCTTGGATAGCATCTGCTAAAACTTGAGTCATTAGATGCTGAGATGAAATTAAGTTATAAAAAGATGATAGAAGAGAAATCATAATCCCACCTTGTTGTGAGAAATTCCCGCTGAACATGTGAACTGAGTTTCCTGTAAAACTTGCATCCTGAGATCCGTAACAATGAGGACCCCACAAGCCAATAACTTATCTCGATAATCAGCATCACTCCGACGTAGCCACTCCTTCACATTTTCCTTCATGTCAGTCCCATCCTACATATGAGAGATCCCACTTCAGAAATGGTCACTGATGAAAAATCAGTTCATGACATTGAAGAACAAAGAAGGAGAAAATCCACAGCCTACCTCATGCTTAAGGCCCAAAATATGCGATTTCAGTGCTTCGTCATCAATTACTTCCAAGCTCTCTGGAGGGGTTTCTGCTAGCATAGTTTCGGCTGCATCGGTAAGGTCAAGATAAACCTCATCAATCGAAGCTCGTTCACATCGACCCATCCTAGCAAGAACAGAAACCACCTATGAAAAAGGACGGGTTGTCATCAAGCACACGTTCAGAGCCAGCTACCATCACATAAATTGTAAATTGATTACAAACTAAAGAATTCACGGACCTCCGATCCCGCTTCCCGATAAGAATTCAAGTCAGCTTTACCACGGGCAACTGGTACCTGGACCAGATGAATTTGCGGGCAAACTTCTTTCGCTTCTTCTCCTCGCATCGAGCTGAAAAGGTGGAGAAGTTCAGTTTCCCACACCCGACCCAAGAAAAGAGCCTCAGAGAAGAGGCGTGAGAAACCTTCTTTTCGGGTTTGTACTCACCGCTTGACACCGAATTCGCGGGCTTCGTAACCAACGGCGATCAAGGCCCCGCCTTTCCAAGAATTGTACTGCACGACGGCGGTCGGCAAGCCCCTGAGCTCCGGCTACTTGCGCTGTTCCACTGCGAAGCACGGGGTCGTTTTACTCACAAAAGGGTCGCGGAAAGATCCATTACTGAGCCAGAATCAGAATGAAGGAAGCGCAGCCGAGCACTCATGGACAAGATCGATTGGAGAAGAAGAGAGAGGGAGAGAGAGACCTTGAACGTAGAAGCAGTCCATGTCGATGTGGGCGATGACCCTTCCATCTGATGATACAGGCTTCGCCACCGGCATCTCTTCTTCTTCTTCTTCTTCTTCCTTTCGCTCCTCTGTTTTCCCTCCAACAATTCCTTCCAAAGCATATGTGGGGCGCAACCCTTCTTTTTTCCTTTTTTTTTTTGTTTCTTTTGATTTTTCATTTTATAAAGGAAGTTACCTCATTTTTTTTTCTTTTTTCTTTTGGTAATATCCTTTCTCCAGTCAAGAAAAATAGGTATAATTTTCTTATTCATTACTTATAATTTTCTTTCCGGTGATTAACGATTTTCACGAAAGATAGTGACTTAATTAACAATTAACAATGATCAATATAACTTTCTAAATTAAATAACAGGTACTATGCTAACTGACTTCATTGTCATTAGTAACTTTTCACATTTAAAAATTTATCGTGCCGGTTAGATTTATCGAATATTATTCCTATCATTAATTTTTATTTAATAGCGTGATTTTCATGGATCGTAAGGACAACAAAACGGCACCGAAAATTGTTTTCTTAGTTGGAGGTGCTACATCATAATTTATAATTATGGTTGCATCCCACTCTTATATATAAATTCAACATCACCAAAAGATAAACTCAACTCAAGACATACATATATCATCTGATGCCCATGTCGTCAGAAAAATTATCAATATGTCTAATAACAATTTACTGATCAATGAGAAACCACGGTCCTAATTTAACATTCCACCATTAATTTAAGTACTGTAATGCGCCGGAAAAGAACCAAAAGAGCCTTAGAAAAGAATGGTGCTTCAATTGCCTTTTGGAGCTGTTTTATGTACATGACATTGGAACTCATAATAGCTTTTTCTCTGAGATGAGGTATGCAGTCATCACCGCAAGAATACAAAATTAGTAACAACCTTCATAGAAGAAATATAAAGATGTACTTTCACCATGATTGACCATTATTAGAAACAAAACCAGGGGAAAAGAAACAATACAGCACTAGACTATGAGAGGAGGCATTCCACCTCGAATTTTCTCCGCCGGTATCACATGGGAATCTCCTCGTAGGAATTTGCATTGCATCGGCATCTTGTCCCATTCTTGTTCACCACCTTTTTCACAGCGGCGTGGATGCACAACAATTCCCATCGTTGACTGCTGCTTGTCGCGAGACTCGTGACATGAAGTAGGTGCAGATACATCACGAAGAACTTTTCTTGTGTCCCCACCATAGGGACGGTGAGGCAAAGATCCTGCTGTAGAAATCATCTCGATGCAAATGGTGTCACTTTACTCTAACCTGGAGAATGAGATGGACATCCCTTTTGAAGATGGATCTTAGTTCTTCATTTGCTTCAATCCCTATTGTTCTGCATAAGAACCAGCATACATTGTTCCCGAGTTAGAATATTCTACAGCTAAAGTTCAATTTGTGTGGTTGAAGCAGAAATAGCATGCAAGCCTCTAGAATTAATAACAAGAAACCGAGAGGTAAGAGCATCGTACCCTATTTTAGAGCCTTTCTTTCCAACCAAAATCTTGCGCTGACTTTGCTTGTGGGTAATGAGGTGCTGCTCAATTCTCAGAGAACCATCCCGCAACTCTTTCCAGCCCATCAAGCGATGCTCAATCTCATAGGGAATTTCCTACATAATTCAAGATCATACCCAATTCCACTCATGTCCAGGTAACAACTTGTAAATAGAGGGTAAACTGCAAACCGTACCTGGTGTATGTAGTTCAACAACTTCTCTCTCACAATTTCCAAAGAAATGTTTTTCATGACTTCCTCACTCATCTCCATTGGATCTTCATCCCAAGGTCTTTGAACTGCCTGTTTATTAAAAGATTATCACATGTAGTAATCAAATAGTACAGCTACTTCTGAAGGTTTTCTTGTAATTTTGCTTCAAGTTTTTCTGAAAGGCGATGGAACCAATTATCACGAAATCTGAGAATACAAAAAACTGGAAGAAGAAATCAAAACTTGACTTTATTGGAAAGACTTAGCATGGAAGAAGCAGATCTTTCAGCAAGGACATACTTTTTATGCCTCCTACAAAGTCTATTCTCCCATCTTTGAATGTACAGTGACTTTTCACCACTGATCCATGAAATTTCTTTAAATGTTGCAGATGCTAGATAGGCATCTCGCACTTTCAGTGGATACATACTAGACCATTCTCACGGCTTGAAGCAATCAATGTTAAATATATCATTCGTGCAAAAAGAGGTTGTTAAAAGGGAGCCCAAATCTCTTGAGAAACCAAAATTCCATGTAAAACAATTCCAAAGAAGCACATTTTCTTTTTTTTTGTCATCCCCATATTCCTAAATTTAACAGACTGCACTTCTCATACTTATCCCCATAAAAGAAATAGCTGAGATGTGTTAGTGCAATTGAAATCAATGAAGACTCACATGAATTGACAGACCATGTGAGAAGTGTGTTTGGAAATGGAATTAATGGATCACATATTAAATATATCTTATTGTAGATCAACGAGCATGACCACTTGCAAAAAGATATAAATGTAGATGGGCAGAATAATGGCTCCATGAGGGAGGGAAAGGGAGTTCACTGCCCAAGAGAATGTGGTTTGGGCAGAAAGGTGAGGTTTATAAGAGAGAGATTGATAGAAGGATTGTGTCAGAGTGAGAGAAAAATTTCAAGAACTTGGTGATAGGTTTATGATTTCCTTTAGGAGCTTCAGCATTTGCCTGCTTTGGTTGCAGACTGAACTGCCTTAAATGATTGCCAAAATTCAAATATTACCCTGAACCAAAAAGAGATTTTTTCTACGTAGAATTGTTAAACTTGAATTATTATAGATGATTGGAAAAACAGAGCCTTGCCTGCTCCATGAGAAACTGAGAAAGATCCTTCACCCCAGAACCCTTGAGTCCAGATATCATGAAATACCTGATAATGGAAGCAAGAGCAATTGCAGTCAATAAGTTTTCCAAAGCACCCACGGAACACTCCTGATAACCTCTTAAGTTTCTTTCTCTATTTTCTTTTTTTCCCTTGTTTGCTAAATACCGTAGTAGTTTCTTTATAGTGATGGACAACACTAACCTGTCATAACCAGGAAGATCTTTAAATTGGTCTGCAACCTGCAGGAGGTCCTTCTTTTTCTCCACTAAGTCGACCTTGTTCATGCATAATACCCGCTTTTGTCCAGAGTGAGCTTGAGCTCCCATTCGTTCAATCAATTTAGTTACCCTCATATCAGGTCTACATGGTTTAAAAGCATCAAGATCAAAGACTATAAGTGATAATAAAAAACAAAAGCTAAGGAGGAATTTACATTTCAGAGAACATAATCAAAAGAACTAAAAACTCCAGTATTTCGCTAAGCAATAGAACAACCCTAGCTCTAGCTCTATCTTCATTTTAGTTCTTCTCATTTCATAATTAGAATATGGAAAGAGACCTATGACCTATACTTGTCAACAGAACTAACTATGTCAGAGCTCAACAAAAGAATATAAATATTTGCTAAGAGTACATACAGGGTCATGGAAGCGGAAGATAATAATTAAAATAACTTTATGTTTCATACTATAGAATTAAAGAACCAAATCATAGCAAGTCGGCCAAATGGATTCTAACTTGCAATAGAGCCTCAGTCTAAGTACAACCCACTCATGCCCATTTTACCCTAGGAGTTCTTGGTCTAACTTGTATAATTCCACCTTCAAATTCCAAATAAATGACAAGTTCAAATCAAAACACAATTAAGGAACTCAAGCTTTCACATTTTAAAGTGCCATCATCACTAATAAGGCATGAAGATTTAGTGCCAGCATCCTACGCTATAAAAATGTACACTCTTATCTCCCTACTTTTGAATATATTGATAATGCAAATTATTGGATGTGTGATAGTAGATAATGCAAAGACTATGCAATTATGGAACCAACTCTCCAGCCATCGGCTAGATCCATGCTTGCTACAACAAACTGCATAAAATTGTTTTGATTAGAACCCCACTAACCTATTTTGGAAACTACAATAAGCGAGTATTGAGTATCATACATGAGTAATAAGTACTCGCAAAACAAAAAACTTATGTGCAACCAATTTATTTTGGCATCAGCAGCATGATAACATGATCAAACTGCATGCCCCGATATTTCTCTAAAGGCGATGTAACAAAAGTATCTGATAATGTATTTTGAATAAAAGACAGACACAAAAACAACCAGATATTTAGAAATTGAATAGTAACCTGGTAAGGTGCCTGTGAACATCAAATAATACTATGAGCACATCATAGAGTTTGACTGCACTCCAAGCACTTTCAACACGTGCTTTCAAGTCCTTATGGGGAAACCCACTGCAAGTCAATGTAAGCCCAGGAGTATCGAAGAAGCACTGCATTGAATTTAGAAGAAATAAGATTATTATAATGACGGTTTTATAAGATACAAGGCATTTGACTGCTTCAATCTACATCCCTCAGCATATGGCGCAGACCTATGTTGATAATTATCATCATCATCATGCCAGACAAAAACAATTTCGTAATCAATTTAAGCATAATGAGGAAAGACAAACGACTGAAAAATATTGAACAAGCATAAGTAAGTGTGTATTTGGCTGCACATAGTAAAAACAAAAGCAACTTCCCACCAAAATAAAAAATATTAAGATATTATGAGAAAGTTCCACATCATGACTTTAAAAATATGTAAAACGTGATTAATATTAAAAAATTAAGGTTTAAAGTGTTTAGTGTTAAGAAAAAAGTAAAATCTCCAACTCTAAAAGCAAAAGTTGAGCAATCTAAAAAAAGTGAAAGTCATACCAACCGCACCCCAAAGAACACCAACGGTTTGACAGAAGGGAAACTCTACCATGTACTATGTCAGTCTATGCTAGTCCAATGAACAACCTATCTATAGCTGACTATTAGTGAGACCAGCATAGAGTTTTTGCGCATTCTGGGAATGAATAGCAACAAGTGAAATTATACACAAGATACTTGAGCATACATTAAAAGAAACATACCATTTGAGTGTCTCCCTTTGTCATAACTCCTAGCACTTCATGAACGGTTGTATTTGTTTTCCGTGAGACAGCAGAAACCTTTGTTCCAACCTACAACAGAAAGTTAAATTTCTAAGTCATCTGCAGATGCCATGAGGTAAAAGTGCTCAATGTAGAGTGTAGAGGAAGCAGAAAATAGTGACAGCAGGTCGAATAACGGAATTGAAGGTACTTAGGCACTTTAATGGTGAATTATATAATTCCTCAAAAACTTCACAAAAGAATAGTCCTGTATGGAAGCTAGATTTGGACAACCAAGCTCCATAAGCCCATGATTCAGGAAAATAGAATATACTTCATTTTATATTCTAAGGCTCCGAAGCTCTTGTTAACAATTATTATTTAATAGATCTATTACATTAGTCAAATTGATGGACTGAATCCTTGGTATTCATCACATGGTCTCTAACAAGGATCGGCCATTTAATTCCAGAAAGTTAAACTGTATCAGCTAAACTGTATTTTTCTTGGCATCTTAAGAAATTGTATGGGTTCAAGGTCTTTACAGTTTTCTAAACCATGCTTTGTACACCATATTTACAAGACCATGTCAAAAGAGACATGACAGATGTCAAAGTTACAAGATTAACACAACAAAAAACCAGTACGGGAATTAGTGCAGACTCATTACAAGTAAAGATAAGCATAAGTTTGTTTCACTAGGAAACTCCCAAACAGAAGACGAATGTGGATGTCGATGGTTGGCAAAAAAGCAAGAGTACCTATAATGCAACAAAAATTCCAGATCGAAAAGGAAGTTTATAGGATATCCAGCTCATGCTCCAGCTAAGCAAAGACAGTACAGGTGAAGTGGTCCACAGACTAGCAGGATGAAAGAAGACCTGCTAATCTTCAGGAGACTAGTAAACATAAGTGCTTATCCCTTTTCACTGGGCAAGTAACTTCCTTTAGAACATATATAAGCACAAACTGGCAGTCCCGCTACTAGCTATTTGCAGTGAACCTACGAACACTTCTGCTTGTAGTGTGCAAATCCGAATACATCACAAAACTTAATCTCAATCAGAGACAACGAAATTCAGTTTCAACCACCAACTAAATTAACCTTCCACTAAGTTTCTCCTCTCCCTGATGAACTAGATTGAGGATTACTCAATGCTAAGTTAAAGAACCCATTCCTAAACAGCTCACCATCTTGCGCACCTCGGAACACATCACATAACGTCAACAATCGATCAAAAGACGACTAAATCGAGAGCGATCTCGGTCCAAAAGCTCCATCGCATAGTTCCAAGAATAACTAAGCACATACAGCAACATCCTTGAAATTGCAGGAACCCATACCATATAATTAGTTAGAGCGGACTTCCCGGCATTGGGCGCCCCGATTATCCCGACCGCCAGAGACTTCTGATCTTCCTCCCTCACCGCCCTCTCCTCGTCGTCGTCCTCCTCATCCGGAGCCGCCAAGGCGGCCTGGAGCAGCGCCTTGGCGAGCACTCTCCGCTTCTCCTCCTCCTCCACCTCCAGAACCCTCACGGCCTTATCGCCGAACAACACCGCGTCAGCCCTCCTCCGGTGCTCGCGGCTCCAGGTGGGCTGCCGAGGGGCGCGGCGGTCGGCGTCGGCGTCGGCGGCGGCGGCGGCGGCGGGGAGGGCGTAATCGGCGCTGTTGAAGACGGAATCGGAGTCGTTGTGGTCGGAGTCCTCCTGAGGCTGGGCGGAGTAGGGACGGCGCAAGAAGGCGGCGGGGGAAGGGCGGGGGCGGGGGTGGAGGGCGGCGAGAGTTCTGAGAGCTCGTAAAGTCTTCATCTTTTTTTCTTGAGGTTGCTACAGGAGGAGCTTCATGATGATGAATCTGAACTGGAGAAGGAGAAGGTGGGAAAACTCAAGAGGAGAGGAAGAGAAGAGGAGAGAAGGGTTGTGAGATTTGTCGGTTCTCTTTCTGAAAGCGTTTGGCTTTGCTTGGTTGCTTTGGTTGCTGGCTTCTGTTCTGAGGGTTTTAGGGGTTTTCCTTGCTCTCTCTCTCTCTCTCTCCTCTCTCTTTTCTTTTGCGTGGTTCGGAGTCATGCATTTTGTTTACATTTCGTTTGCATCAAAAGTAAAATCCATGGAGTCAAATAAATTATCCATGCCCAAGTTGAACGTTCGTTAGGGAATTATTTTTTGATCTTTTTGGTCATAGCATCCCTAGGAAATTTCCTTGCTCTCCTTTTACCTTTGAGATAGAGTAGGATATGAAGTGTCACGGGTTCATAAAATTAATTAATTAGTAATGCGAATGATGATTCGTTTGTAATGTGTTTGGTTAAATGAAATCGGCCTTCAATAAATTACATGTCCGATCGAAATAATTAATATGTTCAATAAATTTTCTAATGTCATCTGCAATGTTTTAGCATGATGTTTGGTGAATTTTTGTACCCACCCCGTGGTTTTTGCCTCTTACAACCAAACAATTTCATTTGTGTCTTTTTTTAAATCTCCGCTAAGAAATTACATCTGGGGGAAGGAATTCACAGCAATTTTGCAAAGTGAAGTATAAATAGCCGAGGCGAGGAGCAGGATCACCGGCCGACGACCCAACAAGGCAAAGGCGTATCGAGCAGGAGCAGCAGCGAGCGCGTCGTCGTCTCCTTCCGCTCGCTCGCTCGTTCCAAAGCTTGCAGCTTGCAGCTTCAATGGAACGACGACATCGCCACGCGAAGCGAGCTCGTTGAGCTGAACCCCGGCATGCCCATCATCCATACCGCCGCACACGCGCTCAAGTCGAAGAAGCCCACCAACCTCCTTCCCCTGCTGCGTCGATGTAACCCCTCCTCCTCTCCCCTCCGCCGCCGCCGCTGCTCCTCCTCAGCCCTCGCCGTCCCGACCCACGAACCCGTTTCCTCTCCCGAGCCCCCCGTTCCCGACCACATCTTCAGTTCCGGCAAAAAGTCGGGAACTTACACGCCGGGCGACTCCACATTCTATTCTCTCATCGACAACTACGCCCGGTTGGGCGACTTCGGATCCTTGGAGGTGGTCCTGCGTCGAATGCAGCGCGAAAGGCGCGTGCTTGTCGAGAGGAGCTTCGTCAGCATCTTCAAGGCTTACGGCAGGGCGCGCTTGCCCGAGATGGCCGTCGATTTGTTCCACAGGATGGTCGACGAGTTCCAGTGTAAGCGGACCGTCCGGTCCTTCAATTCGGTCCTCAACGTTATTATCCAAAATGGGCTTTATCATCGCGGGTTGGAGTTCTATTCTTATGTCATTAGTTCTAGCCAGATGAATATCTCGCCGAATGTGCTTAGTTATAATCTGGTCGTGAAAGTCGCGTGTAAGATGGGAATGGTTGATAGAGCAGTCGAGCTGTTTAGGGAAATGCCTCTGAGAAGCTGTGTGCCCGATGTGTTCACGTATTGCACTTTGATGGATGGGTTGTGCAAGGAGGGTAGGATCGAGGAGGCGGTTTCCTTGCTGGATGAGATGCAAATGGAGGGTTGCTTTCCAACTGCCGTGACTTACAACGTTTTGATCAATGGGTTGTGCAAGAAAGGTGACTTGAAACGTGCAGCCAAGCTGGTCGACAATATGCTTCTAAAAGGATGTGCTCCGAATGAGGTGACTTACAACACGCTCATTCATGGTTTGTGTCTCAGGGGGAAGTTGGAGAAGGCTGTAGACCTTTTGAGTCGGATGGTTGCTAGTAAGTTTGTGCCCAATGATGTCACTTACGGAACAATTATCAATGGACTTGTTAGACTGGGACGAGCCATTGATGGGCTTCAGGTATTGCAATTCATGGTGGAAAGAGGATCCCGTGCAAATCAGTATGTGTACTCCACCCTCCTTAGCGGGTTATTCAAGGAGGGAAAGTTTCAGGAGGCAAGGAGATTGTGGCGGGACATAATTGAAGAGAGATGCGAACCCAATACTGTAATGTATAGTGCTTTCATTGATGGTTTATGTCAAGAAGGGAAGCCGGAAGAAGCCGAGGAAATTCTGTTGGAAATGATGAATAAGGGGATTGCCCCCAATGCTTTCACTTATAGCTCATTGCTGAGGGGTTTTCTCAGGACAGACAAATCAGAGAAAGCTATTCTTATGTGGGAAGAGATGGAAAATAACAATGACTTTACCAATGCTGTCTGTTATAGCGTTTTTATCCATGGATTGTGTGAGAATGGAAAGCTGGAGAAGGCTATGATGGTATGGAAGAATATGCTTGCTAGAGGATTCCAACCTGATGTTGTGTCTTACACTTCATTTATTAAAGGCCTTTGTGATAATGGAGAGCTCAAAGAAGGTCTGAAGCTATTTAATGAGATGCTCTGTCAGGGGCCCAGTTGTCAACCTGATGTCATCACTTATAACATTCTTTTCAATGCATTATGCAAGCAGGGTAACATCTCCCATGCCCTAAATCTTCTGAACAGTATGCTGCATCATGGATGTGATCCTGACTTGTACACATGTAACATATTCCTAAAAGCTTTAAGCGAAAAGTTAAATCCACCTCAAGATGGAAGGGAATTTCTAGACGAGCTAGTGCTACGTCTATTCAAACGCCAGAGAGTTGTGGGAGCATCCAGAATTTTAGAAGTGATGCTGCAAAAGTATTTGCCTCCAAAAGCATTTACTTGGGAAAAGGCTGTTCAGCAGCTTTGCAAACCTAAAAAGGTTCAAGCTGCAATTGACAGTTGCTGGAATGACCTAGTTTGCTGACATTTTCCTGGTGAGTGTCTTCTTTTTATTACACTACATATTTGTCGGTTTATTTTTCAGAACTAAAATGTTTAATTAATATGCTCATCAAGATGCCAAATTTTGGTTTGGTCAAAGCTACATAAGCCGAGGGTTGTTAGCTGGAGAAACCATTTGAATGTCATTGCTTTGTTGTCATCAATATGATTTCGGTGTGGCCTATTGTGCGAATCCACTAGTATATTTCAGCTATTCACTGACATTAGGTTAAGGAGATCAATTGTTCGATTGAGGCTAACCTGTTAAGACTGCCATGTGGACTGTTCTCTCTCTATATATCCAACAGCTTTCTTGGGCAAAGCAATGGGTGACACTATCCTATCATGTGTGCTATTGTTCCCTTCAGGAGACTGAGACCAACATTTGGAAGATCTCAAAGCTTTTGTTGCTTTATTTGGTGTATTGTTCTGTTAATCAAATACTGACTTTAGAACCATTTACAAGACTTCAAAACTGTGCATGATGATCATTTGCTGAATCTTCCTGAAGCACTGTATCATGCTGAATAAGATATTGTTATATTGCTTTAACTCTGTGGATTGATGATTTGGATATCACTGATATCGGGGCGCCCCTATTATTTTCTCTTGCTGCTCCCATACACATATTAAATTTTCACTTCAGTATATGCTTTCTATGTTTGGTGGATGGGAACTATAGTTGGAGTTTCAGCATGGATCTGCTTATTTCAAGTATCTTCCAGCAGAACTGGAGGGGAATATGTCAACAATCTCAAGATCTTGGTACCTAAAGTTGGAAGATGCATGGATGCATCGGGAAAGGTAATGGTTGTTTGTGCAGAACAGCATTATCTTATTGCTTTTGATAATTGTTTGAATTACTCCTTCAGGAATTAAACTTTGGAAATGCTCTCACTCCTGCACACACACAGAAGCACATTTGTACTACGTTGCTATTCTTCCTTCAGAACATCACAAGCTTACAGAGGTAGTTTTACCAGTGGACTGTTTTATCGTAACCATCTGTTAATGCCAATGTAGTTTAAAGACCTTGGCACAAAAGCCAATGGAGATGACACAGGAAGTCGGGGGAAACATATAGTCAGAAATTGTGAGAGGGAAGTTGTTCAGCAAGTTTTGTCCGGTACAGTTTATATCATACCTTTTGCCTCTGGATGATCTTAAATAAATAGTCATTGGAATGTTGACTGATGTGATGATGTGGCCATTTTAGAAAATTTGATGTGCTGTTGAGCATTGATTGGTGGGCTGGAAAGAGTTAGGAGATGGTTCTTTTAGGATTGAGTAGCTAGTCAATTCCCACTAACATCACGCAAGATTGTGGTTCGGAAGAAAGGCTCTAAGGCCAGGTACTATGTTCTAACCTGGTTTCTTGGTTGTTATATAAACCTCTGTATCGGTTTGTTCTGGTAGGTGATCCTGATTTTATGTCTTGTTACTTCTCTATCCATGCAAAGAGCATCCTTAACCTCACGGCATGCAAACTAAAAGAGGAGTTAACAGTTGAGATCTGCCTTTGTCCGGGATTTACTTCTTGTCCTCCAGGTTAGATTATGGTAGAAAAGAATTCAACATCAGGAACTTGCTACTCTACTCCTCTAGGCCATTGTTCCAGTCTTTTATGAGGCATGTTGTTTGTAGCGCAGTCGCCCTACTTGCTAATGTTGTGATGACAGAGCATCAACATACCCAGGAAGATGATGAACAAGGTTGGATGCAATGCAAGAAGGAGCTATAAGATGCACAGAAAATATTGTTGTTTTTGGGTTGCATGAGGGGTGAGAAGTATCGAGATAGAGATCCTGTTCTCCCAGCCAAAATAGAAACTTCCTGCTCTGACTTGATGTTGTATTGTTGGGACCGGTCCAATTGTCATTTTATTCTTTGCCAAAATTTCCATCATCTGTTTGAAGGCATTTCCTTCTTATTTCTTACAGCAATTGATTGTACCTCATCGATCACTACTGCATAGGAAAGCTTTCTCAGTTAGTTCTGTCTTTCACAATCATGTTCATAGGACAGTTCTCTTTTGCACTGATTTGGGTAACGTTTCATTCAGGCAGTGTAAGATCTAGACTTGCCGAAAGAAGAACTACAATGTAAATCTTTGTGCATGGAATGGAGGAAAAACCTTGAAAAATGGTACAAAAAGATTGCAGGGTCTTATTTGGACAAACAAAAAAGACAGATGCATTTGCCATGTTCTATGCCCAAGTGGCCAAGAGAGACATGGAGGCAGAGCCCAAGAGGAGGGAGAGATTTGCACCCATCTGGAGCTTGAGATTCTGGAGCATGATGGGGTTCATGTAATCGGCTGCAATCAGATCCACGAGTGCCATGTAAGTCAGTATCCCAGCCGATGCAGAGTTGAGCGACCCTTCCACAATGAGGGCGCTCGGCTTGCCCTCCCCATATATGCTTGACATACCCATTCCTACTCCAATTCCTACTGGCGTCGTGAGGCAGAAGAACGCCATCATCGCCGCTATTTTCCGGGACTTGAAATTCGCCTGAGAAATGCACCCTCCAAGTCCGATGCCTTCAAATAACTGGTGAAAGGTTAATGCTGCGACGAGAGGCTTGATGGTTCTAGGACTCTCAGATGCTCCTAGTGATACTCCTATTATCACTGAATGGACCACCACCCCCAATTCCAGTACCTGCAGTCCAAATTCCATTCCAAGGTGCCAAAGCACGATTCAGACTCTTTGATTTAATCACCAAGAGACAACACTTGTTATGTCAAAAGGCTAGAATATATTCTCAGCACCAGCTGCGGTGGAGCTTTCAAGTCAATGAAATGCTCATACCCCCACCACCAGCCTGCACGCAACATATATATATATATGTCTATCTGACCTCGTATCATTTATGTATATTGGATTATTCTTAGTTACAATTGCCTTTTAATTAATGTGGCGGATTGTGTATCAGATATGTCAAAAATCGACAGTACGATGTCACAGATAATTCATCAAGGTCTTGATAAACTGGCATGATAACACATACATACATTTGACAGTCCCGTTCCACATGAATTTCGACCTTAGAAATACGCTAAGAGGGTTGATTTTTCTTTTCTTTTCTTTTTTTGAGTTTTTCTGTAGGGGTTCCCAGTTGGTGCTCCTAAAGGCTCAGCCCGTAACTTCAAAAATTTCGGCATTCGGGATTGGCTTAGAACTACACCGAAAGTTAATTGCTTGAACAGTCTATTACAATAAAATAAAGAAATTCTGCTCACTTTCGAATGAATAATCAAAATGTTTATTGCTATTTCTGCTTTTTCAAGTACTCCCATTTGTACTTAAAAAATTACTTGGGCGCGTTTAACAGTAGATAATGATTTGGACATTAATGAAATCAAGAAAGTGAAAGAATTGCTGGTGTGTCTAGAATAACTTTCTCGTTTTTCACTTGTTACCTAATCCCTAGTTTTGAAGTTTTGAACCCTAAGAAGTTGAATGAACAAAAGCCACATTTTAATCCAACTCTTGCAGAAAGACTTTAACCTTTCAAATGGTGCCAGATCATTTCAAATAACATGCATCCAAGAAAATGCAAATTGATGTGAACCAGGTTCTTCGTCTTAACCTGAGAAATGATGCGATGCCTTGTGAGCTGAGAGGACTTGGAGTCGTGGGCAGAGCCGTGCGCATGTCCATGAGTCGCATGGGTGTGCACGTGCACGTGCCCCTCGTGCATGTCCATCTCCTCGTCCCCCTTCCCCGCCGCAGCCGGCGGCGGCTGCAGCAGCTCGTCGGCCGCCTTCCCGAAATGCGACCGCTCGAAGTAACTGGTCGCGAAGGTGTCGACCATCATCGTCCCGATCGCCGCGAGCATGGCGATGAAGCCGGCGAAGGGGAAGTTGTGCCAGGGGGTGTCGGCGAGGGCGGGGCTGGCGAGGCTGGCGAAGGCGTCGGGGAGGATGTGGACGAAGGCCGTGGAGAGGATGACGCCGGCGGCGAAGGACTTGACGAGGAAGAAGATGGGGTTGTCCGGGTGGAAGGAGGGGAGCTTCTTCCCTAGAATAGGAAGCGACACGCCGAGGAAGCTGGCGGCGAGGATGGAGAAGATGGCCGCCAGCTTGTACTTGAGAGCTTGGTGCTTAGTGCTACCGTACGATTTCCCGAGATCAGGGAACTGGGTTTCGGTCGTGCTCTCGCACCTGCACTCGGCAGATGGAGCGAGCAGCACGAGGAGCGCAAGCGACAAGAAGATGCACGACAACTTGAGCTTCATCATCATCGTCATCATCATGGCGTCTCCTCTCTGGTTTCTTTTCTGGCTTCGAAACAGAAATGACAGTACTGCTGCTTCGGGAGTCGGGAGTTTTTAAGGGCCTCCGAGCGAGTTATGCTGTTGAGGTGGTACGTCCAGACGACTGGTTTATTAAAAAAAATTGATGTTTCAACCCTAAAAGAGGGAATGATGAAGGGGCCATATTCGTTCAAAACCCTTTTGATGTCATCGGAGACGTTTTGTTCATAATAATTTGCCATACATTTTAAAAAAGAAAAGAAAAAAATTGCCATAAGATACGGTAGATTCGATCCTAGATCTTATCATATCGCCACAAAAAAATTACACCGTCCATTCAACTCAACAGTATAACCGTCTCCATTGGACCTAATAGGATGACCTGTCTCGAACATGACTAGAGCCGAGGGCGGGATTCTAAAGTGAATTTCGATTGTTCAAAACTCTTTTGATGTTATCGTAGATGTTATGTTCATGTTAATCTGCCAAACACCTTATCAAAAAAAAAAAAAAAAAAACAACAACAAGAAAAATCGCTATAATATATTATAGATTCGATCCCTAGATCTTATCATATTGCCGCGAAAAAGTTACACCATTTACTGAACTCAACAGTATGATCCGTTTTTTCACCGGATCTGATAGAACGACCTGACCTAAACACAGCTATAAGTAGGGTTGAGATCCTTACGTCTGAGTTCAAACAAGTGTATTTCGAGTGGTAGCTCCTTAACTTTAGATTCCTTAAATTAATGATGAAAAGAGGAAAGATCAAAGTTGCGTTGTGAGTGAGGAGTGCGGAAATATGGCGACATGCAGAGCCCATGCAGGCGGTGAGGAACAGGACGGGAGGAGACAAGTGTGTGGGCGAGCCACCCCGGATGTCGACATTATGAGTTAAGACGGCATCCCTTAAATTCTAAGTGACAGTCGTTAAGGAAAAGTTGCCCGTAATCTCTCTTCCCCCTCTCAAAAAGGCCGCACCTTTTTCGCTGCCGTCGTGCTGAAAAGAAGGTTAAAGTGTTCGGCTGGTGGTGGAGAGGGCATGCATCATCGCATCATCGCATTGCACTCCACTTACCACCACTGGCAGCCCCATGTCTGCATCGTTTCACACCCCACGAGGTGGTCTCGGACACATCATTTACTATTTAGGATTTCGCGACGACAACGTAGACCGGCCGTTCCTCTGTTTTGACCCAGTTACTGATCAGAGGAAGTGGGTGAAAGGACGTGAAGGCCCGCGTAACTCGTCAGCCTGAGAGATGAAGTGTAAATACGCAGAATAACCAGATGAGTATCGTTTTAGATCGAAGTAAATCCTTAAAAAAAATTTCTTAATTTAATCTAAATCTCGAGACTTTCAGAATGTAAGTCATCCATAGAGTATTCCTTCCTTATTGGGAAGATAAATAAACAGAGGGGAGGTGAGGTGGCCCTAGCACGAACCCTAGCACGGAACGAAAGTTCCTTGCTCTGTTTGCACAACTCTAAAACGTTGAGTCGTCTTGGGGGAACTAGTCTCGTGGAACTAGATTATCAGGCTCTATACCTTGTAACCTACTCAATTGAATTCTCTAAATTTTTATGTTGATCGAACTTTTTGATTTATAAAGAAGGTAAGATTACAATATGACGAGTTGGCTCGAATCTGTAAGTTGTGAATTGATGAAATAAGTGACGCTTATTAACCATACTCGACAACTAGAACATGCACTTTTTGAAAAACTAATCGATACGTGTCGTGCGAAAAGTCGAACTCCGTGTCTTTTTAATGTAGTTGTGTCTTTAATGAGGGGTCCGAAAGACTGCTTTTTTATGCAAGATCCTACGGAAAGAATGTGCTTCAGAAGTCCTTTCGATGGAGGAAATATGAGGAGAACCAACAAGGAAAGTCCTCGTCGCTTGTCCTACCATATTGCCATTGCAAAGCAACGGTGCTGGCCGTTCTCTTTTTCTGATTAGCAGAATCCTGCACGGAACCCCCAACCACGGAAGTGAATGGAATAGCAGTACCAATGAGAAAAAGGTCAAACACGACATGTTAAAAGGTACACTTTTGATGCACGGAGAGAGAGAGAGAGAGTTTCAGTGCCTGGCATAGGTTCTAAGCTAAGTTCATCCAGCTTCAATGCTGGGGAACCCTATGCTTCGAGCACTTGTCTTTGTATAATGCTACGGAAGTAAAACGAGGCATCATCGCTTGCCCATTTGCCTACACTGCTCAAGCTTCACCTTGTCTTCATCACCTCCACCCTTAGTGCTATGCTCGCATTAATACCCCGCCTTTCACACACTCTCTCTCTCTCTCTCTGAAATCTGTTTTTCTTAGATTTACCATATCTAAGTGTTTGTTGGGTACCACTTGGGATGTGATGTTAGCACTAGGTTCGTATGAATTGATATTAGAGACATCCCCCTTATCAAAGATTGCAACCGAGTGACGGGAGTAATGGCCCTCGCAGTGCTCCCGATATTGCAGTGGCTTAGCCCACGTTGAAGGGATGAGATTCTGATAAGGGAGTTTGTACTTTGGTCTTCAGAATTCTCCTCCGTTCCAAGTTTAGTATTCACAATCACTCGTCTCTTTAGATGGGTAAACGATGGACTCATTTAGACAGACATCTACTGACCAAACACCTTCACAGCAGCACATCAGGACATAAACTAAAAAGTAGCAGCAGAGACCTTGCTAAAGAAGAGATGGTAATCGCAGCTTCAGAAATCCGCTTGATTAATCAGATTGCACTGTACATGGTTGAAGGGTTCTTTACATGTGGGTTTCGAGGAAAGCCAAGACTGAGAGACCAGCAGCCCAAATATCATCGTCCAACACGTGCTCCTCCGGCGAATGACTCACACCTCCACGACAACGTACAAAGATCATTCCTACCTGTAGATACACATTACATACCTCCACATAAGGTACCAGTTCTTCCTTTTAAATCACCACTGCCGACCAAACTGTGGGAACGCACAAGGGATGCGGAGGCCATACCTTGGTTAGATGTGAGATGGCCATGGCATCGTGTCCGGCTCCGCTCATTAGCACTGGAACTTCATCTAGGAACTGATTATCTGACATCCTCTTGAGCGCAGAGTCAGCTGCAAATTTAAGCTGTCGGCGCAACTCGTCATCACACATAACGGCACCTGCATCATGCTGTTCATCACCAAAACATAAGTACCTGCATACATAGTAAAATAAATTAAAAGAGGAAATGCACAATGCAATTAGACATCCCACCTTGCGGTCGATGATGCAGGAAACAGAACGTCTGTCGCATATCTGATACATCCTGTTAGATAATTCATAGATCACCGCTTCACGTCCCATATCATCTATTGCACGTATGTCCACGGTGAATACCACCTGCCACCGGGCAAATTAAATCGCTCCACATGAATCAAGAATTCTGAGCTATCTTTAGACAGCCTTGCCATAATAACCAGAAGGCAGATGAACAATTTCTTACTTGGCCTGGAATGACATTACTTGCACTTGGCCACGATGATATCTCTCCAACAGTGCAAACAAGTGAAGTGGAAAGTGACTGCACTGTCGAATCCTTGCAGTGACCATCGAAGGAGAGAAAATCTTCAGGACGTTTACAAAGGCTTTCCAGTAACACAATGAGTTCAGCTGCAGCTGACATAGGGTCCTGACGCATAGACATTGGAACCGTACCAGCATGCCCCTGAGAACCTCTGACAGTTACCTGCAAAATATTGTCGAAAGGTAGAGAGCTTCACAGTCTATAATGTATGCATTCTTCTGGAAGTGTCACTAACAAAAATCAATAACTAAACATAAGACATTGCACTCTGGCATATGAATAATCCCTAGGAATATGGCCCAAGAAGAGATTTTCCTAGGGTTAACTGTTGAAGGTCTATTGCCTCTCATCATATCGACAAATTATGCAACTTAGATGGATGATATGAAGGCTAAGTGTGAATCCTATTCCCAATGTAATGCACACCATTAGCTATAGCAAAATCGTGTGAAGAAATTACCTCTAACAGAAAATAGTAAACTCTCACAGGCATTAACCGATTCCCTCACGCAACAAGATCTTCTAATATTAACTAATTAAACAGGGTGCATGGTTAATTTCAAACATCCATTATACCTTCAATCTTGTCTGTCCAGCAATTCCTTTCACCACACCAAGAGGCAAACCCTTCCATTCCAGTACAGGTCCTTGTTCGATGTGAACCTACAGGAGCAGAATAGACAACATGATAAGTTAGACAATGGCTGTACTCAGCTGGTTTAGTGAGGCAGAAAAGGAATATACCTCAACATAACCCCAAACAGAATCTCGGTCATACTTGAGGTTGTGTAAGTTTTCCTCAGTGATTTGTATGGAGTTCTCTTTAAGAGCCCCTTGTACAGTTACACCGCTGCATAAACATTGGAATAACTACATTGATAATGAATACAAAGGGTAAAAAGAAGAAGATGGGAGTTACTCAAGAAACCTTTTATCAGAAAATTGCAAGGCTGAAGCTGGCAATATTCCAGCAACAGCAGCACTACCTAGGAAGGTAGATTGGAATCTAACTCCCTCTTCATCACTAAATGCGATTACCTATAAAATTCCAAGACGAAGGCAGATGCTTGATTAGATTTCAGATATGGTCAGTCCAATCATCGTTGAGGTAGCAACAGATACAGGAAATCAGTGACGACCTTTGGATAATTAGTCGGCTGCATTCAATGCAAAACTATAAAGAGGAGAGCATGACTACTGGAAATAAATGATCTAATCAAGGTCTGTCTAATCAATCATGGAGTCAAAGAGTGAACTTCTTCTGGATTACCATCCATTTCTCTCTGGCACCATGAGATAGAATTTCGGTTTGACCTCTCTGAATATTTTGACAATCCCACTCAAACATACGTAATTTCCTACATGAATTGAATCATTGAAATCTGTCACCTCCAAGGAGATGGTTCTCCCACATAGTTAACCACAGATACATATAACGTAATTTTCTAGCAATGACTGATTTCAGGTGCTAGATATCCTATTCCAGATGAACTCCTAAAGGAGGATAAGACTAAAAAGAAAAATCCACACCTTCCAGTGCATTCAGCAAATGTCAATTCTGGGCATTTGAATGATGATGCAAGAATGCTACTCTATAGGCAAAATGGTACATGGCCAAAGGCACGAATGAAGCTTCAAGAACAATAAGCAGCAAAATTTTCATATACCTCAACAGGCCGCAATAGATTACCCAACTTTCCACGGGCATTCAGAACCTTCAGTGCAGATATTGCTGAGACAACACCTAATGATCCATCGAATATTCCAGCATCAACAACAGTATCCTTTGTCAAACAAAGAACTATCGAACATTAGAACAGATGTTTGAGACACGTGTCCTGATGGTTACAATTTGTAGGAGCCATGTAAAGCCGACGTATAAAAAATGGTGCCTAAGTGTGAAACAGAAAAGAGCCTATTCATATATACAAAAGAAGATAAAAGCAAATACCAAGTGTGAACCGATCAAAATAGCCTTGGAACTTGCATTGATCCCATCTACTCGACCGTGCACGTTGCCCATTTGGTCGATCCATCTAAATAGAGCACCAAGGTATCAGCAGAGTATCTCAATTTCAATAAGAGCAAGGAAGAGAAAAGCAAGAAGCTAACGTTCTCAAGCCGGCATCCTCCATCCACCCACGTATAAGATTCCCAGCCCTCACTGAAGCAGGGCTCATGAATGTCCTCTCAAGATAAGCCTCAGCATCGCTGACCTGTTGATACGGCCACATCTATTAAACTTCTCATGGAGACCTCCACTTTTATTCATAGATCAAAGCAGAAGATTATTGCAATGTCATTGTCAACCAGTTCCTAGATAAGATCATTATGCAAAACTAGAAGACATTCGCTATAAAGTCAGGATCAATTGATCAAGCTAATAAATCATCAATCAGAGGCAGCGAATTAGGTGAAAAATCCCTTCCACCGAAAATTCAGAATTCAGATTGAATTCAAGAACTTTATTCAGTTTCTCCCGGCTAGCTATCTTGGATGATAGCTTTTATGATAATAAGAGACTGAAATTCAACAGAAAGTCAAGGACCCTTTCTTCCTTCCTTCATCTTTTTTCATGCTTCAATACCAGAAAAACTTATTTTAACATTTAGCATCAAACTCATGCTTTCGAAAAGCACACTACTATCCAAGAAAAAACACAATCGCGAAAAGGAAAACCTTTCCAAGCTCATCGAGTCTAGCCACGGCCTCGTCCCTTAGAATCTCTGGATACAAATCATCCTTTCTGCTTTCAAGATTTTGAGCACTCCATGAACCTGTCCATGTCCATGATTTCCTCACTCATCAGAAACGCCAAAATGCAGCCACACATGCTCCATCAAAGTTTAACAAGGATAAAATGATTTGAAAATTCGTAACTCCTTTCAACCGATGCTTCAGGGACGTGCGAAAGGACGTCCGCATTAGTACAAACGTCCGAGTAAAAAAATACATCCTCCCGAATGGTGAAAACGACTCTCAAGTCCCAGACACAACATCAAAGAGCAAGTACCAAATAGAAAAAGCATGGAAAGAATTGGTCAAAATCGGATCTTTTTGTCAAAGGTGCGAACCTTTCATCATTAAAAAAAAAAAAAAAAAAAAGAAGAAGAAAAAGGACGACGGTGATTGGAGGGAGAGAGAGAGGAGCAAAGCGACGCGAAAATTACCAGCAAATGCGAGGGTCGAGAGCAGGAAGAAGAAGGAAAGCACGAACGACAGGCGACCCATGGCCAGGCTGAATCCAAGACCCGATCTCGAAGGTCGAAAAAGGACTTCGGAAAACTGGGTGAGCGCGACTCGGGAGAGGAAAGAAGATCGCCCCCGCACCCAGTTTCCCGATATCACGACGGCCGGAGCGCTTCAAATCGACTCCAAGACCGTTCTTTTTCACCTTTATCGTCCAGGAGACGGACGTTCTCGAAATGGGTCTGGTTTATTACCCCGTCCGGCACTGCAGAAACGGGGAGGATGAGGAGGACGAGGAGGAGGATGAACAAGAGAAGCAGATCACGGAACGAGAGAGCACGAGACCAAGATGGCCACTCACCCTGCACTCGGTGGTGTGGCGCCTGACGATTCTTACCCGTGGGACCCTCCTTGTCCTCCTTTGTCCAGATTCTCTGCCCGTGTCTTGTCCGCATATTCACCTTTTTTGGCTCGGCTTTTACATACCGCCCCTGCCCATGCAACCCGCCACCCGTGACGTGCTCCTCCTCCTCCCTCCCTCCTCTTCCGGGGGACCTTTCTTTGCTTTCGTCACGGCATCGGCCGCCACTCGTTTGAATAGTAAGGAGCAAAACATGGCAGATTCACGTCCACTTCCTTCGGATATTACACAAATCTCGTTGGTGGACGCGTCGGGATAGGACGACGCAAGTTGATGGCGGCCGACGTGAGGGACGGGAGACGGAAAAAAAAAGAAGAGAAGGGGACCTTGCGGGCCCCACGCATGCCCGTGCGCGCCACGTCACCATCCACGACCCTTCTCCCATTTATTCTAATCGACTTCGATTGCGATCTTTCTTCTCTTTTTATTACAAATTCTGTCCAAGGGATTTTGCGAGATGGGCGCTGCCACCTAGCCGCTGCACGATTGTCTTTACTGCTTATTCAGGAATGAATCCGAATAAGTGCCGTCTAGTGGGTTCTGATCTGGATCTGTGTTGCGCATCCAGGTCACTGCTTGTCTCCCATGCATGAATCCTGCCTTCAGATGCGATTCACAACTCCAAATGATAATTTAACCATGTGGGCTGCCTTTCGTCGTGCTGTCTGTGCGCTTGAGAATGTTTCTCGAATCTGAATTTGGGCACGCGAAGTCCCTCAAGCAAAGGCATCGAATGTTTGGTAAATCTTACAGAAAACTTTTGGGTTCGAATCTACATTGAAAATGCCCAAAATCCCACAGTAACTCCCCCACCCTGCTTTGACATTTCAGCTTTCTTGATAGACGACTTTAGTCCTATCAACTACATACATTCCCTCTTCTGCACTTGGTAGTCAGAGGTGGGGTCGTGCCACACGGGCGTCGATAATTGTTATTAACGGCAGTAGCATCTTGGTGCAAGCTGGTCATGGAACTATGTTCCGCAGCTCATTTTAAAGTCAACATAGCACGGCGGGAGGTTGACCCTGGGGAAAGACAATTGCAATTCTCAAGCAAGGCAGAGAATCTTATAAGCAACGACAGCGATGTTGCCGACGTGGTCATTTAATCAGCCGCCACTGGAATCCTGGTGTCTGGTCAAAGCTAACCCATCATCAGGGATCCATTGCTTCAACAAAGCCACCGGCTTGGGAGGAACCGGGATTTACGTAAAGCTTCCCAGTTTGACGCAGAATCGGATTGCGAGTTGGTGCATGGAATTCAACCGGTATTGATGCAGAAGGCACCATGCAACTTGATGCATACCTTCTCTTGAAATCGACTAATGGTGTCACGGGCAGGGTCAACAAGTCAAACAACGTGTTTCGTGGATCTAACAAAGGAATCGGAATTGTACACTTGGATCAATCGAGTGGTCCTTCCGAGAAATTGATCAGGTTGTGGTCGATAGGAACAATGCCAACAGGATGAACGCGACATCAACAGTTGCTCGAGAATCTACTGGGAGGGAATGGGACATCACGGATAGTCGATTTCACCTCAGTTCATTCGTTAATCAATGAGAGGCGGAATGAATATGATCCGATCGTCGGTTGTATTTGAATGGAAGGATCAGTGACTGAGAGTAGATTTTAGTAGTACATCATCATCGAGTATGTGATCCGTTCGGGGATGGTGAGCATATGATTAGAAGCGTCTAGCACATGGCTTTTCTCAAAATAAAGCCAAGACTATGCGCGCTAGCAAAATTCCATGTCATCCTCCACTTAAACATTTTCAAACTCATGGGTGATGGAAAATGACAAGGCTAAATAATAAAAGGCATTAAAGTTGTGTCCCATGGCTTCACCGAAAAGACGATGAAAGCGCAATTCCGGAACGTGGATAGATTCGATATGAGTGAATTGACAAAGGGTGTTTAGGATTCACTCTTGATTTTGGATAAAAAGTTGAATGATAAAAAATTTAAGGGTATCAACATTGGAACCCTGGTCCCCAACATGTAAATTGTAGAAAAGTAAAAAGTCAAGATAGAAAAAACGATGAGCTCCGTAATTTACTGGGGATGTCCCTCTTACAAAAAGTACAATTTTTTTTTTTTTTTTTTTATAACCCACAACCGACGATTACTAGTCATTGTTAGGTTTTCACTACCCAATGGTTACATCGACTTTATCACCTTGGCAATTATATCAATAGTTATATTGACCTTACTACTCATAGTGATATCCACTTGGCTACCTTGACGATCATCGACTCCATCACTTGACCTCTAACAAGTGACGACCAAACTATCAACTACAACACTCGGACATTTTTTGGTATCAACATATGCCCCAATATTCTTACCAAAAAAAAAAAAAAAACATATGCCCCGTTATAAAAGAATCAATTGATTCATCAATCATTCAATTCTTTTAAATTAAATAATGAAGAGTGATTATATACCCTTCAAATTTGACTTTCCCTGCTATATTATATTGCCTCTTGAATTCTTTTCCTAAGGACAATACAATCAACTGTACTCAATGAGTGGTGCCACGTGCAATATTTTGTGTTTGCTAAATGTTCTTTGCTTGGAATTACTTAGTCTTTGATTAATTTAATGAAGCCATCTTTCCAAGGACGTCGAAGGTTTTGTCCATTTTAATGATGTTGGACTAGTATATTTGAGTATCTTTAGCTCTAGCCATTATTGCTTCAATTTTTCTAGCAGATTTTAAGGCTGGACAAATGTAAGGATTGTTGGCAATCACTTTTATCATAGCAACTTCAGTAATATCATCTTGGTCAAATTCATCCGCTAACTCATATCTTTACATTAAAATCATGTTTTGTGTAAATTTTTCATGTGGTCATTTATTTCTTTTTTAAGTAGTTGCTTGTACTTGTCGTCAATTGGAATAAATCGGCAAAGTCTTGGCATTCAAAACTTTCTTTAATGTTGAATTTCAGCCCACTGAAAGCCAAATTTGTGAAATCTTTTTCTTAAAGCGGAGTGAGGCATTCCATCCTTCTTAAATCGAGTAATTAATTGATCAACTGACTTGTTCTTGTATTGATAGAGTCTTCCAAATCAGTAATTGATACCTCAGGTAAGAACAAAATTGATGGTGAAATTGTCTTTCCATCTCAGCTTAGCAATCAACAAAATTGGATGGTATATTAGTTTACCAAGTGAAATCAATTTTTGACAAAGACTAAGGAAATAACCTAAGTTTTATACTCTACCACATTGGGCTATGAACACCAACATGCTTGTCCATTGTTCATCTTCTTTAGTAAAGATGACAAAGTCAAGTGTTTTGAAGCCTCTAGAAAAAGTTTGGTTTTCAACCCACTCACGACAAGGTTTCCTATGTATAGGTCTTATAACACCTTTATCTAACCCTAATTGTTGTCAAACTTCTTCGTCAAACTGTGTAGGGGTTAATTGTGGATTACATTAGCTATCTTAGCCCCTAGGTGGTGGTGATGGTTTTGCCAAATTATTTCTATTAATATTAATCGGCAAATTAGGCCTACAAGGAATATTCACATTTGGTCATATCAATGGAGCCACCAGCCTGTCATTCCCAATATTTGGCAGTTGACTATCATGTCGACCAGTTTGGTTAGCCAAATCACTGTTATTAATTTGGTTTTTTTTGGTCGAAATTAATTTGTTTACTTTGACTAGCATTAATTTGATTATTTCCATTATTCCGGCCTTAATTAGAAGATTTAAGCATAATTCTTATTGGGGTTGACTACTATGATTGACATTATCAGTATCAATAAATGGAGAGGGACTAAGAGTGTACTCTATTACCACTAAATTTGCTTGTAGTGGTTGGTTGAATGATCTCGGCCTCGATAGGGTATATTGATAGTATTGATAACGATTGGCTTGAGTCCAATATATGACTCACAACATCATTGATCATATCATTTTGCTACTTTTCAAACATTCTTCTCATGGTTGGCACCATGTCAGAATTTGAAGTAACATCCTTTAACCGCTCTTCAGTAAGATGCCTTGAAAGATAAACTTCTTTGCGTCAATTTCCTTCTGCTACTCTTTAGGTCGCTAAAGATTCAAAGTGTGGAACAATCTCATCATCGATTTGTGATATTGGATTGTTAATGTGAGTAGCATTGTTGGATTATAGTATTTTTTTTGGCTCTTGTCATTGTAGTTTCCTCGAATCAACAAAGATGTCCAAAATCAATAAAGGACCCTACGAAGGGTATGTATGATCCTTTATTGAATTTTGACTTAAAAGTAATTAACAAAAAATTAAAGGTACGAACACTGGAAACAATTGTTTTGAGTAATGTAAATTGCAGAAAAGTAGATAAAGATAAATTTTCAGAAGAACCTTGCTTTCATAATTGATTGGGGTTGTGCCTTTTACAAAAAGTACAATGAGGGTATTTATAACCTACAATCGGCTGTTGCAAAGGTTATTAAGACTCCACAATTCGATGGTTACATTGACTAAATTGCCTAAATGGTTACATCAATAGTCATATAAATTTCACTACTCATCGGTTACATCAACTCCACTAACTTGATGATTATATTGACTTTATTAGCCGGCCCTATCAAGTTTCTATCAACCAAAATGTCAACTACAACACTCGGACCATTTTGTGTGCCAACACCCATGTACAATCTAAATCTTTCATGCCTCTCGAATAACAATTTGGGTTTGTCAAATTATGAATTGATTTTGAGCTGTTTATGGAACCCGACCTAGTAGAATGGATACCCACGTTTTAATCGCACAAAGAAAAAGGAGAAGTCCCCAGCCACTAAAAGACAAAAAGAGGGGGCACACTTTTTATTGTATAATGCGTTTTCCTCTCACTTGTGCGACGGAAAGGCCTTAGTAGAGAAACAGACAAAAGGCTAGGTTGTTGTTTTCTTCATTCCTTAGTAAACAATTTGTGCTGAGTTTTTTCTCTTCATCCAATTGAGTTATATATTTATAAATACTTCAAATTTGGGTATAATTTAAAATTGATAAATACTCGAACATGTGAACGATTATAACTTTGATTAGATTATTTGCTATTGACTCACCTCGTAAATGTAATTACCGGCATTTAGATCGAATTTTGATGTTCTTTATTGTTCCTCTTTTATTTTTTCGGTGATTTCGCATTAACTTAATAGCAAGGTCCTAGTTAACTTCCGTGTTAATATATTACAACAGAGTCAAAGCCTTCTCTGAGGAGGTTAACACGAAACAAACACTGAAAATCCCCCTTTGAAACTGCTGAATATGTCTAATTTGGTTTAGTTTTGCTCTATAATAAATTTTTTATATGGGCCTGGCCCTTGATTGGAATTGCTTGTCTGTTGTGGGTTTTGGACGCTTCATAGATTGTAACACAAGGTCATGAGCCATGGACAGGATGGACCCGCGAGTTGGAATGGACTATATACAGTACAAATAGAGTAGAGATGCCAAAATGATGATTTCGATCATCTGTATATACCGGCAGGAGTAGGAATACTATCGAGTTGCATGTCGATTTCTTCGACCTTCAGCAAATCAATTCCTTGTATTTCACATGTCAATTCAATCACCAAAACAAAGTAATGGGACTTGTTTAGCTCCTTTTTTTTTTTCCTCACATTAATGCCTGAGTTCGCATCGTTAAGATCAACAACCATGTGAGCAACTTCTCAGTTTGGAGACACAGCTTGCACAATGTCAAACAGTTGATTCGGTGTAAGAAAGCGAGGGATTGGTAGGTGCTGACTCCGTCAACTGGTGTGTAGAAATCACCAGAGAAACTATGGAAAGAGGAAATGTTACGCAGGCTGCTGCTTGTGTTACACCATGGTTGAATTAGGGTTGAAGGAGCTAAGAGCAATCGCGCTTGAGACTGAACAACTTTGATCGTATGTTACAAGCTCATTCTTCTATTTCGAACATTGAGGAATTGTTTTGACATCACTAACTCCTCTTAGGAAATAGGTAGCTGATTAAAATTAATTTGAGCGATCCACTTAGCTATGACAAATCTGTTAGCATCATCGTGCCTAATTGAGTTTGATGAAGCCATGGCCAAGAGATTTCGTGTGATTACCGCTATTAGTATTAAATTTGCAGAGAAGAAAAAGAGACTGAGGCTAAAAGTTTCTCTTCGAACTCGTACTTCTTAACCTTATGTCCTCATTTTTGTTTTTGTCAAGAAAAGACATATGTCCTTATTTCGTATTTCATACTGATGCTGTAGATCAAGTGTCGTGTGGTCAAGGTCAATCCCCTTTTGACGACCTGCTCCACATGCTCTTGATTCCAGTCTGGGGGGTTGCAGTGGACGAAGGGAGGTAGCTGATATTCGTGCCTGTCATGTGGCCAAGACAATTCGTAATCTTTCCTGTCAGATTATTCACAGCCAGGGTCCAACATTCACAATGTGAAGAGATATTGCCGCTGAACTTCTTTTCTCTCGGCCGAAGGATTTGTGAAATGGACCAATTCAATTGATTATTTAACAGACCTAAGAAAGTACCAAATTTGCAATTTCCCCATTACTTCAATTGCTAGAAAGCCATGAATTAATTTTAAGCTCCTCAAGTGCACTAAATAATTCGGTGACCCATCTAGGCCCTGTTTGGTTCGACTTCAGAAGGGGCTTTGGGACTCTAAAGTCCCTTGGCCAAATGCAAACGTTTTTGGTTTGATTTTTTGGGCAACTTTAGCAAGATGCAATTGCATCTCCAAATGGCTTTAAGGGCATTTAGCTCAATGCAAGGCTTGAGGTACTTTAGGAAGTTGTATTTTGGGAATGCAAATAGCTCTGTTACTGTTCATCTTCTCCAACTTCTCCAACTGACTGCTGCTGATCAGAGGTCGACGACTGCCGGCGACCACTACCTGAGGGTTGCCTGACCCCGGCGACCATCGCCGGACCATAAGCGACGCTCGAATCGCGCGACCTAGGCGACTGATGGCTTGAATCGCACGATCCAAGCGACCGCTTGCGGTTGATGGTCGCCAATGCCCGACCCCAGGTGTCGGCCACCTAAAGGGTCGCGTGACTCGTCGCCTGAGGCACACGACTGGCGCCTAGGGTCGCCAACGCCTAGGGTCGCGTGCTTGAGGTGGGCAACCTCAGGTGACGGCAACTAGGGGCGATCTAGCTGTCTAGCAGCCAGATCCGGTGGTCCGGCCGCTAGATCCGGTGGTCAGGCAGCCAAATCTGGCCGGTCCGGTAGCCAGACTTCAAAAGAAAATTGTAATTTTTTTTTTAATTTAACAAAAGTCCATTCCAAATGCAATTTTTACCAAACAATATTGTGCCCAAAGTCATTTCACAATGCACTTCAAAACTACAATTTACCAAACGCTATTTGCATTTTCACAAACCGCTTTAGCTCAAAGGTATTTGTATTTTCCTAATGGCATTTGCCCATAGTCGAACCAAACGGGCCCCTAGTTAGATAACCCGCAAGAAATGCATTCCGGGCAATTGTAATCATCGCCGTGCATTTCAATTGAAAAAAAGGGAATGGAAAATTACAATGTCTAGTCATCGTTGACATGGGGTTCAGTCATCGTTGACCATCCCACGTCACATGCTAACATGGACAACTTTACTTGAAATGACATCTTATGTGAATTGCCACGTGGTAATTTCCGGCGATAATTGGTTGGAAGGATTATATTGGAAATTTAGGCAAAAGTTTAAGAGTACATATAAAAAATTGAAAAGTGTATAACCGAATTAATAATTTTCCCCGTCCCACTACCGTATAGCTTGAAGTTGAAATGAACTTCTATGAGCTGAGCAACACGAAGTCATAGCCCCAACATGTATGCAATTTGGTAAGGAAAAATATCCAAAAAATTATAAACCAGTTGCACTTTTCCGAATTTAATCTTAAACGTTTTAATTTTATCAATTGAGTCCTAAACATTTTCACGTTTTACTAATTGAGTTTATTCGGCTAATATTAGCCAAAAATTGCTAATATGAATGCCAGCTATTCTACATGACACGGATAGCACTGAAATTTAAATAAAATCTTAATATTTTTTTAATTTAGTTTATTTATTCTTTTTTTTTTCCTTCCCTTTTTCCTCCAGCTAGTCGTTGAGCCTTGGTAATGGTTGATGACTAGCCAAAGGCAAGGGCGAATGAGATCAACCTTGCCAACCTCGAGTGAGCCTCACCTGTCCCTAGTGAAGATTGACCTCACTGGTCCTAGGCTAGCTCAGCCTCACCATGGTTGGGCAAGCAATGGCAAGGTCGACCTTGCTAGTAACTGGCAGGGCAAGCTTCGCTAGAGGCTAGTGAGGTCAACCTCACAACCCTTGCCTCTGGCAAGTCACCAAGCCAACAACCAGCTAGAGGAAGATTGAAAAAAAGAAAATAAAAGAAAATAAAATAATTGAGAATAATATTATAATATTATTAAAAATTGTCCATATTAGTGTTGGTTGTATTATGTAGGACGACTGGCATTTATGTTAGCGATTTTCGATCTAAATTGATCGAATGAACTCAATTGGTAAAACGTGAAAATGTTTAGGATTGAATTAGTAAAAGTATAATATATTTAGGACTTTTTGGGTAATTGTTTCAAATTTGGTGGGGCTAGGCAAAACAACGATATTGTGGAAAACTTATGTATGGCCAAGTTTTGCAGTGCAAGACCCGCAAGCACCAAGTCAAGTCTCGAGGTCCCTGTCGTTATCTTATGCGAAGACTTGGGTCAATGTTCATCTGTTTGCATTTCTTTTGAATAAATGAAAATACTAACATGATTTAAATGAAATCAACCTTTCCTCTGCGTAAATCAAGCAACTTCCAGCTCACACATTTTAACGTTATGGATAAAAGTGCTATCATGGATAATACAGTATCAATTCAATTGTTTAGTATCCGTTTTTTTCTTGGAAAAATTAAGAAAAGTAACGCGGTGTCTGCTGAAGGATCGTTCTCTGTAATGAACACAGAGGAAAAGGCTGACTTTTAAACTGACGTCAATTTCACTCGATCGATAGCGTTCATATTACTCGCCTTCCACATGATCGTACTTCTACGAGATGTATACAGATGGAGAAATTATCAGATAGGTTCGTTATACTTTCACCAAGCGTAGTGAAGAATGGAGACCCCTTTCTAATTAATTATGAAAAAGGTTCTACATAAAGAGATTGGGAAATGATGAAGTTCCGAAGAGGAGATACATAAAATGTGGGTAGCAAACCATGCGGCATTCCATTCCTGCGCGTCTCTATATTATTGTATAGTTGATCTTGTCGCCTTCATGGTCCAAACTCAAATTGATGACAAGTGTACCTATGCAGTCATTAGGAATTTTGCGTTGAAGGAGAATCAATTTAATCGCTCAGTCTAGTCCGCATGGGTTAGACCTTCGAATGGTGACGATATAAGGGTGTATTCATAACATTTCAAATCCTCTTTCATTTCATATGGCACTTCAGGCAAGGGATTGCAAAATTGAAAACCGCATAGCATACTGAGTACAACACGTTAATGAGCAAACTATAGGAAGGAAGTATAAACAAAGGGAAGAGATCACACAAAGCACAAGAAGTCTCATACACTCAAAATGAAAAACTAAAGGCAGGGAAGAGGGCATAGGATTATGAATTACTTAGGTGCTTCTTGACTGTCTTAGTCTTTTCAGCTTGGCTACCTTCACTACTATAGCAACATATGCCTCGTCTGTTGCTCGATCCACAAAACTGAAATATGCATGTCTCCAATCCTTCTTGAATTGCAAAACTCCAAAAAAACCCCAAAACCCAGTTGCAAATCCAAGCATCACAACCACATAGAACAATACTTTCTCAAGCTTGTCCTCTTCATGAGAGATATTCGATGCTTGAGGTGCTTCAGCACTTGGGCATTTTCTTTTCAGAAGATCACCACAGAGTAGAGGATTGCCAGCGTAGATTGAAGGATCGTTGAGGGTTTGGATTTGATTGCCTTTTGGAATTTTCCCCATGAAGTTATTGTTCGACAAGTTGAGGTACCCTAGAAATGTTAGCATTGAAATGCTTGGCGGAATTGTTCCTAAGAGGAGATTGTTGGAAAGATCAAGAGACTCAAGTGACTTCATGTCCCCGATGCCAATGGGAATGCCTCCAGAGAGAAGGTTGTGCGACAAGTTCAAACCATGCAATCCCGCAAGGAAAGTAAGTTCTTCAGGGATTGACCCAATCAAGTTGTTGCTCGAGAGATCCAAATTGACCACAAGGTCCAGAACAATTTTGGTATATTCATTATATCTTCCCTTCATGATCTCAGCCACATGCTCTTTATTCAAATCCTCAAACCTCGCCAAAAATCTAGCTAAATTGTCTTGATTGAAGGTTTTCATGCCATTCATATAGCCGAGGCAATGTGGAATCATTCCCGTCAAATTGTTCGTTGCCATATCCAATATTTGTAATCCTGGGAGTGCGCAAAGTTGTGGAGGGATACTGCCACTAAAACTATTCTCTCGTAGCCTCAAGATCAACAAGACCCAAAAGCTATCATTGAACCATGCAGGAATGCTTCCGGAGAAGTTATTCTCACCAAGGTCTAAAATTATCAGACTTGTGCAATAACCCAAAGCCAAAGGAAGCTCCCCATTGAAATGGTTTCCATTCAAGCACAAGATAGAAAGATCACTTAACGATCCAATTGAGCTTGGAATTACTCCGGACAACTTATTGAATGATAGAATCAAGTGAGATAAACGAGAGCCTTTCCAACAGTCGGGAATACTACTAGATAGTTTATTATTGCTAAGATCTAAATCAGTCAAATCTAACATGTCACATAAGGATGATGGGATTGGGCCATTGATGAGGTTATCATTAAGATACAGAGTCTTTATGCACATCTCACCAATATTGGCTGGAAGAGGTCCAGAGATCAAGTTGTGAGAGAGATCTAAAATGGAACAGTTAAAAAAAATGTTTGGCAAGGTCCCAGTGATTTGGTTGTATGAGAGGTCGAAGTGGCTAAACGTCATGTTGCCCAACCATTTAGGCAAAGCCCCAAAAATTGAGGCATTTGAGAGATATACATCGCTAACTTCCACTTGTGTCTCCATCCAATGGGGAAATGTAGTTCCGAATTTACACGAATTCATCCGAATGGATCTAAGTTGAAAAGGTGGTCTCCAGCCCGGTTCTGCCTTAAAAGTCAGGTTATAATTGTCGCCAATATCCAAGTACTTTAGCCTCGACAAATTAGCAAAATGGATTTCCGAAATCACTCCTCCTAAAGCATTGTCGGAAAGATACAGAGCTGATAGATGGGAAAGTTCTCCAAGATTACCGGGTACAGTGCCGTTCAAATGATTGTTGTCAAGACGCAAGTCTTGCAAAGCCCGCAGTTGCACTAATGACTTGGGAATATGCCCAAACAATTGATTATATGAAAGATTTAATGATCTCAATGATGACAACTGGCCTAACAACGATGGAATGGTCCCATTCAATTGATTATGTGAAAGATCTATTGTTACCAAGTTTGGTAATTCTCCGATGACTCCAGGAATTGGACCCGAGAAGAAATTGCTATGAAGATCTAAGTACATTAGGAGTGTGAAGTTCACCAACCAATTTGGTAAAGCATCGCTAAGATAATTATTGCACATCACTAGACTCTCTAAGTTGTTCTCAACGAATCTAGATGAATTTCCGTGGGATGTCAAAGTCTCTTCTCTAATTTGGTTACCACACAAATTCAATGATTTGAGGTACTTCTTACTCTTCAGGAATGAGAATAAGCCTCCTTCAATGCTGAGAAAAAGATTTCCCTCAAGATTGAGAAGAACAAGGCTTGTAAGCTTGCCAAACCACATGGGAATCGAAGAGTTGAAAGAGTTTCGTGAAAGATCAAGATGCTGGAGAGAGGTCATGTTTTGGAACATATCATTTGTGATGGGACCTTCAAGGAAATTTGTTGAAAGATCAAGGTATTGAAAATGAACAAGAGAAGTGGAATTTGCCAATCGAATAGAAGATAGATGAAAATTGCGAAGTCCACAAGCTGATAAGCTCAAATGTGATAAAGATGGGAGCATATTGATCACCTGCATGAGGTCTCCATGACCAGTAAAATTAAGACCACTCATGCCGAGATAATTAAGTGACCGAAGATAAGAAACCCACTGGGTGTCATCAACAAACAAATCTCCGCGATCGTCATGAAGGTCAAGGACTTCTAACTCAGTCAGGTTTCCCAATTGTCGTGGAACCGTTCCATAAAAGTTACCAAATGACAAATTGAGATACCTCAACTGTTTCATTGAACCAAGGAATACAGGTACCCCTCCATGTTTGAAATTGATCCCACTTAAGTCCAAATAGTTCAAGAATCTCAAGTTGAGCAAAGAAGAGTTCAACTTACCAATTGTGGAGAGCTTTTCTTCCATGGGTGTTGGGAAATTCTGATTCCCAGAAACCGGATTCGACACTAAATCGAATCCTTTAAAAAGACGAAGCGGAAGCGAGCTTAGAAACATACAAACATGAATCGCCGATCGAAGGCACGCCACGGGATCGAGCGTACCTTTTGTCCACAGACTAAACACGGATGTTGCAATTCGAGAAGGAAAATGGACACCATTCTTCAAAGGAGAATTCTTTCCTTCGGGAGAAAACGGTAGGAGAAGACGTGATGAAAAGAGAACGTATTTTCTTTTCCAAAAAGTACGTTACTTCACTTCTGTTGGAATCATTGTGTTTTCTTAGATTTTTCCTTTATCTATTATAGCTTTTCTCCATGGGCCCTCAACTCACGGGCCGGGCCCATGACGGGCCAACTCAAGCCCATCAAAAATGAAAAAATCTATCATCTCCCACTCGCACATGGTGGGCCAAAACCAACATGGGCGGACAGGCCCTACTTAGGCCCATCAATGAAAATCCATCAACTCCCACTTGACATGGTGGGCCAAACAGAATCTTTTTTTCCTCACTACAACATTCATACTTGTGAATAGTCCGTGCGACCAGCATACTTTGAGAGCTCGTTGCCATACATCTATTAGGAATATATAGCAGCTCATAATGGGCATCACATTCCGAGTAAATTTAGTATGCAGTACCCTAGATCGATCGATCACATTTATATCTCTCTTAATCTCATTTAAACAATGATATATATATTCACAATTATGATTATCCCAAAGACAGTCATAATTGTTCGACCAGTGAATACAAAACCACAATGTGATTCTCCAAATCCGATCTTCCTCTTTCCTTCAAACTCTCAATTTCAGTTCAACTTGCTTTTCTAGAAATGTCCCATTAGATCGAATCAACTCATGACCATTAGCAACATTCTAAGATAGCAAACACTAAATAGAAATCTTGAGAATAAGTAAGAGTCATGAGGGCACTAAATTGAGGAACTCCTTTCCTCAAGAGTCTCATACGGCATGAAAGTTGAGATCAAACTTTTGCCACTCTTATTGGTCGTCTCATGCATACGTAGTATGAAATACGTATTACGGTATTAACTCCTTTCCCATTGAGCGTATGTCTATACCATCAATACCGTACATATGATAGTTCAGACATACCCAATGTCTAACTTGAGTTCACGTATTTACTCATTCACAAAATTCATTAGAACTCACATCTGGCATCTTAGACAAATAAAGTAAAATATGTGGGGTATTTTACTTTCAGACATAGTACATATCATATCATCATCTTAACACTTAGTTAAGGCTAGGACTATTTTACTTTAAGTGTAATTGACTCGTGGTCGATTTTCTTCGAGCCACTATGAACCCACTCGACTCATTGGCGACTCTCGGTTGTCGTGAAAATCTCGAGGATTCAAATACGGACACAGGGTACCAAAATAATAAGAAAATCAGTCTAGAGCCGGTCGACGAGAATTTTCTAATTTAGTGGTGTCACCCACGATTAGCCATACATCTCAGTCGATCCAGTCTATCTCTGATTTCAAATCGATTTTTAACTGTGCCGAGATGGCCTCTAAAGATGGACACGGTCGAGAAGCCGATTCCTGGTCAAATTCTCAAGTCTATTGCCTTAAAATTCTTAATAATTTCCCCAGATAGTCTAGTTATCTCAAGAATGATCAGTTCTGAGAATAGCCCTATAAACACGTCAATGAAACGCCCGATTCAATCAGAAGGAAACAGAACCGAAAATTCGGGATGTCACATGGGGTGTTGAAGTTACAATAAAAGACAGTAACTCTGAAGCGACCCAATAAACAATGATAAACTAAAATCACTTGGTAAGTCAATTGAAGAAAAGTTGGTAAATCACTATAAAAGAAGAGATATGAGAGGAAGCCTATACTTGAACCCATTGACAACCTACTTGATCAAGGTTTACTAAAAAAATTTAGTCATTGAGTTACGGCCAATTAGTTATTATCAATTGCTTCTTTTAACTTTATACATCTAGAGTGGGACTTCTTTCTTTTACATCTCATACATGTGTACTCAATAGTAACTTCGGGCAAATGTTGGCAACTTTATTAGGTTGGCAAACTATGCCAATAAATGTTGGGATAAGTGTTCCATAAGTCCTAAAACTTGTTACGAAAATGCATTTTAGTCCTAAAACTTGCAAAAAGTGCAAATAAGTCCTAAAACTTGTCAAAATGTTTCATTTGAGTCCTAAAGCTAACACCGTAAGCATTTTCCATTAAAAATGCTAACGTGGAATTTTAAATTATTTTTTACTTTCCAGCTGGCTTTTTAAATTATTTTTTTATTCAAATTTAAAAAAAATATATATTTAAAAACTAAAATTCATTTTTTAAAACTATTAAAAAAAGAAAAAAAAAAAGAAAAGGGCAGGAGGCGGCCGCCCATTGCCGGAGGGGCCGGCGACGGTTGCCGGCTGCCGCCCAACCAAGGCGAGGCCTCGCCGGCCCCAGGTCAGGGCCGGCGACCCTCGTCTGGCGCAGACGAGGGCGCCCAGATATGGGCATGCCGGCCCTTGCTTGGGGGCCGGCGACCATCGCCAGCCCTGGGCGAGGCCTCGGTGGCCGTCGCCTGAGGCCGGCGAGGCTCGCCCAGATCTGGCCGAGCACAGAGATGCGGAAGTCACTGGGTCGCAGGTGGAGGTCGCCGACGAGGGGACTCGGAATAGCGATGACTGGCGGCTCGGCAACTAGCTTGGATATGCTTGTGTCGAGCACAGGGAAGCACGGGTTCGGGCCACTCACGTGGCCCTCACACTCCGTGGCAACGCCTAGATCTGGGCGAGCCTTGCCAGCCTCGGCCGAGGGCCGCCGAGGCCTCGCCCAGGGTTGGCGAGGGTCACCGGCCCCCAAGCGAGGGCCGGCGTGCCCAGATCTGGGAGCCCTCACTCGCATCGGGCGAGGGTCGCCGCCCTCGCCCACGCCCGAGCAAGGGTCGCCGGCCCTTGCTTAGGGTCGGCGAGGCCTCGCCCTAGTTGAGCGGTGGCCGATGATAGTCGCCGGCCCCTCGGCGATGGGCGGCCGCCTCTTCTTCCCCCCTTTTTTTTTTTCTTCTTTTAAACAGTTTTTTAAAATTGAATTTTAGTTTTTAAATATATATATTTTTTTAAAATTGAATAAAAAATTATTTTAAAAAACCAGCTGGAAAATAAAAAATTATTTAAAATACTACATTAGCGCCACGTCGCATTTTCCATCAATAAAACCGACGCGGCGTCAATTTTAGGACTCAAATGAAACATTTTGACAAGTTTTAGGACTTATTTGCACTTTTTGCAAGTTTTAGGACTGAAATGCATTTTCGTGACAAGTTTTAGGACTTCTGGAACACTTATCCCATAAATGCTATTAGATTGTTAAAGCGACCAAAAAAAACATTGGTAGATGACTTGAGTTGTCACAACCCAAATCCACGCCTAGAGTTCAGACCATGATTGGGCATCCTCTATAGGGGGGGGGGGGGAATGTACTTAAATAAAGTTCTGAAATTTATCACGAAAGTGCAATTGAATCCTAAGATAATCAAAAAGTGCAATTAGGTCTTAAAATTTTTTATGAAAGTGCAATTGAGCAATCAAATCCTAAAATTTGTTAAGAAAGTACAATTTAATCTTTAAACCTTTCAAAAAGTGTAATTAATGATAGGACTCAATTGGACTAATTTGATAAATTTGAAGACTTAATCGCACTTTTTGAAAATTGTAGGATTCAATTGCATTTTCATTACAAATTTTTAAGACTTTCAAACCACTCATCCAAAAAAAAAAAAAATGGATGAAACCTTCAACCAATAAAGTGTTTTTAGAAAATATCAATATAATAAAACCTTTCACCAAACAAATATAATAACAAAGTCTAGGGCAGTGTGAATTAATCAAAATGAGAGTTTCAACTAATTTCATTTAATAGCTTTTAATTGAGTAATCTTAAATGGAGTCCCATGCCACTCGAGATCGCTCTTTATATGACTCAATTAAGTTTCCTAATTTTTGTAGCCTTAAATGATAATAAAAGTGGGGTGAGCAATATCGTGGCTTGGTAAGTGACAATCACCACTCGTGTAGGATCAAATAAAAGATAACGCAGCTTTAGAAATGAGTGAGCATCCATATGTATTAAGATAATTCCATTAATTGCATTTCCCATGTTTCAAATATGATGCATATATTCCTAACAAGTCATAAGGTATGAAGCCACACACACAATATAGAATAACCATGTCGAGAAATCCTATGATCACTCTTCTATGGTGATTCAAAAAACACATTAGCTGTGATTAATCTTCAAAAATCATGTCGGTCATGATTAATCTTAAAGCACAACTAATCTATGCACAAGTATGTCATATCATGTCTCACTACGTAGGTTCACAAGGAGTATCAAATCCACACCAAAATACAACATGCTAACATCAACAAAGTTACCACGATTGTTACTTGCAAACAATCACTCTCCATGAATGGCGAGAGTCAATGCATGCAAAACTACGCAACTAGGCTTTTACACCTGTTTTTTGGGGGGCGAGTTTGCTTTGTCAAGTGAGCCTTGGCATTCTAAGATCACACAAACAGAAATCAAAGGGGTGTATGGGTGTGTTCCCATCTCATAGGATATCCTGCATCCATTATTCAAATGCCGTGTGAGAGATGGATACATGGATGCATTCAATAATTTCAAGAAATATAATCGTGGCTTTGGTTTTCAATTCCGTTTGAAAGTTACATATATCTTCCCATTAAAGTTTGCAAGATTGAAAGTTCATGAATAACTCCAAGTCGAGTTGACATTTATCACTTTTCGATTAGTCTCTCTCTGTTTTTTTTTTTTTTTTTGGTGACGCAGCTGTCCTGATAGAGGAGTCATGCCTCATTTTCAAAGCTTGAAGTTGAAAAAGAGCTGTTCGCCATTGCCTTCTGCTATAAGCTGACAACATCTACTTCCCTCAGTCTTCATCGCTGTCGAAAACCCGCAAGACCCGCAAGTGCCGGGTCTTGAGGTCCATGTCCTCATTTTCCCTGATCCTCTTTTTCTCCAGATTTCTACATGTCCATATTTTATTTGGTTTGGACCTGAGTAGGTCCTTAAAAGGCTCAAGGACAGAAACATACGGGATAACCGCCCTGGGGTGGGAGTCCCTGCTGTCCTCCGTATTCCCTCTCTATCGGGAAGATAAAGATAGATAGGGAATTAGGGGGCCTCTCGGTGGGGAAGATAAACTCCACGTCAGGGCTTGCTCTGGCTATCGCTGGGTAGAGTGGTATAATAGCCACCCGCGCTTGAGGTGAGAAATAGTGGGTGAAATGCCCACTGTTATGTTAACACGTCTTACGGCACGGTTCCCAACCGCCGGCTAACATGGTACCCCCGGTTGGGAACCCGCAAGTACTAAGTCTTGAGGTCCATGTCCTCATTATCCCTGATCCTCTTCTTCTCCAGATTTCTACATGTCCATATTTTATCTGGTTGAACATATTTACTTTTTGATCAGTAAATATCGTGTTCTTCTTTCTAATCCCAAGTTTTTCTACAGATGTCCCTGTTGAGCATATAATGTCCCAAAAGCCAATACAAGACGAACAGAAATTAAGTCCTTAACCATCATCATACCCACTCGAACCATAACAAGATTTGAATTGCCCTCAAAATTTCCTGAAGTTTCCAACATACCAAAAAACACTAGACCAAACGGCAAGAACACTCTACCCGTCACCCAAAATATCCATCATGGATTTTTTAGTATTAACTCAGATTTCTTCTACACTGTACATCTGGGGAATATATACAACTGAAGAAAAGATGAAAATGTGCGAGGGGGGAAAATAACAATACAGATCTAGGATATATTAATTACTCTAAGGTAAGAACAGCAACAATGCTATAACTTTCATACGGCCCTTATTATGTGCCATAACTTTTTTTTCATTCACTTGAGTATTACAAATTTAAAAAAGCGATTACTTAAATATTATCGGTGATTTACCTCACCGGAAAATCTTATGTGAACACGGATTATCTTACGTGACTTCACCGGCACGACGTGACCATTTTTAAAATATTTTTTAAATTTTATTATTATTATTATTTTGAACTTTTTGCTATTATTTTTTATTTTATTTTTTCCCTATTTTTGTTTTTTTGGCTGGTGAGGGTCACTAGTCGTGAAACCCTCGCCCAAGGCCTCCGCCGCCAAGGGTGAGGGCTGCATCCCAAATATGGCCGCAAATGCTTGGGCAAGGGCAACGGCTAAGGGCAAGGTGGACCTCTACTAGATTGGGGGAGGGTTTTACGGCCGATGAGGGCTCCTAAAAAAAAACAACAACAACAAAAACAAAAACAAAAAATTCAAAAATTCAAAATTTTAAAAAATTCAAAAAAATGTAAAAAAATTCACGTAAGATGAATTGCCAAAATTAGTACTCAAATGGTCGATTTTACTCCGATATGGCACTTAAGTGGGTATTGTACGAAAATTATGGCACTTATGCTATTCTTCTCCCTCATTACTCCACACAATCAATTCTCTAATGTATGACTATTTTAACACAAATCACACGTATCTCAACACATTAGCATATTCCTAAGAATAATCACACCTTTGGCAAAATGTCACAAACCTACCTTGAGAATACTCAAAATCTCACAGTAACTTCCTCCCTCCTTCATTTCAGCTTTCTTGATGAACTTTAGTCCTATCAACTAGGCATGTTCCCTCTTCTGCACTTGGTAGTCAGCGGCGGAGTCATGCGACATTGGCATCGCCTCATTGGGTCACGTTGTCATGATCCCCGATCCTCCGAGCACGTGCCCATCCCTCAGCGGTCGATTAAATAGCGACATCCCAAGATGCATCGCCAACCCATCCATTTATATACGCATGCATAAGCAAATAAATAATCCCCAGACAACAACACGATAGGATAGAAAAGTAGGGCCACAATTTTTCAAACCGAAATTCACAACACACTTATATACATATCCAACTATGTCATATACAACAATAGCCAATACAAACAAGGTCTGCAGAAAGAGGGGTAAAGGCTACAAATCCCCTAATCAGTCGAGTCCTCCTTAGAATATACTGGAGACTCTGGGTCTGAGAGGTTCGGGTCCACCACTGAACCACCTGGAGGGTTGGCCGTGCCTTTCCCAAAAGCAACCTCCAGCACATACATAGGGACCTCAGACTCCGGTATGGGACACTCTCTCTATCCATTCCACTCCTAACGAAACCATGATTTGTATTGATGGGGTACCTTTTTGGGTAGACCCGCATCAACCCAGACTACAGACTTCACGAGCTCATACACTCATCCCATTGGGTCTCCATGAAGTGGAATAAAACACTTCTGCTCAGTGACCTTTTTCGGTTGGCCAAAATGCTCGGGAGGAGCTGCCATCTAGGGACTTGTAAATGTTATCCCACAACGGGGTGAGACGATGTCTCAGCAAGTTCGCCCCCTAAGCTCCGACTAGGAAGAAAATACGCCCTAAGGGCTGCCTAAGCACAAGCATAGGTCAGATGACTTACCTTTGCCTCAGTTCTTTCCTACAAGTCAATACAATTTGTATATTCAGCCAACCATTTCAACTCAATCAACTCAAGTAATCAAATCGGATCGAATCATCTATCAATCAACCCAGTCGATTCCATGTCATTAAGACCATCACTCGGTCAACTCATTCAATACCATCTATCTAGTTCAATCATATCAATAAATGCTCACCCTAAGTTGAAGTAGATAGTATAGTTCACCAAAAGCTGATAATACACATAGCTCGCTAGAAGCTGATAACAGAGTATACTGCTCATCTTAAGCTGATATATCAAGGCCTACAGGCTAATATAGTATACTCACAATACTCACCAAAAGCTGCTAAGGTATACTGCTCATCCAAAGCTGATATATCAAGGCCCGTAGGCTAATATAGTATATCATCCTGATCATCTAACAATTTCACCATTTTTATCATACCTGATAAAAATAATCGTGTGTGGGTATACGGTTGACCTTAGCCAAGATACAATATTTTCCCACTTGAAAATCCCACTATTTATTATAGTGCCTAAAAAAAATTTTGGTGTTAAAAACCGATGCCCTAGTATTTTCTAACTAAATATTGAAATTATTAATTTTTGGGATAAATTCCCAAAATTACAAATCACACTCAATTTGCACCATCCAGCACTCAATTAAATAAATAGATCACACCATTGTAATCGACATAAAATTCCGGTCACCGACTATCCCGGTCTAATTTCCGGAAAATAATAATTAATTAAATAATTACCAAAATTAATTATTAAATGCCAATAAATAGCAAAAATGCACACTTAGGCCAAAAAGGCCTAATTAAAAGCCGAGACGGGTTCGGAAAATTTCCAAACCTATCTAAATAAATACTAGAGCTTACCTAGTTGCTAATTGCACTAATCTAACCACCTAACATGCAATATCGATTAACTAAATTGCTAATATGTTCTAACTAACCACATAATCCCTAATTAACGTAAACTAATCAATATTTAAGCATAATTAACTTCCTAAGCAGGGATTAGTGAGTAAACTTACTTGATTAACGATCCAACGGGCTCACTTCGACGGGGACGTGGAAGCAATCCACAAACTCTGAAGCGGGAGCATCTTTCGAGGTCTGGAAGCGCTCCAAAGCGGGCCAAATAGCAAGCTGCAAACCCAAGAGCTTCAGTTCTGTGGCTGGGCTGAACAAGGTTGGACGGTGGTCGGTTGGGCTGGAAACAACCAAGGCAGATGGCGAATGGGCTGCGGTGGGCTTCTAGTGGCTCGACGGGCAACCAGGCAGCTCTGGTGATAGCGAAGGAGGTTTAGACGGTTCGGGGGACGGCCTGGGGTCACGACAGAGGCGGAACGACGGCCAAGGATGCGGGGACGAGCAGCTAGGGGCGCGGGACTCACGGCTGGGCGCAACGGCGACACAGTGGCTCCAGGCGGTCGGACGGGGCTACTCGACGGAGAAGGGGACTGAGCTGCGGTTTCTCTGGAATTTTCTAAGGTTTCTAGCTAGTGCAATGGTGGGAGTCGATGGTGAGGGAAGGAGGAGGGGGACAACCTTGGCTTGGAGGGTCCCATTTACTTCAATCCTATCTCTTTTGTTCCCTTGATCCTACCCCACCATGGCCGGCTAGCTCCTCAGCCACTTGCATCTCACCAAGCTTCCTAGAGAAGCTATTGAAGAGGTCCAAAAGTGGTGTCCAAGGGGGGCTACGAATTTTGGAGGTCTTCCCCACAAATTGGATTAAATCCTCACTTGAATTAACTCAATTTGGCTTCTAAAAATTCAACCGTCAAGTCCTCAATCAAATTGGTATTTTTTTTCTTGCCAATAGAACCCACTTGCATCCTAATTGCGCGATAAAAAACGGTCCTCAAAATTTTTTGGCTGAAAACAGTCTTATACCGACTTTTCGCCAAAAATCTCGGTTTGCAGAAAAATCTTTAGAGGGTGAGTTGACGTTCCTAAAATGACTTGTGACATGACAGAACTTTTAATTTTTGAAATCGGATTCAAATTCGCGGTTAATTTCAATCTTGCGCGATTTTAACGTAACCTAGTCTACTAGGTAGCTTTTAGAAATTTTTAGTGCAAATGACCGGTGGTTGATTTTCTTCGAGCCACAATGAACCTCTTCGACACATTGGCGACTCTCGGTGGTTGTGAAAATCTCAAAATTTCAAATATGGACATAGAGTACTAAAACGACAGAAAAATCAGTCTAGTGCCGATCGACGAGAATTTTTCAAATTGGTGGAATCACCCACGTTTAACCACACATCTCAGTCAAACCGACCTATCTCTGATTTCTAATCGATTTTTACTATGTCGTAATGATATCTGCAGATGAGCACGATCGAGTAGTCGATTCCTGGTCGAATTCTCACGTCTAATGCGTTAAAATTCTTTAACGACTTCCCATAATAGTCTAGTTATCTCAGGAGTGATCAGCTTTGAGAATAGCACTATAGGCGCGTCGATGAAAGGCCCGATTTATTCAATTGAAAATAAGACTGAAAATTTCAGGATGTCACACACGTGACCATGTAACTATAGGGGTGGCGGCATTTTCCGGTTCTGAATTACCCAAGGACAAGCATAGATAATTGTTACATCACTCGTTTTAACGGCAGTAGAATCTTAGAGCAAGCTGGTCATGGAACTATGGTCCATAGCTCATTTTAAAGTCAACATAGCACGGCGGGAGGTCGACCCTGGGGAAAGACAATTCTCAAGCACGGCAGTGAATCTTATAATCAACGAGAATGATGTTGCCGACGTGTTCTCAGCCGCCGCTGGAATTATGGTGTCTGGTTAAAGCTAACCCATTATCAGGGATTCATTTCTACAACAAAGCCACCGGGTTGGGAGGAACTGGGATTTACCTTCAGTTTGACACGAAATCAGATTGCGAATTGCTACAAGATTTTGCCGGCATTTGCTGAGGCTAAATAATATAGGCATTATAGTTGTGTCTCAAGAATTCACCAAAAAAAATGACGAAGTGCCTTTCTGGAATGTGGATAGATCAATGAGTGTGACAAAGGGTGTCCAGGGTCCTTTGTTGATTTTGGATAAAAACGTAAATGATAAAAAATTTAAAGGTATGAACACTATAAACAATCGTTTCCAGCTTGTAAATTGCAGAAAAGAGTAGATAAAGATAAATTGCAAAAAAAATATAGAATTCTGTAATTACATGGGGACATCTCTCTTACAAAGAGTACCATGTGGGTTATATATATAGCCCACAATTGAGGTTTCAAGCCGTTGCTAGAACTTCACTATTCAATGGTTACATCGACTTCACTACGTTGACAAGTACATTGACAATTACATTAACTCTACTACTCGACGGTTATCAACTCGACTATGTGGACGATTACCAACTCAACTACTTGACCTCTAATAAGTTTCTGACGACCAAACTATCAAGGGTTAATTCCAAAAAAAAAAGCACCAACTTTAGGTTGATGGACAAATCTGGCCCAAACTTTTTTTTGTCTCGTAAAAAAGCACAAACTTTAGGTTGAGTGACAAATCTGGCCCAAACTTTTTTTGTCACGTAAAAAAGCACCAACTTTAGGTCGAGTGACAATTCTGGCCCAAATTTTTTGTTCATTTTGAAAAAAAATCACCAACTTTCACTTAAATTTTAAATCTGGCCCCCCTCAACTTAGATTCATTGATTGTCCTGCACTTGCTGGCTAACACCATCCATTGTCTTATTGTTTGAGCCACAGCTCGAAGAATAACGGTGAAACCGTGTCATCTCCTATACTTCACTAGCAAGTAAAAAAATCTCAAGATTGAATTTCTCTGGCTATACTTTATCACCGCCCATCAAGAGAAACCATGGATGAGATCCACCAACCTCACGGCTAGAACCTTTTCTCCTGAAATAAGTTTAACTTCAAATAGAAAGTTAATGGTAGGGGTTAGATTTTGGATAGGAGTGAAAGTTTGTGATTTTTTATAAGACAAAAAAAAAAAAAAAAAAAATTGGGGCCAGAATTGTCACTTAACCTAAAGTTTGTGCTTTTTTACGAGACAAAAGAAAGTTTGGGCTAGATTTGTCTCTCGACCTAAAGTTTGTGCTTTTTCATGAGACAAAAAAAAGTTTTGGCCAGATTTGTCCATCAACCTAAAGTTGATGTTTTTTTATGGAATTAGCCCAACTATCAATTATAACACTTGGACATTTTGTTGTGTCCACATATGCCCCATTATAAAAGAATTGATTGATTTATTGACCATTCGATTCTTTTTAATTATATAATCAAGAGTCATTATACACCCTTTTGTCATCCAAGAATTTGATATTTCCCTATTGAATTGCCTCTTGAATTCCTTTACTTAAGACAAAACAATTAATTGTATCATGACTCAATGAATGGTGCCACTTGCAATATATATATATATATAGCTAAATCTTCTTTACTTGGAAGTCTTTAGTTAGTTTAATTAGGTCATCTTTCCAAAGTATGTTGAAGGTTTCTTCTGTTTTATGAATATCGGACAGGTAAATTAAAGTATATTTAGCTCTAGCCATTATTGTGTCGTTTTTTTTTTCTTCAGATTTTAATGCTGAACAAATACAAGGATTATTAAGCATCACTCTTATCATAGCAATTTCAATATTTTCGTCTTGATCAAGTTCATCCGTTGACTCATATCTTTCCTTTAAAACTACGTTTTGTGTAAAGTTTTTATGTGGTCATTTATCTCTTTCTTTAATTAGTTGCTCATACTTAGACATTTTTGTGGTTAATTGGAATAAATAAGCAACGTCTCGGCATTCAAATCTTTCTTTAATGTTGGATTTTAACCCATTGATAGCCAAATTTGTGAACTTATCTTTGAGAGCAAAGTGAAGAAGCTATTTCTTTCCTTCTTAAACCAAACAATAAATTGATCGACCAACTTGTTCTTGTATTGATAGAGTCGGTCCAAATCGGCAATTAACTACTCAAGTATGATTCTATAAAATCAATGATGAAATTGTCCTTCCATCTCAGCCTAGTAACCAACAAAATTGGGTGATAGATTAATTTAGCAAGTGAAATCAATTTTCGACAAAAATTAAGGAAATAACCTAAGTCTTATAAATTCATTTGTCCTTGCTTCACCACATTGGGCTATGAACACCAGCATGCTTGTCGATTGTTCATCTTCTTCGGTAAATATGACAAAGTCGGGAGTTTCAAAGCCTCTAGAAAAAGTTTGGTAATCAGCCCATCCAAGATAAGGTTTCCTATATATAGGTCTTATAACACCTCTTATCTAACCCCAATTGCTGTCAAGCTGTGTAGAGGTTACATTGGCTATCTTACCCCCTAGGCGGTGAAGATGGTTTTGCTGGATTATTTCTCTCAACATTAATCGGCAAATTAGGTCTACAAGGAATATTCACATTTTGTCATACCAATGGAGCCACCGGCTTGTCATTTCCAATAGTGGGCAGTTGACCAGCATGTCGACCAGTTTGGTTCGCCAAATCATTGTTACTAATTTGGTTATTTTGACTAGCACTAAATTTCCATTATTCTGGCCTTGATTAGAAGAAAGCCTTCACATAATTCATATAGGGGTTGACCACTATAAACAACATTATTAGCATCAATAAATGGAGAAGGACTAAGAATGTACTCTATTGTTGCTAGATTTGCTTATAGTGGTCGGTTGAATGATCTTAGCCTCGATAGGGTGTCATTGGCAGTACTTATGACAATAGGCTTGGGTCCAACACATGGCTCACAATGTCAAGTCATATTATTTTGCTCAATAGAGTGCGAATGAAAATCATTCTATTTTAGAAATCATTATATGGCCAAACATAGATTTTTACTATTATTATTATTATTATTTCTATTCCCTTGACGAATTTCTGAACAAAAATGTGTTTAATAATGACATAAAATTCCTATTCCCAAAATAAAAATTCATTTGACAACTACACAAAATTCGTCCCACTTGGGTAGACAGTGGTTGATGGGCGGCGGGGGTGGATGACTAGCTAGTTGCGAGGGTGAGTAATGAAAAATGTTTTTATTTTTTAATTTTGTTCCAGAAATAGAAACATGGAAATTTTTTACTTCTCATTTTTGTTTCAAATTTATTTTATAAATAAAAATGAAATTATGTTATTAAAGTAATTTCTTTCTCAAATATGGTTTTGATAAAAAAAATTTAAAAAAGAAAAACAGGACCTTAAAAGACAAGAATGTCTTTTCATTTTACTTGTGGGGCAAAAAGGTCTCCTTTGCAGCACATGGGAGAGGATTGAGAAGGGACGACTGCACGATGAAGTAGCCGTGATAGACTGGGGTTTCTTCAGCAACGTTGTATCCTCAAAAGCCGTGGGTGGAGTTTCTTTTTGCTTAGTCGAGGACAGAGCTTGAGTATCTGGTAATTTGCACTGTAATATTTTTTTTTTTTTACATCCAAATAAATTATGTATTTGCAAATACGTTGAATTTGGGTATAATCTAAGTGTGAAAAATACTAGAGCAAGTGATTGCGGACCCATTTGACAGGTGTCCGGCATCGCTCGGAGGGTCCAGGTCTGCAAAAAGGGTATGGCTTTAGAGAGAGGATCTGCTTATGCGTTTCGGGAGAATCGATCCCGTGGCTACGCAGCAGCAGGAAGATGGTGTTCTTGAGGAAGAGGCAGCGATTCAAGAACAGGGGTTTTGAGAGCATCCAGGGTTCAAGAGAGAGGCAATTACTATGATCACCGGGAATTTTTTGCCAATTTGAGTCCAATGTCAAAAAAATCTCATAACTATTGTTTTCTCGTATGGTGATAATTTATGCATTTTCCAATTTCATTTAATTTATTTTCATGTCGGTGTTTTGTCGATTAGGTTATCTGGTTGTGCAAATTCTTTAAAATCATTATCTTAATTTATAATCTATTATGTAGTGTGGCGGTAGCTTTAAGGATGTCTTTGCTCCGATTATTCGAGCAATTCATTATCAGAATGACCTTACGTTAAACTTTGCATCCATTTGAATTGCTAGAATCGTTAGCTTTCTTTTTTTATTTTTATCATGTCACTTTTGATTTTTCTAGGTAATGAAAGGAGAAATACATAATTTACATCAATCCATAAGCATAATATTAAGGATTGTGCACCAATTCTACTAGCTCTATGAAAACATTGGAGTGTCCTGTGTTCTCTATTTAGTCGTTCATTTTGATAACATGCTTATGTGTATTTGATACTTCTCTTTGAAAAGTTTTACCTACACATCTTAGCAACTAAAGGCGTAAAAAAAGAAACACTCGAATCGAGTCGATTTCTCCCCAAAAATCTGAAGGGACTTAGAGGTGCTTGAGAATTCGGGCTTGGTAAACATGATTCCAACTTTTAAAGTACGATTAAACTCTCAGGTTGGATCATGTCAACTAAACCTACCTCAACTCGATTGAGAATAATTCTTTTTATAGCTCTTTTTTGCTATCAATCCATCTACTATCCGAGCCGTCTCATATAAAATGAACAGCTTGATCAATTGAAGCATTCTCCAATTCGCAAATGTCGATCCATATGGATGCCACATATCTTTTTGTGGGAAAGATTGACTTGTTGGCATGGTGATCTAGATCGATCTTGTTTTTTGGGGCTTTTGGCGCTCCTCGATTGATGGTAATTTCAAAGATTTGTGTTTGACGAAAGTTTGGTTTTCGATGAAAGCAAAGCTAGATGGCCTTTCTAAAGCTATATATAGTAATGTGAACTTATGATCTTCTAAACCCGAAACCGAGACCAGAGGAGCACAAAGACCAAGTCCACTATAGAGATCGAAATGAATATAAACAGTTGAAGGAGAATCTCTCTCTCTCTCTCTCTCTCTCTCTCTCTCTCTCTCTCTGAGTTGCAGGACAAAAGCCATTCCACATTTGGTACCCATCTGATGGACACCCTCCTCGGTTGGGGTTGCGCAAGCAAGCAGATGAAACTTTCGTCAGCAGCATTGCTGTGCTTGTTTCTCATTCTCATGGTTGAAGAAGCATCTTGTTCCATGAGACTCCTCAAGCTGTCAGAGTTCCATGCGAAGCTCCATCAGAGAGTGGTCTACGGTCCCAAGGGAGACCTCGCTGCACCGGTTGCCCCACCCGGTCCGGATGATGCCAAGAAGGTAAAGTGACAACTCACCCTCTCAGTTTCTTGAAAGTTTTCCTCTCTTTTTTGGCCAGTGCCAGAGTTTGTCATGAATCGAAGGCCAATGTGGGTGTTTTTGAGGAACACGTGTGGTTGCTTGGTGCCTTATTTTTTTCAGATGGGGAGGGTGTTCTATCCAGTGGGATATGGGGGTGATCCGACAGGGACGCAAGAGAGCAGTGAGGCCATCCTAAGTGCTCTGTCTGATGCATTCCGAGTTCAAACTAAGCAGCAAATGCTGCCTGGAGTTTCTGACTTGGGTGGTGTGATCCTTGATCTGCAAGGTGGAACCTACCTGGTCTCCAAGCCCATTAGGTTTCCTGCTTCTGGTGGAGGCAATGTCGTGGTCAGTCTCTCTCTCTCTCTCTCTCTCTCTCTCTAGACTGTATCTTCAGTGCCTCTCTCTTCCACTGTTTTACCTTTCTCGTGAGTTGGTATCACGTGGCAATGTTGCATTGTATGTCGCACCATTCACGCCCTTGGAACTTTCATCAAGATTTAGGTGGAGTGTGTGGTCATTCTCATTCCAAATCCACCACTCCCAAAAGTGTCGTCTTGGAGAATCAAGCATTTAAGGCTATTTACTCTTTCAACTGCAATTTGTCCATCACCAGCTCCCTTCCCCAGATGAACCTCCAGTAGTTGTTAATAATAAACTTTTGCTTCTGAGGATATCATCGAGTTAATCAATTCATTCGATTGAATTAATTATTCTGTTCACATTCACTGCTGCTTATGATACAATGTCGCCAATGCTGAATTAGATACAAGGGGGCACGCTGCGTGCATCAGAAACATTTCCGAGCGACCGGCATGTCGTCGAACTCTGGTCCCCGAATTCTCCGGGTGCCGACGATCAATCGACATCTTACCCCAACAAGGTCCAGAACGACAAAATCTACTACGAGGACATAACTTTCAGAGACATCCTCTTCGATTCTAGTTTCCAAGGAGGAGGAATTTACGTGGTTGAGTCCGCGAGAATTCGCATAACGGACTGCTTCTTTCTTCATTTCACCACAGAGGGAATCCTTGTGAAGAGAGGTCACGAGACTTTGATATCGGGATGCTTCCTAGGACAGCATTCGACAGTCGGTGCAGATCCAGGAGAAAGAAACTTCACAGGCACGGCCATCGATCTTGAGAGCAACGACAACGCAATCACTGACGTCGTCATCTTCTCCGCTGCTGTGGGAATCGTTCTGAGAGGTCAGGCCAACATGGTCACTGGAGTACATTGTTACAACAAGGCCACAAACTTTGGTGGGATAGGAATACTGGTAAAACTAGCTGGACTATCGCAAACCAGATTAGACAATTGCTACATGGATTTCACAGGCATAGTCATGGAAGACCCCGTTCAGGTACACATTACCAACGGATTCTTCCTAGGAGACGCTAGTATAGTATTGAAGTCGATAAAGGGTCAAGTCTCGGGGTTGAATGTAGTGAACAATATGTTCAGTGGCGATCCGCAACGCATGAATCCAATAGTAGCCTTGGATGGCCAGTTCCCTAATGTCGACCAAGTGGTGGTCGACAGCAACAACGCGATCGGAATGAGCTTAAGATCGACGGTAGGGAAGCTGACGGTGAAAGGTAACGGGACCAAATGGGTTGCTAATTTTTCATCTATATTGCTCTTCCCGAACCAGATAAATCACTTTCAGTACTCCTTTTATGCTCAAGGAGAGGTTGGGTTCCTCAAGCATGCAGTAACTAATGTATCAAATAACGTGGTGGTCGTGGAGAGTGAGAAAGCAGTAAATGCCGTAGTTTCCGTTGTCGTCGACCAGTACAGCATGGCTGGAGAAGTTATCCAATTCTAGAATAGGGGAGAGTAAACTAGTTCCACTCTCACTTCTTCTACTCTCATTTATAGTGCTGGGGTTCATCTATGAAGTGCCTCTGAGATACTAGGGGAGTTGTATTGTGATTTGGGAATGTAATGTAACACCCTTCTGGCATTAAATTTTTTCAACCCTTGGCAATATAGTTAGCAAGGAATGTTTGAGTTTCCGGAACCTATGGATTATACAAAGTACGAGTAAAACTGCATTGGATAAAATTCAAAACCTTTCTATTTAGTTGCTTAATTAGTGCCCATAAGGCACTCGTCAACAAGATGCAATAGATTGAGCTCCGTTCTCCCGTAATAATAGCAAAAGACGCCTTGGTCGAAGATGATAAAAGCCCACTTTCGGAAGATCAAGAAGATGTCGACAACCATTCTAGAATAATCATTTTTTCGTTTCGTTAGATCTTGGAACGCTAAAACATTCAAGTAAATTTATATCTTTTCCATCGACCAAGGCAGAACAGAAGTATTAAAGTGAGGAACAGAAGCTTCGAAGTTGGTGCCAGCTTTGGACCTTGTTTGATGCACCAATGTTATATCTCTGCATTTGCTTATTTTAAATGGCCTAAACCTCTTGGATATCCCCCTCCTCACATCAGTACTCGAAAGCTAGAAGATAAACCAAAGAGAAACCCTTGTCCGAAACCCTAAATGCACAAACAAACTTTCATATGTATACATCATTCAGGAAACAACGTGACACGCCAACAGGAAGAAAGGCAACAAAAAGCCAAAAAAGATGAAGTTAGAGCTAAAAAAGATGAAGTTTTTCTTATTGCGAAGAGAAAAGAAAAGCGCCAATGATAGCAGTCTGCCGGTATCCTCATTCAGCCATTTTGACTTAGTTGACATCATTCGCCTTTCCAAATAATTTCTTGCCAAGATGAATATTACATGATTCAACCACACATCTCCCAGTTTGATTGGTATTGCTTAGAAGTAATATTGAATTTATAATTCATCGATGGGATGAGTTCATTAAAATGCTGACCTAAAGGAAGAAAAGCTATAAGACGTGCCTAATGATCGAGAAATGAGATTAACATATATTTCTTCTGGGCAGTTATTACATGGTCTATAAACCCCATAGTATAATTTTCATTTTTCCTACAGCTATTCCAATATACCTTTTGCTCCCCTTGTTTAGCTCTTCTACCACATGATACTAAACATTCTTACCATGTCCTCATTCCCAACTCCAACAATTGGTGTTCCTTGAGGTTTTTTGCTTTGAGAGTTCTCTTCATGAATAGCAAGCACCTCAGTGGAAAAGATATTGCTAAAGCAACAAGTACAGAAGATGAATGACAAGAAAATACACACCATTTCTAAACGCAACCACAAACTGGTATACACTCAGATGTGTTGAAGAGAACTTCTCCCATTGCAATAGAAATGACAGAAAGCACCCATTGAGCACAAAGCTCATCAGAGCCATGAGGCGAGAGGTCCATCTAATCCCCCCATACTAGCATCACTTTAAGAGCAGTCAAAACATAAATAAACCAACCTTTATCACTTGTCTCTATCCTCTTCATCTCCCTCACCATATGATTCTTCATCTTCACTGCTCTCTTCACTGTAATCGTATTCATCAACGTCATCACCTTCTTTGTCATTAATGAATCCTCTCATCTGCTGTCCATTTATTTGCTCCTGGATTCGGTCCCTAATTTTTGTCCCCTGATAATCACAAAGAAAAACCTGTCAGGATAGATAGATCATAGTCTACCAATATCTGAAAAAAGGTCTCTATAGGAGAAAGCTAGTTCAGTCAAAAGAATGCGAAAGAAAAGTTCACCAACCATTGTGTGGCAACGTTCTTCAAACATCTCTAGAAAACCAGCTATAAGCCGATCAGCATTCTCTACCCATAAGTTATGATGCATACCAGCAGTTTTTGCCACTGTTTGGATCTGGACATCAGGAACAGGAACACATAAAATATAGTCGAATGTAATAAGTCATAAAATTCGTATGAATAATAGCAGTAATGTGCTGAAATGGCATATCAGCACAAAGATGGAGCTTTTTTTAGCATTTCAGATATAGACTGAACATTACCAAACCATCCCTTGCAATTTTCCAAAAGGAGAAGTCACCAAGTGCTCACCCATGAACATAAGTCATTCACAACCACATATTTGTAAAACTCCAGGATAGTTCCGACGGTATGTGCCATTCAAGCCATACGTCTTCATATCAATATATAGCAAGCCTACCTTTGCTTTTTATCGGTGAAATTGTTACATAACATCAGCATCTAATACCTGAATGATATCTTGAGGCAAAAAAGGCAAAGACACTGTTTCCTTGAGAGCTACTTGTAAGGCCCATTTGATTAGTGAATGAGCAGCAAAATGGGAATGCATGGTCCCTGAAAGTATCAACCATGGAAACTCCGGCTTCCCGAGTTGATAATCAAATACCAACCCAGCCATCTTAACAAAGCATTTGATGCTCAAATTACATCTTTCAATTACGTTGACTGTACTGTAGTGATTAAAAAATATTTTGAAATTGACTATTTATGAGCCAAAAGTTTACAAACTCATCAAATAGTTATGCATATACCTTCTCTCCCACTCTTTCCCGCTGTTTCTTCACTTTCTCGCGCAGCTTTTCTATGCCCATGTTCACTCTGAGCCGCTTTTCCTGGTACATGGCATTAAGCATGCACCATTAATGGAACATCAACCCCAGATTGTAAATAGCATGGTTAAAATCTACATGTGAGCATCAAGATGACAAAGACATGCCTTCACATAGCTAACACCTAGATCCTTTCTGCTGTATCCCCGCGCAAGATTTCGCATCACATACTTGTTGTAATCTTTAATAATCCTCATGATAATATCTGATGTGGAAATTCCAGCCGTCCTCTTTGTTTCCTTGAATTTTCCTATGGACTTAACCTGAACACAAAGATTGTACAAAATTAAATGAGATCGGCATTCAAGACAAACCAAAACAAACATATCAGCATATTTAGCAGCGCAGAATTTTTCCAAAAAAGATGCACAGGAATATAAGGAAATTCAAGCTAGCATAGGGTGCTAAAGAAAGGAGCTTATGCTCAATCAAGCAGACCATGCATCGATGAAGACACAGGAACCAGGACTAAGAAGCACCAGCTATATGGAAAATGGAATTTGGACTGCAAGGCCTTATTAGTCTCACTTTGACGGCACTTATCCTATTCCTAGTAAGTCAGGATGAAAGAACTAGAATCTGGATGATCTAGATGTTTGACCCTCTCCAGTGAAAATTAGCCAATCAGCAGAACAAAAAAGTGAGTCAATATACTGAGTTTCCAACAATACATGTGCTGAAGCAAAACTGAGAAACATACATCAATATTGTATTAAACTTACATATTCATAGACATCTTTCCCAGCACCACTTGCATCAGCATAACTACAATTTAAGATGAAGAAGCAGCAATTAGAATTCCTGAGTCTTGACCCACATAACTACGGCATCAATATGGCTAATTCTCATTGTACCATCACAGATACAGCAAGGTAAAATTCATATCCAAGCCATTTGAGCTTTCACAGAAGGAGCAAGGGCACACACCTCAAAATAGAAGTTTAACATAATGCACAGTGGACAAGCAACAGTAGGTTCCGATTCTAAACCTTACTAAATCTGATACTCATGTGAGTTTGGATGATTAAGAGAGGAGTCAACTCTTACTCTCTGCTTCATCCAAGTTTGAAATAATTGCATGTTTACTTTTTAGACTTTCAAATATCAAAGCAAGATGAATCTGCAAAGTAAATGAATTAAGGAATGTATGTCCATGAAACTCATGAAAGACAAATGGTAGTTCTTCATTCTGAATAAGAAATGGCTCATAAAGGAGTTGCAATCAGCCGTGAAGATGTACACTGCTGTACCCACCACAAGAATGCTATCTTGTTTCAAAGCCAGAGTGTGGCAGGTCATGCTATTGGAAGTGTCTGCTACCTTTGCCTAATATTAGAAACATCTAAATCTATACGGACGCTTGTCCAAATCTCATGTCAAGCTAAGTTAGAATGACGTTATACCTAACCGAATATGTGTAATCGATAGCAAGAGAACTGAATGAATGACTAAGCAAAAGAGACACTCATCTAAAATTTGTCTACATTTTTGAAATTGACGCCAAAATTTTCTTCTGGGTATGAGAGATTAATGCCATAAAGGATCCTTAGATAATCATAGGATGTCAAAAAGACATTGTCTGCTTCACCCCCTCTAATCTTATAGCATATTTCTGGGATTGAGCCATCTATTAAGTAGTGCATGGCTTCACATGGAGAAACTAAGAAAACACATTTCACCAATTCAAGTTAGAAAAAAGCCTATTCATCTTAAGGGAATAAAAAAGATTGTTAAGAAGGTCACAATTGTTATTCCTAAGCTTTTAAGATAATCAGGCATTTGGGAATTTGAAGTTAATCATTAAAAAAACCAGATATACAAAACTTCTGCAAAAACTAGATTCGGATGGCATGTTCAATTATTTGACAGAAAACTTAGCAAAATAAGTCTTAGCAGGAAATGCACAACTATTAGTAACAAGGATACTATGTGTCTACATTGATGGGGGAGTCCCATCAGAGGGGGAAAGAAGTGAACAACTAGAGAAAAACAAGGATGAGCATTTCACGTTTGCGAGATTCGTCTAGACAAGTTTCAAGCAGTCAACAACATTTACTTGGGCTGATTAACCTTACGGAAGAGAGTCGTGCGCAATATAGTCGATTTGGTGCTTGTCAAGGAACTCTGGGGTGATCACCCATGGAGCATCAGGAATGACTTCGTCTACCCACCTGCAGGAATAAAGAAACAAAAAAGTGCCACCTGAGGAAATAACGAATGATCAACCAATTTATCATCTTACCTAGGAGGATGCTCTCCATGTTAAAAGAAACAATACTCTGAAGAACAAGGGCAAAGAACGGGAACTTATTCCTCCCTAGAATTCAATGTGTTTATGACAGTCAGAATGCTACAAGTTCAAACCAGTTAGAAGAATCAAACATTCATACTTAATCCCTTCTCCGCCACCACGGGGCAAGCAATTAAAAAAGCACAGACAAACAGAGCAGTAGGAAGTAACTAACATATCAACTTGCCACAATCTCCAGAGGCGCAAAACAGAAACATTAAGCCTACTTGCAATGGCGGAGAGATTCGTAGCGCTCCTGTTCATTCATGACGGTCTTTCCCTTATACTTGTGGGTGAGCTCATCATTACAGCATCCCACGAGCAGGTAAGTATTAGGAAACCTACACAACATACAAATCGAGGGAAGAACTCATGAACAGGGAAGACATTTGCAAAGGACCCAGAAGCACAAGACCACAAAGACCACAAAGACCACAAGATGGGTCCCGGTAGTCTTAGCAACCGAACTTCTCCCATGCCAAGAACACCCAATTATACTCCACACTCGGATTATGAACTGTGATCTGACAACCCATTTCAAAACACCCTACAAGACTACGAAAGAACAAGCCAAGAAGCGGATCATGTGCAGAGATGATGAACAAACTCATGGGACATTTTAGCACGTGGGTACGAGCTGGTCGAGATGTACACCCGAAGCACATTAAGCAACGTCTGCAGGCAGAACAGAAACATGCAAAGAGAGGGAGGGGAAGTACAGCTTCTTGGCCTGCTCGAGGGAACGGGCGTGGCCATAGTGGAAGAGATCGTAGATGCCGTCGGCGTAGACCCGGACGGGACGGTCCTCCATAGCGTTGCACTCCTGCTGCTGCTGCTGCCTCTCTTCTTCTCCCACGGCCATGGCCTTCCCTCCTCCTGCTGCTGCTTCTACCTTCTTCTTCTTCTTCTTCTTCTTCTTCTTCTTCTTGCTTCTTCGTCAAACCAACGTCGCTGCCACGCTCGTTTCTCACTCTCATTCTCTCTCTCTAGATGGACGCGGAAAATGGAATATTCCTCTGCTCGTACGGTACTGCGTCGATCGACCGCTTTGACTCCGCTCCGGCTTACCTCCTTGGCCGTCCGATTTGGAACCGAAAGATCTCGTCCGTCCAGGCAACTTTGAAAGCACGCCCCACTTAACTGATAACTGACCAACCAACCTCTAACATGACTACCTCATGATGGTCGAATAGTGAATTCTAGATTCGACTAAAGAAAATTTAGGCAATCAAGGAAAAATCATCTTAAAATAGGTTTCACTAATTTATTAACCGAAGAAGAAACTTACAATTATTTAAGTAAAACCCGAGTGATGTTGTGATCATTTAAGACTTTGAAAATTATGAAAATTTGGGGTAATTCATGGCCGAGAAAAGTACTTTACTAGTTGTCATTTATATGAACTTAGGGGTAATTTATGAGGTCAGATACTGATGATAGGTTCTATGGGATAAGTTAATTTGAGGTTAGGTACTGTGGTATTGGTAAATTACTTACCTTTCCAACTATATAGCTATTGTTACTACTTGAACAGAGAAAGTGCTAGTTGTCATTGAAGGCATAATTATAAAGAAAATGGCTCTGAATTATCACCACTTGACCTTATTTTCCACTTATTTAGGCACATTTGCATAGACAACATGTTTATCCTCTTTACATCCACAACACTATAATGTAAAACATACAGATGTGTTGCACTACATACTTTACCATTGGCCAATATTGGCGACAATGGTTTCCCAAAACATGATGCAATGTGAATCGTTACTCGCAGTCGCAGTATTGGACAACAATGGATGGATAATCTCACTCTCAGACACTGCGAATAGAAAAACAAAAGAAGGGATGTCAAGTCAAGAATGGAATTGCAAATCGACTTCGACAGACGCCGTCCCTCGCATAAAGGGCAAAGCCAATGCATTACATCCCATGCTGAATCACATGATGTTGGACTCGAGACGACCCAACCGTCATTCAGCCGCCCGATCATCGTGCGGCGGCAGCAGCGGAGGTGGACCGCAAGTCCGAGGCTTATCGTAGGCTTCCTTCCCGGGCTTGGCAATCTCTACGTAAATCACCCTACCCTCGAGTTTCTGCAGTGAAAGAGGCGGAGGGTGGTGGGCGATGGATCGGAGAGAGTGGTCAGGGCAGAGAACGGAGAAAGCGAGGTTGAGGTACCTTACGGTCCATGTTCTCCAGAGCGAGCACCGCATCGTCCTGGCAGGTGTACTGAATGAAAGCGTACCCTCTCGACTGTTTCGTCGCTTCATCCTTGATCAATTTGACTGCGACCAAGAATCGATCAGAACCCACCACCGACAACAGAACATCCCGCGCGATCAATTCGGAACAAGAAAGGCCTTACCTTCAGCAACGTGTCCGAAGGTAGAGAACTCCTTGAGCAACCTGCTCTCGTTCAGAGAATAGGGCATGTCTGGCGAAAGAAACAGAATCCGGACAGACAAATTCGATAAGCACGCTCGGTCTCTAATCGATTCTATCCTTTGTAATCTACCAAAAGAGAAAGATGAGGCGGGGGGTGGAACATTCACTTACTCCGGACCATGATTCGGCTGGCGAGAGGGTAGTCGAAGAAGGAGGCCCTCACTCCCATCTTGTTCCACTTTCTCCTGAATTTGTTGGAGCTGGTGGAGCCATAGGTGGCACACGAGAGCGACGGAGGAATGGGGATTCGGGTTGGCGTTGCCCACATGGCTCGTCAGAGGAAATGGAGGCCACTGAACTTTTGGAGCTGTGTGGTTGCAGAGGGGACGAGAGAGAGAGAGAGAGAGAGAGAGATGGAGTGGGTGAGAGCTCAGCTCCAAGTATTGCTGCGCTTAAGGGTTAAGTTGAGGCCCAAATTACAACAATTTCAAGGCCTGTCTTCTCGTCATCTCTCTCTCTCTCTCTCATTTTCCAAGTTATTCAAGGGTCTAGTATATCCACCATCGCTGCTAGGGAGGAGGAGACGAAGTCGTCAAAGAGACCTGAGGTGTCCGAAAATGGAGCTAATCAAACTAGTTACGAGAAAAGATGGATACAAAAATCAATCTCGAGCCACTATCTAGACGCGACGATGGCTCCGTTTGGGAACAACTTCCCAAAGCCCTTTAGAGGGCTAAAGATACTTGGGCAAATGCCAGCCCGTTTGGCAAAAAATTTTGCCCCTCATTTCGCAAATGCCAAGCTTTGTGAAGCCAAAAGCCCAAGGCGGTGAAGACCTGCCTTGGGCTTTTTCGGCTTTTTCGCATGCCCACGCTTGGCACTGTTTAGATTTTTTTTTTTTCCGAAATTGTCCTCATGAATTTTTTGTTTTTCCGGTTCTTGCCCTTGTACGCGACACTGTTCATCTTCTCCGAGGAGTTCGGTTGGCTGACGGTGTGGGGGCCGGCAACTGCTAGAGGGACGCCGGCAACCGTCGGGGTGGCACGACCCTACGCCGGAGGTGGCGTGACCGACGCCGAAGGTGGCACGACCGACGCCCGGGTCGCGGGGCCGCAGGGCGGTCTTCTTCTCAGCTTCTTCTTCGCGCGACGCCGCCCCCCGATCCGGGTCGCGCGACCTCGCGCCCCGGATCCGGGTCACGGCGGCGTCGCGCGACCCCGCCGCGACCCGGATCCGGGCGGCGAGGTCCTCCCGCGACCTCGACGCCGCGGATCTAGGTCGCCGGAGGTCGAGGCGGCGTCGCGCGACGTCGCCGGAGCCGCCCCGGATCCGGGTCGCCGGAGGTCGAGGCGGCGTCGCGCGACCTCGCCGCCCCGCATCCGGGTCGCCGGAGGTCGCGACGGCGTCACGCGACCTTGCCGCCCTCTCGCCGCCCCCGATCCGAGGTCGCCGGAAGTCGCCGGAGGTCGCCGGAGGTCGCCGGCGGTCACGCCTTTTGGGGTCAAATTCTTTTTATTTTTCTTTTAACAATTTTTTTTTACCACAAAGATACTTTGTAAATGTAATTTCCCAAACGCCATTTTGCTCAAAATACTTCACAAAGAGCTTTCAAAGTACAATTTACCAAACACACTTGCATTTTGAAAAACACCTTTAACTCAAAGGTATTTGCATTTTCCTAAAGACTTTCCCCAAAATGGTTCCCAAACCCGATATCTCATGCAAAGACAAGAACTATGAAAATTCATGATGGAACACGATCCTAGTTTACTTCAAGCTAATCTTGTGTAGGTTAGCTTAATGATTTAAGATGAAATAAAGTCAAAGTTGGCAAAAGTTTATGTGAATAGGTCTCCAGCCTTCGAGTAATGTGTACATTGTGTAGAACAGGAAGAAGAGCACACGTGCTACAACGGAGCTTCGTGTTTGTATGTATGACCGAAGCGTCTCCACAACTTCAAATGCTCTTCTGCATTGATATTTTGATAGCCATACTCTAAACTTCACTTATCGTTTGCATGTAGTTTGATGATGGAATATGAACCAATAGCCATAGTGAACTATGGAGATCCACAAATGCACTAACCATCTAAAAAATGAACGGAATAATTCTAGTGATGGATTTCAAAATTAATTAGTATTATTCATCACTTCCCAAAACTCTCAATTTTCACCCGTCCCAGGACATAGGACTTGGAGATGTTGCTAAAGGTGAGTTTTGTTTACTGTTGTGAAATGACGAAAAAACTAACAAATTTTACGATTCATGTCAAATGCAACATAAAAAAAAAATTACAAGAGAAATCAATGATGAATGATAAAAACACTAGAAATTTACGTGATTTGATTCGAAATATTGAAACCTACTCATCCATTGTTACTCAAGTGTTTCCCAATCATCAATCACACCCATAGCAAACTACAGATATTATTCCACAATTTCTCATAGAAAACTTAATAAAAACTCTCCCTCTTATTGTTTTCTCTAGTGTTTGTTCACCAAGTAATTTTATCATATATAAATTCATATAGTTGAATACAAAACAAGAAATCTCTTTTAAGTAAATATATTCAAACTATGAAACTACTCAAATTAAGGATCCTACTTGAATCGAATTTGTTTTACATGCTCAAACTTGAGAAATGTTCTGAACAATGACTAATCCCCTCAAAGAAACTCAAGAAACTCAAACCACTCTCCCGTGAGATAATAATTTTACCATCACATTTATCAAAGAAAAAGAACAAGAGACAAAGGAGCAATACGATATGCAAATCCTATGGAAGCCAAAAGTAGAAGCATATATAAATAAATTACATCTTAAGTGCTGTAAGGAAAGAAGTCTTACGGGTGTATGACAAACCATAATTTCTGTTCTAGAAACAATTTTTTTATTCTAGACCCGTTTCTAGAATAGAAATCCGTTTAATAAACTTATTCCGTTTTTCTATTTCTGGAATAATAGGTTTGGAATAGAAATCATAAGTAGAAATTTTCTACTTCTCTATTTCTGGAACAGAAATGAGAAATAAATTTTTTTTTCATTGTTTGTCAACTGGTCCTTCATCTGTTGCCGCCGACCACCGTCCGTCGGTCGCCGACCGCCCGCCACCACCGCCGCCAATCATCGGTCGCTGGCCGCCAATCGTCGGTCGCCCGCCACCGCCGCCGCCGCCACCGTCCGCCGCCGTCCGAAAAGAAGAAATTTTTTGTGTCGTTATCAAACGAATTTCTATTTTTAGAGTAGAAATTTTATATCGTTATCAAACGGTTATTTTTGCTTAGAAACTCTTCTAGAAATAGAAATAGAAAAATCTATTTCTGGAACAGAATAGTTGTCATGCGCGCCCACGTTCTCTCACCAAGCTCACTCTCCTTCGAATTCAATTTCCAGGTTTAAATTGCAGCCCGGTCCACACCGATAGAGAAAGAAAAAACCACGAATTATGACCCCTCGAATACGAAAGCCACGCTGCTGCGAAGTAGGCGACCGAGCACCGAGAAAGGATTGAGCTTTTTCATCTTCAGAACAGAGTAAAGCCAAGCTCATTCAAAAACAAATCGTTGGCCCCGAGTAAATGCGAACAGTATAGCGACCTGTGACTGCGACCACAGCGAAATTCCGCAATGTCGCACGTACCCTTCACCGATGTGCCCCTGCACAGACAATCCGACTGCCAATTTAAAACCAGTGGAGGACAGAGGAACACGCCCGGCTTAAAAATTCGCCATGACCAAACCAATCAGTTCGTCTAATTGTGAACGAACTCACCCGAAATTCATCATCATTCCTCGAGCTCAGAAGCCCAAAAATGAAAACTAAAAAGCCGATTTGAACTCGAAAGCCAAAGCATCATTGCGCCAAAAAGCAAAGAGAAGAAAAAGAAAAGAGAAAGGCAGAGCTTTTCTTAGATTAGTTTCTGTCGAAAAAACTCATTTCACAGTGACTAAGTAGAACATTCTTGCATCAAGAATGCACTCTCGCTTATAGCAGCGATGTAACAACCTAAAATATGAATGTCAGCAAATGCATATGTGCACAAATGCAGGACATGTATCGCTTACAGTTCAACATGTAGTACAGTAAGATCAACATCACAGTGCCCAATAAGACTACACCGCTTTTGAGAATATGCATCTAGGTTGTTAGTTTCCTCAATAGTTGTGTACATCTGAAGTTCAATCGATCAGAGGATTATCTAGTATGTAAATTGTCAAATCAAAACTCAAATGCAAGGTTATGACAACCAACAAGCCACAATGACACAAAAGTGAAGTACAGGAGTTGAACTAAAATTGCCAGGATGCATCAAAATTACAGATTTTGCTTCCATGAACAATCACTTCTCCTTCATCTGAGCTTGAATTATCTGGAAGCAGAGGGTAAGCCTTTTCTCTGTCTAAGATTTGAGTAAATGAACTTCTGCTAAAACCACTGAAGACGTCCATCTGAATGGAACTTTTGAGTCTTTTATACCAATCCTCCCCACATAGGAAGGACAACAATACTTCTCCATCTTGAGGAGATCGATGAGTGTAATCAGTGAATATATGATCTCCCAGTGAAGATTCAGGAGATGAAAAGCACATGAATCTCAAATCAGAATCACATTCAAGGGAGAGCATCGAACCATTGGTTAGAGGGTGATCATGTCTCTCACTGAAGCCCTTGTTGATGAACTGATCCAGTTCTGGAGGTGAGAGCACTGCATATGAGTCATCAAAATCGTGATCTTCAGCCTGGCGAGAATTATATAAATTGTGTGACAAAGAACAAGGAAGATCACTAAAAATTGCAATATCTTCCTTCCTGTTATATTGTGTTTCATGATCATGGTTGTGAAAGCTGGTTGAAGGAATTTTTGATGGACAAGACTTTAAAGGATAATGAGAAGAGACAGAGAATGCAGGTGATTCTCTCCCACCAAACCCGGATTCCAGAGTCTGTTGGCCATAATATGTTTCAAGATCATTATTGTGAAAGCTCATCGATTGGCATTGTGATGGCCAATACTGTGAAGGATAATGAGATGGGACAAATAATGCAGATAACTCGCTCCCAACAAACCCAGATTGTAGAGTCCGCGGGTCATAATGTGTTTCAAGATCATCGTCGTGAAAGCTTGTTGGATGGCATAGCAATGGACAAAATTTTGAAGGATAATGAGATGAGACAGAGAATGCAGATAATTCCCTCCCACCAAACCTAGATTCTAGAGTCTGCTGGCGATCATTGTACCGGTACGTCAGCAATGCCGGTGCTGTAGTGACCTCTCTACTTTGACGAACTAAGCATAAGTCTCTTTCATTATTCTTATTGTCGAGAACCCATCCCCATTCTGAATCACGTGTCTCCTCTTCAATCAAGGATTTATTTGGAGCTTGGAATTCATCCTGGACAAACCAAATGAAATGGAGGTATCCAATATCGGAAAGAAGCAGAATTTTTTGCATAGTATGGAGATGGAGCTCTTAGAATCTTTAATTGTCCATTGGTTACCTCAGATTCCGGCCAAGTAACGGTCTTGAAGGCAACAACATCTGGAAGATAATCTGGGATAATTCTTTCCATAGAATTTTTTAGCCACCCAGAAGATGGAGAACAGTCCAAATACTGTCCACCTTCAGCTTCCAGAAAGTCCCATGTGCAATTATGATTAAACTCTTTTAACTGAATACCAGACTGAGGATAAGCATGCAGTTTAGAGCTCATGCTGGAGTCAAATTGCTTCCTATCAAGATTTGTAGAATCCTGTCAAAAGTATTGGTTACTCGGTAACAGCAATTAGGAAATAACCAAATAACTATTCCACAAGACTAAAAATACAAGCATACATTGTCCTCATTGCTCATTGGTTTTAGGCGACTTAAGAGTACGGAAACAAAACCATACCTATCGGAAATTCCAAAAGTCCCCAGTAAGAGTCATTCAGCCAAAAAGAAGAAACATAGACATACGAGCAGCAATGCTTCTTACCCCTTGGAGCAGAGTTCATCAATTTCAGGAAAGGAGGTAGTTTTGACCCACCAAAGTAGATTCTCCCTCTTCTTAGGAAAGAATTCACCACACTTATAGATATACGAAGTCCCTGAAGATAGTTTCAATTTTTCAGATAAGCAACTTGAGGTATTTTAAAAGAACATGACCAACCTAAACATAAGAACAGCTGCAGAGTGATAGATGTATTTAATAATTTAGATGGCCAAGGTGAAGGAGATAAATAGAGGAAACCGTAGACAATCATATCAGTATAGAAATCTTAGGGCGAGGGTGATTTCCTAAATGGGAACCACTGTGCTGAGGTAAAGGAGACTATCAAACAGTAATGAATGTCATGCCTGAAATGAAGATATAAAACAAATAAGAGCTTGCACAAGGCTGTAAACGAGTCAAAGCAGTATGGGACTCAGTCATGAATAATGCACTGCATTCCACAAAGAAATAACTTATTGACGACGCTGGCAAGAATTTTATAACGCGGACCTGGTTTTCTGGAAACACTTCCAACTGGAGATTGAAGTGAGGCAAAATTGTTAGGTGTAACATCCTGGTGAAGCAGTGACGACCCAGATTCCTTATGGACACTATCAGCCACATGGGTACCTGCTGAAAGAAGATAGAAATAGTCAGTACATTCTGCATTACAAAGTGAGCAAGATAAAGTTTCTCAACCTACTGCTGAGATTGTGATCAGCTATGAACTTCGTAGCTGGAGTGGCCTTATTTTGCATGGAACGGGAGCTACATCTGTGACCTTTGTTCTCCTTCAATTTCTTGAAAAATGCATACTCAGAGGTCTTCGGGACATCAGCTGCATGTCATGTTCATGTTTTGGTTATAAAATTGAATTCATCATGATTACATACTAAATGCTAGTGTGTTTTAAGATAATGGAGCAAAAAACAATTGTTGTGTCTGCTCAGAGAGCAATCATTTGCACATGAACTTACATAATCGAACACCAGCTCCTTCTTGAGTTATAGCTTCATCTTCCCTGAAGCCTAAGCAGTTATCCTCACAATGATCATCAAGCCTAACTCTCTTTCTGCTCCCAATCTCTTAACAAAATAAAGAAAACAAATACCCTTCTTAGCTCATTCTCATAACAATAAGTGTTGCTCTTCTGTCGTTGTGGCTCTAGTATGCATGCGCCGTAGATATACATTGAGAAGAAGGACGCTAGATTCATGGATGAGAGCCGACACCCGCCGCTAATTGCAAACCTATCCAAATACAATAACAGAATAAAATTCTATTCCTAATTAATTTACAAAACAAAAATACTTCTGCGATTGCTTCACGTTATGCCGCTTTGCAAGGAAACATCCCGACAGTAATGCGAGAAATGCACCGACTCTACCGATACCTAATCCGAAACTGACATTACTAAAGAAAACGCTGCGAAGAGCCCTAAGTTGGAGAATCAAACCAATTCACGAACTTTGGACAGGCGAAGCCATTCGCATCCACGAATCGAACTTCGGGTGGGGAGAGCTATACCTTGACCCGATCGAGGGTTCATTACCGGGGCCGAACGGGCGCCGGAGCTCCGAGATGAGCGAGAGCCAGCTCCAGCTCCGGCGGGAGCCCGCACGCGCGGTCGACTTCCGGCGTTCGTTTTCGGAGCGACGATCTCCATTGTCGACCTCGACAACACAGTGATCCGATCCGATCCGATCGAAGAAGGATCAGATGATCATCATCTGGCGAAATCGAAACCCTAAGCGAAGTGGCCGGATGCGATGACGGAGCGGGAAGGAGTAAGCGAGAGAGACAGAACATTTTGCGCGCCAAGACGGAGGTTTCGGTTCATAAAATGTGAAAATAGAAATGTCGTGGCAAAAAGAGAAGAAGCATAATTAGTTTTAATTTTATGGTTAAAATATTAGTATTTTTTATGTGATGGCAGGGACCTGATCGAATATCCTTTACCAAATATTAATTTATATATACACTTTTTTTTTTGCTTTGTTATAAGAGCAATTGCCATATTACGGTAATGATCATTATCAAAGAAGGATGCTACTAAACTTTGAAATTTCAATTTGGGATACGTAGAATTGGCTTCTAATTTTGGGCATCATTCATAGCGTGATTTCTTATTCGAGTAAGAGAGGGAGAAGCTTAATTTCCATCATCGGGAAAATAATGCCAATCTTTCCCTCTTTTTCACTAAAGAAATGTATTAATAGGTCAAAAGTCTCAACAAGACAAAAGTCAATTTACAATGAAGTCAAACTCGGCGTCTTGATTAATTATTTTGAATATATCATAATCCCATACGGTTCATTACGTGGAATTAGGTATTAACCTTATTCTTGAGCAATAGAGTAGAGAGGTGGTCCTTTTTTCTTGCATTTAACTTGTGATTTTCTTATGAAAGTTCTTTTTCTTCCTTTATATATTTTAGGTGATCATCGTGAAATTAATATTGGATAATTCAATTCCATTGTCGTTGGTGGTCTAATTCAACAAATGAACTGAACTTTCCATGCACCAACTCTCTGCAAATTGTCTCTGAAGTCAAAGATTGAACAAGAAGGATCTAGATTGATGAATGCGTGATCACCAAGGTCGTAGACTTCAAGATAAAAAAACCAAGTTTGACTCAAGAACAAAAACCAAGTTTGACTTTGTCAACAAAAAACTCTCAAAGAGCTCAATAAGAATCCAACCCATCGCAGATCAGGACTCGGAAGAAGAAGGACATTGTTCTAATAAGTTGGGGTTCATGGAGGGAGTCAAGTTGCTCGGAGCTTGGCCTAGTCTTTTCAGTAACAGAGTTATATGCGCTCTCAAGCTCAAGGGAGTGGAATATGAGTACGTGGAGGAAGATCTCGGCAACAAGAGCGATGAATTGTTGCGGTGCAACCCAGTTCACAAGAAGATCCCTGTGCTCATCCATGGAGGGAGACCCGTTGCAGAGTCCGCTGTAATACTGGAGTACATCGAAGAGAGTTGGCCACAAAACCCTCTGCTTCCTCAAGATCCTTACGAGAAGGCCGTGGCCCGGTTCTGGATCAAATTCAATGAGGACAAGGTGTGTTACGAACATCGAAATGGAATTGTTTTCTGTGATAGATTTATTAAAATATTTCAGTCAAGATTTCTTTTTTGAGAACTAGGTTCGGTTCATGTCTCAATAGCCTTGATCTCGACTTTAGCTTGAAGTGAAAACAGAATTTCCATGAAAAATGTAAGAAATTCTATCTAATTAGATCACGGTAAATCTTGTGATGTTATTCAGGACAAGATGACCCTAAAGAGCTACACAATATAATTAAAGAAAGCTATAAGCATGGTTAAATCCTCCTTCCACTATCTAACGATGAACATTCTGGGTGATGAGGTCCCAATTTTCGTCAAATTCGTTCAAAGCACAGGGGAGCAACAGGAGGAGGCCAAAAAAGAAGCCAAGAAAGTCCTGAAAACCATTGAAGAACATGCTCTTAGAGAGGAGGACAACTTCTTTGCTGGGGACAAAATTGGCTTGCAAGATTTGGTCTTTGGATGGCTAGCTTGGTGGCTTCAAGTCATGGAAGAACTGGCCGGCGTGAAATTATTGGAAGCTAGCGAATATCCTCGCCTGCACAGATGGGCGCAGAATTTCAGAGCGCATGATGTGATCGGAAGCAACCTTCCGGAGCGTGAGGCCCTGCTTGCCTACTTCAAGCGCCACATGGAGACTTCCATTGCGTCTTCTCCATCAGCAGTGTAGTCGTGTGGACCGAGTCTTGATGATGACTTTTACTTTTCGTGAGCAAGTTCTGCTAATAAATTTCCAGAGTCTCCGTGTGAATTTATGTAATGAGTAGTGATGGTCCTAAAATGTGCTTATGCATGCTATTTAAATATAGGAAAGTATGAGGTTGGTATGTCGAAAAATTGATTGACTGGAAGATATGAACTTAACAGAGAAGGAAATTGCATATTTGTCGCTATGGATGAGATTCATTATTCAGGTATGATGCGTTTTTCCATTACGATTTGCGTCGAATCCTTCTTGTTCACTAATCCTTGACGCTCTCCCTATAAAAAGCTATGCAACTAGAACTCTCAGGTCCACATGAGCAAGAAATACTATGTCTCGCAGTTTTGGATCAGTTGCCAGATAATTTGCATCGACGCATAAACTTTCTGCGTCAATCATTTATTTTTGGAGCAAGTGCTGTCTTCCTTCAAAAACCTTTGCACGGAAGAGCAGATTTTTCTGCTTCGACTTTGACAGGTAATCCCAATGTAGCAAATATGTTTGTACTAGCACAAGGCCGGGGCACCAAGACTATTCATTTGACTCATTTCGGTTATAGCTAGTGCGTTCTAGAATGAGATTACGATAAGTCTCATCTCTGCACATAAATCATGCAACAACATAACCACTGTTAAATTAATGTCTCAAGTTTGAATTCGGATGACGATTTGTTAAATCGAATTTGTTGATAAAATTTTCCCAAGTAGATTTCAAGTTAGATGATGAAGCCTTTCTTTTCTTGGACTCCTTATAGCTGCAGAAATGAGGAAATAAAATAAAATAAAATAAAAGGAGCAAAAGTTATCCATCTGCAGGTTATTCGTGGAAGTCGTCTTTGGGTTTGCTCGTGCTCTGTTTTGAAATCTCTGCATGAAACAAGTCCGAGTTTCTATTTTGAATGCCTCTGCAAGTTATTATGGTGGGGCCTTTGCACGTACACGGTTAGTTGGAAAGCGTCTTTACAAGATCACATTACATTGTCTTCGACTGAGGCAGAGTACATGGCACTAACCTTTGTAGCGAAAGAGGTGATATGGTTATAAAGTTTGCTCTTGGACTTTGGGTTAGAATAGAATAGTGTGGATATACATTGTAATAACCAAAGTGCAATATATTTGGCATATAATCCAATTTATCACGAGCGAACGAAGCATATCAATAGAGAAAGAAATTGCATATTACATTTCAGTGCCAAGTCAGCAATTTCCGCCAGTAAGTTTGATGGTGTTAACTTTATAAGTCAATTAAATCAATTTGATAAGTTTTAGGAGTTAATTGCACTTTTTACAAGTTTTAGAACTTCGATTGTATTTATCTCTTTAGTCGACCAAGGAATGCTAGCTCCACTAGTTTAACAATTAAACCAGTGTTCATTCAGCTATCACGTGTATGAGATCATCAAAGTTAATAAAACGTCCTGGCTGGTGTGACAAAGTCCCTGATTTTCGTCAAAGTTTTTTCACACCACAGGGAAGCAACAGGAGGTGGCAACAAATGAAGCCAAGAAAGTCTTGAAAACCATTTTGTTCCTAGTCTCCGACTTGGGAGTTTCATGTCCTCGCAAGAATTTCAGTTTCATGCACTAATGAACTGTCAAGAAAAACTTTTTGTTTTTTTAAGAGTGCATTTGATAATATTTCTGTTAATTAATATTTTGTTCATTTCCTAATATATATGACTAAATTGGCACAAATACAAAAGGTTTATGACTTTTTTAACACTTTTTCCTAATATTTATGTTAATAAAATTTTGTTCATTTCTACTCGGTAGACAATTTTCTGAGCAAAATAGCACCTTTAGTGCAAACCTAAAATTTCTATTCTTGAAATAGAAAAAAAAAAAAAAAGCATTTGATATAACCTCAATTTTTTTGTGAATGTGGAGTTTTTTAAAAAAAAAAAATCTAATAATTTTCTTTGATTTTTCTTCTTCTTTTTTTCTCCCTTCTTTCTCCTCTAGCTGGTCGCCAACTATCAAAGACAAGGGCTGGTGAGGTGGACCTCGCCAACCTCGCCAAGATCTGGTAAGATTGAACCTTGCCCAACCATAGCGAGATTTGCTTGAGGCTAGCGAGGTCCACCTCTAATTGGCCCTCGTCTCTAATCGATGCCGAGACCCAACAACCGGCTAGAGGAGGAAGAACAAGGAAGGAAAAAACAAGAAAATAAAAAATATGACCTTATTTCAGAAATTTTTCTTAGAATAAAAGGGCAATTTTTTTTTTTACTTTTTATTTCTATTTAAAATTTATTCCTTGGCGTGATCCCCCAACCAACGATGGCCCTTGGCCTAGCTAGGCAAGGGTCAGTGACCCCCTATGAAGCACCGACACTCTTCAATGATTAGCAAGCTTAACTCTCTTTCTGCTCCCAATTTCTTAACAAAATTAAGAAATCAAATACCCTTCTTAGCTCATTCTCATAACAAGAAGTCTTGTTCTTCTGTCGTTGTGGCTCTCGAATGCATGCGCCGTAGATATACATTGAGAAGAAGGATGCTAGATTCATGGATGATAGCCGACACCCGCCGCTAATTGCAAACCTATGCAAATACAATAACAGAACAAACTTCTATTCCTAATCACGCGCATGGAACTCCATAACAGATCAATGGAAGCCCCACAGGAAAAAGACAAGCAAAGAACCAATATCTCCGACAAATCAAAAAGCGCTACCAGAAACAAATTCCGCGATCTCTCCACATTACGCTGCTCTGCAAGGAAACATCCCGACAGTAATGCGAGACACGCACCGACTCTACCGATAACTAATCCGAAACCAACATTACTAAAGAAAATGCTGCGAAGAGCCCTAAGTTGGAGAATCAAACCAATTCACGAACTTTGAACAGGCGAAGCCATTCGCATCCACGAATCAAACTCGGGCGGGGAGAGCTATACCTTGACCCGATCGAGGGTTCATTACCGGGGCTGAATGGGCACCGGAGCTCCGAGATAAGCGAAAGCCAGCTCCTGTGGGAGCCCGCACGCAAGGTCAACTTCCGGCGTTCGTTTTCGGAGCGACAATCTTCATTGTCGACCTCGACAACACAATGATCTGATCGAAGAAGGATCAGATGATCAGCGAAATCGAAACTCTAAGCGAAGCATCAGGATGTGATGGCGGAGTGGGAAGGAGCAAGCGAGAGAGACGGAACATTTTGCGCACCAAGACGGATGTTTCGGTTCATAAAATGTGAAAATAGAAATGTCGTGGCAAAAAGAGAAGAAGCATAATTAGTTTTAATTTTATGGTAATATTAGTTTCTTTTATGTGATGGCAGGGTCCTTGTCAAATATCCATTACCAAACATTAATTTATATATACACTTTCTTTTTTGTTCCAAGAGCAGTCACCATATTATGGTAACAATCATTATTGAAGACGGGTGCTACTAAATTGTGAAATTTCAATTTGGGATACATAGAATTGCCTTCTAGTTTTGGGCATCATTCATAGTGTGATTTCTTGTTAGAGAAAGAGAGAAGCCTTATTTCCATCGTTGGGAGAACAATGCCAATCTTTCCCTCTTTTTCACTAAGGAAATGCATCGATAGATCAAAAGTCTCAATAAGAAAAAAGTCAATTTACAAGTAAGTCAAACTTGGCGTCTTGATTAAATATTCCGAATATGTCATAATCCCGTACGGTTCATTGAATTATGTGGAATTAGGTATTGGCCTTATTCTTGAGCAATAGAATAGAGAGGTGGTCCTTTTTTCTTGCATTTCACTTGTGATTTTCTTATAAAAGTCTTTATTCTTCTTTTATATATATATATATATATATATTTAGGTGACCCTGATGAAATTAATATCAGATAATTCAATTCCATTGCCATTTATGGTCTAATTCAACAAATGAAATTAACTTTCCATGTACCAACTCTCTGCAAATTGTCTCTGAAGTCGAAGATTGAACAAGAAGGGTCTAGATTAGTGAATGCGTGATCACCAAGATGCACGATCACCAAGGTCTCAGACTTCAAGGAAAAAAAAACCAAGTTTGACTTTGTCAACAAATAACTCTCAAAGAGCTCAATAAGAATCCAACCCATCATAGATCAGGACTCGGAAGAAGAAGGACATTGTTCTAATAAGTTGGGGTTCATGGAGGGAGTCAAGTTGCTCGGAGCTTGGCCTAGTCTTTTCAGTAACAGAGTTATATGGGCTCTCAAGCTCAAGGGAGTGGAATACGAGTATGTGGAGGAAGATCTCGGCAACAAGAGCGATGAATTGTTGCGGTGCAACCCAGTTCACAAGAAGATCCCTGTGCTCATCCATGGAGGGAGACCCGTTGCAGAGTCCACTGTAATACTGGAGTACATCGAAGAGAGTTGGCCACAAAACCCTCTGCTTCCTCGGGATCCTTACGAGAAGGCTGTGGCCCGGTTCTGGATCAAATTCCATGAGGACAAGGTGTGTTACGAACATCGAAATGGAATTGTTTTCCGTGATAGATTTATTAAAATATTTCTGTCAAGATTTCTTTTCTGAGAGCTAGGTTTGGTTCATGTCTCAATAGCCTTGATCTCGACTTTAGCTTGAAGTGAAAACAGAATTTCCATGAAAAATGTAAGAAATTCTATCTAATTAGATCACGGTAAATCTTGTGATGTTATTCAGAACAAGATGACCCTAAAGAGCTACACAAGATAATTAAAGAAAGCTATAAGCATGGTTAAATCCTCCTTCCACTATCTAACCATGAACATTGTGGGTGATGAAGTCCCCAATTTTCGTCAAATTCTTTCAAAGCACAGGGGAGCAACTGGAGGAGACAAAAAAAGAGGCCAAGAAAGTCCTGAAAACCATTGAAGAACATGCTCTTAGAGAGGAGGACAACTTCTTTGCTGGGGACAAAATTGGCTTGCAAGATTTGGTCTTTGGATGGCTAGCTTGGTGGCTTCAAGTCATGGAAGAACTGGCCGGCGTGAAATTATTGGAAGCTAGCGAATATCCTCGCCTGCACAGATGGGCGCAGAATTTCAGAGCGCATGATGTGATCGGAAGCAACCTTCCGAAGCGTGAGGCCCTGCTTGCCTACTTCAAGCGCCTCATGGAGACTTCCATTGCGTCTTCTCCATCAGCAGCGTAGTCGTGTGGACCGAGTCTTGATGATGACTTTAACTTTTCGTGAGCAAGTTCTGCTAATAAATTTCCAGTCTCCGTGTGGATTTATGTAATGGGTAGTGATGGTCCTAAAATGTGCTTATGCATGCTATTTAAATGTAGGAAAGTATGAGGTTCGTATGTCGAAAACTTGATTGACTGGAAGATATGAAATAAACAGAGAAGGAAATTGCATATTTGTATTTGTCGCTATTGATGAGATCCATTATTCAGGTATGATGCGTTTTTCCATCACGATTTGCGTCTAATCCTTCTTGTTCACTAATCCTTGACGCTCTCCCTATAAAAAGCTAAGGCCCTGCATGGTAATGTTCTTTTTTTTTTTTTTTTTTAAACAATTTTTGTGTTTTTTTGTTCCAGGGAACAAAAAAAGAACAGAAACGCGTTTGTTTGCGTTTTTGTTCCAAATCTATTTTTTGTTCCCTGGAACACTTTTGGAAACAAACAAGAAACAAGAAAAACTTGTTTCTTGTTTCAAACAAAAATAAAAAACATATTTTCTCTCTCCTCCCTTTTTCTTCTCTTTTTCTTTTCTCTTTTTTCTTTGGCCGGTCACCGGCCTCGGCCATGGCCGGCGACCGGCCAAGAGGGCCGGCGACCTTGCCCGGCGTCTCCGCCCCCGGCGAGGCTCGCCTCGCCTTGGTTGGGCGAGCTCGGGCTCGCCGGATCCGGGCGAGCTCGAGCTCGCCCGGCTCGAGGCAAGGCTGGGCGAGGTCGGGCTCGCCCGATCCGGCGAGCCCGAGCTCGCCCGCCACCGGCGAGGCTCGGCCTCGCCGGGCCATCGCCAAGCGACGCCGGCTGGAGGTGGCCCGGCGAGGCCGAGTCTCGCCGGTGGCTCGGGCGAGCTCGGGCTCGCCGGATCTAGGCGAGCCCGACCTCGCCCGGCCAAGGCGAGGCCGCCGGCCCTCGTCGGCCGGTCGCCGGCCATGGCCGGAGCCGGCGACCGGCCAAAAGAAGAAAAAAAAAAAAATAAAAAGAAAGAAAAAAAATAAAAATATTAAAAAATTAAAAGAAATAAAAAAAGAATACAAATTTACCAAACGTGTTTCTATTCATTTTTTATTCCTGGAACAAGTTTACCAAACGCGTTTTTGTGTTTAAAAATTGTTCCCCGGAACAGAAACACTTTTTTCTATTTCTGTTCCCTGGAACAATTTTTAAACAGAAATGTTACCAAACGCACCCTAAGTAACTAGAACTCTCAGGTCCACATGAGCAAGAAAACTCCTTAATGACCTCAAACTTGAGGCTCTGCTTGCAGTACAGACTCGAGTTTTATCCCGGTACAGCTTCATCGTTTCCGTACTGTAGAACGATCAAGAAGTAAAGTCAATATCTTTTTCCCTATGCACTGTCCATCTTGGAGTGCAGTAAGAAAAGATGTGCCAGTATGCTCTTAGTCTCGAATATGGAAGTCTACATGTCCTTGTGAGATTCGAGAATCTCAGTTTTGCGCATGTCTAAGCTGTCATGAAAATCTTTCTGCTATTTAAGAAGACAAAAGGCCATGTATTCAAGAGATAGCAGAGCAAGCAACCGATAATACATATACGGACGCTCCACAGCACAACTATTCAGAAACTCATGTACTTAAACAAAATCAGCGAAAGAAGTACATTAGTGTTCAGGTTTGATAATAACAAATTGCATCAGGGCCTCATAATGGATGGATGGGCTCGATGAAGCAGGATGGGTGCTACCTGATAAAGGGAAAAAATCATGTGAAGATAATGAATTTTATGACGTACGCAGAGGGGTTTCCCAGTTATCATTCTAAGTTGATAAAGTGTCCTCGCCGTCACTAGTTTACCCAAGGCCATACCTGAAATTTCTCGAAGTAGTTTTAATTTGACTACTTATCACTATTCTCTAATCCTATCGAAATACTATCTCTCGCTGTTTGGATCAGTTGCCAGATAATTTGCATCGACGCATAAACTTTTTGCGTCAATCATTTATTTTGAAGCAAGTGCTGTCTTCCTTCAAAAACCTTTGCAAGTGCTGTCGGGGCGTACTACAATTACCTCAAAAGAGGTAAAGTCCGCCTTATTCTCTAAGGAGTGGTAGAGAAAGTTGTGAGATGATGGTCTGGCGCAAAGAATAGCGCAAGCATTGACGATTCGGGGTAGAGAATAACATCGAGGGCCTAGAAGCAGTAAAGGTAAAAGCATATCGAAATCACGCCATAGAAAGTCCAAGGGACGCATAAATGTTTTGAGTGTCACAAGGAGGGGCACATCAGGAGAGATTGTCCAAAGCGGAGGAATAAAACTGATAGGTAGAATGTCACAAGCAGTGCGGCAAACGTTGCCGAGGGGAGCAATAGTGATGCAGAAGCTGTTTTATGTGTGATTACTACTTCGTCAAGAGATGAATGGGTGCTAGATTCGGGGTGTTCTTATCATATGTTAGTAGAGTTCTTTTGGAGAATAACTGTCGCGACCTACCCTTGGGGGGAGGGAACGGGTTTAGGGGTATTGCCTAAAAGATAGGCTTAAGGCCCATGATTAGGCGCAGGCTCTCCCAAGCTCATACCCCACGTGACATTGGGATATTTTTTAAAGAATTTTGCGTAAAATGAATCGCCACTAGCCTATTGGGGTCAGCTAGAAACCAAGTGAAGCATGGGAGCGTGCCTCACTTCCTACGTAACCAGAGAATCTAGGTTCGGGGACTTGATTACACTAATTAACCAATTAGTGCCCTTTCGGTACCTAATCTTGTTCATTTTAACAAAATGATTTTTGGCAGACAGTTTGAATTGATTTTATACTTATCCACTAACATGTGAGGTGACCATGCAGGTGCGCAATCATTAAAGTAATAATCATAACTAGCAAGATCCTAATTGCATTAAAAATTAAACATTTGCAATTAAACTTAGATAGATATGCGAATTAAACATGCAATAGTCGAAATAAAAGCAAATAAAAATCTAATTACACTAAGAATGCGAAACGTAACAACTCTTAACCAAGCCCCAACATTTTTGGAATTTCGAAATTTTTAATTTTTTGTAATTAATTTTAATTTTTAAAATTTTTTGTAGTTTTTTAATTTTTGGATTTTCGAAATTGTTTTAGTTTTTTTTTTAAATTTTTTTTTTAATTAATTTTGTTTTTTTTTAAGAAAAAATCGAATTTTTTAATGCTTTTAGAGTTTTGAACTTTCAGAAATATTTTTGAATTTTTATTATTTTTTCGAAATTTTTTATTTATTTATATATATATTTTTTAATTTTTTGAAAATTTTTGAATTTTTAATATATTCTTAATATTTAATTCGGAAAAAACGGATCCGGATCGGGTAAACCCAATTCCGACCCGCGGACCCAATCCGAACCGGTTGATTTTTTTAAAATAATAATAATAATAATAATAATAATAATAATAAATTTAAATTTTTTAAAAAAAAATGCGCATTCCCCCTGCAAATTCTCCTTCCCAAGACCAACCTTCCTTTTTTTGGTTTGACTTTTTTACTTTTTTTCTTTTTTTCTTTCTCTTCTTTTTCTTTTGTTTTACTTTTGGTCTTCTTCTCCTTCGCTGGAATCCCTGCACGTTCACAGCTCCCTTTTTTTTTTTTACCGATTCCTCGCTCTTCACCGAAGCTCGACCAAACGACACCGATCGAAGCAAACGGCACTCCGCCACCGAAGCACCACCTACCGATCATCCAACACGACCGGCATAGACCACCGTCGGCCACGAACTCCGGCGACCATAAACCCAAATCCGACGCAACGAGAGGTTTCGTCAATTCAAATACATGCAAAAATATCGCACAAACCACTCAAAAACACAATGAATACAGGAAGGCAACAAGGATTCGGCAAGCACAGGGGCAAAAATGAGTCGGTCCGGAGTCAAAACGCAAGCTACTCTTCGGTTTTCCTTAAGGCATTTGTCGAACACATGGTCTGCATTAATGAAACGAGAAGGTTTTCTCTCGATCGAAACTCAAATCGAGCTTAGGCTTCTACACGAGCATACTAGCACGCACAGAAATATCAATAGAGGCTCAGTGGGACCGAAGCTCGCTTGGATTGGTCAGTCGCGGGTTCCGACCCGACGACTTACAAAAATGGAGCATACATGAGCAAAGAGCAAAGAAGACCTACTTGGTTCAACGAGAAGAGTTGCGACGGACGGCAACTCACGAACGGACGACCGATGGCAGCCAAAACACTCCTTCCACTTCACTCTCTCGGATCTCTCTCGCTTCAATCTCCCTCTCCACTCTCTCTGTCTTTTTCTTTCAGCTCGCGTGCGCGTGCACCTGGCTCGCCAACCAGCGGACCCTGCCAAGCGGCTCTGACCTCGCCCGATCCTGTTGCGCCTGCCACCATCAGATCTCCCTGTCCCTTGCTTTCGGCTTCGCTTTCTCTTTTCTTCGCAGGTTCCCTGTGCAGCCAACGGCTAGAGGAGAAAGCAGGGGAGTGGGCTGGGCCGAGAGGGTAAAGGGGCTGGGCGGTGGCGCGGGCTTCTTTCAATTTTTTTTTTCTTTTATAATTAAAATTTTTATTTTGATTTTGATTTTTGAAAAATGAAAAATAAAAAAATAAAAACTAGGTGTCAACAATAACACAATCTGTAAGACTGTGGGGACAGGGACAATTCGGATCGGAATGCACGATGGGGTGGTTCGCACATTGACAGATGTGAGGCATATACCAAAGATCAAGAAGAATCTTATTTCTCTAGAGACACTCGATGACATCGTGTGTAGGTACATCGCTGAAGGTGGAGTACTAAAGATCTCTCGAGGTGCCATGACAGTGATGAAGGGGAATAAAGTGAATACTTTCTATCATCTACTAGGAGAGACCATGACCGGAACTGTTGCACTTTCATCAGGTGAGTCAGACTCTAACTTGACTCAATTATGACATATGCGTTTGGGGCACATGAGTGAGGCGAGTATGACGATGCTGAGTGAAAATGGGGTTGTTGAAGGGTCAAAAGACAGGGAAGTTGGACTTATGTGAGTACTGCATCTTTGGGAAGCAACACCGAGTTAAGTTTACTACAGCTATCTATTTGACCAAACGACCAGTTGAATATATTCATTCAGACGTCTAAGGCTCGTCTTCGATTCCTTCAAAAGGAGGTGCCTGATATATGTTGACATTTATCGACAATTATTCGATGAATGTATGGGTATACTTTCTGAAGCACAAATATGATGTGTTTGACCAGTTCAAGAAATTTAAGGCATTGATTAAGAAGCAGTCAAATAAACAAATCAAGTGCCTGAGAACTTATAATGGTATGTAGTTTTGTGGTAAAGATTTTAATGAGGTCTACGAAAAAGAAGCTATTGTATGACACCACATAGTACCTGGGACACCATAGTAGAATGGCGTGGCAGAACAGAAGAACGGAATTTTGCTTGAGCGAGCTCGAAGCATGCTTTTGCATGCAGGACTTGGCAAGGAATTTTGGGCCAAAGCGGTAAACATGGCATGTTATCTGGTTAATCAATCTCCATCATCTGCTATTGAATGGAAGACTCCTAAGGAAGTATGGTCGGAAAACCTGTTGATTACTCTGGATTACATAAATTTGGATGTCCTGCATATGCTCATGCAAGTGATAGTAAGCTTAAACTGAGGGCGAAGAAGTGCATATTTATGGGTTATGCACATGGGGTGAAAGGCTACCGACAATGGTGCACCGATCCCAAATCACCTAGTTTTCTAATCAGCAGAGATGTGATCTTTGACGAGACTACAATGCTTCAACAGAGGAATTTTGAGATACAACTAGCAGAGAAGACAGACCATGGTGTCATTAGTGAGGTGGAGCTTTAGGTGGAGACTCCGGAGACCTCGAAGGTAACTGAAGTTGAGACTGCAGATGAGGCCGCAGTTCCTGAAGTCGATGATAGTGAACAACTAGCAAAGCCGCAGCACACTATAGCCGTAGATAGATAGAGAAGGCAAATTAAATCACCGGTACGTTATGGTTATACATATATTGCTTATGCATTGACTGTAGGTGATGAGGTGGAGACAAATGAGCCTTCGTCTTACTCTGAGGTGATGGCTAGTTCAAAGTCGTCATAGTGGCTAGGGGCTATGAGTGAAGAGATGGAATCACTCCATCAAAATCAGACATGGGAGCTGGTCAAAGTACCCAAGAGCCAAAAGATTGTCGGAAGTAAATGGGCCTTTAAACGGAAAGAGGCCATTCCCCGTGTTGAGGCAGCGAGGCATAAGGTGAGACTTGCGGCGAAGGGATATACACAGCGTGAGGGCATTGACTACAATGAGGTGTTCTCTCCTATGGTAGACATACTTCTATTCGTGTTTTACTTGCCTTAGTTGCTTCGCGGGATCTCGAGTTAAAGCAGCTAGATGTAAAAACTGTGTTTCTTCACGGTGAGTTCGAGGAGTGGATTTACATGAGGCAACCAAAGGGATTTGCTATTCCAGGTAAGGAAGATCATGTTTGCTTGTTGAAGAAATCTTTGTATAGGCTGAAACAGTCTCCTAGGCAGTGGTATAAATGTTTTGATGCTTTCAGGGCTAGTCAAGACTATTCAAAAAGTCAGATGGATAGTTGTGTTTACTATAGGAGATTAGAGAATGGTTCTTTGATTTATCTACTCTTATATATTGATGATACGCTAATAGCAACTAAGAATATGTTTGATATTGATATGTTGAAGAGGCAATTAAATGCTGAATTTAAGATGAAAGATTTAGGTGCTGCAAAGAAAATTTTGGGTATAGAGATTTGCATGACAGGACTACAAGAGTTTTACGTCTATCTCAAAAGAAATATATTGAGAAGATCATAGCGGGTTTTAATATGTAGTCTGTAAAATCTATAAGTACACCTTTAACGAAGCACTTTAAACTTTCAAATAAATTATCACCGCAGACTGAGAATGAGGAGGAGCATATGTCGCGTGTTCCTTATTCTAGTGCCGTGGGTAGTACTATGTATGCTATGGTGTGCACTAAGCCTGATAATTCACAAGCTGTGAGCGTGGTTAGTCACTATATGAAGCGTCTTGGTAAAGCTCATTGGGAAGCTGTGAAGTGGATCCTCAGATATTTGAAGGGGACAATAGATGTGGGTATAGTGTATCGGAGAGACAGCAATGGCAGTGAGACCACTAGTTTTGTGGATTTGGATCACGCTGGTGACTTGGATGATCGCAGGTCTTTAGCTGGGTACGTATTTACACTAGCGGGTGGTGCAGTTAGTTGGAAAGCGTCCTTACAGGACCACATTGCATTGTCTTCAACTGAGGCAAAGTACATGGCACTAACCTTTGTAGCGAAAGAGGGGATATGGTTATAAAGTTTACTCTTGGACTTTGGGTTGGAACAGAATAGTGTGGATATACATTGTGATAACCAAGGTGCGATATATTTGCAATATAATCCAATTTATCACGAGCGAACGAAGCATATCAACATCAAGTACTACTTCATCCGAGACGTCTTAGCTAAGGGTAATGTTATTGTCAAAAAGATTGCTACAACAGATAACCCAGCAAACATGATGACTAAGTCTGTTCCTTTGGCGAAGCTCAAGCTCTGCTTAAACTCTATTGGCGTCTGTGGAAAGTGAGCGCCCGTCAAGGCGTTAGGAGAGTAGTGTGGATGATGAACATTATAACTTGGCTTCAAACATCAAGCCAAGGTAGAGAATTGTTAAATTAATGTCTCAAGTTTGAATTCGAATGACGATTTGTTAAATCGAATTTGTTGATTAAATTTTCCCGAGTAGATTTCAAGTTAGATGATGAAGCCCTTCTTTTCTTGGACTCCTATAGCTACACACAGGAGGAAATAAAATAAATAAAATGAGCAAAAGTTATCCATTTGCAGGTTATTCATGGAAGTCATCTTTGGGTTTGCTCGTGCTCTGTTTCGAAATCTCTACGTAAAACAAGTCCGAATTTCTATTTTGAATGCCTCTACAGGTTATTATGGTGGGGCCCAAAGTCAATTATTTGACTTTTGCACACAATATTCCAAGGATGGGTTTTTCTTTTGGCTGACAAATAAAAAAGGAAGCCTCTGCACGTACACATAGAGCCAAAAGAGGTGGGCCCTGGTCAAACTTTTGACCTTGGGCACACATATAAATATAAAGCAAGCACACATATAAATATAAAGCAAACGTCCCCCGAAGGTGTGCGGTTGAAAACCCTACGAAAGAAAAGGAGCTGCACGTAGAAGCCGCACATATCAAGCTGAAGAGAGCCACGTGTGAATTATTTGTTTCGGCGTACATAAAGCGTTTTTTTTTTCCGAGCTTGAACGTACGGTAATTTTGTGCCGTGAGTTTATGTTCAAGTGAATTGTTTATTTATAAATACATTGGGTTTTGGGTTAAATCTAGGTGTGGGAAACACTCAAGCGTGTGAGCGATTGTAAATTATGATTCTCTGATTATAGTGGATTATTTGCTACTGGCTCTCCCCGTGGATGTAGATACCAATACTCAGACCGAACCACGTAAATTTTTATTGTCATTATTATCTCTTGTTTATTTCTCTGGTGATTTCGCGTTGACATAAATTGCAAGATTCTGGCATTTCCGCGTATTATATTTCAACAACCACAATGGTCTGAAACTAAGTATCTCTGTGTAAAATCTAATGTCGTACTATGAAATGACAGCTCTAGGGCACCGTAGGGCTTCGAGATCATGCATCCAAGTCGAACTGTTTGTCACCTATAAAGGATTTCAGAGGTGATGTCGTGAAGTGATCGTTGATAATGTACATGTACTTCATGGTTCATGCAATGTCTAATGTACTGTTACGGAGTTTTATAGTATCCCGTTTGCACAAGCTCTCACAATTTCACCTTCATGGAATCGGGGATCTGAACTTTCTTGAAATGGAAAACTTCCGTTTGACAGTAACTAGGATCCTGGTTAGCTCAAACAGAAAGAAACGACATAAGAATGCAACGTTAATTGTGCCGAGTGCGATAGAGCTGTTTGTACATTTTCCCCCTTTATGGATTGGTAAGTTATGCTTGCGATGTCTTTTCGTGTGGTGGACAAGCACAAATGCTGCATATATGTGATCACTTGGTGCTAATTTAGTTAAGGGATAAGTGCGATAGAAGTCCTAAAACTTATTACGAAAATGCGATTGAATTCTAAAATTTGCAAAAAATGTAATTAAGTTCTAAAACTTGTCAAATTGGTTCAATTGAGTCCTAAAGTTAACACCGTCAAACTTGCTAACGAAAAATGCTGACGTGGCGCGAATGTGGCATTTTAAATAATTTTTCATTTTCCACATGGCTTTTTTAATTATTTTTATTCAAAATTAGATTTAAAAACTAAAAAAAAAGAAGCTAAAATTTATTTTTAAAAACTGTTAAAAAAAATAGAGAAAATGAAAGCTCCTCCGCCGCCGCCGCCGCCCATCGCCGAAGGGGCCGAATATGGAGGTGGTGGTTGTCGTCCCCTCTCGGCGATGGGTTGCAACGGCGGCGAAGCTGCCATTTTCAATTATTTGTTTTTAACAATTTTTTAAAAATTAATTTTTAGTTTTTCTTCTTTAGTTTTTAAATCTAATTTAAAAATGAATAAAAATGATTTTACAAAGTCACATGGAAAATAAAATAAAATAAAAATCATTTAAAATGCTATGTCGGTGCCAAGTCAGCATTTTCCGCCAATAAGTTCGACAGCGTTAACTTATGATTCAATTAAATCAATTTGATAAGTTTTAGGACTTAATTGTACTTTTTGCATGTTTTAGGACTCAATTACATTTTTGTAATAAGTTTTAGGAATTCGATTGTACTTATCTCTTTAGTCAACCAAGGAATGCGCTTCACTAGTTTAACAATTAACTAGTATTATCATTAAGCTATCATGTGTCTGAGATCATCAAAGTTAATAAGACGTCCTAGCTGGGGTGACAAAGTCCCTGATTTTCGTCTAAGTTTTTCACACCAAAGGGAAGCAATAGGAGGAGGCAACAAAAGAAGCCAAGAAAGTCTTGAAAACCATTTTGTTCCTAGTCTCCGACTTGGAAGTTTCATGTCCTCGCAAGAATTTCAGTTTCATGCACTAATAAACTGTCAAGAAAAACTTTTTGTTTTTTTAAGAGTGTGTTTGGTAATATTTCTGTTAATAAATATTTTGCTAATTTCTACTCAGTAGACAATTTTCTGAGCAAAAGAGCACATATGGTACAAACCTAAAATTTTTATTCTTGAAATAGAAAAAGAAAAAAAGCATTTGATATAACTTCAATTTTTTTTGTGAATGTGAAGTTTTTTTTCTTAATTTTTCTAATAATTTTCTTTGATTTTTTTTTTCCCTCCCTTCTTCTTTCTCCTCTAGCCGATCGCCGACTATCACAGACAAGGGCTGGTGAGGTGGACCTCGCCAACCTTGCCAAGATCTGGTAAGGTTGAACCTTGCCCAACCATAGCGAGATTTGCTTGAGGCTAGCGAGGTCCACCTCTCATTGGCCCTCCTCTCTAATCGATTGCCGAGACCCCAACGACCGGCTAGAGGATGAAGAATAAGGAAGGAATAAAAATAAAAATAAAAATGACCTTATTTCAAAAAACATTCTTAGAATAAAAGGGCAATTTTTTTTTCTTTTTTTTTCTATTTAAAATTTATTCCTTAGTGTGACCCCCAGCCAACGATGGCCCTTGGCCTAGCTAGGCGAAGGTCAGTGACCTCCTATGAAGTACCGGCACTCTTCAATGATCAGCAAGCTTAACTCTCTTTCTACTCCCAATTTCTTAACAAAATTAAGAAATCAAATACCCTTCTTAGCTCATTCTCATAACAAGAAGTCTTGTTCTTCTGTCGTTGTGGCTCTAGAATGCATGCGCCGTAGATATACATTGAGAAGAATGATGCTAGATTCATGGATGATAGCCGACACCCGCCGCTAATTGCAAACCTATGCAAATACAATAACAGAACAAAATTCTATTCCTAATCACGCGCATGGAACTCCATAACAGATCAATGGAAGCCCCACAGGGAAAAGACAAGCAAAGAGCCAATATCTCCTACAAATCAAAAAGCACTAACAGAAACAAATTCCGCGATCGCTCCACATTACGCTGCTCTGCAAGGAAACATCCCGACAGTAATGCGAGAAACGCACCGACTCTACCGATAACTAATCCGAAACCGACATTACTAAAGAAAACGCTGCGAAGAGCCCTAAGTTGGAGAATCAAACCAATTCACGAACTTCGAACAGGCGAAGCCATTCGCATCCATGAATCGAACTCGGGCGGGGAGAGCTATACCTTGACCCGATCGAGGGTTCATTACTGGGGCCGAATGGGGGCCGGAGCTCTGAGATGAGTGAAAGCCAGCTCCTGCGGGAGCCCGCACGCGCGGTCAACTTCCGGCGTTCATTTTCGGAGCGATGATCTTCATCGTCAACCTCGACAACACAATGATCTGATGGAAGAAGGATCAGATGATCAGCAAAATCGAAACTCTGAGCGAAGCGTGGGGATGTGATGACGGAGTGGGAAGGAGCAAGCGAGAGAGACGGAACATTTTGCGCGCCAAGATGGAGGTTTCGGTTCATAAAATGTGAAAATAGAAATGTCGTGGCAAAAAGAGAAGAAGCATACTTAGTTTTAATTTTAAGGTAATATTAATTTCTTTTATGTGATGGCAGGGTCCTTATCAAATATCCATTACCAAACATTAATTTATATATACACTTTCTTTTTTGTTCTAAGAGCAATTACCATATTACGGTAATGATCATTATCGAAGACAGATGCTACTAAATTTTGAAATTTCAATTTGGGATACATAGAATTGACTTCTAATTTTGGGCATCATTCATAGTGTGATTTCTTGTTAGAGTAAGAGAGAGAAGCTTAAAATTTCCATCATTGGGAGAACAATGCCAATCTTTCTCTCTTTTTCACTAAGAAAATGCATCGATAGGTCAAAAGTCTCAAGAAGACAAAAGTCAATTTACAAGTAAGTCAAATCGGCGTCTTGATTAATTATTCCAAAAAATGTCATAATCCCGTAGGGTTCATTGAATTATATGAAATTAGGTATTGGCCTTATTCTTGAGCAATAGAGTAGAGAGGTGGTCCTTTTTTCTTGCATTTAACTTGTGATTTTCTTATAAAAGTCTTTATTCTTCTTTTATATATATATTAGGTGACCCTGGTGAAATTAATATCAGATAATTCAATTCCATTGCCATCGGTGGTCTAATTAAACAAATGAACTTAACTTTCCATGTACCAACTCTCTGCAAATTGTCTCTGAAGTCAAAGATTGAACAAGAAGTGTCTAGATTAATGAATGCGTGATCACCAAGATGCACGATCACCAAAGTGTCAGACTTCAAGAATAAAAAACCAAGTTTGACTTTGTCACCCAAAAACTCTGAAAGAGCTCAATAAGAATCCAACCCATCACAGATCAGGACTCGGAAGAAGAAGGACATTGTTCTAATAAGTTGGGGTTCATGGAGGGAGTCAAGTTGCTCGGATTTTGGCCTAGTCCCTTCAGTCACAGAGTTATATGGGCTCTCAAGCTCAAGGGAGTGGAATACGAGTATGTGGAGGAAGATCTCGGCAACAAGAGCGATGAATTGTTGCGGTGCAACCCAGTTTACCAGAAGACCCCTGTGCTCATCCATGGAGGGAGACCCGTTGCAGAGTCCGCTGTAATACTGGAGTACATCGAAGAGAGTTGGCCACGAAACCCTCTGCTCTCTCGGGATCCTTATGAGAAGGCCGTGGCCCGGTTCTGGATCAAATTCATTGAGGACAAGGTGTGTTGCGAACATCGAAATGGAATTGTTTTCTGTGATAGATTTATTAAAATATTTCAGTCAAGATTTCTTTTCTGAGAATTAGGTTTGGTTCATGTCTCAATAGCCTTGATCTCGACTTTAGCTTGAAGTGAAAACAGAATTTCCATGAAAAATGTAAGAAATTCTATCTAATTAGATCACGGTAAATCTTGTAATGTTATTCAGAACAAGATGACCCTAAAGAGCTACACAAGATAATTAAAGAAAGCTATAAGCATGGTTAAATCCTCCTTCCACTATCTAACAATGAACATTCTGGGTGATGAAGTCCCCAATTTTCGTCAAATTCTTTCAAAGCACAGGGGAGCAACTGGAGGAGACAACAAAAGAGGCCAAGAAAGTCCTGAAAACCATTGAAGAACATGCTCTTAGAGAGGAGGACAACTTCTTTGCTGGGGACAAAATTGGCTTGCAAGATTTGGTCTTTGGATGGCTAGCTTGGTGGCTTCAAGTCCTGGAAGAAGTGGCCGGCGTGAAATTATTGGAAGCTAGCGAATATCCTCGCCTGCACAGATGGGCGCAGAATTTCAGAGCGCATGATGTGATCGGAAGCAACCTTCCGGAGCGTGAGGTCCTGCTTTCTTACTTCAAGCGCCTCAGGGAGACTTCCATTGCGTCTTCTCCACCAGCAGTGTAGTCGTGTGGACCGAGTCTTGATGATGACTTTTACTTTTCGTGAGCAAGTTCTGCTAATAAATTTCCAGAGTCTCCATGTGGATTTATGTAATGAGCAGTGATGGTCCTAAAATGTGCTTATGCATGCTATTTAAATATAGGAAAGTATGAGGTTGGTATGTCGAAAACTTGATTGACTGGAAAGATATGAAATAAACAGAGAAGGAAATTGCATATTTGTCGCTCTTGGTGGTGTAGGCATTAAGGATGTCTGTGGGATTCTTCTTTGATGCTCTTGATCTTCTTCTGATTGGCTTTGATCGACTCTTGGTGCTGCTGCTGCTGCTGCTGCTGCTGCTGTCGTTATTACTGGTGGGGTTGGTGGGATTTCGATCGACGTTGTCGCCAGAGCCCATGTAGGCGACAATGGTGGAGTCAACAATTTCAGCCTGTGGATCAACGCTCTGCCGGGAATACTTAACCCACTAAACGCACACTGACATTTCAGAACTTCCATATGGAGTTCGTATTAAAAAATGTTAAATGCAAAAAGTTCGCATCTCATTCTGTTTTTTTAATAAATCATCTCCAATTACCTACATGTTTTGCATCGGTAGGTTCTACATACATTTTCGGGTTTGCATTTTTGAAGAACAACTATATCAAATTAATTATATACGCAATTTTATAATCGTCTCATTCTAATAAAAAGCAAACCATGGTCATGTTCCCATCATGAGATGTTTTCTTCCCCAACCTAATCACCTGCTATGAAACTTTAAACTATGGCAACTTCGGGAACAGACATATAGAAGCAACATCAAGCGTGTAAAAGCATAAGAAAAGAAAACTAGCTCTATTATATACAAAGATATTCTAAATCTGAGAGAGGAAATATTCAACACCAACCTGCCAAGATGTTACACTCAACTAGAAATTAACATGGGATTTTAAACTTCTTGAGGCATACTTTAAAAAAGCTTACAGTAGGGACATACATACCGTATAGCATACCTCAAATTTCCCCATCGAGAAAAAGAGGTGTTCAAGAATCAAGAGTAGGGACACACATACGGTAGGGACATACGTACCGTATATTGAGTAGACCGAGAAAGAGTAGAGAAGCGGAGAAAGAGCCAAATGCCGAATAGTCCGAGGGAGCAGAGAAGTGGTGTACTTTACCATAAGGTTTTGTGTTCGAGAGTTTCTTAACCGCTTACCATAATTTTGGCTTATTTTATTCTATTAGCGTCATAAACTTTAATTTTAAATTAAGGTTGCTAATAAAACAAAGCTTATTAGAAAAAAAAAATCACAAATATGGGTTGGCCGTGTTTGGAATTTATGCCCGCAACGCAGACTCAAGAAATTTAGCCACAATCGCCATTGTTTGGCTTATTTTATCCTTTCACTTTTTTTTTTCTTTTTTTAGGTGCATTGTTGGTAGTTTGTTTGTAAAACAAACGAAGAGATGTTTTGTCCCACACCGAAAAAATATGACTACACATATGAACTAGTTTTGGCACTAACCAATAATCATTGTTTTTTATTTATTGGAAAATTTGAATTTATTTTTATTAAAAAAAAACCATAATGTCGTGTTGAAACAGTGCGGCTGTTTAGAATGAGTTATGGTTATTTTTTTATTTATTTATTTAATTCCATTTTTTTTATGTCTTTTCAATGTAACCTTTGAAACATGCTTGTTCACTTTGCAACTCTTCCCAAAATGTTGTCTTTATTCATTTTGTAACCTTTTGAAGAGTCGCTATCTTTTATATAAGTATGTTTGTTTTTATTGGAATTAAAAATAATCTTCCTCTTCCCATTTTGTTTTCTTTAAAAAGATATACGACCATCTTTTCCAATTGTTTTCCTAGAGAAACCGTGGAAAAATATTAGAAGTGCTATCTCGTATTCTCATTTAAGACTTTATTATATCATAGAAGAAATTTTCCAATAACCATTAACAACATTGTGAGGCAAATAAATATTTAAAGAAAGTGATATCATTTAATCCGACTTCATTATTCTAGAGATCCGACTTCATTGTTCTATTCAATTCGAAGCCATATTTTCCTAACATGAACTAGATAGTGCCTGTTGCGGCCAGCCTAATCCCCGACCTTGGGATCACGCTACAACCTACTACTCCCCAATCTTTGTACCTTCATTGCTCTTCTTTTTGCAGAAGGCGCGACAACATGAAAAGAGGAAGAAGAATTGGCGTGCGGGCTGGGCCTTGAAAAGAAGAGGGCCAGGCAAGGAACATGGAGAAGAAAAGGAGAAGAAAAATAAACGAAAGGAGGCCAGGCCAGCTTGGCCCCGACTAGTCTTGTTTTTTTCTTTTCGTTTTCTTTTTTTCTTTTTTCTTTTAATTAATTCTTCTTCTTTTTTTAACAAAAAGGCTCTATTACTACCAATGCAAATTCTCCTAATGTCTATATATCATGCAACTTAATGGAAATTATTTTTGCTAGGGTTTAAAATTTAATCCCTAATTTTTATGCGATTAATAAATAATTAAACAAGTCGTCAAAATTTAGGTGTCAACAGTTGTCCTTCTTTGAAGGTGAACTCGTAGAGATTACATTGAAAGACAAATTGATACATAAATTTTGCTCATGCACATGCAATGATTGATATTTTGCGGGAACATGAGTCCCATTTTATAATGCAATATATTATGATGCACGTTAAAGTGAATGGAAACTTATCTTGGAACCACTCACCCTATCAGAAAGGCAGAGCAATTCAAGATAATCAGTGTTACATATCTAGGGCCTGAACCAAATGTCATTCGCCTAGAATAGTAAATGAGTTTGCTTATCTAGGACTGGAATTCTGTTGTCAGTTACTAGCGTAACTGCGAGATTGTTTTTCTTCCCATTTTTCTAGGTGAAATGGAGAGTGCTTTTGCATAATACATAGCACATGCTGCGCGTGCGGCCCGCACGCAGCCCTTTTGACGCATGTGGTCTTAATCCAACATTGTTTTTGTCCTAAATACCCATAGGCTCGTCTTGATTTATAAAAATTAATTAAAGTGACTTATTAATGCTTGATTTATAAAGTATAGTTAAGGTTATATTTTGGTATGCATTATAGACTATTATAGTTGTCATTAAACTTTTAAAGTGACTTTAAAAGTTTCATCCAAGAAGATTATTATGGTTGTAAGCTACCGACCTATTAGAAGAGCTTCAATCTCCTCATGTCTGGGAATTGTATGCCTTAGGCCAGTCTTAATAGTATGTTTAAGAGCATTCAAAGTGCTCAATGCAAGAATTTGGATTCTAGATTAGTGCCGACATCCTATCCAACATTATGGACATACTCTAACTAAAATCCAGCCATGTCCTTGCTAAGAGGCATCGAACATGCATACATGAGCTCCCAAGTACTAATTAAGTATTGCCTGAAATAATTAAAACTTGGCAATTTAGCTGAAGGTGAAATCAATCAAGCAAAACAATATTTAAACTTATCAGGAAAGATAAAGTTTACACCTTTCAAGATTATTTTGTGTTTGATTTAACTTGAGCAAACGGCTTATCAATGAGCTTAGATCTCTTCACCGTTTTTCTATACAATTTCCTCAGTAGCTCAATCCATTCATATAAACTTGGCGGAGAGAGTCTATCAACTAAATCAATGCCCATGTACTTCAGGATTATTTTGAAGAGCTTTGTCGCTGCGGAAATTGATATATTTTACGTCCTTCTTTCCACCGACTCTATTTTTGTACCTATAAAAGTCCATAATCAGATACTTAAACATGCGTGAAGATATTTTCAAGAAAATTTCTTTTTTTTTTCTATTGACTCTATTTTTATACCTATGAAAAGCTAGTGAACCAATGCTTAAATCACATCTCATTATATTCAAGAAAAATTCTTTTTCTCATTTACTCAATTTTTTTACCTACAGGGTTTTCGTAGATGCGACGGTAGGTGCAAAGACAGTAGGTGGGAAAATCAAGTCAATAAATTATCATATGGAAAACTTATGTCCAATCAAAGTTTAGCCAAATTTGTCTAAAGAACACATTAAAATGATTTTTTTTTTAAAAAAAAATCCCAATTTAATGAATTCAAAGCATCATGTCTCGATCTTATACAACCATTTTTTTTAATAATAAAGAGAATAATTAACTATAGATGTTTAGGCAATGCCAATAACAACCATGTTTGAATTTTATGCATAAGAACAACTCGAACAAGTTCAGTTCAATGATGTTTCCTCCTATCATCAAACTATCTCTTTATATTTCCATGTGGCATTCAATTTGCTAAAAAATTCATAAGGTTTGAAAGTACCTCCAATGCATTAACCACTATTGTTGCCATATCATATGTAATCTCTTTAAAGTTTCATCCAAGAAGAATATTATGGTTGTCAGCTTCCGGCTTATTAGAAAAGCTTTAATCTCCTCGTGTCTAGGAATTGTATGCCTTAGGCCAGCCTAATAGTATGTTTAAGAGCATCCAAAGTACTCAATGTAAAAATTTGGATTTTGGAATCAGTACCAGCACCATGTCCCACATTATGAACATACTCTAATTGAAAATCAACCATGTTCTTGCTAGGAGATATTGAGCATGCATATAAGTACATGAGCTCCCAAGCACTAATCAAGTATTGCCTAAAATAGTTAAAACTTGGCAATTTAGCTAAATGTAAAATCAATCAAGCAAAACAAAATTAAAACTTGTCAAGGTGAATAGAGTTCACACCTCTTGGGATTATTCAACCTTTATTTTAACTTGAGCAAAAAACCCATCTCAAATCTCTTCACCATTTTTTATACAATTTCCTCACTAACTCTATCCGCCATATAAGCTTGGTGGAGAGTATCAGCTAAATCAATGTCCGTGTACTTTAAAATTATCTTGAAGAGCTTCTTTGTTGGGGAAATTGATATCTCTTACGTCCTACTTCCTATTGAGTCTATGTTTGTACCTACATCCATGATCCGATATTTAAAATCGCATGAATTTTCAAGAAAAATTCTTTTTTTTCCTATTGACTCTATTTTTATACGTACGAAAAGCTAGTGGCGTAATGCTTAAAATAACATCTCGATTTATTCAAAAAAAATTCATTTTTCTCAATAATTCAATTTTTGCATCTATGGCTTTCCATAGGTGCGGCAATAGGTGCGAAGACAATAGGTGCGATAATCGAGTCAATAGAACATTAGATGAAAAACTTACATCCAATCAAAGTTTAGTCAAATTTGTCTAAAGAACACATGAAAAAGATTTAAAAAAAAAATCCAAATTTGATGAATTCGAAACATCATGTCTCAATTTTATACAAGTATTTTTTTTAGTAATAAAGAGAAGAGTTAATTATAGGCACTAAGGCAATGCTAATAACAACTATATTTGAATTTTATGCATTAAAATACTATAAACAAGTTCAGTTCAATGTTTCCTCCAATCATCAAAGTATCTCTTTATATTTTTGTGCATCATTCAATTTGTTTAAAAATTCATTAAGGTTCGAATGTACCTCCCATGCATCAGCCACTATTGTTGCCACATCATATGTAATCTCTTTAAAAGTTTCATTCATGAAGAATATTATGGTTGTCAACTTCTGGCCCATTAGAAGAGCTTCAATCTCTTCACCTCGAGGAATTGTATGTCTTAAGCCAGCCTTAATAGTATGTTTTAAGAGCATTCAAAGTATTCAATGCAAGAATTTGAATTCTGGAATTAGTGCCGACACCATGTCCCACATTATAGACATACTCTAACTAAAATCCTTACTATGAGATATTGAACATGCACATAAGTACATGAACTCCTAAGCATTAATTAAGTATTGCCTAAAATAGTTAAAACTTGGCAATTTAGTTGAAGATGAAATCAATCGAGTAACTTGTCGGGGAGAATAGAGTTTACACCTTTTAGGATTATTCCATGTTTGTTTTACATTGAGCATTGTGCTCATCATGGAGATTTCTTCAACGTCTTTTTATACAATTTTCTCACTAGCTCAATCCGCTCATATAAGCTTGGTGAAGAGAGTCTATCAGCCAAATCAACGCCCATATACTTTCGGATTATCTTCAAGAACTTTGCCTTTAGGGGAATTGATATATTTTACATCCTTCTTATTACTCTATATTTGTACCTACATAAAGTCCATGACTTGATACTTAAAATCGCATGAAGATATTTTCAAGAAAAATTATTTTTTTCCTGTTGACTCTATTTTTATACTTACAAAACACTAGTGACCTAATACTTAAAATTACATTTCGATATATTCAATAAAAATTCCTTTCTCATTGACTCAATTTTTGTACCTATAGACTTTACGTAGGTACGACAGTAGATACAAAGATAGTATATGTGAAAATCGAGTAATAAAAGATCAAATGAAAAACTTATGTCAAATCAAAGCTTGGTCAAATTTGTCTAAAAAACACATGGAATGAGTTTTTTAAAATTTTCCCAATTTGATAAATTCAAAACATCATGTCTCGGTTTTAGAATTTGACTTCGTGTGAAATTGAGGAAAAAGCCGCCAAATTGGCCTATTTCTTGTGTGTACCGTTTGAAGTATTTTGAAATGAACTTGAACTGAAGAAGAAATTTTTTTTCAAAAAAAAAAAAATAGGAGAAAAAAAAATCTTTTTCTTTTTTCCTATGATTAATAGGATAACGTGATATTTTTTTAGGATTATCTTGATGAGCTTCGTAGCTAGGAAAATTGATATCTTTTACGTCCTTTTTCCATTAACTCTATTACTTAAAATCACATAAACATATTTTCAAGGAAAATTCCTGTTTCTTATTGACTTTATTTTTATACCTACGGAAAGCTAGTGACCTAATACTTAAAATCGCATCTTGATATATTCAAGAAAAATTCTTTTTCTCATTGACTTAAATTTTACACAGACACGCTTTTTCTAGGTGCAACAGTAAGTGCAAAGATAGTAGGTATAAAAATCGAGTCAATAGAATATCAGATGAAAAACTCATGTCCAATCAAAGTTTGGTTAAATTTGTGTGAAATGAGTTGTTAAAAATTTTCTCAATTTGATGAATTCAAAACATTATGTCTCAGTCTTATATAACCATATTTTTAGTAATAAAGAAAAGAATTAATTATAGGTGCTAAGGCAATGCCAATAACAACCATGTTTGAATTTCATGCGTAAAAGCACTACAAACAAGTTCAGTTCAATGATGTTTCCTCCTATCATCAAACTTCTCTTTATATTTCTGTGTGACATTCAAGTTGCTTAAAAATTCATAAGGTTCGAAATGCATCAGCCACTATTGTTGCCATATCATATGTAATCTCTTTAAAGTTTCATCCAAAAAGAATATTACGGTTGTCAGCTTCCGACCTATTAGAAAAGCTTCAATCTCCTCACGTCTAGGAATTGTATGCCTTGGCCAGCCCTAATTGTATGTTTAAGAGAATTCATAGTACTCAATGTAAAAATTTGGATTATGGCATCAATGCCAACACATCTCCCACATTATGGACATGCTCTAACCGAAATCAACCATATCCTTACTAGGAGGTATTAGCTATACATTTAGTTGAGATTACGATAGACTTCAAACAAATTAGTATCATCGAAGGCATAATTATAAAAGAAGATGAGCCATCAATTACTACCTCTTGACCTAATTTTGTTGTGATTCTCTCCTCTTTATATTCACAACGACATAATGTGAAAGAAATAAAATGCGTTGCGTACTTTTTATGTCGGCCAATATTGGTGACAATGGTTTTTTCAACACAGAGACAAATGCGAATCATTTTACTTGCGGTATACGACAACGATGGTTACATCTCAGGCACTTTGAATAGAACCGCAAAAGAACAGAGATCGACTTCAAGTTCGATATACACCGTCTCTCGTGTGAAGACTGAGCCGATGCATTTGACTGTCATTCAGCCGCCTGATCGTGCAACTGCAGCGGAGGCGGACCGCTGGTCCGATCCTGGGCTTGGCAATCTCTACATATATCACCCTGCCATCGAGTTTCTGCAACGAAAGAGATGGAGGGTGATGGGCGACAGACTGGGGAGGGGAGGGAAGAGAATGGAAGGAGGGGCGGGGCGGGGGCGGGGGCGGGGTGGTGAGGCACCTTACGGTCCATGTTCTCCAGGGCAAGCCCCACATCGTCTTCTTCAATAAGCACGCTCGGTCTCTGATCAATTCTATCTTTTGCAATCTACCTAAAGAGACAGATGCGGTGGGGGTGAAATATTCACTTACTTCGGACCATAATTTGGCTGGCGAGAGGGTATTCGACGAAGGAGGTCCTCACTCCAATCTTGCTCCACTTTCTCCTGAATTTGTCGGAACTAGTGGAGCCGTAAGTGGCACGGGAGAGCGACGGAGGAGTGGGGATTTGGGTTGGTGTTGCCCACATGGCTCATGAGCGAAAATGGAGGCCGCCGAACTTTGGAGCTGCGCAGTTGCAGAGAAAACGAGAGAGAGAGAGAGAGATGGGTGGGGTCTACGTGGGGGAGCTCTGCTCAAAGCATTACAGGGCTCAAGGGTTAAGCTGAGGCCCAAGTGACAAAGGAAAAAGTCTTCCTTTCCACCAAAACATACGAGGACAGACGGAACGATTTCCAACACGACAAATATGAAAATTCTTGATGGAACACCATCCCATTTTACATCAAGGGAATTGAACATTTCTGTGGAGATTACATTTATGATTTGAGATAGAAAAAAAGTCGAAGCTGGCAAAAGGTTATACGACTAGATCTCCAGCCTTTAAGTAATCCATAGAAGGGGAAGAAAAGCACGCATGCTGCGATGGAGCTTTATCTTTGTATGTGCGGCCCTCCACAATTTAACATACTCTTCTTCTTTGTTCCCTGGGTTTGCCGTCTTCACATACTCTTAAGCTTCACTATACGATGACGCATCGATCCTCAAACTTCTTGTAATAGCATCTAGTTTAATGATAGATTATGAACCGATATCTATCACAAACTATTGTGTTCAGCAATGCACTAGGCATCTAGAAAATGAACGGAATACTTCAAGTGATGAATTTCGAAATCGATTAGTACTATTCATCCCTTCACAAAGCTTTCGGTTCTCACCTGTCAACACGGCGTGGGACCGAGAGATGTTGTTGAAGGTGACTTTTGTTGACTATTTTGAAATGATGCAAAAACTAGCTGATTTTACAATTTAATTCTAAAGCGTGATAAAAAAAATAAAATTACAAGAGAAATCAAAGATGAATGATAAAGCCACCGGAAATTTATGTGATTTAGTTTGAGTGCCGAAACCCACTCTTCGAGATTATCAATCGCCAAGTAATCCACCGTTGCTCAAGTTTTTCCCAATACTCAATCACACCCAAAGCAAACCACAAATATTATTCCACAATTTCTCATAGAAAACTCAATCAAGAACTTATGCTCTTCTTGTTTGTTCTTGTGTTTTGTTCACCCAGTAAAATTTTGTCATATATAAATAGAAAATAGTTGAATCCAAAATAAGAAATCTCATTTTAGTAAATATATTCAAATTAGGAACACTCAAAATAAGGAACCTGCTCAAATTGAATTTTTTTATGCGCTCAAAGTTGAGATATGTTCTGAACAATGACTAATCCTCTCAAAGGGAGGCACACTGGTGTTTATGTTTGCTGAGGTGGGAGAAGCAAGAATCTCAAACCACTCTCTCGTGAGATAATAATTTTGCCATCACACTTATCAAAGAAAAAGACCAAAAGACAAAGGATTCATACCATATGCAAATCCTACGGAAGCCGGAAGAGGCATATAAATAAATTACATCTTAAGTGCTGTAAAGAAAGACTGTGCAAAGACTTAAGATTCAGAAGAACCGATGTAGGTCTAATACACGCTAACTAAGTATGTTTTAGCTGGTCGACATCATTTTGGGTCAAGAATGAAGCTAGCTAGCTAGCTAAGCTTGGAAAGGGAGATCGTCCATGGGATATCCACTGAGGATATCCTCTGTCGCATACATGGAGTTACTAGACAGCGGCATGGTCGAAACAAAAGCATCATTAGTGTTGGTTACCTCATTGAATGAGGAATTAGTCATCCTTGCATACTCTGATTGATACTGGTGCAATTGCTGTGGTGGCTTAGCCTGTTGTTGGACTTGGACACTATAGGAATCATTGTTCCAAAGAGATGCACCTGCAGAAGAGACTCTGTGATGCTCGTGCCCAGAACCAACGAAACTCAAGTTGAGCGGGCCGCCGTGGTTGGTCGACCCAAAAGAGATGGAGGTGCTAGGGCAGCCAGTGAATTGCTGGACCAGGGCTCTGAAGTTGGTGGTGTTGGCATTGAGTATGGTTGTGGGATTCTTCTTTGATACCCTTGATCTTCTTCTGGTTGGCTTTGGTCGACTCTTGCTGCTGCTGCTGCTGTTGTTATTACTGGTGCCATTGGTGGGATTTTGATCGACGTTGTCGCCGGAGCTTATGGAAGTGACAATGGTGGAGTCAACAAATTCAGCCTGTGGATCAACGCTCTGCTGGTAATACTGAACCCACTCATCACTAGTATTGTTGGTCATGACTCGATGATCTTGAGGATCTCTTCTTTATTCAAAGTCTCATGCACTTGTCTAGAAAGGGATTAATTAACAAAGAGCATGCCCTGCACTCTAAGGCATTATATGGTGAATTAGAAAGGGACAAAGTTGTGGTCAAAGGTAAGACATGTAAACTCTTTGACTATTCCTATGAGACTGAGAGAGATTGATTTAATGGCAAAAGGGATTTGGATAACTATGTGAGGCTTCCACGAAGCAACATCTATGAGGTCATCCCTTGTCTCTCCCTGCACCATCTTATGCTATTAGTGTTGGCACTTTTTGAATTTTTTGGGTTTTAGTCAGATTATTCTTGATCAGAAACCCGTGACTGATGAAGGGTTTTAGGAACTTTTTCCGTACTAAATTGAAACCTCGTTTCCTTAGTTATTAAGAGTTGGTGGAAGCTAGTAATCACGCAGCTAGCTTTTAGAGTTCATGGAGAATCTTAAAAATGTCGATTCTGTCATTTACATATCGCTTGCTATCATCTATGCCTCGCCCTCTCTATCTTCTTCCTAATCCTTTAAGTTTAAATGTAATAAACTCAATCTTAGTAGCACTAATGACATCACACTTTGTTGATAACTTGTTATGTTTTAATCAAACGCCTTTAAAAAGCCAAAATCCCATTTTTCATAAACTTGTAATGGCAGCGATTTGTAGATGATCAACGATTCATCTGATTGCAATTATTAGGGTTAAGTTCATATGTTGATGTACATAGTTATGTGCAGCTTGCTACTAGTTACTCCTTCACGTCACACATATACACAGCTTAACTTGTCATCTAATTAATGCACATAGGGTTATGCGGTCCCTTAATACACTAGTTCAATTAATCAAGGTCAAAGCATTATCTAGAAAGATGGAGGTGGTCCAAAATGACGCTGTGTGAACCACTAGGAGAGATTCTAGCTTGTAAAGCAAGCATGTTAGATATATGATTTGACCATAGGGCTGCCTGCCTAATCCCGTTCCAAATCGCACCAAATCCTTTTTATTATAGACCTTTCAAGTCAAGTAAATTTCCCCCATCGCAATCAGGCGTTCAAACAAATCTTGGAATCTGTTTTCACATGTTTTGGGATCCTAATTAATTAAATAAATAAATCCTTCTCAATAATAATTCGATATTATATTAAGAATCGTACTGCAATAATTGTACAAATTACAGTCAAACGGGCTCTTTGTACTTGCATTACCAAGATAAGGTGGCAAAGATGGAATTGGATGTTCATAAACTTTCAAGTACGGAGTGGGAAATCACGTTATGATCGTGACGGCCGTGACATATAAAGCCATATTTTTTAATAAGATATGCAAAACCATTGACCAAGCTCAATTCTCTATTGAATACTACGCTCCACATTTTACTATTAAATTTTCCCTTGTTCGCTTTTAGGGTTTTGATTTCTCTGCACCATTCTGGTCTTCGAACTTTAGTTTTGACAAGCATGTAAACGTGATGACCGGAGAGCCAAAGCTGACGCGGGGGATGACGCAATGAGTGCACTAAATATGTCATCGGGAATCATAGGCCTTTATGACCATTCCTCGAGTCCGTCGACTTGGTCTCTTTCCTATTACCTCAATGCGGCGGTTGTTAGAAAGTCGGCTACAGAGAGTTCGGAGTTTGACGGGTTTTAATGCATTATTTTTTCTTTTTTTTCTTGTTATGTATAATCGACACATTAAAAATTGAATTATACCCTATTTATTGTGCTTAACAAGTGTTCGGAACCCGGTTGAAAAGGCCCTTACAATATATATATACATGAAATGGATTGGTCCAAGGGCGACCATTCGCCCATTTTCGCAGGTAAAATCGATGTTGGCATCCTCGGGCGGAACGGTCAACTTCAAGAAAAGGATGCCGGAGGTTGGAGACTTTGAAGTTTTGATTTGACCACTGAGTGGTTCCCACCCTGCTGTGGTGCGTGCTTTCTTCACAGCTTTTCTCTGAATATGTTTCGTCTCTTTGAATGTCCAGATACAATCCATTTCCATTGCTTCTTATGTTAATATTGCGGACGGAAATCTAGCATGCCTGTCGCCTTAAAGACAAAAAGGAGACCTGGGTCTTGGGCAGTGTTCATCATATCCACCAACCTCATCAAGTTTTGCGTGCAATGGAATCTCCCTGGTTTAAACAACCTGATGCTAGCAATTACAACTAGGAAGCGATCGTGCAAACTTCTTAACGTCAGTCTACAATTCATAGGCGAACGGATGAGGGTCGAGTTGAGTTTACCATGAGATTTAATTGTAAGAAATTTTACCAGCTGCAACTGTCCTAAGCAATTTGTAACTCACGAATACGGATCTTGACCGATGTTCGCAGCTCTCGACGTTCTCGTTCGATATCTTAGTTGATGGATGAGTTGAACCGAAAGCAGATGCATGATGATAGATTTGAGGTTTGTTTCTGAGGGAACTTGAGCAGTTGCAATTGCAGCAAACTGACTCCTCCGGGTGCAGGCATGGAAAGTTAAGCGCAGAGGAGCACAGAAAGGGGTTAAAGCCAGATCTTTTCTTTATTCTTCTCATTTTCTGCAAATCAGCCCAAGGGCAAGCAGAACAGAAACCACCAAAAACAAAAAAAAAAAAAATTACAGTATATATTATGCATGTGACATTTACATTCAGTGGGGTGGAAAATTACATCCCCATCATCATACAAGTGAAAAGAATATTCAAAAAGTAGAAAAAATTGGGATACTCATCTTCATTCACACACCTTGTATCCCATTTTGTGTCCTCACTCACTAAACTGAAAATTACTACAACATTCTTCTCCCTGCAATTTCATTTTTTTTCCCTCCTTTAAAAATCCTCTCTGTTATTCTCCTTTCTAGTCTACTCTACAGTTATTTCCAGAATAGTCGTGAGTCTTGGCTTTTTGTATCTTCTAAGGAGTAAAGACGAGCACACAACACTCACAGAAGAGAAAGCCATGCACGCGCCAGCCACCCATGGTGGCAACACTATCCTCAACCAAGGGAAGAAGACACCTGCGGCAACCGGTATTGCAATCACGTTGTAGGCCATTGCAAAGATATAGTTCCAGCGGATCCGTGCAAAGGTCTTCCTAGAAAGATCAACAGCTGTAATCACATCTTCTAGGTTGTTCCTCATCAGAACATAGTCAGCAGCTTCTATTGCAATGTCAGTCCCTGCCCCAATAGCCATGCCCACATCCGCAGCAGCTAGAGCAGGAGAGTCATTGATACCATCACCAACCATAGCAACAATGCTCCCATCTTTTTGGAATGAGCAAATGACTTCCGCTTTTCCTGCTGGCATTACCTCTGCCCTCACATCTTCTATGCCAACCTGTACATGGATGAGAAACATCAGAATTTTAGCATTATGCACAGGAGGATGTTTCCCATTAACAACATAATTAGCCATCAAACACAAAGTCTCTGATTTGTTTCAGACTTCATGTGAAGTTAAAGATCAAATTTCCCCAAAAATAAAATAAATAAAATAAATAGCATAAGGCCAAATTATCCATGTCAAATCTCTTGAATGCTTTGAGAGTTTGAGCCAAAATACATGCACATATTGAGCTGCGAGAGAAAGTGAGAAGAAGTTATATGTATATGTTTGGAATCCACTAACTCTGCAAACTCATGCAAACGCATTTTAAAACACTGGATATAGTAGGCTGTACGCACCTCCTTGGCAACAGCCCGAGCTGTCCTCCAGTTATCCCCTGTCACCATTACAGGACTAACACCCATCTTCTTGAGGCCTTCTACAACTACAGCCGCTTCCCTTTTCAGCGGATCTGCAACCCCTAAAACACCAATCAAGGCATCACCATATGCAACAAGAATGCCTGTTTTGGCACTTTCTTCAAGCTCTACAACAAAATTGTCCACATGAGTTGGAATGGCAATTCCACTTTCAGCCAACAGCTTCCGATTACCAACCTGTCAAAGTTGCATGTCCAACAAGCATATTAACATGCTATCGAAAGGCATACTACTGAGTTTTTTTTTTTTTTTTGGGGTCAGAGGCATATTATTGAGTAAAGCAGCAAAACTTTTAGATCTTCATTTCAGGAAACACACCAGTACTCGCTTCCCTTCAATAAAGCACTGAATTCCCCTTCCTGGAAGAGCAGAAAACTCAGTGACATCCTGGAGCCATCCAGAATACATTGACTCCTTGGAGTTTGTTGCATCATCAGTTTCAGAAGGATCATCGAAGAAGTGGAAATGGCGTGCATACTCCACAATTGCTTTCCCCAGAGGATGTTCACTGCTAGCCTAGTTGAGATAAGTAACAAAACAATTACAATGCAATGTTGAAAAAGAAGTCGAGAATATCAGCATAAAACGAATCTTTTAAACTACAGCCCACATCTTCAGAGAAGGCAATGCAAGCGGAGTTCTGCAGTTTGAGCTTGGGCACTCGAAAGTCTCTGTTTGAAGTCAGCTTTACCACACGGCTAAACAAGAATCTAAATAAGCTTATCTTAGTGAAGCAGTTAGGTATCATGTTTGAAGGCAGTGATATGCCTGATATAAAATGCATGCATAATTTATGCCCAAACCATAATTTATGCATCCATGATTGGTAATATTCTATAGGTGATAGTAATTTTTCAAATGTTTTAGAAAGGCTGCTAATTAGTAGAATCTGTCCTAAAATAAACTCCAAATGTACATGTTCAAGATTTGATCCTCAGACAATCAGTTCAGATTCTCCATATGGTGATGACATCATAAGAACTGATGTATATGGTCCTCCTCTATCTTGGCCATTTCAGTTTTCTAAATGTCTGCATCTGCAATCTCCATTTGAACAAACATACTGCCTGTATGTCTGCATTACTCTCTTTCTCTTTTCTGTTCTCTCTCTCCAGGAGAAATGGGGAGCGGGGACTTGAATAAATGGACAAAGAATACATAGTTACCTCTGCAGAAGCCACCAAATTGAGGAACTGTCCGCGGTCCATCTCATTGAAAACTTTTGCCGTTGTGACAGTGGCTTTCCCCTGTGTAAGGGTGCCTGTTTTATCAAATATTACATACTTAACCTTCTGGGCTCTCTCCAAAGCCTCTCCACCTTTTATCAACACCCCATTGTTGGCACCAACCCCTGTTGCCACCATCACAGCAGTAGGTGTTGCCAACCCAAGGGCACAGGGGCAAGAAATAACTACTACCGATATTGAGAACATCAGGGCAAGAACAAAGTAATTGCTCTTATCTGGCAGCCACTCTTCTGGATAAGCTCCAAAAGCACCAGCAAGATACCTGTACACAAACAAAAAGGGCCTCAATGATTGTGCACACCTATCACGCATTATCCAGTGGGAAAACTACATCAGCAGTTCCTTAAGTTTGGTAAACTTTGCAGTTTGATCCCTGATATTTAATACTGAGATATTACTCTCTACAGTTCATTTTTGTGTGATTTAGATCTCTGACCTTATTTGCATTGAACTTCAGTTATGATTATCCCGTGTTATGAAGATATGGGGTATAAACGTGTGATATTTGACTGTCTATAGTTATTACAACCACGTTGTGATTCAGCTAAGCCATGTAGAAGAATTATGAGCAAAATTAAATAATAATAGTGGTGACAGATCGTTATTGCACAAAACTGATGTTTAAAAACTAGATATCCAATTATAGAATCGGTCAACTAGGGACTATGAAGGTGGTTTTCTCTTATCTAACTATATAGAAATTGCACCAAAGGTAGAACAAATCAGGTGTTGTACTCACCAAGCCACAAATGTCAAAAATGACAAAGCAACAACAGTGGGGACAAAGATGCTTGCAATCTGCAAGAAGAAAGTACCAATTAATCCACAAACCAGAGAAACTGCAAGTCAACTACTTAAAACACTCTACATTATATGAAGCTGCAATCTGCCACCATAAAAGTCTATAATCCATAGAGCACCAGATAGCCTTATTATCAACCAATGCCCCCTCGATAGTCTGAAATTGGCTCTAAAAAGAAAATGGCACAATGCACATGAGAGCTGGAATCACCAATTTAAAAGAGTGACCCAAAATCCTTTGAGTGCCATCACAGATAGTAGATTTTGTAGTTCTCTTTTCTACTTAAACTGCCACCCACTACCCTTCTTTAACCCCTCTTCCCTCATTCTTCTCAACATAGAAGACCACGCAAGCGAAGATAACCCCAAGAACACTAGAAATAAAATCTCAAGTAATAATACTTCATTAAATAACCAAACTGGTTTTCCTGTCCACTCCAACATCCCACAGCCATCCCATCATCTCTCGTTCCTAGCACCAAACTACCATCTACATGTCAGATAAAAACACCTAAATTTGGGCATTGATTTTCTTTTTGATCAGTAGAGATCCCATGAGTCACTAGCATCGGGAGGAGCTAACCTCTCCAAGTCAAAACTCAAATGCCTTCAAAACACCTATCAATTCCAAGGAGCACTCCAAAGAGAGCAGTCCCAATCATTATTCATAATTCCAACATTATATCAAGCAAACATATTGCTGAAGGATCAGGTGTTTAGATGTCTCAATTTCAGACCTTCCCAAAGTCTGAGACCAAAGAGATGCAGTTGAAAATAAACCCGGAGTTGAATAAATGGTCGGTTTCACTTTGAGATGATATGTGTCTTCACATGCATTGGCACCTTGCAAATGTTATCTTCTAGTTTCCATTTGATACGAGAGGGAGAGAGAGGAAAATGACAGAAAGTGAGTGCAACAGCATTGCTTTGTGTATAATTGTCTTCATCATTTATGTCGTGGCGAGGTTAACTGTTTCGAACCACATGCCATTAACACGACACGACCATATCTGCTATTTGCACAAATTGTTGACATGCAGAACCGACACCAAGGGATGATCCTAGGTACAATTCAGAACTCATAAATGACTCTGGACCTCATTACCTAGCATTCCAGGAATTAAAATGCTCAGCATATGACATTTAAAGACAGGAAAGCCAGCAAGCAAAAACCGACAGAATTTCAATAAACTGCAAATAGAAGAAAGTTTCTCACTGTAAAAGAACTTGGTCCATTAGCACTTCTACTCCTCCAAAACCAAGTATTAGTGTCAGCACAAAGACATAATTCTCATGATGCTCTGAATAATCAATACAACACATTCAGAACACCCAAATCCTTCCAGCATTGGTTTCACACGATGATTAAAATACTTCAACACTGACTTCACACAACAAAAAGATTTGCAGAGTCTCAAAAAGGGCAAAAAAGTCAATCGCTATAAGTATTAAAGCTTTCCAGTATCCAGATTTATTAAAACAAGGAGAGTTAACAAATATGTTAGAACTTTGCCTCGTTAAAGTACTTACAAAATCGGCAAACTTCTGTATAGGAGCTTTGGACATCTGTGCCGTCTCAACCAAGCTAATGATCTGACTCAAGACCGCATCACTTCCTACTTTGGTAGCTCGCATGTTAAGGACACCATGTAAATTGATTGTACCTCCAATGACCAACGAATTGACCTCCTTTAGAACAGGGATAGCTTCACCAGTTACCATACTCTCATTGACATAACTGGATCCCGATTCTACCGCGCCATCAGCAGGAACCTTTGTACCAGGCAGAACTTTCAATACGTCACCTGGCTGAATTAGCAAAGCATCTATTTCTCGCTCACTGATATACCTTCCGCCTGCAACATCGATAATTTACTTCCATTTACTATAAACTAAAAAAATTCAATCTCCTAGTCAGAGAAAAAGGGTGCCACAATAATTAGGTTGAGGATCATATTTCTAAAGCTACTCTCAAATCAGTCAAAGGGAAGTACAATAACCTTTGTCCTTGACAAGCAGCAATGCTGTTGCAGGTGCAAGTTCCACAAGCTTCTTGATGGCATCAGATGTTTTCCCTTTTGCAAGAGACTCCAAGTATTTCCCCAACAGCACAAAAGTTATCAGCATGGAGCTTGTCTCAAAGTATGTAGGAGACCAAAAACCGGTAAGTGCACCATATAGAAGTGCGCCAACAGAATAGAAATAAGACGCAGAAGTTCCCAATGCAACCAGAACATCCATATTAGTTGAACCATTTCGAAGAGCTCTCCAAGCTGCGACATAGAAACGCCTGCCGATCACAAATTGCACGACGCTCACCAATGCCCACTTCAACCAATCACCCATTAAAAAAGGTCCACAACGCCATAGCAGCAGAGAGTAGACCATTGGTATTTGAGGACAAACTACCCGAATGATAAAGACTGGAATCTACAGCCAATACATCAAGCACAAACTGTTAAGACTTAAACAAACAACAAAAAGGATTAAGTTGGCAAGAAGGCTATGTCTAACATCTGGACCCTGAATTAATTCTTCACCCACATATTACTCTAAACATCCTTAGAATGAGTGATCTTGACATATGTGCTAATGATCATTGATCAAGGAAGTAAAAATTCCATCGAAGTAGAAACAATGCATCCAAAAGCAGGAGCCTCCTCTTCAAGGCAACCACACAACAGAAACAGGAAGGTGAGAGCACATCTTTCTATTACTAGTGTTGTGGAGAGAGAAGGCAAAGAGGAAATGGAAGAAATACTCACACTTAAAAATAAGCTAGATGTGAAAAGCCGAAACATCTTAGTTGTTTCTTCAACATCTTTAGAGGTCATCCTTGAATATGGGTTCATGACATGTAACTTAAACTGGCCACTGCTCGCTCCCTCAATTGAGTCGACTAAGGAGCGGGAGGTCACAACTTCAGGATCAAAGAGAATATCAAGTTCTCCGGACGTCCTGTCAAAGCGAAACTGTCTAACACCCTTTAAGCTGCTTAGTATGCCTTCTAGAAAATGCACATCCATCACACTGAATACCCCAGCCACGCCAAGTATGATCTTATCCTGTTGACTACTTTGCACCAGTGAAGCTTCGAAACCAGCATCTTCAATCGCATTGACTATATCATCTTTACTGATTACAGCAGGATCATACTCCACTTCACCTAATGATGTCGCCAATGCAACTACTGCTCCCTTGACACCAGGAAGACTTCTCAAGATGCCTTCAACAGAATTAACACAGGCTGCACAAGTCATTCCTCCGATAGTGAACTGCCCTAAGAGTGTTGTTTGCTGCTTTGCTTTTGAAGAATTTGGTTCAGGCAGAATCTCTGCCTCAAAACCCGCATCTTCAATTGCATTCTTGATGTCTACTTCCTGAATCACGATGTAGTGACAAAAAACTGTCAAAAATAAGGAATAAACAACTCAGCACTTCACAAATAAGCTACAAAAGCAAAATTAGACAATGAATAGGCTAGGTAATGTCTTCTGTGGACGTAATGTCACAATGAAGCATCTGCAGCCCACGTTGATTCAAAAAGAAGGGTTGACTATGGCTCGAAGTTAATCCCAATTGATTTGAAATCAGACTCATTATTGCAATTGTAAGGAAATCCGCGCCATTATAGGAATGTCCACATTGAAGTCTTGCCAACAGAATCAAGGCCAATGCAAAAAGTTTAAACTTCCGCATTATGGCCGTAAAGAGAAGGGAGTCAAATCGTTGCTCCAACGATACTGGAAGAGATAGAAATTACGTCTCGCAATATAAAACAGATGTAACCAGAATAGTTTAGTTTAGCAGGACAATCCACAAAATCCTACCTTGTCAATGTTAATGAAGCCCATCAGCAGAACAGATGGATAATCACAAAACCAAAGCAAAGAAAGATTCACGAAGGTTTCACCACTAATCTCTGTAACCCAGGCAAGCTGCAATGGCAATGGAAATCTAGTTTCCCAAAAAGGGGTAATGCTAACCAAACCACAAGAGAACTACGAAGACTAGGACACTAACCGAGAGTTGAAGTCGAAAATTTAACTAAACAAAGCTCGAAGGAGGCGATCCTCCTGCGATTGCTTGATCTAATTGTGAAGGATGCAAAGAGCAATCAAAATCGGCTTTTGATCGAATGACTGAGCTCGTGAGCCACTAGATATAAACCAACTTCTCAAGCTCCCGAATCCACGAGCCATCTCCCCAACTTCCCAAAAGACAACACCGAGCAAAATAGGAGGAGCAGAAAAACCAAGGAGCATCGACCGACCTTGACCAAACTAGGATCGTAGACGACGTCGGCCTTGTTCTGCAGCAAGGCCACGGAGGCCCGCAGGACGCCGTCGACGCCCCGGAGCGCCTCCTCCACGGAATTCGAGCAGGCGGCGCAGGTCATCCCGGTCACCCTCACCTGCACCCTCCGCATCCCCGCCTCCCCGGCGCTCGCCGGCGCGTTGTCCTCGTACGAATCGAGCAGCCTGACGTCCTCGAGGTCGCCCCCGCCGCCTTCCAGGTCGTCCCCGGTTTTCCGGCCGGCGGCGCCGGAGAGCCGGGAGAGCTGGAGGTCGGCGATGCTCGGCGCCATCGGAAACGGTGCCGGAGCTTGGGGATCTCCGACGGGAATGCCGCCGCAAAAGGCAGCAGGGCGGGATCGAATCCTCGCGCGCGGAAATCGAGAGGAAGCTGCCGAGGATTCCGAGGAGGATGAAAGAAGAAGGACGACCGCCGGAGCTTCGGAGGAAGGAGAAGACAGCGGTCGTTTTTAACGGAGGGAGAAGGGGAAGGACCGGTAGATGGGGGATTTACGGTTGTGCCCTCGGCGGGGGGTGAAGTTTTCCCCGCTTGTGTTTTTGTGTAGTACTGGTGGGAGGGACTTGTACTGCATAAAAGGTTTTGCGGGTGATCGTGACGTGACGTGGAATTAAGTTTCGGTTGAGGTTTTGAAAAGTTGGTGAAAACTTACCATTTTTTTTTTTATTTTCTCTTGCAAAGAAGCCAACGTTTTTTTTTAGGTCATTCTCTACCGTCGAAGTCATTAATCTCGTGAATCAGAGCGCTCTCGTGAAGAATAAATAATTTGAAAAATATTTTCTGAAATATGATTGCTCATGTCGATGGAAAATGATTAGCCGATGGAAAATGTTTTTATTTGTTCGATAGTTTGAGAAAAGCGAATTTCTTTTTGTTGGAAGAGGGATTCGTTTTCTCTCGATCTAAACTTGTTGTTTCCGGTCCTTAAAAAGGGTTTTTATAGATAGATTGGTTTTTTATCGTATAAAAAATCGAGAAGTCAAGAAATAATATTCCAGAAAATAGCTTTCCTTCAAATAAACGGATCCTTATTTCAAGTTGAATGCCTCGAATGGAATATTATCCATGTTCCATTTTGAGCGAACTTACACGATAGCCACAAAAGGAAAAGAAAAGGATGAACGTGGCGGAAGAATTCCCCATTTTTGAGTTAGATTTTGAGACATCTATTTAGATTCTCTGTTTTTCGTTTGTAAGATCCCTCCTTTTAGCGTGTTAGCAAGTACAATTGTTTTGTTACTGTATTGGCAGGCGTTGAATTCGTACATCCCGAGTAATTAGCATCTTCCAAAACGTATGGGAAAAAAATGTCTAGAAAAAAAGAATGGATGTTTTTAATAATTTAACGGTCTAAGCTTCCAGAGGGAGAAGCTAGTAATCTAAACTAAAAATTGAAATTTCTCAGGGAATTTTTATAAATGGCAGGCCTGTGACATGGAATGAGGAGTGAGCAATTAATGTAGTCCACCATAGAAACCGAAAAAGGAATCATTGGTGGGGATGAAAGAGAAAAAGGTTGCACTTGCTATTTTGGTCGGGGGGGATGGAATTGGAATTAAGAAAGAAAGGGAGGGATTTGTTGGAAAATTGGATGAGGGTTAGATGAGCAAATCCCACCTGACAAGTATTGTATTTTTTTTTTTTGCAGAAGTGGGCCCCTGTCCTCGGACCTAACTGATGGAGACTCTGCGGTGGTGGTGTTGGGGTTGTTGCTTTGAAGTTGAGTCAACAACGACAATTTGTTTGATAAAATTGAGGAAAAGACAAACGAAATTTGGGGTGATTTTGATTGTTTTGAGGAAGATGCTCAAAAGACGCGGCTTTGCCTTCAAGGAATTGGGGACGTATTTTCTCCTCCATTCCCCATGTTTTTCTCCAAAGAAAAAGATCAGCTGTTTAACTTGTTTAGGTTTAGCTCAAAAAAAAAAAAAAAACTTGTTTAGGTCCCAGTTCAGACTAGACTTTCAATTCATTTATTATATTAAAAAAAAAATAGAAGAAATGAACATGCGTCATTGATGAAGTAATGGTTTGAAATGAACTATATGGATGATGACCATTCATTTGCTAAGTCAAACTATGCATGGTAATTTAATTTATAAGATAAAGCGAATATTACAAGAAATCCAAAACTATGTCCCTTGTAATATAAATATCGCACACTTTTTTTAGTGTAGTCAAAACCTTAAACTTATCCACTGTGATATAAATATCCCTAACTTTTTTTGTATCGTTGAAAAAACTCAAACTTATACATGTGCAACATATATACTATCTATTTCAGTTCCATTTAAGATATATTTATCACACTGAAATAGGTTCAGGATTTTTCGTGACACGAAAAAGAGTTTGAGGCATTTGTGTCACAACGAACAAATTTAAAAATTTTAATGAAACAAAAAAAATGTTGGAAGTATTTAAGTCGTAATGAGCCTAGTTTTGGGTCTTTTGTACCATTAGCCCTTTAGGATATTAGAAATAAGAAAGCAAATTATTATATTACGATATAATTAAATAGGCTTTAGTCATGCGGTCAAGAGAATATCGATAAAAAATAGTTTAGTTGAATGAAAAGGGTACGGTTCTAGAATTGCTGAATAAGCTTTCAAAGGCTTCAATGTTTTTTTTTTCTTTTTTTTTTTCAATGTTAGAAATAGGAAATTAGAGGCCTTTAAAGAACATGACAAGAGTAACTATAGTCACGAAGGTATGATTTTATCCGCAAATGTTGCATTTACTCATTTTAAATGTCTAAAAATTAGAAGCAGGGCCATTGTACACTCTTTTGTGAAATTATAAAATCTCATATAAAAGAAAGGAAGGTACATTTAGGGCACAATTATCGGTGCATTCATTATAATAATAAACTTAACAATTACAATAATAATTAATATAATAATAATTAACCACACACGTTTATTTTCATGGGCACGTGCCTGTAATTTGAGTGGGCCTGAGTCGGAACGACAGATGCCTCCAAACAGTCCAGGGCTGGCCACGTGACTCGCATGTCCTTCTATTCATTTGAATAATGCCGCCAAAAAAAAAGAAGAAATGCTGCATTTAATTAACGAAATTGATTTTTTTATAAAGTAACGTAACTTGTTCTCATTAAATTAGATTCGTCATCCACATGTTGTAATATCGCAAAAATGATATAACATTAATTTGTAAATTAGATTCCTTAAACAGGCGTGTCAAGTCAACAATAATCCGACCCAAATTAACAATTTTCATGTGATATAAATATAATAATTCATACCCGATCCAACTCATATCAATTCCAATTCATATTGCTAAAACACTTGAAATGAAAGTATAAAATAAATGAACATGAGATTAAATAAGAGTGAGAAAGAATAATAAAAATTGATTAAGTCTAAATAAGTTGCGAATCCATTTAACATTCATGTCATTTTGGGTTTTATTAATTCTAAATTTATTTATAATCTATTTATTAAATAATTAGTCTCTATAATAATCAATTTCGTTCTATCCTCTTGATTTTCCCACGGGAAATGCTCGAAATGGAAGGGATCGAACCGACGGATGAAGGGCTTTTCTGGTATTACGGAAGATGCCGGGAGCGGCGTCTCTCTCTTCTTTATCCGACGAGTTTCGTCTCGGTCGGCGGCTGTCATTGTCGAAGGGTACTTGACCGTTCTACCCTCCGAGCAAAAAACATACGTTTTTCGTGCTGATCTCCTGACAAGCTCACGGCCCAAAGATATGTTCAAAATTGCTTTTTTTCCACGTTTCTCTTTTCAAGGCCGCAAACGCGTGTATTGGTGTATGTATAGTTGTGGGCTCCCCTTTGACCATCACAATTATTAAAAATAAGATTGATATCAGGAAAAATCTTAAACATTTGAAAACAAAATTTTCGACTATCAAAAATCACAAATTTGTATATCCATGATAAATTTATTCCAAATCAATATTTTGATCATTAAAAATCCCAAATTGACATCCTTGTGACAAATTAACAATCCGTTAACTCTCGTTAAATTAAATTAATTATAAAAAAAATACAACCATATGCATTTGTGATAAATATAGAGTAAAACCTAAAAATAATACATTCGTTAACTATCATATGTCATTCAACTTAATAATTTAATGTTAAAAATTAATGGAGACTAAATTTTTCATAAGTGTACAAATTTGAGATTTTTCGTGATCAACAAATTAATTTTGGTTAAATTGGTCATATATCTACCAATTTGAGATTTTTTGTGATACCTTTTAAAATATATGAAATTGGTCAATTGAACACATTCTGGCATCTAATGAACAAAAATTTGACACAAGACTTGCATATTCATGATTGGACTAAGATAGTTGATGAGGCTTATAATGATTATGCGATATCAACTACTATCAACTACAAAATACCTAAGGGCGCATACGTTATGACATTGTGCTCTTTAGATAGTTTTATCGCATCAAGGAGGTTATTACACAAATGTTGTGATCCTACACTTCATCCTACGTTTTTCGGATAGTCGGGATCCAATGTTGATTTCCAAGGCCTATCGTGAATCCGATGGGGTATCAAGGTGTCAAAGGAGCGCTTGATAATAGTTAAAAGGCACAACGCCTAATTGTCAAACAAGTAGTTAGTGTTTCAACATACACATTGCCTATAAAAATCATGGACACCTCTTTATTTTCCTTTCTAAGTACCTATGTGGTAGCAAAGCACTTTTTGCTTTCGGATTACAAAGCTGGTCAGTGGACTTTCCCTTTTTCATGAGTGCTCATTATCTACAAATAGGATGGCATTGAGGCTGAAATACATATATCATTATTATCATCATCATGATCATAAGAAATTGCATTCTGAGGTGGCATAAGGATCATGCAGCTCTCTCCATCCTTCCGGAGCAAAGGCTTTATCCTGTGGCAAGAAAGTGGGTCAAAAGCAAGATCACACACTGAAATTTAGGATAATTTAGGAGAGATCAAATCTGATGCTTTGTGGATCATGTTAAGAATCCTAGTTTTAGTGGGGAGTTTTTTAAGGCATGCAAAGCTCCAAAGGATTTCATGGGCCAATGAGGGAGAAGTGTTTTGAGAAATGACATCGTTTCCACTTATCCAAAAAGCAGGCAAGAGGAAAAGGTACAAAAGAGAGAGAGAGAAGTGGACCTAAATTTCCATGTCACCCTGCACGGTCTCGACAACAAAATGGAACTCCAAATCCTCCCACCAAATTCAGCTTCTTTCTTCTTGTTCTGTACTGGCGTGTGCCTTGGCTTTTTCTAGATAAGCATACGCAAGGAAAGGAGACCACCTCCAATGGCCCCCGCCACCCACCGATTCTCTTTTTGCTCGGCCCGTGGTTTTCCGGGTGGACTGCATCTTCTGTCCGTCCCTACTACACGTTCTTCGCATCCCTCCCGTCAAATTTCAATCAAATCGGGTCGGGATCTAATCCGTTCGTCAGACTCGCAAGGCATCGGGCATGAGTTTCCATTTAGTCTTACGCTCTACATCTGTGCCCTAGAATTACTTAAAAAACAAGAATTCATAATTCCTTTTGCGTGTCGGGGAAAGGTGACGTGCGGAATTACTAACCAGGTCGATCTAGAAGTCCGGCGATGACTCGGTCCTCTCCTTTTGGTGATGTTGTCCAGTATTTTCAAACAGAAAACCTAAAAGGGCAAGGGCAATCTAGTCAGCTCGTAGACCTTTTCGAAAGTTGAAACAAAAGGTAAGATTCTGTGCATAAAAAAACTATGCCAACGCGCATATGCAAAATCTAATTAGGTCAAATCGACAGAAACTAGGACAGGGATTAAAGTAGGAAGAGTCAGTGGGGGTGGGGGCATATGGACGTCTGAATCAAAGCCGTTTCCAATTTGGAAAAATTGGGGTTGCCGGAAGGACGGTTGGGCGACTCCCCCCTTGCCTTCTTTGTAATTCACACCTCCCCAAAATCTCTGGCCAACCACTCTTTTGTTTATCGTATGGTCAACAACCGACTCCAACATCACCAGAAATTGGATTACTTTCGGAAGGGGACGTCAACTTCCAACCTCTCTTTCTCTCTCTCTCTCTAAGCTCCTTCCTCCCAAATTGGATTAGTTTGTTCCCCATTCTCATGGCTGCATCCAATACCATCGCTCTCGTCTCTTGCCTTCCCAATGTTCCTAACTGCCATCATTTGGGGGCGTATGGTGATTTCTCCTTCTATGGCTTATCGAATCTGATGGAACGATGCAATATAGGATAGACCTAATCGTTGGATGGGCCTAACATGGGCTAAGGGGTAACATGCATTAACCTTGTCCAGGCCTACTCAGGCCTGGGGTGTGTGAGACCCTTTTTGGAGCCGGGCCCGGCCAATCATATGGGCTAAAATTCTCTCAACATGATTTGGAGCACATTATTTATTTATGAAATGACAGGGAGTGTTAAGATGGGGAAAAAGAGTAAGGGTGCACATGACAAAATTCTGGCTAGAAATTGATTTCTCAATTTCTATTTCAGAAATTGAAAAAGTTAAAAATTTTAGCTTCTGATTTCTTTTTCAAATCAATTTCTGGAATAGAAATCTGTTCCAGAAATAGAAAAATCAAATTGCGTTACCAAACGGATTTCTGTTCCAAACCTGTTCCGGGGAACAGAAAAACAGAGAAATAGAAAAGTAAATTTTTTATCATGTGCGGCCTAAGGGTCTCGAGTTACTAAGCAAAGTCGAGTTGTCGATGAGAGAGAGGCACGAAATTGCAAGGAGCGTTGATCATGATTGGGACAAAAGCCACGGCTTCGACAGCTTGGAATGGCGGAGGAAGGCGGAGCTTGGCCAGGCTCAACCAAACGGGCCTATATCCCCTGCCAAGCCCGCCAACTTGGTGGGCGGGCCCGTTAGCAGTTAGGCCCTTGAGGAGGTCTACTTGTGGAAGAAGGAGAGATATAAAACCAGTGTTGCAAGTACCCAATCAATCCAGATTCCAGAGCATGAAAAAATTAGTAATTCCAGGCCCAAAACTCATACAATTTATGCAATCCCAATCCAAATCGTGTGGATGGATGTGCAACTAAATTCAGCCACGCAAAAATGGGCCGGACCAACCAATGTCCAAACGGTCCAGGCCCAAAGCATCTCCCTCCTAGCTTTGCTTTCCTTCTGGTTTTTCTGCACACCTTCATTCTCTCTCTCTCTCTCTGTTTCTCTCTCATCTCCACAATGAGGAGGTGCGCGGCTCTGCTCCGGCGATCGTGGACCTCGAGCGGCCGCACGGGAGCCGGCGGCCTCCGTCGACGGCCCCAGTTCCCCCTCCCTCTTCCGGGTCATGCCGACGCCGCACGCAGAGCCGCCGCTCCCAAGGCCGCCGCCGCCGCCGCCTTCGCCGCTCTCTCTCTTCCCCGAACCTTCTCCTCCGCTTCGTCTCCTTCGCCGGGTGCGCTTTCTCTCTCTCCTCCGTCCCGATTCATCAATACCCGCTTCGCTGCATTCCCGTCTTCTCCCTCGTTTTTTGATTGCTTCCTCAGTCTGCTTGTCGACGTGTGTCCGATTCTTGCATCGGCTATGCCCCGTTCGCGTGTCGGTACCGTTTGAAGAAATAACGCGACTTGCGACTTGAAAGATTGCATTTTGATTGCGAGTCGCCCAGTTGGAGTTCAGGGCTCTTCCTGCTTTCTGCAAACCAAGCTTCCTATCCACTGCACAACGTGCATTTGACCAGCTGTGGCCTCTTGTCTATATTTCTCCCAATTTTGGGGAAGAGGTGTCACAACATGAGGAAGGGTGTGATAGTTAGAATCGGATTCGATGCTCAAAATTCATGGTCCCCAGTTATGGACAGGGTTTCTCATGCTTTCTTGAAAGGCTGACAATTTGTGGCATTTCTGTTGGTTGCTTATTTTCCCTATTTAAGAATGTAAAAGTTGATGGTCGTATAGTGGATAGTTCCTGCCTCTTGAATGAATCGTGTATTCCGAATGGCTTAAATTTGATAAATTCACTTGGGCCAATCTTGCAATTTCAGGTTCGTCGAAGATGCACCTTATCAAGTCAGAAGAGCAGTTTGATGGCGTGCTTGCCAAGATCCGAGGTTTGTTCTTCTTCTGCTGTCGACTCCTTATTGCTTTATGGCTATTGGACATGTGTGACACAGAAGAGATGGGATCGCAATGCTTACCACTTCAAGGGCCCCCAAAATATGAAATTAACTTATGCTTTTGTCTGATTGATTTTGATAGATGAGTCTTCGCCAGCAATTTTGTACTTCACTGCGGCATGGTGTGGTCCTTGTAAGTAATCTCAACCATCTAGGCATTTGTCAATGTCCTCCAGGCACTTCTTCCTCTTGGTTATGCTCTGTTACTTGAATGGAAAAGGTTATTTTAGCCTTAACATTAATCTGTGTCTTGCAGGCAGATTCATGTCCCCTGCCATTGAAGCATTGAATGAGAAGTACCCTCACGTGACTACGTATAAAATTGACATTGATCAGGTAATATCTTTTGCTTCTTCTCAGGTTTCTCCATAGTCCCTCTAGACCATTCCATTAATCTTAGTGAAAGTTCTCCATGGTGATGCTCATGGCCGTCTCTTCTATGATAGAAATGCATTCTACTCTTGGAAGCTAAGGTTGTTTTGTCTGCAGGAGGGCATTCAAGACAAATTGATGGAGCTGAGGATAGACTCTGTGGTAAGCCAATGTTTATGCATGTTATTGGATGCTATTTTCAAGCGATGTATACGGGATGTTTAATTTCACTAACAAAGATAATCTGAAGATTGCTTTTCTAATTGATGCTGCAAATGGAGGAGCACTCTCAAACTCAAGCACTTCTTGGGAACAAAATTGTGTCTTAATGCCTCCTTCTTATCTAGGGAAGAAAATTCTCGATTGTGATCTAAAATGTCATGCAAACTGATGGTGGTTCCTTCAGATAGAGTTTATATCTTGGTACAGAGATAACAGCTCTTTTCTGTTATCAATCTGCTAGCAAAACACCAAATCTTTTGCTCCAGTATGATTTCATGAGCCCACAGCAGTTGTTGCTTCATTCTATACTGTCCACATCTAGTGTTTTTCAAGTGCACAGCATTTGAACACATTTATCTGACCCAATTGACCTTTATAATTTCCTGAAATGGATCTTTACTGGAGCAATATGGAGTTGGTCATTCTTTCCTTAGCCATTAGGAAAATATGTTTTAGTTATTTCTTTAATTGGAGCTATTACAGCTTCACTACAGCTGCCATCTTTTGAGTTCTTCATTTCATTTTATTTCATTTTATTTTTTTTGGTGCTGGGAGTAAGAAATGGGGCTAGGTACAAAATCCTTGATATGGAAAAAACAGACGTGAGCAGTGTTCCTGGAAGTGCATGACACCCTGAAGTTGTACAAAATAACCTGAAGGGAATTGAAGACTGAGTTTAATCAACTGGAGTTGATCAGGAAGTGTTCAGGTTTAGTCTAGTTCAGTTGGAAGTTTTTTTTTTTTTTTTTCTTCTTTTGGTTTTTATTTGTTCTTGCTATAGGTTTGGTTTATGTCATAAGAAGCAGAAATAGTCGGACTTGGAGTTGAACTGAATTGTTGCTGCAGTTCTCAGTTTTACATAGATTCTTCAAGTTTTTTTCAACTCTGCGATGTGTTGTCTTTGGGCTGATGTGGTGCAGTTAGGGTCGCAAAAGAGAATTTCAAAACTTAAAAAAAAAAAAAGAAAAAAAAAAAAGGTCAGTTTGGGTTTGCACAGAAATTGATCCGGCCTCATAGACACCCATTAGGTGAAGTGAGAAGTGCTAAGAGCTTGCCATGATGAAAAAGTTGGAGTCATCTTCATTGTTTTCTGACATTTTATGTCCTAAACTATGCATTCCTTGAGAATATCAGCAAGAACCGTGGGGGAGTTAATTTTCTGTCTTTGGCTACATTAAACTCTCATCTGCATGGTACCTTTTTGTATGAGAAACTGATTTTGTATTTTGCTGCAGCCGAGACTTCATTTCTTCAGCAAGGGACAAAAGGTAGATGAAATCGTGGGGGCAGACATTGAAAGCTTGAAGGATACAATGGATAGGCTATATAAGTGATTCTCTTATGGTCTCTTGTGCCATACGGATTTGTTTGTGCATATGAGCTGGTATAACTGCTCCTACCTATTGAGCCTTAGTGGCTGCCGCCCCTGCATAGGAGGGCATCACATTGCACAGAGTTTGTCAGGTGATGGCCATATATTTCTCTGTCTGTGTTGGTCCCGAGACTTTTCGAACTTCTTGTTGTCATGTTTTCTGTTGGTCAGGGGTACGAAGTGTGATTCCTCGTTGAAAGCCTCCGATCAAATATTTGGAACTATCTCTTGGCTGCCTCTTACGTGCATAACTAGTGATAACTTTGCCTCAGCTGACCATCATGCTAGAGACGCCTCATATATGGACATGGAAATGCTAGTTTGTAAGGGTTTATAGTACCGATTGGACCCAAACCAAAACTTGTTGGTTTAGAATAGTTTTTACCCATATCGAAACCATACTTATCTTGCATGTTCCGTGTAGACGATTCAGTCATCTCTTGTGCTATTCTCAATTTTGCTCACGCTTCTTTGGGTCAAAAGTTGGATTCCAAATGACGGGGCCTGTAAGTCTTTGGATTTCCTTTGTCCTCTTTGATAAGTATAGTAATCCCATCTTAGGGTGCAAATTGATATAAGATGGAGATTACATTGAAATACGCTTAGCGGGAGATCCTATGCAACAATTATCCATTGTCATGTAAGTCTTGGTTCTGGAAAAATTATCTAGAAAGTTTTAAACCTATTATATTTTTGCTAATTTAGCCTGAAACTTTTCAATTTTGTCAATTGAGTCATAAATCATTCTGTACAGGAATAAAAATAATGGTTATGTTGTCATTATCTAAATCGAAAATGCACTAATCCTTTTCGACTAGTCATGGTTTCAGTTCGGTTTTAACATCCCTATATGTGTATACCTCTCCATCTCCCCGAACATAAGAGCAGCCACCAACGATTGACTGTCACCGTTGCTGTTGTTTTTGGCTTACACAGTGTTGTCTGCCGGTGCTGGGGGAGGACGTTGAGGGTTGCGAAGAAGAGAGAGGCACTCATGGCTTCTTGCATAAGGAGTTGGAAGGCGTAGTTGATGTCAAATTTTAGGCTCTGGGACACGATGAGCTCCCGACGTTGCTTGGCAATAACGCCTTCGAGTCCGTCGACTTCCATTTCTTGAGTCGGCCAAAACTTTCCTTAGTTTTCTTGCAGGGTAGACTGGGGGAAAGTGAGGAGTAGTAGTAGCAAGAGAGCTGCCCTGGCTTGGGGCAAGGCCGACCATTGCCGGGCCTCACTTGGGCTAGGGCAAGTGTCGGTGAGGGTTCCCCTAGCTAGATCTGGCAAGGCCATTCCTCGCCCATGCAAGGGCGGCCTTACTGGGCATCACCTTTCTTTGAGCTTGGGCCTTTCTTCATTTCTTCAGGCCAAGCCCGGCAATTCCAGACTGCTTTTGCAATTCACCGTGTGATCCTTTTGGGTAATTGTCGAATCTTATGTTGAGCACGCGCTCGACCACCTTCGGATTCATGGTAATGACACTGGATATTACTGGTTGGGGATGGAGATTTTTTTAGTAGGCGAGTCTACCCGGCAGAAAGGTCGTTGAATACATTCACCCAACTAGACGTACGATAACCGTTGCAAAAAAGGGCCTTGGCAAAAAGGTTTGTCTCAAAAATGAGAGAAATACATGGAAGATCAGAGATGACGAGATGGTGGACAACAAAACTATAAGGAAGAAGAACCAAGAAGTTCGAAGCTTCATGAAACAATGAGAACTCCATGGACCCCACAGATGATATTTCTTAAGAATAAGACAGAAAGATTCACATCGGGAAGGCAAAGTTAAGTGGGGTAGCTGCAAATTGGAGTGCAAGATCTCTTACTTAAAGACTACCCTAAGGGATAAATATTCTGCAATTCATCTATCGAAATATTATCAACAAATGTGAGGATGTTATTAGCTAACTGCCAAGGAAGCGTCTCCGTGGAAGTTGAACTACTAACCACCTTACCTTCCTTAGTCTGATGACAAAGATTAGCTTCCATTTAGTACGAAAGTATGAGAAACATTAAGCCTGAAGGAGCATCCTCAATGAATTCTTGATTACGAGTCAGGTGATGGGTCTTGTTTGCTGTGTTTAACCCACAAACATGCCTGTGACGAGATGGAAGAGTCTTTTCTTTTTTGCCAAAAGTAGGAGTCAAGGTGTTGAATTGAAGTTCAATCACGTCCCTAAAGACCCAAGGAAAATGAGACATCAAGAGGTTGCAAGGAAGTTTCCTAAGTCACTTCAAAGTTGGCGAGACACGTTGTGTTGGCTTTTCTATTGACGGGGTCGTAGTGACACAATCTCCTCCAAATGTTCCTAAAGTGATCAAAGCTTACACCGCCCATTTACTGAGAAGTTACTCAAGCAAATCTCTGACACCATTAATTCCCATATTTCTGAGCCCTGTTTTCGGGTCAACGATGGAACAGATCCTGGGCATTGTCAAATGTTCAACATGTGGAAGGAAAGCTTTTACTTTCCTCTCGACGTCTGTGTGTTTGCAAGCACTCTCATTTTCAATGAATGATCACAAATCTAATCAATGAACTTTGTAATTCTTGTTTGAATAATATAAAATTGATTGCTGAATTTAAGCATATGGGGTTGTTAGTGTTCATGGTAGGTGTCCGAAGAAGTATAATAAAAATGTGCAAGAATTTACGGAAGAAGAGCCTTTGAAGCATGAAGATAAAAAGAAATCGGGATAAAAATGGTAGGAGCATCAAAATTTTTATACGTCGCTCGCTTGAGTATCAAAACTTTTTTTTTTTGGCTTACTTGAGTGCAATATAGGAGTAAAATTGATCACTTGAGTGTCAATTCCGGTAAATCATCTTACATAGAATTTATTATTTATTATTTATTTATTTTTGAATTTTTACCTAAAGAAATAATAATAAAATTCGAAATAAAATTAAAAATATATATATTTTTAAAATATAAAAAAATTGTCCACATCGGTGTTGGTGAAGCCATGTCGGATGACCATTGTCTACATCAGATTCTGGCGAGGCAAATCGGAATTGACACTCAAATGATCAATTTTTCAAATTAGTGGCATTAGAGTGAAAAAAATTTGGTCAAAATTTTTTTTTGACCACCCGTGGTGGCGGCGTCGTTGGTTGAGCATTGGTTCCTTTCGGGAGAGATCTTGTGTTCGATTCGCGGCGTCGTCAAGCGACTTACCCTGAGCAGTAAGGGTGGTGGTGACTCTACTACTCCTCTAGGGTTTTACTCCGCAGCAAAGCGGCGCACGGAGGTTCCCTGGGTACCAAAATAAAAAAATAAAATAAAAATTGGCATTTAAATGAGCGTCATATGAAAGTTTTGGCACTCTTACTATTCTTACCTCTAAAAGGAAAGTGTGACATAGAATTTCACATGCTTTGATAATAATGTTTAGGATTAATTTCTATGATTAGATCGCCAAAAGTCGGAGGTGTTAAGATTAAGTTGATAGATTCTGATGTGTACATTAGTAGTGTAAGACGATGATACTTAACTTGCCACTATATTATTTATAGAATAGAGCCAATATGTTCTAAAGTTCATATTTGATGGTATTCATGATTCAAATTTGATTGAATTGGGATTTTTCTAATTTTCAATATCTTTCATTTGTGATTTTAGTGAACTTAAAATTTTTTCACACTCACCAATGTAGATTTTAATATCAAGCATAGATAAATCGCTTCAATAAATTTTTATAAATCAATACGAGTCCATAGGATTAATCAGGATAATAAACAACGTTGGATTAATACTACACCAGTCGCACGGGCCACATTTGTCGCATGGCTGAACGGACGGCATGGGCCAAGTCTATACAGAAAATGCTGCTATTCCGTAGGTGCACGCACAAGTAGAAAGTTGGATATAAGCTCTCAGCAAGTTGGGTATGCAAATTTTGTGGTTGACTTTGATCTGCCGATGCCATTCAGCCTTGGGGATATGAACAGGTCATTTCTTGTTCCTAATTCAAAATCTAGCCACACCAAAGTGCCAACTTTGGGATACACTTTTGCAATATCATAATCCCACAAAAATACAAAAGAGCCATGGAACTAACAAATTCAACCCCTCTCACTAAAAAGACATTGGAGGATCTACGCGTGAGAGAGAGAGAGAGCCCTGGTACCAAGCCTCGTAAGCTAATGTCTAACTAGAAAGATCATAAATTCGTTCTATCTACTGTACAACAGAACAAGGCGGGGCTTGGTTAAAAGGCATTACTGTCATGCCCTGATCCTCGAATGCGTACCCATCCCTCACCTGGTCGATTAATAGCGACGTCCCAGGACGCATCGCCAACCCTTTCATTTTAATACGCAAGTGGAAGCATATAATAAAATCCCTAGACAATAAAACAATGGGATAAAAAAGTAGGGCCATATTTTTCACAACTGAAAAACCACAAACAAACTTTTATACACAGCAAACCACATAGTATATATTACAATACTATTCACAGAAGTTTGATCTATCGTACATCAGTCCACAACTTAAGGTTTGCAAAATAGGATGGGGTCTCGGTCCTCATTTGGGTCATACTCTGGATCATCCTCGGGATCATCCTCAGACTCCTCCTCCGGTTCCTCATAAGGGTCATCCTCTTCGGGTTCTTCCTCCTCAGATTCCTCATCAAAGTCCTGAAATGTTGTCCCACAACAGGATGAGACTACGTCTTAGCAAGTTTTATCCCCTAAGACCCGATTAGGAAGCCAATACACCTTATGGCTGCCTAAGCACAACACGAGTCAGATGACTTACCTTGGTCTCAGTTAGGGGTGATCGGGTCCAGGGTGGGTAGGGTCTAGACCTGGACCCTGTACCCGACCCTGTTATAACCGGTTCTCTTTTTTTGGACCCTGTACCCGACCCTGTTTGCATTGGACCTTGTTCCCGACCCACCCTGTTTTTCCGGTCCAGGAACAGGGTTAACCCTGTTTATATTGGAACCTGTTTTGCATAAAAATTGAAATATGATAGGAACTGAGCTGCAATTATTGAAGTACCATGGCTTTTTAACAACAGTGGAGGCTTTTCTTCCTGACTAGCTTGATAAACATTATTATCGTTTTGCATCACAGTATTATGCTTTTGTAATCTAGGTTTTACTGTTTTACCTAATGAATCAACCAGGTTTCATTCTGGTCACATACAACATTCATTCAGCAGTTAAAAAGTAGTCACCGAACTTCAGCATGCTCCTCGAACCAAAACTTTTGAGCTGTACCACATATCTTCCAATTCAGTCAACAGGATAGATGGGGCTATAAACATTACAAGGGTTAACAATACATAAAGAGTATAGCGTAGCTAGTACATATTTCAGTACAGATGTGGTGGTCAGCCAATGTGCATTAGTTTCCAGCCAAATACAGCGTGAAAAGCCATCGAGCTAAAAGTACTACAGAGAACTTAACCTCAGATAGTGATGCTGAAGATATAATGTGGCCAAGGAAAGCTTTGTACAACAATTTTATTCAAACTTTGTTAACTTGTTATGTTACCTTTGAATCAAATTCCTGGACATCCTCCACCAAATTAAAGCGAGAGATTAAAGCGGTGCAACAAGATCGGTGAATTCACTTTGCAAGAAGTTTGCATCTTCAATGTGTGAACACAAGGACCTACAGGCTGCCAACTGCCATATTAGACAAACAACTTCAGATATTAGAAAGTACTCGGATACGATTGATTAAAGATTTTGTCAAATAATTAAAAAAGTAGGAGACATTTCATATCTGTGAATTTTCAGTTAGGCATCATACCACATTTGCTAGGTCCTTGTGCTTTGCGAAGCTTTATCAAAGCACGGTGCACTGGTCTTTTTATATCATCTTTGATCTGCATGCATCCATCAGAAAATCATCACAAAACAAAGAGTATGGATTGCAGAAAACACATAAAGGACAGACTCCACAAAGAGTAGCTGAAATATCAAGATCGAATATGTGATAACAACATCCTCGAGAAGACCTCTTACTCTAAGAAAGTATTCACTTCTCCAAAAATCTGATGCAAACCATCAAACACTCTTTTATAATACTCAAAAAAGACCATAGTGCAAGATTTCTTTTTAATTTCTCCTCCATTCTGTTCTGGGAACCAATGAATTAGGATTCTCTGGCCGCTCTAAGCCAATGCTGACATAAATTATCCAACACTTGCCTAAAGATAAGCAATTGTCCAGGAAATGGCACAAGGAGTTGACATGATAGATTGAGAAAAAAGAACATCATAAAAGCATCTCTGGTTTTATCTTAACTTCGTCACCAGTGGAACCAATAAAACTGATTAGGAAGAAACACGAGCTTTATAAACTTCAAACTACTCCAGGCTGGAATTTGCTTATCGCTACACACCCTATGTAGGGAGACACCCCCATAAAAAAGCACTTCTATCAGATCATGTTTCTGCCTTCAGCACTTCTAAGAATTCACTGAAAAGCTCACATGCATCCCGCACTCCCAGTTCAAAGAATATGGATGTAGTGACCAGCACAAACATGCACACACACATATCACATAAGCATCACATTGACTTCGACCAGCATTTTCATGAACAATCGAACACATGCAAGTAAACCCATGAGCAGGAACTTGCCTTAGAAATGGGTGTGCGGCGGCGACGGTGGCGAACCCGGCGACGGCTCCGGCGGTGGCGTTCTCCCACTGACGGATCATCCGTATCAGCCCAAAGCAAACTCCAAAAACTCGACACAAGCCGGAAGCACCCGAGAGAGAGAGACCTTGGAACCGGGTGAGGACGACGTCGAGGGGGTGCGCAGCGGCGACGGTGGCGAACCCGGCGACGGCTGCAGCGGTGGCGTTCTCCCACCGACGGATCTGGCGATGGGGTGGGGCGCGACGAAGGAAAAGCAAGTCTGTGGGTGTGAGTCGTGACCATGTGAGTGTGAGAGGTAAAGAAGATAGAAACGAATTAGGGATTTTGATTTGGGCTGCCTTAAAAACCGGTTCTCAAACCGGTTCCCAAACCGGTCCGGTCGATCCGGTTCCCGGGTGGGTAATCCCTCGGAACCGGTTCCCGGACCGGTTCAAACAGGGTCTGAATTTTGGGAACCGGTTCCCGGACCGGTTTTAACCGGAACCGATTCCCGACCCTGTTTTCCGGGTGGGCCGGACCGGGAACCGGGTAAACCCGGTCCGGTTGCATACCCCTAGTCTCAGTTCCTTCCTACAAGTCAATATATATATATCAGATATACAGGAACCGCATCAATTCACAACATTAGATCAAATCATTGATCAATCGACCTAGTCGATTACATGTCAAGTAGATCATTTCTCGGTCATCTAAATTAATACTATCTATAAGTCCGATCATACCCAGGATTGCTTATTATAAGCCGATAATGGATAGTATAGCTCGCCAGAAGCTACCTCAAATACTGAGATAATATACTATACATACATACATACATATATATGCTCGCTAAGAGCTACCTCAATTTATGAAATAATATTTATATATGCTCGTCGGAAGCTGCCAAACATACTTTCATAGTATGCTGATAATTATATATGCTCACCAGAAGCTGCCAGATCCACTGATCCACTAATCTAATATGCTCGTCAGAAGCTGCCTCAAATACTGAGATAATATATATATATGCTCACCAGAAGCTGCCAGATCCACTGATCCACTAATCTAAATGCTCGTCAAAAGCAGCCTCAAATACTGAGATAATATATATATATATATATATATATATATATATATATATATATATATATATATATATATATATATATATATATATATATATATATATATCCAAGAGCTACCTCAATTTCTGATATAGTATATTATATATGCTCGCCAGAAGCTGCCAGACATACTTTCATAGTATGCTGATAAATATATATATGCTCACCAGAAGCTGCCAGCCATACTTTCATAGCATGCTGATAATTGATCATTTAATCAATTCACCATTTTTATCATTCTTGATAAAAATACCCATGTGTGGGTACACGATCGGTTTTAGCCAAAATAAAATATTTTCACTTTTGAACCTCCCATTATTTTCAGCAGTCCTAAAATAGATTTTTGGCGCTGTAGACCGACGCTCGGTAATTTTCCACTTAATTACCAAATACAAGCACATGTTGGAAGGGCCATCTTTGAAGGTGGACTTGCAGAGGGCGTTTTGACCTTTGTGATCACCTTCCTCGTCCTCCTAATCGTGCTCAGAGGGCCTCAGAGCTCCTTTCTGAAGACCCGGTTGTTGGCCGCAATGACGGTTGCCTTGGTAGTCGCGGGTTCTTCCTACACTGGGCCATCCATGAATCCAGCCAACGTGAGTATATTATCTTTGCCAATCCCGAGAAAAACTAGAAATTACAATGTTTAAGAAGTCAACATACATAAATATGAACCACGACACTGAGGATCCTTTTCTTGTTATAACATAGCCACTAGAGCACACCCACGGACAGCTTGAAATTACTTTTGGGCAAGTCTAGACGGTGGCATGTATTGTAAGGCACGATTAGATTTGGCCCAAGTCAAGCCTGCTCAAATCCGCATGATTCTAATGTCTTTTATTGATGGGCGAGTCTAAGCAACATGTTAGACTCAGTCTAATGACCTAGTTGAGTTAGTGATTTCAAGTGCATTAGCATAAGGTATATCCTTCATTTGGTCTTTCTCAAAATCTGATTGAGAACATTGTGAGAGACTCAACTTGTCACCCTTAACGATATGAATAGTTCTTGGTTTGCAGTCCTACATGTTGAATCTTTCCGAAATACCATCAACATATGTTCGTGTATCATACATTGGAATCGTCTGTTAAGATCTTTCCTCCAGGATGTCTTTGAACTCCTTGTCTTTCCTTCCTCCAATAGCATGACAATGCCATTTAACCTGACAAGCATGGTCTGGTCCAATGGTCGCTGGTGCCTGGATCGAGGCCACTGACGAGCACAACACACACCCGCCTGCTGGCCTTAACAAGTGACCGACTCAACTAGGCTCAGCTAGAATAATTTCTATACCCGAGCCCATCAGAATAACATGGGGAATCGAGTGAATTTCTCAGTAGCAGAACAACAGTTCGTTGATCTATCAATCATTTGGATTTCTGATTTAGTCAGCTAACGCATGCAGAAAATGCAATGGACAGGGTTTTGTAACAACACAAAAAATACTCTCCCAACACTTGTATAAGACAGTTGTCTTCTCAGTTTGAATTTTATGAACTTAGAAAAAAAAAAAAAAAACCCTTGCTTATTGTCATTCCGTAGACTTTCTTTCATTCTAAAAACATCAATATAATTCTTAGGAGTATCTTTTTGTTGTGGGTGCAACTTGACCTCACTCAAGTATTTGACGCTCCATGTATGGAAGACATTTGTTTAACAGATGGGATGGTGTGTGGTCATCACAAACAAAAGTGTTCTCCAAAAAATGGGTTTCATTTGTTATGTCGAAAGGTCTAAGTGATACATATTTTATTATTCATCTCACACCATTAGAATTGTGGAATCAAGAAATGCTAAGTTTCTTGAAAATAACTTGATTAGTGGGAGCAATCGATTGAATGACTTTACTCCTAAAAAAGATCATTTAGACACTCAACCTTTCACCTCAAGTACAAGGTTGGTTATTGCTCATAACACCCTTTCAGTTCAACCAGCTATTAAACAATCAATCATTAAAGTTCCATAACTTGCTTATATTAATCTAGTAAATCCAAGCAGTTCCCTTTTCTCTCTCTCTCTCTAAAATAGCGTTGGTGGAATTCCGGGCGCTCGCCGCGGGAAAAGAAAAGAAGGGGCTCTCCTTTCGACTTCTTCAAACTACAAAGTAGCTCCTCCTGCTTCGTTCCTGTTTCTCCGTCGCTCTCCGTCTCCTTCCCTTCGCGATTGAACCAGGTGAGACTCGCACACATCTTCCCCTCAATTTTCGTCCTCCGCTCGATTTTCATCGATTACGTCGCTTGAAAACTTAGATAAGTGAGTTAGATTAGGTTTGATTTCATTTGTTAATCTGCGATCTAGCTTCTTCCATTCTTGTTTCTCTATCACTCTCTTCTCCTTATCTTCTCGCGCTGAACTGGTTAGATTAGCGTTGATCTCGATCGGTTTCTTCCCCTCAATTTTCATCCTCTACTCGATCTTCATCGATTATGTCGCTTGAAAACCTCGATTACTCTTTTACCAAAAAAAAAAAAAAAAAAAAAAACTCGATTACTCTTTTAATCCCTAATTTTCTATGCAAAAAATCAATGATTAGGTTACCAAAATTTAGGTGTCAACATTCTTCTAATTTTTGATATCTTTCTTTTGTAATTTTAGCGGACTCAAAATATTTTCGCACTTAGCGATGTGAATTTTAACATCAAGCATAGACAAGTCGTTTCAATGAATTTTTATAAATCAAGACGAGTATATAGGATTATTCAAGACAATAAATAATGATGTATTAATTCCACATGAGTTGCACGGGTACCGCACGGTTGTCGCACATGCCAAGTCTATATGGAGGATGCTATTATTTTGTAGGTGCACACACAAGTAGAAAAATCTCATATGTCTGTCTTGGTCGTTCTTTCCTTTCTAAAATGGTTAAGGTTAATTTAGAATAATAAACCTTTCAAGGACACTTTCTTGATCAAGTGATTGCGGAAGGTTACTTGCAGTGGAGAACTCGGAATTTACAAGTGATTGCGGAATTTGAAGAGGAGGGAGATGTCCTTTTCTCAAACCCTACCTTTGAAGGATTTATCTTATCAACATTTTGTAGTAGCAATCAAGTAGATGTATAAGTTTATGTACTGTGATCTCCATAGTCGTAGTCTAGAATTGGTTGCTAATATGTTTGTATTTTGTATACAGGCATAACTTTGGCAAGTTTCATAACCACCTCCTCCCCCCTTCGGGTGGAAAAAGAAAAAGAAAGAAAAAAGAAAAAGCCAATGTTAAATGAGGAAGTTCCATTCACTTTTGTTCAATTAGAGAAAAACCTTCTTCTTACTTGTTCAATGTTTGCCAGAATTGTTTGTTCATGTGCTGCTCTGGCTAGAGTTTTTCTAATGTAATATTCACATTTGTAGACTCTGATTTTCTTTAGTAATAGGCTGATTTATTGCAATGCATTTATGCGGTATTCTTTATACTGGATCAGATTAATGGCCAAATTCATCCGAGATCCTTGAAGTTTAAGGAGAACATCCATGGAAAGCCCAAGGTATGTCCATACTTACGATGGTTGGAAATTTTGACCTCTATTTCAGTAATTTGTTTAATGTTTATACCTTGTGGTAATTGGAGCAGGACAATGATCAATGCCAGTGTGCATCATAGCTCCAATTTAATATGTCACACACTTCTTCTCTTATACTTTGTGGAGTGACTGTTGATTTACTGGTTTGTACTCTCGTATACTCGCAAAGTAATTATTTCTTCATGCACCGTCTTAATTGTCCTTGATAGTCCACTAATGATACCGATTCCCTTTAGTTTGCTCTCCTTTGTTTGTAGATAGGTGTTGATCTTGAAAAGAAGCAAAGGAAATTGAAGAATAATATCTTAGCCTTTGCTAGGAGACACTTTGTCACGCCCCGATCCTCTGAGCACGTGTCCATCCCTCTTGGTCGATTAAATAGCGACATCCCAGGATGCATCGTCGACCCATTCATTTTAATACGCATGCGGAAGCATATATGTAATCCCCAGACAACACACAATGGGATAGGAAAGTAGGGCCACGGTTTTTGAAATTGAAAATCATAACAAGCTTTTTATAAACACTTCAAGTTTATACACAGTACTAGGTTGTTTACAAAAGATCGGCTCAACAAAAAGGGAACTATCCTATGACTCATTAGTTAGACACGTTCACCGATTCTTCAGTTTCCTCCTCATTAAAACTTCAGGGCTTCGAGTCATTTTCAACTGCCATCTAAGGACCTGAAAATGGTTATACAATAACCAATGAGACAATGTCTCAATAAGTTCAATCGCCTAAGACCCGACTAGGAAGAAAATACGCCCCGAAAGCTGCCTAAGCACAAACATAGGTCGGAGGACTTACCTTGGCCTCAGTCTCTTCCTGCAAGTTAGTATATTGCATAGATACACAATTCACATCAATCAATCACTTCGATCAATCGGATCAAACTATCGATCAATCGACTTAGTCGATTACATGTCATCACGACCTCCCTCTGGTCGGCCAAATCAATATTATCTAATACGTTCGATCAAATTAGGAATGCTCACTGTATGCTAATAAATAGATAGTATAGCTCGCAAATTAAGCTGATAAATAGTATACTACTCGCAATCTAAGCTGACATATCAAAGCCTGTAGGTTGATATAGTATACTGATAATGCTCACTCTAAGCTAATAATAATATAGCTCGCAAACTAAGCTGATAAGGTATACTGCTCACAATCTAAGTTGACATATCAGAGTCCGTAGGTTGATATAGTATACTGGTATACTACTCGCAATCTAAGCTGACATATCAGAGCCTGTAGGTTGATATAGTATAGTGATAATGCTCACTCTAAGCTGATAATAATATAGCTCGCAAACTAAGCTGATAAGGTATACTGCTCACAATCTAAGTTGACATATCAGAGTCCGTAGGTTGATATAGTATACCGGTATACTACTCGCAATCTAAGCTGACATATCGCCCGTAGGCTGATATAGTATACCACCCCAACCATACAACCAATTTATCATTTTTATCATGCCAGATAAAAATAGCCGTATGTGAATACACGGTCGGCCTTAGCCAAAATACAATACTTTCACTTTTGAACATCCCACTAATTTCAGCAGTCCCAAAATAGTTTTTTAGCGCTATAGACTGGCACCCGGTAATTTTCCAATTAATTACCACAATTATCAATTTTTGGGATAATTACCCACCATCACAATTCACACACAATTAGTACAAAATAGAACTCAGTTAAATAAACGGATCACACCACTGCAATAAGCATAAAATTTTGGTCACTGGCTATCCCGGTCTAATTTCCGGAAAATAATTAATTAATTAAATAATCACGGAAATTAATTAATAAATGTAGAACAAGCATACTTAGGCCCGTAAAGCCTAATTATATGCCGGAACGGGCCTGGAAAAATTTTGAGACTCGTTAAATAAATACTAGAGTCTATTTACTTGCTAATTGCACTAAACTAACCACCTAACATGCAATAACAATTAATTAAATTGCTAATCTAATATAACTATCCACCTAATCCAGCTTAGTCTAAACTAAACAACCCTTAAGCATCATTAACCTACTAAGCATGGATTAGTGAGTTAAACTCACTTGTTAATCGATCTGCTCGGATCAATTCGATGAGGGCGAGGCAAGGATCAACTATCTCCAGAGCGGGTCTACCAACCGAGGTCCGAAAGGTATCGAAGCGGGCCTAAACAGCCACTTGAAACCCTGGAACTTCAGCCTTTGTTCGGTGCTAACCTTGGGACCAAGAAGGGCTGCTTGACGATCAGAGGGGTGGAAACCAGCAAAGGCAAGCGGTGGGGCTGCTACGGGGACTAGACAGAGCTTGGCGGGCCTCTGGCGATCATGGCGGCGACAAACGGCATCCTGAGGGTCCGCTGGTTGCATGAGCTGGCGAGACGGTGGGGTTGGGACGGCAGGTGAGCTCAATGAGTGGACGGGCATGCGGAGGCGCATGACAGCGAATGGCGGTGGTCCAGTGGCCTGGTGAGTGGCTGCGACAGCTGAGCTGGCTGCTACTTTGGCCTCTGGACTTTAGGAGTTTTCAAATAGCAAGCTGGGACAGAGGAGGGGAGGAACCGACGGTGGGGGCAAGAGGAAGGAGGGGGAACAAGTTTGGATAGGAGGGGGACCACCTTAGTCCTCTATCTCTATCTCTTTGTCCCCCTTGAGGGCTCCACCAAACCCAGCTAGTGTCCACAACAAGTTTCCAGCCCCATATGCCCCTTCTAGAAGGCTCGAGGAGGTCCAAAAGGTTGGGTCCATGGGGCATACGAATTTGTACACAATTCTCTCTCATTGGACTTCAACTCCACCCTAAATCAATACCAATTTGCCTAAAAAATTTCAATACTGAGTCCTAGATCAAATTGATATTTTTCCTTACCAATTGATCCCACTTGCTTCTCAATTTTGCGATCAAATACGGTCCTCTGGATTTTCTGGACAAAAACGACCATACCTCGACTTTTTTTCCAAAAAGTCTCGGTTTGCAAAAAAATCTTTGGAAACTTAGTTGACGTTCCTAAAATGACTCGTGACATGACAGAACTTTCAATTTCTGAAATCAGATTCAAATTCGCGGTTAATTTCAATTCGGCGCGATTTTAGCGTGACTTAAGCTACCGGGTAGCTTTTAGAAATTTTTAGTGCAAAGGACCCGTGGTCGATTTTCTTCGAGCCACGATGAACCCATTCAACACATTGACGACTCTCGGTTGTCATGAAAATCTCGAGGATTCAAATATGGACACAGGGTACCAAAACGACAGAAAAATCAATCTAGTGCCAATCGACGAGAATTTTGTAATTTAGTGGAATCACCCACGTTTAGCTACACATCTCTGTCGAACTGACCTATCTCTAATTTTTAATCGATCTTACTGTGTCGTAATAATCTTTGCAAATGAGCACGGTTGAGTAGTCGATTCCTGATCGAATTCTCAAGTCTATTGCATTAAAATCTCTTAATGACTTTCCCAGATAGTCTAGTTATCTCATGAGTGATCGGCTCCGAGTATAGCACTATAGGCACGTCGATGAAAGGCCCGATTTATTCAATTGAAAACAAAATTGAAAATTTGGGATGTCACACACTTCACTCCACATGTAGCGCAAATTTTGAGTTCAATTTCGGACCTCAAAGCTCAGCATCAGCATTTTGTAAAATTGTGGACTCTCAAGGTGCACGGATTGTCTCTATTATTTGGAGATCTTACTATTTTCATGATATTTTTGAATGATCACTTACTTTGGTTTTTCTCTTTTTATCACCTTCATTATTAGTTTTGTGCCATGTATGCGTGGGCGTTCATTCAATAGATAGACTCTCTCCATCAAGCTTAGATGAACGGATTGAGTTAGCGAGGGAATTGTACAAGAAAACGTTGGCGAGATCCAAGCTCCTGCAATAAACCAACTACTTTATTGATGACTTTCCACCCGAGTCTGCTGGCACTATACCCTTACTTGATAGATTTTAAGTGCTTAACTGATTTTTACTTCTTTTTCTCCTCCTCCTCCTCTTCCTCCTCCTCCACTTCTTCTTCTTTTAATTTTTGATATATTTCTTTTGTAATTTTAGCAGAGTCAAAATACTTTCACACTCAGCAATGTGAATTTTAACATCAAGCATAGACAAGTCGTTTCAATAAATTTTTATAAATCAAGACAAGTCTGTAGGATTATTCAAGACAATGAATAATGATGTATTAATACCACATGAGTCGCACGGGTGCCGCACGGATGCCGCTCGGTTGCCGCACGTGCCAAATCTATATGGAGGATGATGTTGTTTTGTAGGTGCATGCACAAGTAGAAAAGTCAGGAAAACGAAATCGAGCAAACAAAAGCATGATAAGGTAATTGATGTAGCTAAATAACATTTTTTCAACACTCTGCTCGTGGTCCCAAACTATAAAAAAAATAGTAGTTGAGCCGTCCCTCCCATCCATCCTAAAAAATAGAGTATACAGTCTCATGACTTCCCTAATTACCAGAAACGGAACCTAAAAATTATGGTAAGAGGTCTGCAACTTCTAAATTGTCTCTCCTCTGTCCTCTCTCTCTCTGGTTTGCATTGAAATGGGATGGCTCCACTAGAGTAAAATTAGGTTCTCAAGTCAGTCCGAAGCAAGCACAAATCAAAACCTAGGAAAAACACCAACAACTCTCCCACACGAGTAAATTCAAAGTGTCCTGTTTGCAACTTGTGCACTAAAATACCTACATCACATAACCTCTCGTTTCATCCACCACCCAATATAGCAAGTCTTCCCAACATCGGTCTTTCCATGTTTTTATTTTGTTAGGGCTAATATGACTTTGGAGTTTTGACTTTGATTAGCGAGGCTTGGGGGCATCCATGACTTTGTGTTTTGATAATTGAATTAAGTTGAGTGATTTGTTCACCGGTCTTGCTACAGTTGGTTTTACGGCGAGATGTCGATATTTGCTTGTTTAGTGTAGAGATATGAATTCTGAGTTGAAGATCTCGTGCTTCTTCAACATTTGGTCTTCTTCTTGTCCTTGGTTTTGTTGATGCTAACTTATGCTATTCTACTCCTTCGTAGTTCCATCTTGATTATCTGTAATGATCTTTGAAATAAAACCCCAGCTATTAATTTGCTTTATATTGGTGGATGACTCGCTAGCATTGTCAATCATACGAAAGAGTGAGATTGATGCTCTTTTTCTTTGTGGCAATGGGAATAAAGAGAGCAAGTATTCTTTTCTTTTTTTGGCCAGACACGCAAACATTGTGAAAACCCGAATCTGCGACACCGTGGTGGATTTGCCGCCAATTTGGTTTCTCCCTAGCTTTTCTTGGAGTACCCCTGAAAATGTCAAAACAAAGAAGAGGTGAAATTGATCTATCAAACTAATTAAAACTAGGCCACACCCTAACTCCTCTCCTTCTCTCCTTGAAAAGCCTAAGCTTTAGAGAAAAAAAAAAAAAAAAAGCCGCACAAGATTATTTTCAAAAAGGGTGGTTAGGGAAGAAAATAGAAAATAAATGGGGTCTCGGGTTTGGACGCCAAATTTTATTTGCTCAATAGCACAATGATGATTTAAACGAGGTGCATGTAGAGTTTGATAGATTAATTTTGAGTATGAGATCACATACGAATTTATTTCCAAAAGCTTTAAAGAAAAAAAAAAGAGTTGCCCAAGATTATTTCCAAAAAGGGTGGTTAGGGAAGAAAATAGAAAATAAATAGGGTGTCGGGTTTGGACGGCAAATTTTATTTGCTCAATAACACAATGAGGATTTAAATGAGGTGTGTGCAAAGTTTGATAGATTAATTTTGGGGTAAAGTACAGCCCAAGTGCCAAAACTTGGCTTGGAGGGACAGTTAAGTGCTAAAAGTTAGGAAAGTGACATTTAAGTGCCACTTTCAAAAAAAAGTGGGACACTTAAGTGTCATTTTCGGCGAACCCGCCGGCAATCCTACGTGGCAATTTTTTAATTATTTTTTTCGTCTACATGGCTCACCGGAATGCTAACTCAAAAAACAAAGCCAAAAACAACATCGTTTTTAAGCGGATTCATATGTTAATATAAAATGAATTTAATTTAATTATAAAAATAAATTATTATTATTTTAATAAAATAATATAATTTTTTAAAAAAAAAAAAATAGATGGGGAGAGGAGGCATCGGCTAAGGGTTGAGCCCTCGCCGCCACCGCCTCCCGCCGTCGCCAAGAAGGGTTGACGACGGTGGGGGAGGGTCGGCCGGGGTTGCTGGCCCCCACCGATTGGCGGGGAGGGCGCGAGCCCTTGCCACCTCCTCGTCGCCGCCGGGAAGGGCCGGCGACGGACGGGGGAGGGTCGGCCAAGGTCACGGCCCCGGCTGACCGGCGACGAGGTCTCGTGAGCCCTAGCCGGATCCGGGCAAGGGCTTGAGCTCTCACCACATCCTTGTTGTCACTTTGGGAAGGGCCGGCGACGGAGGAGGGAGGGTTGGCCGGGGGCTGGCGACGGAGGGGGAGAGTTGGCCGGGGTCGCCAGCCTCCGGCCAACCCTCCCTCCTCCGTCGCCGACCCTCCCCGGTGGCGGCGATGGGGAGGCGGTGGCGGCAAGGGCTCGGCCGTCTCCCTCCCTATTTTTTTTTTTTAAAATTTATTTATTTATGATTTTTTAAAATATTTGAATTTGTATTTTTAAAATTTTTAAATAAATTTAGTTTTAAATTACATTTAATTAATTTTTATATTAAATTTTTACCACGTCGAGGCAAAACAAGGTCGTTTTTGCATTTTTTTTTAGCCACATTAGCATGCAAATGACGTCGTTTTGCGCTTACCTCGCCGGAAAATCGCCACATTAGCATTTTGATCGGATTTTGGCCGAATTAGCACTTAAGTGATCCATTTTGCTCCGATTTTGGCACTTAAGTGTCCCTCCGTGCCAAGTTTTGGCACTCCAGGTGTCCGCAACTCATTAATTTTGAGTACAGGATCACGTACGAATTTATATCCGAAAGCTTTAAAGAAAAAAAAAAGAGTTGCCCAAGATTATTTTCAAAAAGGATGGTTGGGCGAGAAAATAGAAAATAAATGGGGTGTCGAGTTTGGACGCCAAATTTTATTTGCTCAATAACACAATGAGGATTTAAACGAGGTGCGTGCAAAGTTTGATAGATTAATTTTGAGTACGGGAGCATGTAGGAATTTATTTCCGAAAGGTTTAAAGAAAAAAAAAACAAAGTTGCCCAAGATTCTTCTTTTAATTTTTGATATATTTCTTTTGTAATTTTAGCAGACTCAAAATATTTTCACACTCAGCAATGTGAATTTTAACATCAAGCATAGACAAGTCGTTTCAATAAATTTTTATAAATCAAGACAAGTCTGTAGGATTATTCAAGACAATGAATAATGATGTATTAATACCACATGAGTCGCACGGGTGCCGCACGGGTGCCGCACGGTTGCCGCACGTGCCAAATCTATATGGAGGATGCTGTTGTTTTGTAGGTGCATGCACAAGTAGAAAAGTCAGGATAACGAAATCGAGCAAACAAAAGCATGATAAGGTAATTGATGTAGCAAAATAACATTTTTTCAACACTCTGCTCGTGGTCCCAAACTATAAAAAAAAATAGTAGTTGAGCCGTCCCTCCCATCCATCCTAAAAAATAGAGTATACAAACTCATGACCTCCCTAATTACCAGAAACGGAACCTAAAAATTATGGTAAGAGGTCTGCAACTTCTAAATTGTCTCTCCTCTGTCCTCTCTCTCTGGTTTGCATTGAAATGGGTTGGCTCCACCAGAGTAAAATTAGGTTCTCGGGTCAGTCCGAAGCAAGCACAAATCAAAACCTAGGAAAAACACCAACAGTTCTCCCGCACAGAGTAAATTCAAAGTGTCCTGTTTGCAACTTGTGCACTAAAATACCTACATCACAGAACCTCTCGTTTCATCCACCACCCAATATAGCAAGTCTTCCCAACATCGGTCTTTCCATGTTTTTATTTTGTTAGGGCTAATATGACTTTGGAGTTTTGACTTTGATTAGCGAGGCTTGGGGGCATCCAGGACTTTGTGTTTTGATAATTGAATTAAGTTGAGTGATTTGTGCACCGGTCTTGCTACGGTTGGTTTTACTGGCGAGATGTCGATATTTGCTTGTTTAGTGTAGAGATATGAATTCTGAGTTGAAGATCTCGTGCTTCTTCAACATTTGGTCTTCTTCTTGTCCTTGGTTTTGTTGATGCTAACTTATGCTATTCTACTCTTTCGTAGTTCCATCTTGATTATCTGTAATGATCTTTGAAATAAAACCCCAGCTATTAATTTGCTTTATATTGGTAGATGACTCGCTAGCATTGTCAATCATATGAAAGAGTGAGATTGACGCTCTTTTTCTTTGTGGCAATGGGAATAAAGAGAGCAAGGATTATTTTCTTTTTTTGGCCAGACACGCAAACATTGTGAAAACCCGAATTCGTGACACCACGGTGGATTTGCCGCCGATTTGGTTTCTCCCTAGCTTTTCTTGGAGTACCCCCGAAAATGTCAAAACAAAGAAGAGGTGAAACTGAGCTATCGAACTAATTAAAACTAGGCCACACCCTAACTCCTCTCCTTCTCTCCTTGAAAAGCCTAAGCTTTTGTATAATCCTCTCCTTCTCTCCTTGAAAAGCCTAAGCTTTAGAGAAAAAAAAAAAAAAAAAAAGCCGCACAAGATTATTTCCAAAAGGGGTGGTTAGGGAAGAAAATAGAAAATAAATGGGGTGTTGGGTTTGGACGCCAAATTTTATTTGCTCAATAACACAATGGGGATTTAAACGAGGCGCGTGCAAAGTTTGATAAATTAATTTTGAGTACGGGAGCACGCACGAATTTATTTCCGAAAGCTTTAAAGAAAAAAAAAAACAAAGTTGCCCAAGTTTCTTCTTTTAATTTTTGATATATTTCTTTTGTAATTTTAGCGGAGTCAAAATATTTTCATTCTCAGCAATGTGAATTTTAACATCAAGCATAGACAAGTCATTTCAATAATTTTTTATAAATCAAGACAAGTATAAAGGATTATTCAAGACAATGAATAATGATGTATTAATACCACATGAGTCGCACGGGTGCCGCACAGATGCCGCTCGGTTGCCGCACGTGCCAAATCTATATGGAGGATGCTGTTGTTTTGTAGGTGCATGCACAAGTAGAAAAGTCAGGATAACGAAATCGAGCAAACAAAAGCATGATAAGGTAATTGATGTAGCAAAATAACATTTTTTCAACACTCTGCTCGTGGTCCCAAACTATAAAAAAAAATAGTAGTTGAGCCGTCCCTCCCATCCATCCTAAAAATAGAGTATACAAACTCATGACCTCCCTAATTACCAGAAACGGAACCTAAAAATTATGGTAAGAGGTCCGCAACTTCTAAATTGTCTCTCCTCTGTCCTCTCTCTCTGGTTTGCATTGAAATGGGTTGGCTCCACCAGAGTAAAATTAGGTTCTCGGGTCAGTCCGAAGCAAGCACAAATCAAAACCTAGGAAAAACACCAACAGTTCTCCCGCACAGAGTAAATTCAAAGTGTCCTGTTTGCAACTTGTGCACTAAAATACCTACATCACATAACCTCTCATTTCATCCACCACCCAATATAGCAAGTCTTCCCAACATCGGTCTTTTCATGTTTTTATTTTGTTAGGGCTAATATGACTTTGGAGTTTTGACTTTGATTAGCGAGGCTTGGGGGCATCCAGGACTTTGTGTTTTGATAATTGAATTAAGTTGAGTGATTTGTTCACCGGTCTTGCTACAGTTGGTTTCTGGCAAGATGTCGATATTTGCTTGTTTAGTGTAGAGATATGAATTCTGAGTTGAAGATCTCGTGCTTCTTCAACATTTAGTCTTCTTCTTGTCCTTGGTTTTGTTGATGCTAACTTATGCTATTCTACTCTTTCTTAGTTCCATCTTGATTATCTGTAATGATCTTTGAAATAAACCCCAGCTATTAATTTGCTTTATATTGGTGGATGACTCGCTAGCATTGTCAATCATACGAAAGAGTGAGATTGATTCTCTTTTTCTTTGTGGCAATGGGAATAAAGAGAGCAAGTATTCTTTTCTTTTTTTGGCCAGACACGCAAACATTGTGAAAACCCGAATTCGCGACACCACGGTGGATTTGCCGCCGATTTGGTTTCTCCCTAGCTTTTCTTGGAGTACCCCCGAAAATGTCAAAACAAAGAAGAGGTGAAACTGAGCTATCGAACTAATTAAAACTAGGCCACACCCTAACTCCTCTCCTTCTCTCCTTGAAAAGCCTAAGCTTTTGTATAATCCTCTCCTTCTCTCCTTGAAAAGCCTAAGTTTTAGAGAAAAAAAAAAGCCGCACAAGATTATTTCCAAAAAAGGTAACCATAGGGAAGAAAATAGAAAATAAATGGGGTGTTGGGTTTGGACGCCAAATTTTATTTGCTCAATAACACAATGAGGATTTAAACGGGGCCCGTGCAAAGTTTGATAGATTAATTTTGAGTACAGGAGCACTTACGAATTTATTTCCAAAAGCTTTAAAAAAAAAAAAAAACAAAGTTGCCCAAGTTTCTTCTTTTAATTTTTGATATATTTCTTTTGTAATTTTAGCGGAGTCAAAATATTTTCATTCTCAGCAATGTGAATTTTAACATCAAGCATAGACAAGTCGTTTCAATAATTTTTTATAAATCAAGACAAGTATTCAGGATTATTCAAGACAATGAATAATGATGTATTAATACCACATGAGTCGCACGGGTGCCGCACGGATGCCGCTCGGTTGCCGCACGTGCCAAATCTATATGGAGGATGATGTTGTTTTGTAGGTGCATGCACAAGTAGAAAAGTCAGGAAAACGAAATCGAGCAAACAAAAGCATGATAAGGTAATTGATGTAGCTAAATAACATTTTTTCAACACTCTGCTCGTGGTCCCAAACTATAAAAAAAAAATAGTAGTTGAGCCGTCCCTCCCATCCATCCTAAAAAATAGAGTATATAGTCTCATGACTTCCCTAATTACCAGAAACGGAACCTAAAAATTATGGTAAGAGGTCTGCAACTTCTAAATTGTCTCTCCTATGTCCTCTCTCTCTGGTTTGCATTGAAATGGGATGGCTCCACTAGAGTAAAATTAGGTTCTCAAGTCAGTCCGAAGCAAGCACAAATCAAAACCTAGGAAAAACACCAACAACTCTCCCACACAGAGTAAATTCAAAGTGTCCTGTTTGCAACTTGTGCACTAAAATACCTACATCACAGAACCTCTCGTTTCATCCACCACCCAATATAGCAAGTCTTCCCAACATCGGTCTTTCCATGTTTTTATTTTGTTAGGGCTAATATGACTTTGGAGTTTTGACTTTGATTAGCGAGGCTTGGGGGCATCCAGGACTTTGTGTTTTGATAATTGAATTAAGTTGAGTGATTTGTTCACCGGTCTTGCTACAGTTGGTTTCTGGCGAGATGTCGATATTTGCTTGTTTAGTGTAGAGATATGAATTATGAGTTGAAGATCTCGTGCTTCTTCAACATTTGGTCTTCTTCTTGTCCTTAGTTTTGTTGATGCTAACTTATGCTATTCTACTCTTTCGTAGTTCCATCTCGATTATCTGTAATGATCTTTGAAATAAAACCCCAGCTATTAATTTGCTTTATATTGGTGGATGACTCGCTAGCATTGTCAATCATACGAAAGAGTGAGATTGATGCTCTTTTTCTTTGTGGCAATGGGAATAAAGAGAGCAAGTATTCTTTTCTTTTTTTGGCCAGACATGCAAACATTGTGAAACCTGAATCCATGACACCGCGGTGGATTTGCCGCCGATTTGGTTTCTCCCTAGCTTTTCTTGGAGTACCCCCGAAAATGTCAAAACAAAGAAGAGGTGAAACTGAGCTATCGAACAAATTAAAACTAGGCCACACCCTAACTCCTCTCATTCTCTCCTTGAAAAGCTTAAGCTTTTGTATAATCCTCTCATTCTCTCTTTGAAAAGCCTAAGCTTTAGAGAAAAAGAAAATAAAGTTGCCCAAGATTATTTCCAAAAAGGGTGGTTAGGGAAGAAAATAGAAAATAAATGGGGTGTCAGGTTTGGACACCAAATTTTATTTACTCAATAACACAATGAGGATTTAAACGAGGTGCGTGCTAAGTTTGATAAATTAATTTTGAGTATGGGATCACGTACGAATTTATTTCCGAAAGCTTTAAAGAAAAAAAAAAGAGTTGCCCAAGATTATTTCCAAAAGGGGTGGTTAGGGAAGAAAATAGAAAATAAATGAGGTGTTGGGTTTGGACGCCAAATTTTATTTGCTCAATAACGCAATGAGGATTTAAACAAGGTGCGTGCAAAGTTTAATAGATTAATTTTGAGTATAGGATCACGTATGAATTTATATCCAAAAGCTTTAAAGAAAAAAAAAAGAGTTGCCCAAGATTATTTTCAAAAATGGTGGTTGGGCGAGAAAATAGAAAATAAATGGGGTGTCGGGTTTGGACGGCAAATTTTATTTGCTCAATAACACAATGAGGATTTAAACGAGCCACGTGCAAAGTTTGATAGATTAATTTTGAGTATGGGAGCACGTACGGAATTATTTCCGAAAGCTTTAAAGAAAAAAAAAACAAAGTTGCCCAAGACTATTTCCAAAAAGGGTGGTTGGGCAAGAAAATAGAAAATAAATGGGTATCGGGTTTGGACGCGAAATTTTATTTGCTCAATAACAAATTGAGGTTTTAAAATAGGCGTGTGCAAAGTTTGATGGATTATTTTTTAGTACGGGAGCACGTACGAATTTATTTTCGAAAGCTTTAAAGAAAAAAAAAAAAAAAAACAAAGTTGCCCAAGATTATTTCCAAACAGGGTGGTTGGGCAATAAAATAGAAAATAAATTGTGTGTCGGGTTTGGAGGCCAAATTTTATTTGCTTAATAACACAATGAGGTTTTAAAATAGGTGCGTGCAAAGTTTGATGGATTAATTTTGAGTACGAGAGCACGTTGGAATTTATTTCCGAAAGCTTTAAAGAAAAAAAAAAAGAGTTGCCCAAGATTATTTCCAAAAAGGGTGGTTAGGGAAGAAAATAGAAAATAAATGGGGCGTCGGGTTTGGACGCAAATTTTATTTGCCCAACAACACAATGAGGTTTTAAATTAGGTGCGTGCAAAGTTTGATAGATTAATTTTTAGTACGGGAGCTCGTACGAATTTATTTCCAAAAGCTTTAAAGAAAAAAAAAACAAAGTTCTTTTTTTGGTAAAAGAAAAAAAAACAAAGTTGCCGAAGTTTATTTTCAAAAAGGGTGGTTGGGTAAGAAAATAGAAAATAAATGGGGTGTCGGGCTTGGACGCCAAATTTTATTTGCTCAATAGCACAATGATGATTTAAACGAGGTGCATGTAGAGTTTGATAGATTAATTTTGAGTATGAGATCACATACGAATTTATTTCCAAAAGCTTTAAAGAAAAAAAAGAATTGCCCAAGATTATTTCCAAAAAAGGGTGGTTTGGGAAGAAAATAGAAAATAAATTAGGTGTCAAGTTTGGACGGCAAATTTTATTTGCTCAATAACACGATGATGATTTAAACGAGATGCATGCAAAGTTTGATAGATTATTTCTCTTCAGCAAAATGAACTATATGAAAGAATGAAATGGTATTCTTTTCCAGTCAAATCTCTAGAACTACAAAAAAGATAAATTTAAGAAACATTTTCAGTACTTTCAAAACTCGATTATGGCTAGCAAAAACTTTTCAAGCGGTTTCGAGCTTTTTTCAGTTGAGTCACAACACCCTAGTGAACAAATCAATGTCACTCCCAATTGCAGTAAATCACTAGGAAAGTAACGAATGCCAGATTAATCCAACAAATCTATCAGTCCTGTACAAAGGATTAGACTTTTCCCAGCTACAATTTCATGACATCCACGATTTCAACATCTTCAATTTGACTTGATATATGGGAATTGAGTTTGGCGCAAATTCACATGATGCAGACTTTTTAAAATGTAGAATAATAAGTAGTAAGCTTGGGATTAGGGAATCATTTGATAGGGTTTATCGAGTTAATGCATACAAAAAGACCAGCATGCCATGCAAGTCGAGGGAGGTCAACGTGGTAGGTGCTTCTACAATCTAAAACATCAAAAAGTGGACCACAAAAGGCTGTAAAAGCTCAGGATGAATGTCAGTTAAAAATGCAACCAAAATGATGTTAAATTGTCTGTAGTAGAGGAAAACGAAATCGAGCAAACCTTTCAAGGACACTTTCCCGATCAAGTGATTGCGGAAGGTTACTGGCAGTGGAGAACTCGGAATTTACAAGTGATTGCGGAATTCAAAGAGAAGGGAGATGTCCTTTTCTCGAACCCTGCCTTTGAAGGATCTGTCTGAAACATTTTGTAGTAGCAATCAAGTCAAGTAGATGTATAAGTTTATGTTTGTATTTTGTATACAGGCATATTTTTGGCAAGTTTCACAACCCCCTCCTCCCCATTTCGGGCGTAAAAAAGAAAAGAAAGAAAAAAGAAAAAGCCAATGTTAAATTAGGAAGTTCCTAGGATTCTCATTCACTTTTGTTCAATTGGAGAAAAACCTTCTTCTTACTTGTTCAATTTTTGCCAGAATTGTTTATTCATGTGTTGATATGGCTAGAGCTTTTTCTAATGTAATATTCACATTGGTAGATTCTGATTTTCTTTAGTAATAGGCTGATTTATTGCAATGCATTTATGCGGTATTCTTTATACTGGATCATATTAATGGCCAAGTTCATCCGAGATCCTTGAAGTTTAAGGAGAACATCCATGGAAAACCCAAGGTATGTCCATACTTACGATGGCTGGAGATTTTGACCTCTATTTCAGTAATTTGTTTAATGTTTATACCTTGTGGTAGTTGGAGCGGGACAATGATCAATGCCAATATGCATCATAGCTCCAATTTAATATGTCACACACTTCTTCTCTTTCTTCTCTTATACTTTGTGGAGTGACTGTTGATTTACTGGTCTTTAATATGTCACACACTTCTTCTCTTATACTTTGTGGAGTGACTGTTGATTTACTGGTCTGTACTCTCGTATACTCGCAAAGTAATTATTTCTTCATGCGCTGTCTTAATCGTCCTTGATAGTCCACTAATGATACTGATTTCCTTTAGTTTGCTCTCCTTATTTGTAGATAGGTGTTGATCTTGAAAAGAAGCAAAGGAAATTGAAGAATAATATCTTAGCCTTTGCTAGGAGACACTTCACTCCACATGTAGCGCAAAATTTGAGTTCAATTTCAAACCCGGAGCTCAGCATCAGCATTTTGTAAAATTGTGGACTCTCAAGGTGCACGGATTTTCTCTATTATTTGGAGATCTTACTGTTCTTGTGATATTTTTGAATGATCACCTGCTTTGGTTTTTCTCTTTTTATCACCTTTCAATATTAGTTTTGTGCCATGTGGCCTTTCAAACGGAGAAAATAGTTGTATCCATGATGCATTTTCTTTTTCTTCTGTTCTGAAGGCGATGAGCAATTTGCTGCGCCATGTATTTTCGAATTTGGATGGAAAATTAGTGATTGGTGGATGGGCTATTTTTTGTGAACGTATACTCTGTGTGATGTTTCTTGTTAATCTGATGTATGGTGCGGAATTTTGGAGAAACTGCATGAAAACCGCTGCGAATGTGTGTTTCAAAAGAGGAGGCAAAAAAATGAAATCATTGCAAGTTCTGCCGATCAGATCATCTTGCTGCTGAAGACATAAGCAAAATGCATTTGTGAAGGAACATTAGTTTCACAAGGCTTAAGCAGCCTTTTCTCTGTACTCTTCCATATATATGAAGTTCTGCTTCTGGAGCCTTATGTGAAGGCGCTGGGAAGAGGCTTGCCTGCACTACCCTTTAAAAGATTTGCCATATGATTCAGGAAAGCTGAGAAGAAGGCTCTTGTCCTTCTGGTGAATCACATAATGAGGTACGAACATAGCCGTTTAACAGACCTGCAACCTGCTTCGGCTTTCTCCTTTATGCTTCCTTACAAATCTTAGCAAGCAATGATTTGTGTCTGGCCAAATCTAAAGGTTCTGCAGCCAGTCCAGATCTGGAATCCTTTTCTTCATTTTCTTACAGTATAGCCTGCTGAAATTGCCTGTTCTCCTCATGTTCATCCTGAGTCCTAAAATTTAGGTCTGGATTATGGCAAATGCAATTGCAATATAGCAAATATTTTGATGGGCTTGTCATGCACTACATTTCATGCCTCGAGACTCATCTTCTATTTGTTCAATTGCAATTAGAATCTTCTAATTTACTCAAAAGGGTGTACTATAACATGAAACTGTTGGAACATATATATGTTCTTCCTTCTTTACTTGAACGGGGTAGGCTTTCTCAACATGATATGATGCAGTAGAATACTAGCAGTTGATATTTTATCCTTCTATGCTTGCATCTCTGAGAGAGCCTCCATTTATTGCCTTTTTAATATCTTAGATACCCAACCCATGCATAGCAATGTGCGTCCCCTAAACCCTTATAAATTTCAGAGGCTGATAATGTTGATGGCTCATGCTATTCTTTTTGTTGGAGTAAGTGGAGCTGAAACACGTACGATTATTGGGGCACTCTTTTCTTGGGAAGAGCTCATCATTTTGAGTTTTAAGACAATGCGTGGAAAGACTGGCTAACAACATGGATTCTGTTATATTGTAAAAATCAATTTGCCATTGGCTCTGTTTTGATATTTGTGGAGAAGTAATGTTCGTTTTGTTTTTAGCAGACGATTCTATGTGATGAAGTCGAAAATGAACTGCTGCTAAAGCTATGTTGATGAGCATTAAAATGCATGTAGATTTACTTTGCCGAGTCTTTTGTATCTCTACCTGATTCAATATTGTTCCTCATCTAATGGAAGATTTCACGTTTAGTTTAAGCGACGCTTCTTTCACGTGACTTGAAATTTAAGAAATCTTTTGTTATTTTACTGATTTTATTACACCATAAGACAATTTCTTTTCTGGCTAGCTTAAGGGTTACAGAAGGGGGACTTTTATCCTTGAATATCTTGACGTCAGAACAAGCAATTTTCAAGACCAGAGAGACTTCAAAGATATTCCTGCGCAAGAAACAGGCTAAGAATGTCAAGGACGGAGTTGAGTGGCACCCACATGTCTGGCCTTTAGGGCCTCCTTGATGCGCAATAGTATCTGACGTTCCATAATTGTCATGATTATACGGAGCTTGGTTTTATAGTCACGGAAGAATGTCACAAATTATACACCAAACGATGCCATATAAATCAGCTATAAAGAGCACTGTAATAGGGATAAATGGAAGTGTCAGATGAACCAAACATCAAGCCTCCTCAAGCATGGAACCACACTCTGATGCCAAAGCTGTACGGCCCCTAAATACCGAATTAAAAGCTGATTAGCCCAATGCTGGCTTCATATGCAGTCCCTCATGGCAAGTATGGTGCTCTGCAAGTCGTCCGCCAAGGGAGAAAACATATGATGTAATACCCAAACAAAAGGATGTGACTAATTTCAACACAAGGAAACACACAAAACCTGAAGCTGACTTTGCTTTGAGAGAGGCAATGCAAAGCTCGTTAGTGGCAGAATATAAACCGTTGGAAGCAGCTTCCATGCAGCTTTGTGCAAGCTTCCATTCTTGTTCGATACCTGAGCAAGAAAGACGGAAAACATCATCCTTCACACTCAATTATAGTTCAAAATGCAGGGCATTTACAGAAAAGTGACAGTCATTTAAATGTGAAAGAATGGTAAGTGACATCCATTCTTGTCAAGTCGCTTAAGTTTGCTTGTTGCCATGCTCTGCAATCATTGCTTGTTGTCAATGGATGTTCTCCTCTTGGGACCCAGAAAATGCCATCTCTCGACGCTTTCAATTCCAGTATAGACATGCAAATTTTGATTATTTCCGATGCTCTCTCCCTTGCATCCCACCAGAATTGCCTTCTCCTACTTAAATTCTCATAGAACTCAAAGGAATTCTAGAAATTTTCCTGGAACTATTTCCAGCAAGACCAGACGAAGTTCTTTCAACAGCTTGCTTGCCCTCAATTGGCCGAGCTATTCTGGATGCAGCAGATTGCTTTACTTCCGCACTTTTTGCCTGTTGAGATTTAGAATAATTTGTTGCAGGTTGTCACCACTGAATAGCAATTTATGCATGGGATCCGCCTATTATGTCGGGGTGTCGATAAAACATCATGCATCCATTCCATCTGAACAATCTCTAAGCACTCATTCTTTACATTCTCCTTGAGTTCATGTGCCTGCATATTCATTAGGGATGCTGCCGACCTTGCAGCAACGAGCAGTTTCTTCAAGCATAAGCTGGAAAATTTTAATGGCCTCAAAGTCTTTGTGCAACTGCTCAAAGACTAATTCTTTCCTTGAACCATTCAATTGCTTTGAATGGTCATTCTTTTTCTCTAACTATGCCATAAATATAGGCAGCATACGATCTTTCAGGTAATGACCAATATGTTTCTCGAGCTGGAGCACAAGCCTTTTCCTCACAGCAATGACAAGCTGGTCAAAACTATGCATACATCATGAAATGAATCGAGAACACATATTTTCCAAAAAACAGAAGGCATTTTCTTCTAATAACCACCAAACTTTCAGACCTTCTTGCCCAGAACTTGTACAATCTGCTAAATTAGGAGCCATGATGCCTGCATGCAAAGCAAAAGCACAAACTGAAGACAGAAGTTTGTCTAGTGATTCTAATTCAATGGAAGGGATTGACTAATGTGGACAAGAGTGCTTTGCCTTTTAAAGCATGCCAGTCTATTTACTCTTCAGCATTCATTAAAGACTGAAGAACTCAAGACACTTTCAACATCCGTTTCTCTCTTAATGAGAGAAGAAGTACGTTTGTCCCTCTGGTTCCACGATTGGTGGAGTTGGTCAAGTTGTGCCCTACTAATTCTTCAGCCTCTTCCCAGGAGAGATGATCCCTACACTTAAGAGATGCTTCTTCAACAGTCAACTGCCACTCAGTGATGATGGCTACCTTAACAAAGTAATTCCATTCGAGATGCATGATAGTTCCTCGCTCCATTTCAACTTCCAATAGCTGCTTGAGTGCAGTGTCAATAGTGCCATGAACTTCTCAGACCGATCCAAGTAAATCTGCCAACTCTGAATTGAATGTTCCTGATCACATTGGCTAAAACAACGTCAGACAATTGATCAACCAAGCTCTTAGAGGAAACAACATTGCTTTTGAAAATGGATGCCCAGTTTTCTTCAGAAAAAAGTTCCCGACTTTCCATTATCGTGTCACTGCAAGGAACATCCCAGTCGGCAAATTGCCATAAATCATTCACAAATTCACTAACGATCAAGCATTTCTCTACTAGCTCTTCAAGTTCACCAAACAAAGATGAGGAATCATCCAAGCCCTATTGCCATTCCCTTTCCCATTGACATCAGCCATGTCAAGAATCCTCTTTTTCACATCATTATAAATAGATACAACAGTTAAGTTTTACAGAAAAGGCCTACTCTTTTTTCCGTGTTAATTGACAATGACGTCTCGCCTTGTTTTTGTCTTCATATTTAGATTGACCAGGATAAACCAGTGATTTTAAATCATCTTTATTTTCTGTAATGAAAGATTGCATGTCTTTCATGAAACTAGAGAGAAGACGGTCCTAGCTTTAGATTCAGCCTCAGAGACAACACAGTTCACTAGCTCAGCACACTCATCTTCAACTTTCCCTATCTCAGAGGCATGATTACCGACTTTTAGACACAGGTCATCATGAGCATGTCTGAACGAATCATGAGAATCATTTAACAGCTTAGATATCAATTAAGCTGCCTGACTTTGGGCATTGGAAATGATATCGGATGTAAGAACACCTAAACATAACTGCAAAATTTGAGCCAAAGTTATGCAGCATGCTGGCCATGAGGTAATTTAGAGGAAAAATTCTCTGCAAAGCTAGAGAGTAAACTTGAATTGCAGTGAGAGATGATGACACACCACGACCTAATCAGCTACGAGCTTAAAGAGTTCCCTGTCTAAAACAGTGCATTGCACTTATGTCAGGTCTGGAACAACAGTAAGTGGAACCTAAGCCACCAGGACTGCTGATGAAAGGGACAAAGCTTCTCCCAGGATACTTAGATTACTCCAGGCACTTATTTCTGGTATGAGATGGCCCCGAAGAGCATCAATGATCCTTCCATGTTGCTCAATCCAGTTGGTTGCCTCTTGAGCTGTTTCACAAGTCACGAGCCTGAATTTCAAAAGAAGCACGTTCTTTTTCCTTACTACAAGTTGCTTCAGCAATGATTGACTTTGCAGATGTACCATGTAGAATAAGGTCAGACAGCTCTTGATCAGCTCAACAGAACAGAGCGAAAACAAGTTCATATTTGTTGAGCACATAAGAAAACATCTGGTACATAATTAACGAGCTCATAGTGGTGCAATAAATTGTTTACAGATATTATTGATAACCAGTGATTGCTAATTCCCCATAATACTATGAGGAGCACCACGCATTGCGGTGCACATGGTGGGAACACCACTCAATTCGGTCATGCCACCTGAAAGATAGATTCAGTAATGACACTAAGAAAATAATGACTCATGAAGTAGTAAATAAGTAGCAGTCTAGCATTAAAATTATTTTATCTAATATTAAAAGAGAAAATACAAAGGTGGATAGAAATGTTGCAATAAGTCGCAGTCATTTAATTTTTGTTATAACGATAAACAATTTCTTATCAATACTAGAACATGAATGACACTCTTTAATCCGTTTAAGACTAGACATGTTGCTAATAATAGTCTTCATAAATATTTTCATCATAACATATCCAAATTAAACAAAACTAACAGTTACAGTTTATTGTGTGTTGATTTTTGTTCTTATAATGCACTTCAGTTTTCTTCTACAAATTTACCATACATCTCTCGGGACATAACACTCTTTTGGGAAGATATATCGAAGCAATCTAATGTACAATCTAACGTACTTTCAGAATCAAGTGCATCAAGCAAGTATGAAGGCAAGTTTCTCAAATTTCAATTGTCTAAACTTCAATTCTGGAACAGATACAAATACTGAGTCCAAATTGATAAGTACCTGCAGGGGAACATGAATTTCTCGCACTCGAGATGTGAATAAGCTTAAGCTCAAAGCCAACTCCATGCTTTTCTCTCTTCACTTCCAATTGCTGCATCATCGTGAAAGTCTCCTCTAGTCCATTCTACAATTGGATCCCAGACAAAAGCCTCTAGTAGCATCAGGATTATGTCTTCATTTTTCTTGACGGAACCAAGAACTGCTTCACAGCTCGCTTTAAAAATCCCTTCTGCTCCAGTCTACCCTAAAGCTGCTTCAAACATCTGTGTTAGTCGGAAATGAACAATTTCCAGGATCTTAAGTCTAAGCCCTTTATCAAAGCATATATTGTAATCAATATGAAGTATATATCCACTATGGAAATTCACCAGAATATTATCTAGATGTCTATCTCTGAGGCGTAGAATGTGGCTGACCATGCTCCTGGCTGCAACACTTCCCGAGTACGCAAGAGGGGAGGATATGTAGCATAGCTGAAGTTACAACTTTAAATTAAATAACAGTAATACTTTCAAGTAATATTGAGAAATGTCAGTGTCTGCAACTACATTATTAGCATCGTCAGAAGATCACTTCAACCATAGGATACACACTTTATCCCTGAGAGCAAAATACTACCGGCAAATAGAATCACATGATTTCAATTTTTAATTGAATGCCTTGTATCCTTCACTAGCACACCACAGCTCCTGATACAGAAGTTGCCGAGGCACTTCTTGCACAAGATCCATAAGAACTTCATGCTTGACATCATGAGGCCAATCTTTTCGAGATATTACTCTCCGTATGTTTTCTTTTTCTTTTTCTTGAGTGTTGGTATGATCTTACCGTAAAACATATCACTTGGACGTGAAATAGGTGGAGGAATTGTCTTGTGTTTCCGGTGCCAGTGGATGGCAGTACAGTTGTTTGATCTCGGGCTTGCCAACACTGTACACACTTATCACATTGTCAACCCACTAGATAAGACTGGCCCGACCACTGATTGGACTCACTGAATAATGGCTAATACCAACCAAATGACTACGAGTTGTACGAGATGAATGTAATAAGCTATCAATAGCATGCAAAAGCTGCATTATTCTGGCAGCATGGCGTAAATCTTCACTTCCTTTCAACGGATAAGGGTAGTTTTGACCATCTGAACCAATGATGTTGATCTTTTTAAGGTTCGGTCTTTGTTGATATTATGGTTACTTGTTCGGAAAGGAAGGAATAGTAAGGCCTCCGTCTGCTTGAGATAGCGCAACCAGTGTCTCATGAACAGGCATAGGAACGTCAAATGATGATAAGAGAGCAAGTTGTGGAGCTAATTCTCCCAAGGAAACTGAAGACTTCCTCTGATAAGATGTTAAAGATGCAGAAATGGTATCAGATGGTTGCTGCATATCTGCAAATGAAGCAGCAAATTTTGGAGGATTCTCAAACGTCAAATATTGCACTTTTCAGCTGTGGAAGCATCTTGTCAAGTGGACGCTTATTTGTCCAAGAAGATTTGCTTCAACCCAGAAGCAGTGGACTGCAGGATGGTAGAAAAATGAAAAAGCGGGGTGAGCAGTCTTCGAAGAATCAAAGAATCACCTGGTTGGTGATGCCTTACACTATGAAAGAGAACAAAGGGGAAGATGAGAAGGACTGTATTGGGAGAGGGTGAAGGTGAGAAGAGAGTGAGAGAAAAGGAGGGTTGCGCAGAGAGGAGATTGGGATTAGGGTTTCCAATCAACCCTTACTCTAATACCATATTAAAAAGTTTAACCCAAAAACTTAAACTAATAGGTGAAGAGAGATCACGTGAATATAAAGAGCATTTATGACTCGTTGTCAAATAATATATAACAATATTTTGATACCCCCTCTCACATGCAAGACGGGTTACAAGCGACAGGTGAAATTTTGACTATGCACATTTGCAATTGTGACTCTAATACCATGTTAAGAGACAAAAAAACTGAACTGAATGTTTAGTTAGATTGATGTGATCCCAAATTATCTTTTATAATAAAGCCAAGAGGCTAGAATTACAATATCACCCTTATTACAACCATACATAAAATAATAAGAAAATAGACAAATATGCCCTTATCGGCCAAATACTTTCAATAGAAAGGTTAAAGATAATTGAACTTGAGTAGTTACACGCGGCAGATGAAAAGAGTCCAATTCTTGCAAACCTATAGACTAGAAACATAGAACATATGCAATCACGACAAGACATAATTAAAGTAATAATACTGGCGAATTATTTCCGATTCTTCGATTCTAGGAAGATGCCGACGCCTCTCCTTGTGGCATCGATTCGCTTTAGGACTCGGATGTGCAATCCCCACACGAACACGGGGAGAAACAGCGCGGCGGCCAGCAAGGAGCCGTAAAATCCCTCGAGCATCTGTTTTGCGACATCGTCGGAATTCGGGAATTCGATCAGGTGGGAAATGAAGTAGGCAAAGCCGAGAATAGACATAGATAGGTAGACCATGAAAGTCTCGGGGAATTGGGCAATAGCCATGGCCCAGATTGTGCCAATGGAGAAGAAAAAGGCCGTGCCGTTGAAGACCGTGAACACGTACAAGCTCGTGCCGTTTAGGATCATGTTCCCGGCTATATGTGGTTTTTCCGTAGCCATGCTGCTGGAATTGGTGGCAGCGACAGTGGAATTGGCTGAGAGATTTGAAGTGGAATCCCAGTATCCTCCCGGAGGACTGAGAGCAGCTTGGTAAGTGGCGGTCGCGATTAAGGTAGACACTAGGAGGATTATATCGCGAGCGGATTCATCTTGGATGCCGAAAAAGTACGCGCACTTCTCGCCTGCAGTTAGTCCTGCGCTAAAAAACTCTGACAGCTTGAGGGTAGGAGTGAAAGGTCTTGCGAAATATCCTTGACGACGCAACCTCTTCTCAACGTTAGGATCGCGAGGAGAATTTGCTTCGAAGATTTCCAAAGCTGTCTTATCATAAAAGTTCTTCGCATTTACATTTGTATGCCCAATCAACAGCTTGATGATCTAGAAGAATTGCAAAGGGAACAATATGAGATATTGGTTGCTAAATTTGTATTATATAAAGATGGATCAATACGAGTCAAATGGCTGAATTTGGGTCGGACCCATTTTCAACTCACCCAAACCCGACCAAACCCACATTTTCGACATGTTTATTCTTGGATTAGATTATGCCAAATTCAAGGATTGAACAATAAAAGCACGAGCAACCACGGAATTTATGAAATATACCTCGGGCTGATTTTTAGAAGCAGCAATATGTAAGATGTTGTTACCATCTTCGTCTTTCCAGTCCAATATTTTTGTTAGATGATGTCGCCTTAGCCATCCAAACAAAACCTTGAATGCTTTGAGGTTGTTGTTCTTGACGGCAACGTGAACTGCAGTCTCACAACGGCTCGTCAAGTCTTCGATGGATGATCTGCAAGTGGACAAGAACTCGGCCAAGAGCTCCCTCTCATCATCTCCTTCTTTGCTGGTGACATAATGCAAAGGGGTGAATCCATCTCGTCCGCGGACTCGGATCAATTTGGGGTCGAGGGTCATCAATGCCCTCGCGGTGCGATAATGCTCGAATTTCAAAGCCAGGTGCATGGGGCTATAACCATCTGGGTCGAGCCTTCGAGCGAACCACGGCTTCAAGATGGCCATCTCCAGGGCCACATGGGTTTTCCCAAAGGCCGCAGCAGCGTGTAGCGGGGTATTTGGGAAGGGCTCCTTAGATAGGCGATCTAAGAGTTTTCGGTCCGCCGCAATTAATTTATGTAGCCCAACAACATCGTCATCTTCTATTGCTTGTCGAAGCTGAGGGTCCATTATTTGAGCAGGGAAGTGTAGGAGCGGAGGGGCTTTGCTCGTTGATTGATCACAATAGCTTCGCAGTCGACTGACATTTTAACTAGGGGAATGTATGCGTTGGGCAAGCGGAAGCTGATTCTGATATTCGTGGACCGTTCGAGCTTCACTTTTTTTCCTCATTCTATTCTGGAACTGATCTTTGAACTTTTCTTTTTGTTGGGTGGGGTTGTTTTTTCCGGCACGTCGCAATCGCTAAAGGAAATGGCGCACAGAAGGTTTTTCCTTGGTCCTATATATATATACTGTGTTTGAGTCTGTGAATGTAAGTTATGACATACATACAAATTAAAATGGAAATGCAAAAGGAGAAAAAGAGATGCCTGTGGTTTACAAAAAGCTGGGAATAGAGAATCGTGTTAATCTAGACGTGCATGAAAGCGCTAGAGATATTTTTTTTAGTAGAATCGGGTGGTCGTGTTTTCATCTAAATTATCACGCATCTGCTCATGACACGAAAATTCACATTATGGTAGGTTTGCGAACAACTTCTCGAATTGAATAAGGTCAATATAAGGAGACTAGGAAGATGATTAGTGATGCTGAATTAAAGCTAAAAATACAATAATAGGCAAAATCTGTTTTCGCCAATGTGCTTATGACAAAGAACTATGGAAATGCATTTTTTCCTCCATCGATGTTAGAAATCCTTAAAACGTGCTCATTTCCTCAATTAGAATAAGACAATTATTGCTTGTGTGAGAAAGGAGAAAAGAATTAGCACAAAGAAAAAGGGTAAGATGAGAGTTATCCTGTATCAAGGAGCTAGCAGCTGCGATGGGAAAATTATCCAAAATATCATAAATCTATTGTACATTTGCTAATTTAGTCTTAAATCTTTCAATTTTGCCAATTGAATCATAAATATTTATACTTTTCGCCAATTGAGTCCATTCAATCAATTTTAACTGTAAATTGTTGACTGGATGGTTGACGCTGATATAGCAATTTTTAAATAAAATTTAATGATTTTAATAAAATTTTGAAATTTTTATGTCTTTTTTTTCTTTTTTTACTTTTCTTTGTTCTTTCTTTTAGGGTTTGGAGAGAAGGCCGGCGAGTAGGGATGAGCATGGTCCGGGTTGGGCTGGTCCAACCCCTAACCCTAGGACCAACCCACATAGTGTTGGTCCTCAATTTTTGGGACTAAGAACCGACCCTATTGAGCTTGAGACTGATGACCGGACCGACCCAGTAGGTTCAGTCAGATTCGAGGATCAACCGGGACCAACCAATAATTTTTTATTTCATTTTTTGTACTTCTTGAAAAAGTGATTGAGGATCGAACGGACCTAATGGGCTTGGTCCGATTTCAGGGTCAACCCAAGTCCAACCAATAATTTTTTATTTCATTTTTTGTACTCCTTGAAAAAGTGATTGAGGACTAGACCGACTCAATGGGTACAGTCCGGTTCCAAAGTCAACCCAGGACCAATCAATAATTTTTTATTTCATTTTTTATACTCTTTGAAAGGGCAACCGAGGACCGAACCAGCCCACTGTGTTCAATAATGAGCGAGGTTAGCTAAGAAAGGCAAGTGGTGAGGGTTCAGTGGGGTGAGCGTTGAACATAGTGAGTATCGAGTGTTGAGCGGGGAGCAACAAGCCAAGCAAGTATCGAGCGGCGAGTGGCACGAGTGACCCAAAGCGAGCGAGGCTAGTGTCGAGTGGTGAGTGGAAAAGTTGTTTCTTTCGATTTTGGCAAATTGAAGACTAAGATGGCAAATAAGACAGAAGAGAACAAGTACTAGAGGAGGATATCGTAAGAAGCTATTTATGCCATTTTGGACTCTTCACAAAAACATTTTCCTCATTTGTAAATTATTATTATTGACGCTGTGAAAAACATTAAAAATCTAAGTTATTAAAGAATAATGTAAAATTACTTGAACTATTCACTAAAGAGCTGTTTAATATTGTTGACATTGTTTATTTTAAAGTTTTCTCTATATAAAAAAATTATAAATAATATATATATAACCCTGAACTCTTAGGACTGAGGACCAATCCGCATAGTGCTGGTCTAGGAATCCTAGGACCAAGGACTGACCCAATCTCCTTGAGAACCAGACTAGGACCGACAGGGTTGGGCCGATCCAGGGCCAGTCTAGGGTTGACCCTGGACCAATGCTCACCCCTACTGGTGAGGGTCAGCCGCCACCCTTGTCAGCCTTCTCTCCAAACCCTTAAAAAAAGGAAAGTAAAAAAGAAAGAAAAAAAACATAAAAAATCAAAAAATTATTAAAATATTATTTAAAAATTGCCACGTAAGCACCGATTGTCCAAGTCAGCAATTTTTGGTCAAAATTGCTTGGATGAAGTCAATTGGTAAAAAGTAAAAAAGTTTATAACTAAACTAGCAAAAACACAATAAGTTTAGGACTTTTTAGACAATTTTCCCTAACTGCAATAATATTTAACTTAGTACACTTTTCGAATAACTTTATGATAATTATGTCTACTATTAAATGCGTTGAGTATTTCTCGTTTGGACGCCTGCCAAATAAACCAAATACATTACAATCTGTGAAATGCCATGAATGAACCACTTCTTATGTCCTTGTTTGCGACAACAATGGCGTCACTTACCCTCGAAGCTCGAAACTAAGATCGAGAAAGGGAAGTCAGCCCTGATGAAACACAGTCGATTTAGGACTGAAAGTAGTATAGAAAGAGTGACTTTCTTTAGTCTATGCACTAATAAAGTTCTCTAAAAGTAACCCTAATTATTCCCACCCAAGTTCTCAGGGAAAGTAGGGTCGTGGATCATGAGTTAGACGAATCCATCAGTTGTTTAGCCAAAAGGGAAAAAGGAATCGATGGATTTCTTGGATAACAGCTGGAGGAGGGAGGGAATCGATGGAAAGGAAGCTCGCGGAACGCATGGCGAATCGACTGAGAATGGAAAATCGATGGAAAGGAAGCTCGCGGAACGCATGGCGAATCGACTGAGAGTGGAATATTGGGAAAACTAATTTTAAATGGTGGAGCATCGGAAACGTCAAAGCAAAAGGGGAAAGAAAAAAGGGAAGACAAAGATGAGAATCAGAGGGGGAGGGTCATAATAAAGAATGCATGGATGGCTCGACGAAATGCGATTTAAATCCTGAGGAAACGCAATGAACCATATTTCTATGTGTGGACGGGAATGTAATGAATGCAGAATTATATAAATTAGCTATTTTTGGTCAAGGATCGAGCTGCGCCGACTCGAAGTGATTTTCTTTAGAAATGCATGTTCGACTTGCTAGCGATATTCAGGTGTCAACAGCAAAATATCAGGCGTTGGTGTGTTTTAAAGTTACGACTTAGTGCCTCTTGTTTTCACCATGTCGATTTGATGAAATTGAATTAGGAAAAAAGCTATTTGAAGTCCCGACTTCAAGTAAGATTAAAGATTTTTAGGGATCAAAGATAGTTCCAATTACAAGATTAAATATCAGTTGAACTCCCTTACATCTGCATAACTATTTTCCTTCTGCAAAAGCTCATCCGCTAGATATTTACAAAATAGTTCCAATTTTCTTAAAACAACCGATTTACCTCCCTCTTGGTTGTTGTATTAGCTTTATACCACTTCGGACGTTCATGTTTTCAAGTTGCGCCAGATGCTTTTCGTTTCCCAACGTCTTTTTATGAAATTGAATTAAGAAAAATGCTATTCGATGTCCTAACTTAAAGCAAGATTTAAGGTCTTTAAGGATTAAGGAATTCATAGATGAGTCCATTACATGTTACTAATAAAAAGAGTCTATTTCTTGCAAACCTTAATATTAGAAGCATGGTTCATATGCACTCATGACAGGAATAGATAAGAGCGAACAAATACTTGCAGATTTTCTGAGCCTACCATTGCAGGAAGTGGTCGACAGGTCTCCTCATGGCATCGATTCTATTCAGAACTCAAAAGTGCTTGAACCATATGAGAAGGGGGAGAAACAACGCGAGGTACAATGATTCCATACATACTGTATTTACGTTACGTTGTGAAAATTCATACGGTTCCAGGACTCCGGTTTGAAGGGCAATAAAGTAGGCAGCGGCGAGAATGACTATAGTCCAGGATATCATGCTCGCATTGGGCACTAGTGTCATAGCGGTGGCCCAGATTATGCCGATGGAGGCACAAAAAGCGATAGTGTTGCAGGACGTGAAATTATACAGCCGTCGGCCGTTTAGGATCAGGTTTCCGGCTTGATGTGGTTATTGGCAGTAATGACAGTGGAATTGGCCAAGAAATTTGAAATGGAATCCTACCAGTATCCTCTTGGAGGAGTGAGAGTGGATTGATAAGTTATTTTGGGTCAAGGATCGACCTTTGCCATGATCAGGGAACTTGAACCTGAAAATGATTTTCTTGATAAATGCATGTTTGACTTGCCGGCGATGTTCAAGTGTCAACAGCAGAATGTCGTGCTCAGAATGTCGTGCTCTTACTGATATGTCATCGGCATTACTATGATTATGATGGTTGTCATAGGATGTGGGCCTCTGTTGTAACGGTGGAACAATAATTATTTCGACAATCAGAGTGCTATTTTAGTATTTCCTATGAATGCACCAACCATATGAGAATAGACTCTCCTTTCATATGCTATCACATGCTTCATAGCATCGTTCATCTCGTCTCAATCTCATTGATTGACCAGACAATTAATATTTTCATAAAGGCACATACACTCGGGCATTTGCAAGATCTCCAGTTAACTTCTTCTGCTGACCTAATCGCTCCTACTACCTATTAGGCCTTAAAGGCTGCCGACCCTGCATCAGAGGGCATCCCCTTGTGTAGAATTTGCTAAACGATGACACCATATATACCTGCTCTTTTGCGTTGGTCGTAAGACCCTTTGGACTTCTTGTTGTCACGTCTTTCGTCGTTTAGGATTGCCAAGGGTGATAAAACACATGTTATCTCGATCGAAAGCCTCCAATTAAACATGGGGAACTCTCTCTAAGCTGCATCTCTGCATGCATAACTAGCAGTACCTTCCGCCTCACCTGACCATCATGCTAATTTATGGATGTGGAAATGCTAGTTTGTAAGTTCCGTTGCATTATGGGACTTCGAGAGATTGCCCCAACTTAATATCATCTCTTGTGCTATTGTCAATTTTGGCAGTGTTTCTCCGGGTCAAAAATTGGATTTCAAATAATTTGACAAGGCTTTGTAAGTCTTTGGATTCTCTTTTCTTTATGGGAAGTATACTAATCTCCATCTTAGGGTGCAAATTGATATAAAATGTAGATTACATTGAAGTATGCTAAATGAGGAAATGCGATCATGTTAGGAAAAAGTATCAAAAAAGTCATAAATCTATTGCATTGGTATCAATTCAGTTTTAAACTTTTCAATTAAACCAATTTAATCCTAAACATTTTAATATTGGTACAAATTCAGTCCATCCGGCCAATTTTGGCCACTCGGCGCTGACATGGATGTTGGTCGGACGCTGATGTGGCAATTTTTATGATTTTTTTATTTTATTTTTTGAACTTTTTTTCTTTTTCCTTTTATTTTCCGGCGGTGGTTGCGAAGCAATCGCCTGCCGTCGGTGAGGGTCATGGCCCTCGCCCGGCCTCTCCAAGGGCCGCCAACGAGGCGCCTTCACCTGGATCTAGGCGAGGCCAGCACTAGCCTTGCCGGGCGAATGCAACCTCGCTCGCGACTGGCGAGGCCAGTCATAGGCGAGGCTAGCACTGGCCACCATGGCCTTGCCAGCTGTGGGCGAGGCCAGCGTTGGCCTCACCTAGATTCGGGCGAAGCCGCCTCGCCGGTGGCCCTGGGAGAGGTCGTGCGAGGGCCACGACTCTCGCCGGCCATCGCCGAAAAGAAAAGGAAAAAAAAAAATTAATAAAAATTCGAAAAAAATAATTAAAAAAATCATAAAAATTACCATGTCGGCGTCCAGCTATCGACCGACGTCCACGTCAGCACTGGCCAGCCAAAATTGGCCGGATGGACTGAATTTGTACCAATATTAAAAGGTTTAGGACTAAATTGGTTAAATTGAAAAGTTTAGGACTGAATTTGTATTAATGCAATAGGTTTATGACTTTTTTGGTACTTTTCCCGACCATGTTATATGGTCAGGTAGATCTTGGGTTCCTGCAATCATGATGCTTCGACCTATTCTTTGGAGAGACTGAGGGGTTGATACTTGATGTCAAGTTGTGCTCTTCTTCTATGGATCTTTTTGGACGAGGTATCATCCATTTAGAGATTAATAAGACCTTCTTTTTCAGGAGAGATTAATAAGACTTAGGGCCCTCCTATTTGATTAAAAACTATTTTTGGCAAATTATTTCTATATTTGCCGACATTTGGATAACTGGAAACTATTAGATGGACGAAGAATGTAAGAATTATGGGGTATGGGAATTACATGGCTCAACCACAAAGCTATATTATTTACCTTTCTTGTCTTTCATTATATCTCATGAAATTGTCACATTCATCAGCGTTGGCGTTTTTGCGAAATTGATGGATTGCTTGTAACATTCAATTAGTGAAATTCACTCAATTAGTTCGAACATATCAAGAATTAATTGCTTATATTAAACATGAGGGAAGGTAAAAAGGGATCGCTCTAATTTTAGTTTTCATCTAAAAAGGGTTAAAGACAATGGAACAGATTAAGGAATTAAAAGATGAGTCCATTACATGCATATAATAAAAAGAGACTAGTTTTTGCAAGCCTAAGACTAGAAATATAGAATATATGCACTCAATAGTACTTGGAAATTATTTTTATTCCTCAAATCCTAACAAGTTGCCGACGCATATTCTTGTGGGATCGATTCGGCTTAGAACTTGGATGTGCCTTGGATAAGTCTTGCGACCACAGTGGATCTCTGGAATTCGATTGTAAGGCAAATAAGGTAGGCAAGGCTGAGATCATAAAGAGAATTGAACCTGGACAGTGTCAGGCGCTAATGGCATAGCGCGCTGACCCAGATTGTGCCGATTGTGGCCGAAAATGTAAGCCGTGATAAACGGTGTCCCAAGGTCTCTATAATTATAATATATAACACAATAATGGATAAAAAGTGAGATCTGCACACTTGATTTGAAATCTATCATTCTTGATGTGGAACAATGACTGTGGAACAATGACAATTCAAAGTTCAAGTGCTTCTCTTCTATTGCCTTATGTATTATTAGCTCAATGAGACTGCCTGTCATGATTAGCCCTCAGTCACTGTTCCTTCATGTTAGTTTATTTGTGCATAACAATTAGATGAAAACTTGAACATCATTTATAAAGTTTCTAGCCATAGACTCTCTCATCACAGGTCAGGCTTTACTTGACCCACACAAACTAATCCTATATAAAATTAATTAAGAATCTTTATATTTCATCTTATTAGATTAATTCCGTAAATCGGTAAATTACAATCTTAGTTAATGTACCCAAATCAGAAAAACTCACACGTTTGGCCGAAAAAACCATGCCGTCGAGGATCCAGATATAAGCTATATACTACCTCATGGTCCTCAACAACATGGTTTTCCCTGCCGCCATCACCACAATCAGGGTCACTGCTATGATACTGGCGCCCGACACGTTCATAATTCAATTTTCTATATGCATTTTCAGCCTTGCCTTCTGTACTTGCGTTATAATCGAATTCCTAATATCCACTGAGGTCGTACGACCTATCCTAGCGGGATTCTAAGGCTCCTTGTTGTGCGCCATGTAGTTGCTCCCCTTCTATGCGAGGGTAAAGCACATCCAAGTAGCGGAGCTTAGCAATATCATCATTTGCCATTGCTGGTTGAAGCCGAGAGTCCTAGCCTATATTTCTTCTTTTTTGGCCGGACTCTTGTCCATTGTTTGACCAGGGAAAAGTAGGAGCAGATAGCAAAACCTTGAGGAAGGGTGTCCATCAATCGGAGATCTAACCATTTCATCAGCCGACAGCAAGACCACCCCCACCAAATTTTCAGCGAATAGTACTGGTGAACTTTCTGATTTTTCAATTGTAGGAAGTTGACAACGAGTTTCCTTGTGGCATCAATTAGGTTTAGAACTTGCATATGCTTTACCCACACAATAGGTTGTCAACAGTTCAGTTCGATTTGGGTTTTCAACAAATCCAAACTAATCCAAACCGAACCGATAGAGAGCAGCTGAACTGAATTGCAAACTGAATACAAACCGAACCGAAAACCCAGTTCAATTCGGTTTTCCCTTTCTTGCCCTACTTATTAGAACTGAATTGAATAAGAGGTGAGAAAGAAAAGAGAATTTAAGTTGGACATTTAACTTTTGTTGAGAATTTTGGTTCGGCTCATAACCGAATCAAACCAGAAAAAAGAACAATCATTTTTTCATTATCTGAATCGAAAACTGAATCGAACTGAAAATGTACAAAATTATAATTTGGTTCGCTTCGGACACCCCTAACCAATGGGAGAAATACCACATGGTTCCACGAGTCCATCAGAAATCCCACTCCGAGACGTTCTATGGACCCAGTAGGCTTCGGGAATGTGATTTGAAGGGAAATTATGGAGTAGGCAACGATGAGAATAAATAGAGACAAGTAGGCCATACGAGCGTCGGGGAATAACATAACAAGAGTAGCTTGGATTGGTGCCGATGGAGGTGAAGAAAGCCACCATGTTGAAGACCATGTAATGTATAACTGCCGACTGTTCAGGATCGGGTCTCGAGCTTAATGTGGTTTTCCTATAGCAGTGCTGCTGGAATTGCCGTAACGACGGTGGAATTTGCCGGGGGATTGGAAGAGGAATCCTACTAATATCATCTCGAAGGAGTGATAATGGCTTGGCAAGTGGTAGTCGAAAGTGAGATAGACAATAGAAGGACTAGGTCGCGAACGTATTCATCACGGATGCCGGAAAAAACTTGCGTATTTCTCAAAGACAGTTACCATCCTAAAAAAATTGTCATAGAGAGAGGGTTGGAGCACAATGTCTTGTTCGACATCATTAACACCTCTACACAACATCTGGATTGCCATTAGGAAAGATTTCTTTATGACACATTGCTTGTCATGAGGATTCACTTGGAAGATTTTCAGAGCCGTCTTATCTTGGAAGTTCTTTGCATTTACATTTATATGGCCAATAGCTTGATGATATGAAGAAATATAGGGGGCACAAAATGAAGTATGATACTTTCAATTTGAATCACCGCTTTGTCACGAGCATTACTATTGTACACAAAGTGAGCTCCTACCGTAGTGATTATTTCAGGGAGAAGTGCCAAAAAAGTCCTAAGCCTTTTGGTTTTGTGCTGATTTAGTCCTAAACATTTTTTTGGTGCCGATTTAGTTCTAAACATTTTTATTTTGTGCCGATTTAGTCCTTTCCGGCCAAAATTGGCCGGATTTTGCTGACTAGACGTCGGCTGGCTAACGTGGACAACTTTTAATAATTTTTTATTTTTATTTTCATTTTTTTATTAATTTTTTATTTTTCTTTTTTTCTTCTCATCTTCTTCCTCCAGCCGGTCACCGGAGCTCGGCGACCAGCCAGAGGCGACGGCCGGCGAGGTCGAGGTCGACCTCGCCGGCCACCTCGCTAATGGCCGCAGCTGCGAGGGCGACCTCACGCCGGGCGGTGAGGGTTGAGCCTCGCCCTTGCCCGCCCGGCGCGAGGCCACCCTCGTGGCTTGGGCGGCAAGGCCGAGCTAGCGGGGCTTGCCCTCGCTAGCCATGGGCGAGCCTCGCCACCCAGCCTCGAGGGCGGCCTCGCCGCTCGGCGCGAGGCCACCCTCGAGGCCTAGGCGGCGAGGCCGAGCTGGTGGGGCTTGCCCTTGCCAGCCATGGGCGAGCCTCGCCGCCTGTGCCTTGAGGACGAGCCTCGCCGCCCAACACGAGGCCGCCCTCGCGGCCACTGGCGAGGTGGCCGGCGAGGTCAACCTCGACCTCGTCGGCCGGAGGTAGAAGATGAGAAGAAAAAAAAATTAAAAATTAAAAATATTAAAATATTATTAAAAGTCGTCAACGTCGCACCGATCGAGCCATGTCACCGCCAGATCCAAATAACAAAATCCGGCCAATTTTGGTCGGAAAAGACTAAATTGGCACAACATAAAAATGTTTAGGACTAAATCGACACTAAAAAAAGGTCTAGGACTAAATCGGTACAAAACCAAAAGGTTTAGGACTTTTTTGGCACTTCTCCCGATTATTTCATGGTCGTATCAAGTTGTCCTTTTTAGCTTCCATTTCACTAGGTTCTATCTCGTACAATATGTTTGGATGGAATGAATTCGAAAGAAGGAAAGAGATTTTGCTAATTAATAGAAAATGTAAAAGAATGAATTAAGGTTATTAGGTGGGAGAGATTATGAGCTCACCAAAACAGGAGTTTTGTAGGGGTTTGAAGGGGAACAATTTTAATCATATCTTTTCTCTCCATTAAATAAACTGTAAACAAGATGATCTCCATATCGCTCCTTTGTTTTCCTTCCTTTCCTCTATATCCTCCAATCAAAACAATGGTAGACCAAATAAAATCAACTCAAATTCAGAGCATCACGAGCTTAAGATTTTTTTTCCCACTAGCAGTTTTTGAAATGGAACTGTGAGCTTGTTTTGATCAAAACATAAGAATAAGCGCTAGCGCTGTAATTTAAGCGTTGAATACAGAATGAAATTGTTCAGTAATTTAAAAAATATATATATATATATTTACGTTTTAACAATATAATTGGGAAGATTGTAATTACTACTCATTACACTGACTACTATATTAAGTGAATTTAGACTAGATTGAGTCTTTTAAGTCAAATGCTAACTAGGTTATCATGAAAGTTTAATCTTATCTAGTGCTAAATTTTTCATTTCCAGTACTAAACTGGATTTTCAAACAGCCCCATATGTATGTATTAAATTAATCGAGAACAATTAAAACTATCTTACTATGAGTATTTGACTTCTTTTTCTTTTTCTTTTTTATAAGCAGTACTTTTTTACCTGATTTTTACATATAAAGTCTATTAATACTGGAGAGAAATAAAATGATTAGAGCAATCACTGAGGAAACAAACGAAGAAAAAAGAATGGATCAACCAGTAAAATTGTATTAGGATAGAGCCCGCACGGGAAATTTGTCAAAAAAGAGAATTGGAAGTAGCAAATTGGGAGGGAGGGAGTAATATTCATCCCTCCTAATTCCTTTACTTCTCTCCACGAAATGAAACCAAATACGATGATAGCGTTTGTCACGAACTCTCTTTTTTTGTGCAGGAGAAAAGAAAGAAGGTTTAGGGGTATTTGCCTAAAGAGGCGAACCAGTGACCCTAAATTAGGTACGGGCTCTCTCAAGTCCATACCTCGCGCAACGTTGGATTTTATATTTTAATTCTTAACAACCTATGTAATTCTAGGAGTCGCTACTAACTTATTGGAGTCGGTTAGAAACCAATCAAGACGCGGGAGTGTTATCTTGATTCCTGCGCAACCAGAGAATCTAGAGTTGGGGACTTGATTATACTAATTGATCAATTAGTACCATTTCGATACCTAATATTATTCATTTAAAATAAAGGATTTTTGTCAAGCAGTTTGGATTGATTTTATACATATCTACTAACAATCATGTGAGTGCGCAATCATTAAAGTAACAATTAACAGCCAAAATCCAAATTGCAGTAAAATTAGCGCATGCAACTTAGCAATCGTAAACGTAATTAAACATGTAAATTAAACCCGCGACATAATCAAAGTGCAAGCAAATAAAGATCTAATTACACTAAGAAGGCAAGACATGACAATTCCCAACCAAACCCTACAATTTTTAGATTTTCGAAATTTTTTAATTTTCAATTTTTTTTTAAAATTAAGAAAAAGGTCGAATTTTTTTATGCTTTCTGAGTTTTTGCATTTTCGGAAATATTTTTGAATTTTTATTATTTTTCGAAATTTTTGATTTTTTTTTAAAATTTTTTGAATTTTTAATATGTTTTTAATATTTAATATTATTATATTCGAGAAAATGGGTTCGGACCGGTTAAATCCGATCCGGCCATTGACCCGACCCAAACCCAGATTTGACCCTATCGGATTGAAAAAGAAAATAAGTTTTTTATTTGTTTTTAGTTTTTAAATAATTTTTCTGTTTTTTTTTTTTTTTGGCTTCTTCTATGTTTTGTCTTTTTCCCTGCACCATCTTCTCATCTACGCCACCATCACCGAACGTCTGCCTCCCACGTCTTTTCCACCTTTCTATTTTTTGTTTTTGTTTTTATTTCTTTTTACTAACCTTTTATTTCTTGTTTTTCTTTTAAGCTTTTTTTTTTGGTCGTCTTCTTCCCCGGTCTTCTTCACGAAGTCCCCTCTCTGCCCGAAGCTTCCTCATTCTGCACCATGCACAACGCCGGCCGGATTAAGCGGCGTTGACCGCCGGACCAACACCGTCCACCGGTCAACCCCTCGACCGACGTTGGCTATCGCCGACCACATATTCCGACGACCACTAACTCATTCTCCGGCGCGACGAAAGACTTCGTCGATTCGAAATACACGCAAACGTTTCGCATAAACCACACGAAAACACAATGACCACAGGCAAAGCAACAAGGATTCGGCAAGCATGGGGGCAAAAATGAGTCGGTCTTGCGTTAAAACACAGGCTATTCTTCGGTTATTTTAAGGCATTTTGTCGAACAGATGGTATGCACCAATGAAAGGAGAAGGTTTTGCCTCGATCGAAACTCAACTCGAGCTTAGGCTTCTACATGAGCATAACAGCATGCACAGAAACGTCAATGGAGACTGCACGGGACCGAAGCTCGCGTGAACTGGTCACCCGCGAGTTCCGATCCGGTGCCTACACAAATGGAGCATACATGAGCGGAGAAGACCTACCTGGTTTGGTTCGGTGGGGATGCTGCGATGGATGGTGGATGATGGACGGGCCACCGACGATGGTGGATCACTCCCTCAAGCTCCAGCTCTCTCAGTTTGCTCTCTGTCTCTCTCTCTCTTAGACTCTCCCGGCGCTCGCTGTGTTCCTGTTCTGTTCTTGCCTCCGCTTTTCTCGTTTTGGGGAAGAGCTACGGCGGACAACGGCGGACGGACGGGCCTCTGGCAACGGCTAGCTGCTCCTTCGAGCTTCCTTCTTCCCTCTCGTTCGCTCTGTGTTTCTTCCCCCCCTGCTCCTCCATCGCTGCTCCCCCTGCTGCTCTGTTTTCTGCAGGTCGTGCGTGAAGACCAACAGGAGGGAGAAGACCAGCTCGCTCGCGGGCTGGGCTGAAAGGGAAAAAGGGCTGGGCCGGGCCCAGCGCGGGGGAGAGAAAAGAAAAGGGGCGGGTCGGGCCAAGGTCGGATCCGGCCCGACCCGACCCGACCGTTTTTTTTTTTATTTGATAAATTTTAAAACTAGTGATACAAATGCTCCTAATGTCTATATGTGATGCAATTTTAATGAATTTTTTTTGTTAAGGGATTAGAAATTAATCCCTAATTTTCCAATGCAATTAATAAACACTTAAACAAATCGCCAAAATTTAAGTGTCAACACCGTTCAAATCTCCCCCCTCTGAATGTTTCTAAAACCATGTATATTCAACTCATTATCATAACCTTTCTTTCCTAGATTGGGCTAGGTCGAAAGACTTCCCGCTTTGCATTTTGTGGGTGTATGCATCCGGCATTTGTATTTGCCAGCTGCAACTCAGTGCTTTTCATCTTTACTGAGTCAATTACGAAGTCGAATTAGGAGAAAAGCTATTCGAAGTCCCGACTTCAAGCAAGAATAAAAGGTACTTAGGAATTAAGAAATTAATAGAGGAGTCCATTACACGCGACTGAAAAAAGAGAGAGCCTATTTCTTGCAAATCTCAAGACTAGAAACATAGATTATCTGTATACGCTACAAGTATAGCCGAAGTAAATAATACCAGTGGGATTATTTCCAACCCTACATTCCTAGGATGTTGCCTGGGTGCCTTCCTGTGGCATCGATTCGGTTTACAACTCTATTGTAAATAATCCTCGCGTATATGGGGAGAACCAACACGGCCGACGCCAGAAAACCATAAAACATCGTTACCAAAACTCCTCCAGCCTTCTCGGATTCCGGGAATTCGGCTCCAAAGGTCACAAGGAAGGCCATGCCGAAGATGGCTACAGAGACGTAAACCATGAGAGTGTCGGGCAACAGTGTGCTAGCGGTGGCCCAGATTGTGCACATGGAAGCCCAAAAAACCGTGCCATTGAGGATCGTGAATAGATATAGCCACGAACCGCTCATGGTCATGTTTCCGACGTGATGGGGTTTACCAGTAGCATTGCCGCTGGTATTGGCGCTAACGACAGTGGAATTGGCCGGGGGATTTGTAGAGTTATCCTGCCAGTATCCTCCTGGAGGAGTGAGCGCAGCTTGATAACTGGCAGTCGCAACTAACGTAGATATTATAAGAATTATGTTGCGAGCGGATTCATCTCGGATGCCGAAATACATTTTGCACTTCTCATAAACAGTTAGTTGCGCGATGAAAAACTGTGATAGAGAGAGGCTGGGAGTTGAACATCTTGCTCGACGTTCTAGACGGCGTAACCTCTTTGTAAGATCTTGATCACCACCTGGATCTTGGAAGATTTCCAGAGCCGTCTTATCCTGGAAGTTCTTTGCATTCACATTCATATATCCACTCAATAGCTTGAAGATCTGGAAGAAATGCAAAGGAAACAAAAGAAGTATGTACTCCTTCAATTTTGTGCACAAAGTTAGCTCATGACCTCTAAGTTTGAATAGTGCTAGTGACGCAACGATGGATGTAAAAAAAAAAAAAAACCTTTTTTTATCAAATGCCATCATTTCAACCAATGTGATGAAGTCCTCAGCCTTTTCAAAAGTTTGCTTTAATCCTTTCACCTGAATTTATTTATGTGATAGCAAGGTATTGCCCATGTGAGTTGTAACATAGGCAAATTCACAAACTTTGATCACCTGAATGAGTATGATTTTTCGTAAAAGTTTATGATATAATTATGAGTTTTTTTGGGTTTTGAAGAGAGTACTACCTTATTTTATGCGTAAGCTTCAATTAATCAAGAAGTATTTTTTTCTGTCCACAAAGTGATTATTTTATGTTTGTGTGGTACGTTCGGATAGACTGATGTCAAAAGAAGGAAAGAGATTTTCCTAATCAATAAGGAAAAACAAAAGAAAAGAATCAAATGAATTAAGTTATTTCTTTGATAGATAGGAGAGATTATGATGGAAAGAGTTGGAAGGAAATTATTCATCCAAAACCATCCAACCGAGAGAGAATTAGACCTTTAGAGCCCATTAAAATTGAGTTTTGTAGGAGTTTGAAGGGGAACAGTTTTAATCGTACTTTTTCTCTCTATAAATAAACTGTAAACAAAAGATCTCCATATCACTCCTTTGTTTTTTTCTTTTTTCCCTATATGCTCCAACCAAAACATTGTTTGGCAAGTTGGAATGTGTTAGAATGTGGTTTATACTCTCTATCGACATGATAGCATTAGGATCCAGGGGGCACTCGACGGGGGTTGTAGGGTGCAGTGCCCCTCAACGTCAAAGGGTTTTTATAGTTTGAACTCATATTTTATTGGTAATTTGGTTTGAGTTCATTAATAGTTATTGGAGGTATATATATTCATTTTTTTCTTATAAATTGAAGGATGTATCATAGAGGTGCAAGGTGTTAATATAGTGGAATCCTCAAATGAACGTAATCCTAGTTTAAGGGTGGAGTAAGAGAAAATTTTACGTTTTAAATTCTCTTTCACTTTTATTATTCTTTTTTTTTTTTTTTGTGATTGTGTGAGTCCTAATAAAATGAACTCAAATTTGAGGCATCATGACTTAAGATGGTTTGGATGATAAATTGTGGCTCTCTTTTTCATGTCGCTTATTCATTTATTAGATTCTCTGCCATAAGTACTTTGACTCAACTGAACCAAAAATAAATTGCTTTGACTCAGCTTCCTCTTCTCCTGATATTTTCCCTATAAACTGTTCATTGTGTTGGGTCTAGATTGGGTATAGATTACCAAAATAGTTTTATATAAAATGTGTTCATATGGGTTAAGTTGGTTAATTTAGGTTTGATCCACCTAAACCCAATCTGACCCACTTGTTTGATAGGTTTATCCCCTAATAAAATTATGTCAAATTTAATAATCGAACAAAAAAAGCAGAAACAATAAAAAAAAATAAAAAAATCAGTGAATTGAACCGGCATGAGTGAACTATACCTCGAGTTGGTTTTCGGATGCAGCAATATGTAAGACGGTGTTACCATCTTGGTCTTTCCATCGCAAGATATTTGTTTTATACGCTCGCTTGAGCCATCCAAATAAAACCTTGAATGCTTGAAGGTTGTGATTCTTAACGGCAAAATGAACCGCGGTCTCGCATCGACTCGTCAAGTCATTGATGGATGAGTGGCAAGCGGCTAGGAATTCAGCCAATAGCTCCACTTCCATGTCTCCTTCTTTCCCGGCCACATAATGCAAAGGGGTGATCCCGCATCGTCCTCGGACTTGAATCAACTTGGGGTCGAGAGTCATTAGTGCCCTCACAGTTTCATAGTGCTCGTGCTGCAAAGCCAAGTGCATAGGGCTATAACCTTCTAGATTCAGCTTCCAAGCAAATGACGGATTCAAGATGGCGATTTCCATAGCCACTTGGGTTTTTCCAGCGGCCGCAGCGACATGGAGAGGAGTATTAGGGAAGGGGTCCTTACAGGCACCGTCCAAGAGTGTTGGCTCCTCCACCATGAATCTGTGGAGCTCATCAACATCATCGTGTTCTATTGCTTGTTGAAGCCGAGGGTCCATTGTTTTGACGAGGGAAATGTAGAAGAATAGAGGCTTTGCTCTTTGTTGGTCGATGGAAGTGCGAGTACCGAATTTGCAAAATCATAAATAGGGGCGGAGTCAACCATAGTTTAATTAGGCGAGTCTTTGTTTATGATTTATCCCGTATGAACAGCTCAATCGATTAGGTGGTCTCTGTCCGTCGGAGAATTTAGATGCAGGGCCGAAGTCGGCCAAAGTTTAGTTAGGCGAGTCTTTGTCTATGATTTCTCCCGTGGGAACAGCTCAATGGATTAGGGGGGACTTTATTGACCCGTGCATATCGGTGCAAGCAAAACTGCAAAATATTGTAATTGCTTTAAGATGATGGCGTGTTGTCCAATAAAGAAAAAACTTAATTTAACATTTAAAATAAAATATTTATAGCATAAATCATAAGTGTAGAAAGAAATTTTCATGAACGGCCTTTTCTATCTTTGATTTGATTGCTAGTAAGAGATTAAGCAGTTAAAGTCCTTAAATCAAGGGAGCATGAGATGTTTGCGTAACATTTTCCGTACATCAACAAAGTATACTCTAGTTTTCTGTTGAAATATTGTCGGTACGTCAATGGACGGCAGACCATTAAAGAACCTTTTATAGTGGTTTCATCAGAAAAGATCATTTCCATACTTAAGAAAATGTTTGTAGGTGCTATTTTTTAAAAAGTGCACTTTCCTCGCTTTATTCTTCAGTAGAGACGAAAATATGCTTGGTACAAAACGCGTTGTTAAACATTAAAGAAAACACATGATAGTCACGTCGAAGTTTCTTGGGAATGATATGAGATGAGGCGAAAGTGAAATTGAATATATACGATGTTGTTGGGAAGAATCGGGGACAATAATTCATCACAAACTAAACTCAATCTAAGATCAATTTCTTCCCTAAAACTAAACTAATCAAAACCAACTTAGCTCTATTAACAACCAGTCAAATATAATCTCAGAATAAGCAAATATAACCGCCAAATTGATAAGGAAATAAAGCCAACAACAGCACCAAGGATTTAACGTGGAAAACCAATGCGAGAAAAATAACGAATCGTCCATAAACTTCCATTAATAATTAAGAATAATATGATACATAAAGTAATATTCTCTAGTCATATACTAGAAGTTCAACATAAATATTGCAATCATATTTTCTTATCACAAAGGTGAATTAATAAATTCAAAGTTAAAAAACCCTAATTGTAATCGGAAAATTTGGAGGTGCTTCTCCACTAACAAGACTAATCAACTCATAGCTTTCGGTCTCACATATAACATATTCAAATTTGAGCTAATTAGGTCAACGTTTGGCTTTTGAATAGGGATCACAAATATTTTTCCTTTTTCTTCTCGTCTCCACGCTTTCTTCGGTGAGCAGTATGTTTTCTCTCACTTTCTTTGTGACTTTGGACATTTACTTTTTTTTGTTAATGTCATCTGGGCCCCACAAGAGGTGGACCCAGCCAACAGACGTGACGGAAAACATTGGTAGTGTTGACTGTGAAGAGAAAAGGACATACGTTGATGAAATCGTCGGTTGCTGTTTTCTTCTTCCTTTTCTTTTATAAATTGTTTCCTGGTTTGTCTGCAATTGGAGCAGCCCTACGCTACCATCGGCGGGGAAGAGATATTCCTCAACCAAAGGCCCCAGTCCAGAAATTGCAAGGGTCCCTCAAAGCGAGTTTATCTTGTAAGTGCTAGGACAAGTTCTTCGAATTCAAAGACGCAACCTAGCTAACACGAAATACAAATTGATCAGTAATCATTTTTGAAACTCCTATGAGGCTAAAAATATATCGAATCACACCTTCAATCGATAGCTTAATTTTTGGGTCAAAATGACTAATTAAATCGATGGATCATTTGTTGGATCGAGGTGAAGATGGCATCCTATACAGTTTTAATGGTAGTGCATAGTTGAGCATTTTCTAGCATTTAACTTCGTACCATTGAAGAATTTAGTAGCACTCTTGAACGATTGCCCCAAAAGTCAAGAGAGTACTTTGTGTAATTAATTTATATCCATCCTTCCAAGTTAAAACCATACCTAAAAATGATTTTTCCATAAATTGACAAGGTAACTTTCCATTTATTCATCAGAAGAGGCTTATCTTTTGAAATCAGAATTGATTTTCTTTGATATCTTACATGATGCAACAAAGGATCTTTGAAGAGCCATAGGATGCCCTGAAAATCATTATTGAAGAAGACTTTGACAAAGTATTCTCTTTTACATAGAAAATATATTCGCCTAAAAAAAAGACTCCAGAAGATGTTGACCATAAATGAAAAGTTGGATTATGGAGAAAAATAAAGATGGATTCGTATTCACATAAATGATGGATAATAATGCATAATGATTTATACTATTAATAAATATGTATGTTGATCCATACCAATTACCTTCTCTTCCCCCTTTTTGGGGGAAAAAAAAAAGAGGACCCGGACAAAATTGATGAGAGCGTCCATGGCCTCAAACTTCGATGGCCGCAATCTTGAGCTCCTGAAACCACGATTGGTGCAAGCTCGAAGCTTGGGCGTCCATGGTCACGAGGCGAGGTGATTGCGAGCTTAGAGTTCGGGCTCAAGTGACCATGCCGGTAGATCCTAGAGGTCGACTGGTGGCTGATCTGTATCGGCAAAATCACTAACTCACTACCACTGTGGTTGAGCAACACCTTGAGCAAATTGATTGTGTTCTTCGGAGGGTTTGCAATTGGAAAGAGAAAGGAGAGAGACAGAGAAATAGAGAGGAATTACTCAAATTACTTGTACAATATGAGGGGGATTGGCTGGATCGACAAAAAAGAAGAGCCGAATTCTTTGCAAGTCGATGTTTTAAGTAGGATTACTTTATATTCTTCGCATATTCCTTTTGCCTTTTCGAGTTACAAGTAGTCTATTCCTGATATTGCGTATTGAGGGAAAAAATAAAATAAAATCGAATAGTGCTTTCATGGAAAGGAAAAGCCTTCAATAAGGAACACACGTCCAAAATCGAAAAAGCATATTTTCACATACAACAAGAAATTTACATTGGTGTGTTGAAGAATAGAAAAGCGAAAATGCAAATTGGAGAGAAAGAACAGTCAATAAAGAATGCGGGTTTTATCAAATTAATTTAGTCAACCTTTCTATCGAGGGAAACTGAATATTCATCAATGATATCAATGGATTCCACGAGCAAATTAATTGTGGTGGACAATAACCGCCACCTTCTTTTTTTTTTTTTAATGAGATTATGATCCGTAAAGAACGAGAATTTTCACTTATGTTGGAGCGTTTCAAATAGTTTTCTTTTCTTTTTTTGCTCAAACATTTCAACTAGTTGAAAAATACCAAAAGCACTTCTTGAAATTAGCAACTTCAGCTATCGTATCTCACATTTTCAACCCTCTCTCTCTTCTAATATAGCCTATTATTAGCGTTTTCGTTGGACAACATATAATTCAACATTAGTATTACGCTGAAGGAGGGATAGAAAAACGCCGTAATAAATCTTCGTTAACCTTTAGTGCTCTGGTATACCGGACTTTCGACCGAGGGTGGCTGAGATCGATGCATCATCGTTGTTTGCCTCGAAAAGAAGAATTGGTTTACTTACAACGGCATGTTATGTGAAACCCCAATCGAATTATCCAAGGCGAAGCAAGTGAATCAAATGAAATTCATAACTAAAGAACGTGCTGCCTAATTGAAAAGGCAAACAATAGAAAGAAGGCGAGGAGTGTATTAGAGTTTCGTCATATATGTCATGTCCTTTTCTTAGTTTATATAACACATCTATTAAAATGTTTGAGATTAAATTAACACAATGAAAATGTTCGTGTCTAAATTAACAAATTATCAAAATATTTAATATTAAATTGACATAATTAAAAAGTTTATGATTAATTCGACATTCATTTAATATATTTATAATTTTTTGGATAATTTTTTTGAGTTTCCTCATTTATGTCATGTCCTTTTCTTAGTTTATATGACTCATCCATCTGTGTTTACGGCACTTATCCGTCTTTAGTTTTAGTTCATTTTTTCCATGCCATCAATCACACCAAAATGTATATGATTTGACTAGATTAGACTCCTCTATATTTATGACCCTTCTTTTCGGGTCAAAGGTGAAACGGATCCTAAGCCTTCTTGTCATGTGTTTAACAGGTGGAAGGAAAGCTTTTTACTTTCCTTTCCTTGTCTATATGTTTTTGCAAAGCTAACCAACTATTTTAAAAGTTTAAACTGTTAGACGATACTCTAACACTTCCCTTTCACGTGTAGAATGAACTTTTTTACCTAAATCTAAAGCATGAAAATATATAATTAAGGAGGCAAATAAGAATTTGGAAATATTTGAACTCAGGACCTTCTATTCTGATATCACGTGATATTTTTGCAGAGTCATAACCAACTATTCAAAAATCTTAAATTATTAAATAAAATCATGCTTTAATATTTGATCACTCTAACAAAAGCCCTTTTTATTTTCACGAAAGATTACGAGGGCAACGCCTCCACTTGAGAAAAATCTAACTTTCATTACCATTGCTACCTTATAGTGAGATACACATATGTACAGTATCTCTATATGAAATAGTATAGGAACAATCTTTAGAGATTTTATATTCCATATACATCTTGAGCAAAATTTTTCCAATTTACTCAGGCTAATCCTAATGAATCATGAAATAGTCAATATATGTTCAGGTGATTATGATAATGAAGTCATCCATGTATTATCAAACTAACAATTGTCTAATTATAGTTAAATTTGATTTCATATGAGCATCTTGTGTGCCACAAGTTAATTATTTTTGTTCTTTATAACTGGTCATTACCTACAAGGAAGACCAAGGCTAAAGTGAGTTTATTGGCGCACATATTAATTATTGACCATTGTCAATTATTTTAAAAGTTTAAGCTCTTAGATGAAAGTATGGTTTAATATTCAAATAATTTTAACACTTCCTCTCATGCTTAATCCGATATTTTTTTACCTAGTACTAAGTGTTGACATGTTTGATTAGGGAGATAAATATGAGCCTAGAAAGATTTAAACTTAAAATCTCTTACTTTGATACCATGCAAGATTTTATGAGACAATTGCCAATTATTTTAAAAGTTTAAACTATTAGATAAAGGAATATTTTAATATTTAAATTATTCTAACAATTAACATCATGGTAAGTTTTTGGATCATGCTAAGAACATTACTTGAATACGTAACTCTAAATTTCACGATCCACAATAGAGGTGTGTTGAGAGAGAAAATATTGGGTGCCTCTTGTATAGTCAGAAGACTCAGAACAATAAAAAGGAAAGGCTTAAAATGGTGACGCGTGCCCAAAGTAGGCCCAAAAGTCAGACTCCCCTGCACGCTCTCTCCTCTCTCCTCTCTCCTCTCTCTCTCTCACCCAAATGCCAAACTCCCCTACATATTGAATCGGCATTGGGGAGGAGCTCAGTGGGTTCGATCGAAGTATTTCTCGACCGGAGACGACGAGAACAGCCACGCCTCTGAGAGTCCATCGCGATTCTTTGTCATGTCTCTCGTTTCATACAATCCATCCATGACAATATTTCTCGTCGGACAAGGGTTCGATTGTGACTTAGGGGGAGACAGAGGGCATAGTTGGTAGGGGGCAACGAGCTGCTGCCGAATCAGCACTATGGCTCGTTACTCAGACAAGGGCGCGGTGGCTCATCCAATGAACCACCGCACGGCTCTATCTCGCAAAGCTCGACATTTGGGCTCACTTTGGACATTTGTCACCATTTTAGTTCCTTTCTTTTTTATTGTCCTAACTACACAAGAGATACCCAATATTTTCTTGAGTTGAGAGACAAATGGACATTTATTCCGAGTCAAATAACAAATCAAAACTCTCATCCAACTTTGTTATGGCACTTTTTCTTTTTTAGGAAAATTGGAGACTTCTGAATCGTTTGATAATCATTTTAAAGTAGCTTTCAAGTGAAAGCCAGCATAAGAAGGGCTAAAAGCCCAATGCTAGTAGAGATTAGTATTGAGCTTTCAGCATTTGGTCAAATGCTGAAACTCACTTTTTCTTTCAAAACTATCCTCACTCATTCTTCGAATTTCCGATTTTGCCTTATTTGTTATTTTTTAAAATGCTAAAAAAATAAAATATATAATTTTTATTTTAAAAAGACCAAATCCTTCGTCAATGGCTGATCCAACGAAGGGTTATGGCCACCGACGAGTCAGATTTGACGCTAGTAGTCATCGATTGAGGTCGCTTTAGGTTGAGCAACCTCCAATAAAGGTCACGCAACCCTGGGGAGGGCCGCCGGAGGTCACACGATCTCAAGCGACCCAGGCAGCGGTCGCTTGGGTCTCGCATCCCTCCTTGAGGGTTGCCCGACCTCAAGTGACCTCTAGCAATTCCCACCACGGTCATGTGACCCTCGTCGGAGGTTGCTTAGCCTTGGGTGACCTCGACCGATGATCGTTAGCACTAGATTTGGCTCGCCAATAGCCATAGCCCTTCACCGAACCAGGGAAGGGGTTTGGTCTTCTTTTTTTAATTATATATATTTTTTATCATTTATATATATTCGATTTTGTTAGCATTATTGTGAATATATATATTTAAAAATTTGCATATATTATTTTTTCAATTTTAAATGAATAAAAATTTAAAAACTAATATTACTCACCTGAAGAGCTTTTTAAATGTATTTTCTACCCTATGACATTTCTCTCAAAATTGCTTTTCAAAGTATAGTTTACCAAATGGCCTTTGCATTTACCTAAAGTACTTTAGGCTAAACTGCTTTGTATTTTCTAATGGGCTTTCAAAATATTGAATCAAATGCACCCATTTTCCCAAGAGGCTTTGAAGGGTGAAAGCCCCTTAGAAATGGTGAACCAAACACATCCTTCATTTTCTTAAGGATTACCTAAAAAATCTTAAATTTTTCATATGTCGGTCAATTTAGTTTAGACTTTTCCATTTAATCAATTTAGGGTGCTTTTGGTTGGACTTTTTGGGAAAGCTTTTGGGAAAATGCAAAGACTTTAAGTTAAAAGGATTTTTCAAAATGCAAATTGTGTTTGTTAAATTGTAATTTGAAAGTCTATTGTTAAGTACCTTTGAGCAAAATGATGTTTGGAGAGATTATATTTACAAGAGACTTTTATAATTAAAAAATAATTAAAAAGAAAAAGAAAAAAAATTCATCAACAGAAAAATAATAAAGTTGGTCAACGAGGTCACGCGGCGGATGACAATCGAAATCTGTCACCGATGATCGACCTATGAGGTTGCAAGACCCCAAACGGCCACCAGAGACCACCGGCGAGGGTTGCCTGGGGTCCGGTGACCCCCAACAAGGACGTTACAAGGGGCCACAACCTCCGTGTGACCTCACCACATGGGTTGCGTGACTGGCGACCCAATGACCTAGATCTAGGTATCGCCTGATGAGGTCGTGTGACCTCCGGCGACCCAGATTTGGGTCGCGCGGGGTCGCTAGAAGTCGCGCGACCTCAGGCGGCCCTTCACGAAGGTCGTCGCGATCATTGTCGAGGGTCGCTTGATTGCCTACCCTTCACTGATGACTTGCCCCTCGTCGAAAACCACTCACAGCATGCTGGTCCTATTCAACGGAGAAGAAGAAGATGAACAATAGCTCAACATGCCCACAAGGCAAAAGCTCAAGGCACCCCTCAGCTACCTTGAGTTTTCGGCCTTTGGAAGGCTTGCATTTGAGAAATGGGGTTAAAAAGAAATTGCCAAACACACTTATTTTTGGCCTAAAGGACTTTGGACGCATAATGGGCTATGGGAAAGCCATTCCCAAATGCACCCTTAGTCCTAAAGCTTTTGATAAGTTGCCAATGTAATCATTCTTACCAAAATTGGTTGGAAATCGTTGATGTGGGTGTCAATTGTTCTACATTGCATGACTAGGGCTAACTAAACAACTATGTCACCGATCGTTGATGAAAATTGGCTAGATTGGCAACTTTTTAAAAGGTTTTGGACTAAAGTAGCTAATCTAAAAAATTTAAAACTGAATTGACCGTTGTATAATAGATTTAAAACTTTTTAGACAATTATGTCTCATTTCTCCAAAAAGGGGGTAAAAGGTGGGTAAAATTGTGTGATCTGATATTGAACACTTGAAGCATACGACGGATAAGTTATACAAGTAATTCTCTTATGACCTCTTGGTAGGATAAGAAAATAGAGAATAAAAGTAAGAAAAAAAAAAATTGAGACATAAGATTTTTATCAGGTTACATATAATAAGTACCCCACACCTCTTTATATATCCCTCAATTATAAGAGAAAAATATTATATATACCAATGGTTATTTATGGGCTCAAACTCAAATCACTAATAAAAGATGAACTCAAATTATAAAAACTCTCTTGCAATGGAGAGTATGAACCTTACCTCAACACCTCTCGTGCTAGATGGGTTCGTGCATAGGATCTGACATAAACGCTCCTACATATTAGGCCTTAATGGCTGCCAGCCCTGCATCGGAGGGCATCATATTGTGGTACAGTTCGCTAGGCGATGGCCAGATATTTCTCAGTTGTGTTGGTCTTGACACTTTTTCGGAATTCCTTTTGTCGTGTTCTACATTGATTACGATTACCTATTGTGATATAACACGTGTTTTCTTGTTGAAAGCCTCCGATTAAACATTGGGGACTATTTCTTGGCTTCCTCTTACAAGCATAACTAGCGAGAACTTTGCCTCCGCAGACCATCATAATAGAGACGCCTCACATGTGGATGTGGAAATGCTAGTTTGTAGGGTATTCATAGTTCAGATTTGGACCCAAACCCAACTTATTAGTTTAGAATAGTCCCATCTCATATCCAAACCACATTTCTCTTGCATGCTCCGTGCGTATGGTTCAGTTCTCATTGAGAAGTATAATAATCTCCATCTTAGGGTGCAAATTGGTATATAATGGAGATTACTTTGAAGTACGCTAGATGAGGGACCATATGCGACCATGTTATATGAACATGTAACTCTTGCTTATTGCGGTCAGACACTTCCACCTATTCTTTGTCAAGGCCTTTGAAAATAAAGAGACTGATGGGCTGATACTTGATATCATGTTTTGCTCTTTTTCTGTGGATCTCTCTGGACGAGAGACTATACATTTCGAGATTTATAAGACTTAGGGTTTGTTTGTACGGTAAACAGTCATTTTCGAGAAAATATTTTCAGATTTGCGATATTTGGATGACCAAAAACTTATTGGGGGCCAAGATTGTAGAAATTGTGGGGATATGGGGATGGCATCGCTCAACCACAAAGCTCTGTTATCCACTTTTGTGAAATTGGATGGACTCTGGCCTAAAATAAATTTTACTTTGGTGTCCTGATTGTAACATCCAATTAGCGAAATTTACTCACACAGTTCGAACACATCACAGGAATGCACTTAACCGATTATATTAAATAGGAGGAAAGGTTCGATTAAGAATAGTTTCTCCAGTGTACGTACTATCATTCTAAATGTAGTTTATATACAAAGGGTTAAAGAAAATTGAACAGATTTTAAGGAACTAAAAGATGAATCCGTTACATGCAACTAATGAAAAAAGTTTAGTCGTTGCAAAATTGAAGACGAGAAACACAGATCATATGCAGTCGCGACAAGAATAGTTCAAGTAAATAATTCGTTTGATCCTTAGATCCTATGAAGTTGCCGACTCGTCTCCTTGGCATCGATTCAGTTTAGAACTTGGGTGTGATTTATGCACACACGCATGGATGAGGAGCAACAACAAGGTGCACAGCCAGAGCCAGGAGCCATAAAATAACGCTATGGCAAGTCCTTCGACCTCAGTGGATATCAGAATTCGACTTAAAGGCAAGTAAGGTAGGCAAGGCTGAGAATGCATAGAGGGAGGCTGCAAAAACCACGCTATTGAGGACCATGAAGAAATGTTGCTTCGAGCTGATGAGACTGAGATCGGTCTGGTAAGAGGCAGTCACAATTAAGGTAGACAATAAAAGATCATGTCGAGAGCATGTTCATCTCAGATGCTGAAAAAACATGAGTGCTTCATTGCTTAAGCCATCTAAACAAAACCTTGAATGTTTTGAGTGTGTGGTCCGATATCCTGCTATCGTTATTTGGTTTTAGGATGTATTTAATTGAAGGCAGTTGCATGTTTAATTTTAAGAAAAGTACAAAAAATTGGGATTTACGTTTAGCTGTAAATTGCATGATTAGGGCTAGTTCAATCCGTGTTTAATCACAGCCCATCACAATGGAACGTAGCGTGATGATCACTTTAGATTTTTTCAAGGGAGCGTGCTTCATTTAATGTACAGACTAACCATTCTTGAACAGAAGAATGGATAGATAACCGCATTCTACAGACGCAAATCCCATTTCATTATATACAAAACTGGTGGATCCGTATCCGCCTAGCTCAGGCGAGCAACAGAAATTGCACCTTGTTGTTACGTCTAGATAGACAAAAAATAAAAGTAAAAATAAAAGGACAATAATACTCGATGTGAGGGCTGTCAGTACCATGATATGGCCATGGGATTATATTTGTAATAATTTATAATGTAACGTACCAAGGGTAGTACCTGGAGGAGCTTATTATATATGGGGTAATAGTACTAAGCTGGAAGGGAATGAATTTACTCAGGAGGAGGGGATTTCTAGGAAAGAGGAGCCCTACTAGGAGCTCCTTCGGTTAGAGACAGAACACTCCCAGGGATGACTACCCCTCTTGAATTTCTGTTCGACCATTGCCGTCGTCGTCTGATGAGCATCACGTGAAACTCCTGATCTTATATGTATCCCTCATGGCCTCACTGCGAGTGTAGGATGTTGAGTTATGATTTAGGTGTGACTTGGCCATGATCGATCTACACTTTCGATGTACTTTTCATTCCTAAATTCTCAAAGTTTCGCCCGTTTGTGATATCTGCCCCATTGAAACTGTATAGGATGCTCGATGGATCTTCACCTCAATCAACAAATGATCCATGTATACATGGAGTTTAAACAGCCATTTCGGTCTAAAAAATTAAATTGTTAATTAAATGCATGATTCTATATATTCGAATCTTGTAATAGCTTCGAAAATGTTCATCGATCGATTGTATGTATGTCATTTACCTAGCTTACTTCAATGAAGTCGAAGAACAAGTACGAGGCACTTACAAAGAGTTCAAAAATGTCTTCAAACGCATCAGATTAAGACCCTTTGCAGTTACCTTAGTTAATTAGTCAAAGCGAGACCATATACGGATAGAGTCAAAGGACATGCTGAGGTCAGTTCACAGATGCGTGGGGTAATGAAGAGAAGAAACAAGCTGACCAAAGGACTCTTTCAAATGACAGGGCATATGACTTGAGTTGGTCTACACTCTCACCAGAAACTTATTATATAGGTCAGTGGAAATGTACAGGGCCGACGAAAGTCGAGAGGAAGAAGAGCAGAAGAACCTTGCATTGGAGAGAGCGGAAGTGGGAGGGTTCTCGAAGGGTCCCGTCACAGTGGAAACAAATGTTCCAAGGGCCCTTGTAATATCTAGGTTGGGGGTCTTTGGGTCCAAGAATATCGTTTTCTCACCGGAAGAAATACACTTCAAGTACTAAAATTTGGCACAAAGAGATATTTAAATGTCGAAAGTTAGAAAAGTGACACTTAAGTGCTATCTTTTTTAAAAAGTTGAGACACTTAAGTATCATATCCGGCGAACTGCGCCAGAAATTCTACGTGACAATTTTTTATTATTTTTCTCACCTACGTGACTTGTTGGAGATCTGATTTAGTAAAGACATGCAAAAACGACAACATTTTGGCACGGATTTGAATTTTAATATAAAAATAAATTAAAAATCAAATAGATAAATAAATTTTAAAGATAAAAATAGAGGGAGGGAGGAAGAAGGCAGCTGAGGGCTGAGCCTTTGCTGCCACCGCCTTCCCACCGTCGCCGGGAAGGACTGACGAAGGTGGGTAGAGGGTCGACTAAGGTCGCCAGCCTGGCTAGGGGCCGGCTGATCGACGGTGAGGGTCATGGCCCTCCCACAAATCCGGCGAGGGTCAATAGCCCTCACTCAGTCGGGCCAAGGGCCACCGCCCGCTGGAAGTAAGTCCTCACCACCAGTTGGCCGAGGTTGTTGGCCCTTGGCCAGGGCTTCGTGACCCCGGCCGACCCTCCCCCCACCGTCATCGACCTTTCCCGGTGACAGTAGGGAGGCGACGGCAGCAAGGACTCAACCCTTAGCTACCTTCTTCCTCCCTCTATCCTTTTTTTTTTTTTTTTTTAAATTTTTAAAAAATGTTTTAAATAAATTTAATTTAATTAATTTTTATATTAATTATTTACCAAGTCAGCAGCAAAACGACGTCATTTTTGCATTTGAGTAGATACGTCATGGTGCAAAAAGACGTCATTTTGCACTTATCTCGCCAAAAAATCGTCACGTCAATATTTTGATTGGATTATCTTGTCATTGACACTTAAATAATTTATTTTACTTCGATTTTAACACTTAAATATCACTTTTAAAAATTTTTATACTTAAATATCTCTCTTGTCAAATTTTAATGCTTCATATATCCGGCACTCCTTTTCCACCGTTGGTGGTGCAGGGCCTGCTCCAATTGCAGACAAACCAGAAAAGGAGCAGATGCAGATTTGGGAAAACGAAAAGGAGGAGATATCAGCGTCAAATGATTTCATTGGTGTATATGTCTTTTTCACGGTCATCCATAAAAATGTCGTCGTCACCATTTTTCGGAAGTTATCTGAATAAAAGATTAGTCAATGAGCTTTCCGAGATCGTCCGGTCGAACCTCATCACGGTACACATGCCTTCTCACCTGTCACATGACCACCGACCCTCCACCTAGATTGGCTCAACTCCCGTAGTAACATGACTTGGGCTCAATGGCTAGTCATGTAAAGAGATCTCCACGACAATAGCTAACCAGACAGCAATGTTACATGGACTGACGTGCTATCCACAGTTGTTAGAAAGGTCGTCGGTCACAAGTCTGCAGAAAAAAAGTTGTCTCTTTACAATAAATCACTGCACAATCTGATGGTAAGTTTTCCGGTTTTGCAGGCTCGAGCAGCAGGAGGTGAGAAAAGAGACAAATGTTACAGAATATTTGGAATATTTCTCAGAAAAATTTATGATATTTTTCTTGATTTTTCATATTTAGTGAGGTTTTCTATGTCTTCTTCTAATTGTGTATTTAGTTTTTTTTTTTTTAGTCAGTCCTACACTTATCCTACTCTAACACTCACTCTCAGACTTTTGTCATGCCTCCTTCCAGGGCGTGAGAGTCGAAACCTACTCCTGAAATGAAATATTCCCCACCCCCAATCCTCCCTGAGAATGTGGGATTGGGGGTGTATTTAGTTGATTCATACGTTTCTAAATAGTCATACAATAAAACGTATAAATAGACTTATTGACTCTTTATCAGAATATATCAGAATGTACGGACATTTCGCATTTTTCTCCTCGGCATTATATCTCTCAAAACCAGCATTCCTAGGAAGCCAAGTAGTACATGAGTTAATGAAATATTAAAGAACTCCTTGTGTTTTCTTTCTATTGCTGTAGAAGTATTGAACCCTCATGTAATTAATTAATGAGAACAAATTTTTAACAGATAAATGAAGAGTAAATTTGGAATTTGAGTATATAAGTTGTGGAAAATCAAATGCGCGGCCATGAGTTGCTTTTTTAAGCAACAGCTCACGCGGAGCTTCTTCTTAACATCCTGGACGATGAAATCTCTTCGCAACATCTTTGATCACCACTAAAATTTACTTGAAGATTTCCAGAGTTGTATCATCTTGAAAGCCCATTTACATACATATAGCCAATCAACAGCTTGATGATCTAAAAGAAATGCAATAACAACAAAATGAAGTATGAATTACTAAAATTGTATTACATGAAAATATATCAATATAGATTAATGAGTGTATTTGAGTCGAACTCATTCTTCGACCCATCCAAATCTAATCGTCCTACTTATTTGATATGTCTATTCTATTGAGATATGGTTTACACTCCTCATCAATAGGATGACACAATGATCGGGGGTCTGAGGGCGGCCTTGACCGGGGTTGTAGGGGGTAGCGCCCCCACAATGCTAGAGGACTTTCTAGTTCAAGCTTATATTTATTGATAGTTTGAACTTGAACCCATGAATGATTACTGTATATATTCTTTTTCCTCTTATAAATCGAGAAATGTAATAGAAATGTGCGATATGCTAATCATAGTGGAATCCTCAGCTAGACGTAACTTTAATTTAAAGTAAACTAAGATAAAACCTTGTATATCAAAGTCTTTTTCCCGCTTTCACTCTTTCTATCTCTCTCGCTTTTTTTTTTTTTTTGATTGTGCGGCGAATCCTAACATATTCCTATATTAGATTATGTCCAATTCAAGGATTGAGTGATTAAAGAATGAACAACCATGAAATCGATGAAATATACATAGGCTGCTTTTCATATGCAACAATATGTAAAACATCGATACCATCTTGGTCTTTTTAGACTAGAATTTTTATGAAATGGACTTGCTTAATTCGTTCAAACAAAATCTTGAATGTTTTGAGGTTGTGATTCCTAATAGCATGTGGCTCCACTTGTGTTGGCTTGTCAAATCTTCCATGGGCCATCTGCAAGTGGATAGGTTTTCGGCCAAGATCTCCAGCTCATGTTCTCTTTCTTTACTTATTATAACTTCCCACCTATATCCACTTCCATATGTAACCACTCATTTTCTCCTACTTTTACAGTAAATGGCACAAAAAGCAAAATCCCACTAATATCGTGCGTAAAGCGTGCATTGAACGTGCATAGAATATTAACATCGTTCTCTTATTACTTTTCATGAATATAATTGAATAGATAGCTATATTTGTTCAATTACAAATAAAACCTATGTTAAGTTGCAAACCAATTAAAATAAGCATAATTTTAATTAAGAACATGCATTGTCAAGTATTAAAAGACAAGTAGCTGATAATGTACATCGACATATGTCTATGCACACTCATTTACTAAACATGCTAATCGGATTATTTCATATTTTGGAGTTCATTTGACAATTGGGTAAATTCCACAAATTAATCCCTAAGGCTAACGTAGTTGGTTGGGTTATTGGAGCATTGTAACTCAAAAACTGAAGGTCACTCGTTTGAATGTTACGAAGCTTGGTACAAAAATATTTGACTTTAATCGATTCATGAGATTTGTAAAATGTTTGATGAATATTTAGATAGTTGGTATTCATGCTTGTACATTTAGATTATGGAATAGAAACATGATAATTGAATCCTAACATGTTATATTCATATTCATGAAAAGTCTCTGCATTGAATAAGTAATTCAAAATCAATTACCTACCCTAAATCTACTAATGCTTTGATGAAATTCTAATCGAGTAGGGGCGTCTTGAAGTGAGAGTTTGGGGCACGTGGTATTTCCGGAAAGACCAAATGAACCGTCCTCGTGCATGACGTGGAGGAGAATGTACGTCCAGCCTGCAACTTCTCGTGCATTATTGCAGCTGTGCAAAAGAATAATAATAGAATACAAGAAGAAGTGTTGAGAATCTGACAGCACCATGTGCTGCCGTCTGACTCTTCCAATGGGTCGTATGGTCCTCATCACATGGCGGGAAGGGCAACACCCAGCTCGCCAAGTGGCACCACCGGAGGTAACTGTGAAACCTGCATCAAGCTCATCTACCACCCCATTTTTATCCACAGCAGAGAGAAAATTGCGGGACGAGGGTCCACTTATTTGAGCACCGTTAGAACCGTGGCCTCTTTTTTTTCCTTCTTGTCGGAACTCTCTGATTGAGTTTCATCTTTGTTTTTTTTAATTTATCGCAAGCACCATTCACAACGCAAACATTGATCTGCGCCTCGGATATTTGGCCAGACATAGATGGCGTAGGAGAAATTATTGAGTGAGTCTTGACTGGAGATTTATGCAGCGATGAATAATGTTGACATTCACTTCAAACGTGCATGAAATTAAAAAAGGAAGACGATGGATACAATGACCACGTTATACATATGCGAATTCCATGGCATCGGATACAAAATTGGTGTGTCTGCATCCACCTGAGCTATGGCGAGCAACGGAAATTGCACCTTGTTGTTACATATAGATAGACAAAAAAAAGGAGAATAATACTCGACACGAGTGCTGTCCGTACCATGATTTGGTCGTGGGATTATGAAGGCAGTAACTTATAATGGAACGTCGTGGGGAAGTACTTGGAGGACTATATTATATGTGGGGTAATTAGTACTAAGCTGGAAGTGAACGAATTGATTCAGGACGAGGGGATTTCTAGGAAAGAGGAGCCCTGTGAGGAGCTCCTTTTCTCCTGTTGCTCAGAGACAAAACAATCCCAGAGATGAGTTTATTACCACTTCTTTTGTTTTTCGTTTTTACCGTTGTCGTTGTTCTCGTCGTTGTCATTTGATGGGCATCATGTGAAGCTCCTACTGTATTGCACTTGGCTTCACTACTTGTGCATGACGTTGAGTTATGGTCCTTGTACTGATAATCAAGATGATGCATTAAGTGGTGATCTTCGTCCAGGAGCGATGAACTTGGCGTGGCTTGGCCATGATCGATCAACACCTCGGATGAGCTATCCATTCTTAAATCCTCAAAGTTCTGAGTGACTGTGAAATCCGCCCCATCAAAACTGTAGAGGATGCTAGACAGATCTCCGCCTCGATCCAACAGATGATCCACCTATAGAGAGAGTTTAATCAGTCGTTTTGACCTAAAAGACTAAGTTATTAATTGAACGTATGATTCGATATATTCAGATCCCGTAGCAGCTTCAAAAATGGCCGTCAGTCAGTTTTTATGTGTGTCTACCTAGTCACTTCTATGAACTCGAAGAACATGCACTAGCACTTATAGTCTCAAAATGTCTCCAGCACGCGAGGTGAAGATCCTTCGCGTGGTTATCTTAGTTACTTAGTCAAAATAAATGTTATATGGATATAGTTAAAAGACATGCTGAATTCAGTTCACAGATGCGTGGGGTAATGAAGAGAAGAAAGAAGCTGAGAAGGGACTCTTTGAAATGACTAGGCATAGGACTCTAGTAGGTCCACACTCTTACTATAAACTTGCAATGTGGATCAGTAGAATGAACATGGCAATGAAAGTCGAGAGGAAGAGAGCACAAGAACCTTGCATTGAAGAGAGCAGAAGTGGAAAGGTTCTTGAAGGGTCCTGTCACAGTGGAAGCAAATATTCGAAGGGCCCTTGTAGTTCCTGGACAGGGGTCTTTGGTTCAGGAATATCACTTTCCCACCGTTGATGGTGTAGGGCTGTTCCAATTGCAGACAAACCAGGAAACACTTTATAAAAATCGAAAATAAAAGAGAAGAAGAAATCATTATCTAATGATCTCATCAATGCATGTCCTTTTCTCTTCACGGCCATCCATTCCAAGGGTTTCGTCATGTCCTGTAAATTCGATTTTTGGAAGTCAAAGTTTATTGTTACCTGAATATGGGAACAGTCAATGAGCTTTTCTAGATCGTCCAGTCGAACCACATCATGGTACACATATCTTCTCACCTGTCACATGACCACCAACGCAGATCTTGACTGGCTCAATTCCCATATTTACATGACTTGGGTTCAATTAAACACGACTACTAAGGCTATTCATGGAAAGAGATCTCGAAGACAGTCATTTGATTGTTTAATTGCTTCATCAGGAGATCTTTCGAGGAGGTTAGGAGCAAAGAAAATTAGAAAATGATAACATGGTATCTTTGTCATCAACCAGACAGTAGTATGTATAAAACTGTGGTGCTAATGAGGTTGTTCCATCATAGGTATGCAGAAAAAAATTGTCTCTTCATAGTAAATCGCTGTAGGATTTGATGGTAAGTTTTCTGGTTTTCCAGGCTTGAACGAGAGGTGGACAAAGACAGGCAACCAACCTTCCAAGGGAGCCAGTAGGAGATGAATTCATGATATGTTAGTGGACTGTGCTAATTTCTAATAATTAATGAGAACAAATTCTTTGAGAAATAAAATGAAGAGAGATGAATATGGAATTTGGGTACAAAAGTTGTGGCAAATTATATGGGGGGTCAAACTTCAAGTTTCTTTTGAAAGCAACAGCTCAGGGGGAGCTTTTGCAGGGGAAAAAGAGAGTAGAAGATGCGTCTTCCATAAATGGTAAAGAAACCTACGCAGAAGAGGGTGAAGCCAAATGGACCTATGGCCGTTTTGTGCGACTTAACTGGTTCAAGAGGTCAAATTTGAGATTTGACCAATGATTCACGGAAAATGGTCTTGGAAGCAAGTTTAGAATGATCAAGAATGAAGGACTGATTAACTCTAGCTATTGTAGATGGAGAAAGTAAAAGAAGTTTGCTATAATGAACAAGTAACATCAGTATTAAGTGCGAAAGTAGAGAATGAATATGAGAAGATGCATGGCATGGCAAGGATGTGTGCGTGTGTGGGTGTGTGAGAGAGAGGGAGAGAGAGAGAGAGAGAGGGAGGAACCTGAAGGAGAGGGTGAGAAGGATGGGAGGGGAGGCAGTGAGTGCAGAGGCTGAAGCAGCAGAGCAAGCAGAAGACATTCTTCTCACTCTTCCTCCTATCCTGGTGCACCGCACAGCTCCCAAAGAACCTCTCTCCCATCAGCCCCTCCAGCCACCCCGGCCTCTCCATCATTCCACCACCACCTCCTCTTCCACGTTCCTCAATTTCGATGATCCAGATTGGCAGCGAGGACGGCGAAGATTCCCAACACTTCCGCAGACACAGAGAGATTGATTTTGGTGTGCAGTAGTTTGACTATGTACTTGTGTTTTTATGGCGGGAAGAGAGCCCAAGCCCACCTCCCTCATGTCTACTTCTTTGTTTCACCAACATATGACTCATCCACATGTCATTCGGGTAAATTATTCTTTGGCGACTAGAAACCAATCATACAATTTCCTTAGACATGAGTGCAAGAAGGCATCTCAATCCTTCACATCTCATAATTTGGTGTTCTAGATTACCACGTGCACACGGTTTTGTAAACGATCGATCTATTTTCATAGCACCTTTTTTCTCATCAATTCTAATTATTTATCATGAAATACATAATTGTCTCAACGGACTAAGCAATACATGAGTAGAAATCTAGAGTGGCCTCTCATAATATGTAAATTGCTTACATGTAATTGGGTGGCAAATCAAACTCATATCCAGCGTTTAGTCCATAGTTGACAAATGAATTTGTTTGTTAACTGCTAAGTCAATCTTAGTATATTCTATGTTTATAGTTTGCTGTTTATTACGTGAAAAACAAGGTTTTTTTTTTTTTTTTTTTTTTAATCTTTTGGAGAAGTAACCTAACTTTTACCGCTCCCCAAATAGAGAACATGGGATAGCGACTCCCCCTAAAGGTGATTTATAGCTCTTAAGCACTTTCAAGGACATCACGAATTTATTTCTGATGTGATTTGGCAGCTCAGAGGAACAATTGAAGTAGATATGAGATTACGACAGACAAAGACAAAGGATGATAATGTTTCTGTTGAAGATGAATCATTGTGGCTACTCTCGAGAATAAAGTTTGATGGATGAAAAACAAAGACCAACGACAAGTGGTGATGGTCTGAGTTTTAGAGTAGAAACAATGATGTGAAAGCATGGTTCTTTTTTTTTCTCGATAGCGAGAAGAAAAATAAATTTAGGGTTTTAATATAGATCTCTTTCTTAGTGACTGATATTATATAAATTTTTGTGGGACTAATAATTAGGACTCATAAGTGAAGGCATAGCTTAATAGTTAAATATTTTATTGGTGAAAACCTAAGTTCTCATTCAACTTGAGTTGAGGACACATACAATCGTGTCATCCACACCAAACGCCTCGAATTCTGAGAACCTGTAAGCTGTAACATGCCTGAAATGTCCTGTTCTTCTGAACTTTCTCTAGTATTCCCCCCAGGTTCTCTTTTCCATTTGTTTTCTAGTCAGGATTTGTATCCATACTTAATTCCTCGAATTCCTAGAAGAGGCGTTGGATGACTCAAACCACCAGACTCTAGCATTTCATTGTCCATTGCTCTTGAGAAGCGTGCTTTGTTTTTATTCATTCTCAAAGCAATTTGCTGGTGGCTTTTTATCCTAGTGTTTCCCAAGGATGATCAAAGTGTTTTATGATGAGATTAGCTATTCCGGTTCTTCATAATATAAGGAAATACTACAAGAAAAACTGGAGATATTACCAACTACCTAAGAAATTTTTAATTCTGAAAAGCTTTTGGTCACAGGAAGTGTCAAAAGGCCAGTAATAGCAATCAACTTCCATGATCCTTCCTTCTATAAGAACAAATATTATAAGGTAAAATTGTGCCAAATATTGATCCGCAAAAGGGGTTCAAGGTTGGTAGTAATCGTTAAATGTTCTTCTGGGATTTAAGTACGCGATGACCATAAAATGAAATTGTGCGTGACTTGTGAACGTCAGAATCTCTCTCAATCATAAATCTCATTGTCTAAAGGGCACGCCCTAGACAAGCAAAGAGGGCAGCACTAACGACTGACTTCAGCCACCTGAAATTTGCTTTCTCACTAACGGTTGATTGTAACTTCATTTTACATAGTTGCTCCCGGCAACACCTTCAAAGAAAAGCACTATAACCTAAATGAATTAACATATACAATCATGGAAGATGAGGCTTACTACACTCCCCTTGTTAAGCAAGTATTAACAAGCAGCTCATGATTGGTCCTGCACAAGAAGTGTCATATTGTAGCAAGCAACCTCATCACTTTGAAAAAAAAAAAAAAAATACACAATGACTTGATTTACATACCTCACAAACCATCTTGAGCATCAAAACAACCAGGAAGAGTTTGTGACGTGAAACAAAGATGGCCCTGAAAGCATAACATGAGCATGGTTAGCCAACCACAGACATAACTGAGATCCACCAATTGGTATCTAAAAGAATTACTACTTTCCATTGATTGAAGTAGTGCAATTGATAAACAGAATGGACAGAAACAACAGTGCTTTTTTCACTAAAACTGAAATTCTCACCGACAGAACATCCTAAGAATAAGCAGTCACTAAGCATGAAATAAGACAACTAGGCTCGACTACTCGCTTGACCAAAGCACATGAGAGTCAGGTGAGTAAGGTTGAAAACACCATCATCTAAACAATGCTTCATACCAGTCCTTCCAAGGTATGTTCATCGTTGTGGTAATTGACGAGATTGATGACTACCGCTTTTAACTGTCCCTGCAAACAAAATAAGAAATAAAACACTATAAATTGTAAGTAGATTCAATATACTAAACAAAAGGATAACAACTGAGATGTGATATACCATTCCCTGCCCAACACGCTAAGGACCAAAATAGCCATCAAGAGCTGGAGCTCTTGAATCCAGTCTTTCCTATAAAGATAGAAGTCAACACCCAAACTGTGAAAACAGCGAAGATTCCCACGAAATGAGTTGTACTAGGTCGGACCATCCCATCACATCATTATTGTTGCTATTCAGTTACTCCATATGATGCCTCGCATGCTTTCCTGAGCATCATAGCATTCAAGTGCTGGTGCTTCTAAACTTGATGATCCCTAAAGAGCACAAAACACATGCTGTCACGCCTCACGTATATCACTGACCAAACAAAAAATAGAGTTAGTTATGCCAAAGCTAACTATTTGATGCCAGCTATTATTTGTCCCAGTAGCAAAAGACTCTGTTTGTCTTTGCTCCTAGAAGTTACATGATTAGGCCCTTTGAGAAGCATTTTTCCCTTAAAAGGTTTTAACAAAGAAAGAAAAGTTACATCAAAGAACGTTACAGCCATGCAATATCAAACCTCTCCCTCTTTTGATGAGCTATTCTTCTTATCTCTCTTGGATGTTCTGTTGCCTTTGTTCACATCTTCAAGGTCCTGAAGACCAAGACGTGGAGAATTGGAATCCATTGACTGGGTTGAATTATTTATGCTCTCACATTTTCTTAAAGCTTCTTCAAGTGCCGCAGATGCAATAGCATAACTCTCTTGAGATAAAGATCCTTCATCACCTAAATAAAATGCCTGTCGACACAAATCATTGTAGCGGTCAATCCTGGACAGAATAATAGATGAGCTCTGTCTCGACAACGCTATACTCTTTGCATCCTTTGTCCACCGTCGCAGTATATATTGGGATGGGATATTATGCACACCAGATATTTGCAGAACAATCATCGCGTGTCTACAAAGAAAACCGTTCAATTCAAATGAGCGGCACGAGCAAGAAATGTCCAATGTCCTTTCACTTCGACCCACAATAAGATCTCGGTTGTCCTCGAAATCTTGAACCTTGAAGCTTTGGATGTCTCCATCTTCACTTTCTTTCCTGGGGTGACAAGCGACAACTCCTAAGACCTCAACCTGAAACTTTCTGAATACTGCATGTGTATATGTAGCTGCCATTTGCTTCCCAAAAGGTGACGGGGACTTCAATCCAGGCTGCTTATGCCAAGATTCAAAGTCTGCTTTTGCTTCCTCTTCATACTTCTCTTGTAAAATAGTTTTGTATTGCTCCAAGAACTCTTTGAACGTAGTTTTCCGTTGCACATGCTTGTCGAGGAAAGAAATTGTACTGTCTGACCGTTGCACTGTAGACATTCCTGCCAAAAAGATGCGTTTCATGTATGTTGGGGCCCACCGATGACGATCTTCATATGCCAAACGGAACCATGAATTATCTCCTAGATTGAATATATCAACTATTTTTCTCCATCTCTTCTCAAACTGTTCAGCTGTACATGACTCGGAGATGCATTTGTGGAATTTCTTCGTGAAATTGCCATCTTGCTTAATCGTGTAACTGACCTTCTCTGGGACCTTACTTAAAATCTGCCATAAACAGAAACAATGTTGAGATTCTGGTAAGACCTCAGCAATAGCTTCTTTCAGGGCTTCCTCTTGGTCAGTGAGTATGACTTGTGGAGCATGTCCACCCATTGCTCTACGCCAGGCCCGCATCAGCCAAACATATGTTGATTTGGTCTCATCTGCCAGAAATGCACACCCAAGCAAGAAGGACTGGCAGTGATGGTTTACACCAATAAAAGGAGCAAATGGTAACCTGTATTCGCTTCTTATGTATGTAGTGTCAAAGAAGACCACGTCGCCAAAATTTCCATAGTCAATCCTGCCTTTGGCATCGACCCAGAAAACATTCCTCAGACGCTGTTCCGGATTCAAGTCTACGGCATAAAAGAAGTTTGGATTCTGGTCTTGCATAAACATAAAATGATCGAGCATAAGCTGAATATCTCCTTCATCTAAGCGCAAATGCTGATCATTCTTTGGTTGACTCCTAAGGCCACCTTTCTGGCTTTGAATTTTCTTATACCCACTGGACTGTCTAGTCATTGAATCATACATCTTCTTAGTTCTTGCAGGGATAGCATGCAGAGTATCCCCATGGCTATCACCCTGATCTGAGTCTCTATGATGCCTCAAATAATATGCTTCATTGGGAAATATTTCATGATTATGTTCCTTTATTAAACTATGAATCACCCATCTTCCATCTTTCCTCCGTTTCACATGCATGCCAGCCTTGCAATCTGTCTTTGACCCAGATTGATTAGTCCTACCTCTCTTTTTCTTGACAGGAATTGCCATGATGTCTGTAGTTGAAATTGGTTCAGCCACTGCATCCACTGCAGGCTCCCGCTTGTTACCATACCTAGTACATGCAAATTTTGCATCAATAAATTTGCCAGATATTCTTGAGCGTCGGCTGGCCTTTATTATGGTGGCAAAGCCCACTGACTTTGCATAATCTCTATAGAAGGAGAAAGCCTCCTCCTTGGATTCGAACTCCATGCCATCATGGGGCTCTGTATTTTTTGAAGAATTTCCAATGACACCCTCTGTGCCATAATTTTTTTCCCTATTGTCTGACAACCTCCTGCCCAAATTTGGGCCATCTTTCTCCCTCTCAACTTCAGAGACCATTGGAGGATTTATTACATGGCCATCTCCAACATGCCCCTCACCACCGCAGTGAATGGTATCTCCATTTGCATCCAACAAAGTAGCTTCCTCATGGCGTCCTCCTAAAGGCTGTCCCAGATCTATCCTCATGGAGAAGCTATCTTGAAGAACTCTTTTTGATAATACAACTGAAACTGTTAAAGGAAGAAGGAACTATGAACTTTTGAAGTAAAGACTACTATGAAACTACCAAATGTCCAGATACCATCAGTTAGAATTCGCATAAGTTTTTGACTTAAGCAATCCTAATTGATTCATCCAGAAGAGTAGCTACATATTGGAAAAAGGATGAGTAAATATCACTACATCAGATTCACAAACAAATGTGAATAACTCTTATATATCACAAACTATGGCAGATGGACAATTGACGATTTAGGGGAAGTATCTAATTAGATCATAAAAGTTCATAAAAGTTACAAAAGGTTATTTTTTGCATAAAGTTGCACCAATATTGAGCGAGGGCCCCCTCTTCCCACCCGGTCCACCAATATCGTGTCACAAGTTTTTTTCTTGACATCAATGGGTGTTTGGGACTCTTTGAGCACCCAACTACTCTGCAGAGCGTGTGTCGAGTCACCTGTTCAACACACGCCAGGTGATAACTGGGAGCAAATGGATCTGTGCACCTAGGAGTAGCCCCAAGAAAATGCTCAACCATATTAAATCAAACCGAAGCCTTGAGCGAGGAGGACGAACACTTACTACTCAAAGGTCATGTCATGTCATAAGTTGAAAAGCTTATACAGATTAGAAACTAACCCAACACATTGTGATTCCGAACCCCACCCGCATGACCTTTTCATCACTCTTAGAGCAGGTCCAACTTATTTCATTTTTGGGTAACTTTCTACTTACGATGCCGCACAAAGTGCCATAATGAGCAGTGTACATGGACAAAACATATCAAAGCAAATAATTTTCAATCTACTCGAAATTCAACAAACCCAATCGGGCGCATATCAACATGGCATTAGAGCAATCTTCCGAAAATGCAAGGAATGTCCCCAATTCAACAAAAACTCAACTTTATAAAGCATTGGCTGCAAAAGCATTCGCAACCAGTAGAGCCAAAAAGAACTGAACTTTCGATACAGCAGACTCAACAACACCGATCGTACTTCCAACGCAATCAACACTTCGTTCCACCCTCTCGTCTTCCTAACCTTCGCCAAATTATAGACTATAACGCACGCTCCTCAGGCTTTGGGATTCATAACGAGGAGACCCAGGACGACCAAAGCAACAAACACGCAGCGGCGTTCAGCAAATTCGACTACCGAAGAGCAATTAGCTCTCTCTCTCTCTCTTACTCTCCAGATTACTTCACATCATCAGCTCCGCAGATCAAACACGACACGCAGCAAAGAAACAGAGAAAGCGAAGACCATGGAAAGAGACGTACAAGTTCGCGAATTGATCTGCTGCTGCTGCTGCTCGGGGAGGGAATCGAACGCCCGCCGGAGCTTCTCCCGGCCGAATGCCGGCAACTTTCCCACGGACCAGGCGAGAATTGCCGAGATTGTGATGTCCAACGTCGGAAAAAACGAACTTCGTCAAGACAAAAGCAGCAGAACACGGAGAGAGAAGAGCTGCAGTAAATAGTGATGTCGCCATTTGGGCCTCGCTGGGCTCTGGAGGCCCATCGAGAATGCAGTCGGCCCATTTTTCCCAAAAAATGGAGATGTTCAGGCCCAAATTTTGGTGGATTCTTACATGAGAATGGGTCTGTTTGTTAAAAAGTGTTTCTGATCTCAGAAAAAAAATTCATATTCTTTTGTTCTTGGAATAAAAAAAGAAAAAAATGTGTTTGGTATAACTTTTGTTCCCATCCAGAATAGATTTGTAAATAAGAAATAGAAAAGAAGTAACTTATTGTTGCCAAGAACAATTTAGAGAATCAATTTTTCTTTCTCTTCTTTTTTCTTCTCTTTTCCTTCATTCTTCTTCCTTTTTTGGCCAATCGCCAGCCTCGACCATGGCCGGCAACCGCCCGACGAGGGCTGGTGACTTTGCCGGAGCGTCGCCGGCCCCCAACAACACCGAGTCTCGCTGGCTGGCGCAAGGCTCGGCCTCGTTAGGCCAGGGCGAGGCCAACCTTGCGCCGCCTAGGCAAGGTCGAGCCTCATTGGTGGCCTGGCGAGGCTCGCCTAGCCACCAAGGGCACCGGCGAGGCTCAGCCTCACCTAGATCTAGCTAGGCTAAGCCTCACGGTAGCCTAACAAGGTTTCGGCGAGCTCGTCAGCCCTCACGGTGGCCTGGCAAGGCTCCGGCAAGCTCGTCGGACCTTGCCCAGGCTCAAAATGTGGCCGCCGCCACTACCATGGCTAGTGACCGGCCACAAAGGAGAAAGAAGGAAAAAAATGAAAAAGAAAAAAATAAAAATATAATAAAAACATTAAAAAATTAAAATAAACAACAAAATCATACAAGTTTACCAAACGCATTTCTATTCCTGAAATGAAATTTTTTGTAATTACCACGTGTTCTTATACTCAGAAATTGTTCCGGAGAACAAAAAAAAAAAAAAAAAAAACTATTTTTGTTCAAAAATTATTCCCCAAAACAGAATGGTTATCAAACGCGCCTAATGAATCCCCTCTTGCATGTGCTCCGTTTTTTATTTTTCTCTCTAATTGATGATTAGTACAGTAATTAGTGGGTACACCGTTAGTGCAGGAAAAAAAAATACACGCGGGTTATTTTAATTCGCTATTAGATTGGCGAGAGCGATTTCTTCGGTTTTCAAACCTTTGGTGAAACCCCCCGGTTGACATTACCTGTGTTTAAACCTCCACAGGTTGCCTCCGAGAAGAGGAGGAGGTTTTACGACCCTCCCATGTCCAACCCAATGGGGACTCCCACCCCAGCCAGGTTCTCCCTGGATTGGATTGAAGCCTTTTAAAGTCATGCTTAGGACTCAGCTCTCAAATTAAGGATAGGCAATAAGACCTCCCACGGTAAAGTGTTCTTTACGTCGACGTTGTGCGTCGGTTTTTTCCTCGATAATAATGACAGAATTTGTCGGCACGTAGCTTTCGAGCGACTAAGTTGGGTCATTTTGTCTGGTCGTGATGATGGTGCGAGTGCGACCTAGCTAAAGGGTAGAACCTGCCTTGGTAGTGAACTTAAAATGAGGGTGGTTTTGTGCGTGCCATCGTGCGCTTTTTGTCCTTTAGGTTGGGAAAGGGATTCTCTTTTTCTCCAGCTTTCTGCGGACATTTCCTGCGTCTTGCTCCATCAGCCGTGCGCCTCCCCAATTATTAATAATAATAATAATGCTTGAGCGGTGCTGACTCGTTTTAGCCAACGCTTTTATGTTCCATGCAATGCGATACGACGCCGACGGCCAGATGTTCAGTCGCATCGACCGTGGGAAAAAGAAAATTTTCTCGGACTCGGTAAAACTTGATTAATGAAATGCATGAAATTGCGTAAGATACATAATTATCTACGACCGGACATCACTCGCTTCGAACATCGGATGTAATAAGCCACCAACAGGCGCTTGGTGACTACAGCGTGATTAGAACACGATCATCTTTCCGGTGAATTGAACGGCATTTTGACTAATTATAATTGACACGGCTAAAATGACCCAAGATGAATTCATTAGTGTTCAAACAAAAGTTTGGTTTAACTTTGCAAATGAGTTTTAGGGAAATGTAAATGCCTTTAACCTAAAGCTCATTGAGGAAATGCGAATTGCGTTTAATAAAAAATTCTTTACAAAGCTACTTTATCCTAAATAGTATTTGATAAATATTTTTTTTGCAAAGAGCTTTTTGGTCTATAATTATTATTATTTTTAAATCAAAACCCTTTGGCTAAGGGTAAGGCTATCGCCAGAGCCAGGTTTGAGTCGACGACAATCATCCAAGGACGTGTGACCCCCGACAACGGTCGTGCAACCTTAGGCCTCATTGCTTGGGTTGCGATACCTGAGGTTGTGCGACCCGGGTCGTCATCACACTACTTCGCTGCCCTCTCACCAACCCTTAACTAGCCCAATCTAGCCTCACCAATTGTCCTTTCTCAAAAAGGATGAAGAGTAACGAGGGACAAAATCGAAAAATTGAATAATTGGTGAAAGTAGTTTTGGAATAAGATAACTTGTTTCAATGATTAGTCAAAAGCTGAAAGCCTAATCTTAGGCTTCGTTTGGGAACCATTTTACAAAGCCCTTTAGACCTCTAAAGGCCTTTGGGCAAAAAGCAAGTGTGTTTGGCATTTATTTTTGGGCTTACATTCCCCGGATGCCAGCCTTCACAAAGCTAAAAGCCTAAGGTAGGTGGGGGGTTGCCTTGGGCTTTCAGTATTTCGGGAATGGCCCGGGCACTGTTCATCTTCTTCTTCGTCAGAGAGGGCGGCGAGGTGCTGTGATGGGTCAACGAGCAAGAGAGGCCGGTGTGGTCGCGGCACTCCGGCGATCGTCGCCAACCAGTCGCGCAACCCAGATCTGGGTTGCGGCGAGGTGGCGGAGGTCCCACACCTGGGTCGTGGAGGTGGCGGAGGTCGCCCGGGTCACGGCGCGCGACCTCCGCCACCTCGCCGCACCCAGATCTCGGGTTCTAGGTCGCGATGGTCACACTCGTCGTGACCTCCAACGACCCAAGACATCACCGCGACCTCCGCGACCCAAGATGTTGCCACGACCTAGATCTGGTTCGCGGAGGTCGCCTGGGTTGCGGCGTGCGACCTCTTCCACCTCGCCGCGAGGTCCCTTGAAATAATTTACCAAACAGTCTAGTATTTCTCCAATGGGCTTTCGGGCCTTGGGAAAGCCGAACGGAACGGAACGCATCCAAGTAGTGTCAGATTTTGTAAGCCCAATCCATGTCGGCCCATGCCCATGTCCAGGCCCGGCCCGGCCCGTACCGACCCGTGAAGCGGAAGACCGCCCCTATGTACGCGCCGTGACGCGAGCGTCTAGCCCCGGTCAACTCCCCTCTTCGACACGCGCGGCCTCAGCGTCCTCCTCACGACCCTTTGCTTAATCCCAGGTAGTACGCCGACTTTTACGGTAAAAATGAGAAATATCCCAAATCCCAAAATCAAAAATCCCGATTTCAGCGCCCCCCAAAAAAAACAATTTTAATCCCGCAAAAACACCCCATAAAAAGCCATTTAGATCTACTCAAACCATGAATAAATAAATAAATAAATAACTAAATAATGAGGAAAATAAAAAGAGAGGAGGGGAAAATACAGTAAGCGCACTACCTGGTTTTGAACAGTGGAAGATAAATTAGAAAGTGTATCCCCAAAAAAAAATGAAAAAATATAAAAAAAAAATTAAGAAAAAGTGGGGGAGGGGAGAGAAATTCCAGGAGAGAAAGACTTGCAAGGGAGAGCTGTTTCCATTGCCAGTCTCTCTCTCTTTCTCTCTCTCTCTCTTAACACTGAAAAACCAAGAAGAAGAAGCCCTTTTCTTGAATTGGAAGCTGGGGGACGATGGGATCGATCCGCGGCACGGCCGACCCCCTCTCAGGTACAATCTTGATCCTCCGATTCGCCCTCCCGTTGACCAAGTTTGAATCTTTCCAGCTTCTTTGAGCTCGATCCGTGTGGTCCTCTGATGGGTCTTCACCACCTGGGGCTGCGGAATTCTCGGGGTTTGCTGATCGGGTGTGTTGGATTCGATGCTCTAGAGCTCCGCTTAGGGTAGCTGCGTCCCCCGATTGTTCGGTTTCTCGATGTCTGAGTGAGCTCGGATGATGGGCCGATGTCGAGTCGAATCCGTTCTTGATTCGGAGGGGATCGCGTCGCCGGGGGGGTCGAGTTTTCGGTTCGCTGCTCTTTCGTTTAGTGGCGATCGGCATCGGATGCTGAACTGTTGGGCTTTTGGTGGGATCAGTCAGTGAAGTTATCCCCTTTTGATTCGACCCGTGCTAGATAATTCAGGGATCCGTGATCTTTGGCTTGATGTTGTGGTTCTTCTTTGAAACTGGGTGTGTTTCTGTTTTGGGTTGGATCCGACCCTTCATGATCCTGTGCCTTGGAAAATGATAATTGGAATCCGAGGCTCACTGGAATGAAATGTCAGTTTGAGGTGGTTCTTTCCCGAATCGATTGTAGGAGGTGTACACTACGAAAGATGAGTTTATGATTTTCGATTAAATATTTTGACGTGAGCCCCTTATCTTTTCGTTTATTTTGCACCATCATTTGAAGATTATCGAGGAGCTGTCTGTCTTTACTGTATTAGCGAACACTTTGCTTTCTCGGGTTGATTTTCTTTTTCTTCTTTTTTTGAGCTAAAAAACTAAAACGGCTCTTCTCCGTATCGATCTCAAGATTTAGTGCAAGCTTCAGTACCTTGTTAAATTCCATTAATCCTTGGCATGAGAAGTAGGCTGTATAAAGTATGCATTGCAGTTAGCTGGATCTGAAATTCTTCTTTGTATGTGCTAATAGAGATGAAGGTCAGGAAAATGGCTTTGGATGCTCCCCTGGTAAAATTGAGTTGAATGGAGAGAAATTTCGAAAGAGGGCCAATGAACCAGCAGAAGGGCCCCGAACAGTTTCGATATGCAAATATAGATCCTCGAAATCCGGGGCTCGGCTCTAATAATCAGAGTTTCTTCCATGATCCAACGAGTACTATCAACACCAATATGCGACCTCCAGATTACAACATGTCTGCTGGAGCCAGACCAGTTCTGAACTATTCGATTCAGACTGGTGAGGAGTTTGCGCTTGAATTTATGCTCAACCCCAGGCAACAGCTCATTCCACCAGCTCAAAGGGATCCTAGTAGCACATCGGGCTATATGGATCTAAAGGGCATCCTTGGTATATCTCATACGGGTTCAGAAAGTGGATCAGACATTTCTATGATCAATTCAGTAGAAAAAAGCTTTGTACCGGAATTTGAAAGAAAGAGCTCCTTGGCTAATGAAGAGAGAAATTACCACGAGTCCTTGCGGTCTGTACCAAGATCCACCTCACGAGGTAGTAGCAGTAGACTCATTTCCCTTTCGGGATCTGGTGATTGTACATCTGCGCGAGTGAAGTTCCTCTGCAGCTTTGGTGGTACAATTTTGCCCCGCCCAAGCGATGGAAAGCTTAGGTATGTTGGCGGCGAGACTCGAATTATTCGGATAAACAAGGATATTTCTTGGCAGGAACTTACGCAGAAAAGTTTGGCAATTTATAACCAACCTCACACTATAAAGTATCAACTTCCGGGTGAGGAACTTGATGCGCTGGTTTCTGTATCTTGCGATGAGGATCTTCAAAACATGATGGAGGAATGTAATGTGTTAGAGGATAGAGGGACTCAGAAACCTAGGATGTTCCTTTTCTCCGATAATGATCTAGAGGATGCTCAGTTTGGCATCAGAAGCATTGATCGGGATGCCGAGGTCCAATACGTGGTTGCGGTGAATGGCATGGATTCAGGTTCAAGAAGGAATTCAATTGCTCTAGCAAGTGCCTCTGGCAATAACTTGGATGAATTAGTAAATCTAAATCTCGAAAGAGAAGCCGGTAGATTAGCTGGGGCTACGACTGATCCTTTCAGAGTAGATGCACCTACGTCCAGTGTTCAGTCTTCTCAAGTGGTGCCGACAAACTCAGCTAGCAATTATGAGTCTAATTCACACTCTTACCAGCGGCAGACAGTTAATCATGGAGAAGCTAGCCAACATGCTTTATCTGCTCCTCAACATGCTGAGAGTTTCTCGGATTTGGAAGGAAAGGGAACTATTTCCTCATCTGTCCAGTTCTTACCTGGCCAAGGATCTACTTCTTCTAATTTCGTGCCACATGTGGATAATGTAAATGCAATTCCTCCCACTGTAAATCCAGTTGCAACGGGAGGTTTGAATGAAGAGCATTTAGTCAGTGGCCAGCGCGCACAGGATATAGAAGCACCTGTGAGGGACACCAAACTGAAAAGAGACAGCTCAGGGAAGAAAACAAATGGACCTGATAAAGTTCAGCCCCTAGAGAAGGAAACTAAATTTGAGGAATTGAAAATGAAGAGAGAGGGCTCTATGCAGAAGATAGATGAGACTCAGGTTGAGAACATTGTTTCCTCTAAACCCAGTGAGGGCCCTGTCACAGGATACACCCACCGGGAAGATGCGTCTGGTGCTAAACTGGCCCCTGAGCTAAAGAGTTCCTTGCCCAAGGCAGTAAGTAAGAGGCCTCAGGAAACTGTACAGAGCTCAATTGACCCTGAAGATGCGAGGGAAGGGAAGAAGAATCATGAGGATGACCCCTTCTATGCATCGGGTGGAGCGTTCATGGGTAATGGGGGATCTGAGGCAGATCCAACTGAGCTGGGCTACGCAGAGCCACCTTCGATGCCCCAGCGAGTATTTCATTCTGAACGAATCCCAAGGGAGCAGGCAGAGTTGAGCCGTTTGTCAAAATCTGATGATTCTTTTGGATCTCAGTTTCTGATTACTCAAGCGCGGTCTGATTACTCACAGTCAACTGCAGAGGCAATTGAGAAGCTGCATGATGGAGACATGGCTTCTCAGGCTGAGCACTTTAAGCAACTTCCAAGGCATGTAGAATCTGCTTCTTCAGACAATTTCAATATGGACAGGCGTATGGCTGAAGAGGTGCTTGAACCAATGCCGCGGAAAACTGAATCAAGACCTCTAAATTCTGCAGATGACCACGGAAGGACCCAGGACAAAGAGAAGTACAAGGAAATGATTGTCGGGGCTAAAGATGCAGCGGGTCCTCAACATCAAACATCAGGTCGAGTAATTCCTGGTTTGCACGCTGACAATTCATCCCTGAGGCCATCTGAATATCTCTGGGATGAAGTAACACCAAACAAGACCAGTGGAAAAACAACAAAGGCTCATGCACAGCCTTTGACACAGACTGTCGAGCCTTCAGTTAGCGTTAGCAACCCAGAGCATGGTGATATATTAATTGATATTAATGACCGTTTTCCTCGAGATTTCCTGTCTGATTTATTCTCAGTGGCAAGGCGTTCTGAGAATCTCTCTGATATTAATACTCTGCATAGTGATGGAGCAGGGTTGAGTTTGAACATGCCAAATCATGAGCCAAAGCATTGGTCTTACTTTCGAAACTTGGCTCAAGACGAGTTCGTTAGGAAGGACGTTTCTCTTATGGACCAGGATCACATTGGCTTCTCAGCTCCACTTGGAGAAATCGAAGATAGAGCTCCCATTGACTACAGCTATCCGCCTGTAAAAGCTGATGGAGTCCATGTGGGTGGTATGGAGCCCAGGCTTAACTTTGAGGAGGATATTACCCAAGTGTCATCCGATGTCATTGGTACAAATGTGAGTAATGTCCATCCAGACTACGGCACTTCCCAGCCCAAGGGGACTGAAAGTATGTTGGATGTAATTCATCCTACCATACCAGAAATGGAATATGAGGTATACACAATTTAAGATCCATGAAAGCCACCTACTTGCAGCTTGTGAATGTCATACCTTTAAATGTATGATACTTTTTGTGAATTTTCAGGATGAAAAGTCAGAAGCTCCTAATATTGGGCAATCGATTGCCGATCTTTCTTTGGGTGACGTGGATATCAGTAGCCTGCAGGTATGATGCTTTTCTTTAGTTCTTCGATGAGATGCAGTGCAGAAAATATCTCATTTCTCCACTTGTGGTTTAACAGTAATGTCTATCTTAAAAAATATCTTAGGGAATTTTTCTCAGGTCGGACTTGCTGGTTCCACCTGTTGCACTGAGAATTAGCTCCAGTCTTGTTGTTTCATTGTTAAACAACCTTTGCAGATCCATAACTAGATTTCATCACGTTTTGGTCCAGTCAATCTTGTCAGTTCCACATAGCTAATCATAAATAACTGACTAGATGATTGATAGAAGCAATATCCAAATTCCAAATCTGCCCCCTGTAGAATCTTCATGAAGTAGAATAAGTTCTTGGGAAGATCAGAGAAGAACAACTTCTTCCTCCGTAGGGATTGGGCATTAGTGGACATTTTTCATTCTTCACTTGGTCCTTAGTAGTGTTTCCAAAGTCAACACCTAACCAGTTACCTTTGGAGTCGTACTCACATGGGCCTATAAGTTCACTTTCTTATATAAGATGAGTCTGTCAATAGTTTGATAGAAGTAATATATAATTAAGCCAGTTCAATCGGATCACAGCTTGAAATGTTGAGGTAGAGAAATCACCTATTTATCAGAAAAGACAAGGGAAAGGGGAAAGAATGGCACATGAGATGGAGCAGGGATTGAACCCCTGCCATATTGGGAAGTTGAGGGGATCTTTACCACTTGGACATAGCACTTCCTCATTTAACAAGCGCAAGTTATTTTGTTTTGGAGAAATAACTGACCTCGCTAAGTGATTTGTCAAAAGAGGGAGCTTAGTGTGCTTGCCTCACTCAACGTGCTTTACTCAACTTTTGTTTCAACTGCCTGATATTCTAAGTATAGATATGTGAGTATCTTATGACTTTATCAAAAGCTGAACCCACAGTTCAAATGAATTTTCTTCGGTTGCACTGATTGGATAAACCACAAAAATCTCCTCAGTTTTTCTTCTGGTCTTGTTTCAAAGCATTGAGATATTTTTCTTTATAGTATTGGCCGCTGAGGGACATCTTTATAGTTCAGATCATTATTATGGTTTTTTTTTTTTTTTTTTTTTTGGGACAGAAGATAGGAAACTATGGCTGCTTTTGTAATTGAAGGGAAAACAGAGGTTGCTTTTTCGGAAAATTTATTTCAGTCTGAGTATTATGAATATTCAGTTCCAACAGTTGTATTTATTCTAATTCAGGCAAATCTGTTACTTGATATGTTGTTTGCTAATCCTGCTATGATAACGTGATAGAATCCAATTCTGCCAGAATACTGTAGACGGAAATTGAATATTTTACATGCAAGCCACACTAACCTTTTCTTGTTATTGTGAACATTCATATGTTGAAGGATCAGTTTTTGCTTATCTTCTCCACGCAAGTGGAATCTTTGTGAATATTGTCTTCAATTTGTTCCAGAAGGTGTGAAAGTTGAATGCTGGTGGGGAATTATTTAGGTGCTGAAATAGAGTATCCATATATCTTGAAGTTCAATGAGATGACTATGAATTGAGTGGACGTTAATTTCAGTTCTGGTGCCAATGTCATCTCTCAAAACTCAGTCTACTAGTTTATCACCATTAGCAACACTATGATATAATTTGTTACATTAACGTAATGGCATATCATTATTGTTAAGCAAATTACTAACTGGCAGTTTAGACATCTATAATGCTTATTCCTGTGTGAGCATCACTAATATAATGGTCAGAGTGTCAAAATTCTCCGTATAATCTACAGTTTTTGTTGTCCGAGAACATACTCTTTCTTCGAACAGAAAGAAAACCCTGGCGTTTGTCAATGTTTATTGATACTTTTATTTGGCACTGTATCAGATTATAAAGAATGAAGATCTGGAAGAACTGAAAGAATTGGGTTCTGGCACATTTGGGACTGTTTACCATGGGAAATGGCGTGGAACGGATGTTGCAATAAAGCGCATTAAAAAAAGCTGTTTCACTGGTCGTTCATCAGAGCAGGAGAGATTGGTGAGCATTCTCTTGCTTACTAGTCTGTTCTTAGTAGCTACACTTTCTCGTCTGTGATTTTTATGCCCTTAACAAGGGAGAACAGGGAGAACAGGACATCTTGTCTTTTTATTTCTACATTCAAAATAATTATGTCTTATTATTCTTTTAGACAGTGGAGTTCTGGAGGGAAGCTGATATTCTCTCAAAGCTTCATCATCCCAATGTGGTGGCATTTTACGGGGTTGTTCAGGATGGCCCAGGAGGAACACTGGCTACAGTGACTGAATACATGGTTAATGGTTCTCTAAGACATGTTTTGCTTTGTAAGGACAGGTAATCCAAATAAACATTTATAAGGTTTTCTACACTGTAGCACTGATCAGAGGGAGATATAATTTTTTACCATTCTTCTCAATGTTTTGTGAACACAGGCTGCTTGATCGTCGTAAGAGGATTATCATTGCTATGGATGCAGCATTCGGAATGGAATATTTGCACTCAAAGAACATTGTACATTTTGATCTGAAATGCGATAACCTGCTTGTCAACCTGAAAGATCCAGCACGTCCCATTTGCAAGGTGATTTAATAAGTTCAGCTCAATATTCACGAGGTTCGTTTAGTTTGATGAAAGAGGTTTATATCAGTCGGTTGCCTTAACTTGTGCAGGTTGGTGATTTTGGCTTGTCAAAAATCAAAAGGAATACTTTGGTTACTGGTGGCGTCCGGGGAACCCTTCCATGGATGGCACCTGAGTTGTTAAACGGTAGCAGCAACAAGGTCTCTGAGAAGGTATGGGTGCAATTTTTCCGTTGTTCATCAATCTGACTTTGTCCAGCAAATTGTCTACTTTACCTCCCAAAGAGGATATCTGGGCTACACGTACTGTGCTTATATATCCTAGTTGATTACTTTACTCATTAAACTTTAAGAAGAACCTTGGTCCAGTAAGGACTCTTATTCAAGTTGTAAAGTCCATCTTCACCAAAACTTGTTAGAAATGTCAATGTTTCGACAAATATAAGCTTGCATGATTTTGTTGGGTGCTTTAGACCTTCTGTACTGAATAAGTTTCCTACTGTCTGTTTGCTTTAGAAGTCTCACAGCAGGGACATGTCTCTCTTGTTCGTGATGTCTTTCTTTCTTGTTTTCAATCATGGACAGGTTGATGTCTTCTCCTTTGGCATTGTCCTTTGGGAGATTCTCACCGGCGAGGAGCCTTATGCCAACATGCATTATGGAGCCATTATAGGTGTGTGGAAGTGGAATATGTATATCTCGCATATGACTTTCTATAGAATGTGTACTGGCTGTGTACTGGCTTAGCTCTGAATATCACTTCTAAGTTGATTTGGGAGTGCCTTGCATGGGTTGAGAGTGGTGGTCCTCTGTGTAGCTCTGTGTTGGTGTAGGAGACTCCCATCATATTTAAATTTCACTTTCCGTAGACCTTTGTCGCGGAGAATGTTTAATTCTTCGAGACGAGACATTGAGAAACCAACATGACATCATATTTTGTAGTTTGATGGGCTCTGTGGTATTTGCAGGTGGAATTGTAAATAACACGCTGAGGCCCCCAGTGCCAAACTTTTGTGATCCTGAATGGAGATTGCTAATGGAGCAGTGTTGGGCCCCGGATCCTGTGGCCCGTCCATCCTTCACAGAGATCGCTCGACGCCTGCGTGCTATGTCCACATCCCAAGCCAAACCACCTACAAACCAAGTCTCCAGGTGATGGATATCGAAGATTGAAAACTCGGCCTCTTTTTCTTTTTGGTTGTTACCATTATTAATCACCATTTGTAATGCCACGAGGTGTTTATAGTGGGGACTCTACAGAAAAGTGTGTATCGTACGGGAAGCAGAGATGGCCTTTGTTCAAAATGCCGGACTGTTGGGTATTAAAGGTGTGTGCATGGCTTGAATGTGTAATTAGACCTTTGGAGAAACCATTCTCTGTACAACTATTATTTTTGTTTATAGTAAGTACAGTTGTCAAATAAAATTATACCCATTTTGCCTTTTACCCTCTCGTTCAAGGTCCATGTTACTACAGCTGTGATGCATCACTTCCATTGCAAGTTTTTGAGAGCCAGTGGTATTGCAATTCTAAGACAGAAAAAACGGTCACCATCTCAATCAACATGGAGAATGCATTTCCAAAATGCATTCATGAGTTTCTGTTTTGCACCTGACCCACCTAACTCGATGAAGTCTTTCGAGACACGGTGATGGCTGTAATCTTCAGTTGCAACAGACAAATTGGTTTGAGTTTTATAATACAGTGAAGCAAAACTTGTGATCTGTGTGACCAGACTCAGGATGGCAAATTATAATGTCCGGTTAGCCCTAGACGGCGAAAAATCTTTTTACAGTTGAGCATATCTAATGAAACTACGGGTAATTGGTCCAAACGACAACATGGATTTTTCTGTATTAGTGCTTAAGGATTTTCGAGAAGCCTATGTTCGAAATGCTCATCACTTGAAAGGTTGGCGCTGAGAATGTTATTTACCCATCACATTGCAAAAGAATTATCATACATAAAATATCTGGCCAACATTCAAGAGACTCTCATGAGGAACATTAAAAATCGCACTATTTTCCCTGCAGATCTTCCTGAGGAATGCATATACATAATCAACAGTAATCTTCTTGTAGAATCTGGATTCCCTGCTCGCCCTCACAACCGTATTACCCAATATGTGCACCACCCCTGCATCTCTACAACTAGTTAAAAACTCTAATTCATCTGTTTCAGTACGGTTGCCCACCTGTCCAGACGACATTGTCATACTATTCGGCCGCGACGATGGAGATTTTTCTGGCATGATGGAGTCCATTGATGAAATCGTGAGGTCCACATCGGAAATAGTAGTTTTGGCGTTCTTAGACAGAAAGGCATCTCTTGATTTCTCAGTTTGCTGACCATATATGCTATAATCATCCGAGTCCGAACACCCTTCCATCATGGACTCAAGCCGAACGAAGAGAAAAAGACTATCAAAGAGCTTCCTTTCGAAATCATCATCTTTCTTACGAAGGTCTTTGTATCCATACCTTGCAACGCAGCGGAACATGTGAAAATTCTTGGGTCCAATCCGCTTCACGAGGAACCTCTCTTCTTCAGGAACCATGTACACCGGAAGATCTTTAATACAGACAAAAACTACAACAGAATGCATGGCTGGAAGGTTAGTGATGAAGTGGGAAAAGATGCGAGGCACCCCACTTGCAAGTTCTGTGTATACAAGCCCAATGCCGGGGACTCGGACCAGTCCTAAGCTGGGGCCCAGCCCAAGAATCCAGGCCATCGAAACCCGACTATGCATCTCAAACTCATATCGCTTGACCGTGCCGTAGTGCCAAACATACATGATCAGAAGAAATGCTGCTGCAATAACTAGTGGAACCCACCCGCCCTGATTTATTTTGAAGAGCACGGCAGAGAAGTAAGTACACTCCACTATTAGTGACAGGCCAGTGAAAAGTAGGACGAGAAGCCAATGGCAGTGCCACACTAAAATCATAATCAGAACCATGAGGGCTGTGGTTGCCAGCATAACTATTACAACGGCTGTCCCTGTAATGGAATGTGAAATAGAAATTAGGAGATACGAGGTTGATGGAGGCAATCAATGTCTATAACATTAAATTCAAAGGGAGTCATGGAGTTCATCCCACGGAAATTGCCACACTAGGATCACTTGACCATCTCTACTACCATTCACCCAAGCAAGGTCAGCAAATAATAAAGATGGGACAGAAGGGCTATGAGACCAGGCTCCAGATATCGTTTTTCAGTAGCTTGCTGGCCCAATTTATAGCTTTAGCATGCTAAGGAACACTTAGAAGGGTGATCAGTCTACTCTTCCAGGTACATGATTGACTCTACTATCTTATACCCAGGACTATGCTCCTATCTCTTTCTGGTTTACTTCTGGGGCAGCATTATTAAATTCTACAAGACAAAACACCTAAATAAGAGAAAATTGAGGTTTTGTTATTCAGATCATTAACACATCTGGGTATTTTACAAAAGAAACTATCTGGTTGAGGGTAAGGCTTACCATATGCATTTCCAATTTGATTTTGGTTTTCAAAGCCAGCAGTGACGGCAATGCAGAGGATCATCAAAATCCAGTTTATATCAGGAATGTATATCTGTCCAAGAAAATTCTTTGATGTATGTATGACTCTGACCCTAGGAAAGCAGCCTAGTGCGAGTGCCTGCTTGATTATCGAAAATGTAGCAGAAATCGTGGCCTGGCTGGCAATTATAGCAGCTAAAGTTGCGATAACGAATACTGGCCAGTATATGCTATCTGCAAAATAAGAAGTAATCAACCTACAAAGGGATGGCCTTGCTTCCCAAGAATATAATATAAATAAAAATATTTGCAAGTGCAATGTCTTCACACAAATCAAATAAACCATTTGTGAAGGAAAAGAAATTTTGAAAATCTTGAAATGCATAAAAGAGATTTGTTGACTGATAAGCTTCCATTAGAACATGATTTAAACAAAATAATTAAGAAGTAATCAACCTACAAGGGAATAGTTTTGCGAATATATTATAAATAAGAATATTTGCAAGTGCAACATATTTGCACAAATAAAATATACTATTTGCCAAGGAAAAGAAATTCTGAAAATCCTGAGATGTGTAAAGACGAATGCAGTATCTTGACCAATAAGCTTCCGCTAGAACATGATTTACACAATACACAAACAAAAAGGACCTTAGGCATTACAGCTGCAACGTGATCCAAATGATACATAAACTCTCTAGATGCATAAAAGAGGAGAGCACTTTAGTAGACCAATAAGTTTCCACTAGAATATGATTTAAACAATACACAAACAAAAAGGACCTTAGGCATTACAGCTGCAACCTGATCCAAATGTTACAGAAATTCTCTTTGATTTGGCCATAAATTTGTAGAAAAATGACTTCTGCAGATATGCACATTTCCATGCCTTGTGTCTCATTTCTATGCTTGGGGGATTTAACTAACTGTTTTTGAATCATAACCTTCAGACAATGCCTCCACTGATCATACAATTGTCACCACTTCCTTGTTATATAGAAAAAATAAGTCCACTTGAAAAAATATCGAATTGAAAGAAAGCTATCAGTTCAGTTCAGAAACTGAATGAAGTGGAAGACACACTAACCAACTCCTATGCGGTGATTAAGGTCATTTACGGATAACTTTACCTTTGCAGCCAGTGGTTCAAACAATAGTCAAAAAGTGACACCTTAGTAAGTACACATTTGAGAGGAAGGGAATAAAATCAAAGAACCATGTGCATCTTTTTGTTTAATTTTTATTTTTCCCCATCATGATGTGGTGCCAGATGCATAACCTCCAATGTAGTAAGACCATGTCTATTGCTAATAAAAAATACACTACTGATACTGATGGGACCAGCATTATCCTTGTTCAGAGGTATCATTTCTCAATTGCTGAAAAATCAACAGAGATTACACATAAGTAGCTTGGTAGCAAGATAACTCAATTAAATCATGTTTTACCCGCTATCAAATTAAGCTTTAGTTGACACAGAACAGAGGCACCCAAAAGGAGGACTCTCTTAGTGACAGTTCTCTTTTGCTTGAAATTCTTAAGCCAGAAAAAACTTTGATAAGATAAACATGTTAAATCAGCAAATAGATCAACTGGTTTAGTTCTTTCATGTCATAAAACATGCAAACATTGTGATGAGCCATCTCCTGCCAAAACTGAACAAGTACCTGGGATAGATTTATAAAATGCGTCAATCACGTGGTCCTCGTGCTTCATTAGATAGGCCGCTTGCCCAGAATAGGCTAAAAGAAGGGAAGGAAAGACAACAACTGTAAAAGCCATCTGCACGGCCAAAACTGGAAAATGGCCAAGATCAGCATAAAGAGCCTCAGTCCCTGCAATGATAATCACAAAAAAGATTAGCACGACTCCACTAAAAGCTTTTCATTGAGAAAGGGGTGAATCCAACCTGTGAGACAAAGCATGACGCCTCCGAGTGAGGTCCAACGATCTATTCCTCCACGTTTGAGGTATCGATATATGTAAGCAGGAGAAAAAGCCCGAAGAACACCCGTATCATATTTCCAAATGTTATAGATACCGATTCCTCCAATTAAGAGGAACCAAAGAAGCACAATGGGTGCAAAGAGCCAACTAACTCTGTCCGTTCCATGGTGTTGCATGCTGAACAGAACTACTAATACTACCACAGCAACAACCACGACTACTTCTGCACCAGAGGAAAAGAACTAAGTGAGTACATAGAATAATCAAAGGTTCTTATCTACCAAAAAGTTTAGATTCTCGGGGATATACTCACTGCCGCTAACGTCGGGACGGTTTACCTTGATTCCTCCAGCTGCAGAAAGAACTATTCCATACTGTATTGTTAGAATTATCTTAAGCAAATACAATCAGATAAAGAGAAAACAAATGACGCCTAAAGACATCACTGCTTACCAAAAACAAGTTGTTCACAGAAAAACAAAAGCATCTATGACACATCTCGGGCAGGGAAAAAAGAAATTAAGGATGAAAGATGCAAGTGATAATTGTCCTATCTGTTCATCCCTTAGCAAGCAATTTGCAGTTTTGTCCATTTGAAGGTCATCTCATCAAAAGTATGACAATTTAACCATGGAGGCTTATTTCACTTTTTGCCTGAAAGAGCACATGGGATTTCCGTCACTCACATAGACCATCACAACTCAAATCTCCACCAAAGATTTGAGAATACCAACAACAGTTACATGATTGACAATATCGATGGACTGAGCATGAACAGTGCATCATCAAGAAAGATTTACATCGGTATTCCACAGATTCTAAGTATTTTAAAGATCTCTTAGATTAATTAACTCCACTTGAAATGTTCTTGAAAAATAAAACGTGCAAAGCTACAACCTAAAAGACTTCATACAAGAATCTAGTTGAGGCACTGACTCTTCAGGTCACAACTTCTTGTTACACCAAAAAACCAAACAACACACACATCAGTTTCTCGTCCAGCGGGTCGCATATTATCATTGCTATTGACTAAACAAACATAATATGCTACTCCTAATGTTTCGGTCGATAACCAATATTGACCAGAAGAGAAATTTATTAAGTAGGGAAATTAAATGCACCATGTATAGCTGACATCTATATAAAGATATGAATAACTGGTACCTGATATAGCTGGAGTAAGAATTCCATCCCCAATCACCATGCATGTGCCAACAAGGACGAGAATAAGTAACGCATTCTTCCTCGAAGGACGTCTTTCCAACCAATTCTTGGTCTTAGCCGCAAAGGACTGTTCATGGAATGCGGAACGACTGTAAGTCGTCAGCTCCTCATCAGTTCGATGTTGGTTGGGAATAGTTTTTATTTTCGCATGTCGACAAAGCAAGGAGTAAAGAGCAAATGTTCCACCTATGCCATTAGGACAAAAGTTATGCCTTGACAAATCCTATGAGTAAAACATAAATCACAAGCACAGGCCTTTACAGTTTTGGTTGGTGAAGCTCAATATGAAAATTTTGGGTAAGACTCTCCATGTTGCTAAAAGAATTTGATTATGCAAAAGAAACAAAAGCTACTGATTTATGGACTGCGACGCTTTCATCAACGTAAAGCGTAGATTAACATTTTATGCATCTGAGAGATTCCAAAAAGATACATAAGAAGAAACATTGAAGGGGTAAGTACAGAAGGGATATGAGTTTACCTTGACCATTGTCATTAGCTCTACAGACGATAAATACATATTTGATAAGTGGGATAAGTGTCAGAGAGTATATAATTAGAGAAAGAGCTCCCATAACATCCTCCGGATCCTTAACTCCCTGTGGGAATGTATTATAGAAGACGTACAAAGGAGACGTGCCCAAGTCTCCATAAACAACCCCAAGACTCTGGAATGAAAGCCGAAGAAGCAACAGAGCAGAAAATTTCTGAAAAAAGTAGGAAGTATTGGCACACAATTAGATTCGAATGATTGTTAGCCCCTAACCTGACAGGTCACCAAATACACCAGATCATTATCAGTACCTTCCGAATGTAACGTAAAAGCACAATTACGAAGTACTACAGCCATAACACATTGCAAATATTGTCATAGAGCCATAACATATTGCACAGAGGACACAAAGTCATGATCTGAGAATTTACTTCAAATGAATTTGCAGTAACTTAAGCTTTACCAGAAGGAAATCACTGCCTCATAAAGAAGTAATGAATGCTCAAACTCGGTCTATGCGAGAGAGAGAGAGAATCGATACCTTCTCTCTGTACATGTTTCTCAGCCTACCAGCCTCCTCATCCATGGGCTGATCAAGCTTCTGATCCAAATCCCACATACTTCCCCTGTTATCACTCTCTTCATCAATTTCAGTTCCCGAATTCATGTCCGAAACCGATTTCATACAATCAAGTTCGCCCCTTTCCACTCCAATCGCTTCTTCAAATACACGGACAATCGATGGCAGCCGCCCAAATCCAAGTATCTAAAAACTAACAACCAGGCCAACTGGAACTCTAGAAGCGCTGATCTTTCACTCGAGTTTAACGCTAGAATTGAATCAGCAAATGCATGCAAATACACCCAGAAAAGTCGACCCACAAATCAAGAGGCCGAATCACCACACGCAATGCAGTAACCTTGGCTGGAACTGAGCACCGGCTCTACATCTAATTTGGAAAACAGCAGGAACACCGCGTATGAACAATCGGAGAGCTAACAAAAGCAGGAGATTCAAAGTCATAACGAAGACCCACCAAAGGAATCAACATAGGAGCGACATCAAAAGGGCCAAACGGCCCGATCAAGAACAGACGAAGGAAGCAAGCATGCAAAACCTCAAACCCCGAAACCATAAACCAGAAGAAGGCAAGAAAAGGAGGGGAGAGAAAAGATTGCTCTTTTGCATCAAACTGAACTACCAAGCAGTCAGCTTGACCGTGCCTACACCTCGGTAGCTGGATCAAACCATAAAAAATAAAAAATAAAAGGAACCAAGTTCACAACATTTCAAGCATGCCCAGAGACACAGTCAACTTTCAAGAAAAGAAAAAAAAAGAAGAATTATTAAGAAAAGAACAGATGGGCAGTTAAAGCAAGCTCGGGCGCTCCACTTGCGAAAAGCCCGTGAAACAAATTCCACCAGAAAGAGTTTGGCAGAACTTGGCAGACAAAGACTGAATCAGGTAGACGAAGAAGCCGGAGCTGGCCAAAGAGAGAGAGAAGGGTGGAGTGGGGAAGAAGGAGAAAATATAGTTTCTTTATCATTTCCCCCGGACCGGCATCGTAGCATTGGTGATGCATTGTTGGATCTACGTGCGCCCATAATTATAATATTGAAAGCGATTATTGTGTCTTAAATAAATGTTGTATGGAGATATAAAAAATGTGAACACCTTTTGTTGCTATTAGCATAGGGGGATTTACTGGGGCGCAACCATCCGGGGAAGGTGATGTGCTATTTCTTTGCTTTATATGTACTTGATTTTGAATTTTTCCTCTATTATCTCATCGAGATATTACGGAGTTTTGCATCGAAGAATTGATGTGGCGTAGAGTAGTTCATGTATTCAAATTGACTTATAATTCATTAATTTAAAGTTTCAAGTGAAGGTAAGTATAGTTAAATACTTTGAACGGAATTGAACTTCGACTCCTCTTAGTGATCTTCTTCAGCAAAGGTATCAGACTTCTATTGTAGACTTCCAACAATTGGTATCAGCCTTTATGATTCAGTCTGGAGGGACAAAGATGATTCAAGTTGAGATAAGTTAACATAGAAAGATACTTTAATTAAAAAAGAACAGAACTAACACTATATTCACAAGTAAGGGGGAGATTGTTGAGATAAACTTATAAGTTGTGTGAGAAAATCCATATCAAAAAATTCGTGCTGTATGGAGCCGTTAATATATTCAAATTAATTAGTGATTATAACTCATTAATTTAAACTTTTAAATGATATGAATTTAACTAGATAAGTTAAAAGGTTCGAATTTGAATTATTTCTTAACAATCTTTCTAGTCGAAAGTATCGTACTTTCTAGTCAGAACGTATGGTACTTTTGTTGTACTCTTCCAACATTTCTCACCCTAGAAAATCAGAACCAGTCAATTTTCTTGCAGCTACTCAAGGAAATCAAGAAAAACCTGAAAAAAACAAGAGAAGGCCAACTATTTCCAAGGGTAATGAAGACTATTTACAACCTACCTAATTATGAGAAAGTGACACGTGTTCACGATAACATATTTTCAACAATAAAAATGTGGGACATTTCCTTTTTCTATCAAAGACGTTGAAAAGAAATCCATATATATCTCGATCTTTGGTTCATATCACGAGCGCAACCTATAGAAAAAAGAGTACCGAATACGTAATTTAGGCTAATATTTTGAGATTTGCACATGTTTGTATAATAATTGCTTGGCAATCATCCAATAATAAAACCTTATTCTAAAAAAAAAAAAAAAAAAATTTCTTATTCTATTGCACACGTGCTCCATTGCTCCTAAATATTTTTAATGTCCCGCCCTTCCAATTAAAAACTTCATCAGGTCCCTCTCTAGGGATTATCTTCCCTAATTATTTATTATAGGAATTTATAAAACATTCAAGCTGAGATTTTAAAATGCAGAAAGAATACAAACTTTTTTACGAGGTTTGCCCGCAAATTTCGCTCGACCGTTAGATTACAATCTTATCAGGATTAGTCAGAGCTTTATGTCGTCCAATTGGGTTTGAGATCAAAAGGAGTCTTGGCTTGATAATAAGGTCTGGCCAAATAAGTTCCTGGAGGGCTTTAAATTATTCCAGCATTAGGAAATTGAGAAGAACGCGCTTCCGATTCAGATAGCAATATGTACCAATTTAAAATAAGTTTTAACAACTAACAACAAGTACCGCCCGAACTCACTTTTCGATAAAGAACGCTCCTGGAGAGCACTTATAAAATAAATAAAGAAGGGAACATTACGACTTCTTTTATGATATGCACATAATTGAAGGTGATAAGGAGATAACCACTGAGCAGACATATTGATTGTGAACATGACTTCAACTATATATTAGACCTATTAATTGTGGATATTACTTCTTTTTTCTCGATTATGCATTCCAAATTATTCATCCAACTTAGCGAATTTCACCGGATGGGAAGCTTTTTATTTATTTATGTACAAAATTTATATAATAAAAAGCAGGCAATAGGTTTACAAATATTCCAAGGGGCAAGTACAGGCTGTTCAGCGGAACTATCTTAAATCTTAGACCAAAAATTAGATGCGCAACCCTCGAAATTTCCATCCGAAAGTCAACCACAAGTGAAATAGTTGACCGGGCTTGTGTCGCACGTGCTCATCGTTCGATTACTAGGGTTTGCATGTTGGTGGAATGGATGAACTTTCGGCTTTAGGACATCGTTACATCCCAATCGTGACGAACGTGGGCCGTTCATGAGACGTTAAGTCCTCATCCTACGTGCGGTGCAGCTGCGCCTCTTCTCTGGTTCCCCCACCCTTTTCAGCGACCTTTTCTGGGGCGAAACGAAGGGTCGCCATCGGATCGAGCGATGGCTGTCGTTGGTCCCCGATGAAGACAAACCAGATCTCTCGAGATGGCAGGGCCGTCGAGTCCTGATCGGCACCAATCGAGATCCGACGGGTGTTCAGCAGAGAAGCGAGTCAATCACGGACGAGTTGCATTGTCTGTCGACTTATGCTCGAAACGTGGATGAAGTCGATGGTTGACATGAGGGGTGTGATGTGCAGGCTATTCCCCGAAACAGCGTTACGATGCATATCAAGAACTGTATCGATCTTGTGCGATAGACATTCGACATTGCAGAGCTACTTCTGGTCGAAGGGGAAACCATTTCAACAGCCAAAAAAACTTCTTCTTCTTCTTCTTTTTTTGGTAATTTCAGATGTCTATGCTTTCCATTAATGCACAACATATGCGGCCCACCAACTTTTTTTTTCCTTCGAAAATTCATAATTATTACCTATAGTTTTCCCGAAGGAGCATGTGCTCTGCATTAATAAGGTGTGTCGCTGAAGTCCAATCACTGAATCTGCAGGAGCACAATTGTCCCTACTATCATGGAGATGGCTTGTTGCTAAAGTTCAATCGATGGAGTTCTATTTATTAGGATATACATGTAAATTGCGTTAGAGAAGTTCCATATCTATTTCCACTACTTAAAAGTCCGGGCTTCGTCTTGGATCATCATAAACCTGAAATCTTTCACGTATAGTATATTTAAAGATTAAACTACATAGTGATCAAATGTTTGTATTTGACACTTTTTCCTGCTTAGTCAATGTTGTGGCTCCCCATTGTCGGTTGGATGGCATCCCACTCGTCGCCAGATGTGTAATTTAAAGTCCACGCTGGCGGCTGGCTGGTGCTGTAGCACTGCAATGATATTCTCAGCGCCATGATTTCTGCAAATAATGAAAGGCCCTTCCCCATCTTGTTGGAAGAAATCATGCTTTCAGAAGCTCAGATCAATTCGGAATCGATTCTGGCATGTCGACACTTAACTATTCTTGGTCAAAAAAGCTGTTTCGAAAAACTTTGCCTGAGTATTCACGTGACCACGATCCCTTTTAACTAGGGGTAAACAAAAATACATCGAATCTAAAATTGGGTCGTTGTCAAAAGTTTCAGGTTTTAGGTACGGACCAGCTCACCTAAATCAGACCGTACCAATAATTCATTTTAATTCTTATTATTACAAAATGGTAATTGTCCACAAAAAGGTTTTTATGCTATGTTCTCTTGATTCCATGTATTAGTCGATTCAGACCAATTCCTCCCGATTTTGCCCTAATTGCGTAATTGCCCATCTCTTTGCTCACGCCCAGTCGCTCAAAAATTACCCATCTCGCTTCTCATGCTCAGTCACTCAATACCTTTCATGGCTTGCTCTAGGCACTAGCAGCCTTAGTTGTTGCTCACAACATGTTTTGCCCTTCTTGTAGCCTTGCTTATTTTTAGATTGGAGGAACCGCCTCATAACGAGGGCTCAGTGTAAACCCCGCGGGAGCACTGGCGCGAGGACCCACCTCCCACGGTGCTCCGCTTAAGTCGCGCTTTAATGCGCACGCGGTGACTTGCAACCTTGCTTGTCGTTTCTTTCTCTAGTGAATTCGAAATCCTAATTGTCACGCGCCTCTTTTCTAGTTTCTTCACTCAAGTCTCGCGTCTCTCTCTTGCAACCTTGTCCGCCGCTTATGATGCTAGTTGCTACCTCATTTATTTCGCTGTTTTTGCTTTGTATGTACTGTGTTGCTTATCAATGATGGTTGTCGATGAGAAAATACGAACTGACGTGCTGTAATGCAAAGCGAGAATACTCATGGACGGTTCCTGAACTCACTCGGGAGCTGGTGGACTGATTCCCAAATAGGTCCAGGAACTGGTGGGCAATTCTTGATTCCTAGTTTGTTGAACCGGCTTTTCATGGGTAGTTTTCGATTTCAAGATTATCTGAAACCGATCACTCCTACTTTCAACCCGTTTTAAAAGTAAGAAAACTGACTCAAAAAATTGCTCTTTCGGGGATGGAAATTGGATCCGAAACCGAATCGAGTCACTTGAAAACCGATCCAAGAACCGAGTCGTCAAACCGGACAATCTCGACGGATCTTCGCACGTTTCCGAATTGACCGGAACTACGTACACCATAGATGTTGGAGCCAAACGAGTGGGAGCGACGATAGTCAGCAGACGGGAGGGCCGACGTCTCTCCGACCCTGTTTCGTCCTGTAGTGCAGTAACCCGAAAAACAAGAATCGACCCATCCAACCTTCTCCGGCCAAACCCACGGTTCTTGCCCGATCCGGCAACAGACAAGCGCCATCTTCCTTCCTGCCGGTATCGTTCTCCTTCCTTTCCCATTCATCGTCTTCTCCGTGTTCCATATGGAGTCTCCGTTCAAGCCGGACGTGTTGAAGGGCAAAGTGGCGCTGCTGACCGGAAGCAGGTCGGGCATCAGGTTGGGGATATCGCGCCAGCTGGGCTTACATGGAGCCTCCGTCACCGTCATGGGCTGCCGCAAGCACGTCCTTGCCTCCGCCGTCGCTTCTCTCCACCTCCACGGCATTCCGGTAACTAAAACTTTTCATCTTTCTTTGCTCAAACATTTCGAAGGCTTTCCTTTGTTTTTTGCTGTTTGATGATTGAGTCTCTGCTGCGGCATCGTCCCTGTTGCTGCAGGCGATCGGAGTGGAAGGGCAATTCATGTTGTGAAATGGTTGACCGGGCTTGTGTTGCAAGTGCTTATCGTTTGATTACTGGGGTTTGCATGGTGGTGGAATGGATGAACTTTCAGCTTTAGGGCTTCGTTACATCCCAATCGCTGTGGGACGTTCATTAGACGTGAAGTCCTCATCGTAAGTGCGGTGCAGCTGCGCCTCTTCTCTGGTTCCCCGCTTTCCAGCAACCTTTTCGGGGGAAACGAAGGGTCGCTATCGGATCGATCGATGGCTGTCGTCAGTTGCTGATGAAGACAAAGTGGACCTCTCGGGACAGCAGGGCCGATTCTTTATCGGCGGCAACCGAGATCCAATGGGTGTTCGGCAGAGAAGCGAGTCAATCACAGACAAGTTGCATTTTCTATTGACTTATGTTTGAAACGTGAATGAAGTTGATGGTCGAGATGAGAGGCGTGCTGTGTGGGCTACTCCCCAAGACAATGTTACTGTCCATATCAAGAACCGTATCGATCTTGTGAGATAGACATTTTACACTGCAGAGCTACTTCTGGTTGAAGGGAAACCATTTCCACAGCAAAGATTTCAGATGTCCATCCTTTCCATTAATGCACAAGATATGCTGCCCACCGACCTTTTTTTTTCCTGTTCAAAAGTCATAATTAGTACCTAGATTTTCCAAAAGGAACGTGTGCTGCATTAATAATGTGCATCGCTGAAATTCAATCACTGAATTTGCTGAAGAACAATTCTACCTATCATCATGGCCTTTTGCTAAAGTTCAATCGATGAAGTTTTATTTGTTAGAATATACGTGTGAGTTATGTTAGAGAAGTCTCACATTGGAGATTGATGTGGTGTTGAGCAACTATCATATCCTAATTGGTAGGGGTTAACATAATTTCAAGGTAGAACTTGTAACCTGAAAAATGGACTAGTAGAACCTGTTGGTTCTAGGTTGAACTTGTTTTGATGGGTAGATTCTAGGTTTTAGGTTGATGGAATTTGTAACCTAGAATCTAGAATAAGTTTTTGTATTTTTTTTTTATCTATATTTTCGTGCAATCTTACATTATTTCATAACATTCGATCATGAGTGTAAAATCTAGAACAACTTTTTGTATTCTTTTATCTATATCTTTGTGCGATCGCGATCTTGCATTATTCCATGGCATTCGATCATAAGTGTGAAATCTGGAATAACTGCTTTGAACTTTCATTTTGTGATTGAGAGTTTTACTTCACTAATGTTTCTTATTTTTTTATGTCTAAATATAAGTTATGGTTATTGAATTGTAGCGGTAAATAATGGTCATTAATGTGATAATTCATTGTAATCGTTCAATTAATAATGCATGTGGAACTTTGATAAATCTTGAAATCTATGATAGGGTAGGTTATAAGTTTCAAAATATATAAAACAGGTTCCAGGTTCCAAAAAGGAACCCGTTCCAATGAGTAGGTTCTAGGTTCCAATGGAACCTGTACGGAATCTATAATTGATCACCCTTGCTAATTAACTCATAATTCATTAATTTAAGCTTTTGAGTGAAGATGGATCTAACTAGATATATTGATGAGCTCGTATTTAGGCTTCCTCTTGCCGATTTTTCCAGAAAAAAGTATCGAACAAAAGTTGCATGCTCTCAATAAATGATATCATCCCAATGCGTATTTATATGGCAGACTTCTGCCATACATATTCCCAACACTATTTCCACTACTGAAGAGCTCGGGCTTTGCCTTGCGTCATCATAAAACTGAAATCTTTCTCGCATAATATATCTAAAGATTAAACTATAGTTTTCTTACCAAAATTACCAAAGCTGTAGTGATCAAATGTATATATTAGTCAGATTAATCAGCTTTTTTTTCTAAAAGCACATGCCAAAATGGAATTTCAAGGAGAAGAACGACTAGTGACATGGGGAAATAGCCTTTTCTTTAAGCTATTATTATTAAAGTAAACTTTTTCCTGCTTAGTCAATCTGATTCGTTTCTTGCAAGACTAGATTAGGCTGACCATGTTAGTTGGATTGGCATCCCACTCATCGCCAGATGTATAACTTGAAGTCCACGTTGGCGGCTGGTGCTGTTGCACCAGTCTATCGCAGAAGAATTCAGCAACCTTAATTTCTGCAATAAATGAGAGGCCCTTCCACATCTCTGTTGGAAGAGATCATGGTTTCAGACGTTCGGATCAATTTGGAATCGATTCTGGCATGTCGACACTTACCTATTCTTGGTTATAAAAGGTGTTTCGAAAAATTACGCAGGAGTATTTATGCGAGAACGACCCCTTTTAACCAGGGGTAAGCAAATAAAAAATCGCCCGAATTGAGAACCGGCCCGTTTTGGGAGGTTTCAAGTTCCGGATGTGGACCCACTCACCAAAGCCGGATCATTCTGGGAGGTTTCAAGATCTGGGCGTGGACCCACTCACTCGAACCGGACTGCACCGATCATTCTTTTTAATTCTTATTATCACAAAATGGTAATTTCCCACGATCGGGTTTTTGCGCATTGTTCACTTAATTTCATGTATCGGTTACATGTATCGGTCAATTTAGCCCAATTCCTCTCGATCTTGCCCTAATTGCATAATTGCCCATATTTGGGCTCACACCCAGCTGCTTAGAAATTTCCCACCTTGCCCCTCATGCTCAATCACTTGCTCTGGCCGCTCGCAGCCTTGCTTGTAGCTCACAGCATGAATTGCTTTTCTCGTAGCCTCACTTGATCACTGTTGTGGAAAATAAGCGATTGAACAATAAAATAGACATAATAAGAAAATAAACCGGACCCAAGATTTACATGATTCGGTTGTAGTGATATATGTTTATGGGGAGAGTAGTGACAAATTTCACTATAGATTAAGCGATACAATAGAGATTACACACTCGAGTTACTTAAATACTCTCAATGTTTTCCAAGCTCAAATTACATCCAATGACACACGCAGTATTTAGCCTCACAATTCTTTGCAAAATACTTTCTCAATCTCACGAAAGAATTATACACAAATTCTTACTATAATAATTTAATTGGCTTCTACACATTTAATCAATTCCTCGGACAAAAATCCTTCGAGAAAGAACTCCTAATGGATGTAAAGCAAATTCACGAACCCCTCTGAACACACATCAACCAACGGCCCCAGAAAAGCTCCTTAATCTGAATATAGCCATATAAAACCTGCAGAAGCCAGCTGCAACATGGAATAGGAAATATGATACTTTCGGTCTACCATTTCCAAGTTTCCTGTTTTTTTTTTTTAATAAATTTATTCTCTTTTTTTCTTGGCCGACTTGAATTACTTTGCGAATAAGATCCATGGATTTCGAAACAAGAATTTATCCAATATAAAGTCCTTTCCATTCTTGATCCATCTTCAACACGGAAATAGTAATCATAATTTTTAAAGATGCCATTGATCTTTATTTGCAACTCAATTTGGATCAAGTTAGTTCAATGGTTCAAATTCGAGACATATTATAATATTCACAAGTCACAATGTTTGTCACTCATGTTCTAGCCTTGCTCGCTCGTGATACTTATTGTTTCGTCTCCCGTAAGCTCAAAATCCTAATTGCCACATGCCCCTTTTCTAATTTCTTCACTCAAGCCTCACACCTCTCTCATGTAGCCTCGCTTGCTTCTTGCAACGCTTGTTGCTCCCTCTTCTATTTCTCTATTTTTCCATTTTATGTATTGTCGTGATGATTGGCGATGGTCAATGATGAGAGAATATGAACTGGAGTAGTCTAATGCAAAATAAGAGTTCTCATGGGGGTTTTTGTACTTACTCAGAAATCGGTGGCCTAATTCCCGAATGAGTTCAAGAACTAGTGGGCGATTCTTGATTCTTAATTTGTGGAATCGGTCCTTCATGGCTAGTTTTCAGTTTCGGGATGAGTTTATTCTAAAGCCAATTGCCCCTACTTTCAGCCCTTCTAAGGAAACCGATTAAAAAATGCTCATTATCATATGGAAATCAGTTGCCAACCCGAATCGAGCACATGGAAAACCGATCCAAGAACCGCTGGTCGAACAGAACAATCTGGACGGATCTTCGCACGCTTCCGAATTGACCGGAACCGCGTACACCATAGATTCTGGTGCCAAACGTGTGGGAGCGACGAAAGTCAGCAGACGGCAGGGCCGGACGTCTCTGCGACACTGTTTTGTCGCGTAGTGCAATGTAGCAACCCGAGAACCAAGAATCGAGCCAACCACGATTCTTGCCCGATCCGGCAACAGAGAAACACCATCTTCCTTCCTACTGGAATCGTTCTTCATTCTTTCCCATTCATCGTCTTCTCCGAGCGTGACGGGAGCCAAAGGGTTGTTCCGTATGGAGTCTCCGTTCAGGCCGGACGTGTTGAAGGGCAAAGTGGCGCTGCTGACCGGAGGCGGGTCGGGCATCGGGTTCGAGATATCGCGCCAGCTGGGCCTCCACGGAGCCTCCGTCGCCGTCATGGGCCGCCGCAAGCACGTCCTCGACTCCGCCGTCGCTGCTCTCCACCTCCACGGCATTCCCCTAACTAGAAAATTTCCGTCTTTCCTTGCTCAAACATTTCAAACACTTTCCTTTCTTTTTCGCTGTTTGATGATCGAGTCTCTGGTAGGGTGTGGTCCCTGTTGCTGCAAGGCAATCGGAGTGGAAGGCGATGTTCGGAAGCGAGACGACGTTGTCAGAGCCCTGGAATCGACCGTCAAGAGCTTCGGGAGGCTCGACATTCTGGTGAATGCTGCCACCGGCAATTTCCTAGTCCCAGCCGAGGATCTGTCTCCCAACGGGTTTCGTACAGCTTGACCGTGGTCTACACCTCAGTCGCTGGATCAGAACCAAAAGAAAAAGTAAAAAAAAAGAAAAGGAACCAACTTCACAACATTTCAAGCATGCCCAAAGACACAGTCAACTTTCAGGAACAGAAAAAAAGAAGAATCAATAAAAGAACAGATGGGCAGTGAAAGTAAGCTCGGGCGCTCCACTTGCGAAATACCCGTGAAAGAAGTTCCCCCAGAAAGAGTTTGCCAGAACTTGGCAGACAGAAGACTAAATCAGGTAGACGAAGAAGCTGGCCAAAGAGAGAGAGAAGGGTGGGGAAGAAGGAGAAAATATGGTTTCTGTATCATTCCCCCGGACCAGCATCGTAGCATTGGTGATACCCTATTGGATCTACGTGTACCCATAATTATAATATTGAAAGAGATTATTCTGTCTTAAATAAATGTTGTATGGAAATATAAAGAATGTCAACACCTTTTGTTGCAATTAGCATGGGGGGATTCACTGGGGTGCTACCATCTGGGAAAGGTGTAGTGCTATTTCTTTGCTTTTTCTGTGTGATGGGTCGCTTCGCTGATGGAAACAATTTTGGATTCTCCTCCATTTGTCGTATTAGAGAATCTTATGTTGAAAAATTAGTGTGATGCAGAGTGATTAATACATTTAAGTTGGTTGTAACTCATTGGCTTAAGTTTTTTTAGTGAAGGTAATTCTAACTCAATATGTTGATGGGATCGGATTTTGGCTCTCTTTTGGCAATTTTCTTAGATAAAGGTATCGGATTTTTATTACGCACTCCTAACAATTGGTATCGATCTTTATGGTTTAGTCCGGAGGGATGAAGATGATTCAAGTTGGGATGAGTTAATGTAGAAGGAAGGAGAGCAGGACTAATACTAAATTCACAAGCAAATGAGAGATTGTTGAGATGAACATATAAGTTGTTTTAGGAAGTCTCACATTGAAGGATTTGCGTAATGTGGAGCTGTTAATATATTCAAGTTGACCCATGACCATAACCCATTAGCTTAAACTTTTAAGCACGGTGAATTTAATTGGATAATTTGATAGGTTCAAATTTGAGTTGTTTTTTGGTATTCTTTCTGGTCGAAGGTATTGTACTTCTATTGTACCCTAGAAAATTAGAATTGGTCAATTTTCTTGCAGCCACACAAGGAAAAGAAGAAAAACCTAACACAAACAAAAGATGGCCGACTATTTCCAAGGGTAACGAAGACTATTTGGAACTTACCTAATTATGGGAAAGTGATATACATTCACTGATAACATGTTTTCATCAATAAAAATGTGAGACATTTCTTTTTTCTACCAAAGACGTAGAAAAGAAATCCATCTATATATCTTGAGTTGAGATTTATACCATGTGCAAATCTCTAGAAAAAGGAGTATCGAATACATAATTTAGGCGAATATTTTGGAGATGTGCGCATATTTGTATACTAATTGCTTAGCAATCACCCAATGAAATATCCTTATTCTAAAATAATAATAATAATAATAAAAACCCTTATTCTATTAGACGCGTGCTCCACTGCTTCTATATATTTTTAATGTCCTGCCCTTCCAATTGAAAACTTTATCATGTCACTAGCTAGGGATTTTCTCTCCTAATCATTTATTATAGGAACGTGGAAAACATTCAAGCTGAGATTTTGAAAAGCAGAAAGAGTACAAACTTTTTTACAAGGTTTGCCCGCAAATTTCGCTCGATCGTTATATTATAATCTTAAAGGATTAGTGAGAGCTTTATGTCGTCCAATTAGGTTTGAGATCAAAAGGAGTCTTGGCTTGATAATAGGGTTTTGTCAAATAAGTTCCTTGAGGGCCTTAAATTATTCTTGCATTAGGAAATTGAGAAGAACACGCTTCCACTTCAGATAGCAATATGTACCATTTTAAAATAAGTTTTAATGACTAACAACAAGTACTGCCCGAACTCACGTTTTAGTAAAGAGCGCTCTTGGAGAGCACTTATAAAATAAATAAAGAAGGGAACATTACAAATGTCATTATAACGACTTCTTTATATGATATGCACATAATTGAAGGCGATAAAAAGATAACCGCCTAACAGACATATTGATTGCGAACAAGTCTTCAACTATATATTAGACCTATCAATTGTGAATATCACTTCTTTTCTTGATTATGCTTTCTAAATTATTCATCTAACTTAGCAAATGTCACCAAACAAGGAGTTTTTTTTTTTTTAATGAAATTTATATAATAAAAAGGTGGCAATAGGTTTACAAATATTTCCAAGGAGCAAGCACATGCTCTTCAGCAGAACTATCTTAATCTTGACCAAAGATTAGATGCGCAATGCTCGAAATTTCCATCCAAAGTCAACCACAAGTGAAATGGTTGACCGGGCTTGTGTTGCACGTGCTTATCGTTTGATTACTAGGGTTTGCAGGGTGCTGGAATGGGAGAACTTTCAGCTTTAGGACTTCGTTACATCCCAATCGTGACAAACGTGGGACGTTCATGAGACGCGCCTCTTCTCTGGTTCCCCCCTTTTCAGCAACCTTTTTGGGTGAAACAAATGGTCGCCATCGGATCGAGCGACGGCTGTCATCGGTTGCCGATGAAGACAAACTGGACCTCTCAGGACGGCAGGGCCGAGTCTCGATCGGCACCAATCGAGATCCGATGGGTGTTCAGCAGTGAAGCGAGTCAATCACGGACAAGTTGCATTATCTATTGACTTATGTTCGAAAGGTGAATGAAGTAGATGGTTGACATGAGAGGTGTGCTGTGTGGGCTACTCCCCAAAACAATGTTACTATCCATATCAAGAACTGTATCGATCTTGTGCGATAGACATTCTCCATTGCAGAGCTACTTCTGGTTGAAGGTAAACCATTTCAAGAGCAACATAACTTTTTTTTTCTTTTTTTTTTGCTGTTGAAAAGTCATAATTATTACCTATACTTTTTCCAAGAGGAACATGTGCTGCATTAATAATGTGCGTCACCGAAGTTCAATCATTGAATTTGCTAAAGAACAATTCTACCTAACATCATGAAAATGACCTTTTGCTAAAGTTCAATTGATGAAGTTCCATTTGTTAGGATATGCATGTGAGTTGTATTAGAGAAGTCCCATATCGGAAAATTGATATGGTGTTAAGTAGTTAACATATCATAATTAGCAGGGGTTAGCATGGTTCAAGAATAGAACCTAAAATCTAAGAAACATACCAACATGAACTTATCGGTTCTAGGTTTCATGGTATACAACATAGGTTCCAGATTCCAAAGTTTGAAGAACCTGTTTAGATGGATAAGTTCTAGATTTTAAGTTCATGAAACCTATAATTTAGAATCTAGAATAAGTTTCTGTGTTTTTTTTTTTAAATTTTTTTTATGTATATCTTCATGCGATTCTGCAGTATTTCATAACTCACTAATCTAGACTTCTATTTTATGACTGAGAGTTTTACTTTACTAATGTTTTATATTTTTTATATGTCTAAATATAAATTATGGTCGGTGAATTATAACAACAAATAATGGTTATTAAACTACAATCTTTCAATTAATAATATAGGTAAAATCTTAATAGACCCCGGAACCTATGATAGAGTAAGTTCTAGTTTTTAAGGTATTTATGATAGGTTCCAAGTTTCAAAAAATGAGAAACTTATTCTAATGGCTAGGGTCTAGGTTCCAAGTGAAACTTGCATGGAACCTAGAACCTTAGAACTTGGAATCGTTCACTTATATTAATTGATTCATAATTCATTGATTTAAACTTTTGAGTGAAAATAGATCAAACTAGATATATTTATAAGCTCGCACTTAAGTTCCCTCTTGGTGATTTGTCCCAAAAAAAAAGTATTAGACTTTTGTTGTGTGCTTTCAACTAATGATATCATCCCAATGTGTATTGGTATGACAAACTTCTGCTGTGCACATTCCCAACACTATTTCCACTACTAAAAAGTTCGAGCTTTGCCCCAAGTCATCATAAAACTAAAATCTTTCACGCATAATATATCTAAAGATTAAACTATAGTATTATTACCAAAATTATCTAAAGCCATAGTGATCAAATGAATATATTAGTCAGATTAATCAGCTTCTTTTTTTTCCTAAAAGCACATGCCAAAATGGAAGCTGAAGGAGAAGAAGGACTAGTGACATGGGAAAATAGCCTTTTCTTTAAGCTATATTAATTAAAGTGAAGTGAAAATTTTCATGCTTAGTCAGTGTCGTGGCTGCTGATTCGTTTCTTGCAAAGACTAGATTAGGCTCACCAAGTTAGTTGGATGTCATCCCACTCATCGCCAGAAGTATAACTTAAAGTCCACGTTGGCGGCTGGTGCTGTAGCACTAAGTCACCTTCATTTCTGCAATAAATGAAAGGCCCTTCCACATCTCTGTTGGAAGAGATCATGGTTTCAGACGTTCGGATCAATTTGGAATCGATTCTGGCATGTCGACACTTACCTATTCTAGGTCATAAAAGCTGTTTTGAAAAATTCCGCATAAGTATTTATGCGACTACGATCCCTTAGGGGTAAGCAAAAGAAATCGCCTGAATCGAGAACTAATTCATTCCGGGAGGTTTAAAGTTTTGGATGTGGACCCACTCACCCGAATTGGACCGCACTAAACAAAATGGTAATTGGCCTGCCTTGTTCTTTTAATTCGATGTACTAGTCGATTCGGCCCAATTCCTCTTGATCTTGTCCTAATTGCATAATTGCCGATCTCGGGGCTCACACCCAATAGCTTAGAAATTGCCCATCTCACCCCTCATGCTCAGTCACTCAACACCTCTTGCAACTTGCTTTGGGTGCTCGTAGCCTTGCTTATTACTCACAAGATAAATTGCTCTTCTCGTAGCCTTACTCGATCACTGTTGCGGAAAGCGAGTGATCGAATAATAAAATAGACAAAAAAAAAAAAAATCAAACACGATATTTACATAATTTGACGTTTATGGAGAGAGTGGTGATGAATTCTATTATAAATCAAACGATACAACAAAGATTACATGTTTAAGTTACTTAAACAATCTCAGTATTTTTCAAGCCCAAATTATATCAAATAATGCACGTAATGTTTAGTCCCATAAGTTTTCACGAAATAATTTCTCAATCTCACGAAAGAATTATACACAAATTCTTACTACAAGAATTTAATTGGCTACAACACATGTAATCAATTCCTCGGATGAAAATTCTTCGACAAAAAAATGTAAAGCAAATTCGCGAATGCCCTTTGAGCACACATCGACCAACGGCCCAAGCAAATTCTCTTTGGCTGACTTGAATTACATTGCGAATAAGTTCCGGAACTTTGCTAGTATAACAATTCTTGGTAATGTGAGAATAACAGTATACTATGAGTAATAAATTCTTGAAAAAATGGGTCCCACAATAATCTATAATTATTTGTGATTTGATTTTTTGTGGTATAAAATAAACTGTCATTTTACAGTATATTAAAAGCTGTCACATAATTATGTCTCTAAGTTTTATGATTTTAAAACAATAATTCATTGAATACAAAGTCCACGCCAATATTACTTTCCATTCTTGAGTGCATCTTCGACATGAAAATAATATCCATAATTTTTAACATGCCATTAAACTTTACCTACAACTCAATTCGGATCAAATTAGTTCAACGGCTCAAACTCGGGACATATTATAATACACACAAGTCACAATGCTCATCACTCCTATACAACCTCGCTCGCTCATGACGATCATCATTTCGTCTCCTGTAAGTTCAGAAGCCTACTTGCTATGTGCCCTTTTTCTAATTTCTTCACTCAAGCCTCACGCCTCTCTCACACAGCCTCGCTCGCCGCTCACGACGCTTGTTGCTCCTCTTCTATTTCTCTATTTTTGCACATTATGTATTGCGGTGATGATCGGCGATGGTCCTTGATGAGAGAATATGAACTAGAGTCGTCGTAATGCAAAACGAGAGTTCTCATGGCTGGTTTCTAGACTCACTCAAGAACCTGGTGGGCTGATTTTTGAACGAGTCTAAGAATCAGTGGGTGATTCTTGATTCTTAATTTGTGGAATTCCCAATTCTCCCTTCGGGGCTTCAACTCTTACATAAAGTTCTTGCTTCGGCAATTCAAAAGTAGGAGAGAATTTTTGCTAATAAATCGATATTCAAAATCATTCCATACTTTAAAGAGAAGGTTTTATAAAAAATGTGAGGAAGCATAAGGAAAACAACAAATATTTTTTGGTTTTTATGAAATTTCAAAAATAAAGGAGTCTTTATGTCGCATTACTAAGGGCCTTATTTCAAAAATTTTGGAAGAAAAGAGGATCCAAACAAAATCAATGAAAGGGAAGATATCTGAGTGAATGAAAAGGATCTCTTCTATAGAGTTCTTTAATATCCTAGCTCATTAGCTTACCTCCATCTATATGAATAATGGGTTGTAGTTCGGGAGGAAGAACTGGTAGTAGATACCTTAGGACCGTTATAGTTACGGCCGCCGTTCACTAGGGCTTCGGTCACCAGCTCCCCTATCATCGGGTTACCAACTTCCTTGACCTTCCAGACAAGAACCCGGTGGGCTGATTTTTGAACGAGTCTAAGAATCGGTGGGTGATTCTTGATTCTTAATTTGTGGAATTCCCAATTCTCCCTTCGGGGCTTCTCTTACATAAAGTTCTTGCTTCGGCAATTCAAAAGTAGGAGAGAATTTTTGCTAATAAATCGATATTCAAAATCATTCCATACTTTAAAGAGAATGTTTTATAAAAAATGTGAGGAAGCATAAGGAAAACAACAAATATTTTTTGGTTTTTATGAAATTTCAAAAATAAAGGAGTCTTTATGTCGCATTACTAAGGGCCTCATTTCAAAAATTTTGGAAGAAAAGAGGATCCAAACAAAATCAATGAAAGGGAAGATATCTGAGTGAATGAAAAGGATCTCTTCTATAGAGTTCATTAATATCCTAGCTCATTAGCTTACCTCCATCTATATGAATAATGGGTTGTAGTTCGGGAGGAAGAACTGGTAGTAGATACCTTAGGACCGTTATAGTTACGGCCGCCGTTCACTAGGGCTTCGGTCACCAGCTCCCCTATCATCAGGTTACCAACTTCCTTGACCTTCCAGCACAAGAACCCGGTGGGCTGATTTTTGAACGAGTCTAAGAATCAGTGGGTGATTCTTGATTCTTAATTTGTGGAATTCCCAATTCTCCCTTCGGGGCTTCTCTTACATAAAGTTCTTGCTTCGGCAATTCAAAAGTAGGAGAGAATTTTTGCTAATAAATCGATATTCAAAATCATTCCATACTTTAAAGAGAATGTTTTATAAAAAATGTGAGGAAGCATAAGGAAAACAACAAATATTTTTTGGTTTTTATGAAATTTCAAAAATAAAGGAGTCTTTATGTCGCATTACTAAGGGCCTCATTTCAAAAATTTTGGAAGAAAAGAGGATGCAAACAAAATCAATGAAAGGGAAGATATCTGAGTGAATGAAAAGGATCTCTTCTATAGAGTTCATTAATATCCTAGCTCATTAGCTTACCTCCATCTATATGAATAATGGGTTGTAGTTCGGGAGGAAGAACTGGTAGTAGATACCTTAGGACCGTTATAGTTACGGCCGCCGTTCACTAGGGCTTCGGTCACCAGCTCCCCTATCATCAGGTTACCAACTTCCTTGACCTTCCAGCACTAGGCAAGCATCAACCCTCATACATGGTCTTACGACTTTGCGGAGACTTGTGTTTTTGGTAAACAGTCGCCCGGGCCTGGTCATCCGCTGATTCTTCAACGTTAGTCGGTTTGGACCTCCACTTAGTTTCGATCCTTCATGCACGATTTTCTGGTTTCAGGGTGGATTTATCCCATAACTAATCGTGTCACGCCTCGACCCTCAAGCACGCGCCCATCTCTCACTTTGGTCGATTAAAAATTTTTGCGATATCCAAGACTATGTATCGCCGACTCTTTCATTTTAATGCGCATGCGGAAGCAATTAAAATCCCCAGATAATAAAACATTGGGATAGAACAGTAAGACTAAATTTCAAACTCTCAAAAACCTTCACTCTTATATACACGGTGAACTATTAAATTAATTCACAATAAGCCAGTTTAAAAACAAGGTCTACAAGTAGAAGTGGGGTTCTACAAGCTACGGGTCCCAATCCTTCTCTTCATTATCCTCTACACTCCAACTAGAGCCTTCAGCAGACTATATTGACTTTCGAGATTTTCAACATCCAAGTCTACTGTGTCTAGGGACCTGAAATGGTTATTCAATAACCAATGAGACAACGTCTCAGCAAGTTTTACCCCCTAAGACCCGATTAGTAAACTAATACACCTTAGGGCCGCTTATCTATAACACGAGTCAGAAGACTTACCTTGGCCTCAGATTCCACTTGCATATTAGCACCGATCAAATAGGCACCCAAACAATCACAACACTGATCAAAGCATCGATCAAATCGACATAGTCAATTACATGTCAACAATACGACTCATCGGTCATTTCCATTCAATCAATTAATTCACAACATCATATCAAAGCAATGATCAATCGACTTAGTCGATTACATGTCAATCAGATCATACATTTCCCACGATGTCTATTTAGTCATTGAGCACTCGTGCATTCTCTAATTCTCTAAAGCACTAGTTTACCAAAGTGATGCATCAAATCACCGAGCCCACGTGTCTCTCCCAAGATGCCTCACTTAATTCCATGGGCCCACGTGCATTATCTAAGGTACTAGTTCACCACAGTGATGCATCAAATCACCGAGCTCACGTACCCTTTTTACGATGCCTAGGGCCACGTGCATTCTCTAATGTACTAGTTCACCAAAGTGACGCATCTGATCACCGAGTCCACGTGCCCTTTTAGATGCCACTCTCAAGATTCAATGGCTTTATGGTCCCACCCGACCTTTCCAAGATTCAATGGCTTTACGGTCTCACTCAACCTTTTCAAAATTCAATGGCTTTACGGTCCCACTTGACCATTTTCAAAATTCAATGGCTTTACAGTCCCACTGGACTTTTTTCAAAATTCAATGGTTTTACAGTCTCACTCGACCATTTTCAAAATTCAATGGCTTTACAGTCCCACTCGACCCTTTTTCAAAATTCAATGGCTTTACGGTCCCACTCGACCCTTTTCAAAATTCAATGGCTTTACGGTCCCACTCGACCTTTTCAACCGTGGCCAACAATATTGCACTTCATAATTAAATTCTTCAATTTCATAATATTTTGGCCTAATTCCTTAGTATCAAAGATATCCAATAAAATATCGTGTGTGAGTATACGATCGGCCTTAGCCAAAATAGAATAATTTCCTTTCTATAAATCCCACTATTTTCTGTAGTCTACCAAAACATTTTTTTGGCATTGTCAACTGATACCCGGTTATTTTTCAATTAATAACCAAAGATTATTCAATTTAGGAATATATCATAAAATCACTCATAAATCAATTTAGCACAAAATAAAACTCAATTAAATAAACGGACTGCACCACGATCATTAGCATAAAATTCCGGTCACTGGCCATCCCGGTTGAATTTCCGGTGGGTTCTTGACCCACGCGTGAGATAATCTGCAACAAACGGTGGAGACGTGAGCTAGCGGAGAGAAGACGCGTGAAGATCGGTGGTGGAGCAGACGCATGAAGTCTTCGAAGGAACTTTGGGTTGACTTGCGTGGGAAAAAGAAGAACAATTGATGGTGGAGAGGCAGAGGGACGTGGAGTAGATGGCTTGCTTTTGGTGAATGGAGAGAGTGAGATTGAGGGGGTGAAGCTACGGGAAAAGAAATGAAAAATGGGAGCAGCTGGTGAGCTCGACGAAGAGAAAAAGGAGAGGGGCAGCCACTGTGCAGGGAAAGTTTAGAGAGAGAGAGAGAGAGAGAGTCCAAAAGTCAAACACTTATCCAAAGCATTAATGTTTGGTCCCCCTATAGTTTTCACAAAAATCCTAATGTTCCCCAATTAATTCTTGAATAGAATTTCCCAAATAATCAAATTTCAAAAAACCAATTTTGCTGTCCCAAGAACCAATTCCGAATTTCACCGATTAAATTTCAATTTCTTCACTCAATTTCCCAAATTGAGGTCCAATCCCGATGAAGAAAAATCCCATAGAATTTTCTGTACGTCCCCAACACTCAGAGGTTCAGTTTGGAAGACCAAATTTCCTTCGATTTGGTCCATACGAATTTCTGTTGATTATCCGCGGCGTCCGAACCGATTTTCCGTAAAAATCCCGAACTCAATGGAATTTCTCCAAAAGACAAGACGACGTCCTATAAATGAATCGTGATATGCTCGAACGTCTGATTCCCGAAACCGAATTCAATTTCGTGGTTAAGATCGACCGAACGCGATTTTAGTTCGATCCAACCTACCGAATAGCTTTTAGGATTTTACTGCGATTATATTCCTTAACGGCTTCACCCAATAAATTTGTTAATTCGTAAGTGATCAGCTCAGAGAAAAATTACCATCGGCGCGTCGACGAGATACTCATTTCATATATTCAGAACGGGTCGGAAATTTGGGATGTCACAAATAGCTCCCATTATCAATTCTTTTAGGAAAACCGATTAAAAAGATGTTATTTTCCATATGGAAATCAGTTCCCAACCCGAATCGAGCACATGAAAACCGATCCAAGAGCCGCTGGTCGAACAGGACAATCTGGACGGATCCTCGCACGCTTCCGAATTGACCGGAACCGCGTACATCATAGATTCTGGTGCCAAACGTGTGGGAGCGACGAAAGTCGGCAAAGACGGCAGGGCCGGTCGTCTCTCCAACCCTGTTTTGTCCCGTAGCGCAATGCAGCAACCCAATATCCAAGAATCGAGCTGACCACGATTCTTGCCCGATCCGGCAACCGAGAAACATCATCTTCCTTCCTACTGGAATCGATCTTCATTCTTTCCCATTCATCGTCTTCTCCGATCGTGACGGGAGCCAAAGGGTTGTTCCGTATGGAGTCTCCGTTCAAGCCGGACGTGCTGAAGGGCAAAGTGGCGCTGCTGACCGGAGGCGGGTCGGGCATCGGGTTCGAGATATCGCGCCAGCTGGGCCTCCACGGAGCCTCCGTCGCCGTCATGGGCCGCCGCAAGCACGTCGTCGACTCCGCCGTCGCTGCCCTCCACCTCCACGGCATTCCCGTAACTAAAGAATTCCGTCTTTCTTTGTTCAAACGCTCCAAACACTTCCCTTTCTTTTTCGCTGTTCGATGATTGAGTCTCTGGTGTGGTGTGGTCCCTGTTGCTGCAAGGCCATCGGAGTGGAAGGCGATGTTCGGAAGCGAGACGACGTTGTCAGAGCCCTGGAATCGACCGTCAAGAGCTTCGGGAGGCTCGACATTCTGGTGAATGCTGCCGCCGGCAATTTCCTAGTCCCAGCCGAGGATCTGTCTCCCAACGGGTTTCGTACAGGTCTTGTCCTCTCTCTTGTCCCCAGTTGTTGCCCATAACATGTAGGGAAAGTGAATCAGATTAAGATTTGGTCAAAGATTCTACTCTTTTCCTTTTTCTTTTTGGATTATGCTAGTCCATTGCTATGCTTTCATTGGCTGTGCAGATGAGGATTGAGATTGATGAGGTGGGAATAATTGAATTAGATTAGATGGTCTGTTTTTTTCCTATGATTGGTTTCTGCAGTTGTTGACATTGACTCGGTTGGCACTTTCACGGTGTGCCACGAAGCGCTCAAGTATCTCAAGAAAGGCGGTCCCGGAAAGGAGCCCTCTTGCGGGGGCACGATCATAAATATCAGCGCGACCTTGCACTACACGGCGACTTGGTACCAGATCCATGTATCTGCTGCAAAGGTCTGTCCGTGTTCTGTTCAGTATTTTCTTGTTATTCACAAAGTTCTGGCTCAAATTGTATTGGCGTTGCTTACTAATTGAGCTCTTCACAGGCGGCTGTCGATAGCATTACGAGAAGCTTGGCACTGGAATGGGGGACGGATTATGATATAAGAGTCAATGGGATTGCACCCGGACCTATTGGTGACACGCCTGGATTAAGCAAACTTGCACCCGGCGATGCTCTGAGCAGCAGAGAGCAAATGCCCCTCTTTAAGCTCGGGGAGAAATGGGACATTGCCATGGCTGCTGTCTATCTGGCATGTGATGCAGGTTTGTAATCTTTTCAAACTGCTTGAACATGTCTCAGGTTCACCCTTTTGGCTTGGTTTCCCTTGTTAAATTCACTGCTATAGTGCCTTCTTTCAGCTTTGTTTTGCTGGAACTCTTTGTTTTTCGCGATTGTTAAAATTTCATTCCTGAAAATCTTGTTGCATCTGAAATCTCATTCGAGATGCTTACGATGTTCTTATTGTGTTCCTGCTATACCGACATAAGTTAAATAGAAGGAACAAATTGATGTCCATGAATGATAAACTACAGATCGAACTGCCAAACCAGGAAAGAAAGCTGAATATTAATCTGGGCCTCAGAAAAGAAAATTGGTCTTTGAGCTGCTTCTGTCTGCCATCCGTTTATAAGGGACACATTGGTTGGCATTTCAGTGCTGCGATGGAATTCTGTCAGCTGCTTCCTAAACCATTCTCTGTGTCTTTGTGCTGTTCAGTTCCATCCGAGTGCTTTTGTATTTCTCTGTTGCTACTCCTTGATGCATTCATGAATCTTCATGCTTCATGAAAACGAGACTTAAGATTGCAAGTACCGACTCCTTGTCTCAAATCGGACTGATTCATAGTCTAATAATTGAACAGCGAAAAAACTCGAGTTGTTTGCTCAAGGGACGATGTATGAATTGAAATTACTGCTTCTATGTAATGAGATGATGAGATATTTCGTGTCAAAGGGCACCAGTCCTTGCATTAGAGAGTGCCGAAAAAGGAACGAGCTGGTGTTGATCATGCATTTTCTGGTAATGACAGGGAAGTTCATCAACGGAACGACATTGGTAGTAGATGGAGGATCATGGCTGAGCGCACCGCGCCATCTTCCCAAAGACGAGGTGAGGCGACTTTCCAGAGCGGTGGAGAGGAGGTCCAGAGATGTCACAGTTCCTAAGAGCAAGCTGTAGATCGCAAACACTTCCTCGGCATGGGGATGCCTCGTTCCTTTGATCTGTTTTGCGATTGTAATAGAAGTGGATAACATTACTAGGCAGGACTAATGCCACCGTACTGTCAAAAATTGAATCCTAGCATTCAGGGGAGCAAAACAGAGCTTCCCAATTCCATTTCCTATTCATAAAGTGTATGGGCCTTCACATTGGTCAGGTTCTTGATGCCAAGGCCCAATAAAGAGAGGCCCAAGTGGCCACTGGGTTCGGCCCATTTCATGAGTGAAATGATAGCATCCTCTATTTGCTGCTGGATTAAACTCTTATCTCATCTCATCTCATCCTCGAGATTTAGACATGTATTTTCACTCCATGATGTGCCATTTCTGATCACGTTACAAACTGAGCCCTTGTGGTCTAGGACGGTATGAATGAGCATAGTTGAGTGGACACGGCTTACTACTGGAGCTCAAGTCATATCGGCTATTCAAAGGTCGATCCGTTTCAATTCGATTCAATGGTCGTAGCACATATCCAGATTTAAGCTCGAGTTAAGCCTGATCCTGAGCTCAAGCTTGACCCTAGAAAGAGCCTCCTCATCATCATTCGATTCCTTCATTGCTTGTTGGCTAAGTAAGAAGGAGGCACCGGCCATGAGTATTACGTAGGAAATGTTTTGCGATTTTGACCAAACTGTGCAGACTTTTCCATATCAGGTAGAGTTGACATGGATTAGAATATGTGCCTCGTGTTTCGACAGCATACACCATTTTTTTTTTTTTAATATGCATAACTGATATCTTCATGTCCGATTTAATTTAATTTGTATGATGGCGAGTTGACCATATCATTATGAATTCATTGCATTTTCCATATGATCCGACTCCCAGTGAGTTTCGAGACTGGAGCAACCGGGGTCTGTCCTTTGCCCCTTTGAAAAGCTTTCAAAACTGATTTATATTAGCAAAGACAAGATACCTTCCCAGGTATACCAGAAGATGAATTAAGCTAACCTTTTCTATAACACGCGGACCACGCAGGCTAGCTTACGTCATCGTTCTTTCTGCCATCATCCAACGTTGTTGTTCACCTCGGAAGGAACGTGGAATATGCTTTTTTTATCGGAGAGCCAACGCCCCAAATCCAAGAGAAACAGTCTTTACTGAGAGTTGTCAGATTGGGCATGCTACTTAGTCATTTTCTCAAAGGACTCTTCACTACAGAGTCCTCTTCACTGCTTGGATACTGATAACTTGCATAAAAGTAGTCGGAACCGAGTACAAGCATTAGAGTATCGGTCTTGCTTTGATGGACCTCAACCCGGGTACTAAGGCGCTGTTTGGTAACCATCCAAATAGTGCATGATTATGAGTTTTTGTTTCCGTTTCCGGGATCAGTTTGGGACAAAATCGCATTTGGTAAAAATTTTGTTCTTGGGAACAGATTTAGAGTAGAATCAAGAATTAAAAAAAAATTGATTCTTGTTCCGGGAACAAAAAAAAGAATCAAAATCAACTCTTCTTCTTCTCTTTTCTTCATCTTCATCTACCGTTATCCTGCGGTTGTTGTCCGCCACCGTCCACCATTCGTCGGTCGCCAGCAATTGGTCCAGCGAGCTCACTGGAGGCAAGCCCAACCACCAGCAAGGATCGCCTAGCCCGACGAGGCTCGCCTAGCCCCGCCGGTGGCCAGGCAGGCTTGCCTAGCCCCAATGAGGCCGGCCTGGCCACCAGCAAGGCTCGGCCGACGAGGGCCGGCCTCACCGAGGGCAGGCGACGCTCCGGTGAGGTCGTCGGCCCTCGTCTTGCAAGTGTTCAACGATCGGCCACAAGAAGAAGAAGAAGAAGAAGAAGAAGAAGAAGAAGAAGAAGAATAGGAGAAAAAGGAAAAAGAGAAAAGAAAACAAAAAGGAAAAAAGAAAAAAAGAAAAAATTATTTAAAAATTAAAAGAAATTGATTTGGAATAGAATTAATGAGTACGATACCAAACACAATTCTATTCCAGAATCAGAAATTTTGGATAGTTACCAAACGGCTTAAAATACTTAGAAATTGTTCCTGGGAATAGAATAAAAAAGAATCATTTATAATCCGAATCTGTTTCCATGAAAAAAACCGTTACCAAACGCGCCCTAAAAATCAGGGCATGGACACCTGGGTTTGAGCCTGGGCCCAGCCTCGATAGGCCCAAGTGCGAGCATGAAGGTCCTCGGCCCGACCTCAATGAATTCAAACACAGCCTTTGTGGACCCTGGCACAACCTTTGTGGACTTGAGGCAGGGTATTGGGAGATCCGAGCTTGGGTACCGAGACCATTGCATGTCCACTTCATTGATTAGGTGCACATAAAAGACCATCAAAGGAACCACTTTTGGATTCATTAAATCTACGATCGGGCCCTCAGTCTCCTAAAAAAATTTGTGGTGAAGACTTAATTTGGTGAAGATAATCTTGAACCGCAATGCCCCACAGCTTTCAGAACCACTCGAGCAAATGAAATAGATCATCTCACTTCGGGGCTGGTCTTGATTTCTAGTAAAGTGATTGCTTCTCTACCCACTTTTCTGGTTGACGATTTATGACATCGATAATGTCGAAACTCTTTCGGTGATGACTGATCTCTACCCACTTCATGTACAAAGAGCTATGTCCAATGTCCATATCCTTTGTCAAGACAAACAGATCTTGTTCTACGAAACTCTCGAATGTAACTCCTGTTTTGTGCGTGTCTGAACCCATTAAATTTCGTACACGAGACCGAACTCGAATTTAATTTTGGCCTGATTGACTAAAGTTGAAAATTATACACGTTACTTTACATGATATTACTCATCGTCCCAGAACAAAAACAATCGTATACTAGTCTATTAAATGTTTCCGACATTGTTGTCATACCCACGTTACTCATTCGTGGATTTTCTGCAAACTTACTTTGTCCACATTTAATTTCATGATTAATTTTTTGCATTCTAGATAGTGGAACGGCTATTTTGATGGGATGTGTCATGTGCACCATCACTACGGTCATTGCTTTTTGTGCTTCTTTCTCATTTTATTTTTCTTTCCCTACATGGAAGTTAAACAAAAAAGGGCATGGCTTTTTTAAGGAATGAAACTGATGTCTGTGCACATTCAATGTTGTCATAATAATAATAATAATAGTAATAATTAATGTCACGATGCACAGATAATTCATAAGAATAATCAATCACTCTTTTCCGTACTTTCATATTAAGTTGTATAAACTATTTAGATTCTAACATTTTCACAAGCCTCTCTAGGAGAGCATTGTCATTGTCCGGATAATCACGATCAACATTTACGTCGACAATGACTCTAAAAAAAGTTTGACAAGATGTTGTTCTCGAGATTACCACAAACAAAACAACATATTAGGAGAATGGTTAGACAAAAAACTGTAGATCTTTGAAGATTCATCAGTTCGCGCTTACTAGTGATATTTTTAGTCATCATGTCAGACTCATTATAATAATATAAAATTGTCACGAGCTGACCCGTGAATTGCGTCTCAATAGACGCTTCATCATATATATATATATATAAAGTAGATGACACTGTGGCCCTTCATTTATATAGCCAGCTTTCGATTTCTACTTTGTGGCACCGGATACGAAGTAATCCAGTAATACATCTAAACTAGTGCATTGGCCACTTTATACGAATTGCAGTTCAAGAATATGTAGGAAGCTTCCTTATATGCAGCCGTGTTCTCATAAGATGGGTCTTCTGAAGATCGATCAGCATCATTGGAAGCTGTCTTTCACCAAATCAATCCAAATTGCTCCTTAATTCGAGTTACGAAATAAAAACGTACAAGATATCATATGTATTACCATCTTACGACTGCAGAATATAAAGTGATGCTCATTCTTCAAAAAAGGGATTTTTTTTTTAATAATTTTTTTGCTTAATGTGGTCATTCATTTTCTAATTCATTTTTGGTAGACTAAGAATTGGAATCGTTATCTATATAATCCACATATTTCCAACAAGTGGCTAGTTTTTGTGAACTATTTTCCTTTTTTCATTTGCTTCGGCCCCTTTGCTTCAGCCAAACTTAAAAATCTGCATTAAGTATTCCTCACTTCTATATGAATAAGACCATCTCATTCGTCGAGTTTTCTCTATCTTTAACGTGTTACCGGCATCTTCACGTTCAACAATCTTTCTTTAAATCCATCGCTTTAACCGAGCTACATTCCTCAAATCTTTTCCATAGAAAAGAAAATCACTCGTTGCTTTCATTTAATGAATTTGAAGCTTCGAGGCTAGGGCTGTGCGTCTGTCCTTTTTGAATATTTTCAAGATTCGTTCCGGAAAGGTTTGATTTTCTAGGGTTTGTTTTTCCAAGTATTTATCCATAATGTGGTGGACACATGGGTGACGTCGCCTTGCTATCGTCACTCCCGCTGTCGTCATCATTGAGCAGGTTCCAATTACGAGGTGAAGAGTCGCAGAAGATTCGCATGCTTGTGACATTCGAGGTAAATTTTGTATCACCTGGCCAGGTATTCCATAAAAGCAATTGTCTATGATTATAAAAAGATATTAAGCGTAATCAATAAGGAAATTCATCATAATACAAATGAAAAAAAATCTTGCCAAGAATAGTTGCAACTTCCTTTTTTTTTTTTCCTTTAAGATTGTTGTAAGAGAATGTACTTCCTTTAACAAAAAGATGGAATTTATTGCGTTGTAATTAAGATAAAATCTTCATATCCCTAGACAGGGCTGGATTAGTTTATCAACCATGTGAACTGTGGAATCAATACGTTTGATCATATCTCTTGCTATATGTCTTAATATTGATTGTGAAAATCACATATTTCATTTAGAAAAGAGAAACATGATAATTTTGTGAAAAAATCTTGAATTACATTGCCGCTTGAGCAGATAATTAGACCGGATATTTAGCATCTAAGTCTCATTTGATTATGTCCATGTTAAATTTTGTTTGTCCTACGAATTTTCAAATAAAGGAATGTCAAAGCAACTCAGGGGAAAGTCTTTACCTATTTTTTCATGCCATTCTTCTTTGTCTACGGGGTAATTAAAGAGAAACGGCATGGGTTTTGGGGGAATAAATGTGATAATGATGATGATTATGATGATAATAGAAATGTCAAGATGAAAACGGTCCAAATGATCAAGATCAACACTCACGTGGACAATGACTCTTAAAAAGTGTGATGAGTCATTCTTTATTAAGGGAACTTTTGCATATAAATATGTAGAGATATACTATTGCCGTTCTCAATATTACTTTTCGTATCCCATCATTTCGATGTGACCACATAACATGTCATGTGTATGGTCAGACAAAAAAATGTAGATCTCTATGTATCTATCTATCGACACTTATTAATGATATTTCAGTCGTGATGTGAGATCCATTATAATAATATAAATTCCTCATGAGCCAGTGCGTAAATTACGCCTCAAAAGAAGCTTAATCAATAATTTTTTTTTAAAATATATACTGGCCCTCCATCTTGTGTAGTACAACTCTAAATTTCTAATTTCTGTCGCCAAACTATGAATTACAATTTAATAATTTATTGGAAGCTTCCTTATATGTAGTGTAGCCATGTTCTTCTAAGATGGATTTTATGAAGAGAAATCTGTATCATCGGAAGTTGTCCTTCACCAAATCAATCGACGCTGCTACTGAATTTAACCCATGACTTTGTTATTTCGGTTTCAAGTTACAAAGAGCTATAGCTACCTTTTCTCTTTTTCTATTTTTCCCTTGCTTTGACCAAACTTGTAAATCCAAATTAAGTGTCCTCCGCCCCTATTAAAATAAGACCATCTTATTTATCGAGTTTTCCCTATTTTTAATAAGATACCAATATTTTGATGTTCTATAAAATTTATATCAATTCATCCCAATAAGTTAGCCACATCCTTTAAAATATTTCACGTTATAAAGAAAGAAAGTCACTCATATCTTTCGTTTAATGAATTTCAAGGTTGAGGTAAAGGGCTGTGCTTGTCTTTTTTGAAAATTTTCAAGATTCATTCCAGCAAGTTTTAATTTTCTAGGGTTTTTTTTTTTTTTTTTTTCAGGAATTTATCCATAATATGGTGGACGCGGGTAATGTCCACCTTGCTACTGTCACTTTCTTTGTCGTCAATCATTGAGCAATTGTCGTCATAATATGGAGAAGCAATTGCAATGATTATAAAATGATATTTGAATCGAATGCTTTGAGAAACTTATTAAACGTATTTAATAAGGAAGGTTTTCATCATATTATAACAAAGAAGAAAATCGCAACTTTCGTTTCTTTTGATTTCTGAAAAATTAATGTAAGAGCATTTATTTTTTGGCCAAAAACCTTAGAAAAGGTGGGACTTATTGCATTGTAGTCAATATGAAATCTGCATGCTTAAGCCATAGAAACTATGCAAATCTGCCGTATCTCTAGACGAGGCTTGATTAGTTGATTAAATGCGTGAGTTATCGAAGTAATATATCTAATCATTTCTCTTGTTATACACCATTTGTTAATATTTGATATTGATTGCCGAACTCACCTATTTAGTAAGAGAAAAAGATATGACTTTTCGAGTACTTCATTCACTTTTTGATTTTTTGCTTATGCTAGAATATGAGGTTAAATTTCAAGATCATTAGTAGTGGATTAATAAGTAAACACCGTGGCATCCAAATATGCACTATTTTTAATACCCACAATTGACATCTTGATGTCTGATCCGGTATTTCTTATATCACGATGATTATGAGTTGGCTATATCGTTATAAATTCGTTGTATTTTCTATATAATCCGGCTCATCTACCTATGAGTTTCGAGACTGGAGCAACGGGGTCTGTCCTTTGCCCTTTTTTAAAGCTTCCCAAACTCATTTATCTTGGCTAAGATACTTTTCCAGCATACCATAAGATTAATTAAACTATCCTTTCGTCATCATCCAAAGTTGTTGTTCACCTCGAAAGGAATATGGAATATGCTTTTTGATCGAGCAGCGAACGCCCCAAATCCAAGAGAGACAGTCTTTACTGGAGGGGTGTCAGATTGGGCATTTTCTCGAAGGACTCTACTCTACACAGTCCTCTTTCTGGAGGCTTATTATTATTTTATTTTTTTGGGGTGAATTTTCTGAAGATGGAGGGCCGTTACATCTTTAGCAGTATCCAATACTCACACCCACACGTCACTAGTATAAAAAGAAAAAAAGAAAAAAAATTGCATTCCAAATGGAAGACACGTACAATCTTGACTTTAAGACTGTGTTTCACAGAAAATCATGAAATCATTTTCCAAAAAGACAATAATTTCTTTTCGTCTCTTAATATGGGAAATCTGATTCGATATTCTCAAATAGATATACAGTATTATAGTATTGGTAATTTGCACACGGGCAATTATGGAGTAGGATATGTGCAGTAGAGTCTTAGGTTTAGTCTTGATGGACCCCAATCGTGATAAGGGCATGAGAACCTAGGTCTGATGCCTAGCCTTGATAGGCTCGAGTGCAGGCATGAAGGTCTTTGGCCTGACCTCAAAGGACCAAAGCACGACCTTTGTGGATGTGGGCATGGCCTTTATGGACCGAGCATAGGTGTAAGGGATCTGAGCTTGATTATTGAGACCATCAAATGCTCACTTCGTTGATCACATAATGACGATCACGGGACCACTTTCAGTTCATTATATCTTCAATCTGACCCTTAGTCTCCTTAATTTTTTTTTTTTTTGTGGGAAGATAATCTTGAACTGCTGGCATAAAGGTCTTGGGCTCAACCTCAATGGACCTAAGCTCGGCCTTTGTGGATCAGGGCATAGCCTTTGTTGACCAAGGCATAGGCATCGGGGATCCAAGCTTGATCATCAAGACCATGACATGCTCACTTCGTTGATTAGGTGTAGACAATGATCGTCAAGGGATCACTTTCAAGTTCATTATATCTTCGATCTAGCCCTTGGTCTCCTCAATTTTATTTATTTATTTATTTATTTTTGCGGTGAAGATAATCTTGAACCGTAGGCATAAAGGTCTTGGGCCTGACCTCAATGGACTTGAGCATGACCTTTGTGGACTTAGCCATAGGTTAGGGATCCGAGCTCGATTATCAAGATCATCACATGCTCACTTCGTCGATTAAGTGCAGATAATGACCATCACGGGACCACTTTTGAGTTCATTATATCATCGATCTGGCCCTCAGTTTCTTATTATTATTATTTTTTTTTTGTGGTGAAGATAACCTTGAGCTGCATTGCCCCACAGCTCACTTCGCCGCTGATGTCGATCTCCAGCAAAAGGAACCGCTTCTCTACCCATCTTTCTGGTTGACGATTTATGACATCCATAATGTTGAAACTCTTTTAATGTACAAAGAGCTATGTCCATGTCCTTTGTCAAGACAGACAAATCTGGTTCTACGAAACTCTCGAATGTAACTCCTCTCTTTCGTGCGTGTCCTGACCCATTAAATTAAACAGAAGACCGAACTCGAATTTAATCTTCACCCGGTTGACTCAAATTTGAAAATTATGCATGTTACTTTATATATTACGCACCTTTCCAGAACAAAAACAATCATATCCTAGTTTATTAAATGTTTCCGACATTTCGGCAACCAAAAAAAAAAAAAAAAAAAATACTAGAGTTTCCGACATTGTTGTCATACTCACGCGTACATATCTGTGTTACTTGATTTCATGAATAATTTTTTGCATTCTAGATAGTGGCACGACAGTTTTGACGGGACATGTCATATGCACCATCACCAAGGTCATTGCTTTTCGTGCTTCTTTCTTATTTTATTTTTCTCTCTCTACATGGAAATTCAACAAAAACGGTAAGGTTTTCTCGGGGAATGAATGTGATGTCTGTGCACATCATCATCACCATTAATGTCATGATGCAAAGATAGTTAATGAGTATATTTAATTACTCTGTTTCATACTTTCATAGTAAATTGTATCGATTATTTAGGTTCTAACATTTTCACAAGTCTCTCTCTAAGTATCGTTGTTGTTTGAATGATCAAGATTAATATTTACGTGGACAATAAATCTAAAAAAGAGTATATCGAGATGTTGTTCTTGAGATTTTCGTAGACAAATCAACACATTACGAGGATGGTTAGAATAAAAAATGTAGGTCAATAAAAGTTCATTAGTTAGCGCTTATTAATGATATTTTAGTTATTATGTTAGACCCATCATAATAATATAGAGTCGTCACAAGCTAACCCGTGAATTGCGCTTTAGAACGCGTTTAATCATACCTATTTTTTAAGTAGATTACATTGTGACCCTCCATCTATACAGCACAACTTTCAATTTCCTTCTTTATGACACCAGATACGAAGAAGTAATTTAGTAATACATATAAACTATTGCATTGATCACTTTATATGAATTGCATTTCAAGAATATGTGGAAAATCTTCCTTATATGCAGCCATGTCCTCATAAGATGGAAGATCGATCAGCATCATTGGAAGCTGCCTTTCGCCAAATTAATCCAAGTTGCTCCTTAATTGAAGTTATGAAATAAAAACGGACGAGATATCATACGTATTGCCATCTTACTGCTGCAGAAGATGAAGTGATGATCATTCTTAAAAAAAAAGGATTTTTTTTTTATTAAACTTGTGGTAATTCATTTTTGGCAGACTAAGAATGGAATCATTACATATATATTCCAACCAAAAAAAGAAGGAATAGAACTCATTATATTTCTAACAAGTGGCTATTTTTTGTCTAACTATTTTCATTTTCTCCTTTGCTTTGGCCAAACTTGCAAATCTACATTAAGTATCCTCCACTCCTATTAAAAATAAAACCCTCCCATTCGTCGAGTTTTCTCTATCTTTAATGTGATACCAACATTTTCACATTCAACTTTCATTTTTTAAATTCATTGCTTTAAACTAGCTACATCCCCTGAAGCTTTTTCATAAAATAGAAAATCACTCGTCGCTTTCAATTATTGAATCTGAAGCTTTGAGGCTAGTGCTGTGCGTCTGTCCTTCTTGAAAGTTTTCAAGACTCATTCCAGCAAGGTTTGATTTTCTAGGGTTTGCTTTTCCAAGTACTCATCCATAAAATGGTGGACACATGGGTGAGGTCACCCCGCTATTGTCACTCCCCCTGTCGTCACCTTTGAGAAAGTATTGGGTGGTCCGGGACCGCCACGTCAGCGTGGTCCCGGACCACTCACGCGGCGCCATGCGTGACGTGAGGGAGACAAAAAAGAGAAAGAGGAGAGAGAGCGTCAGAGAGGTGGGCCCGGTTCGGGTTTTTTGTCCCCTTCCCTCACACGTGGCGCCGCGTGAGTGGTCCGGGACCACGCTGACGTGGCGGTCCCGGACCACCTAATATTTTCTCGCAGTAGATTCGCATGCTTGTGAGATTCGAGGTAAATTTTGTATTACGTGGCGAGGTATTCCACAAAAGCAATTGCCTATGATTATAAAAAGACATTAAGCGAAATTAATAAGGAAGCTCATCATAATATAATGATTTTTTTTGTCCAGAATATTTGCAACTTTTTATTTTTTATTTTTATATCTTTAAGATTGTTGAAAGATAACTTATTTTCTTTAACAAAAGATGGAATTTATTGCATTTTAATCTAGATAAAATCTTCATACTTAAATTGTATAAACGATGTGAACCTTGCATATCCCTAGGCAAGGCTGGATTAGTTTATCAACCTAAGGAATCGTTATGTTCGATCGTTTCTCTTGCTATATGCCATTTCTTAATATCGATTGTAAAAATCACATATTTCATTTAGAAAAGAGAAACGTGATGATTTCGTGAAGATAATCTTGGATTGTAGTGCCACTTGAGCAGATAATTAGACCGGTTATTTAGCATCTAAGTCTCATCTGATTTTGTCCATGTTAAATTTTGTTTGTCCTGTGAATGTTCAAATAAAGGAATGTCAAAGCAACACAGGGGAAAGTCCATTTTTTCATGTTATTCTTCTTTCTCTTGACGGTAATTAAAGAGAAACGGCATGGGTTTTGGGGAATACATATGATAATGACGATGATGATAATAATAGTAATGTCGAGATGAAAACTGTCCAAATGATCAAGATAAACATTCGTGTGGACAATGACTCTGAAAAATTGTGAGGAATCGGTTTTTATTGACAGATTTTTTGCATCTAAATATGCGAATATATTATGGCCATTCTCAATATTACTTTTTGCATCTCATCATTTCGATCGGACCAAACAACATGTTAGGAGAATGGTCAAACAAAAAGACGCAAATTTCTAAGTATTATTTGTCAGCGCTTATTAATGATATTTCAGTTATTACGTGAGATCCATTATAATAATATATATTTGTTAGGAGTTGATGCGTAAGTTACGCCTTAAAAGAAGCTTAATCAATAATTTTTTTAGTACATACTGGCCCTTCATCTTGTGTAGCACATCTCTAATTTCTGATTCCTCATTGCAATTCAAGAATTTATTGGAAGTTTCCTTATATGTAGTGTAGCCATGTTCTCTAGAGGATGATCTTATGAAGAGAAATCCGTATCATTGGAAGCTGTCTTTCACCATATCAATCGACGCTGCTGCTAAATTCAACCCATGGCTTTGTTATTTTGGTTTCAAGTTATAAAGAGCTATAGCTCCCTTTTTTCTTTCAAAATTGTATTTCCAAGAAGTGGCAAACGTTCGTGAAGTATTTTCTCCTTATTTTTTTTTTCCTTTGCTTTGACCAAACTTGTAAATCAAAATTGCGTGGCCTCCACTCCTATTAAAATAAGACCCTCTTATTCGTTGAATTTTCTCTATTTTTAATATGATACCAACATCTTAACGTTCAATAAAATTTATATCAATTTATCCCGTTAAGTTAGCTATGTCCCTTAAAATGTTTTATGTTATAGAGAAAGAAATTCACTCATATTTTTTGTTTAATGAATTTCAAGATTGAGGTTAAGGGCTGTGTTTGTCTTTTTTGAAAATTTTCAAGATTCATTCCAGCTAGTTTTAATTTTCTAGGGATTTTTCTTTTCAAGCAATTTATTCCATAATATGGTGGACACATGGGTGACGTCACCTTTCTACAGTCACTTTCGCAGTCGTCAGTGATTAGGCAATTGCCAATGATTATAAAATGATATTAGAATCGAGTACTTTAAGAATACTTATTAAACGTAGTTAGTAAGGAAGGGTTTCATCATATTATGACAAAGAAGAATCGTGCCTAGAAAATTGCAACTTTCATTTCTTTTGATGTCTTAAAAATTATTGTAAAAGAATTTTTTTTTGACAAAAACCTTAGAAAAGGTGGGACTCATTGCATTGTAATTAAGATGAAATCTACGTACTTGAGCCATAGAAACGATGCAAACCTACTGTACCTCTAGACGAGGCCTAATTAGTTTATTGTGTGAATTGTAAAAAGTGACATGTCTAATCGTTTCTTTCATTATATACCATCTGTTAATAATTAATATTAATTGCCGAACTCAACCAATTATCAAGAGAAAAAGGCATGACTTTTCGAGTGCTTCATTCACCTTTTGGTTTTTTGCTTCTGCTAGAATATGAGGTTAGTGGATTCACAAGTAAATATTGTAGCATCCAAATATACACTATTTATACGTCTTCACATTTATAATAATCTTTTCTAGCATATAGTTACATCAAATTTATGAATAGTTCGGTTTTATATTTTAATCGAGACAGCTTTTAATTTGGGGATTCTACATAAAAGTACCAAAACATACATACACTAATATATTTGCCCGATCCTTCTGCTCTCTATTTATTGTTTTATTATTTAATTGTAACTTATCTGTATTTAAGAAATAAATTTTAATTTTAGCATAACAACATAACTTAAAGATTTTCCATATTAGATAGTGGACAAAAAGATTTAATTGTTTACATACATGTCAGAGATAGTATAATATTTATATTATATAATATGTTATATTATGGTCGTGTATTTTTATTTCTATAACAAAAAATAAATCGAACGTGTTCATCTGCATTGACACCATCAAATTGAAGCTAAAAAAATAATCCACCGGCCAAGCATGTTGACTATAAATTAATGAAAGTCCATCCCTAGTTCTTTTGTCAATCTCTAGGATCTACCTTTTACAATTGAATTATGTATCTAATTGGTGGCCTCGCTTTGTTAGGGGCATTCATACGGAAGCTAGCTATCTCCTCTTTTGTCCTCTAATTTGGCATAATGCTTGTTAATTATCTATATCCAATCCAACACGGGATGTAATTCTCCTTGGAGAATTATAATTCCTTGACTATAGAATATAAAACAAAGTAGTGATTCTAATGCCGTGTCAGCAACGGCTAGTTTTCATTGGTATAGGAGTACCATCATGTGACTTTTCATGAAATCTGGAAAAATTTATATTTGGCTCTAGTTCGATATGAAGCTAGAGTAGGTAGCACATGCCTACTTGTATATCGCAACATCTTCATATGATTCACTTTAAAGTTTGTTTGGAATCCTCATCTACAAACATAGTATTTGTATATGCGTAATTTTGGCTTTATGACGGTCAATTAACATATGATGGGAGAAAAGCCAAGTATCTTTCTATACAATGTTTTTGGGCTAGTTAGGTCCGAAAAGACTTTAAAATTTCTGGAAATGATACAAGGTAATCACTATTATGGAATGGAAAGGAGAGCAAATTTGTTGGTTAAGTGTTGGAGATATAATTGTAAATTAGGGGTGGAGCCCAAAATCCATATAAATACGGGATATAGCTTAAAAACTTAATAATTTACTTTCTTAAATAGGGATTTAGAGTGACCATGTAATTGAATGAAATTACTACCTTTTTACCTTATTAAAAGCATATCTCCCACATGCACACACACTCTCTCATACACAATGAAACTCCTATCATTTTTGCGATTTGAGAGGTCAATCTTGAATATGCAAGGTGAAAAAGTTACTTCAGTGTAGCAACTTATGGAATCCTCTTTACTTGTTATAGGTTGACTCGATCTAAGCCAGCTTCGGTAGTGGTAGTAGCTTCAAAGGAATTGGTAGTATGTCTTGAATAGAAAAAACATTCTTAAGGAATTAGTAGCATGTCCAAGAGCTTGAACAATGAAGTGAAAGGCTTGACTTTCTGATTCTTATCATATTGATAGTTAAATTCTATTGTTAAATTCCGATATTTGGCCTCTGTTTCTACTTTTCGTTGAAATAGCCTAAAAATTCAAGAATAGGATCTAACCACTCCCCCTTTTCATTTAATTACCGACTAAACTTACCTTTCAAATCAATTTAACGAAACGACTTCGACTTTAGAACAATCAATCGAACGGCTAAGGCCAAGGTAAGGGCCTGTTCATAATCCCTATTCAAATAGCTTGCTTGACCTATTGAGGTAGCGGTGGTCAACTACTACTAAATACTTAGACCATATTTGAACCAAAAAGACTCTTATGGTATATAATTTTTCGTTTTCCATTTCTCGGGATAACTCGACCACAATACCAAGAAAAAAACATTAAATTCAAGATAAAAATTATATGAGCTGCCCTATCGGGTCCCTAATTCTGTAGAAGCCAAATGCATTCCGTTTTATCATCTTTGCCAACCCCCTTATTAGAGTGAATTATTTGAGTTCGTCCTTCGTTTAACAGGTTCACTATATCCTATTCCTTTCCATGTCATCCTTTGAGAGAGAAATAGAAAACTTGCTTTTCCCTGAACGGCATTTTTGGCTTGTACAAAGGGTGTTCAGCGTTGGCAAACTATCCGTTTCTCGCTGGAGAACGTTCAATTTCAGACCATCTATTTAGTCCGGACACAGCTGCTGCTAAGTCATGCTCCTTTCGTTTTGTGAAAAATGTTGCATTTCTGGAAAATATTTCCAGAAAAATGTAATTATCTTCCGGTATTAAGCTGAAACCTAAAAATTAAGCAGCAAATATTTTTTGTAATTTGTTAAGAAAAATATTTTCCTCTCTGCACTATTTTTCAATAACTTTTTTCTTATTTTTTTTAAACCAATTTGGTCCCAAGGTAAGGAATAACTAGTTAAACCAAAGGATGTGGTCAATACAGCTAGAACCACACCTGGGCATTGCTCTCCTATGCGCTATTCATGGCACTACCGTAGAAAATGCTTTATTTGAAGATGGTGATGGGGAGATCTTTCTTTCATATCTTTTGAGATCCACCCTACAATATGGAGTCAAAAAGCCAAAATAAATGATTGGGAAGATTAAAGAACGAACTTCTTCTTCCTCCGTAAGGAATTCTTCCAAATTGTTGATGGATGCTCCTATTACAGTTGTAGTCTCTAAAGGATGAGAACCAACTATGTAGCATCTATATCGAGAATTTAAGTATTGTATATGTCATTAGTTCGATCTTCGGTGGGAACCACCCGTAATAACGAACTTGCAAATTGGATCTGTTTATCATAAAGGGATTCATTATTCTTGACCCTACTTTACCTTAATTGTTATTTTAACAAGTAAAAGTTATGTCTTGCTCCAAGTGGGGGTAGCATTTCTCTTCTACATGTCCATTGAGTTTTGAAAAATCCAAATATTTTTATTTTTTAAAAATCTAATTTAAATTATTATTATTATTTTTTAATTTTTATCTTCTTCTTCTTCTTCTTCTTTGGCCGGTCGCCGACCAGGGTGATGGCTGGTGATTGGCGAAAGGTGAGCTCAAGCTCGCCTAATGCTGGCGAGTGGTGAGATTAAGGCCTCAGGCTTAGCTAGATTGGTGAGACGAGCTCGAGGCTTGCTTGTTGTTGGTCACTGGTCGTTGTTGTGGTTGGCAACCGGCCAAGACATAAGGTAAAAAGAGAGAGAGAGAGAGAAAAAAGAAAAAAGAATTAAATATTCAATTTCTTTAAATGGAAAAAAAAAAAGAAGAAAAAAAGATGGAAATATAAACATGGGTGTGAGATAAGAGAAGTTGAGTGAGGAAAATGTTTTCATCGTCTTGAAAAGTGAGAATATTTTCCCCTATTTTAGAGAACTTTTTTCTGTTGACGGAAAATGTTGGAAAATCTTAAAAACGTTTTCCTGAAAGTTGTTTTCCGTGAAACGAACAAAATCTTAGTGAAGTTGCTACTCGTACTCTGTCATGGTGCCAATGCGGAACCCCAAGACCAATGCTACACACTTAATTACATGCCTGTTCATTGCAAACTAGTCAAAGTTCCTCGAGACCGATCATAAATTGCGGAGTCTGAACTCGTAAGCTTTTCCAATTCATTGCAGACTAGTCTAGATTCCTCGAGATCGATCGTAAATTGCGGAGTCTGAACTCGTAAGCTTTTGACTTCCAAACCAAGCACTGAGTCATTCGGTCAATCGCCATCTTGGTTTCTCACAGAAGAGTTATGCAAAGCTGGCTCAAGAAATGAAGTACACAGATGTACGGATAAAGACCTTTGGAGCGAAACGTGTTCCACATGGCAACTTTAAAGAACTGCAGTCAACTGGGCCAGCAAATGAATCAACCCCCAACTTAACATTATCAATCTTACATAATTAAGATAACTTGTTGCCTTGGGTTTTCAAAAGTCGTCGAGTAAGACGTACGAAGCCTACATTAACAAATATATAATTAACAAAAAAAAATTTGCTCTCTCTTATTCAACCCATAGTAGGCACTAGGCAGTACCTTGAATCATATCGACAAATTTTAAAGTCTTTTAGGGTCCAACTCACCCAAAAACTTTGTATGGAGATATACGTTGGCTCCTATCCATAGTGAAGCTACATAACTTGAACTAGACAGTAATTTACCGTCATAAAGTCAAACTAACACAAAAAAGAAAAGAAAAGAAAAGAAAAATGTAAATGAGAACTAGAGGCAAGCTTGAAGTCAATCTATGAAATCGTGATGGTATATAAGTAGCCATGTGCTACCTACTCTAGCTTCACATCGAGCAAGAACCGCGTATATTAATTTTCATGATGGTACTCATGTATCAATGAAAATTAGTCATTGCTGTCTCGGTGTGATATCGCTATTTTTAATTTTTTAATTTTTGGAGGTTGAAACGATTTGAGCTTCGAACTTTTTACTTTGATATATGTGAGATTTAGTAAGACTATTATTGACTGTTTTATAAGCATAAACAATCAGATGAATGCATAGTCTAATATTTAAATACTCTATTAAGTTCTAATTTTGGATGCAGAGAATACATCTCATATTAGATTGGATACATATAATTAACAAGTATATGCTCAATTAGAGGATAAGAGAGTAGATAGCGAGCTCCTGTGTAAATGCTTCAGCAAGCGAGGACACCAATTAAGTATAAATAGGTCAATGGTAAAAGGTAGATCCTAGAGACTAGACAAGAGAACAAGGGATGGGACTCTCGTTAATTAATAGTCAACATGCTTGGCCGCTGGACTTGTTTTAAGTCAATTTAATGGTGTGAAAGGACATGGAGAGGTTCAATTTATTTTTAGTATAATAATAAGAATTCAAAGACGTAATAAATTATTACATACCATAAATGCTAACTCCGAAATGGATATAAACAATAGAATTTTTCGTTTATTAACTAATATTGAAAATATTTAAATTATTAGTATGCTGAGATAAAAAGTATTTCTAAAATATAGACGAGTTACAATTAAATTGTAAAATAATGAAGAGAGAAAAGAAGGATTAGGGAAGTAAATTAGGTCTAAATATTTTGTTACCTTTCTTAAGAAAGTACTATAAAATTTCTTGCAAAGAAAAGTCCAATTCTAACAATCTACCATTCTTAATGTGAGAATCAAAGACCACTTAAAGAAGGCTCTGTTATAATTTATTTATATAGATATGTGCAGATTAAAAACTTTCTCGCATAAAATATAAAACCAAACTAATATGAATGTATGATATAAATATATGGCAACAAAAGATGATTATAAATGTGAAGATGTAAAAATAGTAAACGCGGATGCTACAATGTTTAATTATCTATCTACCTTGAATTGATCTTGAAATATAATTTCACATTTTATCAGAAGGCAAGAACCAAAAAGTCCACGAAGCGCTCGAAAAGTCATGTCCTTTTTTGTCCTTAAATTAAATGGGTGATTAGCTTACACTGCAATGATTTCCACCGTTTCTAAGGCTCTTGTTAAAAACAATATGTTCTTACAACAAATCAAAGTAGCAATTTCGTCGACAAGATTTCTTTTTTGTGTTACTATGATAAGATCCTCCCTTATTAATTAGGTTTAATAAGTTTTCTTGAAGCACTCAATACTAATGTTCTTTTTATAGTTACCACCGGCCGTGGTGGCTCTGCTGGATAAGAACCCCATTGATCATTTCCCAAATGTGAGGAGTTCAAAACCTAGTTGAGGCATTTGGTGTCTTAAGTGTAGTGCTGGGGTGGTGGGTCCTCCGCTAGCGTTACCCCAGGGTTTACTTGCCGGCTACCGGCTGTACGGATTCCCTGGGTATCAAAAAAAAAGTTCTTTTTATAGCCAGAGGCTAATTGCTTCTCCATAAAGAATATTGAACCAAGGGCACGCATGACAACCATTATGTTCTAGAAATAGTTTCTGGAACATAAATAATTTTTTCTATTTCTATTTCTAGAAGTGTTTATAAGCAAAAATAACCGTTTGATAACGGCACAAAATTTCTACTCTAAAAATAGAAATTCGTTTGATAACGACACAAAATTTCTTCTTTTCGGACAACGGCGGACCTGCAGATAGCGGCGACAGACGGTGGTGGCGGCGGTGGCCGGCGACCGAAAAACGATGGTCGACGGTAACGGATGAAGGACCGGTTGACCAACGATGAGAAAAAATTTTATTTCTCATTTCTGTTCTAGAAATAGAGAAGTAGAAAATTTCTATTTCTGATTTCAATTCCAAATCTATTTCTGGAATAGAAATCTATTCCAGAAATAAAAAAAAATGGAATAAGTTTATCAAACGGATTTCTATTCCAAAAATAGGTATGTAATAGAAATTGGCTGTCATGCACCCCCAAGTCACCCGGACAACCGTGTTGTTCTCTATTTATTGTTTAATGGATACAGCTCGAAAGTAGGAATGGCAGGTCTACTTGGCCACGACTGATCAGTATCATTGAACACAAGAGTCCAAAATTTACCTCGAATCTCACGAAAGATGTGAAACTCCAGCAAGTTTTCACCATTGGATCGTAACCCGCTCAATGATGACCACAGCGAATGTGATGTGACGACAACAGTGGCGTTACCCCTGTCTTGAGCCCATGGTGAATAAATGCCTGGAAAAAAACTTTGGAAATTAAACTCACCGGAACGAGCGTTGAAAAGTTTCTAAAAGGACGAACATAGCCGTCAAGCTTCGAATTCATTAAATGTAAGAGATGAGTGATTTTTTTTTCTTCCTTCCATAAACACTTTTGAGGGATGTAGCTAACTTGACAGAATTGATAAATATATATTTTCTTAGATGTGAAAATGTCCGTAGCATGTTAATGATATAGAAATCTCGCTGGAGATAAGGGGGTTATTCTAATGGGATTGGAGGATACTTGGTTTGGATTTACAAGCTTGGCCAAGGCAAAGGAAAATAAAGGAAGATCATCGACAAAGATTAGCTACTTATTGGAAATAAAATGCATCTTGGGTGGAATATAGAGATAATGATTCCATTCTTAGTCTGCCCAAAATAAATTAAAACATGAATGACCATAAGTTTAGGGAAGAGATCACAAGAATCCCTTTTAAAAAAAATAGGCATCACTTTATATTCCGCAGTTGTAAGATGACTTTTTTAACCGTAAAACATAGTTGGGCTTGTAAAACATCTACCTCAAGAATGCACTAAAGTGGACTTTATATACAAGTATGATATCTCGTATGTTTTCATACATTGTCGTAGCATTTTATATCATGAAATCGAAATAACAAAGTCACAGGTTGAGTTCAGGAGCAACTTCGCTTTGATTTGGTGAAAGACAGCTTCCAATGATGCTGATGGACCTTCGAAAGACCCATCTTACGATAACATGGCTGCATATGAGGAAGCTTCCAACATATTCTTGAATTGCGATGCATATAAAGTGACCAAATAGTTTATATATTTATTACTGCACTACTTCATATCCAGCGCCAGAAAGCAGAAATTTAGAATTGCGCTACATAAGGCAGTGTGTAATTTTAAAAGAAAAAAAGAATGCACGGGTAAGCTTATTTTGATGCGCAACTCATGCATCGGCTCATGACAAATTTATTATTATAATGAGTCCCACATAATGACCGAAATATCCGTAAAAAGCGTTGACTAATGAATACCTGGAAGTTTACATTTTTTTGTCTGTCCATCCTCGTAATGTGTTGTTTGGTCTGAGGAAAATGATGAGATCGATAAGATAAACTTGGAAACGGTAATAATATATGTTCGCATATCTGTATGCAAAAGTTCCATTAATAAAAAAATAGCTTGCCACATTATTTGGAGTCGATGTCCACGCAGATATTAATATTGATTTGGACCATTGTGCATGAGAGAGACTGTGTGTGAGACATGCTTTTAGATAGAAAGAATAGGTGGGAATGGATCGATTTATTAAAACTTCTCGTATTGAAAATTTATGCTAGAGATAGTGTTTGAACGTGCGAGAGAGTAATTCAATACATCTACATGGTCCCTCCAAAGTCATTCTTTCAGAAACATTTATGTTGAAAGAGCAGCTCAAAATCATTAATTAAACTTTTAAGCTACATCTCAAATTTATATTATATTTGTCATCTCTACAATAACGTTGTGAGCTTTAAAGTAAATATTTTGTCGAAAAGAGTGAGAAAGGTAGAAGCGTGCAAATTGTTTTCTTCCTTTTCTTTATCAGAAAGGAAATAGTACATATTTCTAGGACGGATGCACGATACCAAATCCAGTTCCAGCTGATCAATTATTCTGCAAATAATTTTTTAATAAGAACGTTATTTTTAGTCATAAATGTGCGTATCTTGCGATAAGCAAAAGAGAAAACCCTAGTTTCACTCTTATGACGAAAAGAGAACAAGAAGTAAGGAAAATAAAAGGACAAGTACCTTCCTCTGCAATGTAAATGGTTGTCGGTGGCAAGTGAAGTAATGTAAGCGGCCTCAGGTCATCATGGTGTTCATCGGACGATAATGTATGTTCTTCCCACGCGTTTTGTATAGCCAACTTGCTGAGAGGTTCTTGGAAATGAGCGGAAAAGACACATGCAAAATCATTGTGCACCGAGTTTGAAATTAAACGAAGTAACTTGTTCTTTACTTTTTGGGCGTGTATTGGTGATTTCTTCCACGTATTGACTGTAATATTTATATATAATAAGAGAGTTTTCTTCCACTCCTTAATGACAGCGAAAGTCAAATAATGAATTGTTATGACCAATTGGTTGTGAAAACATGGCAAATAATCAGTAGAAGGGGACTATAAAATGACGGTAAATAGGTGCGGAACCTGATAATTTGAACCTTTAAGTTACTAAGAATTTGCCAAAACATAGTTTCATGAGCTGGCTAGCATTTCTCAACAGATTTGTTCCACTCCTTAATCTGCTATTATGCCCTTCGTCGGCTGCTCTACATTAGGAGAAGTATGTAGGATAATATACAACTCTTGTGGAGTTGACACACCTTAAGGATGCTGGTCTCGACAGACTTGCCTGAAAGGTTCAGCAGTGTCTGTATTTGATCACCAAGTAGGCTTGGCAGGCATTGTATCAACTGTCGACGACTCGAAATAGGAAGATTCGTCATAAGGGCAAAGATAGTAGCTAATTAAATTGAAGACGGATGTGATAGGCAAATTGCAGGGCTTTGACATAAATTTTATGGGGATTGGGGATTAGTTTGATTTTGTCTGATGCCTTGATGGACTATGATGTGTAGCTCAATTCATGAGAAATAAAACTCTTGCTTGCCTAGCAAACAAAATAAAAGAAAATTAAAGGCTTCATTTGATTTGCATAAAATAAATGTTTTGGAAGATATTTTCCTAAAAATTGTTACTTATTTCACGTGAAATAATTAATCAATGAAAATAATTTTGTTAGTGACAGCAGTTTATATCAAAATACTTTTGTGTATGGTGGAAATATATTTTTTCATTAAGTTTTGTAGGTAATATAAATGATCATTTTTAGGAAAATATTTTTTAAATCATTCATTTTCTATGAAACAAACACACACTAAGGGCATGCATGGCAATTCTCCTATTCTTTTGTTTTTGTTTTTTTGCTCCTCGGAATAGAAAAAGAATAGAAATTTGTTTAATAATGTCAATTAATTTTATATTACCCGGAATAGAAAAATGGCCAAGGAATATATTTGGAATAGAAATAAAAATTAGAAAAACGTAATTATTAGCTCCTAGGAACAATTTTTTTATTTTCTTCTTCTTCCTTGCTGCCGTCCATCGGCTGTTGCCATATGCCCTTTGCGGCAAAGAAGAAGAAGAACAAAATGAAAAAAAAAAAAAATCTTAAAAATTAAAATAAATTCTATGTTACAAAAAAATTATGAACCTTACCAAACACATTTCTATTCTTTTTCTATTCCGAGAATATAAATTTTGTATAGATACCAAATGTGTGCTTTTACTTAGATATTGCTCCAAGGAGTAGAAATAGAAAAATGCTATTTCTAAAATGAAATTGTTCTCCAGAATAGAAATATTACCATATACACCCTAAATTACTTGACATTATTCCCATATGCTCCAGTCTCTCCAAAATTTTCATTAGATTTCCATTTATAATTTATTTGTACACTTATTCAAGTCTTATACCAAATTTAAGCTTATATGAACAGAGAAGTGTTAAAGTAGTATAAGAAAGGTTGAATTGAGCAGTCATTTAAATGTTTAAAAGCTTTTTTTTTTTCTAGCAAAAACAAATTTCTAAAAACTTTTTGATTATATTACAGGGCATGATTTGTCACGGTTTCTCTATATTATGACTGCATAATTTCAAGTCTTCATATATAGGGAGTCTCCTAGTCACAAACCCTTTGCCAGAACAGTTCTCTATGTGGAGAACGCGTCGACTATTTCATAGTTTCACACCGTCTTTTGTACCATCCTCATATGGGAAAAAAAAAAAAGGCTAATGAAGTCAAATTGAAATCGAATGTTTGATTTTATTGAAAGGAACTAGTAGTCTTTATCGTCTTAGTGTTTGAAGAGAATCGAGTTAGTTTCTCACATAAAATAGGAATCCGCGTAAAAAGAAGGGGCAAAACTTTGTTGATAGCTTCCGCCTCGTGTAGTCGTCGGCCTATTCCAGCACTCCACACGATTTCATCGTTGCGTAGAAGCTTGGTAGCCTTTGTCTTGGAAAGAGTCTAACTCTATAAAAGGCTGAGTGTTTACACCAAGAGATTGTGAATCATGTGAGTCTCTTGATTTCAACATAAATGCCGAGCTTTTGTGGGCTAGACAGGGTGAATCCGATACACGAAAATCAGTCTAAGATGCATAGCACTGAATCAGAGTAGGAAAAAAAAAAGGATCAACCCAAATGTGGGACAAGTAGACATATTGCACATTAAATTAATTGTGTAAGGGATTCACATTGCTTTCGACCAAAACGGCATCCTTTTGAATGAACTAGAGACAATGGGCTAGCGCGGTGCATCAAAATCAGTTTAAGATACATACGATGGGGTCTTAGCCGAAAGAAAACCCAAAATCTCAAAATCAGACCAAAAGTTCTGTCATGCATGGTACTATTTCGCAGTTGCCTCGTTTGTGGAAAAAAGGGTTTTTTTGTAGCTACCCAACTGGAAAATTCAAAATGGGAATTGACTTAAGAAATTTCTTGCCAAGTCTCCCCCTCGTCCCGGTTCCAGTTTTGGAACATTACAAAGGGGACCATATCCGGTTGGTCCGTCAATTCACCGTGTTTAGGTTAGGAGCGTGAAACACATTTGGAGGATTCCATTAATGCTTCACTTATACTTCCACCCGTTAAGTCAGCTCTTGACTCGGAGGAGATAAGGTACGCCCACCGCGTGAGTTCGTTTGCTAGCACCAGTTTCTACTATTCCAATGTGAAGGGTTGAAATTCAACGATTTTCGGCAGATGCGACAAACTTGCATTTTGCCAAATTTTTTAGTTTGAAAGTCCGGATGCTTAGACATAGGGCGTGATGTTCTAGGGGAAGTTTATGTTTGACTTTCTCAAACATTGGCAAGTGGGAAAGAGATCTTCTCTTGGACAAACGAGTGGGAAGAAGCCGATTGAAATAAGGGGGTAAATAGACCTTAAGCGAGCTTATTTCTCGTTTGATTAAAATAAAGGGGAAGTAAGATGCACGATTAGCCATGTCTTCAAGAACCTCGCAGCGAGTTGGCTACATGAATGTTAGCTTATTTTAACCGCTAATAAGCAAAATTCATGATGAAAACAGCACGTGCTTGATAGATGTATGTCCAAAAAGTTAACGCTTGTAATGACTAGATGGGATAGTGAAGAATAGAAGAGGAAAATTACTTAGCGGACAAATCGTTGGATTCTCGTAACTCTGATGAGATGGAGATCATGCTCGATTCCACGGCTATTGTTCTGGTTCCGAAGATCGCCAATGCTTCAAAGATAACGGATTCCAGGCCCATTTCTTGCTGCAACGTGGTCTGTACGTCCACGCCTACGATTCTTGCTAATCCATTGAAAAGACTCTCTTCCCTTTTTTTGTGAGTTTAAGTCAATGTGCCTTTATCGAAGGATGCAACATTATTTATCTCTATGGGAAAATTAATTATATCTTTTCCCCAGATTTTTTTCTATCAGATAGTTTCTTAAGAAACAAATTAATTATACTGGGTATGGTATTTTATAAGGATGTCCTTGTTCTTTGTGGGTTCCCTTTTTTTTTTTGGTCGAATTTGTGGGTTCCCTAATGGGGATGCTTCCTTAATCAATTTATTAGCAATGTGACAGGTTACATCATTTAAGAGTGACCAGTAGTCATTTGACAACTCAATTTCTAGTATACACGCTTGGTATATTCATTGTGCCCGAAAAGATGGATCATCTACTTGCATTAAATCATATCTCAGAGAAAGCATTTGTATTTGCAAAGTCCAATTCTTATAATAAAATGGCCCATTAAGTGATGACGTCATTATTTGATGATGCCAACACCTCTAGAGCAATCGGTAAACGGGCAGACCAGAAGACCTTAAATTTCGAGTGGAAAATTACAGTGATGTGTGTGAACATAGAAAAAGGAGGTCTTGCGGAGAAATTTCTCTTGTCCTCTCTTTGGAGATACGGTTTACTATGCAACAAAATCCCACTTTCTCACCGACACGGAACCGGACCTTCCTCTTGCTATTATATGCCTTTTGACGAGGTTCAGGTAAACCTGGACAGCTTTTACTGAAGAAAGGAAACACGTGCCGGAACTCGGCTCACTATAAATCGGAGTTCTGAGGCTGTTTCTGGATGTGGGTCTAAACAAGCAGTCACGAGCACTCGGAGAGAGTCATCAAATGGCCGAGCTTGGGGTTGTGTTGGATGAAAAAAGGAGGTTGAAGAAGGGCGCTTGGAGTGCAGAGGAAGATCAAAAGCTCACTGCCTACATCAAGAGGCATGGTATTTGGAATTGGAGCCGAATGGCTGAACCAGCAGGTAACCCCACTAACGCATGATATCCATATGTTTGACCAACCATCTTTGTGTCACTGTGATTTTATTGTCTGTTTTGAGATGGGAATGGTTCCCAGAAGCTGAATCAATCAATTTTTTGGACTAAACTGGTGCATTTGTGATTGATATAGGGCTGAGGAGAAGTGGGAAAAGTTGCCGACTTCGGTGGATGAATTATCTGAGGCCCAACCTTAGACATGGAAATTTCACCAAAGAAGAGGTGGAAACCATCATCAAGCTTCATGAATTTCTGGGAAACAAGTAAGCAGATTCACTATAACAAATGCAGCGGATTAAGTTTATACAGCATCTCGATTTTCGATGGATTCCATCTCTTAACTCGTCTCTTCTGTTACAGATGGTCTGCAATAGCATCAAAACTCGACGGGAGGACGGACAATGAAGTGAAGAATTACTGGAACACACGCTTGAAGAAGCAGTTCAAGGGAAAATCGATGCAAAAGCCTAGAAAATCCGGAGCTGCAAGGGCGTGTAACAGTGTTGACGCCAATCATGAGAGTCCATCTCAAGAGGAAGCGGGTAGCTCAACTCCCATCTCAACTCCAGTGCAATTGTCGGATCTCGGAGATTTTACCGGAAATCAGACATCAAGCCCAGAGAACTTCGGCTCATCGAGCTCTAATCAAGCCATCGGAGTCCTTGGGGACACGGGAAACTCCTTTGACAACATTCTGTGTTCATCATATGTGGATGATGAAGTCCAAAGCTATTTGTGGGCGCAAAACTTTTCAGTGGAAGATGCACACATGGTACAAGATGTAGGTGCTTTGTTCATGGACTCGACGGCTACTGTATTGTATCCTGGGTGGCCTCTGGAGACGGCCTCTTCTGCTTCCTTGGAAGATTTCGCCGTTAATTTGTGGGAAAATTGAAGACCATCCATTCATGCTCACAAGATGGCTAGTTTTTATTTGTTGTTATGTTTTGAATACTAGTATTTGTTTGAACGTACAGAATGGTAGTTTATGCCCTAATAAAGTGGAGGAAGTATGGTTCTCTACAAGGTTGTGAAGCTAGCTATGCAAGTTATGTAAACTGAGGACTGAAGCTGTCATATCGTATAGCAAATGATGGTCTTCCGAGAGTTTCACGCTATTAGATTTTGAAGATTGAGAATGTAAACGTCATTTCCATCATGTAAGATCAGTATGTACGAGAGATTCAAAGGAAAAAAGATAGGAAATTATCTCATGTTCATATATCTATTGGCTTAAAGAATTAGAGCCAACTACTTAACAAGGTAAACTCCCAAGATATTGAGTGAGTTAACCAAATATTGAATTGCACGGTGAAACGTACTTTCATTCGCAACACTTGCTTCCTTAACTTTTACCACATAGCAAATCCTTGTTATCGCATCTATAAATTATTCGTCCTCTAGTTGAATCACAACAACTTACTTCAATTTTGCCCCTCTCCCCTCCGGGAATGATTTGGAAGATCCAAAACCAAAAATAGCGGTATTTGAATTGTCTTTCATTCTAAGGTATAACCTGTATCCATGCATGTTAGATCCAATATGATAATATGATCAAAGACAAAAACTTTTTCACGATATTATGCATGGATAAGATATATCGTGGCAAAAGCACTAGCCATTCGTTGGTTATTAAAAGCATCCCGATCGGATAAAGTCACTATCGATGCAGTTGAAAATTCATTTATACATATGACAAATTAAGATAATCTTTAATGCTGAAAAAGACCTTTGAAAAAGTTTAGATCCTAAAAATAGATTCGTCGATTGAGATGACATGTCAGGGCTATACTTGAGAACAAATCTCACAACCTGGCCTATTTAACTCGGATGGTCCAGCCGATTAGTGAACAAAACAGAACCTAAACCGGAGCGTAATCATGCAAAATCAAGTTAACTAGATCCTAAACAGGACTTTGGGGTTTTGGGGCGTAGACCACAAGGACTAAGTGAAACGTTCCGTGCAACTTCAATCGATGAATCGCAAAGCGACAAGTCGTCGTCTGGCCGTAGCCATCCCATATGGACGTAAGCGGGGGCATCAGCAATGATGTTTGCCTGACCCGCCCGTTCGGAGACTTCCCTTGAGACCTCGTCAGGTCCTAAGCAAACCGTACCTGGTCCATCATTGAATCCCCAGCTTGATTTTGAATTGGTGGGGGCTGTGGAGTTTAAATTCATAACTGTTTCCATGTCGCCACGTGCTCTAAACTTGCTCTAGGGTTTCACCGTCCAAACTTGCGTTCTGTTCTGTCCACAGATTATTGGTCTTGGAGGGAGTTGACTTGACTGTTCATGTGTATCGTCTCCGGTCAATGCAGACCCATATGAACACTCTAGGAATTCTTTTTCTTCTCCAAAACAGAGAATCATTATTTTTGCTTGTAAATTCAGGAAATTAAGTGATAAAAAAAGACCATCTATTTAAATAATTGATCAGCATAACCCAGCAGCATTATTGTTTCAGTAGGCGACACGAGATCATTTAGTATACAAGAAATGGAATACGTTGGAAGTTTAACAAGAAAAAAGTTGATATGTGATTGTATCAATTAGTATATTTTAATAATGGGAGATGAAAATATGAAATTACTCCTGTTTATAATGAGTAGACTTGGATCCCTTGTATTTGATCATATCGAGTTAGTTTGGGTTGTCCATCCCACAATTAAAAATTAAACAAAATTCCAAATCCATTTCAAATTTGCTCTCGATAGATGTTAATTTATCTTAGGTAATCGTGGCAAATCTTTTTTAGAATCCTAATTAGCCCGTTGGCAACTTATGTCAACCAAAGTTATGTTTCATTGGTCAGTTTTGCCAAGTTTGCATGAGAGGAGACATCCTCATTTTACGTTCAAGTTGTGGTTAATGATGACGATATTTTAGTAGAGCTCCAATAATATACGGAAAAATGAAAACTTATAACCACGTAATACACGTAGTTCATGAAGTCAAAATGATAAAGAGATGATAAGATTAGGGCAATTTCTATTGGTGAATTAATTGAAGAAAAGACCCCCGAAAAAGACATCTCCGTACGCAATTCCATCTAGGCTACGGATGCTTATTTAAGATAAAGCTTCATCTTAAAAGTCAAAGTTTCATGTCAAATCAACTCTTTGATTAAAATTCATATAAGACGGTATACAGGCGGGCACGATCTTCCTGAAGTTTAGATGTCATGTTTATCTTTAATGTAAATACCATAATCGAATAGGAACTTCGCAAAGGCGTTTTTAGTTTTTATTCATGCTGAAAATTATCACTTTGGACGTAAGCGACAGCACCAGAATGACGTGTCAATTGAAAACCCTAGTTGGCCACCTTTGAATTCCTGTGGACTTCGAATTTATCGTACTTTCTTTTTTTTTTTGAACAAACAAGCTGAAATGCATTAATAGGAAAGGAAACATTTGTAGTACAAGCATCTCTAGCATTAGCACATAATAAATCCAAAAGAGCAAACGGGAGACTATTGATCCAATTCCTAAGCAGAAATCCCATTCGTTAGGGTTAGGCTAGCCAGCTAGCAACCTTATTCGTATCTCACTTACAATGAGCTAAAATAATACCCGGAGAGTCTTCCGGTTGCCCGGTCCACTTTATTGTACTTAGTCATTAGGAAACTTTATTGAAAGATGGGATCATAAGTAATTGTACATAAATATTCTTATAAAGTTGCCAGCTAATTCTGAATACGTGTGTGGTCTGTAGAATCGGTTCCTCGTCTTCTTTGTTGTTATGTGCATGAAATGTCCTTGTTCCTCTAGAAATTTCACCGCACTCAATGACGCGAGCTCGTCTTCTTTGTTGTTATGTGCATGAAATGTCCTTGTTCCTCTAGAAATTTCACAACACTCAACGATGCGAGTTCATACATAACGATCCAAGACCGGTCAATTTGGAAATCATTGAACAAAATTTGGGTGAAATTCATTTTCAATCTCATCTCATTATTTAATTCGTGATGAATGGTGAATGTCGAATTTCTATCGTTGGGACCAGAAAATTTCTCATTTTTTTGGTAAATGAAAACCAATAGTAAAATGGCTTTCAAAGTTGATGTACGGGGTGGGATTGCTTTTTGTTTCCCAATTTCTTTCTTTTGAACAAAGGCAAGGACTTTTTTTTTTTCCGGAAAATAGGAGTTTATAAAATCCAAAATTGCAAGTCGCTTTTGTTATGTGGTCCTTCCTAGTGATTAATCAATTTCTGCTGAGCACATGGCTGATGTAGGCAGTGTTCTTGCATTACTAGCCTTTGGACAACGTTGTCACTCCGAAATATATGCATGCTTGGACAATTTTTTTAATTAGGCCAAAGTCGCTTTTTTAGATGGGCACTATTTCCGCCTCCTATATAAGAAAAATTGTCCTCAATCATTCAATTGCAATGCAAATTGGTGGTCCCAAATTTAGTTACTTTCCTTATTTTTTAGTTTTTTTTTATTTTATATCTATATAGAATCTACTTACCATGATTAAGAATTTCACACGTTTAGCTTTTGTTTATTTTATATTTTTCGTGTATATTAAAGGTACCTTTTTTTTTAATTGTTAGATACTACTACCATAAAAATGTTTGTTTTGTTTAAAAGACAAATTTTCAAGAAAATCTAGTTCTTTTCTATGTCATTGAGCAAATATATGGATAAACTATTAAGTAGAGTATAGAACAAATTTAAAATAGACAACTTTTTTACACATTGATTTGTTTATAAATTTTCACTTTTGTTATGTATATCACCATTAAACCACTTCTTATTGATTTTCTTTTCCCATACAGATACAAATAAGGGGACGATCACATGAAGAAAAAAAAAAGTCTCTGAAGATTTTCCATAATAAAATCACATAACATTCTCCAATGTGAAACTTTAGAAGATAAAATTAATTAAATCAAAACATTGAAATATCATTATTTATATTGACAAAAATTAATATGATCCATGAACTCTTTATGAAAAAAAAATATCAAAATGCCTTATTTTATATAATATAGTTAGTTTATTCTTAGATATTCCTCTAATGACATATATACTCTAGGAGAAAATTACTAAAAAAGTCTTAAATCTATTTCACTTTTGTCAATTTAAGTCTAAATTTTTTAATTGTGCCAATTGAGTTTAAACATTTTTGCATTTTGTCAAATTAGTTCATCCCGTCAATTTTGGCTGGATACAATAAATTCATTAATATAGTAAATAAAGAGACTTGGTGTATGTGTTTATATATATATAATCTTTTTTTCCCAAACCTCTTCTTTTTTTTTTTCCCAACAAGAAGTCACTTGCAAACCTTAATCTATCGAGCCTCCCGAGGCTTAGGGAATGGCCACTCCCACATATGAACTCTTTCTAAAGATGTGTATAGAAGATGGTTCAAGAGCTCAATGCTCAACGAGATGAAAATTCTAAGGAAAGAAGAACGAAAGCTTGCCAATAGTATTGTGGGGGAACATGCTGACTACTTCCTTCAAATCTTTAAGGTCTTCCTCGCAGATCTCCACTCCACCAGACAACAACGCAAAATGAGTCATGAATATTTCCATAAAGTTTCTATGGTGGATGAATTGAGAATGATATCAGTCCAACTCCATTCATCTACAAGGTGCTCCATAGAAAAGCATTAGCTAGACATTCCAAGTGGAGCTACATTTTCCGCTTCACAGCCTTCACCGACGCGGTGATTGCTTTTGTCCTATTCAGTCTCCTGGAGAAGCATCAACTGAAGGAACTCGACATGGAAAGTGCTCATTTCCTTTTTATCTAAACGATTGCTTTTGATGTGGTAACTCTTTCCATGCTCGTTTTTTCTAATTGGACGATTGCCAACTAGAACACCAAGTTATTCTTGCAAATGTTGATTAATTAGCTATTCCTCCTATATTTTTTACAAAACAACGAATAATCACTTTGTGGGAAATAGATTTGAAACGAAATAGCTATTCTTACAAACCAAACGTTCAACTTTCATGCAATGCCATATATTTTTTGGTGGGGTAATTTCACTCGATTATAAATAGCCTAATCCGACTCTTCCTGATGCGAGCATAAAATATGACTTCGCATATTCTGACAGGCATTATATCAATTATTTTGCAATGGATCAATTATACAGACGTAGATAGATGGCATCCAAGGTTGATGCCCAGATGCAACTTGCCTTATTCATAAACGGGACGGCATTAAGCTAATCAACAATACACAGAGAGCCAGATAAATATGAGGATGTGCTAAATTAGGAAGTGTCGGGGCATTACTAGACCTGTCAAAATGGATTTATGACCTATTTTTAAATTTTTATTTGATGGGTTAAGTTGTTATATGAATTAGTTATATTCAGTAAATGGATTACAAATGATTTTAGGATAATAAAGCCTTAAACAATATGAATCTTAAATGAATTTGCAACTTTTTTAAATCCAACTAACCTTTAAAACTCTCTCTCACTTTCTATCTGCCTCACTTGATCTAGTACTCGCTCACTTGATGCTCACACTTCAATTTGGATATGAATTTTTTTAGATTGAGTTAAAATATGGAAGAGTTTTTACAAGCACCCGACCATCGTAGATTGGATAAAAATGGGTCAAAAGCGAACAAATGCATCATTAAGGCCGGACCATTTTTGAACCCAATCCAACCCGCCTGTTTGATGGGCATAGGCATTAGCAATGCTCATCAAGCAATTCACAAAACAATTTCACGAGATGCAGGATTATCAGTAAGAATTACAAATCAGCTCTAAAATTCAGAATACGTTCACTTTCCCCAATTCTAGAGCCACAATGACCCGCAACCAAGAATGTACCCATCAAAAGTTATGACCACATAACTCCACCACGCCACATTAAGTAGCACAATCAATGCTAAACTCCATCTCCCAGAGTCCGTTTTGAAGTGCTGATGTACAGAACTGCAACAAGTCATCCTAATTAGGCATGGTTTAAGTCAGCAAAGTAGTGATTTAACAAGCAGAAATTCTGAATTCATCATTACCATTATTTCCTCGAATAAAAGCATCTCCATAATTGTTTTTCAGCTGCCCATTGACGTACTCTTCCGTCTGTTCCATTGCTATGTTCATATATCCATCCAGGCAAGCCAGAATACCTGCGCAAAACTCCAACCCATAAGAACATTTGAGAATACCACACAACTTCAGACAACAAAAGATAGTATTTCTAAACTAATCATCAGCACTGCCTGCATATAGCATGGGATGAAGAACACGCTTGTCAGGATCACTGCAGATCCATTAGTTTATTATCATCCAACTCACCTCTCCTCCAGGTCTTACGCCACAACAACTTAGGTTTAAAAAATTACTAGAAGTTGACACGAAAAGGCTTGGTCAGAGGCACATACTGCACAGACACCAGGTTTTTCTCAATTAGGCTTTACTACAAATGGTAAATTGAGAAGCCCACATAAAGGGTATTACCCATAATCCTCCCATTTTCATGAGAAGGCCATTGGGATGGATCAAATGGCTTTCAAGCAACAAAATCTTAATTCCATGTAAGTTCGCTAATTTATCATCAAACACCCTGCTTCTCCCCTTCTCTTTCTCTGTGCTTGTTGTTCTTCCCTCTCTCTCAACAATCAAAAGAAAAACCATGAAGCTTGAAAGCCAGATTTTTTTGTATATTCTCATGCTACAAAAGACAGGTTTTGGGTATCTTGTGATCGAATAGCAGCCCGTATGTGCAAGATTCATGTTTTACAGTTTTCCAAAACAAACATGAATATTTTGTGTGGTCACCATTTGATCTGCCAAATATCCATAACAATAGTTGATTTCATGAATAAAACATTTTTCTTATGTTAGCTTTCCCATCAAGTCATTGTTGATAGATGAGAAGACGAGTTGAACATTAGAACCCCAATTTTACCACTGATCTCTTTTCAACAGTGAATACCATGAACATTGTTAGAAAAAGAGATGGTTATTATATTTAAAGGACTGAATGTAGTTTCCCTCCAGATGACGGAAAAGAAAATGCTTAGTGACTTACATCGAGACCACAATGTACATGGCAAGACCAACTTAACTGCTCATTCTTTGCAGCATGATGTGGGGTCGCAAATGCCTTTGACAATTCATGACAATAGCAATGTTCTTCTTCATTTACTTCTTCTTTTTTTTCGGTCGAACTTCTTCATTTACTTCAGTTTGACAGGCAAGGTTCATTTGGTTTATAATTCTGCTTGAAGTTTGAGACGAGCAAGTTGCCACTTCACTCATACGAGTTGCTGAGAACTCAACTTATAGATCATCCCCGACTAATTAAAGTTTGAGACAAGTAGTTGAAGTTACATAGGATTTAGTACAATCAGTAAATACGAGGATGGAAATAATTTCAAACTCAGCATTATCCAGCTACATTGAGAAAATCTTTGTTGAAGGATTCTCCAAACACACAGAGACCATGTTGAGAGAAGTACCTCGATAATCGACGCCAGAATTCAATTTGACGACGACCGGTCTCCCACGGATAGATTTTAGGAAATCCGCAGGGGTTTTCGTGGTGGTCGAGCCTTTCTCTCCTCCTCCGCTCATCCTCCTAATCCTCCACTGGTGCTTCCTCTACCTGAAACAGGAAGATTGACGATGTAACTTAATCAATGGAGAAGAAAAAAAATTGCCCACTAATTTATAGGGGCGAGCAGTTCAGCTTCAGTCCAACTTCCACCTGAAACTTGGAACCTACCCATTGAAACCGGTTCCCATTTTTTGGACTCATACCCACAGTCACTGCCCACTTCAGCACCAGGAATCACGTTTGCCTTTTCCTTTTTTGCTTTTATTTACATAAAAATTACCCATCTTTCTCCTTCAAAATAGTTAGGTTCACAAGGACAGAACCTGCTCTGTTAATCCACTATGTTCAAATTAATCAGGATCAAAGTCTTGACGGCATGCAACTGACATGATAATTTCCACAATTCTCATGTTAAGTGGTATTTTTGATCATGTTCACTCACGTTCACAATTGAAATGAAAGGGTAAAACGTCATCTTACTTTTCCTCTTTAGCATATGAAAGTCTGTTTCTCCAGATTTGCTTCACCCTACATCCATTCTTCCAGACAACTTCTAGGAAAATCATTTTCTTCACAATTTTCTTTACCTCCCAAAATACTTACTAAACATAAGTGTAACAGATTAAAGATTGGCAAATAAATGACCAGCACTGCTAATTGGCATCCATGCCGACCATTGAGGACCGACTAGAGAGAGAGCGAGAAAATGGAAGGGTGGGGGGGTTGACTGTGAGCAACAAGCGACACTGAGAGACTAAATGAGCGGGATTCCGAGACATGAACACTGAAACTGGCATAGACTTGGTTTGCGCATTTCGCCGAACACGTGGTGAGCAGTTTCACGGAGGTGCTCATATAATCAAAGCTAAGCGAGAGATCCTAGATTATCGCCGTACATGAACTGGGCATCGGCGAAATAACATCGAACCCGATCGGATTTTGCTCAAACAAGAAAACGACATCTTCAAGAATCTCTTCTCAATCGAAGGGGGAAACGGAGACGGGTCATTCGGATCTCACCTCGAAGACGTAATTAACGGTTGCCCACCAGCAATGGGAGGAGCTGAGGCCCTTTCGCTGGCTGGTGATCTTGGCCCGCGAAGAGATCTCGAGCGAAGCCTGAACTACAGAGGAACTACGAAGAAGAAGAAGAAGAAGAAGAAGAAGAAGCCCCAAGCTCGAGCTAAAGGCATCATCACCATCGAGCCTCGAATGGCAGTTTTGTAATTTTACGAACCAAAGATAATGCATTAAGGCGGTCATCATCAAACTCGCCAATTCCACCAAAAATCGGATGATTTTTAACAGCGCCTTCCTAAAAATTATTCTGTAGAAAATGTTAATATTTCATCAATTTTTTTTTATTTAAAATTTTCATTTTCGTTTTATCGATGCCCTTAACTTATGTTGGCGACTCAAATGTACTTGCCATTAGAACACCAAGGAGACCGACTAAGAGTAGGCTGAGTATTTTCTACGAGTTCTCTCTAGTGAGATTACGGCATGCAAATCCTTGGAATGGGCATTTTTTGACAAGACCTCAATGCGCTCTGGTCGGGACTATAATATGCTATAAGGTAAATAGATTGGGTGCGTTTGGAAAGGCTTTTGGGGAAAATCTTTGGGGAAATGTAAAGGTCATTGAGTTAAATGTGTTTTCCAAAATACAAATCGTGTTTGGTAAATTGTATTGTAAAAGTCCATTGCAAAATATATTTGAGTAAAATGGTGTTTGGAATAATTATATTTGCAAAAGGCTTTTGTTATTCATTAAAAAAAAAAAAAAGTTGGCCGGCTAAGAACAAGTAGTCGTCGGCGAGGAGCAGGCAGTTCGGCGAAGGGCAGGTAGTCTGATGCAAGCTGTATGGTAGAGGTAGGCGGTCTGATGGAGGGTTGCGCAACCCTTCGACGAGCGTCATGGCGACCAAATCTGGTGGCTGTGACCCTCGCCACAAAGTCGGCCAAGATCTGGTTGCCGCGACCCTTGCTGGAGGGTTACAGGACCCAGATTGTGCGGCCTCGTCGGAGGTCACGGTGCGTCGGGCAATCCTCCGACGAGGGTTGCCAGAGGTCGTGCGACCTCGCAGTGACTGGCGCAACCCAAATCTAGGTCGCCCCTGAGGTCGCGTGACCCAAAGCTGGGTCACAGCGACGAGACTCACGGGTGGTCACTAGGACTTATGAGCGGTCATCATGACTCGCTGGGGTCGCGCGACTGGCCGGTGACAGTCGCTACGACCTCAGCCGCGACCTCGCCGACCTCTCTAGCTCGTCTCTAATCAACCATGCCGCTGGAGAAGAAGATGAACAGTAGACATGAGGCTTTCGAGAATACTAAAAGTCCAAGGCAGCTTAGGATCTGCCTTGTGCTTTCAGCCTTATAAATGCCAGCTTTGCCTTAATGGGACTTACAAAGCAGTTTCCAAACACCTTTATTTTGGCCCAAAGGCTTTTAGCCCCCAAAGATACTTGGCAAAGTGATTCCCAAACATTGCCTAAACTTTCTGTTGGAACAAAAAGAATAATGGTAACTTTTGAAATTTGAAATGAGTTCATAATTGGAGGGAGAAATTGTTCTCAAAATGCTTTATGATGGGTTACCTGTCTACAATACTCACCTCCTATCTTTATATAAGGTTTCATTCGTTTAATAGAAAATAACTTTTGAGAAAACGTTTTTCAAATTTTCCGATGCTTGTTTCACAGAAAATAAACTATTGAAGGAAAATGTTTTTTGCTAATGAAAAAAATACCTTCAAAAGTGGAGAAAATATTTTCCATTTTTGAAAAATGGAAAATATTTTTCATAATTTCTTCTACCTCATATTATTTCGTGTAACATATTTTTGTTTTATTTTTATGTTTTCACGTTGCGGTGGAGGAAGGAGGAGGAAAAATGAGGAAGGAAAAGAAAGAGGAAAAAATAAAAAGGAAAAAATAATAAAAATGGGATATTTTTAAAAATTAAAATAATTAATAATTTAAAATATATATATATATATATAAATTAAAATTAAAATTTTTGGTCAATCAAAAATATTAAAATTCAATATTTTTTCCCAAAAAATCAAATTAGATAATGAATAATGAAAAATATTTTTGAAAATGTGATATTTTTTATGAAATGAATGGATTCTAATAGGAGAACTCCGCACACACATTAGATGAGCCACGGAGTCCTCGATCACTCCTTCCAGCGACATCAAATGAAGCAACAAAAAAGTCCACAAAGTTAATAAAAACACACAAAAGACCTACAATAAGTAAATGAAGACAAGCGACTGGAGAACTCTTCAATGATCTTTTCTAGCCTTCTTTGTCTTCATGCTGCTAAAGGCTTCCTTCATTAAATGATTGAAGCTTTTTTGTCTTCAGTCTTCTTCAAGTGCCTACCATAAATCATGCTTCACCGATTTGTTTTCATTATTCTTCTGACACCCACCGTGAATCAAGGCATTATTTGAAGAATACAAACAACCTCCCTTAAAATTGATTTTTGAATTCAATAACATCGAGCATCATCTTTAATTTTTTGAACAAATCCACCTTTAATGGTTTTGTCAAAATATTTACAATTTGATCTTTTGATATGTAGAAATTAAGCTCAATCTCATCATTTTTTTTTACTTGCTCTGATATAAAATGTTGAAACTTGGGCATCCTCTCCTACCCAATTCTAGCAACAACCTTATCGTGAGCTATTCTGTCGCTTCATTGCGTTCTTCAACCATCACCACCACTTTCACTGGACTTACACGAATGGCAAACGCTTGCCCAATTGAACAAGTTGCAAATCTCCAGTCACTTATGCTCTCCCCGACATGACATTTTGAGCCAAATGCACTCTTTTGGCAGCACTTTCTTTTACCTACTAAGCACTTTGTTTCGTTTGTTTTGTTACTTTTTCTTGGCATTTGAATTTGTGATGTTCGAATTGATTGCACTAAAAACACTTGACTTTTGATTGGTCACGTGTTTCATATTTTCCAGTAAAATTTAAATTTCCACCACTACCTCAGCATCCTCCCCTCGATTGCCTTGATAGCCTCCTTGACTTGATGGAGCGACCTGACTCTATAATGCTTGCTCAGGATTTAAATTAATGGACTTTTGATTCATTTTTTGCTCATGTGAGCTCAATGAACCCATCGATTGCTTCAATGTTAGGGTTGACACATCTTTTCCTTCCTCAATCCCTACGAAGATGTTGATACTTAAATTTTGGCGATCCAGTCATTTATTTATAGAAAAATTGGGGATCAATTTTTAAGTCCTAAAAAAAAAGGAAAAAAAATTGCATAGCATATAATTTTTAGTCATCAAAGCAAATGAAAGGAAAAATAAGGGAGGATCGATTTGATTGATTATGAATGGAAGGTGGAAATTCTGATTAGCCACTCTTGTTTTGGCAAATATTCAAATCTTAGTAAATGTGAAAGCAAATTCTCGGTCAGCGATCAAGAGCTAAGAAAGAAAGCTGGAAATTTAACAAAAAGGAAAGAAGCAAGGCATTCGAGGAAAAATCAAGCTGATCGCGAGATCACGTTCTAATTTACGGACCATGATTTAAGGCAATAGGAAGCTTGAAAATTTCCATGGAAGGGAGTGATCGGAACCACCATAAAAGAGAGGAGGAAGCGTGAGGCAGAATAAGTGAAAAGAGGGGCGACCGTGAGAGAATTCGTGAAAAAGAGGAAAAGCAACTCCTTTCTCTTGTCAAAGTCAACAAAGGCAGACTTCTTTTTCTCCGACAAACGAATAGAAGAAAAGAAAGAACAGGACAGCAAAGAAAGAGAAAATCAAGAGAAAGAAAGCAGCAGAGTACGGAGAGAGAGAGGGAGAGTGGACGTGACTCCGCTGTTCCCCCTCCTCGCCCCGATCGTCGCCGCTGCTGCCTCCCTCCTTCCGGCGAACCCGCGTCGCCGACGACGCAGTAACCAACCCCCCAGCTGCTGCCGTCGCCAAACCACAGCAGCAGCCCGCGCCTGCACCTCCAAAGCCGCGAGCACCAGCAGCGACCCGCAACTCCGCCCATCGCCGAGCGGCGCTCGCCTTCGCTGCCGCCCGACGCTCGCACCTCACATGCTGCCGCGCCTCCGCCCCGCTTCCGCCTGCACATCCGGCCGCCGCAGCTCACCACGTCGCCGACGCCGCAGCTCGCCACGCCACCGTCTCTGCCCGCCATCACCGCTGCCCCTCGAGTGCTACTCGCCACCGCACCAGCAGCCCGCGCCTCCGAGTCTCTGCCCGCCATCACATGCTTCATCCTCCAGTAACCTTTGGATTCTCATAATTCTAATGGATTCTTGGCACATCATTTGCAGCGACTATGCAAGTGTAGTCCTCTATTTATTTCAGGATTCTCAACAGTTCAAGCCAGTGAACTCTACTAGAAATACTCTGGTTCCAAGATCATCAATGCTTCAAGGATGATGGATTATAGGCCCATTGCTTGCTGCAATGTGGTGTGCAAGTCTACTATTAAGATTCTCGCTGATCCATTGAATATTGTCTTGTCTTCTCTCGTGAGTTTAACTCCATCAATGTGACTGACCAAAAATTAAAAAGTTAATCAATGTGCCTTCATTAAAGAAAGAAAAATTATTCCCCCGCTCTCTCTCTCATAATGGGAACATTATATCTCTTTCCTAGGTTTTTTATCAGATAATTTCTTAAGAAATAGGTCCATTCATACTGAGCATGACATTTAATAAGCAAGTACTTGTTTTTCATGGGTCCTCGAATGGGGATGCTTAAAAAATTTCCATCAATGGAAGAGGTCATACGATGAAGAGTGACAAGTTGTCATCTGACAACTCAATTCGCTGTTCTTATGAAGCACATACGCATGCACGCTTGTTTGATCTCTACTGTATTTATCACGCCATAAAAGATAAACCATAAGATAAATCTTCTACTGCATTAAATCATACCCCAGCGAAGACGTTCATATTTGCGAAGTCCAACTCTTATAATAAAACGGCCCAGTATGTGATGACGTCATATTTTAATATTGTCAACACTCAACACCTGTAGATTAATTGGTATATGGGCAGTCCAGAATACCCTTGCATTTCCAATGAGAAATTACAGCGACGTGTGTGAACATGGAAAAGGAGGTTTTGCGGAGAAATTTCTCTTGTCCTCTTTTCGCCGACACTGAACCGGATCTTCTCTTGGTATTATATGCCTTTTGACTGGTTCGAGTAAACCTGGACAGCTTTGACTGAAGAAAGGAAAGTGCCAGATCTCGGCTCACTATAAATTGGAGTTCTGAGGGTTCTGTTTTTGGATGTGGATCTAATTAAGCAGTCACGAGCACTCAGAGAAGCATCAAATGGCCGAGCTTGGGGTTGTGTCGGACGAAAAAAGGAGGTTGAGGAAGGGTGCTTGGAGTGCAGAGGAAGATGAAAAGCTCACTGCTTATATCAAGAGGCATGGCATTTGGACTTGGAGCCGAATGGCTGAACCAGCAGGTAACTCCACCTAGACATGATATACATCTGCATCACCCACCATCTATGTCTCTGTGATTCTAATTTCTCTTTTGGACTAAACTGGTGTATTTGTGATTGATTCAGGACTGAGGAGAAGTGGGAAAAGTTGCCGACTTCGGTGGATGAACTATCTGAGGCCCAACCTTAAGCATGGAAATTTCACCAAAGAAGAGGTGGAAACCATCATTAAGCTTCATGAAGTTCTGGGAAACAAGTAAGCAGATTCACTATAACAGATGCAGTGGATTAAGTTTATACAGCATCTCGATTTTCAATGAATTCCATCTCTTGACAAGTCTCTTCTTTGACAGATGGTCTGCAATCGCATCAAAACTCGTCGGAAGGACAGACAACGAAGTGAAGAATTACTGGAACACACGCTTGAAGAAGCGGTTCAAGGGAAAACCGATGCAAAAGCCTCGAAAATCCGAAGCTGCGAGGGTGTGTAACAGCGTTGACGCCAATCATGAAAGTTCATCTCAAGAGGAAGAGGGTAGGTCAACTCCAACTTCGACTCCAGTACAATTATCGAATCTTGGAGATTTTACTGGAAATCCGACATCAACCCCAGATAACTTCGGCGCATTGAGCTCTAATCAAGCCATCGGAGTCCATGGGGACAACGAAAAGTCCTTTGAGAACAATCTGTGTTCATCATATGTGGATGATAAATTCCAAAGCTATTTGTGGGCACAACACTTTTCTGTGGAAGATGCACACAGGGTACAAGATTTAAATGCTTTGTTCATCGACTCGACGACTACTATATTGTATCCTGGGTGGCCATTGGAGACAACATCTTCTTCTGCTTCCCTAGAAGATTTCACCTTTAATCTGTGGGAAAATTGATGACCATCCATTCATGCTTACAAGATGCCTAGTATTTTTGTCATAATGTTTTGAATACTAGTATTTGTCTGAACGTATAGAATGGTAGTTCATGCCCTAATAAAGTGGAGGAATTACGGATCTCTGCAAGGTTGTGGAGCTAGCTATGCAAGTTTATGTAATTGAGGATCGAGGCAGTCATTATTGTATAACAAAGGATGGTCTTCTGAGAGCTTCATGATATTAGATTTGGAAGGTTTAGAATGTAGACATTATTTCCACCATATAAAATTAGTATGTACGAGAGATTCAAAGGAAAATGGAAGGAAACCATCCCATGTTCATATATCTACTGGCTTAAAGAATTACAGCCAACTTAACAAGGTAAACTTTTTTCACCCAAAAAAAAAAAAAGGTAAACTTCCAAAATAGTGGGTGAAAGTTTACTCAATAGTCAATACTGATTTTGACAGTGAAATGTACATTCATTCACAACAACCCTTCCTTCAACTTTTACCGCATAGCATGGGATAAACTAACTTTCGACATGTGTAGCCCGTGCAATCGAAACTTCATACATACAAATGACACATTAGGGCCGTACTGAAAAGGATCTTGAAAAAGTTTACAACCTACAAATGAATTTGTCAGTTCAGGTCACATACTCGAGAACAAATGTCGCAACCTGGCCTTGAAACAGTGGCCTATTTAACTCGGATGGGCCAGCCGATTAGTGAACAAAACAGAACCCAAACCGGAGCTTAATTAAGCAAGATCAAGTTAATTAGATCATAAACGGGACTTTTGGGTTTTGCAGATCTGAACTCAGGCGGGTGTTGACCAGGAGGACTAAGAGAAAGTCCTGTTCAACTTCACCCGATAAATCGCAGAGCAACAAGTCATCGTCGGGCGGTCGCCATCACATATAGGACGTAAGAGAGGGGGCATCAGCGATGGTGAGTACTGGACCCGCCCGGAAACTTCAGTGTAGAGCTCGCTAGACCCCTAGACCCCTAAGCAAACAGTTTCTATGTCGTGATGTGCATGGGACTTTGCTCTAGGGTTTCTCACGTGCATTTTGTCCTCAGATTATTATTGATCTTGCTGGGCGTCGACTCGATTCTCGGTATGTATTGTCTCCGGTCAACGCGGAAACGAAACACGCTGGGATTGGAGATTTTTCTCAAAAACAGAAATATAAGTTAAAAAATTTAATGTATTCAAAGATGTATTGAAGAAATAAGAACCATTTATTTAATCTATCATTGAGCATAACCCAGCAACATTATTTTTTCAGTGAGCAAGAGAAGATCATTAATACGCTGGGAGTTTAGCAACAAAGAATTATGTAATTATATCCGAAAAATGGTGTATCGATTAGTAAATTTTAGTACTGGGGTACGATCTCTTATTACAAATGAGACAATGAAATTACTCCAATTCTTTTTTTTTTATTATCTCAAGAATGGAATCAAGTCTTCAAGAGTCACGATGGCGTGAACCGAGGGCTTGATGACTTGAACCCAACACCGCGTCCTGTTTTCAAAAGACTTTAATCTCCAATATGTTTTTCCACAAGCAATGGAAATCCTCCTAATTATAATGAGTAGACTTGGATCCCTTGTTCTTGAACTTATCGAGTTAGTTTGGGCTCTCCATCCACAATTTCAATTTAAATAAATTCCAAATCCGTTTCAAATCTGCTTCTGATAAATGTTAACTTAACTTATGTAATTGTGGCTAATCTCGCTTAAAATCAGCCAACTGGCAACTTTTGACAACCTAAGTTATGTTGCAGTTCTGCCAAGTTTGCATGACGTGAGACATCCTCAATTTGCATTTAAGCTATTGTTAATGATGTCGACATTTTATTAGCGCTCAAGAAATATACAAAAAAAAAAGAGAGTAAATTTATTACCATGTGATACACGTAGTTCACGAAGTCAAAACAGCGAAGAGATGATAAGGTTAGGGCAATCTCTATCACTAATTTAATTGAAGAAAAAGACATCGAAATAGACCTTTCTGTATAAAACTTCGTCCAGGCTGGTGATGCTTAACTAAGACTAAGCTTCAAGGTTTGATGTGAAATTAACTCTTTGATTAAAATTCATATTAGACGGTGTATTAGTGGGGACAATCTTTCTTAAGTTTAGATGAAGTGTTCATCTTAATATTAATATTATAGTCGAATGCGAATTTAGCAAACACGTTTTCAGTTTTAGTTCAAGCTAAAAATTCTCACATTGGACGCAAGTGATGGCACCAGCAATGACGCGTCTAATGCATAATGAAATCCAAGGACTTTATCTCTTTCGTTCCTTTTCTAAATTTTCTGAAATTTGCAGTCTCTTTCACTAGAAACTTCATTACAGATGGGATCATGAGGAATCATACTAAATCATTATTATAATGTTGCCAGCTAATTCTGAATATGTGTGGGGTCTGTAGAATCGATTCCTCGTCTTCTTTGCCATCATGTGCATGAAATGTCCTCGTTCCTCTAGAAATTTCACCACACTCGACGACACATGTTCATACATGTCCTTCTTTCCGACCAAGGCCGGCCAATGCGGACCCATGTGAAGCCTAGGAAGAATTGTCGAACAAAATTTTAGTATTCTTGCCAATAAATTCAGCTGAATTCGTTTTCAAACCCATCTCATCACCCTAAAATTACCAAAAAAGACTTAAACCTATTGTAATTGTGCTGATTCAGTTTTAAACTTATTTTTTTGGCCAATTGAATCCTAAATCTTTTGCAATTGTGCTAATTCAGTTATTCCAACCAAATTTGGCAGCCCGCGGTAAATTGGACATCGCTTGGGCTGGCGACAATATTTTAATATTATATATATATTTTTGATATTTTTAATTGATTTTTAATCTTTTTTTCCCTTTCTTTTCTCTCTTTTTGTTTTTTGCTCTCCTCCCTCCTTCTTCCGGTGATCGACTAGAGGGGAGGGTCAATCGTTGGACTAAGGCAGCTAGCCCGGCTTGATTGGGGTGAGCTCGCCTCACCGTCGTCGGGTGAGGGCCGCCCCAACCACCGGTGAGGCAAGCCCTCGCTAGATCGGGTGAGGGTGGGCCCCCTCGCCGTATCCACTGGTGAGGGATTGGTGAGCTCGCCCTCACCTAGTTTGAGCGAGCCCTCGCTTGCAACCCGTCCACGCACGTTTTTTGATCCGTTGCGGCCGTGCTCACTTATGTCTGGATGTCTGGATGTCGTTGATCTTGGCTATTCATCAAGGCCTTCTCTCTCAGCCATGTGTCCATGGTCGCCACCGAGTCGGCGAGCCGGCTCTTCGCCTCCTCCAGCGGCCTCATGCAGTCCCGAGAGCGCCTTTGGAGTGTGCGTCGTTCGAGCTCTTGACTAGGTCCTGCATGAACATGGAAGCGCTAGACACCTCGTTGACACACCCGCAGGGAGAGCTTGAAGATGGCTTATGGATCGGGCTCGACGGAGCTGTTGAGGAAGAATATGCTCGCTAAGCACGAGTCCTAATGCTGGGTCACGTTGTAGACTGCCTGGATTGACTGGGCCGAGCTAGATTTGAGAGACTGCCACTTCGATTCCTCGGTGTTCGACTTTCGAATGAGGGCTTCGACAAGGAGGCCCATGGTCATGGTCAGTAGAACCATCAACGAGACGGTGAAGGCGACTGTCGGAGGTCTCTTGGTGGCTTTGTGGTGCTGTGGGATCGGAGCTTCGGGGTTGTTTAGTTTGCTAGGAGGGCAAGGAAAAAAAAAGAAAAGATTAAAATAAAACTTTGAAAAAATAAAATAATTTTGAAATATTGTCGTAGGTGCCGGTTGGTCAAAACATCAGCGCCGACTAGCCAAATTTGGTCAGAAGGATTGAATTGACACAATTGCAAAATGTTTATGACTTGATTGACTAAAAAAATAAGTTTAGGATTAAATTGTTACAATTATAATAGATTTAAGACTTTTTGTTAATTTTTCCATCTTATTATCTCATTATGTTCATAGAAATCATTCCATGTCCTTGACATTGATATGGAAAAGGGTATGATTTAGGTTTCGTGATGAACGTGGGAAGGTCGAGTTTCTGACATTGGGACGTGGAAATTTCCTATCTTTCGATAAAGGGACCCAAAAGTCAAAGAGCTTACGAAGTTGATGTACGGCGTGGGGTCGCTTTGCTTCCCAATTTCTTTGTCTCTTTCTTTTGAACAAAGGCAACTTTCTTCGGAAAATAGGAGATTATGAAACATAATTGCAAGTTGCTTTTTGTTATATGGTCCTTCCTAGTGATTAATCTATTGCTTCTGAGCACGTGGATGACGCAGGCAGTGTTATTGGATTACTTGCCCGTGGACAACGTCATCTCTCCAAAAACCGTGCACACTTCGACCATTTTTTATATTATTTTATCAGGTCAAAGTCGTAATACACGCACGTTTCATTAGGGGTTATTTTAATCGATATCGCTAGGTTTTATCCCAGTATTATATTGATTAGGATTGTGCATGGGCCGGTCTGTGCAAGCTCTTGAACAAATTTTGGCCCGGCCTAAGACGTTTTGGATGAAGCTCTAGCCCCGATCATTTACTTTTATACTAATGATCTCTATCTCTGTAGCTTTTGAATGATATTGGGTAAATATTTAGAACAAGAATGACGTATTTGCAATATTAATTTGCGGTCTATTGCATTACTTAATATATCGATTATATTTAGTAATCTTAGTGTGCCTTGTAAATATTTATTTTTTTCTTAACCATGGGAAAGGTTCTTCATAGACTAGATTGTAGTTAATCTCTACTGGGGTAATTATATCCCGACGAATGTAAAGAGGATATAACTATCAAAGCGCACACGTTCGTGTCTTGGAAATTATAACTTAATGTGATTCATTACATGATCATACTAAAGCTGCTAATAAGACATCTGATTGCATTACTTAATGTAGCATATTAGCAAAGGTTGCCACTGCATAGTTCTTAAAAACTTCTTTATAACACTTTAGACCACAAATAGTTCTTATTTCAATGGTTGACGGCGTCTCTTGACTTGACCGGGTGAGGGCCAGCAATCCTAGCCGTTAGTTGGCTAGGGTCCTTGGCCAAGGCCTGACAACCCTGGCAGACCTTACCCCCACCGTCGTCGGCTCTTCCCGCTAATGGTGGGAAGGCAGCGGCGAGTGCTTGCATAGCCCTCACCATTCTGCCAACCTCCTTTTTATTTATTTATTTTAATAATTTAGTTTTAAATTTAATTTAATTAATATTTATATTAAAATTCAAATTTAAGGTTGACTTAGCTCTCCGACAAGTCAAGGAAAATATATTAATAAAAAATTGACACCTAAGATTTCCGACCAGAGTCGCCGGAATTGACACTCAAGTGTCCTAATTTAAAAAAAAAAAGGTGATAGTTAAATGTACATTTCGTAACTTATGTCACTTAAGTGTCCCCTTTGCCAAGTTTTGGCACTTGCGTTGGTCTTTTGCTGGCTAGTTTGGGGAATGAAAGTTAGTATAAGGGATTCAAACCGTGCTGAAGGGTTTGGGGGAAATTGAGAAGCCTCTAACTCTTATATTGTCTCGTTTTCTTTGATTGTTTACAAATGTAGTTCTGCTCACTCGTGATTCTCTTGATCTAAGGCTCCCATTGATTATTGTAATCTGTAAATTGAGAAAAAAAATACGCCAGTGGGAATCCCCTGACAAAAGTGTACAATTGTGTAAGCAGTGTTTGTGTATTGATAGAGTGATCAATCAACTTTGGGGGTAGAAACAGTACTTGTTAGGTTGTAAGAGATTACCAATGGATCCAAGCCTTATTGGTGACCGTTTGTTTGAGTTGTCTGTCCACAATTTCAATCTAAACACCAAATGCATTACAAATTTTCTTTTCATATTTCTATTAGCCAATTGGCAACTTATGACAACCTATATTATTTTTCATTGGACGATTTTGCCAAATTTGCATGACATGAGACATCCTCAATTTACACACAAACTATTTTTAATAATGTCGACATTTTAGTAGCATCTCAAAATTATACAAAAGATAGAAAAATTTATTAACACATGACGCACGTAGTTCACAAAGTTAAAACAACAAAGAGATGATAATTTTAGGGCAATCTCTATCAGTGAATTATATGAAGAAAAGACCTTGAAAAGGACCTCCCTGTACAAGCAATTCCGTGGAGGTTAAGTGAGTCTCCATGGAAGCTGGGAATACAGCTACAGTCAAGGCCTGTAATCCTTAAATTAAGAACAAGCTTCGTCAAAACGTGAAATTTCACGTGATACCAATTGGTATGATTAAAATTCATAAAAGATGGTTGTTGACACCCAAAATTATCCTCGCAACCACGTGCCGATCATGAGTATTGGGTGAAACGCTCCGTTTTGGTTACAAAGTTAAGGGTAAAACAACTTGCGTGGAGGCTACTTAAGCTGAGCCTCGACGGAATTCTAGAAGCCAACTCTAGAGTCAATGGCTAGATAATTGATTGCCACATGTCAGACTACAGGGGTAGTTCACCAAATTTAAAGATAAAGCGAAATTAGCACTAGAACTCGAGCGAGAATAACTGCTGCGAGAAATGCGCATAAAAATAAGGAGTAGTTATTTGCTTGATAAGCAAGTTGCACAAGCATTGTTGACGGATCAGGAAGCGGTTGTTAAAGGATAAGGTCGTTAAGAGGAAATAGAAAAGGTGGAGAATGTGAATAGTAATGCCCAAAGAAGAGCAACCAACTGAGGAACATCAGTCCACGCTATAGGTACCACAATCCTCCCATTGAAGAACCCTCCGATCAACACAACAACTATCTTTACTTTATATTTACTTTATCGCATTTTACCTATAGCTTTTAAGATTCTCATTGTTGATTAAATTCCGGCATGCATTTCTATTCGGTTTAGCATAATCGATTAGATTCCGGTGTTGTTCCACAAGCTCAGTGTCGTTGATTAAATTTCGACGCTGTGTTTCCTATTTATGGGTATTGCTGTTGATTAGATTCCAGCCTTACACATAAAACAAGCTATGCCGTAGATTAAATTCTGGCATAGTTTGAGTTTGAAGCATAGACTATCTAGAACTAGTGTCTAGATTGTATCATTGATTAAGTTCTGGTATAGTCTATATTCAGGAGTAGTGAGTCGAGCCATTCAAGTCTCAGTTATTGGAGTTGTATTTGACATTCTCTATCTAAACTCAACACATAATTTGAGTCTCCTACAATAAAATCAAAACGTAATGTTTGGTGAAAGATTTTCACGGGAATCAAAACCGGTGAAACAATGGTACTTAATAAAAATATGAATTTTGCAAACATGTTTCCGTTTTCATTACGATGGAAAGTTCTAACTTACACGAATTGAACATATTTTGAGAGAAAATGAAAACTAAAAACAGGAAAGATTTTTTTATTTTTTATTTTATTTTCATTAATGAAAACTGAAAGTATGGTCATGAACCAAACGGCCCTAGTTACACAATATAATATTCTAGATCTATCCATAAAAACCCTAATTTAAGTGTTTATTATCTAGGATCAATTTAAATTTAGGTGTCCTCTTCAACTGGATCAAAGCAACGAGTCCCCATCACAATCGCACAACGGACGTAATTGATCGCACCAGCAATGACGCGTCTAATGAAAACCCTAATTTTCCACCTTCCTAAAAGTTCTTTGTTTGGAATAAATTACCATGACTATGGCGTCTCTTTCGTTCTTTCTTAATTTGCAGGTCTCTTTCATTTGGACACTTCATTAGGGATGGGATCGTAATTGACCACAACTCAATCGATTTTTATGATATTTCCAGCTAATTATACGTGTTCATCGTTTTCTTTGTCGTTATGTGCATGAAATGTGCTTTAGTCCTCTAGAATTTCACATACTAGACGACAGTACCAGTTCCTAGATACTGTAGGGCCCTGGAATTAGTTCTTAATATAATCTCTCCGACCAAAGACCCGTCAATGCGGACCAATGTGAAGCCCGGGAAAAACTGTTGAAGAAAACTTTAGTAGTCTTGCTAATAAATTCAGCTAAATTCGTTTTTCAAACCAAATCTTATGTCTAATTATGTTCATAGAGATTATTCCACATCTTAAGTATTTATATGCAAATGAGACTGTTTGTGGTTCGTGATGAACGTGGGAATGTCAAGTCTTTGCCGGTGGGACACAAGAATTTTCCTTTCTGATTATAAGTAAAATATTAGTCAAATGGATTTCAAACTTGAGGTACGGTGGGTTTGCCTTGTTGCGCAATTTCTTTGTTTTTTGAACAAAGGCAAGGACTTTCTTCCGCGAATGGAGGTAGGTCCGTCAAACCCAAGATTCCTAGTTGCTTTTATCATATGGTCCTAGTGATTAATCTATTGCTGCGCTGACCTCACGGATGACATAGGCAGCTTTGGATTAGTTGCCTGTGGACAGCACCATCATTTCAGCACTTGGATAATTTTCTTATGAGGTGAAAGCCCTAATATTCGCATGTTTTGTTAGGGATTATTTTATTGATATCACTAGATTTTATCCTAGTATCATATCTTAGGGCCATGCACGGGCCGGTCTAGGCGGGCTTTTGAATGAAGCTTTAGCCTGGATTATTTACTTTTGTAATAAACATCTTTATCTCAGTAAATGATGCTGGGTAAATCTAGAATAACACCGTGTATTTTCAAATTTTCATTTGCAGCCTCCTACATCCTTAGTATGTCGATTTTATTTAGTAATCGTAGCTTACCTAGTATTTCTTTATTATTTCTTAAGCATGCGTAGAGGTTCTTGATATATTAGGCTATAGTTAATCTCTGTCGAAGTGATTGTGTACCCCGATAAATGCAAATTGGATATAACTACCAAAGCACACATATCCATGCTCTTGGAATTTATAACTTGATATGATTTATTACAGTCATACTGAAGCTGCTAATAAGAGATACGGTTGCATTACTTGATGTAGCTTAGTAGTAAAAGTGGCCGGTGCGTAGTTCTCAAAAACTTCTTTATAACACTTTACACCACAATTAGTTCTTAATTGAGTGGTTAGTTGGTTCTCGTTTCAACTATCCTTTTTGGTGTGTTGACACAAAGAATCATTTATTTATCTTTTAGTGGAATATTTAAACCCCTTCCCCTTCATAGCAATAATAGTTCTTGTCGTATCATGGCTTGGATATAAAATGCCCCACTTGATGAAAATTTGGAGCCTCCGAGGCATTACTTTTTAATGCAGAAGTCCAAAAACCAATTCTTCTTGCGTATTTATGGGCGGAATACGCACGTTTCTTATATCCACAGTTTTTCCACAGTTTTTCAATGATCTCTACAATAATAAGGTTAATGGCGGGACGTTCTTTGTCATGATCACATCTTGTTGGAGATATGCGAGGATCATGTGGAGATGCAAGGATCAAGCTGAAGATTGTCATCGATCAAATTCAAGATTACAGGAGATTATATTTGATTAATTATGTCAATCTGCGATTGGATTGGATTTGATTTGATGTATCTTCTCCTTCTTTTCCTTAGTTAGATATTTAATGTATCATAAATAGGGACTCATACAAAATAAATGATACACATAAGAATACAAAATTACAAGTTGTCTCTCATTCTTGGCCCATTTTTCCAACTCTGACACATCTGAACAAACCGGAAATTTCGTTTTTCTCCGTCTCTGCTCCTTCTGATTAGGATAGTCGTAGTCGGGGGCCTGGGACGATTCGCTAGTTAAACTACAGGTTGGTTCTCTCCATATAGAATATCGATGGAGAACAATAGCGGATAATCATTGATCAGATAGGCGGTTGCGCATGGGGTTTTACATATCTTTATATGATCCATATGCCTAAGAAGATGACTAGTCAAATTTTACTGGTTAAATAATGCCTATAGCTGCACGTGTGAGGATGTATTTGTGTTGGATTAAGTGACGTGCACGAAGCAATTGAATTATAACTAAACAAAAGTTTAACCTTTTGACAGAACGTGGATTTAAGTGAATATGTTAATGAGCTTACTCGTGTTCCATCTTGTTGATCTCCTCATCATCTATAAAAATAGATGAAAGGAGGGTCTCGATGTTTCTTCTAACATCAATCCCAACATTGTTGACCAACATGGGTAATGATTTGATTTGTTTTTTCTTTTACCACATTGCGTGATTGCAGATTCATTGGGGGTAATGTGCTCGACATGGCACACTTTGGTGGCAGACTAAGATGGCGGTCTCCCATCCTCTAAACCATCCCGAGCCTCAAAGGTTCTTGATCGGTAGAACACCTGATTACTGGAGTCGTTGGTATTGGATCGTGAAGTCCAGACACGCTTCAAGTAGTTTGGCAAGACATTCCATTTTCCCACTGTGATTTACGTGGATTTTGGCAAAGTTGTCGTTGGAAACTCAATGGTTTTCTGTTCTATCTTCATTTTTAGTGATTGAAGTTTGATTGAGGATGATAAATACCAATAGAACTGTTAAATATGACTTTACATAAAAATGAATGGATTCTAATAAACCTTGAAGACTCAAGGACTTTGCAAATTTTGAATTACTAAATAATACGGCAACAGTAGATCAGAAATAAGTAAGGAAATTGCATGAAACTTTATAGAATTAAAAAAGAAAAGAAAAGAGGTTACATTCTTGGAATATATGCTCGCTCGATAATTGAACTGAACATAAATTGCTTAATGGAGGTGACTGGAGTGCGTAAAGAAGGTAAAAAGCTTGCAGCCTATGACTATAAATCTTTTATAAACAAATAAGAGTGCTGGATTTAGGGCACCTAATCTTATTCAAAATTCATATACAAACTTCGCTAAAATCTAATAGAAATCGATCATGAGGTTAATCTTTCCGTCTACATATCAATAAAGTCAAAATCTAATATGCACTTTGTGATTCTTTGTGTCTCAATTGATCGTCCTTGATTGATGCCTAAATTGACTGTGTATTTAAAATGGGCCATTCTAATTTTCGTTTTGATCTTTCTTTGCAAGAATCTCAAATTGTTTTGACTTGTGCACTACTCTATGAATGATTTGCAACCCCTCTAGACTCCCAAGCTATGGTTATCGTTCAGTCGATGGATACTTCTTGTCTCAATTTTTAACTATTGTGCATGCTTTGAATCAGTTGCTCAATGTTGCGTATCATGGACTTCGCTTAAACTTTGCCTATTAGAAACTCATGATCAATAAGCTCACTAAACATTTTATCAATGGGCCTTATGGGTCAACTACATTGTCATTGCCTTTATGTTTGATGAGCTTGTCAAGCATTCCATCGATCGCCCTTATGAGTTTAGTGTATTATGACTGCCTGATTTTCAGTACAAATTCTTGGCTTGGAGTCAAACATTTATTTACTAATTTTGTGTTGCCAACCCTTGTTTGAATTAGCTACTGATATTTATTTGTTTTTTTTTTTTTCTAATTATCAACTTCTATCATCTCTAACAATTTTTATTTTTTATTTTTTATTGTTTACGTACTTCTATTTAACTTTCTCACGATAGCTTAGATATAACAATGGTTATATCAAATTATCAACCTCTATTTATTTGAATAACAAGTTTTCTTGGATTAAATACCAACTAGTTTTGGGTATCAACTATCATTTGAGGTGGGCAACAACATTTGTTTGTTTCGTCTAAAATTTAGAACTTTCTTGTTAAGTTTTCATTTTTATTGCCTTGCCAATCTACTTTTTAAATTTACCAACTCTTTGTAGAAATTACCAGAGTGATTAATCGCCAGCTTTTCTTCAACTAATTTACCAATAATTTGACATTAGCAACTGTTATGCCAACATCTATTTTCTTTAATTATTGTCTTCACTTTATCTTTGACAAAAGCAAATCTCTAATCTTTTACCAACTATTGCATATAATTATCAACATAATTTTTTATGAGACTTACCAACTTCTCTCTGATTAAATTATTAATGAGTATTGTGTTACAAACTCTCATTTGAGTTATTTATCAATTTTTTCCGATTATGTTTCAAGAAAGTTTTGTTTATAATTCTACATTGGTAGGTACTCAAATGAGAGTTTGTAACCTAAAACTTCTTGGTAATTTAATATTTGACAAAAGTTAGTAATTCATTCTACTCTAGGTTTGTTCTTTCATATAAGAAATAGTAAATTTGAATCATTTGTTATGTAAATAAAAGAATTTATAACCTATCATGGTGGGAAGTTAGCCCCCTTTCAATGCACTCAAATTACACATACAAATTCGATCCTTATCCCTAAATCCATCCGGTGATATTGGAGTCCAAGCATCATTATATATCATAGACATCTTTATTTAGTCATAAATTCAATTGTGGCATCTGTGGACTATACCTTTGAGATGGAGTATTCATCGCTCAACTATATGGTTATAAGATTCCTATCTACTGGAATATGTACAAAGACGTGGCCCCTACAAATTCAAACTAGAGAGCCAATGACCATAGGAAAGACAAGCACGGACATAAATTATGCCGTGGGGCCAGTTTACACATGATCCCTTTTGAGGGTGCTCAAGATGCATGAACGGATCCACTTTCCAGGAAGAGTCCATGCCCCTTTCCTCGAAATTATCGAACTTAGAAAATTTCAGGCCAGGACATTGAATATTATGGTCTCTGCATACACGTGCCAGATATGGAAGAGTCAGAGGAGGGCCACCATGTATTTATAAGCACCTCGAAGAGCGAGCTGCATTATTCAGGCCAAGAAGAGACTCTGAAAACAGCATTTTTATCAGGTCTCTGAACTGATCAGCATCGATCAACACAATGGCCAGGTATCCGAGGAATGACAAAAGCAACAATAAGACAGCGGTTAAAAAGGGTGCTTGGAGTACCGAAGAAGATAAAAAACTAGTGGCTTATATCAAGAGATATGGCATTTGGAACTGGGCTCACATGGCCAAACCTGCTGGTCTGTGATGCATAATTCATGTTCTCGTTTGCTTCCCTTCATATGTGTCTGGTCTTTCTGATTTTTGTGGGAATATGTTCGACTAACCCTACTCTTGAATCATCATATGCGTTAATTCCCAGGTTTGGCAAGAACTGGCAAAAGTTGCCGTCTCCGTTGGATGAACTATCTGAGGCCCAACATCAAGCATGGAAACATCACCAAAGAAGAGGAGGAGACCATCATTGCGCTGCACCGAGTTTTTGGAAATCGGTAATTAATTACACTTTAATTGAAAGCAAAGTTACGATCTTAATTAAAAGCGCAAGCTAATTGATTGCCTTTTACTGATGAAAATGTCTTATATTTCTTTGTTTCAGTTGGGCCGCGATTGCAGCTAGGCTTCCGGGAAGAACGGACAACGGAATAAAGAACTACTGGAATACTCGTTTGAGGAAACGGGTCTCCGAGGAGATGTTCAGTTTGCAGAACACATGCAATGATGTTGATCTCCATACTGATGGAAAGGACATCTCATTCCATCCCTTGAATGATAGTCCAAATGCAACAAACCTTGGACTTGACTATCAAATCCCTACCACAAATGCAGATAACTCTTGTCCTTCCGTTGGAGTCCATGATGAGAAACCATGGAGCTATGATAGGTGCGCATTAGAAGAATATGAAAATGGTGAAGGAGAAAGCTTATGGAAGCAAGTTCTTGCAGTGGAAGATTTTTACATAGAAGAAGATTTCAAGCGTATGTGCGCCGACTCAGGAACTAATAATGCCCCTTCTTACGGTTGCACGCAACCTGAGCCTACATACTTTGCTAGTTGCTATGATGATTTTGTCCTAGATTTGTGGGGGGAATCATGATGATTGTAGTTAAATTAATCTTGATCTCGGGGATGGACTGCAAAAGTATGGTTTAGGTTAATGCAAAGTTTCTGAAGGTGATAAATGTTATGCAGCTATGAAAACCCCAAATCGTGAAATAGCATGTTCATCTGCCATATGAATGTTTTTGGACGAATGAGATGATTTAACAACAGATTTGGTGATGTACTTATGCTCGTAGATCTTCTTCTCTATTATTCATTTTGCTTTGCTGTCCCTTTCCTGTATTTTGATCTTTATCTTGTGAATTATTTCCACGGTACATCATCATCAGCATTTCTCCTTTCTGAAAACTCTCTCTCTCTCTCTCTCTCTCTCTCTCTTTCTCTCTCTAGGCTAGAGTGGCAGAATAAAGTAAAGCCATCGAGTACTCTGAAATAGTAGCATCACGAGTTTGGGCCATGTTCAAAAGCAGTGCTGTCTTCTCGAAAAGAGAATGATTCTTCACAAACTTGAGAAATTGAGGAAGTTAGTAAAAGGTTTATAAAATAACCTGATGCTATTCCCATAAATGGATCACATCATCACACATTCGAAAACATCTGGAACAAGTAAACGGGTCTAGTGGGAGTGCCAATGTAATTTCAATAATGAACATAAGGGGCGCCGCTGTATTTATGCTAATAAGATTTATTTGCCTAAGTCTTCTTCTCGGAAGAGGCAGAAGGCCCTACTTCCACCTTTTCCCTTCGTTTTATGGAACCCTTGAATGTGTGCCCCGTGTTCATTAAACCCTAACCTTATAATCTGTCTCCTCCTCAATCTGCCTTGCCAAGCCAAGAAAACCGTGTCATGTTTCAAGGACAATACCCCTCTCAAAATGTTTGTATTATTGGGAGGGTGAATTAGAAGTCTGATACCATCTTCCATGCTCAGACCAACTAAAATATATTAATATCTCCGATCTCTTTCTCCAAAATTGAATCAAGGAGGTTCCCAATTCACCAAACACATCGACTTGGATACCATTTGTTTGGGGGAAAAAGCCACCAAAAATTCCAAACTTTGCCAAAGTGACAAATTTACTCAATTTTTTTTTTTTGGTGATATGAAAAACCCCAAACTTTGCAAATTGTGACACATTTACTCCATTAAGGGCATTTTCGTCTTATTTTTTTCTGATTTATTTTTTATTTTTTATTAAATTTTTTTTTTCTTCTCTCTTCCCTCCACCGGCCATGGCGGAGCCCTCGCCCGACGCCGGTGAGGGCGGCCCTCGCCGGACGCTTGCGGAGGGAAGAAAAAACAAATAAAAAAAACAAAAAAAGTTTTTTAAAAAGTAAAAAGACCAAAATGCCCCTATGATTTGGGGTAAATGTGTCGCACAAATGAAAGTTCAGGGTTTTTTGTGTCACAAATAAAAGTTTGGGGTAAATGTGTCACGGTTAGCAAACTTTAGGGTTTTTCATGTTATAAAAAAAAGTTTGGGATAAATTTGTCACTTTGGGCAAATTTTGGGTTTTTTGTGGCTTTTTCCCTTTGTTTGGAGTGTTCATCAAAAGCCTGATATCATTATCTAGGAAGATCACCAAAAAGGAGCCTAAGCCTAAGCCTGTAAACATATCCAATAAGATTCACTATACTCAAAAACTTAAATCAATGAGTCATGCACTGACTAAGATGTAATAAGTACTCCAAATCACATTATTCTCTAACAAAAATTTTTCTTAAACTACTCACATGTGCATTTAAACATGTATCACATTTGATTGGACAACACAAACTATGGACTCTTCCACACTTTTTAATAGGAGGGCATAATTCCATTGCTCTGTGCTGATAAATTGATTGATGGTTGCAATTAAATTGCTTACATCATAGTAATGGAGTGGATTTTTTTTGCTGTATTATAAACACAGAAAATAATCAAAATACTGAATTTATTATTATTATCATCTTAAAAAGAACTTCACTATTTTGTGTCTGGAACCTAGTTTGTATAAGAAAATAGCAACGGGCTTCAGGTTGTCATTTTATTAGGCAATATCATATCATATGAGCAAAAGAGGAAAAAAGTCCAAAAAGCCCTAAATCTATTGCACTTTTGCCAATTTAGTCTTAAACCTTTTAATTTTACCAATAAATCCAAAAGTTTTTCACAATTTGCCAATTGAGTCCATGTGGCCAATTTTGGTCCGAAATCGTTGATTTAAACACTAGCTATCATACGTGATATGACTGACACTGACATGGATAATTTTCAATAATATTTTGATATTTTATTAATTCTTTAATATTTTTCTTTTCTTTTCTTTTTTCTTTTTTTGGTTCAAAGGTTTGGCAGCTTGGCCAAGGGCCTACGACCTTTGCCAACCACTAATCAAGGACTGGCAACCCCCGTCGGCCCTTTGGCTAATGTGACATCCTGATTTTTTTCCAATTTTGTTTTCAATAGAATGAGTTGGGCATTTCATCTGCGCGCATATAGTTCTTTTCTCTGAGTTGGCTACTCACGAGAATACTAGTCTATCAGGTGAAGTCGTTAAGGGATTCTAATGCATCAGACTCGAGAATTTGACCACGAAACGACTTTTTGACCGAGTTAATCTGTAAGGGTCATTACGTGTGACATCCTGATTTTCCAATTCTATTTTCAGTAAATTGAGATGGGCATTTCATCTTTGCACATATTGTTCTTTTCCTTGAGTTGGCCATTCATGTGACAGGTGAAGCCGGTAAGAGATTCTAGTGCATCAGACTTGAGAATTTGATCAGGAAGCGACCTTTCGACCGAGCTAATCTGCAAGGGTCATTATGGCACAATTAAAAAATCGATTAGAAACCGGAGATAGGTCGGCTCGACAGAAGCATGTCATCGAGTGTTGGTGATTCCACTAGATCACACTATTCTTGTTGGTTGGCACTGGACCGACTTTTTTGTCAATTGGGTCCCTTGTGTCCGTATTTGAAACCTTGAGATTACCATGACAACCGAGAGTCGCCAATGTGTCAAAGATGTACATTGTGGCTTGAATTGATCAACCACAGGTCAAATGCACGAAAATTTCTAAAAGCTACCCAATAGGTCAGGATGTGCTAATATCGTGTTAGAGTGAAATTAACCGTGAAATTTTGACTGAATTAAGAAATTGGAAGTCCTAAGGTATCACATATCTTATGAGGAACATTGATTAATTTTATGGATTTTAATTGAGCTCAATTGGAAGAGAATTGATTGGAATTGAGGACTTTAAGGTACAAGATTTTATGCCCCGGCAGAAAATGGAATTGAACCTATTGGAGTAAGGTTGTGGGAGGTTGGAGTTAGTGGATTGTGACATTACAAGTGATGTCATGGGATGGGGCAAGAAGGGCTAGGATGGTGACACTTGGAGGGTGGAGATTGAATCTCCAAAAGGGCCAATCACACTTCATCTTCAAGCTTGGGAAGAGAGAGAGAGAGAGGAAGGGGAGAAACCGGTTGTGCGTGACCGACCAGCCCGACGCCCAGCTCGTCCGCCGCTCGTCGCCGTCGCCGGAGCCGTCGCGGTCATCGCCCATTCGCGTGCGAAGGTCTGCGCGTCGCTTCGCCGGCCAGCTCGCCGCTCACCGCCTTCGTCCGCACATAGCCCGCGCCCGGCTCGTCCGGGCGCGCCCGTCATCGCCGAGCCACCACGAGCCGCCGTCCAACTCACCGGAGCCCGTGCCGGCCGTGCCCCCTCCGCGGGAACCACCCTTCTTGGCCCCAAGTTAGCAACTGGTTTTTGTGAGTATTTCAGCTTGGTTAAGGCCCGTTTTGGCCGGCTTCTCGACCCCGGGTGCTCTGCCCGCCTTGAGGAAAGTTAATCCTCGCGTCGATCCCGTCGTTTTGGTTCGCTCGGCTCGCTAATCGGGTGAGTTTAACTCACTAAAACTTATTTAGAGGGTTAATGATGCCATAAGTGTGCTTAGTTAAAGTGGTTAGTAAGTTTAGGTGGTTAGTTAGTTTAATTGGTTGGTGATTAGATTAAGGTGTTTAATTAAGTTAAAGTGTGTTTAGTTTAAAGTTAAGTAAGTTTATTTTAATATAAGCCTTGATGTGACATAATATGTTTTATTTTTGATTTATTTAAATGTTTCGAAATTCTAGAGAATTTAATAATATATTATATTCCGAAAATCATTAAAATATTATTATTTATTAAAAAAAATTCGAAAAATCATTTTTGACCTCAATTGCTTAGAATTTCGTGCTAATTGTTGTTGTGCATTTAGAATTTGAATTTGATGAATGGATGTGGCAAATTGAGTGTTAATTGTGATAAATAGGGATTTTATTCATAAAAACCCAAGTGTTGGATTTTGATGCAAAAATTGGATTTTTAAGGATTATTATTGTAATTAGGGTGTATGGATGAAATGCGGAGTGTCCAGGGGTCAGTATTGATTTGTCGTGTGCTGGTTGAAAGACTGGGTCGTAGTAGTGGCTAGGCCAACTGTGCCTATATTCTTTGTGGATTACCGTCAGTGTAGTGACGTGGCTCGGGTCGCAGTAGAGGCTAGGCCAACTGGATCTATGCTCCTTTAGGAATGCCGTTGACATAGTGACAAAGCCGCGCTCCAAGGGGGGGAGGTGATGCCTGGCATTAATGTCAGTAGATAACTGAATTGCGAGTAAGCTATGCCCTTGTGTGGCAGTGAATAATAATTGGAATGCGTGCTGAGTGTGATTGTGGTTTTATATGAAAGTGATGTCGTTCCAATTATTTAAATTCTTATTACTACTTGAGATTGTGTGATATAAATTGTGCTAACATGCAGGAAAGGAATTAAGACAAGGTAAGTCTTCTGTGTGATGTGGCTAGGCCACCTTGGGTGTATTTTCTTTCTAATAGGGGTTTAGGGTGTTGAACTTGTTGAGACAATGTCTCACCTCGTTGCGGGCCAAAATTTCAGGTCCGTAGATGGCAGAACCCCTGGAGCATTATGGTCTTCCCGTGCATAGTACGAAGCAGAAGTTCAGTTGTCATGATCCTGATGGCCATTAGATCTATGAGCTTGTTAGGACCACAGTCTTGGTCTAAGAGGGCTTGACTGTTTGGGTACCTCATAGGTATAGGGCTTGGTTTTGTTTTGGGCCCAATGGTTTCAGGATTGGTTCCCTTAGTAGTTTTAATATTCCATCTGTTGTAATGGAAGCCATCCTAGGAGAAGGAGTAGCTAACCCTCCTGATGGTAGGCTGGAGGACCCATCGTCTCCGGAGACTGTCCAGTCTGAAGTGGGATCGAAGAGCGAGTCCGACTAGTAGTCTTAGGGCCGTTCATTTCTTTTTGGTGGACTGATCCCTTTTTGTAAGCTGGCTCCTTTTTGGCATGTTTGTAATCTATGGAATGTTGTTTATCTATGAATGCATGTTTGTTTATGAATGTATTGATTTCCTGCTTTCCTATCTCGTGAATTTTTGTCGAGGGATTTATAACACGTTCCGCATGCGCATAATGAATTAATTGGATCGGCGACACCACCTGGGAATGTCGCATTTGTATGACCATTGTGGGTTGTTCACGTGTCTCGAGGTTTGGGGCGTGACATTACAGCACAGTTAAAAATCGATTAAAGATCGGAGACATGTCGACTCGACAAGGGCATGTGGTCGAATGTGGGTGATTCCACAAGATCGCACAATTCTTGTCGATCTTCACTGGACCGATTTTTCTGTCGTTTTGGTACCCCGTGTTCATATTTGAAACCTTGCGATTATCACGACAACCGAGAGTCGTTAATGTATTGAAGATGTACATTGTAGCTTGAAAATGATCAACCACAGGTCAAATGCACAAAAATTCCTAAAAGCTACCTGATAGATTATGACGCGCTAGGATCGCGCCAGAGTGAAATTAACCGTGAAATTGAAACCGAATTCAGAAATTGGAAGTCCTATTGTGTCATAAATCATTTTGGGAATGTTAACTTATCTTCAGAAGATTTTTTATACAAACCAAGTTTTTGGGCAAAAAATCAAAGTATGGTTATTTTGGTTCGGGAAAATTGGTGGGCCTGCTTTTGGTCGCACTTTTGCGATCCAAGATAGTTCTATGGTCAGGGAAAAATGTGGATTTAAGTGTGGTTACATCGGATGAATTGATGGACTTCAATTTGGCTCAATTAGAAGGGAATTGAAGAAAATTGAATGAATTTGATGTACAAATGTTCAAAATTCGTATGCCATGAGGGAAGAGGCATTTTGGACTTATTGGAAGCTTGTCAAGGAAGATTGGAGGGGTGAGGATGGTGATGTCATATGAGGTCATGGTGGGGCCAAGTAGGAGGGGGTTTTGACAAGTGTAAGAAGCCCATTGGCTCTCAAAAAGAGGCCCTCACATCAACTTCTTCTTCTTCCTCAAATTAAGGCTTTTCCTTGGGAGTTGGGAGGGAAAAGCTGAGCAAAACCCAAAGCAACCGGCCACCCCTCCTCCTTGCTCGATTGGTCGCTTGCACGCCCGCCGGTGGCCGCTCCTTCGCCGTGGCACCACTCGCATGCCAGCCCACATTTGCTGCTGTCCCGCGTGCGTCCTCACGCCCAGCTGCCGGTTTCGTGTTGTCTCGCTGTCCTCCGAAGCCCCCTAGATGCCGTTGAAGCCTCGCCACCGCCATCTCGTCCCTAGAGCAGCCGAAGTTGTCGTCGCTCGTTGTAGCGCGCTCGCTCGGGCGAGCTACTTTGCCGTGCGTCCCTGCTGTTTCACCTTTGTCTCGCCGTCCAGGAGCCTCGTCCGTTGTTGCCCCGGGCTATGCGGCAGTCGTGAGCCACTGTCCGGCTACTAGAAGCCTCGCCTGGACCACCGTCACCCCCAACTACCCTCCTCCTCGCTGTTTTGCCCATCTTCCTCTTCGGCTTTGCCGTGACCAGCAACCGGAGTTTCAGCAAGTTCCAGAGCTTCAAGGCTCATTTTAGGTGCCTTCCGGTCCTCGCTTAGTGTTGCCGCGTGGAGGTTTATCGATCGCCTCGCCGTCGTCTTTGCCGGAAACTCATCGGAAAGCAATTCTGGTGAGTTTAGCCTCTAAACCTTGATTAGAAAGTTAATGATGCTTTAAGGATGCTTAGTTTAAGTTAAGTAAGATTAGGTGGTTAGATTAGTTTAGTTAAGTGTGGATTAGATTAAGGGGTGTGATTAGTTTAATGTATGATTAATTAAGGCTAAGTAGATGTTTAGATTAGTATAATCTTGATTTGACCTTAATTAATTTTTTTTCGATTTAATAATTATTTCGAAATTATTTAATTATTTAATAATATTTTATATTATATAAAATTCTTAGAATATTATCATTTAATTAATTTTCGGAATAAATTTAACTATTTATTATTTCCGGAAATTATTCTGGGATCTTAAATCGTTAGAATTTTGTGCCGATCGCTGTTATGTATCCAGATTTTGAATTTGATGGTTGGATATTGCAAATTGAGTGTTGATTGTGAAAAATATGAACTTTATCCGAAAAAATCCTAGGTGTCGAGTTTGACACCGAAATTAGAATTTAAGGAATATATTAAATGGTGAGGTTTGAAAAAGTAAGATATTAGTTCTCTGGTTCGAAATTAACATACCCCCACACACGTGAATAATTTCTTGAGCATTTTTAATATGAAGAAAAGAGGCCGGGATCACTATTTTAATAGAAGCCTTGAGTGAAATGCAAAGTGTCCTCGGCCGAGTATGAATTTGTTGTATGTTAATTAAGAGAAAATTTGTCCTGAGCAGTTGAGTTGGACTTACCCTTATATGGGATGCCCCATACAACGGATGTGGGTCGCAGTAGATTTTGGGCTCATGCTTCTTCGAAAACGCCGTCGATGTAATGACGAAGTCGTGCTCCAAGGTGGGGAGATGATGCCTGGCTAAACACTAGTAGATAGCTGAACTGCAAGTAGGCTATGTTCATGTGTGGTAGTGAATTAAAATTGGAACGCATGCTGAGTGTTGTTGACGTGCCGGATTATGGGACGGAATTGTGTGGCATGGTATGGGATGTGGCATAACGATTTGGTCTTATAATTAGGACCCTTGTGGTTGTTGATTATGTGAAAGTGATTGCGTTCCAGTTGTTTAAGTTCTTATTACTACCTATGATTGAGTAACATGAATTGTATTAACCTGCAGGAAGGAAATAAGGCGAGGTAAGTTTTCTATGTAGTGTGGCTAGGCCATCGTTGGGTGTATTTTCTTTCTAATAGGGGTTTAAGGGGTGAACTTGCTGAGACAATGTCTCACCCCGTTGTGGGCCAAATATTTTAAGGACCGTAGATGGCGATATCTGTGACATCTCGATTTTTCAATTCTATTTTTAGTAAATTGAGATGGGCATTTCATCTGCACGCATATAGTTCTTTCCTCTGAGTTGGCCACTCACGAGGAGACTAGTCTATCAGGTGAAGCCGTTAAGGGATTATAATGCATCAAACTTGAGAATTTGACCAGGAAGCGACCTTTCGACCGAGCCAATCTGCAAGGGTTATTACGGCACAGTTAAAAATCGATTAGAGACCGGAGATAGGTCGACTCGACAAAGGCATGTGATCAAGTGTGGGTGATTCCACTAGATCGCACAATTCTTGTCGATCGGCACTAGACCGGCTTTTTTATCGTTTGGGCACCCTGTGTTCGTATTTGAAACATTGAGATTACCCCGACAACTGAGGGTCGCCAATGTGTCGAAGATGTAAATTGTGGCTTGAAAATGATCAACCACAGGTCAAATGCACGAAAATTTCTAAAAGCTATCCGATAGATTATGTTGTGCTAGTATCGTGTCAGAGTGAAATTAACCATGAAATTGAAATCGAATTCTGAAATTGGAAGTCTTGTTGTGTCATAAATCATTTTAGGAACATTGACTCATCTTCGGAAGATTTTTTATGCAAACCGAGTTTTTCGACAAAATAATTAAAGTATGGTTAATTTGGTCGGGAAAATTGGTAGGCCCGCTTTTGGTCATACTTTTGGGACCCAAGATGGTTCTTTGGTCAAGTGAATATGTGAATTGAAGTGTGGTGACATTGGATTAATTTTATGGACTTCAATTTGACTCAATTGGAAGTGGATTGAATGAAATTGAAGAATTTGATGTACAAGATTTCAAAATTTGCATGCCATGGTGCAAGAGACAAATTGGACCCATTGGAGGATTGTTGTGGGAGATTTGAGTGAGTGGAAAGTGAGGTCATGGTGGGGCCAAAGTGGAGGAGATTTGGACAAGTGTAGGGTGCACAATTGCTCTAAAAAAGGTGGACTCTCACATCATCTTCCTCTTTGAATCAAGGGTGTCTTGGAACTTGGGAGGGGAGGTGAGAGAGAGGAAGTTGCGACCAACCAAGCTCGACGCCCGATCGGCCGCCCCTCCGTCCGCTTGCTCAACGCTGCCGCACGTAGCCGCCTGTCTGCGCGTGTAGCCTCGCGCGCCTGCTCGCTGGCTCGTGTTGTTGCTCCGTTCCGCCTCCGCTCGAGCCTTCAGCACTTTGTTTGACCGTTCAGCCACTGCTCGCCGCCGCTAGGGTCACCGGAGGACCGCCGGAGCCACCGCTTCCACCCGCACGAGCTACCGCCGTTCGCTCCCGCCGGTTTCACGCGCAATCGATCATCGGGCAGCCCTCCTTCGGCCAAGGTCAGCCATCGGACTTCCAGCTCAAGCTCGGACCTTCAAGGCCCGTTTTAGGTGCCTTCCGGTCCTCCTTTGGTGTTGCCCCAGGAAGATTTATCGATCGCCTCACCATTATCTTCGCTGGAGACTTATCTGAAAGTGATTCTGGTGAGTTTAGCCCACTAAACCTTGATTAGAGGGTTAATGATGCTTAGGGGGGGTTTAGTTTATGTTAAGTGTTATTAGGTGGTTGGATTAGTGTAGTTAGGTGTGGATTAGATTAAGGGGTGTAATTAGTTTAGTATATGTTTAATTAAGGCTAAATAGATGTTTATGTTAGTATAATAATGATTTGGCCTTAATTGCTTATTTTTTAATAAATAAATATTTCGAAATTATTTAACTATTTAATAATATTATATAAAATATTATTATTTAATTAATTTTCGGAATAAATTTAATTATTTAATAATTTTGAAAATTATTTCGGGACCCTAAATTCTCAAAATTTCGCGTTGATCGCTGCTATGCATTCATATTTTGAATTTGATGAGTGGATATTGCAAATTGAGTGTTGATTGTGAAAAATAGGGATTTTATTTAGAAAATTCCAAGTGTCGGGTTTTGATACCAAAATTGGATTTTAAGAATTATATTAAATAGTGGGGTTTGAAAAAGTAAGACATTAGCTTTCTGGTTTGAAATTAACGTGCCCCACACATGTGATTAATTTCTTTAATATTTTTAATAAGAAGAAAAGAGGCCGGGATCACTATTTTCAATTGGAAACATTAAGTGAAATGCAAAGTGTCCTGAGTTGAGTATGAATTGGTCGTGTGATAATTAAGAGGAAATTGTCCTAAGCTGTTGAGCTGGACTTCCCCTTATATGGATGCCCCATACAACGGATGTGGGTCGCAGTAGATTCTAGGCCCATGCTATTTCGGGAACGCCGTCGACGTAATGACGAAGCCGTGCTCCAAGGTGGGGAGACGATGCCTGGCTAAATACCAGTAGATAGTTGAATTGCGAGTAGGCTATGTTCATGTGTGGTAGTGATTGAAAATTGGAACGCATGTTGAGTGTGACTAACGTGCCGGATTATGGGACAAAATTGTGTGTCACAGTATGAGACGTGGCATAATGATTTGGTCTTATAATCAAGATCCCTATGGTTGTGATTTTATGAAAGTGATTGCGTTCTAGTTGATTAAGTTCTTATTACCACTTGTGATTGAGTGATATGAACTGTACTAACCCGCAGGAAGGAAATAAGGCAAGGTAAGTCTTCTGTGTGGTGTGGTTAGGCCACCCTTGGGTGTATTTTCTTTCTAATAGGGGTTTAAGGGGTGAACTTGCTGAGACAATGTCTCACCCCGTTGTGGGCAAAATATTACAGAACCGTAGATGGTGGAACCTCCGTAGTGATATGGTATTCCCGTGTAGATTATGGAGCAGGTGCATAGTTTTTTCAATCCTGATAGTCATTGGATCTATGAGCTTATCAGGACCACGGTCTGGATCCAAGAGGCCATATTTGTCAGGGTGCCTCATAGATATAGGGCGAGGTCCTGCTTTGGACCCAATGGTTTTAGGGTTGGTCCACTTGATGGTTTTGATATTCCACCTGCTGTGATGGAAGCCATTTTAGGTGTGGGTGTAGCTGACCCTCCCAATGGTGGGGTGATTGACTAGTCGTCTCCAGAGGTTGATCAGTTAGAGGTGGGATCAACGAACCAGTCCGACTAGTGGCATAGGGTGGTTCCTTCTTTTCGGTGAATTGATCTTTTTGTAGACTAACCCATTTTTTATGTATGTAAACTCTGATGTGATTATCTATGAAAGTATGTTGATTTGTAAATGAGTTGGTTTCCTGCTTTCCTATCCCATAAGTCTTGTCAGGGGTTTTATAATACGTTCCGCATGCGCAAATAAAATGAATGGGGTCGGCGACACTACCCGGGAATGTCGCATTTGCATGACCATGGCGGGTTGTTTGCATGCTCGGGGTTTCGGGGCGTGACAATACCCCCGGAGCGATATGGTAGTCCCGTACAGATTACTGAGCAGGTGCATAGTTTTCCCGATCCTGAAAATCATTGGATTTATGAGCTTGTTAGGACCACAGTCTGGATCGAGGATGCCATGTTTGTCAGGATGCCTCATCGATATAGAGCGTGGTTCCATTTTAGAGTCAATGGTTTCGGGGTTGGTCCTCTTAGTGGTTTTGACATTCCACCTGCCGTGTTGGAGGCCATCCTAGGTGAGGATGTAGCTGACCATCTCGGTGGTAGGGTGGAGGACTCGTTGTCTCCGGAGGTTGATCAGTTAGAAGTGGGATTGACGAATGAGTCCGACTAGTGGTCATAGGATTGTTCCTTCTTTTTGGTGGATTGATCTTTTTGTAGGCTGACCCTTTTTGGTGTATATAAACTCTGGTGTGATTATCTATGAAAGTATGTTTGTTGTGAATGAATTGGTTTCCTACTTTCCTATCCCGTAAGTTTTGTTAGGGGTTTTGCAATACGTTCCGCATGCGCATATAAAATCTAATGGGGTCGGTGACACTACCTGAGAATGTCGCATTTGAATGACCATGGTGGGTTGTTCGCGCACTCGGGGTTTGGGGCGTGACAGTGAAGGCCACGAAGCCTTTGGCGACTATGAGCTAGGGTTGTGGCCCCTTGTTGAGGCTGGCAAGGGCAATGTCGTGGACCTCGTTGTGGCTACTAAGGGCACACCAAAACTAATGAGGGTGTCGGGAACCCCCGTTGTGGTTGGCAGATGTTGCCAGCCCTCAGATAATGGCCGACTTGAAACAAAAAAGGAAAAAAAAAAAAAGGAAAGAAAAGAAAAAAAAAAGAAATTTTTTCTTTTTTAAAAATATCCATAAATTTTTAAAATTATTTGCATTAGCACCAGTCATGCCAAGTAAGATGACCAATATTGACTGGACTACTACATTAGTGATTTTCCGCCAAATTTGGCCAAATGGACTTAATTGGCAAAACTTAAACAAGTTTATGACTTAATTGGTAAAATTAAAATGTTTAAGACAAAATTGACAAAAATGCATTAGATTTAGAATTTTTTGGACAATTTTGTCAAGTGAGCAAAATATGAGAAGTCAAAGTTACTATCTAAACTGGTTATTTACACCCGACGGGAGATTAATCAATACAAGAAGTGCTTATCTAAACTGCTTGATTAAAGCCTGTTCATGCAATTCTCGATTTGTTTCTCGTCAAAGTTGATGGGCTAGGAAAGAGATATTACATGCCATTGAGGAAATATACTCGATAAGTCTCACAAGAGTAAAGAAACTATTCTATCGTTCCTTTTAAAAACAAAATGGACAGCTAAAGTCGACAACGTCCAGTGAATTTTTTGGTAAATATATAAATGTCATTAATCATGTGAAGTACAGAAGCTTAGGAGTATTTCCCAGCATTACAAACACAACTAATTATGTGAGAATATGGAAGTAGGAAGCCTCCACATAGATGGCAACAAAATAATAGCTTGGGAGATTCTACAATTCTGGAAAAGTGAGGCCCTCCCCCTCCCAATATTACATATTCTCGCCAAAAGAAGATTTATCTCAATCGACTTTATTTGGCAACATCTACGATTGCGTTCCAATCAAAACAATACATGGTTGCAAAGAAGGATATCTCAAGGAGCCGCACTTCCAAATTCTTACCCTTTGTAGCTCTCATCATCCAATGAAGTTCAAAATTCCATCCTCCCAAAGAATGTCGAATACCATTTTGTGTGAGGATACTTCGCCGTATATTTTCAGTCCAGTTACACGTAGAAAATAAGTGAATTCTGTCTTCTATACTAGACATACATAAGTTACGTTAAATATCAACTGAAGGGTTTCATAGTGATATGGTCACTGCTATCAATAATCTATCTTGAATTTTTTTTTTTTAAATTGACCTCATCTTCTCCTCAGAAAAATTTCGCAGATCCATGCCCTTCATTTTTCGCACTCTTCCTTCTTTCCCAAACAAAAGCATTCAAATCAGTGGCAGATGAACAGGCTTTCTTTGTATTCCAATTTGAGCGAGGCTAGTGGTACAAGACAACGCATGTACATATGATTAACATGCGAAAACCCAGGTAGTGATGAAGTTATGCCATATGTGGGGAAGCAAATTTGCCATGCTTCTCAATAAACAAACCGTAATCCCAGACTATCTGCATTTGTCTGTGTCGCGACCAATTTTTCGGGTGTGAATCACCTAGGGTTTGGCTAATGGATTGTTAAGCCTAGACTTAACTCGGGCTCTCCCAAGCCCATACCAATTCACGACTTAGATTCAAGTTCTTAACATGCTAATGATTTTTAACTAGGAGTCGCCACTAATCTTTTTTTTGGTGGGTCGATTAGAAACCCAAGTAAAGCAACGGGAGGTTTACTTTACTCCTACGAACCAGAGATTATGGATACGGGGACTTGGTTACACTAGATTCCTCTAATGCCCTTTCGGTACCATTCTTTATTTAAAAAATGTTTGGCATGCGCCTTGAATTGATTTTGAATTTATTTCCCTAACATGTGAGGCGATCATGCGGGTGCGCAAACCACCAATTAAACACCCAGATAAACAATAAATAAATTGCAAAGAAAACTTACCTCAAAGCAACGAAAGCATCTGCAATGTTAAATTAAAATCTACATCAACAACCCTAGATATGGTTTCTAATTAACACGCAATTTCTTTTTTTTTTTTCACTTTATTTAATGGGAACTTAATCTATATGCAACGCATGCTAGTAATTTAATATGGTATGGCAACATGACCTAAATTACATGACATAGCAATATTATCTAAATTATATGACATGAATAGAGTAAATCCTAAAGAGATGCAATAATTAAATGCAATCTAAATGACCTAATTCTATTGACATGCAATTTCTTTTAAATGGGCCTAAAAAAAAACTAAATGACGTGCATTTCAATTAATCTAACCTAAATGACATATTCATGACATTTTTTATTTCCTAAAAAAAAAATGCAATTTACCCTAAAAAAGGAAGTAATTTATCCTAAGACATTTTTTGGATTTTTTTTATGAAATTTGAAATTATAAAGAAATGTGAGAATTATTTAGCTAGGTTAAGATCCTATTCAATTTATATTAGGAATTAAGTTAAACTGAATCCTAATTTAAACTAAAATCTTATCTTAACCCAAATAATCCTAGAATGCAATCTATTAAAAAAATCTATCTAAACTTAAAATTAACTAGGAAGTAAAATTTAACATGCAATCTTACCCTAATATGCAATGACATGCAAAATATGCCTCCTAATTCTACATGACATATGCATGATTTTTTATTTTTTAAATTAAAAATTCGAAATTAAAGTTGACACATAATTGAACGTGCAATTTAAATTAAAGAAAACTAACATCTTAAATGAATGCATTTTTTTTTGGATTTTATTTCATGATTCAAAATAAAATTGCTATCTTAAACATGCAAATAAGAAAAGCAAACCTAACCCTAATCTTATTTTTTTTTTCGAAATTAATAATTGCCTAATAATTAAACATGCAATTTAAAAAAAACTAACAACCTAAATCAATTGATTTTTTTTGACATTTTTATTATTTTAAAAAAATGAAATTTCTACCATGAGCATGCAAACCCTAAAACTACATTTTTTTTATTTTTTTTTAAAAAAAGAAATTAATTCAAATAACACTACAAAGAAATCAATCAAAATTGATAGGCGAAAATTGACGAACCATATCTCGCGCATGAGATCGGATTGGCCAAATTTTCACATAAATCATGAATCGAATCTCGGGCGGGAGATCAGATTGGCAATTTTTTTTAGTAATTGCGAGTCGGATTTCGGGCGCGAAAATCGGACTGACAATCACTAAATTTCAAGGCAATCTCATATCATGCAATTTCAATTTCGGGTAATTACACTAAAAAAGCAAATAATATGAAATATAAAAAATAATAGAAAAAATAATGAAAATAAAGATAGACAAATAACAGAAAAGAAAAAGAAAAATTTACCTAATTTTCTCTTCTTTTTTTTTTTGGTTTTGTTTTCCTTCTTTTTCAAAAAAGAAAAAAAAAAAAAAAAAGGGTTTGGAGGCCGGCCGGTGAGAGGAGCGCTGCCGGCGAGAGGAGCGCTGCCGGCGAGGATTCCGGTGGGGACTCCGGCGAGAGGGTTGTCGCGGGTCGGCACGGATGGACCGGCGGCAGAGCAGACCGGCGCTTGGGTCGTCGTGGGGTGCGGCTGCTGGCTTCGCGGTTGAGGCGTCGGGCCGGTCACTCGGAGGCAGCAGGCGGAGGCGTGATGGCGCGGCTCGAGCGGAGATGCGCCGGAGGCAGCTCGGCGATGCGGGCGGATCTGGGCGGAAGGTCCGTGCGATGGCTGAGGCGGAGCGACGCGAGGCAGGGCTGGGCGTCGCTCGGGGCAACGCGATTGGGGCTCCGGCGCGGCTGGCTTCAGGCGTCGGAGGAGCGGAGGCACGGCGTCTCCAGGCATCGGACGGGCGGAGGGACGGCGGCTCCAGGCGTCGGACGGGCGGAGCGGGCTGCAGACGGCGCAACGGTGTCCGGCAAGGGGCGGCGTAGAGCTGTGCAGGGGCAGTAAGCAGATGTGTCCCCGGTGGATGCCAAATTTACAGCAAAAAACAAACTTCCCTTTGGAGAAGATGAACAGTAGGGGTCAAATCAACCCCTACTTTTCGCTTTTTCTTTTGCTCTTTGCCTCCCCTACGCACGGATGGCTTCCCCTTCTTTCCCTTGTGTTTTTTTTTTTTTTTTTTCTTTTTATTTCTTTCTGCTCTAAAAAAACAAGAACCCCCAAAAACGAAGAAGAAGGCCCCCCATTATCCTACCGTACGTGACCCTTTTATACACCAAAAAAATGCATCATCATGGTATATTTCACTGCCAATTTTGCTCGCGTAAAATTTCATTGAATATATCATTTCACCCCGCGCAATATATTTTTTATTCGATCAAAAACAAATTTCCTTTTTGCGCAAAATATGCATCCCTCGGTGTATATTACCTAAATCTATAAAAAATCTTAATAAAAAATAAAATTTTCTTAAACTATATGCCATGTGATTTTTTTATTATTTAGCAAAATGAATCCCAAATTTTTAGGTGTCAACAGTTTGACGAGTGAATCAAGTCACATGATTCGCGGAACACAAACTTGAGGCTAGAAACTGCTGGATTTCTCTAGGTAGAAGACAATAAACTTTTCAAACTATATTCTTTAATATTCATATAAAGACATGTATATCGCAGTTACAACAGTTTGCTTGATTAGTTGAGGTCTTTTATATACAACCCTAAATTTCCCCATGTGCTTTCTATCCATGGACTTTGACCTCTCTTAGGTACTTCGTCTTTCCTGTTTCCTCCCTTCTAAACTCTTGATGGGAATAGTAGTTCGTCAATCACTTTGATTCCCCACTATTTCCCGTTCACCCTCCGCGGGCATGTACTCATCTATGTTCGATTTGGGTGTGGCCGCGTATCTACTCAGGAATTAGTGGATCCCCAATACTTATAGTCGGACCCATTAAGACATTCGATCATATTAACATAGAAATTTATCTATGAAGTTAAGGTTTTACATAAATTTACAGAAACCCCAAAATTTTCTACGGAATTGTTTTAGGTGGCATCTCGAACTCGAGCAAGGCAATCACTCACAATTCTTTTTCTTCATCTCTTTACCAATAGGCCTAAACCTTTGAACAAATTATAAATATAGTCATTTTGGCTAATTTTAACAAAAAATCACTGACGTAGTTGTCCAGTCAATGCCACCTATCCTACGTGGCATGGCTATACGGAGTGATTGGTGCTGACGTGTACAAATTTTTAACTTTCTTTAAAATTTTCTTATTTTTTATTTTATTTTCATTTTCTTCACATTGCCAACGAAGGTGCCGTCCATGGTTGCGAAGCTTGCGAGTGAGGGCTCATGACGCCCTCGCCCACTGCCAATAGTTGGTCACTAGTGTCCTTGACCAATGGCTGGTAGCCTCCCTAGCCTTGTGAAGAAAAATGAAAGAAAGAAAAGAAAAATGATAATAAGAAATAAAAAATTAGAAAAAATTAACAATTGTCCTTGTCAATGTTGACCGTGCCACATAAAATAATCGATGCTAATAGGACCACAATATAAGTGATTTTCAATCAAAATTAGCTAGAAGGATTACATTGGTAACTCATTAAAAATGTTTATAACTAAATTAATAAAATTTTTTAAATGTTTAGACTAAATCGACGTAATTGAAATGTTTAGAACTAAATTAGCAAATTGTCGAAAAGTTTATGAATGAATTGACACAACTAGAAAATTTGGGACCGAATTAAATACCATACAATAGGTTCGATATTTTTAGATAATTTTTCGGTGCCCTTGGTTATCTTCATTGCATAAAAAAAATTAGACTGATTTTATACAATGATTCTTTTCCCTCCTTCAAGAGATCCCAGACATTTGTCCAGTAATATCATGCTTTTGCCAGGACACATTTTAATTTTGTCGTGCACTTTCCAAATTGTGGAAAATATACAACTTTTGAATCGCTTTCATACTTGCGGTACGCTTCGTTGTCTTTTTCCACGACATCATGATAAAACCTAGACAGCAAGTGGCCTTATCTTTTATTTCATTTGGTCCTACTGATTGAATTCAATCTCTGCTGAAGACATGGATGACGGGAGCAGATTTGTCTTACCTGCCTACGGGTTGCGTCATCATAAAACAAATCAGCACTCCAAGATTGCATCTTTAAATTATTGAATGAGAGGCCGCAGCCCCATACATTCACGTGTTATAATTGATATTTAGGTGATTAAATAATGAGAAGTCCTTCTACTCACTTCATGATGTCATAAGTTAATAATTTATGAAAGCCTGTTTTTGTTGTTTAGGAAATTGCCTCATGTGAACTTTGCCAACAACATTGAATTGCCATCTAAACCTAGTTTCATGATGTTTTTCCATGTAATGCAGTTTCAGTCATGACCGATACATGTATTAATATAGCTTATCTCCTTTTTGAGGGAAAAAAAGGTTGTCTTTCTGACCCAATTAGTGGTTTATGAGCAGCTCAAGATTGAAAAATTAGTGGCACGTAGAATACTAGCCTGGCGCAAGATTTATGTGGCTTGGTGATTGACTTATTTATAGGCCAAGTGGTACACAATGGTTATGTTAGATTAGAATTAGAGATGGACACAGGCCGTGGATCACATTTCTTGTGCCCATGCCATAAGGTGCTGCAATTTCCACTCCCGCCTCGTGCCCAATGCAAGGCATAGCGGCGGCCCTAGTTTACATTAACTGGACAAAATAAAATTCTCCCTTAAGAATACCTCTATCTTGGGGGAAACTAAAGACAATATCCACGGATTCCTTATGAAGGTATTGTTCCAACATGACCATAGTGAAGAGAAATCAGAAAGAGAGATGCAGATATGTGGTACGATGGTAAGGTCCCACTTCGGAATGAAGAAGAAGAGGGAGAGAGAGAGCGGGGTAGTGGACGGCGAGATGGTGACAGGCGAAGGCAGAGAATCGTTATGTCAAAGAGATTGGAGGAGGAGGAGGTTAATCATAACGAGAAGAGTGGGAAGAAACTAGAGTAAAACTTTTGCCAATCTTTCCTGAACCCCAACTATCATGCCCCACCAGTCACTCTATAGGGCTCAGGAAATCCCTGGTTAGTGTATATGACTGATGAAAAAAAAAAAAACATAGGTAGGATAAGGATTCTCGACCTACCCCAATCTTAATATGTTGAATCAGGTTAAAAGTTTCATGTCGTACAACCAATGGATTTAGGATTTAGGACTGGCTTGGGTATAAAAGTTTATTGCCAGACGTATTTGAGATGGCTTCAGCCAACCAAACCCTGTCTCTCTTCACTAAACTCCAAAAATACTAGATTTCCTCACTGATCATAATTTCAAACACGATACATGACAAAAACTCCAACCGTTTCACATTGATTACGAGGCAGCTGTATTGCACCGTTGTCTTAAGGTTTGCATGGGGCTCTTGCATCTGCTGTGACTCTGAAAAATAGCCTGTTGAATTACGGAAGTCATTGGAAAGTATGAAAGTGGTAAACATGAAAGTCTTGGTCGCGCCTTAGAATAGACGTCTCTCTTGATGTTCTTGATTAATTCCCTTACTGGTCGTACATGAGCTGTCGTCTCATGATTTCTCAATATTTTCAAGAATAGGATGGTCCACTGAACGTTTGTTTGGGTTCTTGAAATCAAATGCACGTGTTAGAAAATTAGAGAAGAAAGAGAGTAACACAGCAATGTTTTTCCAGCTTTGCCCGTTGACCACATACGTTAGGGGTGTGAGTGTGAATATTATATGCACTTTCTTTCCGTCCAAGAATTAAAGCGTGTTGAAGGGAATGGTATGGTCAATATTTTAGAATTTGGGACCCTTCATCAGATCGGAAGTTTCCTATGGTATTTGGTGCGTTTTATGACTGGTGAAGAAGATGTATTATTTAACTTCACTGCTGACAAAGGATCAATATATCTTGGTTAAAAGACACTACAATAATTGCAAATTCTTGTTTTTTTTTTACAAGAACAAAATTAGCTTTTGCAATTGCATCCTAGGTTTTACTTATATGAGTGAGGTGCTCTCTCTCTCTCTCTCTGGCATGTGCAAACACACATAACGAGTAACCGGTCTTCCAGATCTATGAAATTAACAATTAATGCTGCGTTCTGATGTCTATCCCAACGTTTAATTATTTGAAGAGTACTTGCTGTTAAAGATTGGGCTGGAACTAAGCATGTCTTGTTAATCAATAGAATCCACGATTTCAATACGTATGATGTCCTTTAACCCTTCAAGAGTCACTCCTTTCACAAATTCCACTAAAACAATGATAAAAAAATAGGTAATGCAACACTTAAGTAATCTCAAAGCACATATTGATATACTTTTTTGGGTTAATACCCTAAAAAACCCCAAACTGGTACACTTGTGACAAATTTACCCCAAACTATTTTTTTGACCACCAAAAACCCCAAACTGGTACATACATGACAGATCTACCCTCCGTTAGCTTCCGTTTGATTTTTCCGTTAATTTTGCTGACGTGGTTGCTGACGTGGCAAGTCATGTGAAAATTCATAAGTTTAATACCATTAAAAACCCCAAACTGGTATATTTATGACAAATTTACCCCAAGCTGGTATATTTACGACAAATTTACCCTAAATTAATTTTTCGATCATAAAAAACCTAAATTGGTACACGTGCGGCACATTTACCCTCTTTCAATTTTCCCAAATTTGACCGAGTTGTGATGTCCAATCAATTTTATTTTATGGATTACTCTAACATTGCCTCAATATCATTAATACTTGATTTTTCTTTTCTTTTTATTGGAATCATTATTAGAAAACTATTCAAAGGCTACCAAATGTGCACTTCATTCTTGTGCCGAGAAGATGCCCATTAACTAAAAGATGGACAGATCGCTTGCGCACATATACAAAAGAATCACACTCAAAGCACACCTAAAATTAGCAACAAACATAAGTGATTTTGGTTCCGGCATTTCAACGAGCATGTGATGTACGAGTCACTCATACCATGCTCGTTGGCGTTACGTAGTCTTTCCTACCTTGAATCGTAAGTGTGTCAAAATTTTAACATGGAACTTGCATGTGAATGGTATGAGTGACTCGTACATCACATGCTCATTGAAATGCCGGAACCAAAATCACTTATGTTTGTCGCTAATTTTAGGTGTGCTTTGAGTGTGATTCTATTGTATATGTGCGCAAGCGATCTGTCCATCTTTAGTTAATGGGCATCTTCTCGGCACAAGAATGAAGTGCACATTTGGTAGCCTTTGAATAGTTTTCTAATAATGATTCCAATAAAAAGAAAAAAATCAAGTATTAATGATATTGAGGCAATGTTAGAGTAATCCATAAAATAAAATTGATTGGACATCACAACTCGGTCAAATTTGGGAAAATTGAAAGAGGGTAAATGTGCCGCACGTGTACCAATTTAGGTTTTTTATGATCGAAAAATTAATTTAGGGTAAATTTGTCAGTAAATATACCAACTTGGGGTAAATTTGTCATAAATATACCAGTTTGGGGTTTTTAATGGTATTAAACTTATGAATTTCCACATGACTTGCCACGTCAGCAACCACGTCAGCAAAATTAACGGAAAAATCAAACGGAAGCTAACGGAGGGTAGATCTCGTCACGTATGTACCGCCTTTGGGGTTTTTGGTGGTCAAAAAAATAGTTTAGGGTAAATTTGTCACAAGTGTACCAGTTTGGGGTTTTTTAGGGTATTAACCCTACTTTTTTATATGCTAACCACACTCCAATCAACGTTAAGACGTGCTTCGTGTAATACTTGCACCACAACGCCATAACAATCTTTCTTAGAGCCAATCGTATATCAAATACAAGCTCATCATATTTTTTTGGGTAGAATACTGATATAAATGAAAGTTTGGTGCATTTAGGGAATGAAATTAAAGGATAATGACAAGAACATAAGTCGTTCCAAACTACGTTGATCAATAACTGACATTAGTTACCTGGATATTTTCTTGCCTGACTCGTTCAACGTTAGAAAAGATAAAGGCACTCTACAAAGTTGTATAGCACTCTCGAGCAGGTATATTCGCACGATGTGTAATTGACTTCGCAGCTAGCTTTCCATTTAGTTCATTTAATTAATCTATTATTTTTAATCATTATTGGCCTCCATCACCGGAAAAGTTCTTTTCACCACATAAAGAATGGCAAACTTTCGTCTAATTTCAAACTTGGTGAATTGGTCTGGGTCGTGCTTGAAGACCATAGAGAAATAATGTGTTAGTTTTTAATTGTTTGTGGAATTTATTGTCAGCCGCCGAATGCGCGGATGGGATAGGCTGGTTTTCATCACCTGCCAAAATCAATATACCTCTGTTTCACACAGACATCACGAATATACCCTTCTCTACATTCATTGTATCCGCAAAATTTATATAATATATATTTTAATTTTTATGATATTATAATAGTACCTTTCGTTTTAAATTCTTCTAGGGAGAGTAAATGAAACAGGAAAAAGGTATGTTCTACTTAATTTGAAGGAAACAAGCCCATTCATTGCCGGAGAGAAAAAGAAAAATAAAAATGAATTGGGCAGATGTTCACGCTAAAACTTTTAGAGCAATGAATTGTCCTAGTTAAGTAAAGGGCTTTCCTGTATATAGTTGTAACTAGAGTATATCTCCTATGGTAAGTGACATTTTATTTTTGGATGTCCAATAGTGGGGTCAGTCCACACTTTACCATTGATGCTAAACATGCGCAACTTATGGTGCTTCCTGGAAGAGCAACTACCCAATTCCCTTGGAATTATCTGCTCATTAATAATCCATGAAAAAACAAGTTTTTTGCGATTATTTTATTTTCCTGCTAAATCACTCTTTTAATTAAGAGTATTCTCAATCCCAACTAGCTGATTAGGATGATCCTCTTGTGTTGTTGATCATCAACATGAGAACTTTGATTTAATCATAAGTAAAATTATCGTTTCCCCTTTTTGGGGTCGTCCATAGCAATTATCTAGGGAAAATGAACACCAAAACGAGTCCTATGGCTAATCTTTCACTAAAAATAGAGCTGGCAATTGGTGGCCTAAACACGTTGGGAATGGAGAAACTAGAAAGAATGAAAAAAAGCACTATTAGGACTAGTTGAAGATAGCTTCTGAATTGTAGTACCATGGTCACCCTTTCGACGGCCTTCAACGGGAACAATATTAGATAAATACAAAAGTCAATTTTTATAGTTATTATGTCTCAAAATTTTATGAAATCATTGAGGTACTTAAAAGTTAATTAGTAGATTATGTTAATTTACATTGGTAATATTAATACTTTTTACTCCATTATCGATCCCCTGAGAAACAAGATAAAATAACCATTTGAACATCTCTTATTTTTTTTTCTTATATTAAAGTAGATGTACTTAACCGATTGAATTATATTTTAAAATATGAAAATTCCCATTGCTTGTGGCAAATTGTTCATCGTGAATTCACACGGTCAAAAGTTAGAATTCACGCAAGCAAGGATCAGATTGCTAAGACGAGTCGACCTTGGCCAGATTTTCTTTGCTCGGAAAAAGGATTGATCGGAAGACGCCGAGTAGGTTCGTGCTAGCTAAAACATTGAGCAACAAAAACCTTAATAAATAGAGGGTTACCATATAGTTAAAATCCTCCAATGGGAACAGAGACCGTTTATATTTTGGATATCAAATAAGAGTGGGGACAACATCCACTTTACTATGACGCTAAACATGCACACAGACATGCTGTTTCCTGGAAGAACAAGTACCCATTTCCCCTTGTTAATTACCTGCTTTTAATTATTCATAAAAAAAGCCTCGCCCAATAAGCTTTAAGAGCACGTGCGAGGTACGGGACGAGTATAAATCCATGTGAACCCTCTTTGGAGAGGAATTACTCCATTCAAAGCCGACGAGGGTTGGAAACTGGGCAATCTCTGGTGCCGATGGCCAGGTATCCCAGGGTTGACAAAATCAGCAACGGCAAGAACACAGTGAAGAAGGGTGCTTGGAGTGCAGAGGAAGACCGGAAACTGGTGGCTTATATCATGCGATATGGCATTTGGAACTGGACGCACATGGCCGAACCTGCTGGTGAGTACGTGATGTATTGAAACTTTTATTTTCTGGATCCAATTTCTCTTCATTGAATGAGTTCGATGTGGGTTTGGATCTTCCGGATTCAAGAGTATAGCATCCTCAAGAGTCAAGTAACTGAGTGGCGTATATATGGATTCAAACCCCGGAGCAGTGGTGGATCAAGATTTCATAAAAAAAATTCAGCTCATAATCACTATACTAACCCTAGTTTTGAATTTGTTATTATCATCAGGCTTGGCAAGAACCGGAAAGAGTTGCCGACTTCGGTGGATGAACTATCTGAGGCCCAACATCAAGCATGGCAACATCACCAAAGAAGAGGAAGAAATCATTATCAAATTGCACAAAGTTCTTGGTAATCGGTAGGTGAATTTGGAGTATGCAGCATGATTCTTGGTTGGTATTGTACGACATACATGGACTTTGGGCAATTTGTGCTTAAGAATATGTTCTATTCTCATGATTAAATCATTTTTCCCAGTTAACTTGCAATTGACCTAATTGGCATGCAACTTCAAATCATCTTCTTTTCCTAACTTATAGATACCATAGATACAGCAAACTAACTGAAGAAAAGTACCTATGTTTCTGCTAGGGCATGTAAATAACTTCGTATTATCTTTATACCTCAACCCGAGGCAGGAGTGAGGTAATCACTACTGTAAAGTATCTAGAACCCTAAATTAGAATCAAGCATTTCATATGGTGTGTGTATATATATTTCTGATTATACCAACAAGTAGAGGTGTTAAAATGGGTCATAAACTCATATATGACCCATTTAAATCATAAATGGGTCATTGCTTTTGACAAAAAGTAGTTAAATGGGTTTCACAATTAAAGGTTCAAAATAGATGGGTCTTAAGTGGGTTTTAAATGGGTTGGGTGGAGAACCCATTTTATTTTTCAACAAAAACCTTATAATCTCTATCTTCCCTCTTTAACTTTACAATTTTTTTTTTTTTTTTTTTGTAAAAATTGAAATTATAATTTTTTTTTTTATTTTAATTTTCTCTTTTCTTTTTCTTTCCTTTTTTTTTTTTTTTTTTCCTTTCTTGTTCCTCCTTTCGGTCATCGACACGGCGATGGCCGGCAAGCTGGCCAAGCGAGCCTCGAGCTCGTCGGCATTGGGTGAGCTCGAGCTTGCTTTGGATTTGGCGAGGCGGAGGCCTCGCCGACACTCGCGAGGCTCGAGCCTCGCCGATCTGGCGAGATCGAGCTCGCCGGCGTCGGGCGGGGGCGAGCTCGAGCTCGCCGGATTTGGCCAAGCGAAGGCCTTGTCGACGTCCGGCGAGGTTTGAGCCTCGGCCGATCGGGCGAGCCTCGAGCTCGCCGGCGTTGGGTGAGCTTGAGCTCGCCGGATCCGGCGAGCCTTGAGGCTCGCCGATGCTAGGCAAGCTCGAGCTCACCAAATTCGGCGAGCCTCGAGGCTCGCCAATGCCGGGCGAGCTCGAGGCTCGCTTGTGGCCATTCGTTGGCCGTTGTCGTGGCCGGCGGCCGGCTAAAGAAGAAGAAGAAGGAGAAGAAAAAAAGAAAAAAAAAAAAAAAAGAAAAAAGAAAAAAAGAAAAAGAAAAAGAAAAGAAAAGTATATTTAAAAATAAAATAAAAATAATTAAAAAATTAATTTTTAAAAAATAAAAAATAATTAAAATTCGATTTTTTAAATAATTTTAAAAAAAATTATAAAAATTGTCCATTAAATTTGTGTTGTATAAAATTATTTTAGTAATATAATTTTAAAAATTGTCCATTAAGAAATAAGCTTGGAAGTATTTTAGTAATATAATCTTAAAAAAACATAGAAATAAGTTTTTCTAAATTTGGTTAAATATGAAAATATTTTATTAATATGGGTTGGGTCGGGTATGAGTCATAAAATTTACATTATGCATAAATTGGTTAATGGATCAATTTGGATCGGACCATTAATGACCTGACCCAAACCCGACCCAACCCACCCGTTTAACGGCTCTACCAACAAGCAAGAACACATTGTCATTGCTATTCATGATGAGCTAGGTTTCTAATTTATAGCTTTTCCCCTTGCAGTTGGGCCACAATCGCAAGTAGGCTTCCAGGAAGGACAGACAATGAGATAAAGAACTACTGGAATACCTGCTTGAAGAAACGCTTCATCCAGGAAAAGTTGGAAATGCCAATTACATGTGATGTAATAGTTAACTTCAATCCAAATAATAATTTAACCCACCAAAGTCCATCTATTTCCATTCATCCTACAGAAGCAACAAATCTTGGATCCTCCCACGATATTCCAATACTAGATGCAAGCAGCTTGTGCCCATCTTATGAAGTTCATCATGGTGACAAAACCCAAGTGGATCACTGGCACTCACAGGGCAATATAATTGGAGAAGATGCAAACTTGTGGGAACAATTGCTTTCTCTGAAATATTTTAGCACAACAGAAGATTTGGAGTGCATGTGCCAGAACTCTGGAAGTATATCGCCTACATACTCCAATCGTATGTATTTTGGTGATTCCTATGACGACTTCACCATAGATTTATGGGGAAACCGATGGTAATATGGTTGATAATTGTCGCAGTCGTGGATCTCCTCAGTAATGTCAGTTTTCCTTTGTTTTTCATGAGGCTTGCTTTTTTCCCCTATGTAGTAAACTTTGTTGTGCGTCTATCTAATAAAGTTTCCGCAGGGTTGTGTATATTAGCCTATCCTGTCTACCAGTAAGAGTGGACTAATGAAATAATGTTGTACTATCCAAAATCAATCTATGGTGATAATATTTGTCTGGTTTAGATGTCAACTCTCCTTTACTAATCATATATGATCTTTATAGTGGAGCTTCATGCTTTATCAGAACGATGTAAGAATTTGTATTCTAAATTTCTTGTTTGTTCTTTAAGTAGTGTTGTCATACTTTTATTCCTTCTGATATAATTTCTTCCAGTATGGTGTTTGAGGTTTTTGCTTCTGTTGCGCATTTTAGCTCTATTAGCACTTGTTCAAAGTAATGTGATTGCATAAGTATGATTGGAACAAATCGAGATGAAGTTAATTATGCTAAATTATGTTCTTTCCAAGTAAATTACAATCTCTCCCAAGTGCTGACAATAATAAATTTGAATGGATATGTACTTAATAAGATCTTATCTATCTCTCAACCCATGCAATGATGGTATTGCGTTGAACTAAAATGTTTTGCCTTGCACACTACTTCTTGATATGCCAGGGCTTTACTTGCTTTTACATTTATACACAATCAACTATCAGTGTACATTTGTATATACAGGCAAAACTCTTGCGAGGTTGAGCCACATCGCATTCTCATGTTTGAGTTTTATCCAGTATTTGCTTTCATGATCACTTTAGCAAGTCTTTAATCACAACAAATCTCTAACTTTGTATATATCTCCTAGAAAATTTGCTTTTATCCTCGACTCTAGCAACTTTTTTCTCCACTAACAAATTTCGGAGCACCCTACCTGCATGAAGAGGCATTATCGCATCGATTGAGTGTTGGTATGCATTTACTTCATTATACCTCATTCCTTACATAACTTTGGCTCCTTGTGGCAACCGCATGATCCAACGACTGAAATGAATTACTAGAGTATGTATGTTCTGGATTTACGCAATAAAGATTCGTTGCTTAGATATTCGGTTGTTATTTTTTTTAGCTTAGCTTTTGGAGCTAACTAATTTCAAGAGTAAGTAGCGGGTAAACTTATTCTATTCAATCAAGCTATATGACATCTCAAGAATCCTTGAAATCAAGTTGGGTTCCACCAGAATAAGTCCTCATCAGTTCTCCTATTGTGAATTGATTGTAAAAGACTTACATGAGGACATGGCAACTACGGGTGAGCAAGCGCCCCGTTTTGAATATGTTTTTCGGCTCAACCATAATAGGCTAGACTTGGAATTTCCAGGCTAGGTTCTATTGTACAAGAAAAGGCTCCGATTGAACTCAATTGGTCTTGGTCAAGCCAAGTCGGGCCTAGTTCGAATTTTCGTCCATTTTAAAATTAAAAATGGATTAATTAATATATATTTTTAAATCTCTAAAATCACTTTTTGACTAGTATGGACCGACTCGTTTACTTGATTAGCTTTATCTAGTATATGGTGAATTTGAAAATTATTCTCTATCTATTATAATTCAAGGTTACCAGTAGGCAGTCATGTGACTTGGGACATGATTATAGGTTCAAAAAACAGATTCGAGAATATAGCTTTTTGAATGGATAGTCTTGGATCATGAAAAGAAGATGTGACTCTTATATAATAATAGACGTAACTTTAACAAAAAGGCACAACGCTAACACTACATTATGAAGGGTAATAATCTCCACTGAGGAAAAAAGTACAGGAAGAGCATATTAAGCTTAATTACAACATTTTGTTTGACGGGTTCATGCAGCACGATCGCCACAATCTTCCACAAATGATGACACCCGCAATGACGTCGACCTAAAAGCCCTAATTTCACACGTGTTTTCTAGTTCTTTGCAAACTCCATGGACTTTGACGTCTCTTTCGTTCTTTCTCGTCGGAAACTTCATTGATGTGACTCGCACTCCTTCAATCGCTCTGATTCTCCAACTAATCTTACCGTCCATGTGCATGTATTATCTACTTGTCGTTATTTAACATACTTTCGAAGCATCCTGTCTTTTCCCACTAGTTAGTCTTACCTTGCACCTTCTCTCTAGTTCCCTAAAACCACAAACACCTTGAATTCCCTTATATTCTCTCGGTCTGAGACTGACTACGACCACTGAATTCCGTAGTGATAGCATGGGACGACGCTCTCTAGGTGGCTGACCCATATTTCACGTGGATGGGTTCAACGATTGAATATAAACTGGTGCAGTTGCGAAACTTAAATCCCCACGCGTAGATGTTGTCTGGTCTTACTTATTTATGTTGCCCAACACGAAACCCTGTTTCAATTCTCAAAAAGTTGTGATAAGTCAATGACCGAAGATTGTAAACAGCAATTGCCAAATTAATAACAAGTAAAAACCACCCCATTACTTGATTGATTTTGCTCTCAACATCTTGCCTTTAAAGCCACCTTTTAAGTACTTACCACGAAACAAAAGGTTGGACGTAAGCCACCTTTTAAGTACTTACCACGAAACAAAAGGTTGGACGTAAAAGGGATATAGCTCGAGAATATCAAATAAACCTTAGTCTAATATTATATAACACATTTTATGAACACAGTAATAAGGTATGATAGACTCATCCTGATATGTGATCAAAATCAATCATAAGTTAAGAAATGGATGCAAGCTTGTTTGCTATGGGACCCAGTAATGAATTTTGCTATTTTCAAAATGTGATATATTATGACTAAGCGGAAGCGACGATTTGAGTAAGAAATAAATTGCAAAAATAAACTATAATACAATGGGTTTACATGATTCAGCGATATGCCCACTATATGCGGAGTGATCACTGAGATAGTTCCATTATAATTGGCAAAGCTAAAGTTAGAATCGCTCAATCATACTCACTCATAATTGTTTCTTAATCCTAGATTAAACCCAAACCCTAAAAATCAATCACAAGATAGGAGTTTTCTTACACTCTCATTCTCTTGGCTAATTGCTATCAATGCTTTATGCGTCTCCCGTGAGTTTACACACATGTTAAGTATACTCGGTCTGCACCCAAGACCAAACTCTACAACATATATATTTTTTGTAAATAAAGTATAAGTCCTTCTCCGACGTGAACATGAACTTCATCTTCAATAAAGAAAAAAGTCTGGTGGAAATTAATTTTCCGTTTGGCATCACCGATGATCCTGTTGGCCAGAGTCCAATTTAGCCTTTCCTAATATGGCTTGGATTTCTTTGCAATTCAATTACGGATCAGATTTTAAAATAATTAGGATTACCTTCAAGCTTTAATCAACAAATTTCCACTTTGGGAGAAGTCCAACTTCATCCTTGTGATTGTCGTATTGCCCAAGCCTCTATAGCCTCGTCACCCACTGCAGACTTTAACCAAGTTGAACAGCACCGGAACTTGGTCAATGGGAGAGGCTTCGTCAAAATGGCTGTCGGATTATTTGTCGTGTGCACTTTCTCGAATGAATACAGTTTCTTGTGACATAATATCAATTACAAAATTGTATGTGACATGATTGTGTTTCATTTGCTTGTGATACGCATGATTTTCGGTCAAATTTATTTCACTTTTATTGTTGCAATAAATAACTATATTCTCCTACATCAGTCCCTGATTATGGAACTAACCCCTGAGCCAATTGCTTCTTTGATTGCCTCGATTGACATCATGTACTCTGCTTTAATGTCAGCAAAGCAGCTGCATATAATAATTGCCTTTTTTTAACTGACAACCCAGAAAAGTGAACACTTAACCAATTAAGGACCTCCGTCCATCCAAATGACCGGTAAAATCTAAATCCAACACATTATATTCAATTTTAATTTCGAATGTGGCATCTTCTCAATAGTTTAACTAGAAACTCTTTGATGCATGGAACCTATCAGAACAAAGTTGTTCAAAAGGTTGCACCTATCGGAACAAAACTGTTCCCCAACTACCATTTCACTTCGATGGTCGACCGGACCAATGGTCAACGTTTGACAAACCTATGTTTTCTCATTCTTTCTATTTCTCCTCCAAGCCATAATGTAAAAACAAATACAATGTAAATATAAAAATCAGCCATACTAAAACTTATTAGTAAGTACATTACATGTATACACAACACACGGGGTTGCCATAGGCGACAGGTGGTGGTGACTTGAACTGAGGGCAGAGAGAGAGAGAGAGAGAGAGAGAGAGAGAGTTGAGAGTGGTGTAGGCTGTACTGTAGGGGCTGCTTGATGAGAGAGGTGAGGAGGAGAAGAAATGGAAAGGGAAAAGGGGGGAAAAGGCTAGGATTGAAAGGAAACAGAGTAGAAAAAAGGGACAAACAAAGTGAGCAACCACCGACACATGTAGTAAAGTGTTAACCACTCAAGAATATATATATATATATATATATATATATATATATATATATATATATATATACATACACATGTATATGTATATAAAATTCTATCTCATAATTGTAGAGGAGCTTACTTCATCGATTAAATAAGCAATTCATATGCGTACCTCTATTTTGACCATGTACTTTCTAGGTCGAGTCACTTTCAAGACTAGCCATACGCTTGGTCGCCTTTAATGTATGAAATGAAGGTCCAACTAGTGACTAATTTAGTATCTGCTGAACGCAACGATGACATGAGCAGATTTGGAATTACTTGCCTTGTGGCAGCCTCATCAGGAAAGACAACGCAATGCAACTCTCCCCGATATTCTCCTAATCTTTTAATGAGGCCGCGGCCTCAATACATGCACGTTCCCGAATTGAATTTCAATTGATTATATCAGAAGTCGTTTGACTCATGTCGGAAGGTATATCTGCAATGAACCGGGCCAAGTCCTGCCTAAACAATCCATCTCCCAATCAGTCAATACAATATCGGTGTTTTCGAAAAGAAAAGTCTCACCTACATGACATCAAAGCAAACTTTTGGCCTCTATGCTCTTTACCTCCACCTTCAACTCCTTCATATCCGCCCTCCATGTTTTTGCACTCCTTAATATTAATGGAGTTTTGAACATTCGACAAGACAATACATAACCTCTTAATTATCTTTTCGTCTGGGAAAAGTGTCAAAAAGGTCCTAAGCCTATTGCGTTAGTGTCAATTTAGTCCTTAATTTTTTATTGGTGTCTATTTAATCCTAAACCTCTTGACCTAGTACAAATTCAATCCTTCCAGCTAATTTTGGTAGGATATTGTTGACGTAAATATCAGGTAGCCTACATGGTACCACCGATGTTGACATAAACAATTTTTAATAATAATTTAATTTGTTAATTTTTTTGATTTTTTTTTCCTTTCTTCTTCCTTTTGTTGGTGACTAGCCATCAGCCACAGGCGATCGTAGGGTGAGGATCAGCCTTGCCACTGGCCTAGGCGAGGGCGACCCTTGCCTGTGGGGGGGCAACAACGACCCTCACCTAGGCCAACTTGCCTTATTGTGGCCGGTCCTTGGCAAAGGGATGAAGAAAGGCAAAAAAAAAGGAAATAATAATAATAATAAAGAAAGAAAAAATAGTTAGTGTCAGCAATGCCATGTAGGTCGGTCGATATCCATGTTAGCAATATATAGTCAAAATTAGTCGGAATGACTGAATTGATACTAGGTCAAAGTTTTTAGGACTAAATTGGCACCAATAAATATTTAATATTAAATTGGCACTAATCAATAGGTTTAGGACTTTTTTGACACTCTTCCCTTGTGCTTCCAAAAAGAAAATTTGCCCTAATTAATTTCTATCATATTTTGTTACCTGGGATGTATGCATGGGTTCACGACGCGCTACACACACATCGGTGCTTGCTTGCGTGCATAATTACAAACTTAAGTACTTTTGCTTGGAGATACAAGTTTTAATTCAAGTAAGCCACACGGACTCAGCTTCTACAAGTAGCAATCGTATTAAATTCATATTAACAGTTATATTACACTGATATATTTACTTTAAGCACATTTCACCTCCTCCTTTGGCAAACACGCATCTATCCACTTCACCTTTGCACACTTAGTTCTCAGATTGGCATTCTCAAAATTTCTCAGAATGGACAAAATTAGACAGGGCCAAACAGGAGCTTCCCATTAGATCTTTATGTTTCTTTTATATTCTACTCTTCAGTAGTTTTTTTTTTTTCTTTTTAAATCATAAGTACAAAACGAGAAGAAATTTCAGAACTCACCTATTTAGGAAATCAGGAATAATTTTGATAGTATTAGTAAAGGGACCCTCCCTCTCCATGAGTCAATGCTTTGGTTACCCTTCTAGATCTGCCGTACTAGACACCAAAATTAAGGCCGCAGATTGCGAAGCTGAATTGCGGAAGTTATTGGGGGAAGTATGAAAGTGGTACATACGCAAGAAAAACTAGCTTTTCACTAGCCGTCGTGGTCTCCTTGTGGACTGTCCTTTCAAAGCTTCTGATTTTCCAAGAAGTAATATGTAGGACCACGGATGGCGGTCGTTCGTGTACTTTGTGCCTTGGCATATTGGCCATATTCGATGGGAGACCGTGTGTGAACAGGAAGCCTGTTTGTTGATGTTGGCAGTAGCTTGAGCGTGTTGAAGGCAAGAGTCAATATTCCACAATTTGGACCTTTCATCATCAGACGAATTTTTCACTGTTCTGTTTTGTCTTTGCGTTTCTTGTCCTTTTATCTGAGAAAACGTAAAATAAGCGAATGCATCTGGGGTTCCCTTATATGAGTGAGGTGCTCTCCATGAAGTAAATAAGTAATAAGTGAGATTTTGCATGGAACCAATGAAGCTGAGCAAAATCTAATGAACAACTTTGCGAAATGGAATGAACAAGCTTATATTTTCCAACGAATTAACTTATTGGACTTTTTAGTGGAACACCGGATTCTTTTTTCTTCCTGAAGAATTTCGTTTTCGGGTTTAAAGGTGGATTATATGCATGTGTCTACTAGATGGAGATGGGAGTGGTGGTGAGTCAAACATCACACAATTACTCACCACCGGCCACAAAGTAATGACCACTATAGTCTTTAACCTAAAATAACACGATCGGAAGAATCTTCTTACAAAAGCAAGAACTCACAATTTTTTTTTAACAAAATTACCTCTAGAATAGTAACGCGATCAGAAGAATAAGCACTGCTTTTTGGTGCAATCCATTAAATTCGATGCCAATCAAGCACATCATCATATAACATGAGAAAGCAAATAATTTGACAGCGAATTGTAAGCAATATATGGATATTCTCAGTGATATCTCTATTATTGCCATGGTCCGATTGCCATATAAAACTCAACGCCAATTAGACTTTCCTTAGAGCCTAGCACATATCATATTTCGTATCTGTAGCCATATTACACACTTCAACAGACTCGGCTTAACGATTAAAACCCTCCTTGATTATTATTTGGTTTTTATGCATCCTGTTGATTAGTCGTATTTAGCACGAGCATGTTAGGGTTTCGTAGAAGGGTCGATCGGAGGATGACCGTATGCACTAAATTCAAGACAATTAAACTTTATTGCAAGCACGAGATATTCCAAACTAAAGTGACGCAGAAGAGTTATATTCAACTGGCCAGTTCTATCCTGACTTGTTCCGCCTTAGAAAAATCCCACAATGATTTGCAGCTCTCTTGTGCAGGTAGTACTTTGCACTATCGTGCTTCTGACTTCGACGCTAGCTTTCCATTTACTCCACTGGATTAATTTGTTCATGATCATTTTGGCCTCCACAAGCCAAAAGAAGTTGTCTGTCACATTAGAGAGAGAAGGCAAAAGCTTCATCCAATTTCAAATTTGGCTAAGAATTGGTGGGTTGCCATTCTCACCAAATTTCGAGAACATCGTAAAAACTATCGTTATTTTAATTTGCTTATAGAATTTCATTCTTCTTCTGCTGATTCCATGGATGACATTCGTAGACATGAGTTGTGACAGCCAAAGGAAGGGGAGGGGTCCTCTCTAGTCTCACATTGCTTAAGGGGGAGTCCTGGGCTAGTTTATAAGGCTTGGGGTCCCTTTAATTTATGCAACGCGTTTTAAAGTCGTGAGGACTCTGTGTCCAAAGTGGACAATGTTACGCAGTGGAGACCCAGGTCGGTACACGAGTATTATATATTCCTCCGATTACTGTCTACATGCATTCTACGGGCAAAGTATAAAAAGTCCAGCCGGCTGATCCACGTTTCACGAAGGCAACATTTGCATCGCTTGCATGTGGACAACATCGTCGTTTCAGCATATTTGCACACTTGGACAATTTTCTTATGAGGTCAAAGCCCCAATATACACACGTTTCATTAGAAGGTTCTTTAATTGATATCACAAGATTTTATCCTAGTATTATATTTTAGCGCTATGCATGGGCCGGTCCATGCGGGCTTTTGACCAAATTTCGACCCAGCCCGAACATACGTAGGACATTTTGGATGAAGCTCTAGCCTAGACCATTTACATTCTTGTACTATCTTAGTAAGTTTTGAATGATGTCGGGTAAGTCTAGAATAACACCCTCGTATTTTGAAATTTTCATTTGCAGCCTACTACACCACTTAGTATGTCGATTTTATTTAGTAATTGTAGCTTACCCAGTATTTCTTTGTTATTTTTTAAGCATATGTAGAGTTTCTTCATGTACTAGATTGTAGTTAATCTCTGTCCGAGTGATTGTGTACCCTAATAAATGCAAGTCGAATATAACTACCGGAGCACACAAGTTCGTGCTCACGGAATTGATAACTCGATATGATTTCTTACATAGTCATACTGAAGCTACTAATAAGACATATGATTGCATTACTTGATGTAGCTTAATAGTAAAAGTTGTTGGTACGTAGTTCTCAAAAAAATTCTTTATAACACTTTAGACCATAATTAGTTCTTAATTCAGTGGTTGGTTAGTTCTCGTATCAACTGTGATATCCTGAAATTTGGCCCCTTTCGAAGTATATGAAATGGTTATTTCATTAATATATTAATAATTAATTTACTCCGAATTAATCACTTATGAGTTAACTAATATATTGGGTGAGGCCATAAATGGTTATAAATGCGAAAGATCAGAGGATTCAATCAGGGATCGACCGCTTGACCATAAGAATCGACAAGAATCAATACTACGCTGTTATAGGCCAATTAGTGAATGGATATAAATCGATTTGACAGAAGTATGTAGTCAGTTCGCGGGCGATTCCGCATGATTATGATACTCGCATCGAGCGACGATAAACCGATTTCCTATTGATCTTGTAGTTAGGGTAAACTTTTGTGATTACATGACAATTGATGGTCATTCACAATTTGAAAAGGCACAAATGTAAATTGAAAATTATTGACCACCGGTCAATCGCACGAAAACCCCTAAAAGCCATCCAATAGTTTTTTTTTTGGTCAGTCTTACTCTATTCCTATTCTACACTCACTCTCAGACTTTTGCCCTGCCTCTTGCAGGGCGTGGGAGTCGAAACCCACTCTTGAAACTTACGTGTCCCCACCCCATCCCCCTCCTAAGAAGGTGGGGATTTGTACTAAAATCGCATTTGATTGATTTGAATCATGAAATTTAATTCGATTTCGGGTTTCAAATTTTCAAGGGTTTCGAGACTAATCTATTAGATGTCGCCTTATTCATTTATGAATTATCGGTAAGTTTAAAATTTTCAAAAAAGGAATAATTGGATAAGAATCGGAAGCTAGGAAGAGAAGCCGGGCCAAGCCGAGCCCATTTCATGCCCAATTCAAGCAAATAGGCCCAAGGGCTTTTGGCATTAAAGAAAACGAAAACAAAAAGAAAAAGAAGTGTAGGAGAGGATTTTTAGGGAAGATATTTTTGGAAAAAAAATATTATAATATATATATATATATATATATCTTTCTCTCTCTCCCCCCTCTTCCCCTCATTTCCCCCCAAAGTGGCCGACCATCCCCTCTCTCCTTTCTCTCTCTTTTTTTCTTCATTTTCCTCTTCTTCTTCATCATCATGATCACCACCGAAGCCCCACATTCACTGCCCCTTTAGCCACCGTCCATCGGCCGTTCGTCAATGTGGCACCCCCAAAACCCGGTAGGGTCGCCACAGAAACCGCAAGCGAAAGAAACCAGAACACAAACAAATTATACAACGATAAAAGAAAGATTCAAGCCAACGCTTAGGCGTAAATTTTTCTTTTCTTTTCTTTTCCTTTAAAAAGGTTTTAAGGATTTTGCGCAGCTCATGGCGGAAATTTAGAGGCGAGTCTCACCAACACTTCGCTTCTCTCACGACAACACAATACACACCAACTGTCTTTGATTAAATGAAAGCACGATGCCGAACCACTTTTATTTACATATAATTGCGAAGGGCGACACGGGTCGGTACAAAAGAGTAGGCCAAGACTCATCTAATGCTCGGCCTTCAACCCCAAAAAGAGACACACGACCCTCAAAAATGCGACGTGTAACGATCTCCCTTCGGACTACTCGTGGCGGCCATCCAAAAAGTTGCTAACCCCCACTCCACGTGCGCAGGCCATCACACCCATCCCGGTGCGTCAGGCGGTGGAGGTGGCGGCATCCCCATCGGAACACCGTCACGACGGATGTGGACGGAGACGTACTCCTGGATGACTGGGCCTCCAGATAAGCCCACGTCATAAGATACGATCGCGCGCACACGCAAAAAGGTCGGGCCCCCGGCGGGGTGGGACAATCTATCTCGGTCACCTCGACCTCCACGTCCGATGGAAGGCCATAGAACACTCCCCGTGGAACGACAGGGAGAGGCATCGTACTAATCTGAAATGTTGGTCCCCAAAGGGGTGAGTACAACCACTCAACAAGTAAAGAGATCCTATCATCACTCAATGCATTTAACAATACAACAGTTCCAATACACATGTCATTCATACATTGTAATGTACTTACCTCAAAGCCATGTACGTGCCATCATACCTCATCATCACAATCATAGTATATACATAGCATCAATCACAAATGATCATCATCATCATACCATATGATCCATACATGTCATCATGTCATCTTAGTACACATACATGTCATCATCATATCACAGTACACATGCATGTCATCATCATACCATAGTACACATGCATGTCATCATCATACCATAGTACACATGCATGTCATCATCATACCATAGTACACATGCATGTCATCATCATACCATAGTACACATGCATGTCATCATCATACCATAGTACCATATGATCCATACATGTCATCATGTCATCTTAGTACACATACATGTCATCATCATATCACAGTACACATGCATGTCATCATCATACCATAGTACACATGCATGTCATCATCATACCATAGTACACATGCATGTCATCATCGTACCATAGTACACATGCATGTCATCATCGTACCATAGTACACATGCATGTCATCATCGTACCATAGTACACATGCATGTCATCATCATGCCATAGTACACATACATGTCATCATCATATCACAGTACACATGAATGTCATCATCATACCACAGTACACATGCATGTCATCATCATACCATAGTACACATGCATGTCATCATCATACCATAGTACATATGCATGTCATCATGTTACTATATCAAAAGTGATTATCATCACATCGTATCACATATATGCATGATTTAATTTCCACTTTAGTTCTCAATTGATCAACACATCACCCTTTTCTCGGGATCATCCATCCCATACTTTACACTCGCACCATCATTCGGGTCTCACGAGAAGAACCTCTGGAATTATGCCAATCATGGCCACCAGGCATCCGGCACCCCCAACGCTCCAGGCATCTCGCATCCCAACTGGCATCACGAGGCATCCCCTCGGGCAAAGACCTCCGAGGCTTCCGGCACCCATCTCATTCCAGGCATCCTGATACTCCCAGGGCCATCCGGTCATGTATCTCTATACATTTCCGGGCAAGGGCAGAACGCACAGTTTTCTAAGTAAATAGATTTAAATACCCATACGACCTCAGAAAATTATGAAATTTCACCAGGTTATAACTAAGACATTAAAATAGACTTTTTATGAAGGAACCTAGGCCAAAATCATTATAGATAAATTTTCACAGATCCATGAAGCTTCTGATCAAGTTACCAAAACGCACAGGGAACTATGTCCGAAATATGGAGATTTGACCCACCTACACTTCTTCGTTTTCTCTGAAATTTGGATATGTTATACTTCTAAGGATACTATACAACTTTCATGAAGGAACTTAGGCCAAAAAACCAAAGGAAGACCCCCAAATGGTATCACGAAGTCTCGGGTGTCACACCTCACGACTCCAGTTTCATCGTCTTCAAAATCAGGTTGGTTTCCTAAGCTATACTTGTTCATTTTACTTCAAATTTGAGTATGTTCATCCTTAATATGTGATCTACAAGTTTCATGAAGAAGTCAAAGAGAGATTCTTAGTAAAAACCAACATGCAAACCATAAATCCACCACAAGGTCAGAAAAACAACTCCAGATCTAGGGTCTCCGAAACACGAGGCTTTGACCCCTTAAATCTCCATCATTTTTCACGAAATTTCAGTATGTTATAGTTCAAGGTGTTAGATACAACTTTCATGAAGAGATCCAAGCCAAAATCGAACTCCAAGCATACATGCAAGCCCTCACAAGTTTCTGACTTCACTGGATCATGCGAAAACAGCATGCATTTTCAACAACCAAACACTCTAGCTTCGGTTTCTAGCTTCCAAACACCCAAAAGATCAAACATCCATACAAAACACACATGCATGAGTAAGATGGAACCTAAACTTGCCTCACACAAGCAAAAACGACGATGGACGGCGGCGGTGGACGGCGGCGTGCGGCGGATGGCGGCTCTCCCTCTCCCTCTCACGCGAGCCTCCTCCTTCTTCTCCTTTCTCTCTTTCTCTCTTTCCCTCTCTCCTTCTCTCGCATGACAACCCCCCCCTTCCTCTCTCTCTCTTTTCTCTTCTCTTTCCCCAAAGGCAATGATTGCCTTGGAGACTCTAATGCATGGGTGCCAAATGGCCCATGCATTAGGACACTTGGGGAGGGGCATGCAAACCCTCCCCCTCTCCTCTTCGCACGGCCACAAGGCCCAATGGGCCTCATGGGCTTGGCCCACACGGCCCACTTTAGGCCTTTCCTCCATGGGCCTAAAGTCCATGCTATTGGGCCTAAGGCCCAATCCAACTCCCTTTATTTAATTTAAATTAAAATTAACAATTAATTACACCTAATTAAAAACCCATAACATTAATCTATAACAAACATGACATCACATAATTTATACTTATTAAAATACCTTAGGTTTAAATTAAAAACACACGGCACAAAAATACAAAGCCTTAAGAAAGAATTAAGGCTAAAATGCAAACCAATAGGTAAATTCATTACCTATTTAAAAGATCTAGGGCACCTTAGGACTTGCCCTTAAATTCTAGGATGCCACAGTCAAGCCACCGTGCCGCTGTTGTTTTGCCATTTCCATCACTGAAGCACCACCACCGCCGGTGCACCATTGCCTAAGCCAAGCCCAAGCTGCTGTGCCCGATGGGGCGGAACGATACCAGTCATGCCGGAAGACCACAAACCCTTATGGTAGCCATGGCCCGAGGGGTTGTAATAATTGGAACACGTGCGATGACTTTGTGCATGAGTATTATGGAATGCATTTTGATTATTTATTATGTTTGTTGTATACTACTAGCATATATGAATTGTTATATGCATGGATGTGCCAAGGTGAGATAAGGATGCCTACGGGTTATTTGACGACTTTAATATTTGCCTTTAGGGTTGATTGCTTGACCATATTTATATTTAAGGCAAAGCAAAGTGTTGCTTTGTTAGTGATGTGTCGTCGATATAACGCTGTATGTTTAGGCTGCCTTTAAGATGATTAGTGTCCTAGTCAAGATTTAATTCGTTGACTTGCTGAGATTTATATCTCACTTCATTGTTGCTTATTATTTTCAGGCCTGTAGTATAGAGAACTGTCATGTTCCGTTTGGGGTCCCTTTGGAGACGAGAGATTGTCTTGGCGTTAGTGAAGTTTAAGTTAACCCTGACCTACTATTGGTTTTTGTTGGGTGGTTGGAAGTTGCCGATGTAAGGCTTGTAATTACTAAACTTCCTAGGGTTAATAAGTTTATAAATAAAAGTAGTGCTTTTGGGAATGTTTGTTGTGTTGTGTTTTTACTATCCCTCTTTGTTGATTAACTAGGTGCTTATATTAAATGCTTTCACTTGCGTTTAATCGAAAGATAAAAAAGATGGGTCGGCGATGCGTTCTGAGACGTCACATTTTATCGACTGTCGTGGGATTTTCGTGTGCTTGGTGGTTTAGGCTGTGACATCAACTGTCCTTTTTGGTATGTTCATGTTGCAACCTACCTTTTCTGTATGAAGAGGAAAAGACATAGGTTTAGGAGCATTGCTTAAAAGGTGTGCCTAAGGCACTCAATTAGACGCAGGCTCTCCCAAAACCTCACCTTGTGCAACGTTGGAGTATTCAATTTTAAGTCAAATTAACACTTTGACTGTTTTCTAAAGAGGAGTCGCCACTAGCCAATTGAGGTCGGCTAAAGACCAAGGTGAGGTATGACCAAAGAATTTAGGGTCTAAGACTTGATTACACTACATAATCAACTAGTATCCTTTTGGTACCTAACCTTTTTCCAATTGCTAACTAAAAATATTCAAGCAACTTTCTTGCTAATCATGAGTCCTAAGGTCCTACTCTTAACTAGGCTAAAGGGAAACCACAACCAATGTATTAAAAAGTGCACACTCAAATACATAATAGAAATAGAAATACACAAACAATAACTTAACATTAGTTTCTAAGAGCATGCGGCATCCTATTGTAAATCCCTAAGGGCTTGTTCAATTGACTAAAGAATTTTTTTTATTAGAGATTTTCGCACATTGAAAAAGCTACTCAAAATATAAATTCTAATATTTTCCTAATTTTTAAAATAATAAATTTCTTTGAAAAATTTTCAAGTTTTTAATTTTTTAATTCTATATATATTTTAAAAAAATTAAATTTTTTTCACCTATCTTCTTCTTCAAAAACGTGTATAGAAAGGACGAAAGAGTTGATAATCATCTTGGTATTGTCACTAGTCTTCTTATTCACCATTGGAAATTGTCTTCGTAGATTTTGCGTTAGCTTTGAAAGTTCGATACTTGACTTTTTAAGACTCAAAGGATGAGTATTGTTTCACTGGGGATTGAATGGCTTGAGTAATCAATGAAAAGAATCTTTTGGCACACTTTAGTGGTAGTGGCAAACGTAGGTGGTAGTGGCAAACTTAGATGGTGGTCTTCCATCTTCTAAATGTTAGGATCACATGTGAGTGAGTTGTGTTAGAAAAGTCTCATATCGGAGAATTGATGTGGTGTCGAGTAGTTAATATATTCTAGTTGGCCTATAACTTATTAATTTAAGCTTTTGCATAAAGATAGATCCAACTGGATATATTGACAAGCTTGAATTTAGGCTCTCTCTTGATGATGTCTCCGGAGGAAGGTATTGGGCTTTTGCTGCGCACCCCTAACAAATGGTATCAAAGTTGATGATTGCGGTTTCTGAGCCAGTGGATGTTGTGGTGTAGCCACATGGGCTCATAAATTGGTGCAGAAGAATAACTGAATTAAGGGGGGTGAGCCTAACATTGAGCTCATACGTGAGGGGGAGATTATTAGGATAAACGTGAGTAAGTTGTATTGAAAAAGTCCCACATTGGAGAATTGATGTGGTATAGAGTAGTTAATATATCTTAGTTGCCCCATAACTCATTGACTTAAGCTTTTGAGTGAAGGTGGATCCAACTTAATATATTGACAAGCTTGGATTTAGGCTCTCTCTTGACAATTTCCTCGGAAGAAGGTATCGAGTTTCTGTTGTGCACTTCAAACACTGAACTATCCCAAGCCTCAAAGACTCTTTATCAATAGAACTCCTAATTATAGGAGTCATTGATTTTGAAATCTTGAAGTCCAGACATGCTTCTAGTAATTTGATGAGACATTCTATTTTTCCATTATGATGGCCAAAAGATGTGTTACGTGGATTGTAGCAAAGTTGTTGTCACTCAAAACTCAATGGTTTCGATTAGTAATTGTCGCGACCTCTTTTTTCGGCGCCCGGGGTTAGGTACGGGCGTTTTGCGAAGGCTAATGGCTCAGCTAAATTTATTAAGCCCGGACTCTCCCAAGTCCACCAATTCACGACTTTAATAGTCTAAGTTTTTAACCTGTAAATTAATTTTTAAAACGGAGTCACCACTAATCAATTTGGGGTGGGTTGATTAGAAACCCATGCGAAATATTGGGAGAAATACTCGCTCCTACGCAACCAGAGAAATTAGGATCGGGGACTTGATTACACTAGTTAATCAATGCCCTTTCGGTACCTAATCTTGTTTAAACCTTGAGGTTTTTTTGGATGTTTTAGGGATTTTCCATGCATTTTTGGGAGGAAAAACATTTTTGAGTCTTTTTCTAATTTTTGGACATAAAATGGAATTTTTTTGGATTTTTGGTATTTTTTGGAAAAATACAAGTCTTTTTGGCTTTTTATGAATTTTTGGCTTTTTTTTTTTTTGGATTTTTGGTATTTTTTTTGAAAATATGGAATATTTTGATTTTTTTTTTTTTTTTTTTGGGAAAATAAAATATATTTTTAATATTTTTTCAATATTTTCTGTTTTTTTTGGAAATTAAAATATTTTTTAATATTTTTTCGAAAATAAAATATATTTTTTGATTTTTTTTTGGAAAATAAATTATTTATTTATTTAAAATAGTATTTAAAATAAAAAACTATCGCGAGACGGGCCCGCAACACGGGCCCGACTCAGGTTTTTTTTTTTTTTTTTAACCGGCGAAACCCTACCCGGTTCCCCGACCCAGGTCCGACCCGATGACCCGGCCCGGGTCCGACCCGGCGACCCAGGGAAACCCTACCCGGATGAGCTGCGCCCGACCTGACTCTGACCCGGTTTTCGGCCGCCTAGGTTTCGCGAAACCCTACCCGATTTCGCGAAACGCGCCCGACCTGACTCGACCCGACGCGGGGCTGCTGGCTTCTCCATCCGTCTGCGGCGCTGGTGGAGGGACTGGAGACGATGACGGCAGGCAGGGATGGCGATGGTGATGACGACGGCAGGCGAGGGTGGTGGCCAAGACTTCTGGCGACAGGGGACGGCCAAGCAGGGCTGATACCTATTTGTGGCGTGGTGGTGGTCCTTGAACCTCCAGATCTGGTGCGGCTTGGGCGAATCGATCTCGGCAACGGCGTCGGAACGGTGGCAGAGCAGCAGCTGCGTCGGCAACGACGTGTCTTTTCCCTTCGGATCTGGCCGTCCTCTTCGCTCGTGCTCTCTCCCCCTCGGGCTCGCTCACCGCCGGCCTCCCCCGAAGTCTCTTGGAGGGAGGCGGTTTGAGGTCGTGACCCGATTTTTGCCTCGCTCGCTCTTTGAGCTCCCCGAAGTCTCTCGGGAACCTCTCTAAGCTTGCTGGCTTCTCTGCTGTGTCGCCTTGACCTTCGTCGGGGGGCTATTTATAGGCGGAGGGGCACCGGCCGAGGGAGGTTCGACGGCGGTCCATGACGTCCCGATCGTCCTCTGTGCGACCAAACCGGAGTCCCATCGGCCGCCCACTTGCGTCGCAGCCTATGAAGCATGGACACATTGTCCGTGCTTCCGTGTCGTGTCTGACACGTGTCGGACACGTCGACACGTGCCAGACACGCTCGGACACGCGGTCAACGTGTGTCGAAAATCCGACACGTGGTCAACCTTTGCCCGACACGTTTGGACACGCATGTCTGGCGGACGAGGGAGGGTGGAAGTGACGGCAAGGGAGCAGAGACGGACCGACGGCGAGAGATGGCCAGAGAAAGAGCGGCGAGGAAGGGGGTCGTGTGCGTTGAGCGGCAAGGACATGGCTAAGTGCTGCACTTGCAAACAAAAGCATGGTCCACTCATCTTTCGCCTCCAACTCCGGCGACGGCAGAGCAGCAATTTCACCAAGGTGGAGGACGCGATCGCGGCCGTGCCTGATCACAGGACGCGCCGGTTCGTGATCTACGTGAAAAAGGGCGTGTACCGGGAGAACGTAGAGATCAAGAAGAAGAAGTGGGTCGTGCGGCGAGCGGTAAGCGGCAAGCGGCGAGGAAGGAGACAGATCTAGAGGAGGAGAAGATGAAGGGTCGTGCGGCAAGCGGTAAAGGAGAATATGGTAAAGTAAAGCTAGGGTTTTTGTTTTGGGGGAGGGGAAGTGACAGGTGAGCTGTCCTGTCAATGAATAAAGTGGGGGGGGAATGGACAATGTGAGGAGGGAAAAAAAGTGAAAAAATTTGGGGAAAAAAAGAGAGAGGGAAGTTTGGGGGTGGGGGGTTGGTTTCGAAAAACAAAAGTAAATTTGGGGGAGGGGGATTTCGAAAAATAAATATAAATTTGGAATAATGAAATAAAAAAAGTGTAAGATTTATTAATATTATTAATATAAATTCATTGTAAACTCTTTATTTATTTATTTATTTATGAATTTGAATCAAATTAATTAAAAATAAAAATATTTATTTAATATTTAACGTGTCGGAACGTGTCGAAATTCTCTACTTTTTGAGAAATGACGTGTCGCGTGTCGTGTCGTGTGTCCGTGTCGCCGTGTCCGTGCTACATAGGTCGCAGCTCCGTATTGAAGGCGTGTCTCCTCTGGCCGGACACGCCCACGTGCTCGCCGTTCGCCCTTTCGTCCGGCATCGCACCCCTCTGCGCATGTGCTGCAGAAACGGGAAGAAGCCAAAAGGAAGAAGAAGACAAGGAAGGGGGCCGGGCCTAAGGGGAAGAGAAGGGCTGCGCTGGGCCCTAAGGGCCCGTGCAAGGGGAAATAGGATGAAAATGGGGCTGCTTTTGCTTTCTTTTATTTTTGTTTTTTTGTTTTGTTGTTGTTATTTTATTTTTGTTTTTATTATTTATTATCCGAAAAGGCAAAATAGATAAAAAAAAACCTAATTAATTAAAAAAAGAAATTTAGGTGTCAACAGCTGCCCCTCTTTGAAGGTGAGTTCGCAGAGGTTACATTTAAAGACAAACTAATGCCTAAATTTTATCCATGCGTGTGTAGCAGATTATATTTTATTTGGGACCTATTATTCTATGCAAAAAAAGAGTAATATAACTTTACCTATACTAAGACAGATAAGAAGATACCTGGAATTACTTACCGAGAGTAAGATAGGGTGTGAACCCCGAGTTTTGGCAAGTATCAATGTGTCATCTTACTTGGTGATATGAGAAGGTTGCTTCTTTAGCACCCGAACTATTCTTCGGTCGCCTGTTAGAGCAATAAGTGGTTTGTCTCGGATTCGAACTTTTCTTCAATTGCCGTGACGGGAGATGCGCCGACCTTTCTCAGGGCATCTATTTGTGGGTGCCTAATTTGTATCGAGGACACCGCTTGGTACCGACCTCTCTCGGGAGATGTGCCGACCTTTCTCGGGGCATCTATTTTGTGGGGGTGTCGACCTCCGTCAAAGACACCCGCTTGGAACCCGACCTTTTTCGGGAGGATGCACCGACCTTTCTTAGGGCATCGATTTGTGAGGTGCCTGATCTCTGTCAAGGACACCAGTTAGAACCCGATCTTTTTCGGGAGGATGCATTGACCTTTCTCAGGGCATCGATTTGTGGGGTGTCTGACTTCAATCAAGGACACCTGTTGGTACCCGACCTTTCTCGGGAGATGCGCCGACCTTTTTCAGGGCATCTATTTTGTGGGGAGCTTGATCTCAGTCAAGGACACCAGTTGGTATTCGGCCTTTCTCGGGAGGATGCACCGACCTTTCTCAAGGCATTGATTCGTGGAAGATACATGGACATTCACAGGCATTGAAAAAGTACCTGGATATTCACAAATACTAACCTGGAGGATATTTAGGCCTTTGCAGGCGTTGAAGGGGTACTTGGATGGTCACAAGTACAAACTCTTGGAGGATACCTGGATGTTCGCAGATATTGAAGGGGTACCTGTATGATCACAAGTACTAGATGCTGGAAAATACCAGATTGCTTGCAAGTGTCTAAAGAGTACTTGGATGTTAACAAGTACAGACTTTGAAGGATGGTTGAATGTTCACAGGCATTGAAGAGGTACTTGGATGATCACAAGTATGAATTTCTAAAGAATACCTGGCAGACGGAATATCGAGGATGGGTCTCGCATATTTGTGGAGGTTTCTCACCTCTTGGCAATGGGAATATCGAGGACGTACCTGAGATATTCATGAAGGTCTTTCACCTCTTGGAAATTGGGAATATCGAGGACGTACCTCGCATATTCGTGAAGGTCTCCCACCTCCTGGCAATTGGGGAATATTGAGGACGCACCTCGCATATTCATGAAGGTCTCTCACCTCCTGGAAATTGGGGAATATCGAGGACGTACCAGGGATATTCGTGAAGGTCTCTCACCTTCTCGTAATTAGGAATATCGAGGATGTACTTGGGATATTCGTGAAGGTCTCTCACCTTCTGGAAATTGGGAATCTCGAGGACGTACCTCGCATATTCGTGAAGGTCTCCCACCTCCTGGCAATTGGGGAATATCGAGAACGCACCTCGCATATTCATGAAGGTCTCTCACCTTCTAGTAATTGGGAATATCGAGGATGTACCTGGGATATTCATGAAGGTCTCTCACCTTTTGGAAATTAGGGAATATCGAGGGCGTACCTCGCATATTTATGAAGGTTTCTTACCTCCTGGAAATTGGGGAATATCGAGGAGTACCTGAGATATTCGTGAAGGTTTCTCACCTCTTGGTAATTGGGAATATCGAGGGCGTACCTCGCATATTCGTGAAGGTCTCCCACTTTCTGGCAATTGGGGAATATCGAGGGCGCACCTCGCATATTCGTGAAGGTCTCTCACCTCCTGGAAATTGAGAATTTGAATGTAGCACAAGGCTTACCTGAATAGCCGTAAGCACACAGGTGTACAAAGTAGATGAATATTTGGATGAACACAGATATTTAATGATATGATTAGGGACCACTCAGCTGGTCCAAGTGTAAGAAAGCATACCTGGGTGATCGCAGGTGCATAATGTGGTGGAATACTTGAGTAGCTGCTAGTATTCAATAGCGTAATTTTGAGGACAACTCAGATAGGTCGAGTGTCACAGAAAATGAGTATCCGAACGGTGGTTGGTACTCAAAGACAAGAGGATATTTGGACAGTCATAAGTATCCAAATTTTAAGGACAACTCAAACAGGTCGAGTGTCGACAGAGGGAGCATCTAAGTAATGGCAGGCACTCAAAAACAAGGGGATATCTGGACAGTCGCAAATATTAATACTCTGGGGACAACTCGAACAGGTTGAGTGTTGATAAGAGGGAGTACCCGGCAAATGGCAGGTACTCAAAGACAAGGGGGTACTTAGACCGCTGCAAGCACCCAAACTCAGGGGACGACTCGAATAGGTCGAGTGATAAGAAGAGGGTACCTGGACAGTGGTAGGTACTTTAAGACAAATGGGGATAGGGATATGCTTACCTGGCAATATCTCTGATTACTGAGAGTATGTTTGCTATTTACACAATATGCAGACATGTACACAATGATTGTATATGCTGTAAATTCAAATGTGATTTATGCATGACAATTTTGTCAGTTTTGTACCATTTGAATTCCACCGGGGAAGATTTTGAAAGACAACCCTCATTTAGAATGTAGATGTCCTGAGCATGCCAGATGAGGGACTTTCAATCTGAAAGGACTTTTCACTTATCCTGACCATTGATGCAGGATTTATAAGGATCACACTTCTCACTGTTATCATGTCAGCAGGGGTCTGAGTATTCTTGCAAGTGGTACGACTTTACCAATGTGAGAGGTCTTTGTTGAAATTGTGATGAAGACTTGGTTAGCAACTCATCAAAGGGGACCATTAAGGTTGAAGTCGATGGACGAAAATGTTGCACGATCCTCTCTGGGTTTACAAGTCAGGAACCCTGCGAAAAGAGATAGAGTAATCTTGCTCGTACTTCTTCGAGCGATATTTATGCACATATGAAGTCTTACGTTAATTGAAGTGCCCCTAGTCTGAAGAGACTTTTTACAATAGGAATATAACGTAGACTCGGCTCACATATAGAAGGGTGAGAGTTGGTGACTGTCTCAGCATTCGTCACTGGTTTTTCTTCTTACTGTCAAATGGAGATTTTACAACAGTAACTTTTTCTTGGCTGTATTTTTGACTGGGGGGGCATTGGTCTTGCTTTTACCAGGCACACTGCTTTTTTATGCCCATGCTTTTATTCCAGTTCCTCATTTATGGGCATTGACCTTGCTTTTACCAGGTACACTGCTTTTTTATGCCCTTGCTTTTTCATTTTTGTTGCTTGAGGAACTGATCTAAGCGAGTTCAATCGAAGCACCATTATTTAGACTTTGAGTCGCCCTTTTCAGCCAGCGCTCTAGGCTATGGCAATAACTTCTGCTTTGTCTCAATGTGAGGGTAAAATTACAGACTCACTTGGATTGTACAATGTATACAAATGCATAGAAAAAGAATTGCTCTTCGTCATTCTAAGGCACTTAAATTAACGCGGGTGTTTATATGTAATAAAGACACTCGAAGATTGATGCAAGTGCGAGCAAGAGAATTTCTATCCCTCCTCTCACCTTGTGATGTTGATTTGCCTTGCCTTTGACATGCTTCAGTGTGAGGGTGATTCTTGATGAGAGAAGCTTCACCAGTGTATGGGGCTCAAAAGGGGGGAAGCAATGAAATGCCTCTCACTATTTTGGTTATCGTACCATTCGCGAGAGAACTCTTTACCTTGCAGTCATGGAATTTTCTGCACTCATCTCACAAGAGTATAGATGGGGGACTGTGTGTAGGATATGGCTTGCCTGTCATCATTCTGACGCACCTCATCTAGCATGCTCAACTAATCTTGTATCATTCACTTAGCTGTCTATTCTAGTAATCCTCAATGGAATCAGTGATTTAGACAGATAAAATCATCATGCAAAAATCCATTTGGAGAAAGGCATGCAGCATTTTTAAGTACGAGAGAGTTTGTATTCTCAAAGTAAATGAATTATTTTTACTCAAGAAACCCTATTGACAACTTTAGGGGTGTTTACTTGGTGAAATTGTATTTACAAATGTGTTGAATTTTGAACATCAAAAGAGTTATTCACAAAGGGGTGTCAATGGATTGTCCCTATTAAGTAGGGAAATGACACAAGAAGGATCAGCTGGGATTGGGGATCTGATAATTGATTTAACAGCCTTTCTGCTTTTGCCCCTACAGAAGAGAAGATGTGGAAATAGATCAATTAGTAGGGTCAATATCACACGTGTTTTGAGGCCTGAAAGGTTTTTGTCATTTGCTTTGGCGATACTTGAGACGCCATTTGGCTTGGGAGAGCTTATCATGATCTGATATGCCTCTCACTGATTTGTTTTTTTTGCATCTTTGACGATCAGGTGATCCTGCAACCGACAAGAGGAATCATGTTAGTCAGAAGCTCTTTCAAGAGTCGAATAACTTGGAAGTGACACAACATTACCCTTCACTGGTTTACAGATATTTGAATAGATCTAAAGTACAAGGAGGATATGAATTCCTGAAATTTTCACTCCGTTAGGTCATTTGCTTTCTTGTAATTTGCGAGTGCAAGAGAAGCAAATTTTTTTATATTTATTATTATTATTATTATTATTATTATTATTATTATTATTATTATTATTATTATTATTATTATTATTATTATTATTATTATTATATTTTTTGTTTTGGAGCTAACGGTCGTGTCGGGATTCGAACCCCCGGCTTGGGACCATTTTGCTCCTTCCCGAGTACCACTCGGCTTGAGGTGCTGACGGTGTCCGTAGGGGGCGCTTCTTTTTCATTTAACCGAACCAGCTTCCGGACGACACGTCCTTTCATACCAAGTTAGGTAAATCGATACGAGTCACTTGGTTTGTCCAAATTAACCATTAAGCTTATTTCTTGAATCCTAGGCTTCCTGTCAATAGGAGAAAATGTGTCAAAAGTGAGTTCAGATACTGAGAGTATTGGAAACGATACCAAATTACTCTTCCCCAGAGTTTATATTTGTTGACTCCTAGGGATATTTGAGTATCAATGACGGCCTTTTGTCTATGACACAGTTCAATGTCTCTTTTGATTGGCCCTCCTCATTTGTAGCCCTGTATGCATGATTGCTGGTCGTTGATTTATCTTCAACGCCTTCCTTTTGTGGAATTTTTCTTCTGTCTTTGACTATAGCTGCATTGAGCAAAAAGTCACGTACCTCAAGCTTTTATGGAATCTGAGATGGACAATAAAAAAACCTCCAGTTTTCTGATGGCGATTATTTTTTGGAAGAATACATGTCTGGAACATGGAGTGAAGCTTCCAGACTCTAGAGTCATTGTTTGGAGTGGGGGCTATAAATCGCCTTGACTGTCTGGATTTTCTCCCTATTGACAGTAATGAATTCAAAAGAAGAGAATAAATTTCTTCCTTGTGTTTCTTGGCTTGTCGAAGCTGGAAATCCCTTTAATGAAACTGTACCGACTAATTGTTCGGGCATGTCGAGGGGAGAAGATATTGCTCTGTCTTGAGAAGGAGTTGGACAAGAATGAAGTGGAGTGCACAGAGCTCCTGAGGACGGCTTGCAAAAATAGGAAGGTCGAAAGCAGCATGGGAGAGGTTATCCTGCCTCGAGCTACCATGATGTGCATGCTTCGAGTTTAACCGTATGCCTATGTTTATTACTTCCTATCTTTCGTTTCCTGTACACAGAAGAGATGAGACATCATTTTCAAAATTATGTTAAGGGAATAAGACTTACCTTCTTTGAAACAGGATGATCCTTTTTGTTTGCCCCTGCTTCCTTGAAAGGGTGTCTTTGAACTTGGTTTGTTCATAAGACGTGCCAGTTTTAAATGCTTTCTGTTACACTAAGTCAAAGGGGATGATATTCTGAGACATAAAGTGAGAGAGAAAGACAAACATGGTTAAATTTATCATCTTGTTTTGACGAAAGCTTTTGGTGATGAAATATTTTTATTTTCAGAATATGTTTTTGGGGGAGAAAAAGCATGAGGAAGCCTAGCCCTTAGTATTCTCCTTGGATGATATTTTCTTTTCATGGTTGGATAGCATCACTGGGCTGGGTTGGAATACTGCCTCATGCTCTCAAAATATTATAACTGTACATTAAAGTACTGGAATGAAAAGTACAACAGTAGCACACTAGATAAGAAACATAAAAACAAGCAAAACTAATGAAAACTCCTATGAAAAGGAGCGTTTTGATAGTGTTGGTCCTGAAGTCAAGCGTCTTTGAATTCCTCGCCTCCAGTAGACTCGAAGTATTTGCATGCGATGACTATTTCGTTGAAGCTACGTAAGTGTAACCCATGCAGCCAACAGCGATGTCCGTGGGGCAAAGCTTCTATGAACTGCTTTATCAATTCTTCTTCAGCCAGTTGAGGGTAGGTTTGCATCATAAAAGCCTTCCACCTTCCTGCATATACTCGGAAATCATCCATTGGTCTTCTTCCGAAGTGGGCCAAACTCTCGCAAGGCAGCTCAATTCCAATCTGGTTTTGGTACTGATGCAAGAATGTAGAAGACAGCTCATTCCAATCCTTTATGAGGTAAATACTTGCGGTGACGAACCATTGCAATGCAGACCCCGTAAGAGTTTCTTGGAATGCCTGAGTTGTGAATGACATCGGGCCATAGTACTGACTCATTTCAGTGTGGAGATATTGCAAATGAGCCACGGGGCAAGTCGTGTCGTTATACTTGCAAAGATTAGGTATCCACACTTCGCTGGGGGTCATGATGATATGAGGGCAAGATGAGCCTGACATGTCTTGGCTAGGCCACTGGTTTTCCCACTACATATTCGTCGTAGTGGTGAATTTTTCTGTTTTAGGGAAATTGGACTCTACCGAGATTATTCCATTGCTTTCTTCTGGGTCAAAATTACCGAACGAGGATGAAGCATTTGAGATATCCTCATGGTCAGGTGACGAGTTTAGAAGTTCATTGGGATCATAGCGGATAAAGACGTACATTTCCTCTTCTGACAGGCATTCATCCCCGAGTGAGAGTAGGAAACAGTTATACGATGAGTCGTCAGTTTCATCGAAATAACGCTGGAAGTTCTTGGGATTGTATTCTAGGGATTGGAAGTCATCAGGGTCATACTCTAGAGGACGGTAGCCTTCAGAGTTGTATTCCAGAGAATGCTCGAAGTTTTGATGTAGTGGCTCACCAGTTATCAAATTTCGCCTATACTCAGTTGTAGATATCGAATTGATTTGTTTAGGCTTTCTTTTCTTGGCTCCTGGTCCAGACCTTTTGAGTAAGGCCCTTCGTTTCGCTAGTTCGATTCTGTCAAGGGGAATGAGAAATATTAAAGCTTCACTCTCTGTTTCACTTTCTATGTTGATAGGGGTCGGTTTTCTTTGAACCCTAGCTCTTGCAGTAAGCTTGGGGAGCTGTCCTGTCGTGCCCCAGTCTTGAACAGTCTTCGTGTCTTTGATCTCGTACATAGGTTCCTTGCCTTTCCGAGTGGGAAACTTTTCAGTGATATGATGTTGCTCAGTTGCCCATTTATCACTCAAGGCTTCATTGACATCTTCTTCTCCTATCTCAGCAACTAACGACTCCTCGTGCTCCGGGATCATCGGTTCTTCGTAGGGCAAGGCGATGTCAGGGCTGATGTCAATATTATATTCTTGGTGGAAAACATGGATTAGTTCCTTCCAGGTTTTAAGGGAACTAATCTTTTTGACAATGTACCATTGCAAGGTAGGGCTGGTCAGGTTTGATTGGTATGATTGAATCATCCTTTGGACCAAGTAGGCATGTAAGTAGGTCTCTGGGCGAAAGGTATTAGCATACCTTTCGCATTCAGGCGTTCTGAGCTCTTCAGGGATTTCAAAACCGGCGTAATTAGACGAGTCGATGGGATTCTGCTCTTGCAACTGGCTTAACTTTTTCATGATCCTTTCAAACTGTCTATGGTACTGGCTATTTTCTGGCAAATTTGCGGGTGTCATGATGGTGTTTAAGGCAACTACAGAGTTGGGCTCAGCTTGAGTGGATTTCATTTGTCTCGAGAGTTGTTGAAGGACAATGGACATCTGTCCTACGCCGTCTTCAATGTTGGTGAGGCGATTTTGTACATCATTCTGATCGGGTCTTATCACATGAGGCCATTCGCGGGTGGCTGATAGTTGACGGTTCATAATTACCTGTGTCGCAAAAATCATGAATGAGCACGAAAGTAAACAAAGATTGACCCATGGCAATGGTTTAATTACTTTTTTATTCATCAAAAGAGAGGATATTATAGACCACAAACTTCTGACATTTAAAACTTGAAATTAAAATGATAGAAGGAAATACTATGTATTAAACAAAAGTCCCTAAACAATGGGACGGAATTTTCACGATATCAACACTAAGAGACAAATGATTGCTATTTTATATGCGACAGGGAGCCTTGTTCTTGCGTAGATGCTTGCTTTCTTGGGCTGGCTCTGAGACATGTATCCGGCCCATTCCCAAATTCCCTTGCATAAGTTCTGCTTGCTCATGCTGGCTGATCTCGCTGATTGGGTGAGGGATCGATGGCTTCTATTTTTTCAGGATATGATGGTTGTGGATGTAGGACTCAGAGGCGTGATAGGCCTTTTCCTGTCCCTCAAGCCCTTCAGGTATCACAATTCTTTTGCGATGGCACCTGCTCCATGTTTCCTCGATAATGTCAATCTCGAATGTGTATTCACGATTTTGATGGGTGAAAAGGAGTGGAGGGGCCTTCCTCTTAAAAGGTGGTGGGATCTCCTGAAGGGCTCCATACTATCGCGCCACCCGATATGGGAAATAAGAAATGGCGTCGGTGAAACCAAGCAACGGAATTGGATGCCGGTGTCTGTAAGCAAAGTAAGCTCTCTTTTCATGGAACCAACTAGCACACCATTGGAACGCCTCAGGAGCTGGGTCTCTTAGAAAGTTTATCCAATTTAAACAGCTTTGGTTAGAAATGTATAGTCCTAAAACCATAAATTTCTGTAATAGATTTTCGAAATCATTTATTTCAGATGATCGCATGAAGCATCGAAATTCGCTTAGGTGAGAAAAGAACCAGACTTGTAAAATTTCCGGGGAGACCCGCATGACCTTTTCCGTGTTTTCTTTAAAACGATTGAGGGACAAGAACGTTTCAGCTAAAATCATGTTGACATAATTTTGCCCCCTTGAGGTCTGATCAACTATCCATGCCATCTTTGGACTTATGACATTTTTTTGATGGGGGAAAATGATGAACCCGAAAAAGGCCAAGAGGAAAATCTCACTTTTTTGGGTCATGGGTTGATTTTCGAAACAGGCAGTCAAAAATGCTAGGGGCCAGGTGTTATGGTTGTTTTCAGAAATTTGCCTCATAACATGGACTTCAGTTCTTAAAAGTCGTGCTAACCCACGCAATGGGATAACGCCTGTTGATGGCCTAACAAGCCTTTTCTCGAGAGGCATTCCAGTGATGATGCTGTATTCTTCCAGAGTCGGGGTTAGTTCGAATCCACCAAACATAAAAGTAGTCGTCTTCGAGCACCAGAAATGTGCCATGGCTTGTATGACTTCGGGATGAACACGGACTTGGATCAACGATAGAAGATGACCAACTTTGGCTTTTACGTGCTCTTGGGCATATTGGTCCAATTGACCCCACCACCTGAAGAGCTTTGCCTTGGGAGTGGGAATAAGCTGGATGTCATCTTCTTCCATCGCATATAAACTGGGACTTCGAAAAAACCTATCCTAAATTGCCATGGGCCAATAAAAAGATTGAGTAAAAGTAAATAAATTACTTTGCTTTTAAAGAAAATGGCAAGCACAAAGACATGCACATGAGATGTATGGTTCGATTTCTAACTGAGAAGGCTTATTGAAATTAAAAGGGTATCCGTCCGTCGCAGTCTCGCATTAGCAGCATACCCTTTTAACCTCGGCTAGAGAAATTCGGAGAAAAGAAAGGCAACCTCTACATCGCAGTCTCGCGTTCGAGGTCGTATCTTTTTTGACACCATCCTAAATATCCTATGGCGGCCCGGGTCCGACGGCCGGGTTGTGTGTGCCATGTGTAGTGTTAAAACAGTAAAACATGCACAATAGTTTATAATCACAAGATAATATATTTTAAGCAAAATTAAAATAAATTTCTAAGTTACTGACCTGCATAAAGAAAAACCTAACTCAATAAAGAATTTAAACAAGGCAAAAAAGGCCTAAGTCCTCAAAGTCCCCAGTGGAGTCGCTAAGCTGTCGCGACCTCTTTTTTCGGCGCCCGGGGTTAGGTACGGGCGTCTTGCGAAGGCTAATGGCTTAGCTAAATTTATTAAGCCCGGACTCTCCCAAGTCCACCAATTCACGACTTTAATAGTCTAAGTTTTTAACCTGTAAGTTAATTTTTAAAATGGAGTCGCCACTAATCAATTTGGGGTGGGTTGATTAGAAACCCATGCGAAATATTGGGAGAAATACTCACTCCTACGCAACCAGAGAAATTAGGATCGGTGACTTGATTACACTAGTTAATCACTAATGCCCTTTCGGTACCTAATCTTGTTTAAACCCTGAGGTTTTTTTGGATGTTTTAGGGATTTTCCATGCATTTTTGGGAGGAAAAACATTTTTGAGTCTTTCTAATTTTTGGACATAAAAGGGATTTTTTTTTTTGGGTTTTTGGTATTTTTTGGAAAAATACAAGTCTTTTTGGCTTTTTCTAAATTTTTGGCTTTTTTTGGATTTTTGGTATTTTTTGGAAAATATCGAATATTTTGATTTTTTGGAAAATAAAATATTTTTTAAATATTTTTAAATATTTTCTGTTTTTTTGGAAATTAAAATATTTTTTCGAAAATAAATTATACTTTTTGATTTTTTTGGAAAATAAATTATTTATTTATTTAAAATACTATTTAAAATAAAAAAAAAAATGATCGCAGACGAGCCCCTGTGTTTTGTTTTTGTTTTTTTGCTTATTTGGAACGGCGCCGTTTGGGGGGGGGGAACCGGTGAAACCTTACCCGGGTCCAACCCGGCGACCCGGCCCGGGTCCGACTCGGCAACCCAGGGAAACCCTACTCGGATGAGCTGCGCCCGACTCGGCTTAACCCGGCTCGACCCGACGCGGGGCTGCTGGCTTCTCCATCCGTCTGCGGCACTGGTGGAGGGACTGGAGACGACGACGGTGGGCAGGGATGGCGATGGTGATGACGACGGCAGGCGAGGGTGGTGGCTAGGACTTCTGGCGACCGGGGATGGCCAAGCAGGGCTGATACCTGTCTGTGGTGTGGTGGCGGACCTTGAACCTCCAGATCTGGTGCGGCTTGGGCGAATCGATCTCGGCAACGGCGTCGGAACGGTGGCAGAGCGGCAGCTGTGTGTCTTTTCCCTTCGGATCTGGCCGTCCTCTTCGCTCGTGCTCTCTCCCCCTCGGGTTCGCTCGCCGCCGGCCTCCCTCGAAGTCTCTCGGAGGGAGGCGGTTTGAGCTCGCGACCCGATTTTTGCCTCGCTCGCTCTTTGAGCTCCTCGAAGTCTTTCGGGAACCTCTATAAGCTCGCTGGCTTCTTTGCTTTGTGTCGCCTCGACCTTCGTTAGGGGGCTATTTATAGGCGGAGGGGCACCGGCCGAGGGAGGTTCGACCGGCGGTCCATGACGTCCCGATCGTCCTCTGTGCGACCAAACCGGAGTCCCCTCGGCCGCCCACTTGTGTCGCAGCTCCGTATTGAAGGCGTGTCTCCTCTGGCCGGACACCCCCACGTGCTCTCCGTTCACCCTTCCGTCCGGCATCGCACCCCTCTGCGCATGTGCTGCAGAAACGGGAAGAAGCCAAAAGGAAGAAGAAGACAAGGAAGGGGGCCGGGCCTAAGGGGAAGAGAAGGGCTGGGCTGGGCCCTAAGGGCCCGTGCGAGGGGAAATAGGATGAAAATGGGGCTGCTTTTGCTTTCTTTTATTTTTGTTTTTTTGTTTTGTTGTTGTTATTTTTTTTGTTTTTATTATTTATTATCCGAAAAGGAAAAATAGATAAAAAAAACCTAATTAATTAAAAAAGGAAATTTAGGCGTCAACAGTAATTGAAATTTAATGAGGATGATCGATACTAATTAAATTGTTATATATGACTTTGCATGGAAGTAAATGGATTCTAATATGCCTTGAATACTAAAGAACTTTGCAAGATTTGAATTACTAGTTATGCACAGACAGTAGATTCGAAATAGGTAAGGAAATTGCAGGAAAATTTATTGAATAAAAACAAATTGTTTACATTCTTGGAATATATGCTCGCTCGATGATTGAACTAAACATCAATTGCTTAATGGAGATGACTGGAGTGCGTAAAGAAGGTAGAAAGCTTATAGATTATGACTAGAATGCTTTTATAAACAGATATAAATGCTGGATTTGAGGCACCTAATTTTATTTGAAATTCAAATTCAATCTGCGCTAAAATCTGATATAAATTGATTTGTGACGTTAAGTCAAAATCTAATGTGCTCTTTGTGATTATTTGTGTCTTAATTGCTTGTGCTTGATTGATGCCCATGTATTTGTAAATGGGCCATCCTAGTTTTTGTTTTGATCTCAATCTGCGAAAAGCTCAAACTATTTTGACTTGCGCACTACTCTATGAATGATTTGCAATCGCTCTAGACTCTTGAGCTATGCTTATTGTTCGGTCGATGAAGCCTTCCGTCTCAATTTAACTATTGTGCATGCTTCGAATCAATCGCTTGTTGCTATGTATTGCGTACTTTGCTTGAACTTTGCCCATTAAACACTCATGATCAATGAGCTCATCAGACATTTCATCGACGGGCCTAATGGGTCGGCCGCATTGTTATTGCCTTTGTGTTTGATGAGATTGGCAAGCACTCCATCAATTACCCTTATGCTTTAAAGGTATTATGCAGGCTTGGTTTTTGGTCCAAATTTTTGGCTTGGTCTCAACAGTAGTTACCTTCTAGTGTTGTGTTACCAATCCTTGTTTGAGGTAGCTACTAATGTTTAGTTTGTCTTCTCAAATGATCAACTTCTCTCATATCTAACCAAAAAAAAAAACCTCTTGTTGTTCACCAACTTTTATTTAACTCTCATCGACAGCTTGGATATACCAACTGTTATATGAAATTATCAACTTTTGTTTGTTTATATATCAACTTTTCTCGGATTAAATTACAAACTAATCTTGGGCATCAACACTCATGCGAGTTGGTCAACATTTGGTTGTTTCGTCTAAAATTCACAGAACTTTTTGTTGAGTTACCATTTTTATTTGCCTTGCCAATTTCACCTAAAATTTTACGACTTTTTAAATTTGCCAACTCCTTCTATTACCAACATCGATTAGAGTATTAATTGCCAACTTTTCTTCGACTAATTTACCAATAATTGGACATTAACAACTCTTACACCTACATCTATTTTCTTTAATTATCGTAATTGTTTTATCTTTGACCAAAAAAAAAAAAAACTCATAAATCTTTTACCAACTATCATATATAGTTATCAACATTTTTTTTGAGACTTACCAACTTTTCCCTAATTAAATTATTAACTAGTTTTGTGTTACAAACTCTCATTTAATTTGTCTATAAGTTTTTTCCGATTTTGTTATGAGCTAGTTTTGCTTATAGTTGTACGTTGGTAAGTACTCAAATGAGAGTATGCAACCTAAAACTTCTTGGTAATTTGATATTTGAGAAAAGTTAGTAATTCATTCTAATTTTAGTTTGTAATTTCATATAAGAATTAGTAAATTTGAATCACTTGTAGGTTATGTAAATAAAATAAATTATAAGCTATCATAAAAATTTAGTAATTTCATATATTATGGTAAGTTAACCCCCTTTTAATGCACTCAGATTACACATATTAATTCGTTCCTTATCCCTAAATCCATCCGGTGATATTGGGGTCCAAGCATCACTATATATCATATACGTCTTTAAATAGTCATAAATTCAAATGTGGCATCTGTGGACTATACCTTTGAGATGGAGTATTCAGGGATTAATTACAGGGTTATAAGATTCCCATCTACTGGCATGTGTTCAAATACATGGTCCCCACAAAGTCAAATTAGATAACCAATGACCATAGAAAAAGATATGCCCAAACATAAATTATGCCGCGGGGCCAGTTCACACATGACCCCTTGTGGTGGTGCTAAAGATGCATTAACAGATCCACTTTCCAGGAAGAGCCAGTGCCCCTTTCCTCGAAATCATCGGACTTAGAAAAATTTCGGGCCAGAACATTGAATATTATGGACTTTGCATAAACGTGCAAGATACGGGAAAGTCATAGGAGGACCACCATGTATTTATAGGCACCTCAAAGAGTAAGCTTCATCATTCAGGCGAAGGAGAGACTCTGAAAACAGCATTTTCATCAGGTCTCTGAACTGATCAGTGTCAAGCAACATAATGGCCAGGTATCCAAGGAATGACAAAAGCAACAATGAGACAACGGTTAAAAAGGGTGCTTGGAGTGCCGAAGAAGATCAAAAACTAGTGGCTTATATCAAGAGATATGGCATTTGGAACTGGACTCACATGGCCAAACCTGCTGGTCTGTGATGCATAATTCATATTCTCGTTTGCTTCTCTTCATTTATGTCTGGTCTTTCTGATTTTTGTCGGCGAATGTTCGACTAACCCTGGTCTTGAATCACATGCGTAAACTCCCAGGTTTGGCTAGAACTGGCAAAAGTTGCCGTCTCCGTTGGATGAACTATCTGAGGCCCAACATCAAGCATGGAAACATCACCAAAGAAGAGGAGGAGACCATCATTGCGCTGCACCGAGTTTTTGGAAATCGGTAATTAATACACTTTAATTGAAAGCAAAGTTACGATCTTAATTGAAAGCGCTAGCGAATTAATTGCCTTTTACCGATGAAAATGTCTTATTTTCTCTGTTTCAGTTGGGCCGCCATGGCAGCTAGGCTTCCCGGAAGAACTGACAACGAAATAAAGAACTATTGGAATACCCGCTTGAGGAAACGGCTCTCCGAGGAGAAGTTTTGTTTGCAGAACACATGCAATGATGTTAATCTCCATACCGATGGAGAGGACATCTCATTCCATCCCTTGAATGATAGTCCGAATGCAACAAACCTGGGACTTGACTATCAAATCCCGACAACAAATGCAGATAACCCTTGTCCTTCCGTTGGAGTCTATGATGAGAAACCATGGAGCTATGACAGGTGCTCATCACAAGAATATGAAAATGTTGAAGGAGAAAGCTTATGGAAGCAAGTCCTTGCAGAGGAAGATTTTTACATTGAAGGAGATTCGAGTATATGTGCGCCAAATCAGGAACTAATAAGGCCTATTTTTACGGATTTCGCTAGTTCCTATGATGATTTTTTCCTAGATTTGTGGGGGGAATCATGAAGATTGTAATTAAATTAATCTTAATCTCGTAGATGGACTCGAAAAGTATGGTTTATGTTAACGCAAAGTTTCTGAGGGTGATAAATGTGGTGCAGCTATGATTACCCCAAATTGTGAAATAGCATATTTATCTGCCATATAAATGTCCTTGGACGAATCAAGATGATTTTATAATTGACTTTGCTTATTTTGCTTTGTAAAATTTTTCCAGTATTTTGGCCTCTTTCTTGTGAATTCTTTCCATGGTTTTGCAAGACATCCTACTTTAGCATTTCTCCTGTCTCTGTCTCCATCTCTCTATCACTCTCTCTCTCATGTTTAGGTTAGAGTGGCAGAACAAAGTAAAACCATCGAGTACTCTGAAAGAGTCTAGCATCGCACGGTTTGGGCCATGCTCAAAAGAAGTGCTTTCTTCTCAAACAGAGAATGATTATACATACACTTAAGAAATTGAGGAAGTTCTTTAGATAATTATTTGAAAAAAATGATGTTATTCCTATAATAGGGGTGTCACACCCTTCCCCAAGATAAACTGTCACGCCCCGAATCTCAAGCGCGCGCGCATCCCTCGGTGGTCGATGAAAATTGCAATGTCCCATGACGCATCGCCGACCTATTCATTTTATTACACATGCGGAAGCATATAAAGAAGCCCCAGACAACACAAATATGTGATAGAAAAGCAGGACAACAATTTTCACAAAACATACATTTATAAACAAACTAGTCTATCTACAAAAAGATCGGCTTTCAAAAAGAAGCTGCCCTACGACCTACTAGTCGGACACATTTGCCGATCCTTCGGACTCCACCTCCACAGGCTCCGAGGGCTTCGGGTCCTCCACAACCCCATCAAGAGAGTCAGCTGCACCCTCGCCTGGAGCGGCGTTGACCGCAATGGCAGGGATATTAAAACCCTGAAGGGGACTTTCCCTATACCCATTGAGCCCATGGCGAAATCACACCCTGAATTGATGAGGTACCCTCTGAGGTAGGCCCTCATCGACCTAGATAGTGGTCACAATAAGCTCATAGACCCAGTGACTCCCGGGGACAGAGACGTCTATACTCCACTCAGTAATTCCTTGAGGCTGTCCAAAACGAACTGGAGGGACCACCATCTAAGGACCTAAAAAGGGTAAGCCCACGACGGGATGAGACAATGTCTCAACAAGTCTACTCCCTAAACCCCAATTAGGAAGGTAATATGCCTAGAGGCAATCTAAGCACATATCACAGAAGACTCACCTTGCCTCAGTTCCTCCCTGCACGTTAGTACAATTCGTATAATCAATGCATATAATAGATGCACATATCAATCGGAACGTCTCAATCACATCTCAATCGGAACGTCTCAATCACATCTCAATCAATCATAGGGGTCCCGATTATAAGGCCAAATCGTTATGACATGTCACATACTGTGCCACACAATTTTGTCCCATATTCGTCGTGTTTATCTCAATCAATCACGCGTTTCAATTAATTACTGCTCGCACAGGCACAATCTATCGACGCGCATCGGTCCTCTGGCGTAGCCAGGCTTCATCTCCCCCTTTAGCACGGCAACATCCACCGACGCACATCAAGGACAGCATTCCCAAAGGAGCATTGGTCCAGAATCTACTGCGACCGGCATTCGTTGTCCAGGGGCATCCCATATAGGGGCATCGTCCTATCGACATACATCGGGGACGGGTTCACTTAACCATCACACGATCAATCAATCCCAGCCAAGGACATTGTGCTTTGTACTCAAATTCCTCAATTAAAATAATGTGCTTGGCCTATTTTCTTTGTATTAAAAACACCCGGTGAAAATAATCGTGTGTGGGTACACAGTCATATCGAACCTTAAAAATTGATATCATTCCTTTTAAAATCCCACTATTTGATATAGTACTTAAAAACATTATTGGGGTCGAAACTCGACACCTGGTATCTTCTAATTAAATACCAAAATTTCACAATTTTGAGATAATTAATCAAAAATCACAATCATCACTCAATTGGACAATTTAACAATCAATTGCATAAACTAAGCACACCACTGCAATCAGCATGAAATTCCGGTCACCGGCTATCCCGGTATAATTTTTGGAAAATAATAAACAATTAAATAAATAGCAAAATTAATTAATTAAATGCAAATTTAATCAATAAATACAAACTTAGGTCTAAAACACTAATTTAACCACCTAAACGGGCCTAGAAAAATAATGCACCATGCTCAATAAATAGTACAATCTAATTAACCCATAACTAATCTAATCTAACCACTTAATTGTCCTAATTAACTAACTAAATCACTAATTACATCTAACTAACCACCTAAGCCATACTTAGCCTAATCTAATCAACCCTTAAGTACAATTAACCTCCTAAGCAAGGTTTAATGAGTAAACTCACCAGTTTTGCGGGCCAATGAGTTCACGGCGATGGTGATGCCAAGGTGGGTGAGACCCAAGCCTGGAGCAACACCAACGGAGGTTTGGACGGGCCTGAAAAAGGCCCACGAAGCTCATAACTGGGCTGTGACATTTGGTTCTAGTCTTGGGCTGAATTGAAGGACTTCAAGGTCGAAACGGGTCGGGCAGGCGCGGGTGATGGCATGGCAGCTTGGACGAGCGGTGGAGGAGCTCGACGGCGATGGACGGTGGCTAGAATAGCTCCGGTGGACGGCGACAGTGGCCAAGGCGCGACGCGGGCAGGCATGAGACGCGAACAAGAGGCAGAACCGGTGGCCTAAACGTGCGGTCTCGGGCGCTCATGGGCATGCAGCTGGCAACGATGGTGGTTTGGCTGGTCGATGGCTGCAAAGCTAATCTCTCTCTGGTTTTTCTTAAGTTCAAACACTCAAATAATGGAGAAAGTAAGGCTGAAGAAGAAGAAGAAGGCTCAGCTGAAGGGGGACCACCACTTGCCTCAAAAGTCTTCCTAAATATCCATTTCACTCATCACAAAGGCCCCACCATGTCCAGCCCTATCCTCTGCCCATTTTCCTTCACAAATTTTCCCCAACAAGCCTCCCAAGTTGCTAAAATGTTGCTCCCCACATGGACCTACGAATTTTGAACACTTTCCCTCCAATTCCAACTAAAATCTTCTCCAATTGAGCTTAAATCAAAGGCTAAAAAGTCAAGGAGGATGTCCACATCAAATTCAACATTTTTCTTGGCCAATTAGTCCAACATGAACGCCAAAACTGCAACAAAAAATGGTCCTATAATTTTGCCAGTCCAAAATAGCCCAACTTTGAATTTTCGCCAAAAACTCGGGTTTGTAAAAACCTTTGGAGGATGAGTCGACATTCCTAAAATAAATTGTGACATGATAGAACTTTCAATTTCTGAAATCGGGTTTAATTTCGCGGTTAATTTCAACCCGACGCGATTTTAGCGTGACCTAATATATTGGGTAGCTTTTAGGAATTTTTAGCGCATTTGACCCGTGATCGATTATTTTCGAGCCACATTGTACATTTTTGACACATTAGCGACTCTCGGTTGTCGTGAAAATCTCGAGATTTCAAATATGGGCATATAGTACATAAATGACATAAAAATCAGTTTAGTGTCGTTCGATGAGAATTTTGCAATTAGGTGGAATCACCCACTTTTTAATCACATGCCTTTGTCGAACCGACCTATCTTCAGTCTCTAGTCGATTTTGACAGTGCCGTATTGACCCTTGCAGATTAGCACGATCGAGTAGTCAATTTCTGGTCGAATTCTCAAGTTGATTGCGTTTAGATTCCTTAACAGCTTCACCTGATAGATTAGTTATCTCATGAGTGATCAGCTCAGAGAAAAGAACTATAGGCGCGTCGATGAAAAGCCCAACTCATTCAATTGAAAACAGAATAAGAAAATCATGATGTCACATAAACTACCAAAATGAGGTTAATGAATTGCTAAGGTTATACTTAACGTGGAATCTCCAAAGGCCATACCAATCGCAACTTTGGGATTTTAATTCGATCAATTAAATATGTAATTTGATTCATTCAATAGTTGCCACTAATTTATTCTAGGTTGATGAGAAACTCAAGAAAAATGTGGTAGTACATTTTACTTCTGTGAACTAGAGATATCATGGATATGGAAAATTGATTGCGTTAGATAAATCTAACATCCTTTCATTACCTTTTTTCTTTATGTCAAAAGACATTTTTGCATGTTGTCTCCGTCAATTTTAATTTTAAACCACTAAAATGTGATTGGTAACTATACGGGTGCACAAACAATAAAAGTAGCACTTAATAAATCAAAGTAATAAATAAATTATTCAAAATAGGACAAAAACCTCAATATGTTAAGCAAAGCAAAAGCGGACCTTTATTATCATCCAATGCACCAAGTGTTCTACAAGATGTTAACTTAAAAAAAGAAAAGAAAAAAAAAACAATGCATGCATGCTCCAAACATGATTTCTAATTGCAATGATTATTAATTCTCTTCATATTTTCTTTTTTGAGGGATGCAATTTTAATCTAAATTATTTAAATGCAGTGATTATGTGAATGCTAATGTAGCGTGCATTGATGATCTAACATGAAATCCTAGATAACATGTATACTATGATGCAAGCAACATGCAATTCTAATAATATAGAATAGGATCTATTATAGAGTAACCCTAATATCTATACTAGGTATGAGATTTTTGTGTCTTTTGGAAATGAATTTCTATGTCAGCTCAAACATCTTATTGTATTTGGAATTTAGGTAAAAACTAAGCAATTAGGGATTTTTTTTTTTTATTACTTTTACTCTTAAGAGAATCTTCCATTCACCTTGTTTGGGGATCTTCGATTCTATACTCAGTTGTTGGGATATAATATGCGGAATTACCAGGATCTTGCAATTTACGTCAACGCGAAATCACCCCAGAGAAATTAAACGAGAAAAATAAGGACACCAGAAATTTACGTGGTTCGGTCCGAGTATCGGTACCTACATCCACGGGGAGAGCCAGCAGCAAATAATCCACTAACTAAAATCGGAGAATCAGAGTTTACAATCGCTCAATCTCTCAAGTGTTTCCCACACCTAGATTTAACCCCAAACCCTAAGTGTTTATAAATAACAACTCAATTGGGTATAAACTCACGGCGCAAAATTACCGCGCGACAAAACTCTCTACGTACGGCTTCGCGAGGCTTCAAGATCTTGCGGACCTTCTTCGCGGCGTGGACGTCTCCCACGTACGTAGAGCTTCGGCGGTGTCTTTTCTCTGTAGGGTTTTCACCCGCGACTTTCAGAAGCTAAGAAGAGACTAGCAAAAAAGAAATTCTGTTTTATACGTGTGCCCAGGTCAAACTTTGACCTGGGCCTACTTATTCTCTTTTTTTTCAATTCCTGTACGTGCAGGGCGAATCCGCGTAAGGCTTCTTTCTTCGAAGATGGAATCCACGTGGAGGGCTTCTTCCTTCAATGCCCTTGTGACGTGCAGAAGGTAAATAAGAAAAAAACTTTCCTTTTTCTTTTATTTTCCCATTTACTAATTCTTCGCGAGTCTAACGAATTTCAAAACTCGAGTCATAATTTAACAATTCTCCACCTTGGCTCGATGTTTGAAACCAAGTTATAGTGCTCATCATCCATGCTGCTCTCCCAATGCCCCGACAGGCGCTCACTCTCCACAGACGCCAATAGAGCTCAAGCAGAGCTTGAGCTTCGCCAAAGGAACAGACTTAGTCATCATGTCTGCCGGGTTATCTGCTTTGTAGCAATCTTTTTAACAATAACAATACCCTTAGCTAAGACATCTCGGATGAAGTGGTACCTGATGTTAATATGCTTCGTTCGCTCGTGATAAATTGGATTATACGCCAAATATATCGCACCTTGGTTATCACAAAGTGTATATCCACACTTTTCTGTTCTAACCCAAAGTCCGAGAGCAAACTTTGTAATCATATCGCCTCCTTCGCTACAAAGGTTAGTGCCATGTACTCGCCTCGCCGAAGACAAGGCAATGTGATCCTGTAAGGATGCTTTCCAACTAACTGCACCACCCGCTAGCGTAAACACGTACCCTGCTAAAGACCTGCAATCATCCAAGTCACCGGCGTGATCTGAATCCACAAAACCAGTGATCTCACTGCCATTGTTGTCCCTCCAGTACACTATACCCACGTCTTTGTCCCCTTCGGATATCGAGAATCCACTTCACAGCTTCCCAATGAGCTTTACCGGGTGCTTCATATAGCGACTAACCATGCTCACGCTTGTGAAATATCAGGCCTAGTGCACACCATAGCATACATAATACTATCCACGGCACTAGAATAAGGAACACGAGACATATGCTCCTCCTCTTCCTTAGTCTCGGTGATAATTTATCTGAAAATTTAAAGTGATTCGCTAAAGGTGTATTTACAGATTTTACCGACTGCATATTAAAACATGCTACAATCTTCTCAATATATTTCTTTTGAGATAGACGTAAAACTCCTGCAGTCTGTCACGCAAAAATCTCCATACCCAAAATTTTCTTTGCAGCACCTAAATCTTTCATCTCAAATTCAGCATTTAACTCGCCTCTTCAAAGACATCAATATCGGACATATTCTTAGCTGCTATCAGCATATCATCAACATATAAGAGTAGATAAATCAAAGAACCATTCTCCAATCTCTTATAGTAAACGCAACTGTCCATCGACTTTTTGAATAGTCTTGACTAGCCATAAAAGTATCAAAACGTTTATACCACTTTGTCTAGGAGATTGTTTCAGCCCATACAAAGATTTCTTTAACAAGCAAGCATGATCTTCCTTACTCGGAATAGCAAATCCCTCTGGTTGCCTCATGTAAATCTACTCCTCCAACTCACCATGAAGAAACGCAGTTTTCACGTCTAGCTGCTCTAACTCGAGATCCTGCGAAGCAACTAAGGCAAGTAAAACACGAATAGAAGTATGTCTTACCACGGGAGAGAACACCTCATTGTAGTCAATGCCCTCACGCTGTGTATACCCCTTCGCCACAAGTCTCGCCTTATACCTCGCTGCCTCAACACCGGGAATGCCCTCTTTCCGTTTAAAGACCCATTTACTTCCGACAATCTTTTGGCTCTTGGATACTTTGACCAGCTTCCATGTCTGATTTCGATGGAGAGATTCCATCTCTTCACCCATAGCCCCTAGCCACTGCGATGACTCCGAACTAGCCATCGCCTCAGAATAAGACGAAGGCTCATCTGTCTCCACCTCATCACCTACAGTCAATGCATAAGCAATATCTGTATAACCATAACGTACCGGTGATTTAATGTGCCTTCTCTGTCTATCTGCGGCTATAGTTTGCTGAGGCTTTGCTGGTTGTTCACTATCACCGACTTCAGGAACTGCGGCTTCATCTGCAGTCTCAACTTCTGTTACCTTCAAGGTCTCTCGGAGTCTCCACCAAGCTCCACCTCACTAATGACATCATGATCTGTCTTCTCTGCTGGTTGTGTCTCAGAACTCCTCCGTTGAAGCATTACAGTCTCGTCGAAGATCACATCTCTGCTGATTAGAAAACCGGGTGATCTGGGATCAGTGCACCACAGCCGGTAGCCTTTCACCCCATGTGCATAACCCAGAAATATGCACTTCTTCGACCTCGGCTCAAGCTTACCATCACTCGCATGAGCATACGCAGAACATCCGAATATACGTAATCCGGAGTAATCAACAGGTTTCTCCGACCATACTTCCTCGGGAGTCTTCCACTCGATAGCGGACGATGGAGATCGATTTACCAGGTAACATGCCATGTTTACTGCTTCGGCCCAAAATTCCTTGCCAAGTCCTGCATGCGAAAGTATGCATCGAGCTCGCTCAAGCAAAGTTATGTTCTTCCGTTCTGCCACGCCATTCTGCTGTGGTGTCCCAGGTACCGTGCGGTGTCTTACAATACCTTCTTTCTCGCAGAACTCGGTAAAATCTTTACCACAAAACTCCATGCCATTATCGGTTCTCAGGCACTTGATTTGTTTATCGATCGCTTCTCAATCAATGCCTTAAATTTCTTGAACCGATCAAACACATCATATTTGTGCTTCGTAAAAGTAAACCCATACCTTCCTCGAATAATCGTCGATAAATGTCAGCATATATCGGGCACCTCCTTTCGAAGGAACCGAAGACGGGCCCCAGACGTCTGAGTGAATATATTCAACTGGTCGTTTGGTCGAATGAATAGCTGTTGTAAACTTAACTCGGTGCTGCTTCCCATAGATGCAGTGCTCACATAAGTCCAGCTTCCCTGTTTTCTGACCTTTTAACAACCCTTTTTCACTCAACATCGTCATACCTGCCTCACTCATGTGCCCTAAACGCATATGCCATAATTGAGTCAAGTCAGAATCTGACTCACCTGATGAAACTGCAGCGGTTCCGGTCACGGTCTCTCCCAGTAGATGATAGAGAGTATTTATTTTCTTCCCCTTCATCACTGTCATGGCACCTCGAGAGATCTTCAGTACTCCACCTTCAGCGGTGTACCTACACCCGATATCATCGAGTGTCCCCAGAGAAATAAGGTTCTTCTTGAGCTCCGGTACATGTCTCACATCTGTCAATGTGCGAACCACCCCATCGTGCATCCGGATCCGAATTGTCCCTATCCCCACGGCCTTACGGACTGCATTATTCCCCAAAAGAACCCTACCACCATCTGCAGCATGGTAAGTAGTAAACCAGTTCTTATGAGGCGTCATGTGATAAGAACACCCCGAATCTAGCACCCATTCGTCTCCCGACGAAGTAGCGAGTCACACATAAGACAGCTTCGCATCACTAGTGCTCCCCTCGGCAACGTTTGCCACCTTTGCTTGTGGCATTTTGCCTATCAACTTTATTCCTCCTCTTTGGACAATCTCTCCTGATGTGCCCCTCCTCGTGACACTCAAAGCACTTCACGCGTCCCTTGGACTTTCTATGGCGTGATTTTGATCTGCTTTTACCTCTGCTACTACTAGGCTCTCGATGTTGGTCTCTACCCCGAATCGTCAGTGCTTGCGCTGCTCCTTTGGCCAGACCGTCATCTCGCAACTTTCTCTGCCACTCCTTAGAGAATAAGGCGGACTTTACCTCCTCTGAGGTAATTGTAGTACGCCCACAATGCTGAATCGAAAAGTGCTCCCATGACTCGGTAAAGAGGCTAACAACATCATGCCCTTCTTCATCATCAAGTATCTTACCGACGTTCTTCGGATCCAACATGAGTTTATTAAATTCATCTAGGTGGGTTCGATAGACGTACCTTCAGATATATCTAAATTGAAACATCTTCTTCAGCATGTACAAGCGATTGTTCAAACCTTTCTTCACATAGAGTGCTTGAAGTTTTGCCCATAATTCTGCGGCATCCTTCTCCTCAATAACCTCTAGTAAGACCTCATCCGACAAATTTAATAGGATTATGCTCTTTGCTTTTTCCATAAGCTCTACCCTCTCTGAAGCTTTCATTATAATTGGCAACTCATCTTCACCATCTAGTGCCTTGGCCAAACCTTGTGTTGTCAATAAAGCTCGCATCTTAATGCTCCATAACACAAAGTTATTGCTCCCATCAAACTTCTCAATCTCAGATTTCCTCTCGAGACATAATTGCAGTAATAGAATTTCCAGATAATAATCAGACAAGCAAAAGCCCCAAATCACAATCAAGAAATCTAAACCCAAGCTCTGATACCAATTGTTGGGATATAATATGCGGAATTACCAGGATCTTGCAATTTACGTCAACGCGAAATCACCCTAGAGAAATTAAACGAGAAAAATAAGGACACCAGAAATTTACGTGGTTCGGTCCGAGTATCGGTACCTACATCCACGGGGAGAGCCAGCAGCAAATAATCCACTAACTAAAATCGGAGAATCAGAGTTTACAATCGCTCAATCTCTCAAGTGTTTCCCACACCTAGATTTAACCCCAAACCCTAAGTGTTTATAAATAACAACTCAATTGGGTATAAACTCACGGCGCAAAATTACCGCGCGACAAAACTCTCTACGTACGGCTTCGCGAGGCTTCAAGATCTTGCGGACCTTCTTCGCGGCGTGGACGTCTCCCACGTACGTAGAGCTTCGGCGGTGTCTTTTCTCTGTAGGGTTTTCACCCGCGACTTTCAGAAGCTAAGAAGAGACTTGCAAAAAAGAAATTCTGTTTTATACGTGTGCCCAGGTCAAACTTTGACCTGGGCCCACTTATTCTCTTTTTTTTTCAATTCCTGTACGTGCAGGGCGAATCCGCGTAAGGCTTCTTTCTTCGAAGATGGAATCCACGTGGAGGGCTTCTTCCTTCAATGCCCTTGTGACGTGCAGAAGGTAAATAAAAAAAACTTTCCTTTTTCTTTTATTTCCCCATTTACTAATTCTTCGCGAGTCTAACGAATTTCAAAACTCGAGTCATAATTTAACATCAGTCTTCAACCTCTCATGCTTGGGAGTCTTCTATCTCTTGTGATCGGGGAGCTTGTGCTCAAGACACTCGGCTTGAGACACTCGAACGGCTCGCTTGGGAGTTTTCTATCTCTCAATTGTCATGCGAAATTTTGAATGGAGGGTCAACGAGGGCGGTTTTAGGACTCAAATAAAAGTTAGTGATTATTTATGAGACAAAAGAAGTGTAGGGTAGAATTGAAACTACTTCTAAAGTTGAAGGTTTTTATGGGATAAAAAAAAATTAGAAACTAGACCTAAAATTAGAGGTTTTTGAGGATATTAGGCCTAAAAGAAATTAGTCTGATTTTGTACAATGATTTTTTCCCTCCATCAAGAAATCTCAAACACTTGTCCAGTAATGTCATACTTTTGCCAGTACACATTTATTTTGTCGTACACTTTCCAAATTGGGGTAAATAAACAACTCTTGAATCGTTTCATACTTGCGGCACGCTTCGTTGTCTTTTTCCACGACAGCGTGATAAAACCAAGGCAGCTAGTTGCCTTTTCTTTTATATCATTTGGTCCTACCGATAGAATTCAACCTCTGCTGAAGACAGGGATGACATGAGCAGATTTGTATTACTCGCCTTCGGGGTGCGTCGTCATAAAACAAATCAACAATGAGAGGCCGCAGCGCAGTACATTCACGTGTCCCAATTGATAAAATTGTGTGAGAGCCTTTCTTTGTTGTTCAGGAAATTGCCTCTTGTGAACTTCTCTTACAAGATTGAGCTGCCATCTAAACCTAGTTTCATGATGTTTTTTCATGCAATGCAGTTTCAGTCATGCACCGATAAATGCGTGAATTTGGCTAACTCCTTTTAGAGGGAAAAGAATGTGGTCTTTCTAACCTAACTGTTGGTTTATGAGTAGCTCAAGATTGAAAAATTAGTTGTAAGTAGAATACTAGCTAGGCATGACAACGTCGCGGACCATTAATTTATGTGGCTCAGTAATTGACTTGCCCTATAGGCAACTTGGTACAAATAAATTATGTTAGATTAGAATTAGAGATGGACATAGGCCGTAGATCACAATTCTTTTGCCCACGCCATAAGGTGCTTCAATTTCCACTCCCACCTAGCGCCCAACGCGAGGCATAGCGGCGGCCCTAGTTTCCATCCCCGCAGGGCCAAACGGGGGACTTCATCCATCAGCTGGACAAAATAAAATTCTCCCTTAAGAATACCTATATCTTGGGGAATTGAAAACAATAGCCATTTATTCTTTATGAAGGTACTGTTGCCACAGGATAATAGTGAAGAGAAATCTGAAAGAGATGAAAATCGTAGGTACGATGGCAAGGTCTCGCTTGGAAATGATAAAGCAGAGAGAGAGTAAGAGAGAGAGAGAAAGAGAGAGGTGGTGGACGGTGACATGGCGACTGGTCAGAGCAAAACTTTCGCCCAGATTCCCCACCAGTCGCTCTACAGGGCTTAGGAAATCCTTGGGTAATGTGTATGAATGACGAAAATAAAGAAAAACACAGGTTATGATACGGGTTCTTTGACCTACCCAATTGTTAATATAGTCAATCGTTTCTTGAGACTGATTAAAGGTTCCGCCTTCAGACTCGATACATATTTGGGATTGGTTTTGGTACAGAAGTATTCTTGCCAGACGGATTTGAGATGAGGGTAGCTAGCTTCTGTGGGGCCCAGCTAACATGTCAAATTTAAAAAAAAATGTCAAAAAGCAAAAGAAGAAAAGGAGGGTGCTGCTCGTTCGTGTGAGGGTGAAAAAAAAGAAGAGAGGAGAGAGAGTTCTTACCGTGATAGAATGGGGAAAAGAAGAAAAAGGGGGTGCGGTTTGGCTGCCCTGATTCGAAGGCTAAAAGTTGTCTGAATTGGCTGAGTCAAATTTCAGTATATTATTCGTAAAATTGAGGGTTATGAGTTGATTAGTTTCATGCGTTAAAAACCTTCTCCAAACTGTGTCTCGTTTTCTCCAATCTCGATTACAGTTCTTGCTCCATATGTTAACTATCCATTATTGTGGTGATGAAATATTGTTGTATTGTTGATATTTAGCCTCTACTATTTAATTAGAGAAGAACTTTTGAGCATCCTTCTATTTCTTGGTAATTAATGAAAGATTTTGGGCGATTCGTGGTTTTTTTTTGCATTGGGTATTTCACATAAAATCTTGGTGGTGTTGTTGTCATTGTCTCCTTATCATTTTGACATTATATTTACTTATTTTGAGACCATGTGACGGAATATATTATTGGTTGTTGATGAGGTTAAGTCGATTCTTGATCGATTTAATTTTGAGGAAGAAATTGATCTTGAATTGAGTTAGATATGGTTAAATTGTTGTACGGTTCTCCCCAACAGCAACCAAACCAATCTCGCTTCCACTAAACTCCAAAATAGAATATTTACTTATGGATCATAATTTCAAAAGGTGCGGTGAAGATGATGCATGACAAAAACTCCAAAAGTTTCACATTAATTTTTTTTTTTTTTTGTCAATCCTACTCTATTCCTATTCTACACTTACTCTCAGACTTTTGCCCTGCCTCTTGCAGGGCGTGGGAGTCGAAACCCACATTGATTACAAGCCACATGTTTTGCATAACTAAGGTTTGTTGGGACTCTGAAAAATCGTCTGTTGAATTACGGAAGTCATTGGGAAGTACGAAAGTGGTAAACATGAAAGTCTTCATCATGCCCTAGAACAGACGTGTCTGTTTATGTTGATTATTTCCATCAGTGGTCAAACCTAATCTGTCGTTTCAAGATTTCTGAATATTTTCAAGAATAGGATGGTCCAATGAACGTTTCTTTGTGTCCTGGAAATTAAACGCACGTGTTCGAAAAGTAGCAAAGAGAGTAATATAGTAATGTCGTTCCAGCTTTGCACGTTGACCACATCCTGGAGTACAAGCGTGTTGAAGGATTGGGATAGTCAATCTTTTATAATTTGGAGCCATCATCAGATGGGAAGTTTCCTATTGTATGTGGTGTGTTTCATGATTAGTGGAGAAGATGTATTATTTAACCTCACTGCTAAGAAAGGCGCAATGTATCTTGGGTGTAAGACGCACTACAACAATAGTCTATTTCAAAATTTTGTCTTTTCCTAGGTCTCTGATCAATCATAAATCAGCGTTGGCAATTGCATCTAGGTTGTACTTATCTGAGTGAGGTAATGCAACACTTAATTAGCCTCAAAGCACACATGTTCATACGTTTTATATACTTCCCACAGTCCAATCATCGACCAGATGCACTTTGTTTAATACTTGCACCACAACACCATAATATATCACATATCACCCCCCGGATCCATAACTTGCAGTGTTTTACTTTGGAAGACTCTACCATGCAGTATAAAATCATATTTTTTTTGGGTAGAACATTGATACAAATGAAAGTTTGGTGCATTTAGGGAATGAAATTTAAGGATAATGACATGAACATCAATCATTCCAAACTACATTGATAGTTGACATTAGTTAACTGGAATTTTTCTTCCCTAACTCGTTGAAACGTTAGAAAGCTAAAGATCCTCTACAAATTTATATAGCACTCGGCAGGTATTACTTTGCACGATGTGCTATTGACTTCGCAGCAAGCTTTCCATTTAGTTCATTTAATTAATCTTTTTTTTTTAATCATTATTGGCCTCCCTCACCGAAAAGGTTCTTTGTCACCACATAAAGAATGGCAAACTTTCGTCTAATTTCAAACTTTGTGAATCGGTGTTGTTGGGTCGCCTTTTCTCATCAATTTTCAATCGTTTGTGGAATTTATTATCATCCGCTGATCTCACCAATGACATAGGCAACTTTACTTCACTTGCCAAAATCAACATACATCTGTTTCAGACCAGGGATACTCTCTTATACATGGATTGAGACGAATAAACCATGCTCCCCATTCATTGCATGCGCAAAAGATGTATATGTATATGTTTATTTTATTTTATTTTACTTTTCTGAAATTCTAATAGTACCTTTCATTTTAAATTCTTGGAGGGAAAGTAAATGAAATAAGAAAAAGTATGTTCCATTAAGTTCAAGGAAACACGCTCATTTGTTGTTGGAGAGAAAAAAATTCATTGGACAGATGACATGCTAAAACTTTTGGGAAAGTTACCAAAAAAGTTCTAAACCTATTGTAATTGTGACAATTTAGTTCCAAATAATTTTTTCTGCCAATTCAGTCCATTTGGCCAATTTTAGCTGGCCGGCGTTGACGTGGATGCTGGCTTTTTGGCTGATATTAACGTGGACAATTTTTAATAATATATTTTTTGAGTATTTTATTATTTTTCCTTTTCTTGTTGTTATTCCTCTTCTTCCTCCTTTTCCTTTTTTCCCTCACAATGGCCGGTAAGGTTGGGCGATGGCCATGAAGCTCTCGCCGGTTGTTGGTGAGGGTTGCGGCCCACACCCGGCCTCCCCATGGCTTGAAGGTGGCCTCGCCCTTAGCTGGCAAGGCCATGGTCGCCTTTGCCCGAGCCTTGGGCAAGGCCTGGGGACCATCACCCTTACAGGCCACTATGGGGAAAAAAAGGAAAAGGAGGAAGAAGAGGAAAAATAAAATAAAATTCGGAAAAAAATTATTGTTAACAATTATCCATGTCAGCATTGCCCAGTACTAGCCGACATCCATGTCAACACCGGTCGGCCAAAATTGACTGAATGAATTGAGTTGGCATAATTGCAGAAGGTTTAGTACTAAATTGGCAAAAAAATATTTATGACTGAATTGAGCAACAAAAATGTTTATGACTGAATTGTCCTAATTATGTAAAGGGCTTTCTCGCATATAGTTGTAGCTTGAGTATGTCTCCTATAGAAAGTGACATTTATACTTGTATGTCCAATAGTGGGGTCAGTCCACACTTTACCATGGATGCTAAATTTGCGCAACTTATGGTGCTTCTAGGAAGAGCAAGTTCCCAATTTCCATTGGAATTATCTGCTTGTTGATTATCCATGAAAAAACAATGTTATGATATTTTATTTTCCTGCTAAATCACTCTTTTAATTAAAAGTATTCTCCATCCCAACTAGCCGATTAGGATGATCCTCTTGTGTTGTTGATCATCAACATGAGACATCTGGATCAATCATAATTAAAATTTTGGGGTCCTCTATAGTAATTATCTAGGGAAAATGAATACTAAAATGATAGTCATGACTCATCTTTCGCTAAAAAATAGTTAGTATCGGCCATAAAACGAGTCGACCTTTACCAGATTTTCACTTCTTGGAAAGACAATTGATTGGAAGAAGCCAAGAAGGTTCGAGCTAGCTAAAACATTGAGCAACAAAAACCCCAATAGATAAAGAGTAACCATATAGTGGAACTCCTCAGATTTTCACCAGCAATGACGTGTACCCAAAACCCTAATTTCCCACATGTGCTTTTGAGTTCTCAGCAAAATGCATGAACTTTGAACGGTGCGCTCTCTCTCTCTCTCTCTCTCTCTCTCTCTCTCTCTCTCTCTCTCTCTCTTCTCTCTCTCTCTCTCTCTCTCTCTCTCTGCTATTTGTCTCCTTCGTCGGAAACTTCATTGATGTGAATGGTGCTCGGTCAATCACTTTGATTCCCAACTAATTTCATCGCCCGTGTGCATGTCCTATCTATGTTGTCGTTATTTATACTTAGGTGGCAAAAACTACTAAATTGACGTTCTTTCGAAATATCTTCTGTCTTTTCCCACTAGTAACTCTTAACTTGAAGCTTCTTTCTAGTTCACGGGAACCACAAAGTCATCGAATTCTCAACATAATTCTCTGCACGAGACTGACTACAAACATTGAATTACGAATTGACAATATGGGACGAAATTCTCCAGCTGGCTGATCCATGTTTCACATGGATGGATTGAAGAATTGTATAAAGACTGGTGCAGTTGCAGAACTGAATGAAAGTCAAATACTCTAAACAAAAAATGCCAAATCAACACTCGGTAAAAGTCCTTCCCAAACATGAGTGATTTTGCTTTCAACATCTAGTCTTTGAAAGCCAACTTTGAGCTGACTTATCATGTTACAGAAGATTGGATATGAAAAAGATAGAACTTGAGAATTCCAAATAAACCTTAATCCATTAGTATTTATTGCAATATCAAGAAAGTGTGATACAATAAGCTCATTGTATGAATGTCAAGTGGTCAAAATCAATCACAAGCTAAGAAATGCATGGGCACGAAAACTTATACTTTGTACGTGGGAATCATATCAAGTCTTTATATTTCTATATGTGATTTATCACAAATAACATGGAAGTATGAACAAATTAAATGATCTGGGCAAGATATTAATTGCAGAAATAAAATTTAAACACAAAGGATTGTGTGGTTCAGAGGTGTACATACTACTAAGGGAGAGATCGATGAGATGGTTCCACTATAATCTGTAGAGATGAGACTTGAATCACTTAGTCGCACCCACTCATAACTATAAACCCACAAAAATTAAGCACAAAGAAAGGAGTTTTCTCATGTTCTCGCCAACATGGACTTCATCTTCAATAAAGAAAGAAGTCTTGTGAGAAATTAATTTTCCTTTTTCCATTACCCAATTTCTCCTTGGCAAGAGTCCAGTTGTGGACTTTACTAATGTGGCCCATGTTCCTTGCGATTCAATTTTGGGTTAGTTTTCAGAGCAATCAAAATTATTTTTGACCCATAATCAACAAACCTCTACCATGATAGAGAAGTCCAACTTCATCCTCATCGATCATTGATCAGTCATTGTCTCTCCCAAGCCCATCTAGGCTTCTCATCCACTTCAAACACTGACCAAGTCCGAATAGTATTGGAACTTGATCAATGTGATAGGATCATTGGCATGTCTGCCAAATTAACTACCGTGTTGCACTTTCTCAATGAATGCAAATCTTTCTGACACAATCTCAGGTATAAAATTATACTTGACATCAATGTATGTTGTTTGCTAATGATACAATTAAGTTTTGACAAAATGTGTTGCACTCTGATTGTTGCAGTAAATCACAATCTCCTACTACAATAATCCTCAACCGCTGAACAAACTTTATCTCATAATGTTAGAGGATCCTAATTTATCGATTAAATAGCAATTCATGCATATACTTTTTTTTTTTTTAATATATAACACAAAGAAGTATTGCTTCCTCTTCTGACCGTGTACTCTCTCGAAATTGGCTGTGGACTAAAGGTTTTCTTTCTTATATTTTTGTTTGTGGTAGGGCAAACAGGTCGAGTTCGCTTTCAAACTTGCCGTACGCAAGGCAGAGATGGTTGCCTTTAATATATGAATTGATGGTCGGACTAGTGATTGATTAAGTCTCTTTGCTGAACACATGGATGACGTCCGCAAATTTGGATTTCTTGCCCAACGTCATCAAGAAAAACAAGCACGTTTCATAATTGAATTTCAATGATTATACGAGAAGTCGTTTGACTCGTCTTTGAAAATGATTTGCCTCCTCGTTCAATGCCTCTGAAACATCTTCGCACTCCGGTTCGTCATCCTTATCTGTGATGTATGCATAGGTTCAAGACGCGTTGCTTGCATGCTCATGCTTCCGAATTTACATATATAAGTAATTGATTTAGAAAAACTTATCTAAGTCACCAATTGTAAAATCTAAAAATAAGATACATCTTCGCGCTATTTAATGATGGAATTTTATATATGAAATAAGATAACACATGACCTTTTAATTATCTTTGCATCCTAAAGGGAATCCACTATAACTAACTGCTTTCATATTTACCATTGTTGACGCCTAAATTTTCATTAATTAGGTTTTATTTTATTAGTTTATTTTATTTTATTTCATCTTTTTCGGCTAATAAATAAACAAACAAAACAACAACAAAAACAAAACAAAAACGAAAATAGAGCAAAAGAAGAAAGTAGCTCATTTGCCCCCAACCACATGGGCCCCTACGGCCCATCCTCCTCCTTCGGCCCGGCCCTTTTTGTCCATCTTCTTCCTCCGTCCGCCTCTGCAGCACACGCGCGAGAGCGCGCGCCGGATGGGTGGACGGATGGCAGCACGTGGAGCGAGGCGGCGACCGTGCCGGACGGCGACACGCACGTGGAGCAGCCGGCGTTGGATGGGACGCGCAAGTGGGTGGAAGAGACGCCGGTTCGGCCGCACCCGGTGCCGGTCGACGCACGCCGGTTGACGGCCGAACCTCCGTCGACCGGCACACCCTCCGCCTATAAATAGGCCCCGACGAAGGCCAAAGGAGAGCACGAAGGGAGGGAGAGGCGGAGGAGATCAGAGCCGCGACCCTTTGACACCCCCACTGAGAGACTTCAGGGGGGGGCCGAGGGCTCGCAGCTTCGGATCCGAGCGCGCCAGAGAGAGAGAGAGAGAGAGAAAGAAAGGGATCCCCGCCGCTCGCCGTCGCCGCTGCTCACCGCCACCACCTCGCCACAAGTAGCCGCCGCCGTCACCATCACCCCCTCGGTCACGCGTCGCCGCCATCGCCGCTGCCGCATCCGCTCAAACCACCCCTCTCGTGCGCCGCGAATCGGGAACCCTAGGGTTCCCGATTTTTCGGGTCGCAACCCGGGTCGTTGGGTCGGACCGGGTCGGGGGAACCGGGTAGGGTTTCCCCCAAAACGACGCGATTTTTCCAAAAAAAAAAAAAAGGGGGTCGGGTCGGGCGCCGGGTCGGATCCGGGTCGGGAACCGGGTAGGGTTTCGCCGGTTCCCCCCCAAAACGGCACCGTTTCAATTAAAAAAAGAAAAAGAAAAAAGATGAAAAAAATCCTGGTCGGGGAACCGGGTGGGTCATGCGAAATATTTTATTTTCCCAAAAAACAGAAAATATTTTAAAAATATAAAAAATATTTTATTTTCGAGAAAAATCAAGAAAAATCAAGAAAAATTTTATTTTCCAAAAAAAAAAAAAAAATTAAAAAAAAAATTCATATTTCCCAAAAAAGGCCAAAAATTCAGAAAAAGCCAAAAAAGACTTGTATTTTTCCAAAAAAATACCAAAAATCCAAAAATCCCTTTTATGTCAAAAAAATTGGAAAAAGGTTCAAAAATGTTTTCCTTCCAAAAATGCATGGAAAAACCCTAAAATATCCACAAAAAAAGCCTCAGGGTTTAAACAAGATTAGGTACCAAAAGGGCATTAGTGATTAACTAGTGTAATCAAGTCCCCGATCCTAATTTCTCTAGTTGCGCAGGAGCGAATATTTCTCCCAATATTTCGCATGGGTTTCTAATCAACCCACCCCAAATTGATTAGTGGCGACTCCGTTTTAAAAATTAACTTACATGTTAAAAACTTTGACCATTAAAGTCGTGAATTGGTGGACTTGGGAGAGTCCGGGCTTAATTAATCCAGCCGAGCCATTAGCCTCCTTAGGCGCCCGCCCCGATCGGGCGCCGGAAAAAAAGAGGTCGCGATAGCTTGGCGACTCCGCTGGGGACTTTGAAAACTTAGGCCTTTTTTTTTTTTTTTGCCTTGTTTAAATTCTTTACTGACTTAAGTTTTTTTTTTTTTTTATGCAGGTCAATAGCTTAGAAATTTATTTTAACTTTGCTTAAAATAGATTGTCTTGTGATTATGAATTATGGTGCATGCTTTACTGTTTCAGCACTACATATGACACACACAACTCGGCCGCCGGACCTGCGCCGCCATAGGATATTTAGGATGGTGTCAAGAAAGATACGACCTTGAACGCGAGACCGCGATGTAGAGGTTGCCTTTCTTTTCCCCGAATTTCTCTAGCCGAGGTTAGGAGGGTATGCTGCTAACGCGAGACTGCGATGGGTGGATACCCTTTTAATTTCAACAAGCCTTCTCAGTTAGAAATCGAGCCGCACATCTCATGTGCGTGTCTTTGTGCTTGCCATTTTCTTTAAAAGCAAAGTAATTTATTTACTTTTACTCAGTCCTTTTATTGACCCATGGCAATTTATGGTAAGTTTTTCGAGTCTCAGTTTATATGCGATGGGAGAAGATGACATCCAGCTTATTCCCACTCCCAAGGTAGAGCTCTTCAGATGGTGGGGTCAATTGGACCAGTATGCCCAAGAGCGTGTGAAAGCCAAAGTCGGTCATCTTCTATCGTTGATCCGAATCCGTATTCACCCCGAAGTCATACAAGCCGTGGCACATTTTTGGTGCCCAAAGACGACTACTTTTATATTTGGTGGGTTTGAACTAACCCCAACTCTGGAAGAATACAGCATCATCACTGGAATACCTCTCGAGAAGAGGCTTGTTAGGCCATCAACAGGCATTATCCCGTTGCGTGGGTTAGCACGACTCTTAGGAGCTGAAGTTCATGTTATGAGGCAAATTCTTGAAAACAACCATAGTACCTGCCCCCTAACATTTTTGTCTGCCTGTTTTGAAAATCAACCCATGACTCAGAAAAGCGAGATTTTCCTCTTGGCCTTTTCAGGTTCATCATTTTCCCCCATCAAAGAAATGTCATAAGTCCAAAGATGGCATGTATAGTTGATCAGATCTTAAGGGGGCAAAATTATGTCAACATGATTTTAACTGAAACATTCTTGTCCCTCAATCGTTTTAAAGAAAATACGGAAAAAGTCATGCGGGTCTCCCCGGAAATTTTACAAGTCTGGTTCTTTTTTCACCTAAGCGAATTTCGAGGCTTCATGCGATCGTCTGAAATAAATGATTTCGAAAATCCATTTCAGAAATTTATGGTTTTAGGACCATACATTCCTAACCAAAGCTGTTTAAATTGGATAAACTTTCTAAGAGACCCAGCTCCTGAGGCATTCCAATGGTGTGCTGGTTGGTTCCATGAAAAGAGAGCTCGTTTTGCTTATAAACGCCGCCGTCCAATTCCGTTGCTTGGTCTCACTGGCGCCATTTCCTATTTTCCATATCGGGTGGCACGACAGTATGGAGACCTCCAGGAGATCCCGCCGCCTTTCAAGAGGAAGTCTCCTCCACTCTTTTTCAACACAAGCCGTGACTACGCAGTCGAAATTTCTATCCATGAGGAAACATGGAGCAAGTGTCATCGCAAAAGGATCGTGGTACCTGAAGGGCTTGAGGGACAAGAAAAAGCCCACCACGCCTCTGAATCCTACATCCTCAACCATCGTATCCCGACAAAGTGGAAGCCATCGATCCCTCACCCAATCAGCGAAATCAGCCAACATGAACAAGCAGAGCTTATGCAAGGGGATTTGGGGATAGGCTGGATGCATGTCTCAGAGCCGGTCCAAGAAGACAAGCACCTGCGCAAGAACAAGGCTCCCCGTCACATATAACTAGCAATCATGTGTCCCTTAATATTGATATTGTAAAAACTCCGTCTCATTGTTTAGGGACTTTTGTTTAATACATAGTATTTCCTTATGTCATTTCAAGTTTTAAATGTCGGAAGTGTGTGGTCTATAAAATCCCCTTTTGATAAATAAAGAAGCAGTTAGACCATTGCCATGGGTCAATCTTTGTTTGCTTTCGTACTCATTCATGATTTTTGCGACACAGGTAATTATGGATCGTCAACTATCAGCCACCCGCGAATGGCCTCATGTGATAGGACCCGATCAGAATGATGTACAAAATCGTCTCACGGACATTGAAGACGGCGTAGGACAGATGTCCATTGTCCTTCGACAACTCTCAAAGCAAATGGAATCCACTCAAGCTAAACCCAACTCCATAACTACTTTAAGCACACTCCCGGCACCCGCAAATTTGCCGATAATGACCAACAAGATGAACAGCTTGAAAAGATCATGAAAAGGTTGAAATGCAGCTGCAAGAGCCGAATCCCATTGACTCGTCTAATTATGTCAGTTTTGAGATCCCTGAAGAACTCAGAACGCCTAAATGCGAAAGGTATGCTGATACCTTCCGCCCAGAGACCTACTTACAAGCCTACCTGGTCCAAAGGATGATTCAATCATACCAATCAAACCTGACCGGCCCTGCCTTGCGATGGTACATTGTCAGGAAGATTAGTTCCCTTAAAACCTGGAAAGAACTAATTCATGTTTTCCACCAAGAATATAATATCGACATCAGCCCTAACATCGCCTTGCCCTACGAAAAACCGATGATCCCGGAGCACGAGGAGCCGTCAAATGTCAATGAAGCCTTGCATGATAAATGGGCAACTGAGCAACGTCATATTATTGAAAAGTTTCCCACTCGGAAAGGTAAGGAACCTATGTACGAGATCACAGGTACGGAGCCTGTTCAAGACCGGGGCACGACAGGACAACTCCCCAAGCTTATTGCAAGAGCTAGGGTTCAAAGAATACCAACCCCTATCGACATAGAAAGTGAAACAGAGAGTGAAGCCTTAATATCTCTCATTCCCGTTGACAAAATCGAACTGGCAAAACGAAGGGCCTTACTCAAAAGGTCTGGACCGGGAGCCAAGAAAAGAAAGCCTAAACCAATCAATTCAACAACTACCACCGAGTATAGGCGAAATCTGATAACTGGCGAACCACTGCATCAAAACTTCGAGCATTCTCTGGAATACAACTCTGAAGGCTACCTTCCTCTAGAATATGACCCTGATGACTTCCAGTCCCTAGAATACAATCCCAAGGATTTCCAGCGTTATTTCGATGGAACCGATCACTCATCATATAATCTGTTTCCTACCGTCACCCGGGGATGAAGGCCCGTCGGAAGAAACGTACGTCCTTATCCGCTACGATCCTAACGAGCTACTAAACTCGTCCTCCGACCATGAGGGTAGCTTCAATACTTCATCCTCATTCGGAAATTTTGACCCAGAAGAAGGCAATGGAGTATCTCGGTAGAGTCCAACTTCCCTGAAACAGAAAAATTCACCACTTCAACGAATATGCAGTGGGAAAACCAGTGGCCTAACCAGGATATGTTAAGCCCGTCTTGCCCTCATATGATCATGACCCCCAGCGAAGTATGGATACCTAATATTTGCAAGTATAACGGCACGACTTGCCCTGTGGCTCATTTGCAATATCTTCACACTGAAATGAGTCAGTACTATGGCCCGATGTCATTCAACACTCAGGCGTTCCAAGAAACTCTTACGGGGTCTGCATTGCAATGGTTCGTCACAGCAAGTATTTACCTCATAAAGGATTAGAATGAGCTGTCTTCCACATTCTTGCATCAGTACCAAAACCAGATTGGAACTGAGCTGCCTTGCGAGAGTTTGGCCCACTTCGGAAGAAGACCAATGGAGGATTGCCGAGCATATGCAGGAAGGTGGAGGGCTTTTATGATGCAAGCCTACCCTCAACTGACTGAAGAGGAATTGATAAAGCAGTTCATAGAAACTTTGCCCCACGAACATCGCTATTGGCTGCATGGGTTACACTTCCGTAGCTTCAACGAAATAGTCATCGCATGCGAATACTTCGAGTCTACTGGAAGCGAGGAATTCAAAGACATTTGACTTCAGGACTATCACTATCAAAGCGCTCCTTTTCATAGGAGTTTTTATTAGTTTTGTTTGTTTTTATCTAGTGTGCTACTGTTGTCTTTTTCATTCCAGTACTTTAATGTATGGTTATAATATTTTGTTTTGAAAGCATGAGGCGGTATTCCAAACCAGCCCAGTGATGCTATCCAACCATGAAAAGAAAATATCATCCAAGGAGAATACTGAGGGCTGGGCTTCCTCATGCTTTTTTCTCCCCCAAAGACATGTTCTGAAAATAAAAAATATTTCATCACCAAAAGCTTTCGTCAAAACAAGATGATAAATTTAAACCGTGTTTGTCTTTCTGATTCTCTCACTTCATGTCTCAGAATATCATTCCCTTTGACTTAGTGTAATAGAAAGCATTTAAAACTGGCACATCATGTGAACAAACCAAGTTCAAAGACACCCTTTCAAAGAAGCAGGGGCAAACAAAAAGGATCATCCTGTTTCAAAGAAGGTAAGTCTTATTCCCTTAACATAATTTTGAAAATGATGTCTCCTCTCTTCTACTTACAGGAGACAAAAGATTGGACATAAAAGGCATAGGCATGCGGTTAAATTCGACGCACGCACACCATGGTAGCTCGAGGCAGGATAACCTCCTTCAGGCTGCTTTCGACCTTCCCATGTTTGCAGGCCGTCCTCAGGAGCTCTGTGCATTCCACCTCACTCCTGTCCAATTCCTTTTCAAGACGGAGTAATATCTTCTCCCCTTGACGTGCCCGAACAATTAGACGGTACAGTTTCATTAAAGGGATTTCCAGCTTCGACAAGCCAAGGAGCACAAGGAAGAAATTTCCTTTGAATTCATTATTGTCAATAGGGAGAAAATCTAGACAGTCAAGGCAATCTATAGCCCCACTCCAAACAATGACTCCAGAGTCTGGAAGCTTCACTCTGTGTTCTAGACACGTATTCTTCAAAAAAATAATTGCTATCAGAAAGCTGGAGGTTTTTGATTGTCCATCTCGAATTCCATAGAAGCTTGAGGTATGTGACTTTTTACTCAATGCAGCTATAATCAAGGACAGAGGAAAAATTCCACAGAAGGAAGGCGTTGAAGATGAATCAACGACCAGCAATCATGCATACAGGGCCACAAATGAGGAGGGCTGATCAAAAGAGACATTGAACTGTGTCAAAGACAAAAGGCCGTCATTGACACTCAAACATCCCTAGGAATCAACAAATATGAACTATGGGGAAGAGTAATTTGGTATCGTTTCCAATACTCCAAATATCTGAACTCATCTTTGACACATTTTCTCTTATTGACAAGAAGCCTAAGATTCAAGAAACAAGCTTAATGGTTAATTTGGGCAAATCAAGTGACCCACATCAATTTACCTAGCCTGGTATGAAAGGACGCGTCGTCCAAGAATCGGTTCGGTTAAATGGAAAAGGAAACTCTCCCCACAAACATTGTTGGCGCCTCTAGCCGAGTGGTAGCCCGGGAAGAAGCAAAATGGTCCAAAGTTGAGGGTTCGAATCCCTAACGCAACAGTTAGCCTCTTGAATACCGAAAAATAATAAAATTTTGCTTCTCTTGCACTTGCAAATTACAAGAGAGCAAATGACCTAATAGAGTGAAAATTATAGGAATTCATATCCTCCTCATACTCCAGGTCTATTCAAACATCTGTAAACCAGTGAAGGGTAATGTTGTATCGCTTCCAAGTTATTCGACTCTTGAAAGAGCTTCTAACTAACATGATCCCTCTCGTCTGTTGCAGGATCACCTGATCGTCAAAGATGCAGAAAACAAATCAATGAGAGTCATGTCAGACCGTGATAAGCTCTCCCAAGCCAAATGGCGTCTCAAGTATCGCCAAAGCAAATGACAGGAACCTTTCAGGCCTCAAATCATGTGTGATATTGACCCTACTAATTGATCTATTTCCACATCTTTTCTTCTGCAGGGGCAAAAGCAGAAAGACCGTCAAATCAATGATCAGATCCCCAATCCCAACTGATCCTTCTTGTGTCATTTCCCTACTTAATAAGGACAAACCATCGACACCCCCTTTGTGAATAACTCTTTTGATATTCAAAATTCAGCACATTCGTAAATACAATTTCACTAAGTAAACACCCCTAAAGTTGTCAATAGGGTCTCTTGAGTAAAAATCATTCATTTGTTTTGAAAGTACAAACTCTCTCGTACTTCAAAAAATGTCGCATGCCTTTCTCCAAATGGATTTTTGCATGATGATTCCGTCTGTCTAAATCATTGATTCCGTTGAGGATTACTAGAATAGACAACTAAGTGAAGAATACAAGATTAGTCAAGCATGCTGGATGAGGTGCGTCAGGATGATGACAGGCAAGCCATATCCTACACACTATCCCCCACCTATACACTTGTGAGATGAGTGCAGAAAATTCCATGACTGCAGGGTAAAGAGTTCTCTCGCGAATGGTACGATAACCAAAATAGTGAGAGGCATTTCATTGCTCACCCCCTATTGAGCCCCCATACACTGGTGAAGCTTCTCTCATCAAGAATCACCCCACACTGGAGCATGTCAAAGACAAGGCAAATCAGCATCACAAGGTGAGAAGAGGGATAGAAATTCTCTTGCTTGCACTTGCATCAATCTTCGAGTGTCTTTATTACATATGAACACTCGCATTAATTTAAGTGCCTTAGAATGACGAAGAGCAATCAATTTTCTATGCATTTGTATACATTGTATAACCCAAGTGAGTTTGTAATTTTACCCTCACATTGAGACAAAGCAGAAGTTATTGCCATAGCCTAGAGCGTTGGCCAAAGATGAAGACTCAAAGTCTAAATAATGGTGCTTCGATTGAACTCGCCTAGATCAGTTCCTCAAGCAACAAAAATGAAAAAGCAGGGGCATAAAAAAGCAGTGTACCTGGTAAAAGCAAGGTCAATGCCCATAAATGAGGAACTGGAATAAAAGCAGGGGCATAAAAAAGCAGTGTGCCTGGTAAAAGCAAGGCCAATGCCCCCCAGTCAAAAAATGCAGCCAAGAAAAAGTTGTGGTTGTAAAATCTCCATTTGATAATAAGAAGAAAAACTAGTGACGAATGCTAAGACAGTCACCAACTCTCACCCTTCTACATGTAAGTCGAGTCTACGTTATATTCCCATTGTAAAAAGTCTCTTCAGACTAGGGGCACTTCAATTAACGTAAGATTTCATATGTGCATAAATATCGCTCGAAGAAGTACGAGCAAGATTACTCTATCTCTTTTCGCGGGTTCCCGACTTGTAAACCCGGAGAGAATCGTGCAACATTTTCATCCATCGACTTCAACCTTGATGGTCCCCTTTGATGAGCTGCTAACCAAGTCTTCATCACAATTTCAACAAAGACCTCTCACATTGGTAAAGTCGTACCACTTGCGAGAATACTCGGACCCCTGCTGACATGATGACAGTGAGAAGTGTGATCCTTATAAATCCTGCATCAATGGTCAGGATAAAATAGCCTTTCCATGAGAGTGAGTGAAAAGTCCTTTTAGACTGAAAGTCCCTCATCTGGCATGCTCAAGATATCTACATTCTAAATAAGGGTTGTCTTTCAAAATCTTCCCCAGTGGAATTCAGACGATACAAAACTGACGAAATTGTCATGCATAAATCACATTTTGAATTTATGAATTTATAGCATATACAATCATTGTGTACATGTCTACATATTGTGTAAATAGTGAACACACTCTCAGTAATCAGAGATATTGCCAGGTAAGCATATCCCTATCCCTATCTATCTTAGAGTACCTACCATTATCCTGGTACTCTCTTCTTGTCACTCGACCTATTCGAGTCATCTCCTGAGTTTGGGTGCTTGCAGCGGTCTGAGTATCCCCTTGTCTTTGAGTACCTGCCATTTGCCTAGTACTCCCTCTTATCGACACTCGACCTGTTCGAGTTGTCCCCAGAATACTGATATTTGCAACTGTCCAGTTATCCCCTTGTTTTTGAGTGCCTGCCATTACTCACGTACTCCCTCTTATCAACACTCGACCTGTTCGAGTTGTCCCCAGAATACTGATATTTGCAACTGTCCAGTTATCCCCTTGTTTTTGAGTGCCTGCCATTACTCACGTACTCCCTCTGTTGACATTCGATTTGTTCAAGTTGTCCTTAAAGTTTGGATGCTCATGACTATCCAAGTATCCTCTTGTCTTTGAGTACCGACCATCGTTTGGTACCCCCTTTCCGTGACACTCGACTTGTCCGAGTTGTCCTCAAAATTGTATCTTTGAATACTAGCAGCTACTCAAGTATTCCACCACATTATGCGCCTGCAATCACCCAGGTAAGCCTTGTGCTACATTCAAATCCTCAATTACCAGGAGGTGAGAGACCTTCACGAATATGCGGGGCATGCCCTCGATATTCTCAATTGCCAGGAGGTGGGAAACCTTCACGAATATCCAAGGTACGTCCTCGATATTCCCCATACCAGGAGGTGAGAGACCTTCACGAATATCCAAGGTATATCCTCGATATTCCCCAATTTCCAGGAGGTAGGAGACCTTCACGAATATGCGAGGTACGCCCTCGATATTCCCATAACCAGAAGGTAAGAGACCTTCACGAATAGCTCAGGTATGCCCTCGATATTCCCCATTTCCATAAGGTGAGAGACCTTCACGAATATCTTAGGTATGCCCTCGATATTCCCAAATTACCAGGAGGTGAGAAACCTTCACGAATATCCAAGGTACGTCCTCGATATTTCTTAATTGCCAGGAGGTGGGAAACCTTCACGAATATCTCAGGTACGTCCTCGATATTCCCAAATTACCAGGAGGTGAGAGACCTTCAAGAATATCCAAGGTACATCCTCGATATTCTCAACTACCAGGAGGTGAGAGACCTTCACGAATATCTCGGGTATGCCCTCGATATTCTCAATTACCAGGAGGTGAGAGACCTTCATGAATATCCAAGGTACGCCCTCGATATTCCCAATTTCCAGAAGGTGAGAGACCTTCACGAATATGCGGGGCATGCCCTCGATATTCTCAATTACCAGGAGGTGAGAGACCTTCACGAATATGTGGGGCATGCCCTCGATATTCTCAATTGCCAGGAGGTGCGAAACCTTCACGAATATCCAAGGTACGTCCTCGATATTCCCCATACTAGGAGGTGAGAGACCTTCACGAATATCCAAGGTATATCCTCGATATTCCCCAATTTCCAGGAGGTAGGAGACCTTCACGAATATGCAAGGTACGCCCTCGATATTCCCATAACCAGAAGGTAAGAGACCTTCACGAATATCTCAGGTATGCCCTCGATATTCCCCATTTCCAGAAGGTGAGAGACCTTCACGAATATCTCAGGTACGTCCTCGATATTCCCAAATTACCAGGAGGTGAGAAACCTTCACGAATATCCAAGGTATGTCCTCGATATTTCTTAATTGCCAGGAGGTGGGAAACCTTCACGAATATCTCAGGTACGTCCTCGATATTCCCAAATTACCAGGAGGTGAGAGACCTTCAAGAATATCCAAGGTACGTCCTCGATATTCTCAACTACCAGGAGGTGAGAGACCTTCACGAATATCTCGGGTACGCCCTCGATATTCTCAATTACCAGGAGGTGAGAGACCTTCATGAATATCCAAGGTACGCCCTCGATATTCCCAATTTCCAGAAGGCGAGAGACCTTCACGAATATGCGGGGCATGCCCTCGATATTCTCAATTACCAGGAGGTGAGAGACCTTCACAAATATCCCAGGTATGTCCTCGATATTCCCCATAACCGGGAGGTGAGAGACCTTCACGAATATGCAGGGCACGTCCTCGATATTCCCCAATTATCAATAGGTGAGAGACCTCCACGAATATGCGAGACCCATCCTCGATATCCCGTTTGCCGGGTATTTTTAGAAATTCGTACTTGTGATCATCCAAGTATCTCTTCAACGCCTGCGAACGTTTAGGCATCCTTCAAAATCCGTAATTGTTAACATCCAAGTACTCTTTTGACACTTGCAATCAATCGGGTATTTTCTAGCATCTAGTACTTGTGAGCATACAGGTACCCCTTCGATATCTGCGAACATCCAGGTATCCTCCAGGAGTTTGTACTTGTGATCATCCAAGTACCCCTTCAACGCTTGCAAAGGCCCAAATATCCTCCAGGTTTGTACTTGTGAATATCCAGGTACTCTTTCAATGCCTGTGAATGTCCAGGTATCTTCAACAAACCGATGCCCTGAGAAAGGTCGGCGCATCCCCCGAGAAAGGTCGGGTACCAACCGGTGTCTTTGACAGAAGTCAGACACCCCAACAAACCGATGCCCTGAGAAAGATCAGTGCATCCCCCAAGAAAGGTCGGGTTCCAACTGGTGTCTTTGACGAAGATCAGGCACCTCACAAACCGATGCCCTGAGAAAGATCAGTGCATCTCCCGAGAAAGGTCGGGTACCAATTGGTGTCTTTGACAGGGTTCAGACATCCCCACAAAATCGATGCCCTGAGAAAGGTCGGCGCATCTCCCGAGAAAGGTTGGGTACCAACTGATGTCTTTGACTAAGATCAGGCACTCCACAAAACAGATGCCCGGAGAAAGGTCGACGCATCTCCCGAGAAAGGTCGGGTACCAACTGGTGTCCTCGATACAAATCAGGCACCCACAAATGAGATGCCCTGAGAAAGGTCGGTGCATCTCCCGTCAAGGCGACCGAAGAAAGGTTCGAGTCCTAGACAAATTATTGATTGTTTTAACAGGCGACCGAAGAATGGTTCGAGTCCTGAAGAAGCAATTTCTCGTCACGGCAACCGAAGAACGATTCGGGTCCAAGACAAACCACCAATTGCTCTAACAGGCGACCGAAGAATGGTTCGGGTCCTGGAGGAGCGATTTCCCGTCAAGGCGACCGAAGAAAGGTTCGGGTCCTAGATGAATCGTTGATTGTTTTAACAGGCAACCGAAGAACGGTTCGAGCCCTGGAAAAGCAACCTCCTCATATCACCAGGTAAGATGACGCCTTGGTACTTGCCAAACTTGGGGTTCACACCCTATCTCACTCACTTCCGGTAAGTAACTACAGGTATCTTCTTAGCTGTCTTAGTATATGTAATGTTATATTGCTCTTTTTCTGCATAGAATAATAGGTCCCAAATAAAATATAACCTGCTACACATGTATGGATAAAATTTAGGCATCAGTTTGTCTTTGAATGCAACCTCTGCGAGCTCACCTTCAAAGAGGGGCAGCTATTGACGCCTGAATTTTCATTAATTAGGTTTTATTTTATTAGTTTATTTTATTTTATTTCATCTTTTTCGGCTAATAAATAAACAAACAAAACAACAACAAAAACAAAACAAAAACGAAAATAGAGCAAAAGAAGAAAGTAGCTCATTTGCCCCCAACCGCATGGGCCCCTACGGCCCATCCTCCTCCTTTGGCCCGGCCCTTTTTGTCCATCTTCTTCCTCCGTCCGCCTCTGCAGCACACGCGCAGAGAGCGTGACGCCGGATGGGTGGACGGACGGCAGCACGTGGAGAGAGGCGACTGGCGCTAGACGGCGACACGCACGTGGAGCAGCTGGAGTTGGATGGGACGCGCAAGTGGGTGGAAGAGACGCCGGTTCGGCCGCACCTGGTGCCGGTCGACGCACGTCGGTTGACGGCCGAACCTCCGTCGACCGGCACACCCTCCGCCTATAAATAGGCCCCCGACGAAGGCCAAAGGAGACCACGAAGGGAGGGAGAGGAGGAGGAGATCAGAGCCGCGACCCTTGGACACCCCCACTGAGAGACTTCAGGGGGAGGCCGAGGGGTCGCAGCTTCGGATCCGAGCACGCCAGAGAGAGAGAGAGAGAGAGAGAAAGGGATCCCCGCCGCTCCGCCGTCGCCGTTGCTCACCGCCACCACCTCGCCACGGGTAGCCGCCGCCGTCACCATCGCCCCCTCGGTCACTAACGTCGCCGCCATCGCCGCCGCCGCATCCGCTCAAACCACCCCTCTTGCGCGCCGCGAATCGGGAACCCTAGGGTTCCCGATTTTTCGGTCGCGACCCGGGTCGTTGGGTCGGACCCGGATCGGGGGAACCGGGTAGGGTTTCCCCCAAAACGACGTAGTTTTTCCAAAAAAAAAAAAAAAAAGGGTCGGGTCGGGCGCCGGGTCGGATCCGGGTCGGGAACCGGGTAGGGTTTCACCGGTTCCCCCAAACGGCACCGTTTCAATTAAAAAAAAAGAAAAAGAAAAAAGATGAAAAAATCCGAGCCGGGCCGCAACGCGGGCCCGAATGCGATCGGCCTTTTTTTTTTTTTTTTTATAAATAAATATTAAGTAAAAAATTTATTTTCCAAAAAAAAACCCAAAAAAAAATATTTTATTTTCGAAAAATATTTAAAAATATTTTATTTTCGAGAAAAATCAAGAAAAATCAAAAAATATTTTATTTTCCGAAAAAATAAAATCAAAAATCAAAAATCAAAAATCAAAAATATTTCATATTTCCCAAAAAAGGCCAAAAATTCAGAAAAAGCCAAAAAAGACTTGTATTTTTCCAAAAAAATACCAAAAATCCAAAAAATCTCTTTTATGTTAAAAAATTGGAAAAAGGTTCAAAAAAATGTTTTCCTTCCAAAATGCATGGAAAAACCCTAAAACATCCAAAAAAAGCTTCAGGGTTTAAACAAGGTTAGATACCGAAAGGGCATTAGTGATTAACTAGTGTAATCAAGTCCCCGATCCTAATTTCTCTCGGTTGCGCAGAGCGAATATTTCTCCCAATATTTCGCATGGGTTTCTAATCAACCCACCCCAAATTGATTAGTGGCGACTCCGTTTTAAAAATTAACTTACAGGTTAAAAACTTTGACCATAAAAGTCGTGAATTGGTGGACTTGGGAGAGTCCGGGCTTAATTAATCCAGCCGAGCCATTAGCCTCCTTAGGCGCCCGCCCCGATCGGGCGCCAGAAAAAAAGAGGTCGCGATAACCATCTGTTCAATCTATCTCCAAGTTGGGAGCTTATTCAAGATAGCAAGCCAGCATATGAAGCTATGCTTGGGTGTGTTAGGTGTAATCCACATTAGCTTGTGCCCACGAGCCTTTCTTGCATGAGTTCTAATGCTACTCCATGCACTATTGACAGAAAAATTCTTTGAAGAAGTCCTCCTCCAATGCACCTGAGCAGACTAACTGGCATTGGGAGACATTTCTGGGAGACACCACAAGTATCCAGCTTCCACAAGCAGCAACCGCATTAACTTTATCATTACAGTTTTACTCCCTTGATGCATCTGATTTAAACCCATTAACCCTCCCCCTTGGCAAAAACACATCTATACACTTCTACTTTGCACACTTAGTTCTCAGATTAGCATTTTTTAAATTTCTCAAAATAGACAAAATTTTCTTTTTGTTGTAATCTCCCACCTTGAAATTTTTTTTTTTTAGACTTTCCATTATATCTTAAAAGATATTCTTCTTTTATTTTTCTTTTACATTCTATTCTTCAGTATTTTTTAGTTTGCGTCATAAAAGAGCACTTACATAAAAGAAATTACAAAAGGGAAAAATTTTCAAAACTCCCTTAACCATCAAAACATGAACAGTTTTGAGAGTATTAGTATTTGAGGTACTCTCCCTCTCCATGAGTCAAACTCCGGTCGACCTTCTAAATTTAACGTACTAGAAACCCAAAAAAGGAGAAAAAATTAAAGCTCCAGATTCTGAGTAATTGGGGAAGTATGAAAGGGGTAAACATGCAAGAAACGACACCTCTTCGTTAACTGTAGTGGTCTCCTTGTGAACTGTTCTTTCAGAGTTTCTGAGTTTCCAAGAATTAGTACGTGGGACCGCGGATCGCGGTGTTTGTTACTGCTCCGAATCTTGAGTATCCGCGGGAATTTTGAACACACGTTTTCAAAAGGAAAAGACAAAACTTTAATCACGTGTTGTGTTGTGCGTGCCTTGGCATATTGACCACATCTATTGGGAAGTTGTGTGGGAATACCATGGACTTTTTGGTTCCCTCCAAAGGGGAAGCATGCTTGTTTACGTTGGCAATAGTCTAAACGTGTTGAAGGCCAGTAAGAGTCAAAATCGCACAATTTGGACCTTCCATTATCAGATGAACTTTCTTTCTTTTGTTTTGTTTCGGTGTTTTTGACCTCCTTAGCTCTCATTGAACATAAATGAGTGGATGCATCTGGGTTTTTGCTTGTCTGACTAACGTGCTCTTTATCAAGTAGATAAGTAAATTAGCCTTTGTGAGCTCTCTTATCCTGGTTCATTTCTTAGGGAACCAATGAAGCTGAGAAAAATGTTTAGAACAACTTTGCTTCTCGTTAACAAGCTTGTAAAATGCAGTGAAAAGTTTATGGTTTCCAACGTATTAACAGAATGGACTTTTCTAGTAAAATGCTGCAAGTTCATTTACTTAGAGAACTTCGTTTTTGTGCTTAACGTTTGTATTACATACATGTATTTACTAGATGGGAGCGGTGGTAAGTCAAACATCAAAATAATAGAACAAACCTCAATTGTTATTGTGATAAATTGACCTACAAAGTATTTGCTCTTCATGTTGGTTAATCACCATAAGCCACAAATCGATAAGCACTATAGTCTTTAAACTGAAAAAACACTAGGCATAATCTTCTTTGACAAGCAAAAACTCACAAACTAAATTCTATAAAAATAACCCTAGAATGGTAACACGATCGCAAAGATAAATGCTTTTCTGGTGCACTCCAATAAATTTGATGCCGGTTAATCGCCAAATCACTAAAATCATCTATCTCCTCAACAACGGATATAAGTACCATAAAAAATTCTCTGTAATATCTATACGATTGCCATGGTCCAATTACCATCCAAGACTCAACGTCAACTAGTCTTTCCTCAGAACCCAGCACCTCTTTAAGAGACTAGGGCTAAAATTCACAGACTCCGAACGCATTGAATTCAAGGCAATGAAATTTTGTTGCATTCAATGTAGGAGATATTCCAACATAAAGAAACCAGAAGTGTCGCATTTACCTGGTTATTTCTATCCTGACTTGTTCCACCCTAGGAAAAGCTAAAGCTATTCTACAATGTTTCACAGCTGTCTTATGTAAGTATTACTTTGCACTATTGCGCTTTTGACTTCGCTGCTAAATTTCCATTTACTTCATTTGTTTATGACCATTATTGGTCTCCACGAACCGAGAAAGTTGGGTCACAATAATATAGAGAAAAGGCAAACCCATTGTCTAATTTCAAACACGGTGAGGAATTGGTGGTTGCCTTTCTCCCCATGTTTCAAGAGCATCGAGAAAACTATGGTTATCTTCATCCACTGCTAGAATTTCATTTTCTTCTCTTGATTTCACACTGTTATTATCCATCCCTCCAAATACTGTCTTTATGCATTCTACGCATGAATGAAAGACTTCTCCCACCCTCCAAGTCACATATTTTCATCGCTTCCACATTGTTAAGCTTTTGACATGGAACTCCATCGTCAAAAAGACTATTAATCGCAACTTGATCATCCATTGACTCTCATCCCATGATTGATCTGCTCGTAATAACAGAAAAGTTGTGTGAACTTCGATCTGATGCAAACCACCATTGCAAACATGTCTCCAATACCGCCAAAAACAACTTAAAAAGCTTAAATTGAATTACCTCAAATTAATTACATGTCTATTTGGAATTCATTATTGCTTACAATCAAAAGTGATTTGCAATCTACAGAAATTAAACTGAATCACCTCACATTAAAAACATGTCAAACTAGAATTAATAACTGATTTTTTGATTGAGCAGTTATATGTATTAAATTATTGTCTCGAGTTTAAGCGTTTGCAAAATGCAATCCTTTTGAATAAATTTTTTTATTATTTGATTGTGAAGATATTTTTCCGATAAAGATAATATCCAAGATTAGGCACAAGATAAGAAATTCGAAATTCTTTTTGGGTCATAGATGTCTTCAGTCAACAGAAGAAAATTCATTGGACTCCATGAAGATTTACAAAAGATGAAATATATATATATATATATATATCTAAGGGTTTCTTCACCTTACCTGTAGCGTGCGAATTCCCATTGAAGAAAGAAGCACATGGTGGGGCCCAGAGTCAAAGTTGTTGACTCTGGGCACACATATAAAACAGAATACATCTTCTTTCTTTCAGGTGGAGCCGCTGAAGCCCTACGAAGTAGACAGAGCCGCACAAAAGGAATGTCCAGAAGAGCGCCGCACGATCAATAAAGATGAACGCGAATCCGTACGCGAACCAAAAGATGAACGATGGAGTTCTTATTTTGGCATACGTAGAGCATTTTACTTTGAGTTTGAATACGCAGTAATTTTGTGCAGTGAATTTATATCCAAATGAGTTGTTTATTTATAAACATTTTAAGTTTGAGCTTATGTGAGAAACACTTGAGCGTGTGAGCGATTGTAAACTCTGATTCTCCAATCTGGCTTTTCCCGTGGATATAGGTACTAATACTCAAAATGAACCACGTAAATTTCTAGTGTCTTTATTATTTCTCGTTTATTTCTCTAGTGATTTTGCATTAATTGCAAGATCCTGTCGTTTTTACGTATTATATTCCAACAGTATGAGTTTGGATATATCTACATAGAACTTTTTCTTTTCCTTCTTCATAACAATGCGACCATGGACAATGAAATACAACACTATCAATTAGCTTCTTTTGTTTTTTTTTTCTATTTTTGATAACCCAACCCAAAAGGATGACCATAACTAATTAGCTATACAGAGGGGAACTAGTATAGTGTTAGGATTAGGAGTACAATAACAAGAAAATAGAGAGTAAAAGCGAGAAAGAGAAATTGAGACATAAGGTTTTATCACTCAAATCCATTAATTATCAAGTTGAAAGCATGGGAACAACCTTGTCACCGAGTCAATTTCTAATAACCTAGTTTGACGAGGCTGGGAGTGATGACTAAGTGAGAGGCTTCAAATAACAAGCGGTTCTGAGGAAGCTTCTAGGATGGCAAGTGGAGGTAGGGAGGACTAAATGCCACGTCGAATATAAGTAACTTTGAAAATGAAATTTTGACCATGTTTAGGGTTGGAACTTCAATTTTAAGCATGCTCAAGTGAAAGTGCTACTTGGGATGGTGACCTCATGGGAAAGTGTGTACTTGTATGCCAAAAGACAAAGCTATAAAATTTGGTATGGGATGAACCAAAGCAAACATTATCTCAAGTAACATAGTTCACGATGCACACATTCAAGGGAAATAGCTTCTTTAGCTATGATTTTTCATTTATATTTGTAAAATTTATCTGGGCATAATTTCCTAAAGAACCCTATCAATTAAATGGTGGAGGGGGACACTCTCATCGAACCAAAAATCAAAGTCCACATAGACCCAAGAGTTATTGTTAAAAAAACTCTCATGACATACACCTTAATGCAGAATTAATATAATTATAGTTTGGGTTGGGTGAAGTGGGATCTGTTTGTTCATTCAATGTTGCTTTGTAGTTTTACAGATTGATCACTTTTTAATAGCATTATCCTGTCACAACTAGACAGTAATGAACTCGTTGCGTTATTGATACTCTTGTTAACGTTAATATTCCCCTTTAGCATATTCTTCAATAATAGAGTCACGAGTCAATCGCAAGTAAATTACTATTTCTATTGTACTATGTCACTTACAAAATAACCATTCACTGATAAAAAAAAAAAGAATTGGTGTTAGTAATAAATAAATAAAAAAAGAATCGATGATTTAGGTTTTAGAGACTTTTACTAAAACTATTATTATTTTCATATTTTACAGCATTTATAACTTGGCTCCATTTAATGGATATATCTGAGTTTTATTTAAGTTTAAAAGTAACTCTAGAAAAAAAAAAAATTGAATTGGAAAAAAAATATTAATGCTAAAAATTTGGACAACGACAATCTATCATAAATAAGAGCTGTCTACCGTATTTGTTGGGACTAGAGTACGCTTTTTACCATGGGAAGAGACTTTTTATATTTGAATATCCTAATAGCGTGGGGGCCAGTCCACATTTTAAATTTGATGCTAACGATGCACAAAGACCCACCACCAAACGTTTTAGACTTTTATGCTGCTTCCAGGAAGAGCAGACCCCATTTCCTTCTTGGACCTGTCTGATTTGATTTTCCATGAAAAAACCCTTGAATACATGTGCGACTTGCAGGACAAGTATAAATGCAGAAGTCATCCGCAGGAGGGCAACACCATTCAAAGCCAAGAGAGCTGAAAAAGCATAAGCTTCCTGACCCATAATCCCTAGTATCGATGGCCAGGTTTCCCAGGGTTGACAAGAGCAACAGCAAGAAGACAGTGAAGAAGGGCGCTTGGAGTGCGGAAGAAGACCAGAAACTGGTGGCTTATATCAATAGCTATGGCATTTGGAACTGGACTCACATGGCCGAACCCGCTGGTGTGTGTTTGTGTTACATTATTATCTCTCTTTTGTTTCCTATCTGTTATCTTTTCAAGAAACGGGGTTTTTATGTGGATTTGAGTCTTCTTGATTAAGGCCAATCATCCGGCTGAAAGGGATTGAGTACTGTCTACAAAGATCAAAACGTCTCTTGGTGGATCAAGATTTTCGCATTGAAAATTTCACCACATAGATCACTAACCCTAGTATTGGATGTGCATTTGCTCAGGTTTAGCGAGAACAGGAAAGAGTTGCCGGCTTCGATGGAAGAACTATCTGAGGCCCAACATCAAGCATGGAAACATCACCCAAGAAGAGGAAGAAATCATTATTAACTTGCACCGTGTTCTTGGTAACCGGTGAGTAAATGTACTCGTATAGCATGATTCTTGATCGATATTGATAACGCGCATGATGGGGGAATAAAATTAAAACGGTAATACAGAGAAAGACAATAACTTGAGTCATAAGTGGGGTAATCCCCACAATCAAGAATCTAAAACCGTACGTTAACTACTGAGTCTATGATTCTACTAACAAGCATGAACACATTGCCATTGCTCTCTGTAAATAATTGGATATCTAATTCGCAATTTCCTTGTTGTAGTTGGGCCAGCATAGCGAGCAGACTTTCGGGAAGGACGGACAATGAGATAAAGAACTATTGGAATACTCGTTTGAAGAAACGTTTTCTCATGGAAAATTTGCAAATGCCAACCGCATGGGATGTGAAAGTCAACTCCAGTCACAATGATCCTTTATCTTGCCAAGATTCATCAATTGCCCTTATTGATGCTACAAAAACACAAAACCTTGGATCTGCTTGTGGAATTGATCGGGTTGATGAAACCCTAGTCAATGGCTTGATCTCACCGGGCAACAAAATTGACAAAGTAGAAGAAAACATTTGGGAACAATTGGTTGCACTGAAGGATCTTTGCATATTAGAAGATTTTGAAGGTACATGCTCAAACTCAGGAACTGCATCTCCTGCTTCTGAGTGTATGTACTCTGAACCAATGTATTTTGGTGAATCGTACGAGGACTTTGTAATAGATCTATGGGCAAATTGATGATGATAATTTGCTCATAATTTTGTCGCAATAAATGATCCTCGTGGTTTTCCTTTGTAAGGTCAGTTATCAAATTTGTAAGGCTAGCTTGTTCCTGCTATGGAGTTAAGGTCGTCTAAAAATGTAGGTTCGTGAATTATAGCATGTATACCAGTGACAGAGGAGAAATGTAATAAATGTTCTTGCAATATTGAGGATCATTTCTATGGTGATAAATCCCTTGTTTTGTGTTAAGATATCAACTCATCTGTTTGCAGCTGATTGTATTCCGGTTAAATTTATAAATTGACATCATTAACATCTAGTGGTATTTCATGCTCCATTAAGAAAATCGGCAGTGCATGTAATCTAATGCCAATGGATGAGTTCGTAGATATATTGCTATTGGTTTTGTCTCAGTATAATTTTTCAAGGTACGACAGTTAGAGCTCTAATGCCACTTGGTTGGGTGTTTTAATATTGCTTATTCCTTTATGGTGATGGCATATAATCAACTATAATTATCATCAAAATAGACTTGCACTCAAATGCAGTTTAAGCAAAATCTTTTCTAGATTAGGAAGAAGAGATTGAATGGATTTTGCGACATCTTCAAGAAAAATATCTCCTGGTGTGTTTTTGTACCCCAGCTTATGTTATACCAGGAATAATAAGTTGCATTATGGTGGGTTCTTTTTAACGTTGCCAAGAATAATCGGATGAGTTAATGCGTGTAAAGCTGTGCAAAACAATTTTTTGGGCCATCGCAAGCATTTGTGTCATAATTGAGGCATTTGTTAGAGCTAACCTGATGGTTTATGTATGATGGACTTGTAATACAATCTTAACAGCAGGCAAATCAAATATCTTGCCTTGCGGACTGCTTCTTAATAGCTCAAGATCTCACTCCACTATACTGTATACTCTCTCTGTCTCTCTGTCTGTCTCTGTCTCTGTCTCTGTGACAGAGGCAGATGAAGGGGTGCGAAAGGTGAAAACATCCTTGGTATGAGTAAGATGGCAGTGGTGGTGAGTTTGGGGAAGATGGTGATGATGGCGACGGTAATGAGTGTCTGATCAATCAGAGTGTGTTGTTTTTGTTTTGTTTTGACGTGAACGGTTGTAAAAAAATACATATAGATGTCGCCATCTAATAATGATCAAACGTGTAATCAAAGACTAGCACTACAACGGAACACTTGACCTTAATTACAACAGAGTCGCATTCATGAATGCTGTCACCCCTTCATCCATGTCCGGTGCATTCAACTATAATCAATTTAGCCATAAATCTATAATGAAATCATCATAGGATTCAACAGAAAATACAAGCTCCGGCTGAATAAAAAAAATGGATAGGAACCCCAGACTCATTGAACATACCCGCAAATCTCTTTACAATGTCTAGATCTTTCAGAGGAAGAAACTGCTTGGATACACGTTCTTGCCCTTCACTTTGGTCATATTTTTTTGTCATCATCAACTGCAAAGGAAGCCTAAGAGTTATCTGCATTATGTGTTTGATAAGAATGTCGATGGTTTGTTGCCGTTTTGGCATCAATACTTCGAATAATGGCTAGATCATGGTGGGGTAAACAGTCCTTACGGGAATCAACTTTGATCTCAGGTGTCATCATGATTGACTCTTGAGGAAGTGTTTTTTTCAACCGGGTGTTCCAATAGTTCTTGATTTCATTGTCCGTTCTTCCATGAGTTCTAGCTGCTATTGCCGCCCATCTGTAACAGGAAAAATGAAAGGCACCTGAAAAATGTCCTGCCCTTGAGTTATCTGATGGCTCGAACCCATCAAACATAACGAACACATATCTTATCCTCTAGTTTGGCTGAGTTACTAGACAAGATATGGTGATTGCATGAACTGACTTCCTTTCTTTTCATCAATACTAATCAAGAAAGCTCTACCCTGACAATCAGTAGCAGTCGTGGAGTCTTCGACTCGGAGGTGAGACGGAAAAAAGTTGTTGGAATCGATAAACCTTCGTGCCTCAGTTTCCATTCCAAAATGAAATAGCCAGAGGGTATGCCAAAATTATATGAGCCAATTTATGGGGTAGAGAAAAACTGCTCTGGCAGCTATGAGTGTTAGTATGATTACCGATTTCCCAGGACTCGGTGTAACCTGATGATGATTTCCTCCTCTTCTTTAGTGGTGTTCCCACGCCTGATGTTGGGCCTCAAGTGGTTCATCCAACGAAGTCGGCAACTTTTCTCCGTTCTTGCTAAACCTGTGAGTAAATACAAATTCAAGACTCTGGTCAGTCACATTAGCATCTAATCTCAACTCAAAACAACCAGTCGTAAACTTCCTCGAGGATCATATATAAAATCTAACCAGCAGGTTTAGCCATCTGAGTCCAGTTCCAGATGCCATATCTCCTGATGTAAGCGATTAGCTTTTGGTCTTCTTCTGGACTCCCAAGTGCTTTTTTTCAGTGAGTTATTATCGTAGTCAATTCCTGGATGTCTCACCATTGAAATCGATCAATAATCAGATATGAGCTGATACTTATTTTTTTTCCAAACTCTACCTCTCCAACTTGCTTCATCGGGGGAACTCACTCCTAGACACGCTTCTATATAGAATATTGATTTGGTCCCTTGGTAATTTCAGACTTCACATAACACCTATTCAGGGTCTTGTGTCAAATTTTATTTTATTTTTATGCAGATTATTATACGATTAAGTCCTTTTAGGTTAGGCCATGCAACATGCATTATTCTAAATGTTTAGAGAAAGAGCCATTGAAATGGAGCAAACTAAGCCGCCGCTTCGCTATTGGACGAGTTTTTATAATATTATTTTAATTTAGTCACGTGCAATTTTGATTGCCACTTGCACGTAGTCTTAAAATATAATTTGGTTGCCACTTGCATGTACACCTAATATGGCTGATACAGCCAATTGTTTTTTCCCACTCTTATCCGAGAGTGTTAAGGTATATAATGTAATTTGCACCATTTTTTTGTTTGTGTAATGCACTTTAACTACCTTGGTGGTGCGATGTGGATCAATTAATTTCAAGTTCAAATAGTATCAAACACTGTAAACATGTTAGAAAATCATAAGGGTCCAAAAGTTTAAGCTCATAGAGGCCATTGAAACTCGATAGGCAAGTGATACTTTAATGGAAACATGTTAGGTTTTCCATGATTATTATTTACATGGGGAATTTACACGAGAAAAGTATTGAAAAAAGTCCTAAATCTATTGCATTTGTATCAATTCAGTTATAAACATTTCAATTAGGCCAATTTAGTCCAAAACACTTTCATATCGGTACCAATTGAGTATATTCGGCCAATTTAAGTTGGAAATTACTGACTTAGACGCCTGTCATCTTACATGACACGGCTAACACCGATATGGACATATTTTAAATTTTATATATTTTTTCCTTTTCTTTTTATTTTACTTCTTTTTTACTTATTTCCCTCCTCTAGTTGCTAGCCATTGTTATGGCCAACAAAGTTCACCGGCCATTAGCAATGGTGACGGCTGGGATGCGTTCTCTGGCCACAATCGAGGCCGGCCTCACCAGCCTTTAGCGAGGGTTGGATGAGGCCGCCCTACCTCAATTCAGCGAGGGACCTCACCGGGTGAGGTCCCTCATTAGCCTCTAATGAGGGTTGGATGAGTCCCCGCCAAATCTAGTGGGGGCCTCGTTGGCCTCCGGCGATGGCAAGGGGCAACCTTACCTAAAGCTCACCGGCCCTCACCAAAGGCCGGTGAGGGCTGGCATTGCTTGTGGCTAGTGAGGGCATCTCGGCCCTCGCCCTTGTTGGCAGCCGATGACCTTCGCCGACCATCAAGGAGGTTGGTGATTGGCAGAGGGAGTTGTTGATTAATAAAATATTTACAAAATTTTGGGAAAGGAAATGATGTCCTCTCCGTGGTGGGTGGGGAGGCGAACAATCGAAATCTAAGATGATATTTTTAATTATTTTTATTAATCAGTCTGCCTCTCCACACACACTAACCGACAAAGATTAAATTCAACCTGGAAATGGGCGGCTACTTAGACCGAGAAGTAATGTTGTTAATTTAGACAAAGCCATGGTGGTTCACATATAGTTTAATCCTTACTAAAATGAATAACTAATACACAAAGATATATACGGCATCTGGACGAGTATAATCTATCTAGCTAAGTTGTATTAAGCATTTTGGCCACATTAATCAGGAAATGTTGGATGGGATAAGGGGACTATTTGATGTGCGCGAAAGCTGGTCCCGACGCCACCCAATCATTAAGCCAAAAAGGAAAAAAGAAATGCTAATTGCCAGCAATTAAACAGGTGCTTGCACGAGGTAAAGGTTTCAAAATGTTAAGCCATGAAAAGAGAGGGGATGGATGGGTTCATGCACCTCTCTCATTCATACATACAGATAAGAATAATATGGTAAATATAAAGGTGAAGTTCTTTATATTTCAATATTAAAACAATGAACAATACATGAGCCTATTTATAGGTTTTATTAGATGATTAGCTAAGGTAACATATTAATTAAGGATATACATAATTAAATAGAGATATATACGTGATTTTAAGAGATATGAAGAATTGAGAGAAACATTTTAATTATCTCTAGCAAAAACAATTATATGTATATATGGGTTCTCGAATAGTCAAACGATAAGTTGAGGATGGAACTAAATGCTCTTGGTATATCGACACTCGAAATGCATGTGCGTATGCGTTGCATGTAAATGAAAGATGAATTCGAATGTAAAAAATTAATCTGAAACATATTGTGGCAAGGTAGGAGAAAACGAGAAACGATGAATATCAAGTCCCTAACGATTTTTTCGAACTCTCTCCTAGGTCACGACCCAATTAAGTCGTAAGCTTCGCTGGGACAAGTAAGCCACATGGAATTGGTAGCACTCTGCGGACGGAGGAAATTGAACTTGCGATATGGAGTCACACGCCCAAACCCATCTCTATATCAATCGTACATCTTAAAGCTGGTATCTTCGAAGTTAAGTCTATGTATTTGATGGAGGAAGGAATTTATCACTCCTCAAATGTAATAATTTTTCATTTGTCGTGATATTTTCAAATTTACTATCGCATTTAATTGATTTAAACGAACTTGGACCGAACATGGTTTAACCAGTTCGGACATCACACTCATTCATCCAATTATCATCCAATTCCCAAGTAATTTGAAAACTAGATTATGTCGAAGATATTCGTAAATAATGGAGTTGGACTTAAACGGCCAACCAAGGTAAGGTGGAGAATTTGTTGTTGAGACGAGCCGTCTCACCGTAAGAAATTAGAAGCAAGTTATATTATCTTGGGGCAAATTCTAGCAAATAAGCAACCATTAATTCCGTAAAATATAGATGTAAAAAATACCGAATTGCAATACAAAACTTTTGTTAGACACATGGAAGGACAGATCGAGTGTTGCGATCATGTAAGACCATTGTTGACATTTCTAAAATTTTAAATGGTAAATGAGTTTGTGGTTTAGCTTAAGTTGCTATAATACTCCTCATCAAACCTTAGACTTTTGCCTGAGATTCGAGGCATGAATATACATAATATGGAAAGAAGGGCCTTAAAATAATTGAATTTAGAATTTCTAGATTTGATATTATGTATAATTTGGTGAGGCTACTGCCATTTATTTTAAAAGCTTAAGCTACTAAATGAAGATGTAGCTTTATATTTTATGATTCTAACACATGACATCTCTAATCTCAACCTAAATGACGCACCTTTTTTATCATGACTGGATGGAGATCTAGTTAGATACATGAAAGTTGGCTTGAGAAACCATATTCAATGTACAAGAATTATAAAAGAAAAAACTTATGCGGGATTATGTGTTTCAATTTAAGTTGAGTAAATCAATTTTAAGTATGAAATTTTAGATATTTGATTATCCAAAGAGACAGAATAACCTGAACAAATATGTGAGATCATAACTATAAGCGTTTCAGCCGCTACCATCTACATTATAATATTTTAAATAGTTAAAGATAGAAACAAATAGAAAAGAATATTTAAATAATTTATTCAATGTCTTATATTCGAGACGTAGTTATCGTTATGGGTGATTTAGTCATATCGTTTCTTAGCTGTGGATCCTACGTATTCGAATGGTGACAATAACATCGCTCCAACAGCTATATTACAGCTGTTCATCATAAGCTAATGTGCTCCACTATTTTGATGGGAAAGAGGTAGATAATATGCGCACATCTCCCCATAAATCTTGTCAACTTGCTGTAGTGGGACAAATAGATTATGTTTCCGTATTAGCACGTGCATACTTCATTATCGTTTACGCGTGTTTGGATAAATTTTGGGCACTCAAAACTTCCACAATATATAAATTTTGACACAAATATCCACAGGCTTTAATTAAATATTAATTTCTCAATATGACAAGATCTAATTTCATTGGATTCACCTTAGAATATAATAAGAATCTTTTCTTTCAACGAGCATTCTATTTCGTCAACGTCCAATCGGACTGACTTGTTCACTATAAACAGAATGGTTCCGAAACTAAACCAGCATCATAAACAGCCCCAAATGTTCATATGTCGACAATATCTAAGACTCTTCATAGTAAAGCGAAAAGAAAGACAAAGTGAAACTATAACAACGTTATGTCAAGACAAAGTCATAATGTGATAAAAGTGTGCTTGACAGACCATTCCGTAAGATTTTCATGGTCTAGTTCGTCTGCTGGCATGGAAGGAAGAGGCCCCATAACTGTCATTAGTTGATTGCTCACTAGTCTCTAATATCACGAAAATTTTGTTCATCTTAGACGATTGAGTATATTATGCAGAGGCCAAAGAGAGTAAGGCTTAGTGTGACCTTACATGACCAAAGAGTGTAGTAACAACAGAGAATGGTCAAAAACCTAAATGCATTTCATACCATGAAAAGTGAGGTGCAAACGTTCAATCACTAAGACCTCGGTTTGGATAACAAACCGTGCAAATCTATCGCGTAGGAAAATGAATCAATGATAAATCCTTTTCATAGAAAGCCTAATTCAGGAAAATGGCGAACGACCGAGTGAAATCTTTGGGGGCATTACCTGGCTGTCCCAAGTATGATTGTGACGGGCACCACAGAAAGTTTCCCTAGTTCTCTTTGGTCTCTAGCAACAAAAGACAATGACAAACGACAGAATAGGTGCCGCCTCTAATGAACTTATGGGGACAAGTTTGTCGCCCACCGATGTGGGTACTCATTCATCTTAAGATATATATATTTTCGGTCTATTTGAGCTAGTTTCAATCTGAGGGAGTTCCTATCTCTGTGTTTCGGAAGGTTAACGTAGGTGGAAAGAACATAGGTCAACACATATGTCAATCATTGAAATATTTATTTGTCAACTTGACGATTTCTTAAAGGTTTTTTAAATTAGGAATTAAAATGAACTCTTTTAAGACTAACTCGTATTGTTTCTGTATTTCTTTATCCTTTATTTATTTATTTATTCTAGGCAAAACAGTAACTGGAAACCTATCAGTTTGGCCAGTAGCATAGATTCACTCATAAATATTCCTGTAGAATATTTACAAGCTTAGCGCTTGTAGCTATTATCTTAACCTTTTATTCTTATTCTCTGTATATGATTTTTGTTAGCTATACCTCAAATCACCTGATTTTTTTAGGGATTGAACTTGTGGACGATTAAGGTTATTGGATATTATAGAAACATTTTTTTTGTATAAATCTGTAAATTTGAAGATATTTTCTCATTGTAGGATGATGATCTATATATATATATACAAGAGAGAGGCAGGCAAAATGGGTTCTCAATGTCGCGACCTCTTTTTTTCGGCGCCCGATCGGGGCGGGAGCGCCTAAGGAGGCTAATGGCTCGGCTGAAATTAGTTATGCCCGGATTCTCCCAAGTCCACCAATTCACGACTTTAATAGTCTAAGTTTTTAACCTGTAAGTCAATTTTTAAAATGGAGTCGCCACTAATCGATTTGGGGTGGGTTGATTAGAAACCCAAGCGAAGTATTGGGAGAAATACTCATTCATGCGCAACCAGAGAAATTAGGATCGGAGACTTGATTACACTAGTTAATCACTAATGCCCTTTCGGTACGTAATCTTGTTTAAACCCTGAGGTTTTTGGATGTTTTAGGAATTTTCCATGCAATTTTTTTTTTTTTTTTGGAGGAAAAACATTTTTTGAGTCTTTTTCTAATTTTTTTTTGACATAAAAGGAATTTTTGGTTTTTTTTTTTTTTGTTGGTAATACAAGTCTTTTTGGGAAAATACAAGTCTTTTTGGCTTTTTCATGAATTTTTGGCCTTTTTTGGAAAATATGGAATATTATTTTTTTTTTTTTTTTTTCGGAAAATAAAATATTTTTTTAATATTTTCTGTTTTTTTTTTGGAAATTAAAATATTTTTTAATATTTTTCGAAAATAAATATATTTTTCGATTTTTTGGAAAATAAATTATTTATTTATTTAAAATATTATTTAAAATAAAAATTTTAAAAAATGACCATGGACGGGACCGCAACGTGGGCCCCACTTGGATTTTTTGTCTCTTTTTTTTTTTTTTATAATTGAAACGGCGTCGTGGCTGAGCGTTTGGAGACACCCTGCCCGGCCTGACGACCTGACCCGACAATCCGCTCCCCCTGATGAAACCCTACCCGACCCGGCGCGCGACCCGACTCCCGCCGCCCCCGAAATCGCGGAATCCCTACCCAGTTCTCGACCCGGATCCGATTCGTGACCTAGAAAATCACAAACCCTAGGGTTTGCGAATCCGCGGCGCCGAGGGGTGGGGGGACGGAGGCGTTATGGCTGCGGCGGCGATGGTGGCGGCGATGGTGGCGGCGATGGCAGCGGGGGTTGGGCTATGACGACGACGATGACAGCGACAAGACGCTACAGGCAACGGCACGACAAGGGCGACGACGGTGGCGACCCACGTGAACCCCTTTCCCCTTCGGCTCCTCTCTCTCTCTCTCTCTCTCTCTCTCTCTACTTCTTCCTCCAAATGGGCTCGGATGCGGGCCGTTCGACCTTGGACCTCCCCTGAAGTCTCTCAGTGGGCTGTCCGAGGTTTGCAAGCCCTAGATCCGGCTCTCCCTCTCTCGATCTGTCGGTGCCCCCTTGGTCGACGGAGATGGAGGGCCTATTTATAGGCCGAGGGGCGGCCGGTCGACGGAGGTGGATTGCCAGTCTCCACGGCCTTCACCGGCCGAACCGGCGTCCCATCCAACGCCAGCTGCCTCTGCGCGTCCCCATCCGGCGCCAGTCGCCCCTGCTCCATATGCGTCGCCGCTCGTCTGCTCTTCTGGAGTCGCACCCTCTGCGCGTGAGTTGCAGAGGCGCGAGGAAATTGCCGACATAGATGGCCAGTACTAACATTGCAATTTTTAATAATATTTTCAATTTTTTATGATTTTTTCTCCTTTTTTTTTATTTTGAAAAGTTTATGACTGAATTGGCAAAAGTGCAAAGAGTGTAGGACTTTTTGAACAATTTTCTCAAAATTAAATCTTGACTGTAAATGAAATATAAAGAATAGCAACTTGTATCTTGGCTTTTGCATACTTAAATGCACCATAACATCAATGCGCGTGCCAAAAGAGGGAAAACCATTGTTTATGAATATGTGGATATCGGATAAAGAACATCAACTGTCTGAAGTGGTATGCCTCGGCAAGTTGCATCGTTTTTTAACTGGAAAATTATGGATATACTAACCTGCGTGAGAGCTGATTACTGGGATATGTCCGTAGCAACTAATTGTAAAATACCAGATAAATTGAATATAACGAAGAATATGCATTTCTAGTTTTAGTAATTCCACTAAACGAAATACCTAACAACATCGGATGCTGAGCTCGTGCAAGGTAATAACCCATCATGTTGATAGTTCATGCGTAACCAAGACAGATAAAAGATAAACACATCCGTGCACAATTGATTCGGACTTATTATTTTCTTTTTTACTTGTAAATTTGCAACGCTCACATTTGATTTTTTTAGGGGTGAAACTTTCGAAACCCTATTCCAACGTACAAATATTGATATTATAATGGTTTACAGTGTTTTTTTTTTCCAAAATTAAACAGGATTTCTATTTTATTTTTTTTGAAGTGTTCGAGGAAAAGTCAAAAAATAGAAATAACAAATAATATCTTGAACTTTCCCTTCTAGGATTTGCATGCTCAAAAAAGGAAAGTCAGTTAGATATGCCCTAAACACAAACCTTAGACATCCCCCACGTCGAAGCATAAGTAGTATGAAGAAACAAAGCTGCGTCCAATGACAACCTTACGTTTTTCTTCAAACGAACGTGAATAAGACCAGAATATGCAGGTTTATAAAATGGCTCTTCACACCTAGGGTTTGTTCATATGTGCCATTTGGTCCTAAGGGGGAGAGAATAACGAGAATAGCCAAACTTCAAGGCCCTACAAGTTTCACAAATTGCATTTTTGTAGAAACTCTTGATACCTACGTCTCGTCAATTCACTGCCCACTGTAATGGTCCATCGACGAATGATTCTCAGGCGATAACACACAATAGCAACCCACATGTCAATGTAATGCATCTATCACTTATATGCTATGGACTATTGGTAGCGTATGATCTCATCATGTGAAGTAATTTATGTGTTATCGATTCTCTATCCAAGTGGAAAAGTTCCTTATCACAATAGAAAGAAGAGCAAACTTTTTCAAATTTCAAACTTGGCGTTAACTTTGGAGAAAATAAAGTAGATGTTTATTCAGATATATAAGGACTTAATTAAACTATCGTTTCTTAAGAGCATATGGCTGACCAAGGCCAGTTCACATCACCGGCCAAAACCACTTTACATAACTTTTCACATTGCGGACGTATAACTTCGAATTAAATTCACGGGAGTAAAGATACGGGAGAAAAAAGATCTACTCTTCCTATATAATCACTAGGGTGGTAATGAAAAAAAGTCAAGCTACTAGAACTTGACTCAACAGCTCTTTCAACTCAGATCATTTAATCGAGTCTTGATTGGGTTCAAATAGCTTCAGTGTTAAATGAAGTTAAGTTTCAATTCATAGTAATTAACTCCAATGGGTTTTAATCTAACCAGGTAATTAATTTTAGTAGTTTAGATAATTTAGGTTGGTCAATCTAAACTCAAGGTAAATAACGTTTTTAAGAGTCCATTGTGGGCCTCCCAATTTATTGACTGCCAGAACGAACGCTCTTGGATTAAACATCCTTTGAAAGAAAAGATAGGTTGGCTAGTACGAAAATCTTGCACATTTGGTAAAGATTTTCTTCCACACGTTGAATTGTTTCGAGAAATTGTGGAACAAATATCCACCCATCCAAAAGTTTAAGATAAGAGATGTAAAAAATGCAACTTATTATTTGACCTCTGTTCTACTTTCAAGGATGAAAACTAGCAGTACAGTGCACGTGATAAGGACTGCAACTAATTCTGTCCCAAGTATCAGTGGATCACAAAACGATGCTTCTTTGGAGGGGATCGATACATCTGGAAATGGGCAGTTGGCGATGCGTGCACTGTGTTTTGTCAATCAAGCACGTGAGTTTATCCAAACCCAAGAGCCCCAGGACAGTGCACGTGACAAGTACTGAAAAGGAAGGCTACTTTAACCTAGGAGCATTTTATTGGAAATTAATAGATAGTTTAATTTAAAGGGCCGTTAATATCAACAATCGATGAATCTAATCAGAGATCTGGAAGGATATAATTCTGTAAAAGATACTGTATATTTTATGCAACAGTAGAAATTAACAAAGGCAACTTGTAAAGAAACAACTCTTGTCAGAAGATAAGGCTTTGAAATTAGACACGCAGAGGGAGAAACAATCATATTTTTATTGTCCACTTGTCGTAATCCGACAGAACAATTGTGGCCATCTACAGATCGTGACTCCTGACGACCTTGAAGCACCCGCCAGGCCGCATATAAAAATTCAACCGAATGGAATAATAAACCCAGAGTCATGATAGGGACCTCATCAGGAACCCTAGGTGCTCAAGGATCCAGGTGAATTTGGAATTCACCAACACCCAGTCCATGAAAAAAAACAACCCCATGCAAACTGGGTTTTTAAATTATCCGATTCGGGAAGAAAACAAATATTCGTGGAGATATGCCTTGAAGCCTTGAAGTTTGTCATTCTATTTCATATAATTAACTGGAATTTTCTAATAGGGTTCTGTGATGTATCTTCTCTTTTTAACTGTGTTAGTGATCTTATGCAAGCAGGCATCCCTATATAAGCCCACCCATATATGCTGGTATATATTGGGAATGAAAGTAGTAACATAGATAGCTAGGTAATTATGTAATTCTCCAGTGGAAAAGATCAGTTCTTCACCAAATGATTCATGTCAAACAAATGTATATGGATCAAGGGTAAATGGACATGATTGTATTGATGAAGCCATTATTTATTCAGCATTTTTTTTTTTCGTTTTGTTCCATGACAATAAATCTTCAAACGGATTCCCATTCCAAGTGTCTCTCTAATTGTTTGCATTGCTAAAAAATAGAATAGTTTTTATCGGCGATGGTGAATGACAACTGGCGGGTAGCGACTAACAACCGAAGAATGTTGGCAGAGTCTGGCTACCAGCAACAAAGTCCAATGGCAGGTGACCATCTCTGGTGACCAATGACCAGCACTTGCCAACAAGCAGCGGAGGTTGGCAACCGGTGACATCGGCTGGGAGAGGTGGCGGCGATGGTTAGTGGAATTGAGTTTTGGTATTTTTGGGGTTATAAAAATGTGAAATGAAATCACAATTCTCGCTATAGCTAGACAATCGAAAATACATTCTTGAAAATTATTGACAAATGAAGAACCCTATCACCAATGCACCAAATTTGAAGCTTCTCTAAAATCTTGCTTGTCATGAGATGATGGCAACAAAAGATTTCCCCTAATAAAAGCGAACCGTTTGAACGCAAATTTCCTTAAAGTAGCATATATACTTCAAGCTGCAGAACTAAGAGCTACTCCACCGAAGTATACACACTTAGGTTTCTTGGTTGTATTAAATTATCTTCATGTGGACTGCAATTTCTGTTAAGTAACAAAAGTTACAGGAGAGCAAACATCAGGTGAATCGCCATTACTAAATAAATCATATAAGGTCTCTTTAATCCTTTAAAGGAACTTAGGTCGAGCCTTTATACCTGGCCTGATATGTAAATTATCACTCTAAAATTCGGATTTCCACTTGTGACTCTCATAAATAAGTATCAAGATGGATGGTTTTTGCATAGAATGGCAAATCTCGTGAATTTGGCTTCAATATATTATGTCTAGAAGGTCGGACTTTGGACGTTATTGGGTTGCTTGTCAATACTGATATTTATTTTCAAAAAGCAAGAAAAAATTACTGACATAAACAAAGATGGATAATTTTACTCTTTTTTTTTTTTTTTTTTAAGAAAAGAAAACGGTAGGCTTCCACAATACAAGTGAAGGTGTGAGAGGAGTTGTCCTTGAGAAAAATTTAATGCGGGTTGGAACATAACAGAAAGGTCGTAAACTTGTAAAACAATAATAAGAGTGAATTTTGCTCTGGTGAAAAGTTCTCTAGGCATATAACTCGCATTGTCATATGATTAATGATTAATCATCCTCAGCGAGACATGTTTCCTTAACTGGTTGAGTGTTGCTAGGTTCTTAGATGAAGCATTATGCACAATTTATCTTCAAATCTGTTAGGGTTACGGATATTTCACTCAAAATAATGGATCGAATATTATTTGTAAACAATAAAGTTTGTTGTGTATACATATGCTTCATCATTCCTAATGATCAAAGACTTAGAAAAGTAATATGAATTTAGAAAATTTGATTTCTAATTATTTATTTATACAAATTACCCGAATCAGATGAGTGAAACTCTAGATATAATCATATTCTAATTAGACAAAGATAACAACTGGCAAATGAGAATATGTCTCATTAACTTTTGTCTAGTTAGATACATAGATCCTTATAGAGAATTGAGATATTTTAATCCCGGCTAGATAAAATACTAAAAGAAAAAAATTTAGTCTATTAAAATGCCTAGATAGTTAAAACGATGACAAAAGCTACTGCAAACAGCGTAATTACAGCTCAGCACCATGGACTAAGGTGTTTGCTTTTCGGTGGAAAAGAAACAGCAGCTGATAATGTCCACGCATCTCCCATTACATGTGGTCCTCTTACTATGTTGCTTTCACAATAATGAGGTTATAGTTTCATCCAACAGCTCATTGGGTTGGTCAACTTTTTGGTGAAAGCATAGTTTATTTTGCAATTTAGAACGTGCCTTTTACGTTCATTGATGGGAAAGATAAAGTTGTTCCACTGTCATCACATTGAAAAATGTGAAGGTTTGAAAATTAATTTTGTCGATATAACAGCCTGTGATTTTATCAAATTCTCTAAAACAGAATAAATAAATCTTTCTATTTTAAATTATGATTATCGAAGTGATTTATTTGTTACGGAACTAAGAAATGTAGATTGACAATTAAGCGTGAACAACTCGAATGATGAAGAGGAAGGGCCAAACAATCTGCAAAACCAATGCACAGTTTTTAGCTTTCCTAGGGTCTGGTCACTGCAAGTTTTTGTGGACATAGTCTTGGGTTGCAAAAGACGGAAAACATCATAAAAGTATGAAAAATAATTATTATTTATGGATAAGTCAGTATGAAAAATCGTTAAAAAGAGAGAATTTAGAGTCGCTTAACACTAGGGTTCTCGCTTAACACTACGGTTCCCTAGGTATACATAGTGTTTTATAAAGATTCTTACCCGAAATTCTATATATTAATTAGTGGGTTGATCTAGTAAAGTCATTGATATAGAACCAACAAATGGTTGCGAGCTACATTGGATTTTATATGGTTAATCTCTACATTTGTATACCGATCAAAAAAATAATCTCTAAATTCCAATAGCGTTGCCCAATTTCAGCAAAAAAGAACAGAAGGGAATGGAAAAAATCCGAAAGTTTCAATTTTTTTAAAAGTTTTACAAAAAGCCCTCAAAACAGCAAATCTTCATAGATATTCAAGCATGTTCCAATTACATCTAAAATGTGTTAATAACGAGTAAAAATTTTGTTACAAAAATATTTCTTAGTAATAATAGGCTCCAGAAATTTTTAGAAGTTCCAACGTTTTATTTTATAAATTTCTTCATTTTAGTATACTTTAAGTACCTTATGATATTACTTTCTTGTCTCACTTTATGTCCCAAATTTTTTAAATCTCAGATTATCGGTAGAATTTTCTAACTTATGACAATTATACCCATATTAACTAAATTTGTAAATGAATTTATTCACCATCAATTTGATAGAAAAAGATGAAGCTTGTTGCATTGGGATTTACAAAGATTTCAAGAAATAGACCACGATTTTCACAAAGCGACTCCATATCAAGTGGACTCAACAGACACAAAATACCAGAAAATTCTATTGATTGTTGGCAAAATAAAGTATTACAAACTTAAAAAGGCCTCAGTCAAGTTAAATTAATATTTTACAAATAAAGTTAGGATAATGACATATTTTTACTTTTATAAATATTCATAGCTGCATTTCACTTTATTAAAACTTTGAATTTTTTTTTAATATGCGTGAAAAACTTTCCCATATATTTTGGATAATTTCTTTCCCGATTGTATGGATGTTGTCTATAATCTATAACTTAATGAGAATATGGCCTCCCAATTTTTTCAGGATCTTAATCTTTTAGCTTTTCATGTTGTCGTTAAACATATTAATGATTGCGAGGATAAATATAATAATCTTAATAATTTTGATAAATTGAATTAAAGCTCTAGAAAAGTAAGAACCTGTATTGCCATCAGATTAGTATATATATATATATGATTTCTAAACTAATTAATTTAATCATTTGCATGCATTTTAAACATAAGTCAAGGTGAATATTCAAATACGCCATGTTAGATCAAAATAAATGCATTTCATCTACATTCCTAACAAGGTAACCCAGTAACTAATGAGGGCAATTCATCCTCTCAATGTCAGTAGAAGGATTGGATCATGGATGTGTTTCGGGGAAAAGAAGAGTTTGAAATTCGCATAATATTGATCATCAACTATTTGTTTTATTATATGTTTGGAACATAGGCCAGTGGCGCACAATTTCCGCCGGAGGACCAAAACTTAATATGGTGATTATTCAACAAAAGTTCAAGTTCATCATAGTAAACTAAGAAGTATTGAAATATTCAATGGATCAGGAGCCAGGAAGGAGGACTGCCCTAGATTCAAATAAAATTTTATAGATGTTTATTTGAACATATCTGAAATCTCACTTTAATTCTTTTAGTGCCCATGCAGGTTTAAATAACAAATGCATCGGTGTGTCCTATCTTGAACACTTAGATCTCTTCATCAATTTGTCACATTTCACCAAATTAGATCTCCAAGCGGAGTGAGTGAGTCATAATTTTGCCCTAAAAATTTTTCATATTGTCTTATTAGGGTTAAGACACTCGTTCACTTGCATATTATTATATAAATATCTATAGAAAGAAAATGAATAGTCATTAACGAATTAGGTGAGTATGAAATAAATAAAGAAACAAGAACCCAGGTAGCAGATCTTTTGGCCCCCTGTTGGCGAGGAGGGAAAATAGAACTAACGGGAGAGGTTGGAGTGGGTAAAACAGTATTCATTATGGAGTCGATTAACAACAATGTTAAAGCTCGTGGGGTTAGCCGTATTTGGAGTAGCAGGGGAAAATATCCCGCCTATATAAAGGATTACGTATAGGCAAATTGAAACCGCCGTTTCTAGTAAAGTATCACTGCTGACTCTTTTTGCAACTTTTGTTGCTGGAACAAGGTGGTATGGTTCAGCAACCACCTTCATCGAATTATTTGATCCTTCTCGTTAAGGGACTTGTAGGGGAACAAGCCCATGTTCTCTTTCTATTTTGTACTGCCCATAATGCAATGGCAATCAAGCAAGTCAAGGGGCACATGCTTTTAGAGCATTGGTTCACCCACGACACAACTTTTGATGGATTTTCACTTCTCGAGAACGTCCTTCGATTTTTCCTATGACTATAATCTGTTGTTTTCAGGAGGAAGAGAGCGTCTTGTCCAACCGCCTTAACCTCGACATGCGGGTAAATAGAATCCAACAAACCGAATCCGCCACTGTTGACACCTAAATTTCATTTTCTTAAATTAGGTTTTTTTTTTTTTATTAATTATCTTCTTTTTCCTTTTCGGATAATAAAAAAAAAAAAACAAGAAAACAAAGCAAAACAAAAATAAGAAAAGCAAAAGCCCAGCCCAACTCTCCCCCTTCTCCTCCCCCCGGCCCGGCCCCTTTCTCTCTTCTTCTTCCTCGTTTCATCTCCTTCGCCGCTGCAACTCACGCGCACGAGGGAGGCCGACGCGCGAAGGACGGCCTACGGCCGAGGAGGGTAGGCCGACGTCAGCCGGAGAGGATAAGGTCTCAGACACCATTAATGCTGAGCAGGCTTCGCTGGAAAGCTCGATGGGACACCGGTTCAACCAAGGGGAACCGGTGGGCAAGCTGGAAGCCGGCGACCGAGGACCTCCGTCGACCGGATTTCCTTCACCTATAAATAGGCTGTCGCAAGCACCGTCGGAGGGGGGCGAGCTCAGAGATCTTTCACTGAGAGACATCGGGAAAGATCGAAGGGCGAGCGCAGGGGAGAACTCGAGTCGCGAGCTTAGCCCACCCTCCACCGAGAGACTTCGGGGAAGGCCGGCGGCGAGCGACTTCGAGAAGGTCAGATCTGGCTGGTGGAGGCTCGGATCTGGCCAGAGGGAGAGAGAATCGAGGCCGTGGAAGGTTCGGCCGAGATCTGCGCCTCAGATCTGGGGTTTCTTGCTGCTGGACGTTGTGTCAACGCCGTCGCCTCGATCAAGACCCGACGTCGTTGCCTCGGAAGATCGTTGTTGTTCCCCCTGAAGCCGTTGCCGTGACCGATCCACCGTCTTGACACCGTCGCCACGAACAGGTAGTGCTACCGTCGCCATCGCATGCGTATTAAAATGGATAGGTCGGCGATGCGTCCTGGGACGTCACAATTATATCGACCAATGAGGGATGGGTGCGTGCCCCAGGATCGGGGCGTAACAAGTCATACAAAAGTTACACTTAGTATCTACTGAAGATAACTATCGTGATATGAATACTGTTGTCGGTAGTCTATCTCTACAAATGAGCCAACTAATAAAATTATGCCTTCTAATACCATTGGTCCAAATTAATTTATACCCATCCATGGTCGGTCCTTCTTTTCTGAATTCCTTATATATCTCTTAGCTTGAGAATACATCGCCAACTCCAAGCCATACTACTCTTTATGTCGAGTTGCGTAATGTGAGTACCTCTGCCTTTAATATGATGAAGACAAGTATTCCATAGGGATGAGGACAAAAGATTGATGGGGCTCTAATGTGATATCTTGAAATTTGGCTCTTATTTCGAAATATATGAAATAGTTATATCATTGATGCACTTATGGTTATTTTTTCATAAACTGATCACTCACAAGTTAACTAATTTATTGGGTAAGGCCGTAAATGGTTAAAACGCGAAAGACCTAAGAATTTCATCAAGAATCGACCACTCGACCATAAGGATCAATAGGGGTCAATACTACACTGTCATAAGTTAATTAGCGAACGGATATAAATCAATTTGACGAAATTACGTAATCAGTTCGCAAGTGATGCTGCACAATTACAACACTCGCGTTGAATGATAATAAACCAATTTTCTATTTATCTTGTACTCATGGTACGTAATTGAACCCTCGTGATTACATGACAACCCAAGGTCATCCATGATTCGAAAAGGCATAAACTCGGATCGAAAAATATCGACCACGGGTCAATCTCGTGAGAACTGCTAAAAGCTACCTGATGATTTAAGTTGTACTAAAATCGCATTGGATTAATTTCAATCATGAAATTTAATTCGATTTCGGGTATTAAACTTCTGAGGATTTTAAGGCTAATTTATTGGACATCACGTCATTATCCATCGAATTATTGACGAGTTCGAAATTTTCGAAAAATGAATTATTAGACGAAAAGGGAAAAGCCGAACCTAGTGGCAAGGTTGTAATTTGTAGGCCAAGATTTTTTTTTTTTTGGTCGGTTCTACTTTATTCATATACTAACTTTCGCTCTCAGACTTTTGCCCTGCCTCCTTGCAGGGCGTGGGAGTCGAAACCCACTGCTGAAACTAATTCGTCCCCAACCTAACCCCCCTGAGAAGGTGTGGATTCGAACCCCCCACCTCCCCCTTCCAAGTTGGAAGGGTGGCTATTGGAGTAAACCCCAGTGGTTTAGGCCAAGATTTTGTTTTAAAGAAAAGTGGGAAAATAAGAAGATATTCATGGGGACAAAAGACTTGGCATGGAGGGTTTTAGGGAGGAGTTGGTGAAGGGTGATGGGATTTTGGAAAAAATTCTAGGGAAAATCCCTTTTTTTTTCTCTCTCTCTCTCTCTCCCCCTCTCTTTTCTCTCTCCCATCATGCCATCCCCCTCCCCCTCCCCGGGCAAACTCCTCATTCTTCTTCTTCTTTGCCTTGCTTGGTTCCTTCCTTGCCGCCCCTCACTCACCATCTCCACCACCATCACCACCCTCACCACCATCATCGTCATCTCACCACCTTCATCACCACCACTTTGCCACCACTTGAGCCGCCCGTCCGTCAAGCCGCCCGCATTACTACCACCGCCCCCAAGCCACTGTCGCCGCCGTCCACTCGAGCCACCACCATCGAATGCCCAAGCTCAAGTAGTGAGCTTGAGTTGCTGCCATCGCTGCCACCACTGTCAAGTCTTCATTCGAGCCAAAGGCATTACGTTCTCAACGCCGTCGCGCCACTGTCACCGCAAGCTCGCCGTCACTGGAAAACTTGTGAGTTAATTCTTAATCATTGATTAGGTAGTTAATTATGTTTTGGGGGTAGGTTAGTTTAATGATAATGGTGGTTAGTATTAATAAATTTTGGTTTAGCCTTAATTGCAATTAAGGATAGTTTAAATTAAAGTTAAGTGTGATTAAGTAATTACGATTCGCCTTAATTCATCGTGATTTGTTTGATTAATAGTAATTATTTTAATTAACGACATTAATTTTTAATAAATTATAGTTATATTACTTAATCGAGTTTAGTTTAATTAATCGTGATTAGCCTAATTATTCATGATTAATGGAATTAATGATGGATTAGCTATTAAGTAGAATTTTATACTTGTTCTATTGGATAGATTTATATGTAATTTCAATTGATTGAACTTGTTATGCCGTGCTATTAACACGTGCCCTATATACTATTTCCAAAGAAGGTTTTTTGGATAAGAAAATAGTGAATTTTGAGGTGTTGGGTTTGGATGACAAATTTTACGTGTTAAATGGGGTAATAGGCTTTTAAAATGAAAGTGAGCAAATTTTGACGGGTTGATTTTAAATACGAGATCATATATGAATATCTTACTAGAATTTCAAGTGTGAAAATTTGCTAAAGTTGGTTATTTGAATGCAAACTCTTTTGTACTAGGTTAATTATTGGCAAATGAAAATTGGCTTGATTGTTGGTGTGCTTGTTTGATCATTTAATTGAACCCGTCACCCTATGGGAGTTTGGAGACAATGCCCGATATTTATTGGATGCCTAGCAAGGGTCCAAATGTTGAGTCGCTATTGAGCTCGAACTGATGCTCCTTATGGAATGCCGTCTAGGTAGGGGTTCTAGATGATGCCGTGCCCAATGGGCAGAATGATGTTTGGTCATGCCGGAAGATCGCTAACTTGTGTGTTGACCGTGGCTCAAGAGGTCATAATAATTGGAGCACGTGTGAATGATTGTGATGCATTGCGCTTGATTATGGGATAAAACTGTGAGGCATGGTCTGGGACGAGCCAAAATGTGTTTTACCTTATAATCGGGACCTGTGTGGATGCTTGGTTCATGAGAGTTATGTTTTCTTATTATTGACCATGCTTGTTACATTGATAATGGTATATATGATGTACTAATATGTAAGGATGTGCCAATGCGATGTAAGATTATATGTTGTTGCATGTTTAGGCTGCCTCCAAGACAAATCCATGTTTTAATCGAGGCTTAGGCTGTTAACTCGTTGAGATTCGTATCTCACCCCTTTGTTGTTGATTATTTTTTTCGGGCTCTTAGTACGGACAACCATCATATTTGGTTCAGGGTCCCTATGAAGACAATGAGTTGGTCTTGCGTTACAAAAGTATAAATTAACCCTAGACCCTTGCTAGTTTTTGTAATGGTTTGTAAATATGAAAGTTTTTGGGATTAACAAATATATAAAACAAAGTGACATTTGGAAATGCTTGTTGTGTATACCATCCATATTCTTTCCTAGTTGATTGGTGATTATATAAATTGCTTTCACATGCTTTTAATCGAAAGATAAAAACAATGGGTTGGGACGCGTCCTATGACATCGCATTTCTAATTGACCATCGAGGGATATTTGCATGCTCAGGGTTCAGGACGTGACATTTAAAGCATACGATCCATCAATAATTTATTCCAAAGTTTCAGATTGAGCAAGCTTGTGACATCCTGAATTTCCAATTTTATTTTCAATAAATTAATACGAGCATTTCATCTGCGCGCATATAGTTCTTTTCCATGAACTGATCACTCATTGGATAACTAGTCTACCAGGTGAAGCCGTTAAAAAATTCTAATGCATCAGACTCGAGAATTTGACCAGGAAACGACATTTCGACCAAGATAATCTGCAAGGATCATTACGGCACAGTTAAAAATCGATTAGAGACCGGAGATAGGTCGACTCAACAGAGGCATGTGATCAAGTGTAGGTGATTCCACCAGATCGCACAATTCTTGTCTATGTATGAAGTGATAAGGTGCGGTGAGTCATGGGATAGTTAGTAGAAAAGACTTTTAATATGCTGATGCATGTGGTTGATAGCTGTTTGGTAATGTGTTTGTGGGGTCATTCAATTCTGTGAGAGTACCGTTGCAAGTCTGTACTGAGAGTGTAGCAGCACCAAGCGATCCTAGGTTTGTCGGGATCGTTTTGGCGCTAGAGTCTTTAGGAAGCTTTTTGAGTCAGCAAGATCAAGATCAAGCCGCAGTCGCCACTATTGCCGTTGTCACTGCTGTCGCTAGTGTCGTAACTGCTGTTGTTGCTGCACCTGTTGAGGCCCAAGCTGGAGTTGTGACCAGGGAACGAGTCACCGTATCTAAGTCAAAGTTCAGTTTAAGTAGAGTTGGAAATCGATTGGAGGAAAGGCCGATGTAAGAAGAATTGTGCCCCTTTCACCTAACCGGAAGAGTAGAGTTGGAAAGTTAGTGCCCAACTCGATCGATGTGTTTGTGTTTGTAAGAAAAGACAGGGATTTGTCCCGTGCTGTAAGAGGGAAAAGACTTGTTACAAGTGTCGCCAATACGGCCATCTGATCAAGGGTTGTCCGCATGGATAGATGGAACCACAGCTATCTCTGTCATCGCCATCAATAGAATAGAACAGGGGAAACATGCTTCAGGACATTTAGTGGGGTACTTGGAACAGAACCCTCATGCAAGGAGGGGTGCATGCTGTCACCCGACAGGAGGCAAAGGACTCACTAATCGTGTGCCGAGTTTGTGGAAGGAAACATGAATCGGTCCAGTGTCCTGGTTTAACGGGAGCATGCTTTGAATGTGGCCAGCACGGCCATCAGGTTAGGAACTATACGCGTAAGTTTAGGAGTGTGTGAGCACCGTTACTGCAGATAGGATGCCACTAGGATGGCTAGAGTAGCATGAATGAGTCAACCATGCAGCAATCAAGGGAATGGTGTTTTTGAAATGTTTTTATCAGAGTAGTGTAGCAAAATTTTTAGTGAAAGTTGTAGAATATTTCGTTTTGGTGATAAAGTATTAGAGAGATGAATCTCTAACTATAGTTGTACTTGAAGGGTTTACTTAAGTATGACTTTGAAGTCATTTATAAAAGGTTTGGCTCGAGGAGCTTTATGGGGTTATGAATCGTAGAAGTGATATAATTTGGTTTGTCAGTTAGCGTGCGAAAGTTTTGAATTACTGAAAGTAGAAGAGGACCTTCACTCCTTATCATTCATCACTGAAGATGACCTAGTTCTAGTTGTTGGTTACCGAATCTACATGGCAACTGTAATGGATGCGTCAGTTGAGGAACCGTATATAGAGAACCTAACCATGGTACCGAAGTTTTCCGGGGTAATTCTTGAAGAAGTGTCAGGTCTATTGTCAGAAAGAGAAATAGAGTTCGTAATTGAATTAGCACCTGGAACAGAGGCAGTCTTTAAGACCTTGTACTGGATGGCGTTGTTAGGGTTGAAAGAACTGAAAGTGAAAGTGCAAATACAGGAATTGTTGGAAGGGGGATTCATACGCCCTAGTGCATCACCTTGGGGAGCACCAATTCTATTCGTGAAGAAAGAAGATGGTTCGTTGCCCCTATGCATCGACTATCAATAACTCAATCAAGTAACGATCAAGAACAAGTATCCATTGCCGAGGGTCGATGACTTGTTCGATCAGCTTCCAGGAGTATTGAGATTCTCTAAGATCGACTTGAAGACAGGGTGTCATCAGCTAGGGATTAGAAATGAGGTTATATCGAAGTCAATGTTTTGCAATCGATACGACCAGTATGAGTTACTATAATTCTGTTTTGTTTGAAGAATGCTTCAGCTACCTTCATGGATTCGATGAACCGTAGGTTGAAGGAGTACTTGGATCAGTTCGTAATTGTGTTCATCAATGACATTCTAGTATACTCGAGGAGTATTAAGGATCATGAAAGGCACTTAAGAATAGTGCTTCAGACTTTGAGGAATCATGAGCTGTACGCCAAGTTCAGCAAGTGTGAGTTTTGGTTAACTCGTGTGACATTCTTAGGTCATGCCATTTCCGGAGAAGGAATCTCAGTAGACCCAGCCAAGAATGAAGCAGTAATCAACTGGCCAAGACCGACTACAGTGACAGAGATAAGAAGTAGCAGAGTATTACAGACAGTTCGTAGAAGGGTTTTCCGTGTTAGCATCGCCGTTGACAAGACTTCTGAAGAAGGAAGAAAAGTTTGTGTGATCAGATAAGTGCGAGAGTAGTTCCCAAGAGCTTAAGCAGAAGCTAACTACTACACATGTGTTTACTATCCCATCTGGTCTAATAGGATTCAAGATCTACAATGATGCGCCATTTAAAGAATTGGGTTGCGTGTTGATGCAACATGACAGGGTTGTTACATACACATCCCATCAGTTGAGACCTCATAAGCTGAATTACCCGACGCATGATTTAGAACTCGCAGCTTTAATCTTCGCATTGAAAATTTGGAAATGTTAGTTGTGTTGAGAAAGATTATGGATCTTCACTGATCAGCATAGTCTTCAATATTTATTCTCTTAGAAAGAATCGAATATGAGACAATGTCGCTAGTTGGAACTTTGGAAAGACTAGGGTTGTGATATTTGGTATTCCCAAAAAAAAAAAAAAAAGGAAGGGCGAATAAGGTCGCAGATGCCTTAAGTTGGAAGTCATCAGTAGTGCAAATGGTACTCAAGGAATGGGTTTTAATTGAGAAGGCACAAGAGTTTTAAAATTAAGGTAGGCCACCTTTAGACTCTTATGGCCATCCTCAGAACTAAGCTGGATGTGCAGATCAGAATCAAAATATTTCAATGGTCATATTCAGAGTTTCAGAAAGTCGTGCAAGTAGATACAGAAAAGAGAGAAGCCTCACTTTCAGATTTTGATGACGGAACACTAAAGTTCCGAGAACAATTGTGTGCACCTGATGATGTAGCAATTAAATAAGAGATATTGTCAGAAGCTCATCATAGTAGTTACAGCATTCATCTTGATAGTACCAAGAAGTATCTGAATCTGCGTTGACACTACTAGTGGTCTGGTATGAAAGCAGACATTGCCAAGCATGTCGCCAAGTGTTGGATGTGTCAGCAGGTCAAAACCCAACACTATGAACTAGGAGGATTTTTATAACCTCTCAAGATTCCCGAGTGGAAATGGGAGCATATCAAGATGGACTTCGTGACTGGGTTACGAAGGAGTCAAAAAGGAAATGATTCGATTTGGACAGTGGTTGGCAGACTGACAAAGTTGGCTCACTTCATCGCAGTAAGAAAGGACCTTGATTTTAACAAGCACGCTGAGTTGTACGTGCGTCAAAGAGTTCGTCTATTTGGAGCGCCGGTGACGATTTCTTCAAACCGAAATCAAAATTCGTGGCTATCTTCTGGAAGAGTTGCAAAGTGTTTTGGGAATGAAACTGCAGTATAGTATGGATTATCATCTTCAAACAGATGACTAGTTTTAAAGGACGATTCAGATCTTCGAGGACATATTGAGAGCCTATAGGTTGGTTTTCAAAGGAAGTTGAAAGGAACAACTTTTTCTCGTTGAGTTCACTTACAGCAACAAGTTGCATCCGAATTTTTAGATGGTTCCCAGTTTCAATAGAACAGTCACATGGTTCTTTTGAAGTAGAGCAGAGCAGAGTGTACAGAACTTCAATTGGTTGAGGTGAGATCAGAGAACATAAAATTGCAGGTCCAGAGTTGGTTCAAAAATCAGTGGTTCAGTTGCAGTTATCAGAGACAGACTTAAGACCACTCAGAATTGTCGGTTTAGCTTCGTAGATTTTGTGTCGAAGACCTTTGGAATTTCAAGTGGGGAAAATATATTTTTCCTTAAATGTCGCCTATGATAGGGACATCGCGTTTTGTTAAAGAAGAGAATGTGAAACATAATTTAAATTGGAATCCATTGAAATTTGGGTTCAAATGAGGATTTTTTTACTTTAAATGGATAAAGAAAGCAATTTGAGACACTATCGACACCTTTAGCCGAGTGGTACATGGGATTGAAGAAAAAGGGTCCGAAGTTGGGAGTTTGAATCATCGATGCGGTAGTTAACCGCTTAGTGGAAAAAGGGAAAGATAAAAAGAAAAAGAACCAAATTTTTGCAAACTTTATTTTCGCAAAAATGGACAAGTGTTCAGCATTTTGAATCTGTAATGGTTTGGACAAGTTTGGAAGTGATCTAGCTTTACCGCAGTACAGAAAGAGCAACCTGGGAAAAAAGAAAAACTGAAGAATCGCAGAGACAATTGAACCCCCACCTTTTTGGCTTAAGATTTGTAACGGTTCAAATTTTGAGGACGAAATTTCTATAAGAGGGGAAGAATTGTGACATCCCGAATTTCCAATTTTATTTTCAATAAATTAATACGGGCATTTTATCTGCACGCATATAGTTCTTTTTCCTGAACTGATCACTCATGGGATAACTAGTCTACCAGGTGAAGCCGTCAAGAAATTCTAATGCATCGAACTCGAGAATTTGACCAGGAAACGATATTTCGACTGAGTTAATCTGCAAGGGTCATTACGGCACAGTTAAAAATCAATTAGAGACCGGAGATAGGTCGAATCGACAGAAGCATGTGATCGAGTGTGGGTGATTCCACCAGATTACACAATTCTTGTCAATCGGTACTGAACCGGCTTTTCTGTCATTTTGGTATCCTGTGTCCGTGTTTGAAATCTTGAGATTATCTTGACAATCGAGAGTCGCCAATGTGTCAAAGATGTACATTGTGGCTTGAATTGATCAACCACAGGTCAAATGCATGAAAATTTCTAAAAGCTAGCTGGTAGATCATGACGCACTAATGTTATGCCAGAGTGAAATTAACCATGAAATTGATATCAAATTCAGAAATTGGAAGTCCTGGTGTGTCACAAATCATTTTAGGATCATTGACTCATCTTCGAAAGATTTTTCATGCAAACTGAGTTTTTCAGCAAATTAATCAAGGTATAGTTGATTTGGCTCGAGAAATTAGTAGGCCCGCCTTTGGTTGTGTTTTTGAGACACAAGATGGTTCTATGGTCAAGTAAATATGTGAATTGAAGTGTGGTGACATTGGATTAATTTTACAGACTTCAATTTGGCTCAATTGGAAGTGTATTGAATAGAATTGAAGAATGTGATGTATAAAGTTTAAAAATTGGTATGCCACGGTGGAAATTGAAATTGGACCTATTAGGAAGATTGTGGTGGAAGATTTGGGTGAGTGGGAAGTGATGTCACATGAGGTCATAGTGGGCCATTTTTGTTTGATTAAAGAAAAAGAAAAGAAAAAGAAATGGTCCCCATCTCTCTCTCTCTCCTTCCTCTCTCCCTTCCGTCGGTTTCCCCCTCTCCATCTCTCTTCTTGTTGCTCGACGGAACCGAGCAGCCATGGCCGTCGCACGCCACTAGCTAGAGCCTCACCGTTCGTCCGTCGCCGCCGCCACTTCGCCCGACCGCGCGCGCGCCTAACCACCGCTCAACGTCACCCTCGTCCGCGCCAGCCTGCGTTCCAGCAGCTTGAGCCTTCGCCGAAGCTCCCTCCGCCGCCATCGACCTCCCCACCAGCCCGTCCAAGTCCCGCCGGTCTTCTCCGCCCATTTCCGACCCAAGCCAACCTCGGATCCGCCCTCCACCGGCCTTAAACAGCAGCTAAGAAAATGGGTATCTCAACTCGGTTTTGGCCCGTTTTGGCCGGCTTCCCGACCTCGAATGCTCGGCCCACTTTGAGGAAAGTCGATCTTCGCGTCGATCTCGTTGTTTTAGTTCACTCGGCTAGCTAATCGGGTGAGTTTAGCTCACTAAATATTGATTAGCGGGTTAATTATGCTTTAGGTATGCTTAGCTTAGGTTAATTAAGCTTAGGTGGTTAGTTTAATTTAATTAAGTGTAAATTAGATTAATGTGTTTGATTAAACTAAAGTGTTTTTAATTTAGGGCTAAGTAGGTTTATATTAATATAAGCCTTGATGTGACATAAATGATTTATTTTTTATTTAATAAAGATTTCGAAATTATTTAATAATTTAATAATTTATTATTATTCGAAATTATTAAAATATTAATATTTAATTAATTTTCGGAATAAATTTAATTATTTATAAAATTCCAGAAATTTTGTCGGGACCTTAAATTATCAGAATTTCGTGTTGATCGCTGCTGTGTATTCAGATTTTGCAATTGATGGTTGGATATTATAAATTAAGTGTGGATTGTGAAAAATATTGATATTATTATTTAATTAATTTTTGGAATAAATTTAATTATTTAATAAATTTCGAAAATTATTTCAGGACCCTAAATTCTCATAATTTCGTGCTGATTGCTGCTATGTAGTCAGATTATGAATTTGATGAGTGGATATTGCAAATTGAGTGTTGATTGTAAAAAATATGGATTTTATTTAGAAAACCCCAGGTGTCGGGTTTTGATATCAAAATTGGATTTTAATGATTATATTAAATAGTGGGGTTTGAAAAAGTGAGATATTGGAAATTAACGTGCCTCCACACACGTGAATAATTTATGAAATATTTTTAATATGAAGAAAAAAAGGCCGGGATCACTATTTTAAGTGGAAGCATTGAGTAAAATGCAAAGTGTCCTGGGGCCGAGTATGATTTCGTTGTGTGTTAATTAGGAGGAATTGTCCTGGGCTGTTGAGCTGAACTTGCCCCTATATGGGAGGCCCCACATCAACGGGCTTGGGTCGCAGTTGATTCTGGGCCTATACTCCTTTAGGAACGACGTCGACGTAATGACGAAACCATGCTCCAAGGTGAGGAGGCGATGCCTGGCATTAATGCTAGTAGATAGCTGAACTGTGAGTAGGCTATGCCCATGTGTGACAGTGAATATCAATTGGAATGCATGCTGAGTATTATTGACGTGTTGGATTATGGGACGGAATCGTGTGATATGGTATGGGACGTGTCATAACGGTTTGGTCTTATAATCCGGACTCCTATGGTTGCTTAAAATGATATTGTCGGCATTCCAGTTGTTTAAAGTTCTTATTACTATCGGTGATTGAGTGATATAAACATGATTGAGTGATTGAATTGTGCTAACCTGCAGGAAGGAACTGAGGTGAGGGAAGTCCTCTATGTGATGTGGCTAGGCCATCCTTGGGTGTATTTTCTTTCAAATAGGGGTTTAGGGGGTTGAACTTGCTAAGACAATGTGTCACCCCGTTGTGGGCCAAAATTTCAGGTCATTGGTCGACATTGGTGAAGGACTGGAGGCCCTAAGTATAGAAGGAGAAGCCTAAAGAATTGACGATCCTATTGGACTAGTTAGTCATAGGGCAATTTTCTTTTGATGGGAGTCGATTCTCTTTTTGCAAAGCTTGTTTTTATGAACTTGTGGTTTAAAACTTGGCTTAGGTAGCGCATGACAAAATTTCTGAAACAGAAATTGATTTCTGACCAGAAATCAATTTCTCAATTTCTATTCCCACCAAGTTTTGAGTAAAGAAACCTGTTTGATAACGACTCAAAATTTCTATTTCTGAAACAGAAATCCGTTTGATAACAGAAAAAAATTTCTATTTCTATGAATCATGTTGTCCCCATCCTTTTACTTCACTCTTCTTGGTGCTTGTGATGGTAATTTAATTTGATAAAAGTTGGTAAATCACTTTAATTTAGGGAGAAGTGCCAAAAAAGGGTGGTTAGGCAAGAAAATAGAAAATAAATGCGGTGTCGGGTTTGGACGCCAAATTTTATTTTCTCAATAAAACAAGGAGGTTTTAAACTAGGTGCGTGCAAAGTTTGATCGATTAATTTTGAGTACGGGAGCACGTACAAATTTATTTCCGAAAGCTTTAGAAAAAAAAAAAAAAAAAGTTGCGCAAGATTATTTCCAAAAAGGGTGGTTAGGTAAAAAATAGAAAATAAATGGGGTGTCGGGTTTGAACGCCAAATTTTATTTTCTCAATAAAACAAGGATGTTTTAAACTAGGTGCGTGCAAAGTTTGATCGATTAATTTTGAGTACGGGAGCACGTACGAATTTATTTCCGAAAACTTTAGAGAAAAAAAAAAAGTTGCGAGATTATTTCCAAAAAGGGTGGTTAGGCAAGAAAATAGAAAATAAATGCAATGTCGGGTTTGGACGCCAAATTTTATTTTCTCAATAAAACAAGGAGGTTTTAAACTAGGTTCTAGGTTTTTTTTTTTTAAAAAAAAAATTATTTTTTTTTTTTTTTTTTTTTTTTTTTAATTTTTTTTAAATTTTTAATTTTTTTTTTTTTTAAATAAAACGGCGTCGTGAGGAGAAGGAATGGGGAAAGCACGATAGTGAGGAGAGTAGAGGAGGCTGGAAGGAAGAAGTGGAGAAATAGTTTCTATTTCTACTTGGAAATAGAGAAGCTACAATTTCTAGCTTCTCATTTCTCCTCAAAACAATTTCTGAAACAGAAATCTGTTTCGAAATAGAGAAATCGTTTGTGTTATCAAACGGGTTTCTCCAATTTCTCTGTTCCGGGAACAGAGAAATTGAGAAACGAGAAATAGAAATTTTACCATGCAGCACCTTAGCAATTCGCCTTGTGTATAATTGCACTATAGTTTGCAATGTATATAGCGGTGTTTATTTTTAAAGTGGAACTTTGGAATCCTACTTTCCTATCACATTCTTTTATTGTATAGGGATTGTTTGTATGCTTCTGCATGCGTATATTAAAAAAGAAAAGGGTCAGCGATGTGTCCTGGGACGTCGCTATTAAATCGACCAAGGAGAGGGATGGGTGCGTGCCCGAGGATCGGGGCGTGACAATGCCAATCCTCCCTCCTTTCTTAGTGAGCACACTACATTCCATGCAACTATGGTGTTTGATCTTTTCATGCCACTAGTTGGGCATTTTAGCTCTAATACCACTTTAACGAACCAATCGAAATACGTGCTATGCCAGTACAGCACATTATTTTCTCATTGATGTTTACAATGCTGAATTTGAAGAGATATGTACTTAATAAAATCATACCTCTCTCTCAACAAATACAGTGCAGGTATCGTATTGAAATAAAACGTGTTGCTTTACACTCTATTTCTTAATATCCCAAGGCCTTACTTCACCATTTTGCAGTGCTTACTCTAACCTACAAATACAATATCCAAAAGCTTGCTTTTTACATGGACACACTATTAATTCTGAATATACATTTTTGTACTTAGGTAAAGCTTGCATGAGGTTAAGCAACGTTGTATGCTCATGTACGAGTTTTATCCAATGATTTACTTTCTAGGTTCACCTTTAATCCTAACAAATCTCCAACTTTGTATCTATCTCCCAAATATTTGCTTTTATCCTCAACTTCAGTAATTTTTTTTATCCTCCACCAAGTAATTTCGAGCACCCTGCTAGCATGGAGGCGTTACTGCATGAATTCAGTGCATATATGGATCTAGTTCACTGTACCACATTCCTTGAATAACTTTGCGTCCTTGTGGCAACGGCATGATCTAATGACTAAAATGAACCATCAGTGTATGTATGTCCTGGATTTCATGCAAGAAAATTTCATTCAATAAATTTTCAGTCGCTATAGTAATAGGTTAGTGTCCCGAGTTAAATATTTTGAAGAGTAAATATCGCCTAGATTCATTCTGCTCAATCAAGCTTTACATTTCAAGAATCCTTGAAAATAAACTCAGATTCACACTAGAATTTGTGAAACTCGTTAATTTGTTTTCTCCAATATGATGTGTCATGAGTTAATTGTAAAAGACATGTACATGAGCACGGGTCAGGCAAGTGGGGCCTCAAGGCACTTTTTTCGGCTCAGCCCCAATGGGCCGGGTTTGGAATTTCCATGCTAGCCACAATTGCAGAAGAAATGGCTCGAATTGAATTAACTAGTCCAGGCTGCTCGAGTTAGGAATAGCTCGAGTTTTTTTTTTCTTAAATTAAAATGGGCTGGGTCTGGAATTTCCATGCTAGCCTCAATTGTAGAAGAAATGGCTCAAATCGAATTATCAATTGTAGAAGAAATGGCTCGAATCGAATTAACTGGTCTAGGTTGCTCAAGTTAGGACTAGCTCGAGTTTTTTTTTCTTAAATTAAAAATGGTTTTATTATTATTATTGAGATAATAAGTACGGACCGATTCAATTGATCTATTAGCTTTGTCTAGTACAGTGAGTCTGACAATTATTCTTTATATATATATCAATTCAATGTTACTAATAGGTAGCCATGCACGTTACAAGTAATAAAGATTTTGATTTTTCATTGGCACGTGATTATTGGTCTAAAATAGATTCAAGAATATAATTTTTTGAATGAGTAGTCTTGGAACATGAAAAGATGCAACTCTTATATGAGTAGACATATTACTTGAATGAAAGACGCAACTCTTGATAAAAAGGCCCAACCCTACCAATACACCTTGAAGAGTAATGAAGGGAAAAAAAAAAAAAAACCACTAGCAGCATATTAATCTCGATTACAATATTTTGTTTGACGAGTTCATGCAGCACTGTCGCTACAATAATCCATAAATGATGGCACCAGCAATGACGTGTACCCAGAACCCTAATTTCCCACATGTGTTTTTGAGTTCTCAGCAAAATGCATGAACTTTGAACGGTGCTCTCTCTCTCTCTCTCTCTCTCTCTCTCTCTCTCTCTCTGCTATTTGTCTCCTTCGTCGGAAACTTCATTGATGTGAATGGTGCTCGGTCAATCACTTTGATTCCCAACTAATTTCATCGCCCGTGTGCATGTCCTATCTACGTTGTCGTTATTTATACTTAGGTGGCAAAAACTACTAAATTGACATTCTTTCGAAATATCTTCTGTCTTTTCCCACTAGTAACTCTTAACTTGAAGCTTCTTTCTAGTTCACGGGAACCACAAAGTCATCGAATTCTCAACATAATTCTCTGCACGAGACTGACTACAAACATTGAATTACGAGTTGACAATATGGGACGAAATTCTCCAGCTGGCTGATCCATGTTTCACATGGATGGATTGAATAATTGTATAAAGACTGGTGCAGTTGCAGAACTGAATGAAAGTCAAATACTCTAAACAAAAAATGCCAAATCAACACTCGGTAAAAGTCCTTCCCAAACATGAGTGATTTTGCTTTCAACATCTAGTCTTTGAAAGCCAACTTTGAGCTGACTTATCATGTTACAGAAGATTGGATATGAAAAAGATAGAACTTGAGAATTCCAAATAAACCTTAATCCATTAGTATATATTGCAATATCAAGAAAGTGTGATACAATAAGCTCATTGTATGAATGTCAAGTGGTGAAAATCAATCACAAGCTAAGAAATGCATGGGCATGAAAACTTGTACTTTGTACATGGGAATCATATCAAGTCTTTATATTTCTATATGTGATTTATCACAAATAACATGGAAGCGTGAACAAATTAAATGATCTGGGCAAGATATTAATTGCAGAAATAAAATTTAAACACAAAGGATTGTGTGGTTCAGAGGTGTACATACTACTAAGGGAGAGATCGATGAGATGGTTCCACTATAATCTGTAGAGATGAGACTTGAATCACTTAGTCACACCCACTCATAACTATTTCACAATCTTAAATTAAATATAAACCCACAAAAATTAAGCACAAAGAAAGGAGTTTTCTCATGTTCTCGCCAACATGGACTTCATCTTCAATAAAGAAAGAAGTCTTGTGAGAAATTAATTTTCCTTTTTCCATTACCCAATTTCTCATTGGCAAGAGTCCAGTTGTGGACTGTACTAATGTGGCCCATGTTCCTTGCGATTCAATTTTGGGTTAGTTTTCAGAGCAATCAAAATTATTTTTGACCCATAATCAACAAACCTCTACCATGATAGAGAAGTCCAACTTCATCCTCATCGATCATTGATCAGTCATTGTCTCTCCCAAGCCCATCTAGGCTTCTCATCCACTTCAAACACTGACCAAGTCCGAATAGTATTGGAACTTGATCAATGCGATAGGATCATTGGCATGTCTGCCAAATTAACTACCGTGTTGCACTTTCTCAATGAATGCAAATCTTTTTGACACAATCTCAGGTATAAAATTATACTTGACATCAATGTATGTTGTTTGCTAATGATACAATTAAGTTTTGACAAAATGCGTTGCACTCTGATTGTTGCAGTAAATCACAATCTCCTACTACAATAATCCTCAACCGTTGAATAAACTTTATCTCATAATGTTAGACGATCCTAATTCATCGATTAAATAGCAATTCATGCATATACATTTTTTTTTTTAATATATAACACAAAGAAGTATTGCTTCCTCTTCTGACCGTGTACTCTCTCGAAATTGGCTGTGGACTAAAGGTTTTCTTTCTTATATTTTTGTTTGTGGTAGGGCAAACAGGTCGAGTTCGCTTTCAAACTTGCCGTACGCAAGGCAGAGATGGTTGCCTTTAATATATGAATTGATGGTCGGACTAGTGATTGATTAAGTCTCTTTGCTGAACACATGGATGACGTCCGCAAATTTGGATTTCTTGCCCAACGTCATCAAGAAAAACAAGCACGTTTCATAATTGAATTTCAATTGATTATACGAGAAGTCGTTTGACTCGTCTTTGAAAATGATTTGCCTCCTCGTTCAATGCCTCCGAAACATCTTCGCACTCCGGTTCTTCATCCTTATCTGTGATGTATGCATAGGTTCAAGACGCGTTGCTTGCACGCTCGTGCTTCCGAATTTACATATCTAAGTAATTGATTTAGAATAACTTATCTAAGTCACCAATTGTAAAATCTAAAAATAAGATACATCTTCGCGCTCTTTAATGATGGAATTTTATATATGGAATAAGATAACACATGACCTTTTAATTATCTTTGCATCCTAAAGGGAATCCACTATAACTAACTGCTTTCATATTTACCATCTGTTCAATCTATCTCCAAGTTGGGAGCTTATTCAAGATAGCAAGCCAGCATATGAAGCTATGCTTGGGTGTGTTAGGTGTAATCCACATTAGCTTGTGCCCACGAGCCTTTCTTGCATGAGTTCTAATGCTACTCCATGCACTATTGACAGAAAAATTCTTTGAAGAAGTCCTCCTCCAATGCACCTGAGCAGACTAACTGGCATTGGGAGACATTGCTGGGAGACACCACAAGTATCCAGCTTCCACAAGCAGCAACCGCATTAACTTTATCATTACAGTTTTACTCCCTTGATGCATCTGATTTAAACCCATTACTCCCCCTTGGCAAAAACACATCTATACACTTCTACTTTGCACACTTAGTTCTCAGATTAGCATTTTTTAAATTTCTCAAAATAGACAAACTTTTCTTTTTGTTGTAATCTCCCACCTTGAAATTTTTTTTTGAACCTTCCATTATATCTTAAAAGATATTCTTCTTTTATTTTTCTTTTACATTCTATTCTTCAGTATTTTTTCGTTTGCGTCATAAAAGAGCACTTACATAAAAGAAATTACAAAAGGGAAAAATTGTCAAAACTCCCTTAACCATCAAAACATGAACAGTTTTGAGAGTATTAGTACTTGAGGTACTCTCCCTCTCCATGAGTCAAACTCCGGTCGACCTTCTAAATTTAACGTACTAGAAACCCAAAAAAAGGAGAAAAAATTAAAGCTCCAGATTCTGAGTAATTGGGGAAATATGAAAGGGGTAAACATGCAAGAAACGACACGTCTTCGTTAACTGTAGTGGTCTCCTTGTGAACTGTTCTTTCAGAGTTTCTGAGTTTCCAAGAATTAGTACGTGGGACCGCGGATCGCGGTGTTTGTTACTGCTCCGAATCTTGAGTATCCGCGGGAATTTTGAACACACGTTTTCAAAAGGAAAAGACAAAATTTTAATCATGTGTTGTGTTGTGCGTGCCTTGGCATATTGACCACATCTATTGGGAAGTTGGGTGGGAATACCATGGACTTTTCAGTTCCCTCCAAAGGGGAAGCATGCTTGTTTATATTGGCAATAGTCTAAACGCGTTGAAGGCCAGTAAGAGTCAATATTGCACAATTTGGACCTTCCATTATCAGATGAACTTTCTTTCTTTTGTTTTGTTTCGGTGTTTTTGACCTCTTTAGCTCTCATTAAACATAAATGAGTGGATGCATCTGGGTTTTTGCTTGTCTGACTGACGTGATCTCTATCAAGTAGATAAGTAAATTAGCCTTTGCGAGTTCTCTTATCCGGGTTCATTTCTTAGGGAACCAATGAAGCTGAGAAAAATGTTTAGAACAACTTCGCTTCTCGTTAACAAGCTTGCAAAATGCAGTGAAAAGTTTATAGTTTTCAACGTATTAACAGAATGGACTTTTCTAGTAAAATGCTGCAAGTTCATTTATTTAGAGAACTTCGTTTTTGTGCTTAACATTTGTATTACATACATGTATTGTGCTTAACATTTGTATTACATACATGTATTTACTAGATGGGAGCGGTGGTAAGTCAAACATCAAAAGAATAGAACAAACCTTAATTCTTATTGTGATAAATTGGCCTAGAAAGTATTTGCCCTGCATATTGGTTAATCACCATAAGCCACAAATCAATAAGCACTATAGTCTTTAAACTGAAAAGACACTAGGCATAATCTTCTTTGATAAGCAAAAACTCACAAAACTAAATTCTATAAAAATAACCCTAGAATGGTAACACGATCGCAAAGATAAATGCTTTTCTGGTGCACTCCATTAAATTTGATGCCAGTTAATGGCCAAATCACTAAAATCATCTGTCTCCTCAACAACGGATATAAGTGCCATAAAACATTCTCTGTAATAACTAGACGATTGCCATGGTCCAATTACCATCCAAGACTCAACGTCAACTAGTCTTTCCTCAGAACCCAGCACACTCTTTAACAGACTAGGGCTAACATTCAAAGATTCCGAACGCATTGAATTAAAGGCAATGAAATTTTGTTGCATTCAATGTAGGAGATATTCCAACATAAAGAAACCAGAAGTGTCGCATTTACCTGGTTATTTCTATCCTGACTTTTTCCACCCTGGGAAAAGCTAAAGCTATTCTACAATGTTTCACAGCTGTTTTGTGTAGGTATTACTTTGCACTATTGTGCTTTTGACTTCGCTGCTAACTTTCCATTTACTTCATTTGTTTATGACCATTATTGGTCTCCACGAACCGAGAAAGTTGGGTCACAATAATATAGAGAAAAGGCAAACCCATTGTCTAATTTCAAACACGGTGAGGAATTGGTGGGTTGCCTTTCTCCCCATGTTTCAAGAGCATCGAGAAAACTATGGTTATCTTCATCCACTGCTAGAATCTCATTTTCTTCTCTTGATTTCACACTGTTATTAAAATCCCACCGAATACTGTCTTTATGCATTCTACGCATGAATGAAAGACTTCTCCCTCCTCCAAGTCACATATTTTCATCGCTTCCACATTGTTAAGCCTTTGACATGGAACTCCATCGCCAAAAAGACTACTAATCGCAACTTGATCATCCATTGGCTCTCATCCCACGATTGATCTGGTTGTAATGACAGAAAAGTTGTGTGAACTTTGATCTGATGCAAACCACCATTGCACACATGTCTCCAATACCGCCTAAAACACACTTAAAAAGCTTAAATTGAATTACTTCAAATTAATTAATGTCAATCTGGAATTCATTGTTGCTTACAATCAAAAGTGATTCGCAATCGACAGAAAATAAACTGAACCACCTCACACTAAAAACATGTCAAACTAGAATTAATAACTGGTTTTTTGATTGTGCAGTTGTATGAGTTTGGATATTTCTGCATAGAATTTTTTCTTTTCCTTCTTCATAACAATGCGACCATGGACAAAGAAATACAACACTATCAATTAGCTTCTTTTGTTTTTTCTATTTTTGATAACCCAACCCAGAAGGATGACCATAACTAATTAACTATACAGAGGGGAACTAGTATAGTGTTAGGATTAGGAGCACAATAACAAGGAAATAGAGAGTAAAAGCGAGAAAGAGAAATCGAGACATAGGGTTTTATCACTCAAATCCATTAGTTATCGAGTTGAAAGCATGGGAACAACCTTGTCACCGAGTCAATTTCTAATAACCTAGTTTGACGAGGGCTGGGAGTGATGACTAAGTGAGAGGCTTCGAATAACAAGCAGTTCTAAGCAAGCTTCTAAGATGGCAAGTGGAGGTAGGGAGGACTGAATGCCACGTCGAATATAAGTAACTCTGAAAATGAACTTTTGACCATGTTTAGGGTTGGAACTTCAATTTTAAGCATGCTCAAGTGAAAGTGCTACTTGGGATGGTGACCTCGTGGGAAAGTGTGTACTTGTATGCCTAAAGACAAGTTTATAAAATTTGGTATGGGATGAACCAAAGTAAACAATATCTCAAGTAACATCGTTCATGATGCACACATTCAAGGGAAATAGCTTCTTTATGTGACATCCCAGATTTTCAACCCTGTCTTCTACTGAATAAATCGGGCATTTCATTGACGCGTCTATAGGGCTATTCTCAGAACTGATCATTCTTGAGATAACTAGACTGTCTTGGTAGGCCATTAAGAAATTTTAAGGTAAAGACTCGATAATTCGACTAGAAATCGACTTCTCGACCATGTCCATCCTTAGAGGCCATTACGGCATAGTTAAAAATCAATTTGAAATCAGATATAGACTGGTTCGATAGAGATGTGTGGCTAATCGTGGGTAACACCACTAAATTAGAAAATTCTTGTCGACCGGCACTAGACTGATTTTCTTATTGTTTTGGTACCCTGCGTCCGTATTTGAATCCTCGAGATTTTCACGACAACCAAGAGTCGCCAATGAGTCGAGTGGGTTCATAGTGGCTCGAAGAAAATCAATCACGGGTCATTGGCACTTAAAAATTTCTGAAAGTTACCCGATAATCTAGGTTACACTAAAAACGCGCCAAGTTGAAATTAACTATGAATTCAAGTTTGATAATCTTGTCATGTCACAATAAATTCTTGGAACGTTAACTCAATCTTAGAAGATTTTTCTGACGACCGACACTTTTTGGGAAAAAGTCACCGCCGAGTTGCTTTTGTGCAGAAAAAAGCCGATAATTGTTTTTGATGGTAAATTTGAGAAACATGATGGATGTACAGGTGAGGAAAAATGTCGAGGTGGTCAATAGATGACCAATTGAAATTATAAAAGCCAAATGAGGTTGACTCAAGGATAATTAAATGTCCAATTGAAGCCAATGGAAGCCAAATTCGTAGCTCCCCCTCCTACTAGCCATTTTGGACCAATTGGGAAGTCTTAGAGAGTGTAATGGTGGATCATTGGAGGCCAAGGAATTTTGCTTGGCCTAGGTTGATTATTGGAGATATTTTTTTGAAAAAATATCAAGCCAAGGGCCCCCACCTCTCCCTCATCCCTATCTCCTTGCTTTCTCTCTCACCCACCATCCACCTCCATTCTCTCTCTTCCTCTTGATTCGTGCAACACCAGCAGCTAAGGAAGAAGACCGGAGCTGTCGCAACCACCTAGACGCCGTCGTCGCCTCACGCCACACCACCATCCGCCGTGCGCACTGCCCACACCTGGCCGCGCGCCGCCGTGCCCTGCTTGCCTTCCTCGTACTGTCCAACGGCTTGTCCAGCCATTCCAGCCCTTGTTCGACCGCTGCAAGTGGCTGAGGAAGCCACCGGAGCCACCGGTTTGGACTCGAGATCACCCCTCCATCTTTCCCCAAGCCTTACCGCCCATCTCAACCGGTTTTCCTTCTATTTTGCAGCTCAACCGGCAACCTTTGTTGTGGGTTTCTAGTAGGGTTTAAGGCTCGACTTGAGGTGGTTCTAGGCTTCGAACCCTAGGCCCGCTTTGGAGTTAAACGTCCCCTGCAACATTCCCGACATTTCGATCCGAGTGGATCGTTAAATGGGTGAGTTTAGCTCACTAAACGCTGCTTAGTTTGCTAATTATACTTAGGGGTTGATTAGTGTTAATTAAGTGCAATTAGGTGGTTAGATTAGATTAGAATAATTAAATTAGTGACTTAACGATGCATGTTAAGTGGATAGACATAGTCATTAGCCAGCAGATATGTGCTAGTATTTATTGAACGGGTCTCGGTGATTTTCCGGGTCCGTCTTGGCTTCCAATCAGGCGATACGGGCCTAAATTGGATTTTTAGTATTTATTTTTGAATTTTCGAAATTAATTAATTATTTATTTATTTTTCGGAAATTAGGCTAGGATAGTCAACGACCAAAATTTCATGTCGATTGTCGTGGTGTAGTCCGTTTATTTATTTGAGTTCTACGTTGTGTTGAATTGAATTGATTGTGGAATTTTAGGAATTATTCCTAAATTGTTTGGAATTGAATAATTGATTGGTATATGGCCAAGTATGGGAATATAGCACCAGTAACACTCTGATGGGCTATAAAGTAGAGAGAATTGTGAGAGCGAGTTGGAAATATTCTTGGCTAAGACCAATCAGGTACAATGTGTTGGACATGATTAGTACGTCACGTTGGTGAAAAATGGCGCCAGAAAGAGAGAATGTACGTGACTTATGGACATTCGTGGTTTGATGATTAGGTATATTACTGGCGAAAATGGTGCCTGAAAGAATGCATGTGAATTGTCTATTACATACATCACCTTGGCGAAAACGACGCCTTAGAAAAGACTCGTGGCTCGGCGAAAATGGCGCCTTAGAGAATGCACGGGGTTGGTGATTGGTATGTCATTTGACGAAAACGGCGCCCGAGAGAATACTTGTGAGTTGGTGACTAGGCATACTATTGGGAACATTATATAGTATGGATGGGAAGGACCTAAAGGTGGTTCAACTGACATGTAATCAACCAGGTCGATTGATCAAGACATCGATCTGTGACGTGATTGTTTGGGTGTCTATTGAACTGTGCTAATAAGTAGGTGGAATCTGAGGCCAAGGTAAGTCCTCTGACCCGTGTGTGCATAGGCAGCTCAAGTGTATTGGTTTACTAATCGGGTCTTAGGGGGTAGAACTCGCTGAGACGTTGTCTCATGGTTATTGTATAACCATCTCAGGCCCGTAGATGGCAGCACCTCCACCTCCTTGTTCTGCCATGCATTTCGGTATTCCCCAGGTGATGAGCGAGATAGAGTACCACTTCCACATACACCCTCACCCGGAAGGATTAGAGTATGTACTGGTTAAGTCGATTGTCTGGGTTAACGTGGGTACAGAGGACCTGAGGCCCCATGGGTATCGGTCGTGGTATCGTGAGTACCATGATGGGCGGAGAGAATGTCCTATCCCGGAAAGTGACGTAACTCAGTACGTACTGGAAGGAATGACCGATCATAAGGATGGGTCAGTAGTGGATGTTAAGGACCCTAAACTTGAGGATGAAGCTCGTACTCCTGTGTATTCAGTCGATGACGACAACTGGAATGGAGAGGATGGTGAGATTGTGGAGCAGGAGGAGTGGTAGGAGGATGAGCCTATGGAGGAGGACCCTATGGAAGAGTCGACAACTGAAGCCGAGGATGAGTCTGAAGAAGAAGAATAAGAGCTAGAAGAAAATAAGCTTAGTGAAGAGGAATCGGAGGAGGATCACGATGATCTCAAGTATGACCTAGATGAGGACTGAGATCCTCTTCTGTTTTGCAAACTATGAGTTTTGATCGGTGTACAGTGGATAAGACTCGGGAATAGTATTGTATTATATACTATATAGTTTGCTTATGTAAAAGTGTGGGTGTGATTTTCAGTTGTGAAAAATATGGCCCTACTTTTCTATCCCATTGTTTTATTGTCTAGAGATTTATTATATGCTTCCGCATGCGCATATTAAATGAATGGGTCGGCAAAGCATCCTGGGACGTCGCTATTATATCGACCGGGTGAGGGATGGGCACGCGTTCGAGGATCGGGGCGTGACACTTTAGCTATGATTTTTCATTTATATTTGTAAAATTTATCTGCGCATAATTTCCTAAAGAACCCTATTGATTAAATGGTGGAGGGGGACACTCTTATCGAACTTGAAATCAAAGACGATGTAGGCCAAAGATAAATTATTTGTTAGAAAAGCTCTCATGACATACAATACATAATTAATATAATTATAGTTTGGGCTGGGCGAAGTGGGATCTGTTTGATCATTCAATGTTGCTTTGTAGTTTCACAGATTGATAACTTTTTAATAGCATTATCCTGCCACAACTAGACAGTAATGAACTCGTTGCGTTATTGATACTCCTGTCATCGTTAATATCCCATTTAGAATATTCTTCAATAAAAGAGACACGAGTTAATCGCAAGTAAATTACGATTTCTATTGTACTATGTCACTTACAAAATAACCATTCACTGATAAAAAAAAAAATGGTGTTAGTAATAAAAAAAAAGAACTGATGATTTAGGCTTTAGAGAGACTTTTACTAAAACTATAATTATTTTCATATTTTACAGCATTTATAACTTGGCTCCATTTAATGGACATATCTGAGTTTTATTTAAGTTTGAAAGTAACTCTAGAAAAAAAATTTGAATTGGAAAAAATGTTCATGCTAAAAATTTAGACAACGACAATCTATCATAAATAAGAGCTGTCTACCGTATTTGTTGGGACTAGAGTACGCTTTTTACCATGGGAAGAGACTTTTTATATTTGAATATCCTAATAGCGTGGGGGTCAGTCCACACTTTAAAATTTGATGCTAAGGATGCACAAAGACCCACCACCAAACGTTTTAGACTTTTATGCTGCTTCCAGGAAGAGCAGACCCCATTTCCTCCTTGGACCTGTCTGATTTGATTTTCCATTAAAAAACCCTTAAATACATGTGCGACGTGCAGGACAAGTATAAATGCAGAAGTCATCCGCAGGAGGGCAACACCATTCAAAGCCAGGAGAACTGAAAAAGCACAAAATCCCTCACCCATAATCCCTAGTATCGATGGCCAGGTTTCCCAGGGTTGACCAGAGCAACGGCAAGAAGACAGTGAAGAAGGGCGCTTGGAGTGCGGAAGAAGACCAGAAACTGGTGGCTTATATCAAGAGATATGGCATTTGGAACTGGACTCACATGGCCGAACCCGCCGGTGTGTGTTTGTGTTACATTATTATCTCTCTTTTGTTTCCTATCTGTTATCATTTCAAGAAACGGGGTTTTTATGTGGATTTGAGTCTTCTTGATTAAGGCCAATCATCCAGCAGAAAGGGATTGAGTACTGTCTACAAAGATCAAAACGTGTCTTGGTGGATCAAGATTTTCGCATTGAAAATTTCACCACATAGATCACTAACCCTAGTATTGGATGTGCATTTGCTCAGGTTTAGCGAGAACAGGAAAGAGTTGCCGGCTTCGATGGACGAACTATCTGAGGCCCAACATCAAGCATGGAAACATCACCCAAGAAGAGGAAGAAATCATTATTAACTTGCACCGAGTTCTTGGTAACCGGTGAGTAAATGTACTCGTATAGCATGATTCTTGATCGATATTGATAACGCGCATGATGGGGGAATAAAATTAAAATGGTAATACAGAGAAAGACAATAACTTGAGTCATAAGTGGGGTAATGCCCACAATCAAAGAATCTAAAACCGTACGTTAACTACTGAGTCTATGATTCTACTAACAAGCATGAACACATTGTCATTGCTCTCTGTAAATAATTGGATATCTAATTCGCAATTTCCTTGTTGTAGTTGGGCCAGCATAGCGAGCAGACTTTCGGGAAGGACGGACAATGAGATAAAGAACTATTGGAATACTCGTTTGAAGAGACGTTTTCTCATGGAAAATTTGCAAATGCCAACCGCATGGGATGTGAAAGTCAATTCCAGTCACAATGATCCTTTATCTTGCCAAGATTCATCAATTGCCCTTATTGATGCTACAAAAGCACAAAACCTTGGATCTGCTAGTGCAATTGATCGGGTTGATGAAACCCTAGTCAATGGCTTGGTCTCACCGGGCAATAAAATTGACAAAGTAGAAGAAAACATTTGGGAACAATTGGTTGCACTGAAGGATCTTTGCATATTAGAAGATTTTGAAGGTACATGCTCAAACTCAGGAACTAAATCTCCTGCTTCTGAGTGTATGTACTCTGAGCCAATGTATTTTGGCGAATCCTACGAGGACTTTGTCATAGATTTATGGGGAAATTGATGATGATAATTTGCTCAAAATTTTGTCGCAATTTATGATCCTCGCGGTTTTCCTTTGTAAGGTCAGTTATCAGATTTGTAAGACTAGCTTGTTCCTGCTATGGAGTTAAGTTCGTCTAAAAATGTAGGTTTGTGAATTATAGCATGTTTCCCAGTGACAGAGGAGAAATGTAATAAATGTTCTTGCAATATTGAGGATCATTTCTATGGTGATAAATCCCTTGTTTTGTGTTAAGATATCAACTCATCTCTTTGCAGCCGATTGTATTCCAGTCAAATTTATAAATTGACATCATTAACATCAAGTGGTATTTCATGCTCCATTAAGAAAATCGGCAGTGCATGTAATCTAATGCCAATGGATGGGTTCGTAGATATATTGCTATTGGTTTTGTCTGAGTATATTTTTTCAAGGTACGATAGTTGGAGCTCTAATGCCACTTGGTTGGGTGTTTAAGCTCTAATATTGCTTATTCCTTTAAGGTGATGGCATATAATCAACTATAATCATCATCAAAATAGACTTGCACTCAAATGCAGTTTAAGCAAAATCTTTTCCAGATTAGCAAGAAGAGTTTGAATGGATTTTGCGACATCTTAAAGAAAAATATCTCCTGGTGTGTTTTTGTACCCCAACTTATGTTATACCAGGAATAATAAGTTGCATTATGTTGGGTTCTTTTTAACGTTGCCAAGAATAATCGGATGTTAAAGATTCAGAGTTACTGCGTGTAAAGCTGAGCAAAATATTTTTTTGGGCCATCACAAGCATTTGTGTTATAATTGAGGCATTTGTTAGAGCTAACCTGATGGTTTATGTATGATTGTAATACAATCTTAACAGCAGGCAAATCAAATATCTTGCCTTGCAGACTGCTTCTTAATAGCTCAAGATCTCACTCCACTATACTGTATACTCTCCCTCCCTCTCTGTCTCTGTCTCTGTCTCTGTCTCTGTCTCTGTGACAGAGGCAGATGAAGGGGTGCGAAAGGTGAAAACATCCTTGGTATGAGTAAGATGGCAGTGGTGGTGAGTTTGGGGAAGATGGTGATGAAGGCAACTCCAATACTGATGGCGACGGTAATGAGTGTCTGATCAATTAGAGTGTGGTGTTTTTGTTTTGTTTTGACGTGAATGGTTGTAAAAGAAATACATATAGATGTCACTATCTAATAATGATCAAACGTGTAATCAAAGACTAGCACCACAACGGAACATTTGATCTTAATTACAACAGATTCGCATTCATGAATGCTGTCATCCCTTCATCCATGTCCGGTGCATTCAACTATAATCAATTTACCCATAAATCTATAATGAAATCATCATAGGATTCAACACAAAATACTAGCTCTGGCTGAATAAAAAAAATGGATAGGAACTCCAGACTCAATGAACATACCCTTAAATGTCTCTACAATGTCTAGATCTTTCAGAGGAAGAAACTGCTTGGATACACGTTCTTGCCCTTCACTTTTGTCAAATTTTTTTGTCATCATCAACTGCAAAGGACGCCTAAGAGTTATCTGCATTATGTGTTTGATAAGAATGTCGATGGTTTGTTGCCGTTTTGGCATCAATACTTCAAATAATGGTTAGATCATGGTGGGGTGAATAGTCCTTAAGGGAATCAACTTTGATCTCAGGTGTCATCATGATTGACTCTTGAGGAAGTGTCTTTTCAACCGGGTGTTCCAATAGTCCTTGATTTCATTGTCCGTTCTTCCATTAGGTCTAGCTGCTATTGCCGCCCATCTGTAACAGGAAAAATGAAAGGCACCTGAAAAATGTCCTGCCCTTGAGATCAATTATCTGATGGCTCGAACCCATCAAACATAACAAACACATATCTTATCCTCTAGTTTGGCTGAGTTACTAGACAAGATCTAGTGATTGCATGAACTGACTTCCTTTTATTTTATCAATAGTTAATCAAGAAAGCTCTACCCCGACAATCAGTAGCAGTCGTGGAGTCTTCGACTCGGAGGTGAGACGGAAAAAAATTGTTGGAATCGATAAACCTTTGTGCCTCAGATTCCATTCCAAAATCAAATAGTCAAACAATAAGTTGAGGATGGAACTAAATGTTCTTGGTATATCGACACTTGAAATGGGTGTGCATATGTGTTGCATGTAAATGAAAGATGAATTCGAATGTAAAAAATAAATCTGAAACATATTGTGGCAAGGTAGGAGAAAACGAGAAACGATGAATATCGAGTCCCTAACGATTTTTTCGAACTTCTAATACCCGGGATCTATGAACTCCCTCCTAGGTCATGACCCAATTAAGTCGTAAGCTTCGACGGGACAAGTAAGCCTCATGGAATTGGTAGCACTCTGCGGACGGAGGAAATTGAACTTGCGATATGGAGTCACACGCCCAAGCCCATCTCTATATCAATCGTACATCTTAAAGCTGGTATCTTCGAAGTTAAGTCTATGTATTTGATGGAGGAAGGAATTTATCACTCCCCAAATGTAATAATTTTTCATTTGTCGTGACATTTTCAAATTTACTATCGCATTTAATTGATTTAAACGAACTTGGACCGAACATGGTTTAACCAGTTCGGACATCACACTCATTCATCCAATTATCATCCAATTCCCAAGTAATTTGAAAACTAGATTATGTCGAAGATATTCGTAAATAATGGAGTTGGACTTAAACGGCCAACCAAGGTAAGGTGGAGAATTTGTTGTTGAGACGAGCCGTCTCACTTTGTAAGAAATTAGAAGCAAGTTATATTATCTTGGGGCAAATTCTAGCAAATAAGCAACCATTAATTCCATAAAATATAGATGTAAAATATACCGAATTGCAATACAAAACTTTTGTTAGACACATGAAAGGACAGATCGAGTGTTGCGATCATGTAAGACCATTGTTGACATTTCTAAAATTTTAAATGGTAAATGATTTTGTGGTTTAACTTAAGTTGCTATAATACTCCTCATCAAACCTTAGACTTTTGCCTGAGATTCAAGCATGAATATACATAATATGGAAAGAAGGGCCTTAAAATAATTGAATTTAGAATTTCCAGATTTGATATTATGTAAAATTTGGCGAGGTTATTGCCATTTATTTTAAAAGCTTAAGCTACTAAATGAAGATGTAGCTCGATATTTTATGATTCTAACACATGACATCTCTAATCTCAACCTGAATGACGCACCTTTTTTATCATGACTAGATGGAGATCTAGTTAGATACATGAAAGTTGGCTTGAGAAACCATATTCAATGTACAAGAATTATAAAAGAAAAAACTTATGCAGGATTATGTGTTTCAATTTAAGTTGAGTAAATCAATTTTAAGTATGAAATTTTAGATATTTGATTATCCAAAGAGACATAATAACCTGAACAAATATGTGAGATCATAACTATAAGCGCTTCAGCCGCTACCATCTACATTATAATATTTTAAATAGTTAAAGATAGAAACAAATAGAAAAGGATATTTAAATAATTTATTCAAATGTCTTATATTCGAGACGTAGTTCTCGTTATGGGTGATTTAGTCATATCGTTTCTTAGCTGTGGATCCTACGTATTCGAATGGTGACAATAACATCGCTCCAACAGCTATATTACAGCTGTTCATCATAAGCTAAGGTGCTCCACTATTTCGGTGGGAAAGAAGTAGATAATGTGCGCACATCTCCCCATAAATCTTGTCAACTTGCTATAGGGGGACAAATATATTATGTTTCCATATTAGCACGTGCATACTTCATTATCGTTTACGAGCCTTTGCACCCTGGGAGAATTTTCAGGTTTAGGTCAGCTCTATTTCAGGCACGTTTGATTAAATAATTCTCTGGTCAACATCAATGGCAGGGTTTTGCAAAATTAATTGGCGTATAGTCTCCTTCACCAATAGTCACGACTAAATCTATCACCTTATTATATATTGAGAACCCATTTTGCCTGCCTCTCTCTTAAATATATATATATATATATATATATATATATATATATATATATATATATATCATCATCCTACAATGAGAAAATATCTTCAAATTTACATATTTATATAAAAAAATGTTTCTAAATCTCTAATAACCTTAATCGTCCACGAGTTCAATCCCTAAAAAAAATCAGGTGATTTGAGGTATAGCTAACAAAAATCAAATACAGAGAATAAGAATAAAAGGTTAAGATAATAGCCACAAGCGCTAAGCTTGTAAATATTCTACAGGAATAATTATGAGTGAATCTATGCTACTGGCCAAACTGATAGGTTTCCAGTTACTATTTTGCCTAGAGTAAATAAATAAATAATCGACAAAGAAATACAGAAACCATACGAGTTAGTCTTAAAAGAGTTAATTTTAATTCCTAATTTAAAAAACCTTTAAGAAATGTCAAGTTGACAAATAAATATTTCAATGATTGACATGTGTTGACCTATGTTCTTTCCACCTACGTTAACCTTCCGAAACACAGAGATATTCTTAAGATGAATGAGTACCCAAATCGGTGGGCGACAAACTTGTTCCCATAAGTTCATTAGAGGCGGCACCTATTCTGTCGTTTGTCATTGTCTCTTGTTGCTAGAGACCAAAGAGAACTAGGGAAACTTTCTGTGGTGCCCGTCACAACCATACTTGGGATGGCCAGGTAATGCCCCCAAAGATTTCACTCGGTCGTTCGCCATTTTCCTGAATTAGGCGTTCTATGAAAAGGATTTATCATTGATTCATTTTCCTACGCGATAGATTTGCACGGTTTGTTATCCAAACCGAGGTCTTAGTGATTGAATGTTTGCACCTCACTTTTCATGGTATGAAATGCATTTAGGTTTTTGACCATTCTCTCTTGTTACTACACTCTTTGGTCATGTAAGGTCACACTAAGCCTTACTCTCTTTGGCCTCTGCATAATATACTCAATCGTCTAAGATGAACAAAATTTCCGTGATATTAGAGACTAGTGAGCAATCAACTAATGACAGTTACGGCGCCTCTTCCTTCCATGCCAGCAGACGAACTAGACCATGAAAATCTTATGGAATGGTCTGTCAAGCACACTTTTATCACATTATGATTTTGTCTTGACATAATGTTATAGTTTCACTGTCTTTCTTTTCACTTTACTATGAAGAGTCTTAGATATTGTCGACATATGAACATTTGGGCTGTCTATGATGCTGGTTTAGTTTCGGAACCATTCTGTTTATAGTGAACAAGTCAGTCCAATTGGACATTGACGAAATAGAATGCTCGTTGAAAGAAAAGATTCTTATTATATTCTAAGGTGAATTCAATGAAATTAGATCTTGTCTTATTGAGAAATTAATATTTAATTAAAACTTGTGGATATTTGTGTCAAAATTTATATATTGTGAAAGTTTGAGTGCCCCAAATTTATCCAAACGCGCGCCATAACCACGTTGATCACTGTAAAAGCTCCCAAGATTGACGAGGTTATCCGTGAAAAATTAAATGGGAAAATTATCCAAAAAGTCCTATTGTTAGTGCACTTTTGCTAATTCAGTTCTAAACATTTCCACTTCTTACCAATTGAGTCATCAGCCAATTTTGACCGGAAATTGTTGACATAGATGGCCGGACTTTAAATTTTTAATAATATTTTGAATTTTTATAGTTTTTTCTCCTTTTTATTATTTATTTTTGGCTTTATTATTATTATTATTATTATTATTATTATTATTATTATTATTATTATTATTATTATTATTATTTATGGTTTTTGAGCAAGGGCCGGCCAGGGTTACCGGTGACCCTCATCGACCACAAGGAAGGGTGGCGACCCTCGTTGGCCATAGGTGAGGGTCAGCTGACCCTCATCGGCCCTAGCCGAGGGCATCGGGCCCCTCACCAGCTCTGGGCGAGGGTTTGCCAGCCCTCGCTAGTCCCGGGCAAGGGCTTCTAAAGAGGTCGCTACCCTTGCCTGGGGCCGTCGAGCCCTCGCTTGGGGCTGACAAGTGTCGGCCGGCCCTCACCTCTGGGTGGTGAGGGTCGTTGACCCTCGCATGTGGCCAGTGATGGTTGGTCGGCCACCCTCATTGGCCAAACCCCAAACCCCCAAAAAAATCAAAGAAAAAGAAAACATAAAATTTCAAAAAATTATGAAAGTATCATTAAAATATTATTAAAAATGTGTCACGTCAGCACCCGTTGTCTACGTCAATAAATTCCTACTAAAATTGGCCAGATGAACTGAATTAGCAATAAGTGAAAATGTTTAGGACTAAATTGGTAAAATTGAAAGGTTTATAATTGAATTGGCGAAAGTGCAAAAAGTTTAGGAATTTTTGGACATTTTCCCAAAATTAAATCCTAACTGTAAATAAAATATAAAGAATAGCAACTTGTATCTTGGCTTTTGCATACTTAAATGAGCACCATAACATCAATCCACGTGCCAAAAGAGGGAAAACCGTTGTTTATGAATATGTGGATATCGGATAAAGAACATCAACTGTCTGAAGTGGTATGCCTCGACAAGTTGCATGGTTTTTTAACTGGAAAATTATGGATATACATTTATGGATATACTAACCTGCATGAGAGCTGATTACTGGGATATGTCCGTAGCAAGTAATTGTAATATACCAGAAACATTGAATATAACGAGGAATATGCATTTCTAGTTTTAGTAATTCCACTAAACGAAATACCTAACAACATCGGATGCTAAGCTCGTGCAAGGTAATAACCCATCATGTTGATAGTTCATGCGTAACCAAGACAGATAAAAGATAAACACATCCGTGCACAATTGATTCGGACTTATTGTTTTCTTTTTTACTTGTAAATTTGCAACGCTCACATTTGATTTTTTTAGGGGTGAAACTTTCAAAACCCTATTCCAACGTACAAATATTGATATTATAATAGTTTACAGTATTTTTTTTTCCAAAATTAAACAGGATTTCTAATATTTTTTTCTAAAAGTTTTCGAGGAAAAGTAAAAAAATAGAAATAACAAATGATATCTTGAACTTTCCTGAGTAGCATTTGTCCCTATGGTCGTGATAGTAGGTCAAACTGTCTTGCCTTATCGAGGGAGGGTGCACTGCTTGAGCTCTTGAAAATGGGCAAATTGACAGTGTTTCTTCTTCTTTGCTTTTTTTCAAGACAAAAGCGAAGATAATTCTCCAAAACCGAATGAACATTCAGCATCGACGAAGGCAAAGATAATCCTTCTACAGTCACTCGAGAAATTATTTTCCGGAGAGATGTACTCATTCAATGATAAGAATAGGTCTAAGTTACTTGAAATTACTACAAATGAAAACTCAGGACACAGTTACAACCGGGGAACCATTCGTCAAGAGATCATCGCAAGTCCGATGGAAGTACATTAACCGAGCTCTCACAGATAGCACTAGGCGGGCCATTATACTTGTGATACGGTCTCGACATGATATTATATTGCATCTCGATGACCGAAATGAAGTGGGAAATGGGACAGAAGACTAATCTCTGTGTGTTCACATTTTCATCTAGAGAGGCAGAGAAATCTAATACAATCAATCAATTATGCTACTATTGTCGTATTTGTCCAACGTAAATTAATGCGCGTTCATTGAATGTCCTTTGGTCCAAAATCAGCCGCCCACTAAATTTCTATTACCAATATCTTAATCTTTCTCCATTCTATATCAAACTAACAAAAAGAACATACATATAAAGACATGAAAGGTGTAGTTCAACTAATCGTTTACCCCGGTTGGAAATAGTAATAGACATTCCCCTTCTAAGATTTGCATGCTAAAAAAAGGAAAGTTAGTTAGATATGCCCTAAACACAAACCTTAGACATCCCCCACGTCGAAGCATAAGTAGTATGAAGAAACAAAGTGCGCCACATGACAACCTTACGTTTTTCTTCAAACGAACGTGAATAAGACCAGAATATGCAGGTTTATAAAATGTCTCTTCACACCTAGGGTTTGTTCATATGTGCCATTTGGTCCTAAGGGGGAGAGAATAACGAGAATAGCCAAACTTCAAGGCCCTACAAGTTTCACAAATTGCATTTTTGTAGAAACTCTTGATACCTACGTCTCGTCAATTCACTGCCCACTGTAATGGTCCCTCGACGAATGATTCTCAGGCAATAACACACAATAGCAACCCACATTTCGATGTAATGCATCTATCGCTGATATGCTATGGACTATTGGTAGCGTATGATCTCATCATGTGAAGTAATTTATGTGTTATCGATTCTCTATCCAACTGGAAAAGTTCCTTATCACAATAGAAAGAAGAGCAAACATTTTCAAATTTCAAACTTGGCGTTAACTTTGGAGAAAATCAAGTAGATGTTTATTCAGATAAATAGGGACTTAATTAAACTATTGTTTCTTAAGAGCATATGGCTGACCAAGGCCAGTTCACATCACCGGCCAAAACCACTTTACATAACTTTTCACATTGCAGACGTATAACTTCGAATTAAATTCACGGGAGTAAAGATACAGGATAAAAAAGATCTACTCTTCCTATATAATTACTAGGGTGGTAATGAAAAAAGTCAAGCTACTAGAACTTGACTCAACGGCTCTTTCAACTCAAATCATTTAATCAAGTTTTGATTGGGTTCAAATAGCTTCAATGTCAATTGAAGTTAAGTTTCAATTCATAGTAATTAACTCCAGAGGGTTTTAGTCTAATCAGGTAATTAGTTTTAGTAGTTTAGATAATTTAGATTGGTCAATTTGAACTCAAGGCAAATAATGTTTTTGAGAGTCCATCGTGGGCCTCCCAATTTATTGACTGAAGAATGGATGCTCTTGGATTAAACATCCTTCGAAAGAAAAGATAGGTTAGCTAGTATGAAAATCTTGCGCACTTGGTAAAGATTCTTTTCTGCAGGTTGAATTGTTTCGAGAAATTGTGGAACAAATATCCACCCATCCAAAAGTTTAAGAAGATTATTATTTGACCTCTGTTCTACTTTCAAGGATGAAAACCAGCAGTACAGTGCACGTGATAAGGACTGCAACTAATTCTGTCCCAAGTATCAGTGGATCACAAAACAATGCTTCTTTGGAGGGGATCGATACATCTGGAAATGGGTAGTTGGCGATGCGTGCACTGTGTTTTGTCAATCAAGCACGTGAGTTTATCCAAACCCAAGAGCCCCAGGACAGTGCACGTGACAAGGACTGAAAAGGAAGGCTAGTTTAACCTAGGAGCATTTTATTGGAAATTAATAGATAGTTTAATTTAAAGGGCCGTTAATATCAACAATCGATGAATCTAATCAGACATCTGGAAGGATATAATTCTGTAAAAGATACTGTATATTTTTTGCAACAGTAGAAATTAACAAAGGCAACTTCTAAAGAAACAACTCTTGTCAGAAGATAAGGCTTTGAAATTAGACACGCAGAGGGAGAAACAATCATATTTTTATTGTCCACTTGTCGTAATCCGACAGAACAATTGTGGCCATCTACAGATCGTGACTCCTGACGACCTTGAAGCACCCGCCAGGCCGCATATAAAAATTCAGCCGAAAGTTATAATAAACCCAGAGTCATGATAGGGACCTCATCAGGAACCCTAGGTGCTCAAGGATCCAGGTGAATTTGGAATGCACCAACACCCAGTCCATGAAATAAAACAACCCCATGCAAACTGGGTTTTTAAATTATCCGATTCGTGGGGATATGCCTTGAAGCCTTGAAGTTTGTCATTCTATTTCATATAATTAACTGGAATTTTCTAATAGGATTCTGTAATGTATCTTCTCTTTTTAACTGTGTTAGTGATCTTATGCAAGCAGGCATCCCTATATAAGTCCACCCATATATGCTGATATATATTGGGAATAAAAGTAGTAACATAGATAGCTAGGTAATTATGTAATTCTCCAGTGGAAAAGACCAGTTCTTCACCAAATGATTAATGTCAAACAAATATGGATCAAGGGTAAATGGACATAATTATATTGATAAAGCCATTATTTATTCAGCATTTTTTTTTTTCGTTTTGTTCCGTGACAATAAATATTCAAATGGATTCCCATTCCAAGTGTCTCTCTAATTGTTTGCATTGCTAAAAAAGAGAATACTTTTTATTGGCGATGGTGAATGACAACCGGCGGGTAGCGACTAACAACAGAAGAATGGTGGCAGAGTCTAGCTACCGGCAACAAAGTCCAATGGCCAGTGACCATCTCTGGTGACCAATGACCAGCACTTGCCAACAAGCAGCGGAGGTTGGCAACCGGTGACATCGGCTGGGGGAGGTGGCGGCGATGGGTAGTGGAATTGAGTTTTGGTATTTTTTGGGGTTATAAAAATGTGAAATGAATAAAGCAATGTCTATGAAGCATATTGTGGATACTCCCAAGAATCGAAGACTGCAACGGAGCTGGGATCTGAGTCCGTCTATTTTCGACTGATGGAGGGTTGTTAGCTTTGTGTTGTCTTTGTTTTTGGGCTTTTCTGTTTGGTTGTAGGTTCTCAGTTGCTTGGATACCTTGGCACCCTTTCACTCTTTTTTGACTTTTGTCTCTTTGAGTGTCTGTTTTGTTGATGCCAGGCCTCCCCCCCTTGTATTCTTTATGCAAAATCTATATTATTCTTAACTTTACCAAAAAAAAAAATTGTGAAATGAAATCACAATTCTCGCTATAGCTAGACAATCGAAAATGCATTCTTGAAAATTATTGACAAATGAAGAACCTATCACCAATGCACCAAGTTTGAAGCTTCTCTAAAATCTTGCTTGTCATGAGATGATGGCGACAAAAGATTTCCCCTAATAAAAGCGAACCGTTCGAACGCAAATTTCCCTAAAGTAGCATATATACTTCAAGCTGCAGAACTAAGAGCTAATCCACCGAAGTATACACACTTAGGTTTCTTGGTTGTAATTAAATTATCTTCACGTGGACTGCAATTTCTGTTAAATAACAAAAGTTACAGGAGAGCAAACATCAGGTAAATCGCCATTACTAAATAAATCATATAAGGTCTCTTTAATCCTTTAAAGGAACTTAGGTCGAGCCTTTATACCTGGCCTGATATGTAAATTATCACTCTAAAATTCGGATTTCCACTTGTGACTCTCATAAATAAGTATCAAGATGGATGGTTTTTGCATAGAATGGCAAATCTCGTGAATTTGGCTTCAATATATTATGTCTAGAAGGTCGGACTTTGGACGCTATTGGGTCGCTTGTCAATACTGATATTTATTTTCAAAAAGCAAGAAAAAATTACTGACATAAACAAAGATGGATAATTTTACTCTCTTTTTTTAAGAAAAGAAAACGGTAGGCTTCCACAATACAAGTGAAGGTGTGAGAGGAGTTGTCCTTGATAAAAATTTAATGCGGGTTGGAACATAACAGAAAGGTCGTAAACTTGTAAAACAATAATAAGAGTGAATTTTGCTCTGGTGAAAAGTTCTATAGGTATATAACTCGCATTGTCATATGATTAATGATTAATCATCCTCAGCGAGACATATTTCCTTTACTGGTTGAGTGTTGCTAGGTTCTTAGATGAAGCACCATGCACAATTTATCTTCAAATCTAGTTACGGATATTTCACTCAAAATAATGGATTGAATATTATTTGTAAACAATAAAGTTTGTTGTGTATACATATGCTTCATCATTCCTAATGATCAAAGACTTAGAAAAGTAATATGAATTTAGAAAATTTGATTTCTAATTATTTATTTATACAAATTACCCGAATCAGATGAGTGAAACTCTAGATATAACCATATTCTAATTAGACAAAGATAACAATTGGCAAATGAGAATATGTCTCATTAGCTTTCTGTCTAGTTAGATACATAAATCCTTGTAGAGAATTGAGATATTTTAATCCCGGCTAGATAAAATACTAAAAGAAAAAAATTTAGTCTATTAAAATGCCTAGATAGTTAAAACGATGACAAAAGCTACTGCAAACAGCGTAATTACAGCTCAGCACCATGGACTAAGGTGTTTGCTTTTCGGTGGAAAAGAAACAGCAGCTGATAATGTGCACGCATCTCCCATTACATGTGGTGTTACGAAATCGCACGTTGATTCCAGAAAAATAACGCTCGCCAACAATTCACCAAATAGAATATAGTAATAAAAGAACAGAATCAGATGAACACGCCAGAAAATTTGTTATCGAAGTTCACCCAAACTTGGGCTACGTCTCCGCGTAGAGGCACTCTGCGAATCCACTAGACTTCGAAAAAAGTTGGAATACAACGATGATCTTCTCTCAAGATCATAGCACAAAGAGATTGAGAACCCTCGTAAAGAAAAAACTCACTTTTTTCTTCTCTCTTTTTCTTGTCTCTCTATTTTCTTTTTTAGCGTCTTGACGGCTAGGGTCTTGCCATCGCTAATATAAATGTATCACTTTTAACCTAAAAGCAAATCTAATAGAAAAGACAAAAAAGCCCCTAAAAACAAATATTTGGTTTCATCTATAGCAATCTCCCACTTGAAGACAAATATACCTAAGCCCAAGCAACTTTGCATCCATCTTCTTCAAAAAATAATAGTTGAAAAATTTGTGCCTCTGCGATACTCCTCATCAATCAACATGGAGTAATACCAATGGTAGTAGTACAGAAAATATGCTTCTCTCTGTCTACTACCTTGGTCAACATGTCAGTTGGATTCTTCGAGCCATCAATCTTCTGTAGCTTTAACTCATTATCTTTCAATGCTGACCTAATAAAGTGATAACGCTTTTTGATATGTCTAGTCCTTGAGTGATAAGCTGCATTCTTTGCTAAGTGCACTGCACTTTGACTATCACTCCACAGTGTACTGACTGGTTGTTTTCGATGTAACTCATCTATGTAATCTTGTAACCACATGATTTCTTTGGAGGCTTATGTTGTCGCGACCTCTTTTTTTCGGCGCCCGATCGAGGCGGGCGCCTCGCGGAGGCTAATGGCTCGGCTAAAGTTATTAAGCCCGGACTCTCCAAAGTCCACCAATTCACGATTTTAATGTTGCGAGTATTTAACATGCAAGTTAATTTTTTTAAAACAGAGTCGCCACTAATCAATTTAGGGTGGGTTGATTAGAAACCCATGCGAAATATTGGGAGAAATATTCGCTCCTGCGCAACCAGAGAAATTAGGATCGGGGACTTGATTACACTAGTTAATCACTAATGCCCTTTCGGTACCTAACCTTGTTTAAACCCCGAGGCTTTTGGATGTTTTAGGGATTTTCCACGCATCTTTTGGAAAAAAACATTTTTGAACCTTTTTCCAATTTTTTTGACATAAAAGGGATTTTATTTTTTTTGGATTTTTGGTATTTTTGGAAAAATACAAGTCTTTTGGCTTTTTCTGAATTTTTGCCATTTTTGGAAAATATGAAATATTTTTATTTTTGATTTTTTTATTTGTTTTTTCGGAAAATAAAATATATTTTTTAATATTTTATGGAAAATAAAGTATTTTTGATTTTTCTGGATTTTTCTGGAAAATAAAATATTTTCTGTTTTTTTTTGGAAATTAAAATATTTTTTTTTTTTTTTTTTTTTCGAAAATAAAATATTTTTTTTTTATTTTGATTTTTTGGAAAATAAATTATTTATTTATTATTTAAAATAAAATAAAATAAAAGCCGATCGCAGATGGGCCCGACTCGGAGTTTTTGGACTTTTTCCATTTTTTTTTTGCTTTACGAAACGGTGTCGTTTTGGGGGAATCGAAACCCTAGAGGAACCAGGTCATCCGCCCGACCCAACGACCCGCTCCCCTCGGAAAACCCTACTCGACCCGGCTCCAAATCGCGATCCGACCTCTGCCGCCCCCGGAATCGCGGAATCCCTACCCATTTCCCGACCCGGATCCGATTCGTGACCCGGAAAATCGCAAACCCTAGGGTTTGCGAATCTGCGGCGCCGAGGAAGGAGAGGACCGAGGTGCAGCGGCGACGGCAACGGCAACGATGGCTGGGCTACAGAGAGGGAAGGGGCGATGTCGATGACAACAGCGACCGCCCGTTACCTGGCGACGGCACGACGAGGGCGGCGACGGCGGTGGTTCCCACGCAGACCTCCTCCAGCTTCTCTCTCTCTCTCTCTCTCCGTGTTTCTCTTCGGCAGAACCTCTCCCTCTCCTCCAGCCTCAGCCGCTCGCAGATCTGGCTTGCTAGTCCTCAGCCCGCCCCTTCTGAAGTCTCTTAGTAAGCGGCCCGAGGATTTTCAGCCCTTTCTCTGCTCTCCTCTCCCCTCTTTCGTCGACGGTGGCCCCCCCTCTATTTATAGGCGAGGGGGGTGGCCGGTCGGCGAGGGTCGACCCGCCGGTTAGACCGCCGTCCCATCCGCCCTCTACTCCCCCTCCGGTCACATCCTGTCGACGCCAACTGCCCCTCTGCTGTCGTGCGTCACCAATCATCTCCCTCCGGCGTCGCGCCCTCTGCGCGTGCGCTGCAGAGGCGGATGGAGGAAGGAGATGACCGAAGCGGGCTGGGCTGGGAGGCAGAGGAGAATGGGCCGTAAGGGCCCATGCGGAGGGGGAAATGGTTGCTTTTTCTTTTTGCTCTTTTGTTTTGTTTTTTTTTTGTTTTTGTTGTTTATTTATTATTTATTATTTATTATTCGAAAACTTAATTAATAAAATAAAACCTAAATAAAATTAAGGCGTCAACAGCTGCCCCTCTTTGAAGGTGAGCTCGCAGAGGTTGCATTCAAAGACAAACTGATGCCTAAATTTTATCCATGTATGCGTAGCAGATTATATTTCGTTTGGGACCTATTATTCTATGCAGAAAAAGAGCGATATAACTTTACATAGACTAAGACAGATAAGAAGATACCTGGAGTTACTTACCGGGAGTGAGTGAGATAGGGTGTGAACCCCGAGTTTTGGCAAGTATCAAGGTGTCATCTTACCTGGTGATATGAGAAGGTTACCTCTCTAGGACCCGAACTATTCTTCGGTCGCCTATTAGAGCAATCAGTAGTTTGTCTTAGACTCGAACTTTTCTTTGGTCGCCTTGACGGGAAATTGCTATTCTAGGACCCGAACCTTTCTTCGGTCGCCTGTCAAAGCAGTAAGTGCTTTGTCTCGGGTCTGAACTTTTCTTCAGTTGCCGTGACGGGAGATGTGCCGACCTTTCTCAGAGCATCTATTTGTGGATGCCTGATTTGTATCGAGGACACCAGTTGGTACCCGACCTCTCTCGGGAGATGCGCCGACCTTTCTCAGGGCATCTATTTTGTGGGGGTATCTGACCTCTGTCAAAGACATCAGTTGGAACCCGACCTTTTTCGGGAGGATGCACCGACCTTTCTTAGGGCATCGATTTGTGAGGTGCCTGATCTTTGTCAAGGACACCTGTTGTAACCCGACCTTTCTCGAGGGATGCACCGACCTTTCTCAGGGCATTGGTTTGTTGGGGATGTCTGACCTCTGTCAAAGACACCTGTTGGAAGCCGACCTTTCTCGAGGAATGCATCGACTTTTCTCAGGGCATCGATTTGTGGGGTGCTTGATCTTTGTCAAAGACACCTGTTGGAACCCGACCTTTCTCGGGGGATGCACCGACCTTTCACAGGGCATCAATTTGTTGAAGATACCTGGACATTCATAGGTATTGAAAGAGTACCTGGATATTCATAAGTACTAACCTGGAGGATATTTGGGCATTTGCAGGCGTCGAATGGGTACTTTGATGATCACAAGTACAAACTCTTGGAGGATACCTGGATGTTTGCAGATATCGAAGGGGTACCTGTATGATCACAGATACTAGATGCTGGAAAATACCTAATTGATTGCAAGTGTCAAAAGAGTACTTGGATGTTAACAAGTACAGACTTTGAAGGATGCCTGAACGTTCGCAGGCGTTGAAGAGGTACTTGGATGATCACAAGTACGAATTTCTAAAAAATACCTGGCAAATGGAATATTGAGGATGGGTCCCGCATATTCGTGGAGGTCTCTCACCTCTTGGCAATGGGGATATCGAGGATGTACCTTGCACATTCGCGAAGGTCTCTCACCTCTTGGTAAGGGGAATATCGAGGATGTACCTGAGATATTCGTGAAGGTTTCTCACCTCCTGGTAATGGGAATATCGAGGGTGTACCTCGCATATTCATGAAGGTCTCTTACCTCCTGGAAATTGGGGAATATCGAGGATGTACCTGGGATATTCGTGAAGGTCTCTCACCTCCTGGTAATTGAGAATTTGAATGTAGCACAAGGCTTACCTAGATGGCGGCAGGCACACAGGTGTACAAAGTAGAGGAATATTTGGATGAACACAAATATTTAATGATATGATCAGGGACCACTCAACTGGTCAAAGTGTAAGAAATCATACCTAGGTGATCGCAGGTGCATAATGTGGCAGAATGCTTGAGTAGCTGCTAGTATTCAATAGCGTAATTTTTTAGGACAACTCAGACAGGTCGAGTGTCGCAGAAAAGGAGTATCCGAATGGTGGTCGGTACTCAAAGACAAGAGGATATTTGAACAGTCACGATCATCCAAACTTTAAGGACAACTCGAACGGGTCGAGTGTCAACAGAGGGAGTACCTGAGTAACGGCAAGCACTCAAAAACAGGGGGATATCTGGACAGTCACAAATATCAATATTCTGGGGACAACTCGAACAGGTCGAGTGTCGATAAGAGGGAGTACCCGGCAAATGGTGGGTATTCAAAGACAAGGGGATACTTAGACCACTGCAAGCACCCAAACTCAGGGGACGACTTGAGTAGGTCGAGTGACAAGAAGAGAGTACCTGGACAGTGGTAGGTACTTTAAGACATAGGGATAGGGATATGCTTACCTGGCAATATCCCTGATTACTGAGAGTATGTTCACTATTTACACAATATGCAGACATGTACACAATGATTGTATATGCTATAAATTCATAAGTTCAAATGCGATTTATGCATGACAATTTCGTCAGTTTTGTATCATCCGAATTCCACTGGGGAAGATTTTGAAAGACAACCCTGATTTAGAATGTAGATGTCTTGAGCATGCCAGATGAGGGATTTCCAATCTGAAAGGACTTTTCACTCACTCTCATGGAAAGGTTGTTTTATCCTGACCATTGATGCAGGATTTATAAGGATCACACTTCTCACTATCATCATGTCAGCAGGGGTCCGAGTATTCTCGCAAGTGGTACGACTTTACCAATGTGAGAGGTCTTTGTTGAAATTGTGATGAAGACTTGGTTAGCAGCTCATCAAAGGGGACCATCAAGGTTGAAGTCGATGGATGAAAATGTTGCACGATTCTCTCCGGGTTTACAAGTCATGAACCCTGCGAAAAGAGATAGAGTAATCTTGCTCGTACTTCTTCGAGCGATATTTATGCACATATGAAATCTTACGTTAATTGAAGTGCCCCTAGTCTGAAGAGACTTTTTACAATGGGAATATAACGTAGACTCGGCTCACATGTAGAAGGGTGAGAGTTGGTGACTGTCTCGGCATTCGTCACTGGTCTTTCTTCTTACTGTCAGATGGAGATTTTACAACAGCAACTTTTTCTTAGTTGTATTTTTGACTGGGGGCATTGGCCTTGCTTTTACCAGGCACACTACTTTTCTATGCCCCTGCTTCTATTCCAGTTCCTCAATTATGGGCATTGACATTGCTTTTACCAGGTACACTGCTTTTTAATGCCCCTGCTTTTTTCATTTTTGTTGCTTGAGGAACTGATCTAGGCGAGTTCAATCGAAGCACCATTATTTAGACTTTGAGTCTTCATCTTCAGCCAGCACTCTAGGCTATGGCAATAACTTCTTCTTTGTCTCAATGTGAGGGTAAAATTACAGACTCACTTGGGTTATACAATGTATACAAATGCATAAAAAAGGAATTGCTCTTCGTCATTCTAAGGCACTTAAATTAACGCGAGTGTTCATATGCAATAAAGACACTCGAAGATTGATGCAAGTGCGAGCAAGAAAATTTCTATCCCTCTTCTCACCTTGTGATACTGATTTGCCTTGTCTTTGACATGCTCCAGTGTTGGGTGATTTTTATGAGAGAGGCTTCACCAGTGTATGGGGCTCAAAGGAGGGGGAGCAATGAAATGCCTCTCACTATTTTGGTTATCGTACCATTCGCGAGAGAACTCTTTACCTTGCAGTCATGGAATTTTCTGCACTCATCTCACAAGTGTATAGATAGGGGACTGTGTGTAAGATTGGTTTGCATGCCATCATTTTGACACGCCTTATCTAACATGCTCAATCAATCTTGTATTCTTCACTTAGCTATCTATTCTAATAATCCTCAATAGAATTAGTGATTTAGACAGACAAAATCACAATGCAAAAATCCAATTGGAGAAAGGCATGCAGCATTTTTAGTATGAGAGAGTTTGTACTCTCAAAACAAATGAATGATTTTTACTCAAGAAACCCTATTGACATTTTTAGGGGTGTTTACTTGGGGAAATTGTATTTACAAATGTGTTGAATTTTGAACATCAAAAGAGCTATTTACAAATGGTTATTTACAGATGAGTGTTGATGGGTTGTCTCCATAAAGAGATAATACACGAATGATCAGCTAAGGGTTGGGACTCTGAACGGGCATCTCTGCTTTTGCCTCGGTTTATGTAAATTGATCTGGATCACTTGATTTGCCACTATTTAACAATTAAGCTTGGTTCTTGAATCCCAACGCCTCCTGTCAATATGGCAAAGAAAATGAGTTCAGAGAGCGAGTGTTGGGGAATGATACCAAATTAGTTTTTCCCTATAATTTATATGTGCTGGCCTCCAAGAATATTTGAACGTTGATGACGGTCTCTTTACAATTCAACGCTTCTTTTGATTGGCCTTTCTTATTTGTGGCCATGTATGCCTGATTGCTGGTCGTTGACTATAGCAGCATGTGGATAAAGTCACGTATTTCAAGCTTCTATGGAATCTGAGATGGACAATCAAAACCTCTAGCTTTTGTTAATTATTTCCTGAGAGAACATGCGTCTGGAACAAGAAGTGAGGTTTCCCAGTTCCAAGGTTATCGTCTAGGATATATGGCTTATTTGACTGGACTGGTTCTTGAACGACACGTCTTTTATACCAAGTTAGCTGAATTTGACATGGGTCACTCCTATGCGCTTGCTTGGGTAGTATCGATTATCCCATCAAGTTTGCTGTCTGATTCTCAACACTCCCTTAAATGCTAGTGATTACCATTCATTCTTCTTTGCTAAATCAACCAAACACATTTCATGATGGTGTAAATACATCACTCATAAAAGACGCATAGGCATTTTCATTTTGATAGAGAAATGCTTGGCAATGCCAGGCAATGAACATCTTTCATGGGTAGTACTTTTTTACAGCATCAGAATTAACCGGCTTGGGCCCATCCATTTCAGTCATGATCAAGGCTCCTCCGGGGAGTATCTTCTTTATCACATAAGGACCCTTGTAATTTGGGGCAAACTTGCCATCGGGCTCCGGGAAGATTGGCAGTGTCTTCCTCAAGACTAGCTCATTTACCTCAAAGTTCCTAGGTCGCACTTTCTGATTGAACGATCGGGCTACCTTCTGTTGATAACACTGACCATGACATAGGGCTTTTGGTCGTTTTTCATCGATCATATTCAGTTGCTCGAGCCTTTGTTGTGTCCACTCTTCCTCAGACAACCCTACCTGGGATAAAGTTCGTAGGGATGGGATTTCTACTTCTATGGGCAAAACCGCTTCCATGCCGTAAACCAGGGAAAAAGGGGTTGCCCCAGTGGAAGTTCGAATCGAAGTTCAATATGCTGTTAGTGTGAAGAGTAACCTTTCATGCCAGTCGCGGTAGTTTTCAGCTGTCTTGGCTAGGATTCTCTTGATGTTCTTGTTGGCGGCTTCCACGGCTCCATTCATTTGTGGACGAGTTCAGATGTTGAATTTTGAACTCAGAGAACAATTGATCAATCAACTTGTTGTTCAGGTTTGACCCATTGTCGGTGATGATAGCTTCTGGCACGCCATATCGGGCGATTATGTCATGTCTGATGAACTTCGTAACGTTCCGCGCAGTTACCCTTGCATAGGATGTGGCCTCGATCCATTTTGAGAAGTAATCAATTGCAACCAAAATAAACCGATGCCCATTTGATGCCTTCGGATTGATTGGGCCAATTACATCAATGCCCCACATTGAAAATGGCCACGGCTCAGATAATTGATGCAGTTCGGTTGGAGGGACATTTATCTTGTTCCCGTGAATTTGGTAACGATGACAGCTTCGCACATGTTGGGCGCAATCGCCTTCCAAAGGGAGCCAATAATAACCTAATCTCATTATTTTCTTGGCCAACATGCGTCCATTCATGTGAGGGCCACATACTCCCTCATGTATTTCCTGCATTATCCATGTGGCTTCAGTTGCATCAACACACCTTAGCAGGACTGAATCATATGATCTTTTGTACAAATTTTCACCGCTGACGAAGAACCTTAAGACCATTTTCATTAGGTATTTTCGATCAGATTGAGTGCTTTCTTCAAGGAATTCCTGCTTCTGGACGTATTTCATGATATCGTAATACCAGGGTTTCCCGTCGGGTTCTTCGGTTATAGCCATGCAAAGGGCTGTCTTGTCGAACTTCGATCTTCAAAGGTTCTACTTCTAACCCTTTCGTTACTTGCAACATAGATGACAGCGTTGCTAGCGCATCGAAACCGATTATGAACTCTAGGTAGGTATTCAAACGAGATGTCTTGAAATTCTCCCACCAATTTTTCCAAGTAGTCGTGATAAGGCACAAGTTTGGTATCTCTCATCTTCCATTCACCCACAGTTTGGAGGATAATTAAGGTGGAGTCACCGAATACTTTTAGTTTTGTCACTTCCATTCCAATAGCTGCTTGCAAGCCGAGGATGCATGCTTCATATTCGGCTATATTGTTGGTGCATGGAAAAATCAATTTTGCAGCCACGGGATAATGTTGCCCATTAGGGGATATCAAAAACCCCCGGTGCGTAACCCGACAAATTTACAGCTCCATCGAAAAACATAGTCCATGCGTCTTCTTCTATTGTTGAAATCCGGTCGTTTGGTGTATTATCCTCGTGTACCTCCTTAGAGCGATCTGCTAACATATTCTCAATCACTCGACCTTTAACTGATTTTCGCGACATAACTTGGATGTTGAATTCTGAGATCAAGATTTGCCATTTGGCCAATTTTCCTACCAAGGCCGAGCGACCGAGCAAATACTTGATCGGGTCACTCTCAGTTACGAGGAACGTTTGGTAGTGCAAGGTATATTGCCGAAGTCTGTGCAACACTCATACCAATGCAGCGCATGTTTTTTTCCTGATTTGGAGTAGTTTTGTTCTGACGTGGTGAACTTTTTACTTAAATAGTAGATGGCTCGCTCCTTCCCGTCATGAGGTCCTTCTTGTGCGAGCATTGCGCCTAAGGATTCACTGTTGATGGTAAGGTAGAGGATTAAAGGGTGCCCTGGGACCGGAGGTACCCAGAATCGGGGCTTCATCGGCACGCTTTAGATTTTCGAATGCCAGTTGGCAATCATCATCCCATTTAATTTGTGCATCCTTCCTGAGAAGTTTAAATAAGGGTTTTGCAGTTTTCGAAAGTTGGGAAATGAACCGCGCAATATAATTTAATCTTCCTAGGAGGCTCCGGACTTCCTTTACAGTCGAGGGATGAGGCATCTCAAATATTGCCTTAGTTTTTGACGGGTCTACTTCTATCCCTTTACAGCTCACAATGAATCCAAGTAATTTGCCAGAAGTTGCCCCGAACACACATTTTGCTGGGTTCAAGCGCAACTTGAACTGGCGGAGTCGGTCGAATAATTTCTCCTGGGTTTTCACATGGTCTTCTCCATGTCTGGTTTTGGCGATCATGTCATCAACATATACTTCAATTTCTTTGTGCATCATGTCATGGAAAAGGGTGACCATGGCACGTTGGTAATTGCTCCGGCATTTTTCAGGCCAAAAGGCATGACCCTATAGTGAAAAGTTCCCCATGGAGTAATGAACGCTATTTTTTCCTCGTCTTCCTCCTTCATTTTTATCTGGTTGTATCCTGAGAATCCATCCATGAAAGAGAAAAGCTTAAATCCAGCCGTACTATCCACAAGAACGTCTATATGAGGTAGCAGGAAATCATCTTTTGGGTTTGCTTTGTTCAAATCGCGGTAGTCGACACAAACTCGGATTCGACCGTCTTTCTTCTTTACTGGTACAATGTTTGCTACCCAATTAGGGTATTGCGAGACTTCGAGGAAGCCTACTTCCAGGAGCTTCATCACTTCTTCTTCAATCTTTTTTGACAACTCTGGTTTAGTTCTTCTTAGCCGTTGCTTCTTAGGGGCTACATTAGGGTTGGTTGGCAAGCTGTGCTCCACAATCATTGGATCGAGGCCTGGCATATCGGCATATGACCATGCGAATACATCTTGATATCTCTTTAGGAGGGTAATTAAGCTTGCAGCTTCTTCTTTAGGAAGGTTCGCGCCGATCTTTATCTCCCTTGGATCTTCTGTGCTGCCTAAATTGACAACGACGGTGTCTTCAGTAGTAGGGGGCCTTGCTTCTTCGTGTCGCTCCCAATTCCGTTGAATTTCGTCGGAATCATCAAAATCTTCATCTGAGTTATCAGAATGGTTTCTTACGGTGTTGGTTCGAACCGTTTCCATACCCTCGCCTGCTGCTAGATTATTCCCGTATCATAGAATAGATAGGTTAAGGGGACAAATAAGTTTAACAGCATGTATGCTTCTTTCTTTTGAAAATGGGGATGAATTGTTCTTTAAGATGAGGAAGCATGAGGAAACCCGGGCCTCAGATTTCTTCTTTCATTTTGCGGCCGGATATCATCAACGGGCCGGTTTGGTGTATCTGCTCATGCCCTCAAAATGTTTTCAACTTTATTTATTAGTAGACAGATTTACAGAGTGGTTTCAAAAAAAGGTTCCTTAGATGGAACTGAGGTTGAAAACAAAACAAGCCAAACTTTTTTTAAAAAATATGTACAGGCTCCCGCGTAGGGGAGTATGCAGAGGAAAATAAAAGGATTCTACTCGAGCGGGTCTGCACCCATTTCCCCTGACGGTCCTTCATTGATAGCGCCCACGAAGAAGTCTTCATACCAATCGCCGGTTTCGTCTCCCCGTGCTCGTGGCTTTGCGGACTTCAAATCATCCATGCCTTCCCACCCATCAGGGACGATGTGGTGATGATGATCATAGAAACTTTGGGGGATTGAATAGTTGACATAGTAGTCAAATTTACCACTTGGTTGGCCCAAAGTGTCCATGATCACCTCTCCCCCACGTGCTTCCTTAACATGCTGAGGGAACATGGTACGGGTGCTGGGTACTACGAGGAGGCGATCTTCGCCAAAACACAACCATGGGGAGCGAAACGTGAATACCCCAGCGTCCAAAAGATCTTGAACCTTATCTCTTAGGATGGTGCAGTCATCTAGCGAGTGTCCTAATTCCCCCGAATGATAATCACATTGCTTGGACGGATCATAACCAAGGAAGTACTCGGGAATAGGATGACTCAATTCCCTGGTGATTATCCCTTGCTCTAGGAGAATGGGAAAAATGATGGCCATCGATTTAGGAAGAGGCGAATATGGCCACGTGCTTCTTGAGGACTAGGGTAGCCGAGCCCCTTGCCAGCTCGTGTTAATAAGGTCTTCTTCATTTACTTTGGCTGCCAACTCCTCGTTGTGACGAGAGAGGAATGTACGGGCAATTTGGGCGAAACTTTCTGTCAAGTGGTGTACCGTCTCGTGTAGCTCATCGACTTGACGTTGAAGGTGGGTAAACGAGAAGTTATCACCCGTTTCTTCTAATTGTTCCTCATCAATGGCACCTATGAAAAGGTCTTCAAACATGGTGGTCACGCCATCTAGTCCTTTTTCCTTTGTAAGTACGGGCTGAACTGTGCTCTCCTGGATTATGGGCAATTTCGCGCTTCCAGAGTTAAACCACTTTGAAGTATTCACTTCTTCTTCCTCATGCATCATCTTGGCTGGGCCTGGGAAAGTTTCCTCGAGACGGGGATATACAAGGCCGACTTTTTTCTTTGCTTTTCTATCCGGGGAAAATCCTAAACCGATAGTATAGGGTCTCCTCAGGGCTTTAATAGGCTGACGGATGCCCTGGCCTCTCCTACCAAGCCCTCGTCCTGGAATGAAACCATGTCCAACCATGATTTTTCCTACCATGATTGTAGCACTTGATACCTCGGGGATGAGGGGCAAAGTCCCTCGAGTTTCGTGTATAGTAGACACGAGCTCGAACGATTGATAGCTGGTTTCACTTTTCTCACTAGGTTCAACATAAGGGATGGCCGTCTCGTGGTAGATGCGGTGATCTTCTTCTCCTCGGACCGTGATAAGTTTTCCTCCAACCACGAACTTCACACTTTGGTGGAGGCTTGACGATACTGCTCCTGCGATATGGATCCATGGGCGTCCTAAAAGGAAATTGAACGCAGTGGGGATATCCATCACTTGGAACAAAATTTTGAATATAGTTGGGCCTATTTGAACGTCGAGTTCAATCTCTCCCACTGTTTCCTTCTTCGTTCCATCGAATGCTCGAACGGAAGCCTTGGGTACCTGGATCCATGATCTCTCTATTTTAAGGCGACAGAGTGTCGCTAGTGGACATATGTTAAGAGCATATCCATTGTCAATCAACACTCGAGCGACATGAGATGCGTTGCACTTCACTGATATGTAGAGGCCCTTGGTGTGTCCTCTACCCTCTTTAGGAATTTCTTCATCAGAGAATGCCATTTGATCTTTTAAAAGGATAGTACTGACAAATTCCTCGAGTTTGTCATGCTCAATTGTTTCAGGGGACATGTACCTCACTTAGTACTTTCATGAGGGATTTCTGGTGCTTGACAGATGTCTGAAGCAATTTCAGCAGAGAGATTTGTGCTGGTGATTTTCGTAACTGTTCCACCACATTATATTCGCTGGCCTTAACCTACGGCCAAAAACTCCTTGGCTTCTTCGTCAGTGACGGGCTTAGTAGACTGAGTGTTTGCTTGTGCATAGGTTCGCCCAGATCTTGTGACTAAACCAACCTCAAGGTCATAAGACCATGGTACTGCATTGTTGTATTCGTATTTGTAAGGTTGGGGAATCTCGATGACTATAGCTGTTTCTGATGTTGATGTTCGAACAATAGCTTCCTTCCTTTCAAAGACGCTCTCAAGTGAGGTGTAATCTTTCTTCTCCTTTTCCGCATTCAGCGCGGCAAATTCCTCCTCCCAGTTGATGAGGACTTGCGATATGGTAGAAACTATACTGGCGTGGCTGGCATATACGATTATTCTGGCCTTTATCATTCTTAATACCCTTTCCTCCATTATTGCAAGGGGTGGTATCCCATTGCTTGAATAATAACCAGCTTCTACCAGCCCTCGATAGATGTCAACAGTAGGTACTTTGGCATTTTTGATTTGACCGGCCTCTGAACTGAATATCGCATTTACCTTGCTGGCATGATCAGGGAGCGGATTGCTTTGGACATTTGGTTTTGTAGTTTGGAACGAGAATGCCTTAGTATCCAACAAGTTTTGGATCCAATGCTTAAGGGTGAAACACTCGTCAGTTGAGTGGCCTATTTCTCCCATGTGATAGTCACATTTTTTGGACGGGTCATAGCTGGAGAAGCTTTCAGCATTGGGTCGCTTTGGCTCGGTTGAGAGGAGGTTCTTGTTTCGGAGGATTGCCAGAACTTGTGATGGAGATCCGGGAAGCGGAGTGAACTGTCTCATGTTGTTATAGCGCTGAGGCGGTTGACGATTGGTGGTCTGTCGTTGTCCTGTGCTTGTCTGAACAATCGGGAGGTGACTGGTGTTTGTAGTGTAGGTTGCATTAACATCAACCAGGGGTTCTTTGTCTTTTTTCACGTTGATTCTTCTGCCGATGGGTGCAGGCTCAGTGAACCAGCCATCCCTTAACCCTATCTCAATTTGTTCTCCTACTGGGATGAGTTGATTGAATGATTCAGCGATCGTAGTTACCATTCGATTGCGGTAATCATAGGGGAGGGTTTTGATGAACATTTTTCTTAGTTCGAAATCAGTTGGTTCAGGACTGATCCGGGTAGCCAGATTCCTCCATCTAATGGCATATTCTTTGAAAGATTCATGCTTTTTCTTTTCCGTGCGCTCTAGATCCTCACGAGAAGGGGTAATGTCCATTATAAACTTGTACTGCTTGAGAAATGCCTCACTTAGTTCACTCCATGCTTCGAGGAGGTTTATATTTTTTCGTGATATACCATCTCAGGGCAGGGCCTATTAGACTTGACTGGAACAACTGAATCATCAATGGCGCATTATTAACGTATTGGGTCATTCGAACCAAGTACATTTGCAAATGAGCTCTCGGGCAAGTTGTGCCATCGTACTTTTCAAACTCGGGTATTTTGAATTTTTCTGGCATTTTGACTTTGGAATAAATTGAGAGATCTGTCAAAGTAGGATCCTGGAGGCCTTGCAATTGCTTCAGTCTTTCCTCAAGCTTTTCGAGGCGTTTGTCATGCTCAATTTTAGACAAGCTGCTTGACTTAGCTTTCTCAATCACGGTTTGGTGCGGATCATCCTCCAATTCAGGCATGTTATCGTCAGTATCTCTTCCTTGATCACCTCAAATGGATGATTGTGGTAACAAGACTTCGATTGAGGCCGGGCAGAGCCGCCTTGCCCTGAATGGAATCTATCTGCTTTGAGAGCTGCTGGAGCACATTGAAAACCTGCTTCATTTCATTTTCCATGATCTCGACACGGCTTGGTACGTTTTCTTCAGCCATTCTAGCTTTCGAATGTAGCTATGTCGTAATTACATGTGTTTGCGCAAAATGGAAAGAACGTAAGTGGGGGAAACAAATGGAACATTGGCCCATGGCGAGGGTCGAGTCATTTTTATTTATTTACAGGGGAAATATACAACGCCGAAAGGGCTCTTCAAACAAGGCATAAAAGCTAGAGCGATCCTAATGATTTACATTTAGACATATTCACATCAAAAAACCGAACTACCAATTTTCATATGTGATGGGAAGCTCCAGTTTTGTGAATTCGCTTGCTCTTTCGTGCTGGCTTTGATATGTGTTTCCTGCTTGTCTTCAAACTTTTTTCAAGCGATTCAATCCGTCCTCGGAGAGTAAGTTTATCAGCTACATCGGGGATTACTGGTTGCAATTCTTCGGGAATTATGTGGTTGAGGATGTAGAACGTGGATGCGTGATGAGCTTTTTCTTGCCCCTTCAATCTTCTGGGTATGACAATCTTTTCTGTGTGACATCTACTCCATGCATCCTGGATTATACGGATCTCTTCTGAGTAGTCATAACTGGTGTGGGTGAAAAGGATTCGGAACAATCCCGGCTTGAGTGGCAGCGGGATTTCTGGAGGACCCTGACGACGAGCCACCCTATGTGGATAATATGAGGTAGCTCCGGAGAGGCCCAGTAGTGGGATGGGGTCGTAATAATCAAGTGCAAAACGTGCCTCTCCTGTAATGAACCATTTAGCTCGCCATAAAAATGCCTCGGGGACAGGGTTTTTTAATAAGTTAATCCATCGAGAATATTCTTCGCTGGGAGAGTATCTTTCCAAGTTTTGAAATTTTTGAAGTGGATGCTTGAATTTGTTGATTTCAAATATTTGCATGAGGTGCCCAAATCCTTTGATATGGGAAAAGAACCACATTTGTAAAATTTCCGAGGTGGCCCTCATGATTTTTTCTTTGTTTTCCTTAAAACGATTAAGGAATAAAAATGTTTCAGCTAAAACCATGTTCACATATCCTGATCCAAAAGTGACTTGATTTATCACCCCCGCCATTGAAGGATTTATGGCATTCTTCCTATAGGGGAAGATAATAAATCCAAAGAACGCTAAGAGGAAGATCTTGCTTTTTTGGTTCATCGATTGTTTTTCAAAACATTCAGTTAAAGATGATAGCGGAAACGCTTTGTTGTTGGCTTTAACTATTTCTCTGGAATGATTTTTTAAAAACCGTGATAGACTAACCACAGGGTCAATGCTGGTCAGTGGCTTGGTGAGCTCCTTCTCCAGGGGCATTCCTATGGCGAGACTGTATTCCTCCAAGGTCGGAGTCAGTTCAAATTTGCCGAACATGAAGGTGGATGCTTCAGGGCACCAGAAATGTGGTAGTGCTTGCATGACTCCGGAGTGGATATTGATTTGGAGCAACAGAAGGAGATGACCGGTGATTGCTTTGACATGCTCCTGGCCGAGTTGATCTAACTGATTCCACCATCTGAGGAGCTCTTTCTTGGGAGCCGGAATGAACTGGATATCGATTCTTCCCATCACATATGAGAAATGAAGTTACACTACCTGACCCTATGCCATGAGCCAATAAAAAGACTAAGTAAAATAAATTACTTTGCTTTTAAAGAAAATGCCAAGCACAAAGACATGCACATGAGACGTGTGACTCGATTTCTAACTGAGAAGGCTTGTTGAAATTAAAAGGGTATTCGCCCATCGCAGTCTCACGTTAGCAGCATACCCTCCTAACCTCGGCTAGAGAAATTCGGGGAAAAGAAAGGCAACCTCTACATCGCAGTCTCGCGTTCGAGGTCGTATCTTTCTTGACACCATCCTAAATATCTTATGGCGGCCCAGGTCCGGCGGCCGGGTTGTGTGTGTTCTGTGTAATGCTGAAATAGTAAAACATGCACGACAATTCATAATCACAGGAAAATATATTTTAAGCAAAATTAAAATAAATTTCTAAGCTATTGACCTGCATAAAAAAACCTAAGTCAGTAAAGAATTTAAATAAGGCAAAAAAGGCCTAAGTCCTCAAAGTCCCCAGCGGAGTCGCCAAGCTGTCGCGACCTCTTTTTTTCTGCGCCCGATCGAGGCGGGCGCCTCGCGGAGGCTAATGGCTCGGCTAAAGTTATTAAGCCCGGACTCTCCCAAGTCCACTAATTCACGATTTTAATGTTGTGAGTATTTAACATGCAAGTTAATTTTTTTAAAATAGAGTCGCCACTAATCAATTTAAGGTAGGTTGATTAGAAACCCATGCGAAATATTGGGATAAATATTCGCTCCTGTGCAACCAGAGAAATTAGGATCGGGGACTTGATTACACTAGTTAATCACTAATGCCCTTTCGGTACCTAACCTTGTTTAAACCCTGAGGCTTTTTGGATGTTTTAGGGATTTTCCACGCATCTTTTGGAAAAAAACATTTTTTGAACCTTTTTCCAATTTTTTTGACATAAAATGGATTTTTTTTTTTGGATTTTTGGTATTTTTGGAAAAATACAAGTCTTTTGGCTTTTTCTGAATTTTTGGCATTTTTCGAAAATATGAAATATTTATTATTTTCTATTATTTTTTGATTTTTTTATTTGTTTTTTCGGAAAATAAAATATATATATATATATATTTTTTAATATTTTTTGGAAAATAAAGTATTTTTGATTTTTCTGGATTTTTCTGGAAAATAAAATATTTTCTGTTTTTTTGGAAATTAAAATATTTTTTTATTTTTTTTCGAAAATAAAATATTTTTTTTATTTTGATTTTTTTGGAAAATAAATTATTTATTTATTATTTAAAATAAAATAAAATAAAAGCCGATCGCAGACGGGCCCGACTCGGATTTTTTGGACTTTTTCCTTCTTTTTTTTGCTTTACGAAACGGTGCCGTTTTGGGGGAACCGATGAAACCCTAGAGGAACCGGGTCATCCGCCCGACCCGACGACCCGACCCGACGACCCGCTCCCCTCGGCGAAACCCTACCCGACCCGGCTCCAAATCGCGATCCGACCTCCGCCGTCCCCGGAATCGCGGAATCCCTACCCGGTTCCTGACCCGGATCCGATTCGTGACCCGGAAAATCGCAAACCCTAGGGTTTGCGAATCCGCGGCGCCGAGGAAGGAGAGGACCGAGGTGCAGCGACGGCAACGATGGCTGGGCTACAGAGAGGGAAGGGGCGATGGCGATGACAACGGCGACCGCCCGTTACCTGGCGACGGCACGACGAGGGCGGCGACGGCGGTGGTTCCCACGCAGACCTCCTCCAGCTTCTCTCTCTCTCTCCGTGTTTCTCTCCGGCAGAACCTCTTCCTCTCCTCCAGCCTCAGCCGCTCGCAGATCTGGCTTGCTCATCCTCAGCCCGCCCCTTCTGAAGTCACTAAGTAGGCGGCCCGAGGATTTGCAGCCCTTTCTCTGCTCTCCTCTCCCCTCTTTCGTCGACGGTGGCCCCCCCTCTATTTATAGGCGAGGGGGGCGGCCGGTTGGCGAGGGTTGACCCGCCGATTAGACCGCCGTCCCATCCACCCTCTACTCCCCCTCCGGTCACGTCCTATCGACGCCAAATGCCCCTCTGCTGTCGTGCGTCACCGTCCATCTCCCTCCGGCGTCGCGCCCTCTGCGCATGCACTGCAGAGGCGGACAGAGGAAGGAGATGACCGAAGCGGGCTGGGCTGGGAGGCAGAGGAGAATGGGCCGTAAGGGCCCATGCGAAGGGGGAAAGGGTTGCTTTTTCTTTTTGCTCTTTTGTTTTGTTTTGTTTTTTTTTTTTTTTTTTGTTTTTGTTGTTTATTTATTATTTATTATTTATTATTTATTATTCGAAAACTTAATTAACAAAATAAAACCTAAATAAAATTAAGGCGTCAACGTCTGTGATCGCCACGTATTCTGCCTTTGTCGTCGATAAAGCCACTACTTTTTGTAGTTGAGTTACCTAACTCACTGATGTACCTGCAATTGTAAAGATTATATCCAGTGGTACTCTTACCACTATCTCGATCACCCGAATGATCTGCGTCTAAATAACCCTGCAACTTTAGAGATCTACCACCATAACAAAGTGAGTAATTGGAAATACCTGCTAGATATCTCAATATCCATTTTACTGCATTCCAATGCTCTCTGCCTGGGTTCTGCATATATCGACTCACAACTCCCACTGCTTGTACAATGTCTGGTCTCGTGCTCACCATGGCATACATCAAACTCCCCACTCCTTATGCATATGGAACTACCGCCATCTCATCTTTCAAAGTCTGAGTACTCGGACACATATCCTTGGAAAGTTTGAAGTGACTTGCTAAAGGAGTTGCAACCGATTTTGCCTTGTCCATGTTAAATCTCTTTAACACCTTGTTCACATAGTCTTCTTGCGACAACCATAATTTCTTATTTTTCCTGTCCCTGATGATTTTCATGCCTAAAATATTCTTGGCTTCTCCCAAGTCTTTCATAGCAAACTGTGATAATAACATCTTCTTCACTTCTACGATTCTCTTCATATTGGAACTAGCCACTAGCATGTCATCCACATATAAAGAGAGATACACAATGTTACCATCATCGTACTTGCGAAAATAAACACAGTGATCAGACTCACAGTATGCAAATCCTTTTTCTTTCATAAAACCATCAAATTTTAGATACCATTGCCGCAGAACTTGTTTCAAGCCATACAAGCTTTTCTTCAAGCGACATACCATGTGCTCCTTACCTTTGACTTCAAAACCCTTAGGTTGTGCCATGTATAATTCTTCATCTAAGTCACCATGTAAAAATGCTGTTTTTACGTCTAACTGCTCAATATGAAGATCCTCCACTGCAACTATACTCAGCAGAACTCTAATTGATGTCATTTTCACTACAGGTGAAAATATCTCTAAGTAGTCAATCCCTTCTTTTTTAGAAAAGCCCTTGACTACAAGTCTTGCCTTGTATCTAATACTACCATCTGCATGATTCTTAATCCTGTCAGCCATTTGTTTAATAAAGCTTTTTTACCTGTGGGCAACTTGGTCAACTCCCAAGTTTTGTTCTCAAGTAACGAGCTCATCTCATCTTTCATAGCACACTCCCACTACAAGTGAGACGTGTCTACCTTTGCCTCATCATAAGTCTCCGGTTCTCCTGAATATGTATATAAGACATGGCTCAGAACAATATTAGCTGATGGATCAAAAATTACCTTTGGCTTTCTCACATGCGTAGACCTCCTCAATACAGGTTGTCGCGACCTAATTTTTTCGAATGTGAATCACCTAAAACTAGGTTAATGGATTACTAAGTCCAAAGACTTGGCAGGGACTCTCCCAAGCCATACCAATCGTGACTTGATACTAAGAAAATGACCCATTAAACATGCAATTATATTTCAAATTGGAGCCACCACTACCCAATTAGGGCCGATTAGAAACCCAGGTAAAGTATGGGAGAATACTTTACCTTTTACGAACCAGAGATTTAATGGATTCGGGGACATGGTTACGCTAGATAAATCTAACGCCCTTTCGGTACCTTTAAAAAAACATTTTTGTAGGCAGTCTTGATTAATTTTAACCTAAGATACTAACATACAAATGGTGGTCATGCGGGTGCACAATCAATTAAATAACATTCAATAAATCAAAATGCTAAGAAATTATAAACTACAACCTTGTTGAAGTCTAAAGAAAAAAAAAAACTTCTCAAAAATGTTAAAAATGCATGCCCTAAACATGATTTTCTAAATGACATGACGCCTAATTAAATGCATGACATCTAACCAGATGCAATCTTAGTCTATTTTTTATATGCATGACTTTTACTTTAATATGTGAAATGCAATTCATATGGCCTAATATGAACTATATGTATGCAATCTAATTTATATAATTTTAATATGCATGCGTTTCATGATATGGGATGAATGACATATTAATTCTATATGCATGTTCTTTTTGTGATTTTTTTTTTATGATTCTTTTTTAATGTATACAACCTACACTAAATAATGATGACATGAAATGGGATTAATTATGAACTAACCTATTAATTAACCAAGAAAATAACTTTTGTGTTTTTTCTTTTTTTCCATTTTTTTATAAAAAAATTACATGATGGGAATAGTAAAGTACAATGCCATCCTGATTTATTAATATGCAAACTCTAATTAAATGGGCCTATTATGTAAACTAGCTAAAATGCACCTAGTATTTTGTATATTCTTTATTGAAATTTAAAATTAATAAAAAAACTAATTAAGCTATTCAAAATGGAATAATTTCCTAATTCAATTTCGGGATTAATTTGATTTAAACCCCATTTGCCTTAGAAAACCATTATTCTTTTTAACCTTTTTTTATTATCTTTTTATATTATGAAAACATGCAAACAACTAAGGATAAAATCCTAAAAATAATCAGATGTTGGGAAAGACAAACACTTGGAAATCACATCAAGTGTTTAAAAAATTCAAATATATGGAATTCACACTAGATATTTGGAAACATCTTATAAATAGGTACTTGGAATTCTCATCAAGTACAAAGATGACTAAACAAACTCAGGGTTTCAAAAACAATTTTTTTTTGTCTTTGAGGAAAAATTCAATGAAGGTCCATGCATGATGGCTTTATCAATCTTCCACCGGAAAAATTATCACCAGGACAATTTTCAGTTATGGCGTGAATCTCTTGGACATGCTAAATGAGACACTTTTGGTGTGAAAAGACTTTTTCACTCGCTCTCATTTAAGAAGGGTTATTTGTCCCGACCATTGATGCGGGAATATATCACTCAATCTTATCATCATCTTGTCGACAAGAGTTCGAATTTTCTTGCAAGCAAAAGACGACCTTACCAATCCGAGAGGTCTTTGACAAGGACCGTAATGCAGGCTTGGTCAATGGCTTAACAAAGGGACTCTTCGAGTCAAAGCAAATTGAAAGAATGATTCTGTAATCATCTCCGGGTTTACAAGTCAAGAACCCTGAAAAATGAGAAAGAAATAATCTTGCTCGCACTTCTTCGAGCAATGCTTAAAACATGTGAATCCCTATATTAATTCAAGTGCCCTAATCTGAAGAGACTTTGTAAGGGACGTAACATAGGCTAGGTTCATGGGTTGAGAAACGAAAGGATCGTTAGGCTCAAAGATGTGTATAGGGGTCAAAGTTGGTGATCATCTTGACATTGCCACCAGTTTTCTTCACCACGAATTGTCTTCTTAACAGATTTCTTTATTGGGTCAAGAGTTTATCACCTAATGCCAATGATTATTCAACTGGGGATCTTTTCTCAACATTATTTTCTTTGATGATGGGCATCGATCAGGCACACCGCTTTTTTTATGCCCCCCAATTCATCAATCATTTCTACCTTCTTTTTCACGGGCATTGGCCTTGCTTTTACCAGGCACACTGCTTTTTCATGCCCCTTTTATTTTTTATTTTTAATTCTTGCGCACAATGCGTGTGTCAAATATACTTAAAATGACACTCGAACCTTCAAGAGTCTTCATCTGTCTCTTGCCTTGCCATAGTGTGGGGGATGATCATCAACTAGGTTTAAAAGAAACGAAATCACAGGCTCAAATGGGCTATGCAAAGGATATAAGTGTGTAGGATAGTGAAAGAAATGCTCTTCGTCATCCTAAGGCACTTAAATTACCATATGAATTCAATGTAATAGCACGACTTGAAGATTGATGCAAGTGAGAGAAAGAAAATTTCAATTCATTTTCCTCACTTCATGATGTCATTTTTTATCTCCCAGTTGCCCCGATGTGGGGTGATTCTTGACAGGGGTAATTTGAAAAGAACATCCATAAGTGTATGAGCTCAAAATGGTTAAGCAATGGAACACCTGTAGTGTTTAGGATAGATAAATGAACTGCCTCTCGTCATTTCAGCTGTCGTACTTTTCGCAAGAAAATTCTTCACCTTGAAATATGAAATGTTTCCATACTCCTCTCACAATATATAGACAGAGGACGGTGTATGGGATTAGGCTTGCCTTTCACACCTCATTTAGCATGCTCAAGTAACTCGACATCTTTCACTGAATTATCCATTTTGATAAATTTTAAGTGGAATTGACGAATTACACAATATCATGTGAAAGCATTCTATAATGACAAAGAGGGCATGCTCATAAAGTCAAAATTATTATGTGTCCATGTCTTGCCCTTCCTTTGTAAAGGAGCTCATAGAGATTCCTTACAAAAATAAGACACCATCGTTCACATCCATTCTTTGCCCCTGCAAAAATAAAATATGCAACATTATATAATAAAGATTTGACCAACTTTGAGCGAGGAAAATGTTTTTACGAGCCCTTTTATTCATGGATAGTATTTCTTTACAGCATCAGAATTTACAGGATTTGTGAATTCCCACCCATCCATTTCTGCCAAAATTAAAGCACCTCCAGGAAATACTTTCTTCACAATGTATGGCCCACTGTAATTCGGAGTGAATTTGTGACATCCTGAAATTTAGGCCTATTTCGAGTGTTGAATTTTCGAGGGTTTCCATATTTAATTAGTGGACATCGTCTCATCGTCTGTCGATTTAGCGGCGAGCCCGAAATTTCAAAAAAAGGAAATTATCGGATGAAAAATCGGAGATTGGAAGAAAAAGAAAAATGATAACAATATTAATATTATTCTTTTTCTTCTCTCTCTCCTCTTCCTCCCCTCCTTCACGTTTCCCCCCTCCTTCCTACGCAATTTCCTCTCCCTCTCTTTTCTTCTCTCTCTCCCACTTTTCCACCCCCTCACCTACGCCAATCCTTCGCTGCAATTTCCCTGCAACTTCCCCTCCTCTACTTTATTGTTCCTCCCTTCTCTTTCCCCTTCCTCCTCTCGACAACCCCCACTCCCATGTCCCTCTTCTTCTTCTCTTTTCCTCTTTAGTTTCTTTTCTGCTTTGCTTCCAAAACAGCAGCCAAGAAAACAGAGCAGTCCTCTGTTTTGGTTCTGCCAAATCTGGTGCAGCAACCGGTCCAACTTGGCTGAGGAACCGACCTCTCAGCAGTAGGCCGAGAGCCTTGCCGGCCTGTGTAGGGCCATACTGAGGTGTCCTGGCATCTCCTGGAGTTGTGACCTAGTCGCCGTCGCCGGGAGTTCTTCAATACACAAATTGTGTAAGTTGTCTCCTAACTCTGGATTAGGGGCTGAGTACATGAATTAGGGGTTTCTATGTAGATGAAAGATGTAGATGACGTTATATATAGATGGATGTTGGTTAGAGATGTTAGGTTAGCCATAGAAAAGCTTGGTTGTGGTTTAGAAGGCAAGACAACCACCATGGATGAAGATTCGACCAAGCACAGAAGCTGGTTCTTGAAACAGTTTCCTGGACATGCGTGTTTTGCTAATTTTGTAGACGACTGTGTGTTGCGATTTTGAAGAAATTTCCTTCTGAATAAATGTTTTAGACATCCTAAATAATAACATATATTTTTCTTATAATTTTTAGAATTTAAAAAGATGACGATTTTCATGACGTCATCCTTGAAACGTATTTTCGGACAGTTCTGTAAACCGTGACATGTCCTGATTCCGAGGGCTGTTACTGACCTTTAGAGGTCAAATTTCCAATTGGTTTCTTCATGAAAGTTTTCCGTTACAACTTCTAGTTTAACATACTCGAATTTCAAATCAAACGAACCAGATTTCAGCCCAAAACCGAACTGATTTCGATGGGTTAGGCTCTCTGGAACTGGACCCGATTTTTGTGCTGGATTGAGTGAATTACTGGGCCGAATCCAGAAGGATCTGGGCCTCGGTGTCTTCACAAAAAATGTTCGTTTACGTGTCCTTTATCACATATTCGAATTTTGGAATTTTCTGAGCCCGATTGGTTGGGTTTCGGGATTTAAGTTTGGAGAAGCGCGCAGGCCCGGTTTCTGCCCATTTCGGACCAATGTTAGTTTGGGTTGGTTCTTGATGTTTTGCTTGTGTTTAATTAGTGTTTTGATGACTTATGGCTTTAATTTATTATTTAATTAATTCTGGAATTTCACTGTTCATGACGCACTGTTCACGAGTTACTGTTCACGCGGCACTGTTCACGAAACACTGTTCACGCGCACTGTTCATCCGAGAATGAAAAGTGGTCTAATTTCATGTGTATTGATTTTATGAAGTGAATGGATGTGCCAATGCATGGGCATTCGCATGAATTGGGTGATGATTTGTGCAATTATATGGTGATTGAAAACTGTTGGTATTTAATTAGAAAATAACGGGTGTCAGGTTCTAGACACCGAAAGTGTTTTTAAATACTATATCAAACTGTGGGATTTTAAAATAGACGACACGAATTTTCTGGTTCGATCTCGACCGTGTCCCCACACACGATTATTTTATCATGCATTTCTAATATGAAGAAAATAGGCCGGGATCACCATTTTAATTGAGGTATTTGAGTGCAACGCACGGTGTCCTGGGCCGAAATTGAATGAATGCATGAATGATATGAAATGCCGTCACAAGCCTTTGGGGCCAGACGATGCTCCTTCGGGAATGCCCCACATCAACGGATGCCGGTTGCAGAGGAAGCTGGACCGATGCTCCTATATGGAATGCCGTCTAGATGTAGACGTTGCCGCGCTCGACGGTGCGAGGCGATGCCCGGTTATGCCGGAAGACTGTTATCTGTGGAGTTGGCCATAACCAATAAATGGAAATTGTGAAACGCATGAACGATCGAAAATTGAGGGACCTAATTAAGAGACGGAACTGTATGGTGCGGTATGGGACGTACCATCACAGTTTAGTCTACTAATTGGGGCTCGTGTGATTGCATTAATATGTACATCCTAAGCATTCATTTGTGAGAATCGTGGCATCTTTGGTTCTGGTCATGCATGAGTTGAGCACACTTGTTTATGGCATGCACGCATGAAACGATAACGCATTTCACACATGCTTTTGTTGCGCCGAGAACAAAGCCTTGAGGGGTGACCCGACCGGGATGGCGGTTCGTCCGCGCCGGGCGGGCCCAAAGAGGACAATACTGGGCTGGGATGAGGGATGGCGGTGCGTCCGCGCCTCTACCTGTGCAATGCGTTCATGTGGCAATGGCCGGTGAGATCGCTTGTAACGCGATTCGTATGTGAGAATGTGATTGATCGAGCGAGACGATGCTCGGTCATGTCGGAAGACTGTTATCTGTGCATTGAAATCATTTGTGACACATGAATGGGTGAAAGTGAGGGACCTAATTAAGAGATGGAACTATGTGGTGCGGTATGAGACGTGCCATACTAGTTTAGTCTAGTAATTGGGGGCCCGTGTAATCGTGTTGACATTTATGTCCTTACATATGTACATGTTAAAGTATTCTGATGATATATGATCTCGATATCTTATGTATGATTTGATTGACACTAACATGTAGAAAAGTACTGGTATTAAGAAAGTGTGAGAAAGGTGATTAGATTGCATGTTGAGTGTACCCTTCTCCTAATCTGGATTTAGGGGATTGACTTGCCGAGATGTGATCTCACCCCTTAGTGGGCTAACATTTTCAGGTCCCCAGTGTGAAGAACCCGGAGCTTCAAGCGGAAGGGTCGGGAGCATAGGTGGCTTAGTAGTCCTTTGTGAGATAGACCTTCCGTATAAGCTTGAGGTGTTTATGAAAGTGTATTTGATTTGAAAGTGGTTGTCTTACTTTTCTATCCCATGTTTGTTGTTGTCGGGGATTAGTTAATTTGCTTCCGCATGTGCAATAAAATGAAAATGGTCGGCGACGAATCCTGGGAATGTCGCAAAAGTTTATAGACCACCGAGGGATGTGCGCGCGCTCGAGGTTCGGGGCGTGACAGAATTTGCCACGAGGATCAAGGTTAATTGGTAGCATCTTGCGTAGCACCAAATCATGGACCTTGAAATGCCTTGGGCGAACCTTCCGATTAAATGACTTGGCCACCCGCTGTTGATAACATTGGCCATGACATACGGCCTTCAATCGTTTTTCTTCAATCAAATTGAGTTGGTCATACCTCTGTTGTGCCCATTCAGCTTCTGTCAGCTTAGACTGAGACAATATTCTTAGAGAAGGGATTTCTACTTCAATTGGCAGGACTGCTTCCATGCCGTACACCAGAGAAAAAGGAGTTGCCCCAGTAGAAGTGCGAACTAAAGTCCTATACGCTATCAGAGCGTAAGGAAGCCTCTCATGCCGATCCACGATAATTATCACTGTCTTTGCCGAATCTTCTTGATGTTCTTATTCGCTGCTTCAACCGCACCATTCATCTCGAGGGCGATAGGGCGATGAATTCAAATGACGAATTTTGAACTCCTTGAACAAATCATTAACAAGCTTGTTGTTTAGGTTTGTCCCGTTATCTGTGATGATGGCTTCGTGCACGCCATAACGAGCAATAATATCCCGTCGCACAAACTTCACGACATTCTTTGCAAGAATAACCGCATAGGATGCTGCCTCTATATATTTTGTGAAATAATCAATAGCGACTGTGATGAAACGACGGCCATTCGAGGCTTTCGGATTAATTGGGCCGATTACATCGATGCCCCACATTGAAAAAGGCCATGACTCGACGCTTGATGCAGCTCATTTGGAGGAACATTTATCTTGTCTCCATAAATCGACAACGGTGACAACTTCGACATGTTGAATGCAATCAGTCTCCAAAGTCAGCCAAAAGTAACCTAGTCTCATAATCTTCTTTGCTAACATGTGGCCGCTCATGTGAGGACCACACACTCCTTCATATATTTCTTCCATCAACTGAGTGGCTTCCTTAGCATTGACACATCTAAGTAGGATGGTGTCGAAAGACCGTTTGTATAATGTATCTCCACTAATAAAGAATTTGGAGGCGAGTTTCATGAGATGCTTTCGGTCAGCTGGATTGCTACCTTCTGGGAACTCTCGCTTTTTGAATATAGGTCATGATGTCATGGTACCATGGTTTTCCATCCGGTTCCTCTATCACTACCATGCAATAAGCTGGCCTCGGCAAAACCTCTATTTTCGAGGCTCGACCTCTAACCCATCGCTGACTGCAAAGATAGAAGACAACGTCGCAAGTGCGTCTGCAAATTGATTATGAGACCTTAGCAAGTATTCAAACGAAACTTCCTCGAACTTTTCTATCAGATCTTCTAAATACTTGTGGTATGGGAGCAACTTGGCCTCCTTGGTCTTCCATTCACCTACGGTCAGTATTATGATTAATGTGGAATCCCCGAACACTTTTAACTTGGCCACACCTATCTCAATTGCAGCCTGAAGCCCGAGGATGCAAGCTTCATACTTAGCCACGTTGTTAGTGCATGGGAATACCAATCTTGCAGCCACTAGATGGTGCTGTCCATCTGGGGATATCAGAACTGCCCCAGTACCAGAACCATACAAGTTTACAGCTCCATCAAAGAACATCTTCCACGAGTCTTCACTTATAATCAAGATGCAGTCATCAAGGAAACTGTCATTGTCATTAGAGACTCCCGAATTCTCGACCAATAGGTCAGCGATCACTCGACCCTTAACTGACTTTTGTGGCATGAACTGTACATCAAATTCAGAAATTAAAATTTGCCATTTGGCCAACTTACCCACCAAAGCTGGTCGATCAAGTAAGTACTTGATGGGGTCGCTCTTAGTCATGAGGAATGTCTGGTAATGCAGTGTGTATTGTCGCAATCTATGCAATACCCACACTAAAGCCGCACAGGTCTTTTCAACATCAGAATACTTCAGCTCTGATACAATGAACTTCTTGCTTAGGTAATAAATGGCTCGTTCTTTTCTGTCAACGGGACTTTCTTGAACCAACATTGAACCTAGTGACTCACTATGAATAGTGAGGTAGAGAGTTAAAGGATGCCCCAATGATGGTGGGACAAGCATCGGTGGATTCATCAAGTAACTCTTCAACTTGTCAAACGCTTCTCGACATTCATCATCCCAATTGACTCGTGCATTCTTCTTTAGGAGCTTGAAGAATGGCTTGGCGGTTTCAGAAAGTTGGGAAATGAATCGAGCAATGTAATTCAACCTCCCCAAAAGGCTCCGGACTTCTTTTACCGTTGACAGAGGTCGCAGCTCACAAATGGCTTTAGCTTTAGCTGGGTCGATTTCAATCCCTTTACTGCTCACAATGAATCTGAGCAATTTACCGGATGTTGCTCCAAACACGCACTTAGCGGGATTTAGTCGAAGCTTGAACTCACGGAGTCGATCAAATAGCTTCTTCAAGGTTTCGATGTGGCTTTTCCCAGGTCGAGTCTTTGCAATCATATCATCGACATAGACCTCAATCTCTTGATGCATCATGTCATGAAACAATGCTATCATGGCTCGCTAGTAAGTTGCCCCTGCATTTTTGAGTCCGAATGGCATAACCTTATAATGAAAGGTTCCCCACGGGGTGATAAATGCAGTCTTCTCCTTGTCTTCCTCCTTCATCTTTAACTGATTGTACCCGGAAAAACCATCCATAAATGAGAATAGTTCAAAACCAGCGGTACTATCCACAAGGACATCTATGTGCGGTAACGGAAAATCATCTTTTGGACTGGCCTTGTTCAGATCCCGATAATCAACACAAACTTGAACCCGACCATCCTTCTTCATTACTGGTACAATGTTGGCCACCCATTCGGGGTACTATGAGACTTCAATGAATCCCACCTTTAAGAGCTTCATCACTTCATTCTCTATCTTCTTTGAGAGTTCGGGCTTGGTTCTCCGTAGCCTCTGCTTCTTAGGTGGCACATCTGGATTAGTAGATAGGCAATGCTCCATAATTGACGGGTCTAAACCAGGCATATCAGCATAGGTCCATGCAAAGATATCCTGATATTCCTTCAGTAACTGAGTTAGGCGTTCGGCCTCATCTTTGGGAAGACTCGCCCCAATTTTCACTTCTTTGACTTCTTCAGTGTCACTTAAATTAATAGTGACGGTCTACTCGGATGTGGGAGCCTTAGCCTTTTCATGTTGTTCCCAGCTACATTGCACTTCACTAGAGTCTTCTTCGAGATCATCATTATTAGCACCTGCCGTATTAAATTGGACCATTTTCACGTCCTTGCAAGTTACAATATCGTTCCTGAAACAGAAAGTAGATGAATCAGAAAGACAAACAGGATAACCTAGATTTTTTTTAAAAAAATTTTTTTGGCAAAAATCATTTTTTAAACATTTTGACACGAGGAAGCATGATGAAGCCCGAGCCTCAGAATTCTCCTTGGATTTTTCTTTTCTTTTATCGGCTGGATATCATCACTGGGCTAGTTTGGTGTACTTCATCATGCCCTCAAAACATGAAAATTTTCATGTATTTTATTGGATGAAAAGCAAATTACATTATTGAAATGATAGAAATCCTAGGAATGGAAATGCAAATACGGAAAGCAATAAAAACTCCCGCGCGAAAGAGTGTGCAAATAATTAAAATTCTCCTACTCTTGAACTTCGTCGATGACCAACACGAAATTCTCTTCGAACAATTCAGCCATTCCTTCGAGTGCATTGTCTTTTCCAATGGATCGAGCGGTGTCTGCAACTGGCTTGTCTACCACTACCCATTCGGCAGGAATAACATCAATGTCAGCAACTGGAGGCTTGGAGTACTGAACACAGGTATCGATCGCCCCTTCTTCCTCATGCATCATCCTTGCAGGCCCAGGGAATGTGGACCTAATATGGGGTCTAATGACACCAGTTCGTCCTTGTCCTCTTCCTCTTCCTCTACAGGATCATCCACCTCTATCACGATAGCCCAATCCAGTAGTGTATGAATTCCGCCCGGCCTCAATTGGTTGGCGAGTGCCTTGACCATGTCAGCCTAAACCATTACCTGGAACAAAACCACTCCCGACCATGATGGCCGACTTTGATAACTTTGGAGTGGGTAGGGTAGTACCTTGAGAGACATGAATGGTCGAAACCAACTCAAATGTTTGAAAACTGGATTCTTCCTTACAATCTGGTTCAATATAAGGGATAGCTGTCTCGTGATAAATCTTGAACTCATCCTCTCCTTGAACTATAATAAGCTTCCCCTTTGTCACAAACTTCACTTTCTGGTGAAGACTTGAAGAAACTGCCCCTGCTGCATGAAGCCATGGATGACCTAACAAAAAGTTGAAGGCTGTAGGTATGTCCAAGACCCGAAAAACTGCATTAAATAACACTGGTCCTATCTGCAAGTCTAAATCCACTTCCCCAACTGCTTCTTTTTTGGTTCCGTCAAATGCTCGAACAAAGGTTTTAGCCGCACGAATTTTCCCTAAATAATACCCAAGACACTTTAGAGTTGCAAGAGGGCATATGTTTAAAGCCGATCCATTATCAATGAGTACACAGGATACCAAGGTATTTCGACACTTGGCTGAGATATAAAGGGCTTTGTCGTGTCCCCTTCCTTCATCCGAGATTTCATCATCTGAGAAAGTGATCTGGTCGTTTAACAAAATGGCCCCCACGAATTCCCCCAACTTCTCAGGCTCAATGGACTCTGGGACATGTACTTCATTAAGGACTTTCATCAAAGCCTTTTGATGTTTCTCCGATGTCAAAAGCAACTCTAATATGGAGACTTGTGCCGGCAGTTTTCGAAGTTGGGCCTTGATCACAGCTAAAAAATCTTTAGCCTCTTCATCAGTGGCTGGCTTGACAGGTTGTGAGTTGGCCTAAGCGTAAGTGCGTCCCGATCGAGTGACCACATCTATCTCCGCATCATAACACCATGGGACCGCCTTATTATTCGTGTATGCATAAGGTTGCATAACATCAAGAATCAATTCTTCATCATCTGATGGCGGCATATCTTTGATGATTAATCCATCTTCATCCGAAGCATCTTCCAACGGTGGCATGTCAAAAACTAGGGGATCGCTAGCTCCAATGTTCAAGCTGGTAAATTCATTTTCAAAATTTGACTCGGACCTGTTCTAAAAAAGTCGAGGCATTTTAGTTCGTCTTGGTCCAGATCTAGAACTACCCTCAACGGTTTGCGTAGCCATAAATCCTATTTTGTATTCATTGAGATCTGTTGACTTTGTATACCATTCCGTTGTAAATAAACGATCTTATCATAGATCAAAAAGCTCCTCCTCCAGATCAATAATGATTGGAGTGATAGTTGAAACTGTGTCGGCAGGATCTACGCAAACAATCATCCCCTTCTTGGACATTACCTTAACTCTCTGCACCTTCTGAGACATGGTAGGTTCTTCTACATCTGAGTAGTATCCAGCTCGAACTAAACCATTATAAACATCATCCAGATGTACTCTCAAGCTCTTCTTTCAACCAGCATCAAAACTGAAAATGGCATTCACAGCTTTTAGGTGGTTAGGGAGTGGATTATTCTAGATGTTCGGCTATGCTTCGCAGAATGAGACCACTTTAGCATCCAACAAATTTTGGATTTTGTGTTGCAGCGTATAGCAATCATCAACAGAATGCCCTACCTCCCCCATATGGTAAGCACATGTCTTAGAAGGATCATAGTTGGGGAAACGCTCGGGATTAGGTCGCTTAGGCTCCTTAGTGAGTAATCCTTTCTTCTGAAGGGTTGGCAAGATCTTGGACAATGTCTTAGGAAGAGGCGTAAATTGACGCCTGGAAGAGTTCCTCTGCTGGCCAAAGAATGGACGTGCTCCTCCCTGTTGAGTGTTTGAGATAGGGCGAGGGGGTTGAACATAACCTGTATTGACTTCCGCTACGGGCTCTTTATCCTTCTTGGCCGAAAATTTCTTATATGAGCTGGTTTGATCAGACGCCCATCCATCACGCAGGGCTATTTCAATTCGCTCGCCAACATGAACTAGCTGATTGAACGACTTGGCAGTCGATCCTAACATTCGATTTCAGTATTCAGGCGGGAGCGTCTTCATGAACAAATCCATAAGCTCCTTTTCAATCGACTCCGGAGTAATTTGAGCAGCTACAGTCCTCCATCTCGTGACATAGGCCTTGAAAGATTTTGTCTTCTTCTTCTCAGTGCGAAGTAAATCCTCTCGAGATGGAGTGACATCAATATTATACTTGTACTGCTTGAAGAATGCATCAGTCAAATCCTCCCAAGTCTCTAGGAGATTAATCTTCTTCATAATATACCACTGGAGTGCCGGTCCTGTCAGGCTTGCTTGAAATTGTTGAATCATCAGGGGTATGTTATCAACATATGGGGTCATCCTAACCACATAAGTCTACAAATGGATCTTCGGGCAAGAAGTGCCATTATACTTTTCAAAGTCTGGCATTTTGAACTTCTTTGGTATCTTGATCTTTGCATAATGGGACATATCGGTTGGGTCTTGGCTAAATGCACCCTACAGCTGCTTAAGTTTCTCCTCGATTTTCGCCAAGCATTTTTCTTGCTCAGTCTTCGGTACAGCCGTCTGTATCACTTGTATCTCCTCATCAACAATGATTTGAGGCATGTTAGTAGTTTTCTCCCTAGAAACATCATTAGAGCTTGATGGGCGTATCACTTGTATCTCCTCATCAACAATGATTTGAGGCATGTTAGTAGTTTTCTCCCTAGAAACATCATTAGAGCTTGATGGGCCACTTGTGGATATATTCTTGCATTTATCTCTCGAATCAGCCATAGGAGCATGTTGTGGTAACACCACTTCAACTTGCGGAGGTGGAGGGGCAGTGTTTGCTTGGAGAGAATCGATTTGTTTAGAGAGCTGCTCAAGGACATTCAGAACTTGCTTCATTTCTATTTCGAGGGCAACGACACGAGCTTGTTCAGCACCACGCATTTGTTCGGCATCATCAGCCATTGTTACTCTAGAACGAGTACGGATTGGTGATCTTGGGTGAGCCGTGTTGTTACCTAGGGAGAGAAAGAGATAATATAAGAAACAACGACAAGATAGGAAAATGGCCCATGACAATGGTCTAATCATCTCATTTTATTTATTTTAAATGTTTGAACCAAACAACCTAACAATGAACCAAACTTCCTAACAATGAACTAAGAATTGAAATTCAAATCCCTAAACATTGAACTAAAATTGAAAACACTGAATTGAAATCAAGATCTCTAAACATTGAACATCTCATTTTATATGCTTTCGGGAACCCAACGCCTTGCGAAGCTTCTTATTTTCAGCTTCAATCATTTCCACTTTCCGCTTAAGATGCTCAATTTGTGCTTGTTGGGTGGGCTTCTCGGTCACATCAGGGATCACTGGACGCAAGGCAGCAGGAATCTGGTGTTGCTGAATGTAGAACGTCGATGCATGGTGAATCTCCTCCTCGCCTTTCAGTCTCTTGGGCTCCAAAATCTTCTCTAGATGGCATTCATTCCATGCAGCAATGATCATCTGGACCTCATTGAAGTAATCATAGCTCTTATGATCAAAACGAACTTGAAATAATTCCGTCTTGAGTGGCGGAGGAACTTCTTGAAGAGCTCTATACTGACGGGCCACCCTATGTGGGTAATAAGAAGTCGCATCAGAAAGGCCCAGCAATGGGACTGGCTCATCATGCTTGTGTGAAAAACGAGCCTCCTCTACTCGGAACCATTCAGTATGCCATAGGAATGCCTTAGGATCAGGATCTTTCAAAAAATTAATCCAAGAGGCGTACTGCTTGTGTGGAGAAAAACGTTCTAGGACTGCAAATTTTTGTATGGGGTGCCTAAAATCGTCAATCTTAAATTGTTTCATAAGGTGCCCAAACCCTCTTATGTGGGAGAAAAACCATATTTGCAAAATCTCAGGGAGGGCACGCACGGTCTTTTCCTCATTTTGTTTGAAATGGGTTAATGACAAAAATGTTTCAGCTAAAACAATGTTGACATAATTCAACCCGTCACAAATTCGATTAACCACCCATGAAATTGAAGGATTAATGGCATTTTTTCGATAAGGAAAAACGATTAGCCCAAAAAATGCTAACATGAAAATCCTAGCTTTTGAAATCATTGGTTGGTTTGCAAAGCACTCTTTCAAAAATGAAAATGGGCATGCATAGCAATTGGCTTTAACAACCTTTCTTACCACTTCGGCCTCAATTTTTAAAAATTGTGATAATTCAAAAATGGAATCAATACCGATAGGTGGCTTATTGAGTTCTTTCTCCAGGGACATTCCCATTAGGGGTGTGCAAAATACCCGGGATCCGCCCGGACCGCCCGGAACCGGACCGGAACCGCCCGGAACCGGCGGTTCTTGAGGGAACCGGTCCGGTTCCCTGTTCCGGTTTTGGGAACCGGTGAGAACCGGTCCGGTTCCCGGTTCCATGGGCGGATCCGCCCGCCCGCCCACCCGGACCGGACCGGTTCCCTTTTAATATTAAAAAAAAATTCTGCGGCTGCCTCTCTCTCTTTTCTCTTCCTCGGCCTCTCTCTCTCTCTCTCTTCCTCGGTTCCTCTCGCTATTTCGATTCCTCCTCGGTGACTCGTGCGTCCGCCTCACTTTGCCCGAGCGGCGAAGCCGCTGTAGCCCGCCGTCCGCCGCCCTCTTGCCGGCGCCGCTCCGATCTCATACCCGCGCGCCCGCCGACTGCGACAGCTCCGCACCTCCGCCATCGTCGTCCCCGCTGATCCGCCTTCCGCCCGACGTGCAAAGCACCACGACCGCCGCTCGTTTCTTCACGCCGGTGGCTGCGACTTCAAGAACCCACGAGACCCATCCGCGACCAACGCTCGACGTCCCTCGCTTCACCGCGTTGATCTCGCTCGACGACTACAGATCCGAGCTCATCTCGCCTTGACGCCGTCGCCGTTCATCCGCCCGGCGACCCACGATCCAGTTCAGCGACTCCGCGACCCAGCTCCGCCGCCGCCTCTCGCCCACGATCCAGCCAGCCGCCCGGTGGCTGCGACTCCAAAGAACCCACGAGACCCATCTCGCGACCAACGCTCGACGTCCCCTCGCTTCAACCGCGTTGATCTCGCTTGACGACTACGATTTGAGCTCATCTCGCCCCGACGCCGTCGCCATTCAGCCCGCCCAACGACCCACGATCCGGTTCGGCGACCCGCGACCCGGCTCCGTCGCCGCCTCTCGCCCAAGCGACCCTTCGCAGATCCCAAAGAACCAGGCGTCGCCCGCCAAGATCGGTTCCATGGATCCACCCGGAACCGGACCGGACCGGCGGTCCGGTTCCCGGTGGATCCATGCAACAAACGGGTGGATCCCGGTTCCAATTTTTCGGAACCGGTACTTAGCGGGCGGTTCCCGGTTCTAGGTCGGGAACCGCCCGCCCGGACCATGCACACCCCTAATTCCCATGGCAACACTATATTCCTCTAGTATTGGGGTTAGCTCATACTCACCAAACACAAAGGTTGAAGTTTGTGGACACCAGAAATGGGGCAGCGCCTGTATAACACCGGAGTGAATGCTGATATCTAACAATGGAAGAAGTCGGGCAATCTTGGCTTTCACATATCTCTGGCTATCTTGATCTAACTGGTCCAGCCACATTTTGAGCTCTTTTTTTGGAGTGGAAATGAATTGTACGTCGATTTTCCCCATTACATATAGAACAAGATTGATGACGAAACCTATTGTCATGGACCGATAAAATTACAATAAAGTAAGTGAATTGCAAAGTAGGAGTTTAGACAACTTACTTTTACCAGAAAGGGATGACAATCACATAGACACACGCATGAAATGTGTGGCTCGATTTCTATCTAGATGGCTTAACAAAGTGGAGCTAAGGGGATGATCTGACCGTTGCAGTCTCGCATTAACGTGTCGGGTCCCCCTAATTCCGGCTTAGTCGAATGGAATGTCCAATAATCACGCAATCTCGCAGATATGGACAAACACATTTGACACCATGAAAGAAATTTCGGGGAAGAGAAGGTCAACCTCTACATAGCAATCTCGCTTTAAAGGAAGTATCCTTCTCAACACTATCCTAGAAATCTTATCGCAGCCCAGGTCCGGCTACAGGTCGTGTGTGCAATAGTGTAGTGCTAAAAACAATAAAACATGCACAATAATTTAAATACAAACAACACTTCTAATTAGGGAAAAATAAATCATTCATCCTTACACCCTCCTGCAAGACATGGATTAGCAAAGACTACTCCCCTTATACCTCCCATCTGCAAGAACATTTAACACCTTAGAAATGTTAGTGACATACTTGGTGTCCTTGTTGCCAAACAAATTTTTTTTTTTTAAAAAAAAAAGAAACAGGCCTATGTCCACTATGAGTTTTAACTCTAAGTCCCCAACGGAGTCGCCAAGCTATCATGACCTAATTTTTTCGAAGGTGAATCACCTAAAACTAGGTTAATGGATTACTGAGTCCAAAGACTTGGCACGGACTCTCCTAAGCCCTACCAATCACGACTTGATACTAAGTTTATGACCCATTAAAACATGCAATTATATTTCAAATTGGAGCCGCCACTAACCAATTAGGGCCGATTAGAAACCCAGGTAAAGTTGAGAGAATACTTTACCTTTTACGAACCAAAGATTTAATGGATTCGGGGACATGGTTACGCTAGATTAATCTAACGCCATTTCGGTACCTTTAAAAAAACATTTTTGTAGGCAGTCTTGATTAATTTTAACCTAAGATACTAACATACAAATGGTGGTCATGCGGGTGCACAATTAATTAAATAACATTCAATAAATCAAAATGCTAAGAAATTATAAACTACAACCTTGTTGAAGTCTAAAGAAAAAAAAAACTTCTCAAAAATGTTAAAAATGCATGCCCTAAACATGATTTTCTAAATGACATGACGCCTAATTAAATGCATGACATCTAACTAGATGCAATCTTAGTCTATGTTTGATATGCATGACTTTTACTTTAATGATTTGTGAAATGCAATTCATATGGCCTAATATGAACTATATGTATGCAATCTAATTTATATAATTCTAATATGCATGTGTTTCATGATATGGGATGAATGACATATTAATTCTACATGCATGTTCTTTTTGTGATTTTTTTTTTTTTTATGATTCTTTTTTAATGTATACAACCTACACTAAATAATGATGACATGAAATGGGATTAATTATGAACTAACCTATTAATTAACCAAGAAAATAACTTTTGTGTTTTTCTTTTTTTTCATTTTTTTAATAAAAAAATTACATGATGGGAATAGTAAAATACAATGCCATCCTGATTTATTAATATGCAAACTCTAATTAAATGGGCCTATTATGTAAACTAGCTAAAATGCACCTAGTATTTTGTATATTCTTTATTGAAATTTAAAATTAATAAAAAAAACTAATTAAGCTATTCAAAATGGAATAATTTCCTAATTCAATTTCAGGATTAATTTGATTTAAACCCCATTTGCCTTAGAAAACCATTATTCTTTTTAACCTTTTTATTATCTTTTTATATTATGAAAACATGCAAACAACTAAGGATGAAATCCTAAAAATAATCCTGAAGGTCAATTTATTAAACCTACGTGCCTTAATTTAATAAACCTATATGACCTATATGCTCATGCAAGATTTTAGTTTTCACTATTTTTCGATTTTTAACTTTTTTTATTAACCAAAACAAGTAATTATTTTTACATAAAAAACTAAGATAAGAATTAAAATAATCGAAAAGATAATCCGTTGTCTCACAGATTAAATTAACAATTATTTTAACTCTATAATCACAACGAGGGAATCAAAATAATTAAAAATTTGGTCTGAAGTCTTACGGACCAAATTAAATAATTATTGTGATTTAACAATTGAAATTCTACCAAAACAAACCCAAAATTAGTATAATAAAAAAATGACCCGATGTCTCTCAGATCAAATTAATAACTATAGTAATTTGAGGTAAAATCTACGAATAATGCATATACAAATTGCAAATATTAACATCCAACATTTAAATAATTAAACTAAACATGCTATCAAATGAAATAAACAGTAAAATTAACCTAAAAGATGAAACAAATAATGAAATAGACTAAACTACAAAGAAATGAAAAGTACCAATAAATAAAAAGTAAAAACTACCTAAGGGTAAAACCCACGGGGACAAGAGGGCAACCGAGCGGAAGATGGACGGTGGCCGAAACTCCGGTGAGGGCTGGGCGGCAACGACGACGTCGGGCGAGGGCCTGATATCGCGAAGGTGCTCGTGGCGCGGTGGCAAGGAACCGGGCGGACATCGGGCTCGGTGGGTCTTCGGATCGCTGGGTCTATGGCGTCGGTGACAGAGGTGGCCAGCAAATGGGCTCACGATTTTGGAGTTCCAGAGAGGCATAGTGACCAGCAGCAACTGAGATCGGACAATAGGGGAGCCCGGAACAGAACAGGGGCAGCCGCGGCTTGCCGGTTTCACGGGTTGCAGGTGAGGCAAGGGGACCTGGAACAGAGCAGAGGCTGCGGGGGACTGGCTTTGCGGACTTCGGTGAGGGAGATCATCTTCACGGGCTTCACGGACGGTGACCAACGAGTAAAGGCTTCGGACGATTGGTGGAATGTAATCGAACCGAGCTTGGGCTGCTGGGCGACGCGGAACAAAGCACGAGCAGACAGGGGTGCGGGACTTGGAGTGCCGGTGGCTGGCAGCACGGCGACTGGCTCGAATCTACAAATGAAAGGAACTCTAGTGGTGACGCAGGCGCGGCGGAGCAGGATGGGTGAGTGGTGCGACGGGCAGAGGGAGTCCGCAAAGAAGACGAAGGCCCCCCTCTCTGTTTTCTTCTTTTTTTTCTTCTATTCTCTCTCCTCTCTGCAGCACCTATTTTGACTGTTCTTCTTTTGTTGTAGTGTGCTTTCTTTTCTTCTGCGGTTGGTTAGAAGAAAGGAAAAGAAAAAGCATTGATTTTGCTTTTTTCTCCTTCAAAGCTTATTACTCTTCCCTTCCTCACGAGATTCTGGGTTCAATCCCCAGTGGAGTCGCCAAGCTGTCGCGACCTAATTTTTTCGAGGGTGAATCACCTAAAACTAGATTAATGGATTACTAAGTCCGAAGACTTGGCACGGACTCTCCCAAGCCCTACCAATCGCGACTTAATACTAAGAGGCTGGCTTCGGCGTCGGACTTCTTAGACGGGCATGAGCAAGCCACTGGAGGAAGGAGACAGTGAACAGTCACTGTCCCCTTTTCAATGTTCTCCTTTTGCTTTTTTTTTTTTTTTTTTTTTCACTTTTCAAAAGCAAAAGCTTCTTTTTTTTACTTTTCCTTCTTTGATTTTGAAAATTCCCCTCAAAACCCGAAAGAAGCCTCCAAAAACCGAACCCCCAAAATGAACTTCGTACACTCCTTTTATAGGCAAAACAAAAAATGAAATCCTAATAAAATATTTCAAAAATTGCCTATAACCTCCGAATCACAAAAGATCCTCTTATTTTCCTTATCTCCTTAATATTTTCAACTTTTTTTTCACCTAAAGACTCAAGATAAGATTTCAACCAAATTCTCTTAAATTCCAAAAAAACCACCGCAATATCATATCAAATCTCGATTTAGGTCATTTTTGTCATTAAAAGAAAATGGGCTCGGGCCAATTTTGCTTGTTTCATGGGCTTAGCCCAACCTGTTAATTTAAACTCAAAAATTTAATTCGAAGCCGTGACCACCGGTCCCTAAAAATAAAAAAAAAAATAAAAAATAAAAATGCAAAACATGTAAATTAAAAACAAATGCACCTAACACTATATGCTATGCAATTGAATTATAACTTTTTTTAAAAATAAAATTAACCCCTAATGACTAAATGGGCTTCCAAAATTTAAGTGTCAACAGCTGCCCCTCTTTGGAAGTGAGTTCGAAGAGGTTGCCTTCAAAGACAAATTGAGACCTAAATTTTGACCATGCACATGCATTGAATGATTTTTTTGTTGATTTTTTTTATTTTTTATTTTTGATTTTTGATTTTTGATTTTTGATTATTTTTTTTTGCGAATGAATCCTATTTTAAAATGCAATGTATATGATGCATGGAAATGCTAATGCAAAATGAACCTACCTGGAATAACTTACCTTCAATGAGGGTAGAGTAACTCAAGATAGATTGGTGTTACACATCCAGGACCCGTACCATTCTACGGTCGCCTAGAATAGTAACATGACTTTGTAAAGAAAACTGCTTTCCCAGGACCCGTACCATTCTACGGTCGCCTGAATAGGGAAATAAGTTTTGTCTAGGACCCGTACCATTCTACGGTCGCATGAATAGGAAAATATGTTTTGTCTAGAACCCGTACCATTCTACGGTCGCCTAAACGGGGGTTTACCTTCCAGGACCCGTACCATTCTACGGTCACCTGAATAGGGAAATATCTTTGGGGACAACTCCATCGAGTGTCAGTGTACTCAAAAGGGAAAATACCTGTACAACGACAAGTATTTAAGGTGTAGATAGAGATATACTTACCTAATGACATCTCTGCTCATTGGGGGTATGTCTCCTGTAAATATTGGCATTGGGCTACGAAAGCACGCCAGGTCAATTTAAAGGGACACCGGGCTACAAAAGCACGTCGAGTCAATAAAGAGGGACTCTGGGTTACGAAAGTACGCCAGGTCAATTTTAAAGGACACCGGGCTACAAAAGCACGCCGGGTCAATAAAGAAGGACTCTGGGCTATGAAAGCACGCCAGGTCAATTTAAAGGGACACCGGGCTACAAAAGCACGCCGAGTCAATTAAAGAGGGGCTCTGGGCTACAAAAGCACACCATGTCAATTTTAAAGGAACAGCTTGACCGAGTCAAGTGTCGAGAATGGGTAGAGATATACTTACCTGATGATATCTCTTATTTTTTGGGATATGTCTTTTGGAACTTAGATATCCTGTGGAGGCCTCTCACCTCCTGGTAGAAATAAATTTTGGAACATCAAGGATGCACCTTGAATGGTCATGATGGTTTCTCATCTCCTCATATCATGAGGCATTTTGAAAGGAACCTGAATGTTAAGAGCTCTTGGGCCTTTGAGAAAACATTATATGTCAGACATGATTAGAGCAAAAATGCATTCACCAAAGAAATAAGCAATTAAAGCTATTCTGGAATGCATACTTCAAAATCTACTGAAAGCTTTTATCAATTCAATCAAGATTCATGCATAATGACTTTTGCATCATCCGAATTTCCATTAGAGAGAATTATCGTTCAAGACAATTTTCACTCATGACATGGATTTCTTAATAATACTAAACGAGAGACTTTCAGTTAGAAAAGACTTTCACTCACTCTCATTTAGAATATCTATTTTATGAGAATCACTTAATTTCATCATATCGACATGGGTCCGAGTATTCTCGCAAGCGGTACGATCTTACCAATCTGAGAGGTCTTTAACAGGGACCATAATGTGGTTTTGGCCAACAGTTTAACAAAAAGACTCTTTGAGTCAAGGCTACTAAATGAATAGTCTTGTAATCATTTCCAGGTTTATAAGTCAAGAACCCTGCAAAAATGAGAAATAAATAATCTTGCTCGCACTTCTTTGAGCGATGCTTATAAACATATGAACTCCTACGTTAATTCAAGTGCCATAATCTGAAGAGACTTTATAAGGGACGTAACGTAGGTTGGGTTCATGGGTTGAGAAATGAAATGATCATTAGGCTCAAAATGTGTGTAAAGGGTGAGAGTTGATGATCATCTTGACATTGCCACCACTTTTCTTTTTCACCATCGGGGATTGTCCTCATGAAGTGCCCCATTGATTGTAGAAACTCGACATTTGAGTTCTTTAAGTATTACTCCATTGGGATTCAATTCTTGTAATTGACAATCACCTATCTTGACTTTATTTTTCATCTATGGGCATTGGCCTTGCTTTTACCAGGCACACTGCTTTTTTCATGCCCCTAGTTCTCATGCATTTTTTTTTTCACTTCTTTTCATGGGCATCGGCCTTGCTTTTACCAGGCACACTGCTTTTTTCATGCTCCTTAGTTCTATTTTGAATTCAATTCTTGCGCATAATGCATGCGTCAAGCAATTACACTTTAAATGACACTAGAACATTTCAAGAGTCTTCATCTGCCTTTTACCCTGCCCCAGTGTGGGGGTTGATCATCAACTGGTTTTGCCTTGCCCCAGTGTGGGGGTTGATCATCAACTGGGTTTAAAAGAAATGAAATTGCAAGCTCAAATGGGCTATGCAAAGGATATAAGTGTATAGGATAGAGAAAAAATGCTCTTCGTCATCCTAAGGCACTTAAATTAACACATAAATTCAATGTAATAGCATGACTTGAAGATTGATGCAAGTGAGCAAGAAAATTTCAATTCATTTTCCTTACCTCATGATGCCCTTTGATCTCTTAGTTGCCCTGATGTGGGATGATTCTTAACAGGGGTAATTTGAAAAGAACATCCACAAGTGTATGGGCTCAAAAGGGTTAAGCAATGGATCACTTGTAGTGTTTGGGATAGAGAAATGAATTGCCTCTCATCATTTCAGTTGCCATACCTTTTGTGAGAGAACTCTTTACCTTATGGATATGAACTTTCCTACGCTCATCTCACAAGTGTATGAATATGGGACTGTGTATAGGACAAGGTTTGCCTTTCATCATCCCGACTTGTCTCATTTAATATGCTCAATCAATTCCGCATCATTCATTAAATTAATCCATCTTGATGCTATTTAGTGGAATTGGTGGATAAAACATGTAAGAGTCATCATACAAAATCCCTTTTTTAAAAGAAACTCAACAGCTTTAAACATGTCAACTTCAAACAGTTTTCTATAATGCAAAATGGTTCTAAACATTCATTCAAGGATTCCTCTACAAAGGGAATTGCCTCCGTAGTTGATGTCTTTGGATTGTCCCTATCATTCAAGGCTGAAAATCCACTTTTGACCCTGCACAAGAGAACATACATCAATATAATATTATACAACATCAAAGTAATTTCCAATTGCACATCCATTTTGGCTCACATCAAGATTTTATCCCTGTCGGGTCACTACCAAAATCTGTCATGCCCCCAATTTGTCATCTCTTCTACCAGGGAATGATGGTCCTCTTTTACTTGCCCAAAATCTTTTTTTTTTTATTGCAAGTGCGCTCTAAGCCTATTGATCACAAGTCAAGTTTATGATCATTGAAACTTGATACGCTATTTTTCAAATGTCCCTTGTCATAACAAGTGATAGAATTATGCTCTGAGACAAGAAACATGTGTCAGACAAATAAACAAATTTAATTCGCCACAAGCTTTGAAATTTTTTTTTACAGTGAAATGTTTTTTGTTTTCGAAAAAGTTTTTGGGAGGAAGCATGAGAAAGTCCAGCCCTCAGGATTTCTCCGTGGATGGTCTTTTTCATGGTTGGATATCGTCATTGGACTAGTTTGGTATACCCCATCATGTCCTCAAAATTGGAAATAAAATTGTAATTTCATTGAATAGAATCAAATGAATTACATTATTGGAATGAAAATGATGATTCCTAAACCCCTAGAAAGAGAAAAAAAAACGAAAATGATTCCTAGAAAGTGAAAACGATTCCTAAAAAGCGATAGAAAATTCTCATGCAGGAGAATGTGCTAGGCCACTTTTCATGGTCCATTTCTTCCGGAGGTTCTTCGTCATTGGCTCCTATGAAGAGGTCATCGAACAGACCTGTGATTCCTTACAGGGCATCATCAGAGTTCTCTGTCTTTGGAGGTGTCAGATCGTGCATGTCATCCCATCCACTTGGAATTATGTTGCGGGAGTCAAAGTAAAAGCTGGGAGGAGCCGAATACTTCACCAGGTAATCAAACTTGCCACTAGGCTGCCCCAAAGTGTCCATCACTTTCACTTCATCTTGCCTCATCTTAGGGACATTGTTAGGCTTAGTTTTTTCGGCAGTGACCAATAGCGGGTCATCTTCCAGTTCAGGCATGTCATCATTGCTCATTTGGGTCTTGCTTGACTGCTTCAGGACTACTGTCTCAGGGAGAGCAGGTGCAGGAGTCAAATCCGCTCGGAGAGATTGGATTTGAGCTGTCATGAATTGCATAGAGGCGAGCAACTGTCGGAGTTGGTCTTCCATAGTGGAGATACGATCACACATTTCAGTTTGGTTGGCTATTCTAGCTCTTGATCACCTAAGGAAAATAGGGGCATGTAAGAACGAGATATAATGAGAAAACCAATCAATGACAACAATCTATTTTTTAGTCAAGAAAAGTCCACATATGAAAAGGATTTTCAAAAAATGGACTAGGAAAATAAAGACATGGGATACCCCAGTAGGAATGAAATTTTTTAAACATGAACTAGGAAGAGCCAAGACATGAATTGAAAACAAATTTCTAGTTCTTTTTATTTTCCAAATGATTCGTTGCATGGCAATTTCCTCATTTCATTTTTAATTAACAAAGGAATTAAATCAATGATTGACCTAAATTGTCATGAATTGACCCAAAAGTATAACAAAATAAATTGCATGGTACAGGGATAAGAGACTTACTTTACCAAAGAAAATCAATGGCAATCACATAGACACGCGCATGAAACGTGAGGCTCGATTTCTATCTAAATGGCTTAACAAAGTGGAGCTAAGAGGGTGATCTGACCATTGCAGTCTCGCATTAACATCAGGTCCCCTTAACTCTGGGCTTAGTCGAATGGAATGTCCAATAGTCACGTAGTCTCGCGGATATGGACAAAACACATTTCGACACCATGAAAAACTTTCGGGGAAGAGAAGGTCAACCTCTACATAGCAGTCTCGCTTTAGAGGAAGTATACTTCTCAACACCATCCTAGAAATCCTATCGCAGCCTAGGTCAGACCGCAAGTTATGTGTGCAAATAGTGTGGTGCTAAAGCAATAAAGCATGCACAACAGTTTAAATACAAACAACACTTCTAATTGGGAAAAATAAATCATTCATCCCACACTCCAACCTGTAAGACAAAGGTTAGCAAAAACTACTCCACTTATACCTCCCATATGCAAGAACATTTAACACCTTAAAAATGTTAGGGACGTACCTGGGATCCTTGCTGCAAAAAAAAAAAAAAAAAAAAAACATTTTTAAAAGAAAAAATTGGCCTAAGTCCACTAAGTGTTTTAACACAAGTCCCCAGTGGAGTCGCCAAGCTGTCGCGACCCAATTTTTTGGGTTTGCCACTTAAAACTAGGTTGATGGACTACTAAGCCTTTAAGCTTAGCTTGGGCTCTCCCAAACCCATACCAAATCGCAACTTAGGGTTTTAACATTCAAAAGATTATTATTTAGGAGTCGCCACTAATCGGTTTAGGGTAGGTCGATTAGACACCTAAGTAAAATAACGGGAGCATTATCTTACTCCTACGAACTAGAGATTTTGGGTACGGGGACTTGGTTATACTAGACTATCCTAGTGCCCTTTCGGTACCATTTCTTTTTAATTTTTCAAAAAAAATGTTTGGCAATTGAATTGATTTTAATTTAGCTCATTAACATGTGAGGTGATCATATAGGTATACATACCACCAATTTAATACTCAATAAAGCAATTAAATAATACAAAACATACCTTAAAGCAACGAAAGCATCTGCAATGTTAGATCAGAATTCACATCGATAATCTTAGATATGATTCCTAATTAACAAGCAATCAATTTTTTGTTTTCACTTTATTTAATGAAAATCATGTGATGCATGCTAATAATCTAATATGACATGACGACATGACCTAAACTATATGACATGAAGAAATGCAATAATTAAATACAATCTAAATGATCTAATTATAATGACATGCAATGCGATGCAATGACATACAAAATTATTTAAACTAAAATGACATGCCTCATGCAATTTAATATGCGAGCTATATGTCATATGACATTTATTAAATGACTTAGTCTAATGACAATAAAGTTCTAATTAAATGAACTTAATGAAAACTAAATGACGTGCATTTGATATTTCTATTTTTGAAAATGTAATCTATCCTTAAAATTGAAATTAACTTATGCAAAGACAAATTTTGTATTTTTTCATGAAATTCGAATTTTAAGAAACATGCAAAAATGATCTAGCTAGATTAAAATTTTATCTAATTTAAACTAAGGATTAAGTCATATTAAATCATAATTTAAACTAAGATATTATCTTAATCTAAAATGCAATTTATCTAAAATACATGATCTAAATAAACACATGCAATTTTATCTAATATGTAATGACGTGCAAAGCATGCCCTATTTCTACATGACATATGCATGATATTTTTTTTATTAAAATCGAAATTAAAACTAACACATAATTAAACATGCAATTCAAATAAAAAACTAACAACCTAAGTGAATGCACTTTTTTTGTTTTTATATTTTCCTAAATTCGAAATAAAATCTAGATTCTAGATATGCAAAATAACAAGAAATATTTCTAAAACAAACTAAATCCTTATTCGAACATTTTTTTGATTTTTCTTAGTGATTTTCTAAAACAAACATTAAATCTAAACAAACAAGATATTCAATAAATAAAGGATTAAAATAAACGAAAAAATAACCCGTTATCTCACGGGTCAAATTAACGATTATTTTTAACCCTAAAATCAAACAAGAAATCAAAATAATTAAAAATCTGATCCGAAATCTTACGGATCAAATTAATAATTAAATTAATTCAACAATTAATATATTATAAACAAACCCCCAAAAATTAACATAATTAAAAAAATGACCCGACGTCTTACGGGTCAAATTAAATAATTATAATAATTTTAGGGACAACTCCTATGGATAATGCCTACGAAATTCATGAAATAAAAATCACTTCAAATTTACATAATAACAACTAAACTTAAAAGAAATAAATAAAATAAAGTAAATAGAAAAAGAAAATAAAACTACCTAATTTCTTTTTTTCTTTTTCTTTGTTTTTTTATCTTTCCTGCTTTCCTTCTCCACGAACGTTCGTGGGTTTCCAATGGCGGCAGGTCAATCGATCCGGCGAGGGGAACTCTGACAAGGGCGGATCGGCGGCGAGCGGACCGGCAGCAAAGCAGACTTCAGGTCTTCAGGTCGCGGCGTCGGGGCAGAGGCGTCGCGGGTGGAGGCCGCTGCAGGGGCATCGACTTCACGAGCGGAGCTAGGCGTCGCTCGGAGACGCAGCGGCGTCGAGGCGGCGTTAGATCTGGGAGTCGAGGCAAAGGCAGCGCTGGGGTGACACGGATCTAGATCCGGCGGCGACTGAGCTCGAGGCGGCGCGTGGCGTCGTGGCTGTGAGCGACTTCGTCGGACTCCGGGCTGAGCAGATCTGGGCGGAGGAGGGTTGCTGGTTTCAATTTGTAGCTCCGGCAGCAGATCAGCGGAGCGGCGGTGGTCTGCAGCTCAGGGGAATTGCAGGTCGTCGGAGTGGATGTCGCGGCGCAGAGGCGAACAGGGCGGTGGGCCGTTGGGTGGAGGCGTCGGCACAGGGGCGGAGGCTTGTCGCTCGGGCGGAGCGAGCTTCGGGCGTCGGGTTGCTCGCGGCTGGCTTCGGTCTTCTGGTCAGGGGGCGATCGCAGGCAGAGGCGCGGCTGGCTTCGGCGTCGGACTTCTCGGACGGGCGTCAGCAAGCCGCTGGAGGAAGGAGACAGTGAACAGTCACTGTCCCCTTTTCACTGTTCTCCTTTTGCCTTTTTTTTTTGCTTTTTCACTTTTCAGAAGCAAAAGCTTCTTTTTTTTACTTTTCCTTCTTTGATTTCGAAAATTCCCCTCAAAACCCAAAAGAAGCTCCCAAAAACCGAACCCCCAAAATGAACTTCGTACACTCTTTTTATAGGCAAAACAAAAAATGAAATCCTAATAAAATATTTCAAAAATTACCTATAACGCCGAATCACAAAAGATCCTCTTATTTTCCTTATCTCCTTAATATTTTCAACAATTTTATCACCTAAAGACTCAAGATAAGATTTCAATTCAATTCTCTTAACTTCAACCTCGAATCAATATCACGAGTACACAAAATCGCCCCATTCAGGCAGGCGTCAACAAGACTTGAACCGGTAGAGGGCAGATTAGCCATGATTCAGCTTTCCAACTCTCATCCATTCTTCGATTGTCCTTTTTCAGAGAAAGCCTGGAGTCATCTTCCTAGTCCAGGCAGTTGTGCATTTGAAGGGTACTTCGTTTGTCAGGAAGCTTCTGAAGCTCGTGTATGAAGACTCTTTCTGCTACTTGAGGACTCAAAGTTTGGTAGATGAAGTGTAGATGCTTCATATGTTAATAGTTTTCTTTAGCTGGTAACTCTGTTGTTTTGTGAAGTTTTAGCCCTTATGCTAATCGGGGTTTGCTTAGACTATATTAATTTCGTGCTAATAAAGGTATATAAGTAACCGAAAAAATAGTAAGTATAATTTATTGTGTGCTTTATACCCTTTGATACACATGGACAAACCCCTCAGGTTATATTTGGAAGGATATAGTAGGATATAGTAGGCTTTCTTATATCCCGTATATCGTTGGATAAAAGACAGGATGTCATTACAAGCTTGTTATATCCTACTGTAATCGGTGTTTCTTATGAATAAGATGCAGGAGGGTTAAAAGTAAGTAGGCTGATAACATTGTTTGCATAAAACCGTGTCACAGCCATGTGACCACTGCAAGATGCCTAAGGATGGTAACCACCTCCCAATCATCGAATACAGATCTAGGATCTCACAGACATTGAACATTGCATTAGAAAAAATCAACCCAGGATTTTGTATAAACTTACTAAGAATTCAATCAAACCGTAAGCACATATTAAGACGAATTATAGATGTCCATTGGAGAGGTAAAGTATATTTTAAAAGTAATGACAATGCCCTGAAAAACTTAAATATCTTTAGGAAATTAAAGAAGAGTTTGTACAATTATTAGAAACTGAATCTACTCCCAACTTTCTTTTTTCTTCTGTTTATCATGAATTATATTATGTAGGGGTTAAAAGTAGAGTTAGTATTACTAAAACCCAAAACTAGTACATTCATGACAAATTTGTTCCAAATAAATTTTTTGACTATTAAAAATTTCAAACTAGTATATTTGCAATAAATTTATCAAAGAATAATTTTTTGTGCACGATCGAGTGAAATTATGCTTTCAAAGTTGATGGCCGAAAAAGCAAACCGTTCATGCTTTCAAAGTTGACGTACGATGGGTTGTCTTTCTTTTAAAATTCTATAAAACCCTAGCTAGGCTTACAAGTTGCATTATTTTATTGCCTTATGATTAAATTATTCTCTCCTTCGCTCATTGATGACTTATGCTTTTTTTGGATTATATGTCATTTGCAGCGTCATTAGACAACTTTTGCACACTTCGAGGTTTTTCTAATAATCATAATTGATGCTGCAATCCTGCTTCTCGCACGTTTCATTCTTCACTATCCATTTGCTCATATCACGAGATAGCTTTCAAAGAATAATAAAATCCCTGCAAATCCTCTTTGTTTTTAGATTTTCCTTTTCTTTATTCCATAAAGATTGATCAGCAAGCTATGGTAAAGGTGTCTTACCTGGTGAGCTTTCTAAATGAAGTTCAATTATTTGTTGATATTCTTTGGTTGATACAACCACCAATAATCATTCTGTATTTATACAACATGCTTTTGGTCTTATTTTCTTAATTTAATCTATTATCTAATGGGACGAGGGATACCTGCAATTTTGGTAACTACTTCCCACTTTTTTGTTTCGCATAGGTACTTTTGATTTAATTTTTTTAAAGATATTTTTATTGGTGGAAAGATGTAATTTATAAAAATGTAACTAATGGAACTACCATGTACCGATATGTTGCTTTTACTCTTTTCTTCTCAACATATTTAACTTTCCCTTAAACATATCTCAAAATTTAGGAATCAAGTATTTTTTTTTTCGTCAGTCCTACTCTACTCCTATTCTAACTCTCACTCTCAGACTTTTTATTCTGCCTTTTTACAGAGTGTGGGAGTCGAAACCCACTCCTGAATTAATTCGTCCCCACCTTAACCTCCCTTGAGAAGGTGACGATTTGAACCCCCCACCTCCTCCTTCCATGTTGAAAAGGTAGCCACTGGGGTAAACCCCAGTGGTTAGGTACCAAGTATTGGATAGCTTAATAATTTAGGGTTTCAACACGACGGGGGTGATGTTAATTAACATTTACCAAAAAAAGCAAAACTTCACTTTTCTAGAAGTAAAAGCCATGTTTTAACTACTTCCTTCAAAATGGCATTTAGATACCTAAGTTGCCATCGACTCAATATGTCATACAATGAAAAAAAATAATTATAATTTTGAGTGTTTCAACTATTTTAGCATAGAAATAATCGATATTTGATCCAAAAAATGTTAAAATCTATTTAATCCTTAAAAATTGCATCTCACTAATATAGGTTATGAAACTGAATAAATCAAACATTAATAATAGATGCATTGCATATTTGTACTTAATATACTTAAATCATTGATGGATGCATGCATGAAAGAGATATAAATAAAAAAAACTTCATTTTTTCTTAAATTAAATTGATATTTAACCTTTACCTACAACTTTGATATACATATACAAACAGACAAATTTGAATAGACTATTCATGATAATATTGGTAAATCTTATCTTCCAAGAACAATAAATATCGTGGATATATTGACTTGACAAGATATTGTCCATAATACTTGTATACAATATATAGAAAATAACTTGACAATACTTTATCTTATCTGAGTGTTATAACTTTTTTTCCATTTATTTGAGCATTACAAATTTGAAAAATAGATCACTTAAGTATTATCAGCGATTCGCCTTATAGAAAAATTTAACATTGACACTAGTCCTCCTATGTGCCTTCGCCGGCGTTGACGTAGAAAAATTGTTTTTTTTTTCTTTTTTCTTTTTATTTTCCACTTCTTTTAGGGTAGCAAGGGTCATTAGCAACCTTCGTCAGCTCTGAAACCCTCACCTAGTGATTTGCAGCTAAGGTTGAGGTGGCCCTTGCCTAATCTGTGCAAGATTTGTTGGTGACCCTTACCAGCCCTAAAAAAGCGAAAACAAAAACAAAAAAAAAATTCAAAATTCAAAATTTTAAAGAAAATTCCACATCATATGGGAAATTTTTTTTTAAAAAATAATCTACATAAGATGATTTGCCAGAATTAGCATTCAAATGATCGATTTTATTCTGATGTGACACTAAAGTAAGCAAAAAAAAAAAGTTATGATATTCAAGTAAGCGTCGTGCATAAGTTATGGTACTCTTGCTGTTCTTCTCCCAACTTAAGGTCATGTTAGATACAATGTTAAAATGTTAGATGCAAACCCACACATGAACTTAAAAAGTCTTGCGACAAGCACATTTTTATTTTTTTTCGGTAGCGACAAGCATATACTTGAACATTATTTTTATTCGAGGTTCAATAATCTCTACTATATCTAAATAAAACCAAGAATAATTTAAAAAATTTCAAAATTTTCCCCAAGTATTTCAATGAAGCACATGTAAGCCATCATGACGAATTTTTACTGATAATCTCCAAGTAATGAATGGAATCACAACGTAAAATTTAACAAGTTAGTTTGAAGGTGATTCCTATAGTTACATTTTTAAAATTGATTCTTTCCAATTTTATAAATTAGAAATTCCTGTTTCTAAAATAAATGAAATCTTCTCACTTTTATCTCTTTCTTTAATTATTTAAAGCTTTTGTCACCACTTTTTCTTTTTTCCATCGTGACGGGTTCTCTCTTTTGCTAGGTTATAAATGGATAAACAAGAAAAGATCACATAGCTAGAGTCACAATAAACTTTCTCACTTTCTTACGAGCACCTTTTCAGATTAACACTTTATAATTCAAGCAAGACGTGTCCTTCCAACTTTCGAAGAGTCGTTGTATGTCAAAATTTATTTGACGGTTCATAAATTGCAATTCCACCACAAACAATACAAGTTATAAGCTTTGAGCTTTGAGAAAATTCTACCTTTTCAAGACAATAGATTGACCTGGTGTTCTATAAAGTGTGCTCAATGTGATACCTCCATTTTATTTCTCATCAAGAAATTCAAGAAGATAGCTGTCCTCTTCACAAGCATGCAGTTGACACATGGGTCCTCTATTATATAACATTTATTGATGATTGCATAGAAGTTTAATGGATTTAGGTACAATAGATTAGCATAGCAATACTGCTTCCTCCAAAAAAAAAGCTAGATATACTAATACTTAGTGGGTTATAAAACTTTATTTACTAAATGATGCGTGGGTGACAGAATCCTGTTGGAGGATTAAAATGTGAAACACTAATTCAATGTCCTCTTCTGGCTTGACATATCATTTAATAAATCTATTTTTCAGAGATCGTCTTATCTCCAGCATTACTCTTTATTAAATCCCATTCACAAAATCGTTTTACTAATTATTAAATGCCCATATACAGTTTGACTGTGAATTTACTTTATCGGTTTTGTTCATCAATCCAAAATCCCTAATAACACGCAAATTTTCTTATATGAGGTCACCGCTTTATCTTTATAGAAGGATGAGAGAAAGACCAATCTTGTGCAATTTTTTTCCACCTTTCGTTGAGGAAACTATTGTTAGAATTCATTCTAATAAATCAAGCTAACTCACCTTTTATGTACCATGATATTATGTTAAAAATTACATGATTTTATGCAATGCTTGGCTAATCTTTCGACCTTGACAATAGTAATTATGCATCTTTGACGTACTCTGGCAGTTATTATAAAGTAGGAATTAATACTTGTGAACCCTGATTTATTAAGACCTTCATCTTCTGGAGACATTTGCCTTGTTGACCTTTTGGGAAGTGTTTGATTTACCCAATCCCTCGTTTGGACTTTGCATCAGCCAACTAAATAGGGTAATTCCACTTACCGATTTCTTGAAGCTTTCCCTTGTTGACTTAACAAAGAGGAGTAAAGTAAACATTGACCATGCCTCGTGAAGTCAGATTTTATACTAAGTTGTGTAGTACTTCAGCTTCTTTCCATGTTTTGCCTTCGGGTTCCTCCCTTTTGTGGCAGAAATCTGTTAGTAATTGCGTATTTTTGTGAAGAATCATTGAAGAAAACAATTCAATGATACTCGCTGTGCAGTGACCAACATAGAAAAGAAAAAGATTCTCATTGTCAATTGTCGGACTTCATATGCTCAGACCATCAATTATGTGGAATCTCTTTCTAATCATGCCCATTCGCGTTGCACGTTGGACCAGCTAATAAAGTAAGTGATAGAGGGAGAGACGCACGTTGCGAAAATGACTTCAAAAAAATTCATATGGCAAATTGATCAGATCTATTGGGAGATGGGTGCACAATCTTCTTCCTTTTCATTTGTTTCCACCAAGGAAAAGCTCGTAAGATGCGCTTTTCTCATCGTTTCAGGGTTTAGGATTTCAGCAAACTTTTCTCTCGATTTTAGTTTCAGTATTTTATCCCAACCTTAAAAAGAATCCATCCCTATCTAGTCAGTGGGTGCAATGTACCTAGGGACTAAGACATTAAAAAAATAATCTATTCTTTCTTGGCATAGCCATTCTATGCGGCAGACTAAAATAATGGTGTGCATTTTATTGATTAAAGCGACTTGTTATCTAGGGTTTCACTTGTTTGAGTTGGCTATTCCATCTCTATAGATTATAAGCTAAAAAACATTTCATTAGTTTATGCCTCTTGTTTCGCAGTCATCGAGAATAACAGACAAATCTGTCTATTTGTTCTATTATATTGCAACTTGTTCCCAGCAAGTTGTTCTCCTTATGCTACCATATATAATTCATATAGATTCAAAATATAGATCATTTGGACAATTGTAGTTAGTTACTTGTCTATGAGTGAGTTAATAAAGGAGCAATATATCTCCGAGTATGACATATGATTGAAAGAGATAAAAACTTATAGGAAAGGCTAATAACCTATGCCGTTATAAGTGTTTTCCACATAATATTCTTTAGGTTTTTATTGCGTAGATACCGTCCGTGCAAAGTCTAGTTTCTAAGACTTTCAAATGTACACTAGTTATATATGGTGAAAAGACAACCTTTAAAATAATATACTCCACGTATCTATTATATCGTATAGAAACTATGAAATTCCATTCATGTGGAAGTCGAATTATTATCTTCAATAAATGGTTCGTCAAAAAAGTCATCATCCAAGTGGTTCATTCAGAACCTTTATGTGAAGTTTTACTGCAAGAGTTTTAAGCATCTCTCTTAAACATGACCAAATTAAAAGTTCTGTAATATGTACATTTACCTTGTTGGTCCATTTCGTGACAATTTAAGTTTTTCCGTGGGGGGAAAAACATAGTTTGTTTGATGAGGTATCAAAGCACTGGTCGACGATTAATTTCTTGTCACTCTCTTTCAATTTTATCTCGCATGTTATTCATGTTATTCTAGTTCTTATTCCCCGATAACGTTGTCGACGTGATGATATCCACAGCTTGTCTTCTGAATGTAAAGAATCGACTTATATGGGATGAGGTGAGTTAAATAATATAACATAAATTTGTTGTCAGCACGTTTTCTGGAGATTTATGTTTTAGGAAGATGGGCGTGTCTTATCCATGTTTATGAGTGTTGACACCTAATCTTTTAGAAAAAAAAAATTAGAGGATAATAAATAAAATAAAACATTTGATTGAGGAGGGAGATTTTAAAAATCTTTGAATAATGAAGCATTTTTTTTTGTTGAAAATATATCCTCATTTCAAAATTCAAAAAAATTCAGTTGTTGTTTGATTTTGGAGCCTTTTGATTGTTGAGTGGTTAAGTGAATATGTGCAAATATATTGGGAAATCTTCAATAACTTTGAGTTTTTTTCCACTATAAATGAAATGCGAGGCTTCGGAACCGGGGGCGCTTCTCTTGGTTCGAGCACAAAAGGTCACCAAAAAGTAAAAGTGAAAAGGAAAAGAAAAGGGAAAAAGTGAAGAAAAAGCAAAAGTGGTAGAGGTGATTGGACATTTACTGTTCATCACCTTCTACCCTTCGCTTGTTCTGCTTTTACCTTCCCCCGCCGACTCCAGTTCTACTCCATCTCACTGCAATGGCCGGCTCCGCTTTTGCTTCACGCCCGAGTTCAACACCGGAGTCCTGTCAGGCAGCCCTTTGCTTCGACGACCTGTGTTGCCGACGCCATCAAGCTACTGTTGCAACCTCCCACTCGGAGCCTGACGCCACAGATCCAGCGATCCGAAGACCTGGCCCGCCTCCTCCGCAATCGCTCGACCCCCGTGTCGGTAGCCGCTTGGCAACCGAAGCCCGAGCCCCTCGCTTGCCGCGCCACTGCCGACCGAGCACTGCTCCACCACTGCTACTGCGACTCGTGCCCAACGCCTTTGCCCAGATCTCCTTACCAAAACGTGACCACAAGGCACCGTGCGTTTGCACGTCGCCACCACTGCTGCTAACCCACGATGTGACATCTTGAATTTCCAATTTTATTTTCAATCAATTGAGACGGGCATTTCATCTACACGCATATAGTTCTTTTCCTTGAGTCGGCCACTCATGTGAAAACTAGTCTATCAGGTGAAGCCGTTAAGAGATTCTAATACATCAGACTTGAGAATTTAACCATAAAGCGACCTTTCGACCGAGCTAATCTGCAAGGGTCCATATGGCACAATTAAAAATCGATTAGAGATCGAAAATAGGTCGACTTGACAGAGGCATGTGATCAAGAGTGGGTGATTCCACCAAATCGCACAATTCTTGTCGGTCGACATTGGACCGACTTTTCTGTCGATTGGGTACCCTGTGTCCGTATTTGAAACCTTAAGGTTACCTCGACAACCGAGAGTCGCCAATATATCAAAGATGTACATTGTGGCTTGAATTGATCAATCACAAGTCGAATGCATGAAAATTTCTAAAAGCTACCCGGTAGGTCAAGACGCGCTAGTATCGTGCCAGAGTGAAGTTAATCGTGAAATTGAGACTGAATTCAAAAATTGAAAGTCCTGTTGTGTCAATCTTATTAGAAACATTGGATTAATTTTTATGGACTTCAATTTGGTTCAATTAGAAGAGAATTGAATGAAATTGCAAGATTTGAATTTCATGCCTTGGCGGAAAATGAAATTGAACCTATTGGAAGAGGTTGTGGAGGATTGGAGATAGTGGATCATGACATCATCTGATGTCATGGTTGGAGGCCCAAGGGGAAGGAGATCTTGACACTTGGAGGGTGGGGATTTGCCCTTGGAAAGGTGGGATGTCCCCTCCACCAATCCCCATCATCTTCTTCCCTTTGTTTTTTTTTTTTTTCTTCTTGGGAGTTTGAAGTTGGAGAGAACTGTGCGACCAACAACCGAACAGAGCCCCTTTGCCCGCACGCACGCACGCCAACCGAAGCTCTTCGCCGTTCACCGTTCGCCGTTCGTCGCCAAAGCCGGAGCCGTCACGGGCACCGTTCGTCCGCGCTCCCGTGCCCCTTCGCTGGCCAGCTCATCGGTTCGCACACCACCCTCATTCGTGTGAACCAGCCAGTCCCAACCGCCCTTCGTCCACCGGAGCTCGCCACCGCACGTCCCCACTAGTCACCACCCGAGCTGCCACCTCCTTCCTCCACCGTTCCTCCACCGAGCAGCCACCGTCGGGCCTTGGATTGCAACCATCGACCAGCCTTCCCTCTAGTTCTTCAAGGCCCGTTTTGGCCGGCTTCTCGACCCCGAAAGCTCGGCCCGCCTTGAGGAAAGTCGATCCACACTGCGTCCCTGTCGTGTGGAACCGCTCGACTCGTCGTTTGAGTGAGTTTAACTCACTAAACCTCGATTAAAGGGTTCATTATGCTTTAAGTGTGCTTAGTCTAAGTTAATTAAGTTTAGGTGGTTAGTTTAGTTTATTTAATTGTGATTTAGATTAAGAGGTTGGTTTAATTTCAAGCATGTTTAATTAAGGCTCAGAGAGTTTACTTTATAATAAACCATGATGGGACATAATAGGGATTTATTTTGATTTACTTAGATGTCTCGAAATTCTGGAAATATTTAATAATATATTATATTACGAAATTATTAAAATATTATTATTTATAAAAAAAAAAATAAAATTCCGAAAATTATTTTGGGAGCTTAATTGGTCAAAATTTCGTGCTAATCGCTGCTGTGTATTTAGAATTTGAAATTGATGAATGGATGTGGCAGATTGAGTGTTGATTGCGGTAAATATGGATTTTATTCATAAAAACCCAAGTGTCGGGTTTTGATGCAAAAATTGGATTTTTAGTATTATATTAAATAGTGGGGTTTGAAAAAGTGAGATATTGGTTTTTTGGATCAAAATTTACGTGTCCCCACACACGTGGTTAATTTATGGAATATTTTTAATATGAAGAAAAATGGCCGGGATTACTATTTTTTTTTTTAATTGGGAGCATTGAATGAAATGCAAAGTGTCCTAGGGCCAATTGTGAAATTGTTGTGTGATAATTAAAAGGAATTTGTCCTGGGCTGTTGAGTTGGACTTGCCCCTCTATGGGATGCCCACGTAGTGGTTGCAGGTCGCAGTTGATTCTGGGCCCATGCTCCTTCGGGAACGCCGTCGAGGTACTAACGAAGTCGTGCTCCAAGGTGGGGAGACGATGTCTGACTATATGCCAGTAGATAGCCGAACTGCGAGTAGGCTATGTTCATGTGTGCAATTGAATAAAATGAGATCACATGCTGTGGTTGTGGATTATGTGAAATTGATTGCGGTTCATTTGTTCATATTCCTATTATTACCTGTGATTGAGTGATTTGAAATGTACTAACCCGCATGAAGGAAATAAGATGAGGTAAGTTTTCTGTATGATGTGGCTAAGCCATCCGGGGTGTAGTTTCTTTCTAATAGGGGTTTAGGAGGGGTGAACTTGCTAAGACAATGTCTCACCCCGTTGTGGGAAATTATTACAGGGCCGTAGATGGCAGTACCTCCGTAGAAGAATGGCATTCCAGTGCACATTGTCGAGCAGGTGCATAGCTTTCCTGACCCTAGAAGTCATTGGGTGTACGAGTTGATCAAGTCCACCGTCTGGATTCAGGTGTCTGTGGATGACCGGGTGCCACATAGGTATAAGGCATGGTTTCGTTTTGGGGCCAATGGCTTTAGGATTGGCCCTCTCGATAGTTTTGACATTGCACTTGCTATGGTGGATGCCATTTTGGGTGAAAGTGTAGCTGACCTTCTTGATGGTGGAGTGGATAACCCATCGTCTCCGGATCCCGTGCAGTTAGATGTGGAAGATGTGGGATCGACGAACAAGTTTGACTAGTAGTCATAGGATTGTTCCTCTTTTTGGTGGACCGATCCCTGTTGTGCAGACTGACCCTTTTTGTTGCACTTAGACTCTGACCCATTTTTGGATGTATGTAAACTCTGGAATGATTATATATGAAAGTATGTTTGTTTTTGAATGATTTGGTTTCCTGTTTTTCTATCTCGTAAGTTTTGTCAGGAGTTTCTTATTACGTTCCGCATGCGCGTAATAAATGAATGGGGTCGACAACACTACCTGGGAATGTTGCATTTCCATGACCATGGCGGGTTGTTGACGTGTCTCGGGGTTCGGGGCGTGACAACCCCATTTAAGTGGTATTAAAGCATGGTCTGTGTATGGAGTGATAAGGAGCGAGGGAGTCATGGTATAGTTGGTAGGAAAGGCATTTTATTATGCTGATGTATGTGGTTGATAGTTATTTGTTAACTTGTTGGTGAGGTCACTCAGTTTCTAATGTGGTATTGGAAATTGCAAATAGGTATCTGTATTGAGCATGTAGCATGAGTGACCGAGTGCCGAGAGCTTCTAGGAAAAGGGCAGGAGGCCTTGTGTTTCGGGGTGGGCCGTCGACGAGAGTCGGTGCCCTAGTTGCCCTGGAAGGAGTGCAGGCTGAGGCTAGCGTGAGAGGTGTAGCATTGCCTCTAGGGGATGTTGGGGTAGTACACCCTGAGGATCCAAGGTTTACTGGGATAATGAGGATGCTAGAGATAATGAATGGCAGGATGGATCAGCAGGCCATCGCTTCAGCCGCCGCTACCGCCGCCGCCACCAATGCCGCCAACGCCGCCAATGTTGCTGCTGCTGCCCCTATCACCGCACCAATCGTCGAACCGGAGATAGTACATGTTGAAGTTCCACCTGGGAACGTGGCCGCTAGGAGGCCCATGCACAAGTTGGTGGAGCAATTCCTAAAGTTGAATCCACCGAAGTTCACGGGAGCAGGAGATCCCGACGGGGCAGCACTGTGGATCCAGGAGTTGGAGAATGCCTTTGATTTTCTGATGTGCACAGAGGCAGAGAAGGTTGTCCTGGCAGCCTATCAGTCGAAAGGGATCGCAGGTACATGGTGGAAGACCACTAGAGGGATAGCGTTCCCTGAAGGCGTAGTTCCACAATGGAATGCCTTTCTCAAGATCTTCAACGAGAAGTACTTTTCTGATTGCGCTAAAGAGATGAAGATGGCGGAGTTTCAGCGCCTTCACCAAGGTACGATGTCGGTTGATCAGTACGAAGCGAAGTTCGCTGAACTATCGCAGTATGCCCTTGACTTAGTTCAGAGACCGTTAGAGCGAGCTTGAAGGTTTAGAGACGGGCTCCGACCGGATGTGAGGAGCTTGTTGGTGCCACTGGATCTAAAGAGGTACAAAGACTTTTATAGACGGGCCCAGCTGATTGAGAAGGACCAGAATGAGAGAGCTGCCGCATCTGGGTCGCGGTTTATTGTGAACAGAGAATGTAATCGGTTCGGGAAGAGGCCGATGCCTGGAGGAAGATATCCTGTTCCACCCAACAGGAAGGGTGGGATAGGAAGCCGTCTTCGGGCTTTAATAGAGTGTGTCGTTCGTGTGGAAGATGACATGGCTCAGCCCCGTGTCCCTCTAGGATAGGTGCCTATTATGAGTGTGGCTAGCAGGGTCACATCGCGAGGAATTGTCCCAGGAAACAGATGGGATAGCGTCAGTTGCCGCCGCCACCACCATTGGGTTAGAGCAGAGGGATCGCATTGCAGATCATGCCGTAGGGTGGATTGGTCCGACCTCCAGCTCAGGCAAGGACGTATGCTATCACCAGAGGACAGGCGGAGGATGCACCTGATGTGATCACAGGTATGGTCTTGTTGAATGACCAACCTGCTTATGCTTTATTTGATCCTGGTGCTACGCATTCATTTATAACTGAAAGATATGTTAGGTTGGTAGAATTGATTCCTGAGTTGTTGGAGTCAGTGATGAGTATATCTACGCCGTTGAAAGATAAAGTGTTAGCTTCAGTGGGTTGTCTTGGTTGCAAGTTAGTGATTGGTGAGCGAGAGGGGAGGATAGACTTGATAGTCCTAGCCATGTATGATTTTGATGTGATAATTGGCATTGACTGGCTCACCAAGCAACGAGCTAAGATGGACTGCTATCGCAAGGCGATTCAATTTAACCCGTTAGAGGGTGAGAGCTTCGAGTTTAATGGGAGTCGAGGAGGACTCTCGATTTCCTTAATCTCGTCGCTCGAGGCAACTCGCTTGCTAGACAAGGGTTGCCAAGGTTACCTAGCGACTGTCGTGGACACGACAGCAAAGGAGTTGAAGATTGAAGACATCACAGTGGTGCAAGAGTTCCCAAACGTGTTTCCAAAAGAATTACCAGGTTTGCCGCCAGAGAGGGAGATAGAGTTCGTGATTGAGTTAGCCCATAAAATCGAGCCAATCTCTAAAGCTCCTTACCGGATGACCTTGTCATAACTTAAGGAACTAAAGATGCAGATGCAAGAGTTGTTAGATAAGGATTTATCTGTCCGAGTGCATCACATTGGGGAGCACCAGTTCTGTTCGTGAAGAAGAAGGACGGTTCCTTGCACTTGTGCATCGACTATCAACAACTCAATCAGGTGATGATCAAGAACAAGTATCCACTACCGAGGATCAATGATTTGTTTGATCAGCTTCAAGAAGAGTCGATATTTTCTAAGATCGACTTGAGGACAGGGTATCATCAATTAAGGATCGGGAAGGAAGACATATTGAAGTCGGCATTTCGCACTCAATACGGCCATTATGAGTTTACTGTGATGCCGTTTGGATCGACGAATGCCCCAGCTGCTTTCATGGATCTGATGAACCGTGTGTTCAGAGAGTACTTGGATCAGTTCGTAACTGTGTTCATCGACGACATCCTAGTACTTGAAAGAGTACTGAAGATCATGAAAGGCACCTAAGGATAGTGCTTCAGACTTTGAGAGATCACGAGCTGTACGCCAAGTTCAGTAAGTGCGAGTTTTGGTTAACTCGTGTGGCTTTCCTAGGTCATGTCATCTCCAGAGAAGGAATCTCAGTGGACCCCGCCAAGATTGCGGCAGTGATCAACTGGCCAAGACCAACTACAGTGACAAAGATCAGAAGTTTTATGGGTTTAGCAAGGTATTACAGACGATTCATAGAGAGGTTTTTAGTGTTAGCATCGCCGATGACAAGACTGCTGAAGAAGGAAGAGAAGTTTGTGTGGTTAGATAAGTACGAGAGTAGTTTCCAAGAGCTTAAGCAAAAGCTAACTATTGCACCTGTGCTTACTATTTCATCTGGTCCAGGAGGATTTGAGATCTACAATGATGTGTCGTTTAAGGGACTGGGTTGCGTATTGATGCAGCATGGTAGGGTCGTAGCATATGCGTCCCATCAGTTGAGACCTCATGAGTTGAATTATCCGACGCATAACTTAGAGCTTGCAGCGATCATCTTTGCCCTGAAGATTTGGAGGCATTATCTGTGTGGAGAAAGATTCCAGATCTTCACTGATCATCAAAGTCTCAAGTATTTATTCTCTCAGAAAGAGTTGAATATGAGACAGCATCGATGGATGGAACTTCTAAAAGACTATGATTGTGAGATTTTGTATCACCTCGGAAAGGCGAACAAGGTCGCTGATGCATTGAGTAGGAAGTCTTCAGTTACACAGATGGTACTCAAGGAATGGAGTCTACTCGAGAGAGCACGAGATTCGGGTTTCAAATTTGAGGTAGACCACCTTTCGAATCTTATGGCCACCCTCAGAATTGAGCCAAAAGTGCAGGTCAGAATCAGAACGCTTCAGTAGACAAATCCAGATGTTTAGAAGATCCTGCAAAAGGATACAGAGAAAAGGAAAGCTGACTTTGAAGTTTCTCAAGATGGAACATTGAAGTTCCGAGGACGACTGATTGTACCTAACGATGTGGAGCTTAGAGAGGAGATCCTATTAGAAGCGCATCGTAGCAATTACAACATTCATCCCGGTAGTACCAAGATGTATCATAATCTGTGTCAAAATTATTGGTGGTGTGGCATGAAAGCGGACATCACCAAGCATGTCGCCAAGTGTTTGACATGCCAGCAGAAAAAGGCCCAGCATTGTAAGCCGGGAGGACTTCTGCAACCTCTTGAGATCCCATAATGGAAATGGGAGCATATCATGATGGATTTTGTGACTGGACTACTGAGGAGTCAGAGAGGAAATGATTCGATTTGGGTAGTAGTCGACAGACTGACAAAGTCGGCTCACTTCATGGCAGTGCAAAAGGACCTGAGTTTGGATAGACACGCAGATCTGTACATGTGCCAGATAGTTCGTATCCATGGAGCCAGTTACAATTACTTCATATAAAGACCCAAGGTTCACTGCCGCTTTTTAGAAGAGCTTGCAAGCTACTTTAGGAATGAAGCTGTAGTACAGTACGACCTATCATCCACAGACCGATGGCCAGTCTGAGAGGACAATTCAAAACTTCAAAGACATGTTGCGAGCTTGTGTTTTGGACTTTAAGGGAAGCTGGGAGGAACAGCTTCATCTGGTCGAGTTTGCCTATAACAACAGTTATCAGCAGAGTATTCAGATGGCCCCTTTTGAAGCGTTGTAAGGCAGAGCGTGCAGAACACCAGTGTGTCGAGATGAAGTTGGGGAAAGAAAGATCACAGGCCCAGAGTTGGTTCAGTAGTCAGTGGAGGTAGTTGTAGTTATCAAAAACAGGTTAAAGACCGCTCAAAGCCATCAGAAGAGCTATGCAGATAAGCGTCGAAGGCCATTGGAGTTTTAGGTTGGTGAGCACGTCTTTCTGAAGGTGTCACCGATGAGAGGTACTTCCCACTTTGGCAGAAAGGGGAAACTGAGCTCGAGGTACGTAGGTCCATTTGAGATTTTGGAAAGAATATGGACTTTGGTGTATCATCTTGCACTACCGCTGAGGTTGGCACAAGTGCATGACGTCTTTCACATGTCAATGTTAAGGAAGTATGAACCTGATCCGACACACATTCTAAATTTTGAAGAATTAGACGTGGACGACAGGGTGTCATACGTGGAAAGCCCGGTCCAGATCGTGGATCGCAAGGAGCAGGTCTTGTGCACCAAGACCATCCCGTTGGTCAAAGTGGTCTGGCAACACCACGGCACTGAAGGAGCAACTTGGGAAACTAAAGAATCGATGAAACAATTGTACCCCCACATTTTTGCTTAAGAATTGTAATGGTTTAAATTTCGAGGAGGAAATTTTTATAAAAGGGAAAGAGTTGTGACATCCCGAATTTCCAATTCTATTTTCAAAAAATTTAAACGAGCATTTCATCTACACGCATATAGTTCTTTTCCTTGAGTTGACCACTCATGTGAAAACTAGTCTATCAAGTGAAGCCGTTAAGAGATTCTAGTGCATCAAACTCGAGAATTTAACCAGGAAGCGACCTTTCGACCGAGCTAATCTGCAAGGGTTAGTATGGCACAATTAAAAATCGATTAGAGACTAGAGATAGGTCAACTTAACAGAGGCATGTGATCAAGAGTGGGTGATTCCACCAAATAGCATAATTCTTGTCGGTCGACACTGGACCGACTTTTCTGTCGATTGGATACCCTGTGTCCGTATTTGAAACATTAAGGTTACCTCGACAATCGAGAGTCGCCAATGTGTCAAAGATGTACATTGTGGCTTGAATTGATCAACCACATGTCGAATGCATGAAAATTCAAAAAGTTACCCGGTAGGTTAAGACGTGCTAGTATCGTACCAGAGTGAAGTTAACCGTGAAATTAAGACTGAATTCAAAAATTGGAAGTCATGTTGTGCCACATATCTTATTAGGAACATTGGATTAATTTTTATGGACTTCAATTTGGTTCAATTAAAAGAGAATTGAATGAAATTGCAAGATTTGAATTTCATGCCCCGACGGAAAATGAAATTGAACCTATTGGAAGAGGTTGTGGAGGATTGGAGATAGTGGATCATGACATCATCCGATGTCATGGTTGGAGGCCCAAGGGGAAGGAGATCTTGACACTTGGAGGGTGGGGATTTGCCCTTGGAAAGGTGGGATGTCCCCTCCACCAATCCCCATTATCTTCTTCCTTTTGTTTTTTTTTTTTTTCTTCTTAGGATTTTGAAGTTTGAGAGAACCGTGCGACCAGCAACCGAACAAAGCCCCTTTGCTCGCATGCACGCACGCCAGCTGGAGCTCTTCGCCGTTCGCCATTCGTCGCCGGAGCCGGAGCCGTCGCAGTCACCGTTCATCTGCGCCCGCGTGCCGCTTCGCCGGCCAGCTCACTGGTCCGCACGCTGCCCTCATTCGTGCGAACCAGCCGATCCCGACCGCCCTTCGTCCGCCAGAGCTCGCCATCGCACGTCCCCACCGGTCACCACGTGAGCTACTGCCTCCTTCCTCCACCGTTCCTTCGCCGAGCAGCCACCGTCCGGCCTTGGACTGCAACCGTCGACCAGCCCTCCCTCTGATTCTTCAAGGCCCGTTTTGACCAACTTCCCGACCCCGAAAGCCCGGCCCGCCTTGAGGAAAGTCAATCCCCGTTGTGTCCTCGTCATGTGGAACCGCTCGGCTCATCATTTGAGTGAGTTTAACTCACTAAACCTCGATTAGAGGGTTAATTATGCTTTAAGTGTGCTTAGTCTAAGTTAATTAAGTTTAGGTGGTTAGTTTAGTTTATTTAATTGTGATTTAGATTAAGAGGTTGGTTTAATTTAAAGCATGTTTAATTAACGCTAAGAGAGTTTACTTTATAATAAACCTTGATGGGACATAATAGGGGTTTATTTTTTATTTACTTAAATGTTTTGAAATTCTGGAAATCTTTAATAATATATTATATTATGAAATTATTAAAATATTATTATTTATAAAAAAAATTAAAATTCCGAAAATTATTTTGGGACCTTAATTGGTCAAAATTTTGTGATGATTGCTGCTATGCATTTAGAATTTGAAATTGATAAATGGATGTGGCAGATTGAGTGTTAATTGCGATAAATAGGGATTTTATTCATAAAAACCCAAGTGTCGGGTTTTGATGCAAAAATTGGATTTTTAGTATTATATTAAATAGTGGGGTTTGAAAAAGTGAGATATTGGTTTTCTGGATCGAAATTTACGTGTCCCCACACACGTGGTTAATTTCTGGAATATTTTTAATATGAAGAAAAATGGTCGGGATTACTATTTTTTTTTAATTGCGAGCATTGAATGAAATGCAAAGTGTCCTGGGGCCAATTGTGAAATTGTTGTGTGATAATTAAGAGGAATTTGTCCTGGGTTGTTGAGCCGGACTTGCCCCTCTATGGGATGCCCACGTAGTGGTTGCAGGTCGCAGTTGATTATGGGCCCATGCTCCTTCGGGAACGCCGTCGAGGTACTGACGAAACCATGCTCCAAGGTGGGGAGACGATGCCTGGCTATATGTCAGTAGATAGCCGAACTGCGAGTAGGCTATATTCATGTGTGCAATTGAATAAAATGAGATCGCATGCTGTGGTTGTGGATTATGTGAAATTGATTGCGATTCATTTGTTCATATTCCTATTATTACCTGTGATTGAGTGATTTGAAATGTACTAACCTGCAGGAAGGAAATAAGACGAGGTAAGTTTTCTGTATGATGTGGCTAAGCCACCCGGGGTGTATTTTCTTTCTAATAGGGGTTTAGGAGGGGTGAACTTGTTGAGACAATGTCTCCCCCCGTTGTGGGAAATTATTACAGGGCCGTAGATGGCAGTACCTCCGAAGAAGAATGGCATTCCAGTGCACATTGTCGAGCAGGTGCATAGCTTTCCTGACCCTGGAAGTCATTGGGTGTACGAGTTGATCAAGTCCACTGTCTGGATTCAGGTGTCAGTGGATGATCGGGTGCCACATAGGTATAAGGCATGGTTTCATTCTGGGGCCGATGGCTTTAGGATTGGCCCTCTCGATAGTTTTGACATTCCACTTGCTGTGGTGGATGCCATTTTGGGTGAAAGTGTAGCTGACCTTCCTGATGGTGGAGTGGATAACCCATCGTCTCTGGATCCCGTGCAGTCAGATGTGGAAGATGTGGGATCGATGAACAAGTTCGACTAGTAGTCATAAGACTATTCCTCTTTTTGGTGGACCGATCCCTATTGTGCAGACTGACCCTTTTTGTTGCACTTAGACTCTGACCCATTTTTGGATGTATGTAAACTCTGGAATGATTATATATGAAAGTATGTTTGTTTTTGAATGATTTGGTTTCCTGTTTTTCTATCTCGTAAGTTTTGTCAGGAGTTTCTTATTACATTCCGCATATGCATAATAAATGAATGGGGTCGGCGACACTACCTGGGAATGTCGCATTTTCATGACCATGGCGGGTTGTTCACGTGTCTCGGGGTTCAGGGCGTGACAATTATCCTGTCACAACTAGACAGTAATGAACTCGTTGCGTTATTGATACTCCCGTCATCTTTAATATTCCCCTTTAGCATATTCTTTAATAATAGAGACACGAGTTAATCGCAAGTAAATTACGATTTCTATTGTACTATGTCACTTACAAAATAAATATTCACTCGTAAAAAAAATTGGAGTTAGTAATAAAAAAAGAACTGATGATTTAGGCTTTAGAGAGACTTTTACTAAAACTATAATTATTTTCATATTTTACAGCAGTTATAAGTTGGCTCCATTTAATGGACATATCTGAGTTTTATTTAAGTTTGAAAGTAACTCTAGAAAAAAAAAATTGAATTGGAAAAAATGTTCATGCTAAACATTTAGACAACGACAATCTATCATAAATAAGAGCTGTCCACCGTATTTGTTGGGACTAGAGTATGCTTTTTACCATGGGAAGAGACTTTTTATATTTGAATATCCTAATAGCGTGGGGTTCAGTCCACACTTTAAAATTTGATGCTAAGGATGCACAAAGACCCACCACAAAACGTTTTAGACTTTTATGCTGCTTCCAGGAAGAGCAGACCCCATTTCCTCCTTGGACCTGTCTGATTTGATTTTCCATGAAAAAACCCTTGAATACATGTGCGACGTGCAGGACAAGTATAAATGCAGAAGTCATCCGCAGGAGGGTAACACCATTCAAAGCCAAGAGAGCTGAAAAAGCATAAGCTCCCTGACCCTTAATCCCCAGTATCGATGGCCAGGTTTCCCAGGGTTGACAAGAGCAACAGCAAGAAGACAGTGAAGAAGGGCGCTTGGAGTGCGGAAGAAGACCAGAAACTGGTGGCTTATATCAAGAGATATGGCATTTGGAACCGGACTCACATGGCCGAACCCGCTGGTGTGTGTTTGTGTTACATTATTATCTCTCTTTTGTTTCCAATCTGTTATCTTTTCAAGAAACGGGGTTTTTATGTGGATTTGAGTCTTCTTGATTAAGGCCAATCATCCGGCTGAAAGGGATTGAGTACTGTCTACAAAGATCAAAACGTGTCTTGGTGGATCAAGATTTTCGCATTGAAAATTTCACCACATAGATCACTAACCCTAGTATTGGATGTGCATTTGCTCAGGTTTAGCGAGAACAGGAAAGAGTTGCCGGCTTCGATGGATGAACTATCTGAGGCCCAACATGAAGCATGGAAACATCACCCAAGAAGAGGAAGAAATCATTATTAACTTGCACCGTGTTCTTGGTAACCGGTGAGTAAATGTACTCGTATAGCATGATTCTTGATCGATATTGATAACGCGCATGATGGGGGAATAAAATTAAAACGGTAATACAGAGAAAGACAATAACTTGAGTCATAAGTGGGGTAATCCCCACAATCAAGAATCTAAAACCGCACGTTAACTACTGAGTCTATGATTCTACTAACAAGCATTAACACATTGTCATTGCTCTCTGTAAATAATTGGATATCTAATTCGCAATTTCCTTGTTGTAGTTGGGCCAGCATAGCGAGCAGAGTTTCGGGAAGGACGGACAATGAGATAAAGAACTATTGGAATACTCGTTTGAAGAAACGTTTTCTCATGGAAAATTTGCAAATGCCAACCGCATGGGATGTGAAAGTCAATTCCAGTCACAATGATTCTTTATCTTGCCAAGATTCATCAATTGCCCTTATTGATGCTACAAAAGCACAAAACCTTGGATCTGCTTGTGGAATTGATCGGGTTGATGAAACCCTAGTCAATGGCTTGATCTCACCGGGCAAGAAAACTGACAAAGTAGAAGAAAACATTTGGGAACAATTGGTTGCACTGAAGGATCTTTGCATATTAGAAGATTTTGAAGGTACATGCTCAAACTCAGGAACTGCATCTCCTGCTTCTGAGTGTATGTACTCTGAGCCAATGTATTTTGGCGAATCGTATGAGGACTTTGTAATAGATCTATGGGGAAATTGATGATGATAATTTGCTCAAAATTTTGTTGCAATATATGATCCTCGTGGTTTTCCTTTGTAAGGTCAGTTATCAGATTTGTAAGGCTAGCTTGTTCCTGCTATGGAGTTAAGGTCGTCTAAAAATGTAGGTTCGTGAATTATAGCATGTATACCAGTGACAGAGGAGAAATGTAATAAATGTTCTTGCAATATTGAGGATCATTTCTATGGTGATAAATCCCTTGTTTTGTGTTAAGATATCAACTCATCTCTTTGCAGCTGATTGTATTCCGGTTAAATTTATAAATTGACATCATTAACATCTAGTGGTATTTCATGCTCCATTAAGAAAATCGGCAGTGAATGTAATCTAATGCCAATGGATGAGTTCGTAGATATATTGCTATTGGTTTTGTCTCAGTATAGTTTTTCAAGGTACGATAGTTAGAGCTCTAATGCCACTTGGTTGGGTGTTTAAGCTCTAATATTGCTTATTCCTTTATGGTGATGGCATATATTCAACTATAATTATCATCAAAATTACTGGCACTCAAATGCAGTTTAAGCAAAATCTTTTCTAGATTAGGAAGAAGAGATTGAATGGATTTTGCGACATCTTCAAGAAAAATATCTCCTGGTGTGTTTTTGTACCCCAGCTTATGTTATACCAGGAATAATAAGTTGCATTATGATGGGTTCTTTTTAACGTTGACAAGAATAATCGGATGAGTTAATGCGTGTAAAGCTGTGCAAAACAATTTTTTGGGCCATCGCAAGCATTTGTGTCATAATTGAGGCATTTGTTAGAGCTAACCTGATGATTTATGTATGATGGACTTGTAATACAATCTTAACAGCAGGCAAATCAAATATCTTGCCTTGCGGACTGCTTCTTAATAGCTCAAGATCTCACTCCACTATACTGTATACTCTCTCTCTGTCTCTCTCTGTCTCTGTCTCTGTCTCTGTCTCTGTGACAGAGGCAGATGAAGGGGTGCGAAAGGTGAAAACATCCTTGGTATGAGTAAGATGGCAGTGGTGGTGAGTTTGGGGAAGATGGTGATGATGGCGACGGTAATGAGTGTCTGATCAATCAGAGTGTGTTGTTTTTGTTTTGTTTTGACGTGAACGGTTGTAAAAAAAATACATATAGATGTCACCATCTAATAATGATCAAACGTGTAATCAAAGACTAGCACTACAACGGAACACTTGACCTTAATTACAACAGAGTCGCATTCATGAATGCTGTCACCCCTTCATCCATGTCCGGTGCATTCAACTATAATCAATTTAGCCATAAATCTATAATGAAATCATCATAGGATTCAACAGAAAATACAAGCTCCGGCTGAATAAAAAAATGGATAGGAACCCCAGACTCATTGAACATACCCGCAAATCTCTTTACAATGTCTAGATCTTTCAGAGGAAGAAACTGCTTGGATACACGTTCTTGCCCTTCACTTTGGTCATATTTTTTTGTCATCATCAACTGCAAAGGAAGCCTAAGAGTTATCTGCATTATGTGTTTGATAAGAATGTCGATGGTTTGTTGCCGTTTTGGCATCAATACTTCGAATAATGGCTAGGTCATGGTGGGGTAAACAGTCCTTACGGGAATCAACTTTGATCTCAGGTGTCATCATGATTGACTCTTGAGGAAGTGTTTTTTTTCAACCGGGTGTTCCAATAGTTCTTGATTTCATTGTCCGTTCTTCCATGAGTTCTAGATGCTATTGCCGCCCATCTGTAACAGGAAAAATGAAAGGCACCTGAAAAATGTCCTGCCCTTGAGTTATCTGATGGCTCGAACCCATCAAACATAACGAACACATATCTTATCCTCAGTTTGGCTGAGTTACTAGACAAGATATGGTGATTGCATGAACTGACTTCCTTTTTTTTCATCAATAACTAATCAAGAAAGCTCTACCCTGACAATCAGTAGCAGTCGTGGAGTCTTCGACTCGGAGGTGAGACGGAAAAAAGTTGTTGGAATCGATAAACCTTCGTGCCTCAGTTTCCATTCCAAAATGAAATAGCCAGAGGGTATGCCAAAATTATATGAGCCAATTTATGGGGTAGAGAAAAACTGCTCTGGCAGCTATGAGTGTTAGTATGATTACCGATTTCCCAGGACTCGGTGTAACCTCATGATGATTTCCTCCTCTTCTTTAGTGGTGTTCCCACGCCTGATGTTGGGCCTCAAGTGGTTCATCCAACGAAGTCGGCAACTTTTCTCCGTTCTTGCTAAACCTGTGAGTAAATACAAATTCAAGACTCTGGTCAGTCACATTAGCATCTAATCTCAATCAAAACAACCAATCGTAAACTTCCTCGAGGATCATATATAAAATCTAACCAGCAGGTTTAGCCATCTGAGTCCAGTTCCAGATGCCATATCTCCTGATGTAAGCGATTAGCTTTTGGTCTTCTTCTGGACTCCCAAGTGCTTTTTTTCAGTGAGTTATTATCGTAGTCAATTCCTGGATGTCTCACCATTGAAATCGATCAATAATCAGATATGAGCTGATACTTATTTTCTTTCCAAACTCTACCTCTCTAACTTGCTTCATCGGGGGAACTCACTCCTAGACACGCTTCTATATAGAATATTGATTTGGTCCCTTGGTAATTTCAGACTTCACATAACACCTATTCAGGGTCTTGTGTCAAATTTTATTTTATTTTTATGCAGATTATTATACGATTAAGTCCTTTTAGGTTAGGGCATGCAACATGCATTATTCTAAATGTTTAGAGAAAGAGCCATTGAAATGGAGCAAACTAAGCCGCCGCTTCGCTATTGGACGAGTTTTTATAATATTATTTTAATTTAGTCACGTGCAATTTTGATTGCCACTTGCACGTAGTCTTAAGATATAATTTGGTTGCCACTTGCATGTACACCTAATATGGCTGATACAGCCAATTGTTTTTCCCCACTCTTATCCGAGAGTGTTAAGGTATATAATGTAATTTGCACCATTTTTTTTGTTTGTGTAATGCACTTTAACTACCTTTGTGGTGCGATATGGATCAATTAAATTCAAGTTCAAATAGTATCAAACACTGTAAACATGTTAGAAAATCAAAAGGGTAAAAAAGTTTAAGCTCATAGAGGCCATTGAAACTCGATAGGAAAGTGATACTTTAATGGAAACATGCTAGGTTTTCCATGATTATTATTTACATGGGGAATTTACACAAGAAAAGTATTGAAAAAAGTCATAAATCTATTGCATTTGTATCAATTCAGTTATAAACATTTCAATTAGGCCAATTTAGTCCAAAACACTTTCATATCGGTACCAATTGAGTATATTCGGCCAATTTAAGTTGGAAATTACTGACTTAGACGCCTGTCATCTTACATGACACGGCTAACATTGATATGGACATTTTTTAAATTTTATATATTTTTTCCTTTTCTTTTTTATTTTACTTCTTTTTTACTTATTTCCCTCCTCTAGTTGCTAGCCATTGTTATGGCCAACAAAGTTCACTGGCCATTAGCAATGGTGACGGCTGGGATGGGTTCTCTGGCCACAAGCGAGGCCAGCCTCACCAGCCTCACCGGCCTCACCAGCCTTTAGCGAGGGCTGGATGAGGCCGCCCTACCTCAATTCAGAGAGGGGACCTCACCGGGTGAGGTCCCTCATTAGCCTCTAATGAGGGTTGGATGAGAGTCCCCTCGCCAAATCTAGTGGGGGGCCTTGTTGGCCTCCAGCGATGGCAAGGGGCAACCTTACCTAAAGCTCACCGGCCCTCACCAAAGGCCGGTGAGGGCTGGCATTGCTTGTGGCTAGTGAGGGCATCTCGGCCCTCGCCCTTGTTGGCAGCCGATGACGTTCGCCGACCATCAAGGAGGTTGGTGATTGGCAGAGGGAGTTGTTGATTAATAAAATATTTACAAAATTTTGGGAAAGGAAATGATGTCCTCCCCGTGGTGGGTGGGGAGGCGAACAATCGAAATCTAAGAATGATATTTTTAATTATTTTTTATTAATCAGTCTGACTCTCCACACACACGAACCGACAAAGATTAAATTCAACCTGGAAATGGGCGGCTACTTAAACCAAGAAGTAATGTTGTTAATTTAGATAAAGCCATGGGAGGTTCACATATAGTTTAATCCTTACTAAAATGAATAACTAATACACAAAGGTATATACGGCATCTGGACGAGTATAATCTATCTAGCTAAGTTGTATTAAGCATTTTGGCCACATTAATCAGGAAATGTTGGATGGGATAAGGGGACTATTTGATGTGCGCGAAAGCTGGTCCCGACGCCACCCAATCATTAAGCCAAAAAGGAAAAAAGAAATGCTAATTGCAAGCAATAAAACAGGTGCTTGCACGAGGTAAAGGTTTCAAAATGTTAAGCCATGAAAAGAGAGGGGATGGATGGGTTCATGCACCTCTCTCATTCATACATACAGATAAGAATAATATGGTAAATATAAAGGTGAAGTTCTTTATATTTCAATATTAAAACAATGAACAATACATGAGCCTATTTATAGGTTTTATTAGATGATTAGCTAAGGTAACATATTAATTAAGGATATACACAATTAAATATATATATATATATATATATATATATATATATATATATATATATGTGATTTTAAGAGATACGAAGAATCGAGGGAAACATTTTAATTATCTCTAACAAAAACAATTATATGTATATATGGGTTCTCAAATAGTCAAACAATAAGTTGAGGATGGAACTAAATGCTCTTGGTATATCGACACTCGAAATGCGTGTGCATATGTGTTGCATGTAAATGAAAGATGAATTTGAATGTAAAAAATTAATCTGAAACATATTGTGGCAAGGTAGGAGAAAATGAGAAACGATGAATATCGAGTCCCTAACGATTTTTTCGAACTTCTAATACCCGGGATCTATGAACTCCCTCCTAGGTCACGACCCAATTTAGTCGTAAGCTTCGCCGGGACAAGTAAGCCACATGGAATTGGTAGCACTCTGCGGACGGAGGAAATTGAACTTGCGATATGGAGTCACACGCCCAAACCCATCTCTATATCAATCGTACATCTTAAAGCTGGTATCTTCGAAGTTAAGTCTATGTATTTGATGGAGGAAGGAATTTATCACTCCCCAAATGTAATAATTTTTCATTTGTCGTGATATTTTCAAATTTACTATCGCATTTAATTGATTTAAACGAACTTGGACCGAACATGGTTTAACCAGTTTGGACATCACACTCATTCATCCAATTATCATCCAATTCCCAAGTAATTTGAAAACTAGATTATGTCGAAGATATTCGTAAATAATGGAGTTGGACTTAAACGGCCAACCAAGGTAAGGTGGAGAATTTGTTGTTGAGACGAGCCGTCTCACTGTAAGAAATTAGAAGCAAGTTATATTATCTTGGGGCAAATTCTAGCAAATAAGCAACCATTAATTCCGTAAAATATAGATGTAAAAAATACCGAATTGCAATACAAAACTTTTGTTAGACACATGGAAGGACAGATCGAGTGTTGCGATCATGTAAGACCATTGTTGACATTTCTAAAATTTTAAATGGTAAATGAGTTTGTGGTTTAGCTTAAGTTGCTATAATACTCCTCATCAAACCTTAGACTTTTGCCTGAGATTCAGGCATGAATATACATAATATGGAAAGAAGGGCCTTAAAATAATTGAATTTAGAATTTCTAGATTTGATATTATGTATAATTTGGTGAGGCTACTGCCATTTATTTTAAAAGCTTAAGCTACTAAATGAAGATGTAGCTTTATATTTTATGATTCTAACACATGACATCTCTAATCTCAACCTAAATGACGAACCTTTTTATCATGACTGGATGGAGATCTAGTTAGATACATGAAAGTTGGCTTGAGAAACCATATTCAATGTACAAGAATTATAAAAGAAAAAACTTATGCGGGATTATGTGTTTCAATTTAAGTTGAGTAAATCAATTTTAAGTATGAAATTTTAGATATTTGATTATCCAAAGAGACTGAATAACCTGAACAAATATGTGAGATCATAACTATAAGCGCTTCAGCCGCTACCATCTACATTATAATATTTTAAATAGTTAAAGATAGAAACAAATAGAAAAGAATATTTAAATAATTTATTCAACTGTCTTATATTCGAGACGTAGTTATCGTTATGGGTGATTTAGTCATATCGTTTCTTAGCTGTGGATCCTACGTATTCGAATGGTGACAATAACATCGCTCCAACAGCTATATTACAGCTGTTCATCATAAGCTAATGTGCTCCACTATTTTGATGGGAAAGAGGTAGATAATATGCGCACATCTCCCCATAAATCTTGTCAACTTGCTGTAGTGGGACAAATAGATTATGTTTCCGTATTAGCACGTGCATACTTCATTATCGTTTACGCGTGTTTGGATAAATTTTGGGCACTCAAAACCTCCACAATATATAAATTTTGACACAAATATCCACAGGCTTTAATTAAATATTAATTTCTCAATATGACAAGATCTAATTTCATTGGATTCACCTTAGAATATAATAAGAATCTTTTCTTTCAACGAGCATTCTATTTCGTCAACGTCCAATCGGACTGACTTGTTCACTATAAACAGAATGGTTCCGAAACTAAACCAGCATCATAGACAGCCCCAAATGTTCATATGTCGACAATATCTAAGACTCTTCATAGTAAAGCGAAAAGAAAGACAAAATGAAACTATAACAACGTTATGTCAAAAGACAAAGTCATAATATGATAAAAGTGTGTTTGACAGACCATTCCGTAAGATTTTCATGGTCTAGTTCGTCTGCTGGCATGGAAGGAAGAGGCCCCATAACTGTCATTAGTTGATTGCTCACTAGTCTCTAATATCACGAAAATTTTGTTCATCTTAGACGATTGAGTATATTATGCAGAGGCCAAAGAGAGTAAGGCTTAGTGTGACCTTACATGACCAAAGAGTGTAGTAACAACAGAGAATGGTCAAAAACCTAAATGCATTTCATACTATGAAAAGTGAGGTGCAAACATTCAATCACTAAGACCTCGGTTTGGATAACAAACCGTGCAAATCTATCGCGTACGAAAATGAGTCAATGATAAATCCTTTTCATAGAACGCCTAATTCAGGAAAATGGCGAACGACCGAGTGAAATCTTTGGGGGCATTACCTGGCCGTCCCAAGTATGATTGTGACGGGCACCACAGAAAGTTTCCCTAGTTCTCTTTGGTCTCTAGCAACAAAAGACAATGACAAACGACAGAATAGGTGCCGCCTCTAATGAACTTATGGGGACAAGTTTGTCGCCCACCGATGTGGGTACTCATTCATCTTAAGATATATATATTTTCGGTCTATTTGAGCTAGTTTCAATCTGAGGGAGTTCCTATCTCTGTGTTTCGGAAGGTTAACGTAGGTGGAAAGAACATAGGTCAACACATATGTCAATCATTGAAATATTTATTTGTCAACTTGACGATTTCTTAAAGGTTTTTTAAATTAGGAATTAAAATGAACTCTTTTAAGACTAACTCGTATTGTTTCTGTATTTCTTTATCCTTTATTTATTTATTTATTCTAGGCAAAACAGTAACTGGAAACCTATCAGTTTGGCCAGTAGCATAGATTCACTCATAAATATTCCTGTAGAATATTTACAAGCTTAGCGCTTGTAGCTATTATCTTAACCTTTTATTCTTATTCTCTGTATTTGATTTTTGTTAGCTATACCTCAAATCACCTGATTTTTTTAGGGATTGAACTTGTGGACGATTAAGGTTATTGGATATTATAGAAACATTTTTTTTGTATAAATATGTAAATTTGAAGATATTTTCTCATTGTAGGATGATGATCTATATATATAAGAGAGAGGCGGGCAAAATGGGTTCTCAATGTCGCGACCTCTTTTTTTCGGCGCCCGATCGGGGCGGGAGCGCCTAAGGAGGCTAATGGCTCGGCTGAAATTAGTTATGCCCGGATTCTCCCAAGTCCACCAATTCACGACTTTAATAGTCTAAGTTTTAACCAGTAAGTCAATTTTTAAATTGGAGTCGCCACTAATCGATTTGGGGTGGGTTGATTAGAAACCCAAGCGAAGTATCGGGAGAAATACTCATTCCTGCGCAACCAGAGAAATTAGGATTGGGGACTTGATTACACTAGTTAATCACTAATGCCCTTTCGATACCTAATCTTGTTTTTTTTTTTTTTGGTCAGTGATACCTAATCTTGTTTAAACTTTGAGGTTTTTTGATGTTTTAGGAATTTTCCATGCATTTTTTTTTAGGAAAAACATTTTTTGAGTCTTTTTCTAATTTTTTTTTGACATAAAAGGAATTTTTGGTTTTTTTTTTTTGGTATTTTTGGGAAAATACAAGTCTTTTTGGCTTTTTCATGAATTTTTGGCCTTTTTTGAAAATATGGAATATTTTTTTCGGAAAATAAAATATTTTTTTAATATTTTTTAATATTTTCTGTTTTTTTTGGAAATTAAAATATTTTTAATATTTTTCGAAAATAAATTATATTGTTCGATTTTTTGGAAAATAAATTATTTATTTATTTAAAATATTATTTAAAATAAAATTAAAAAAAACTGACATGGGACCGACTTGGATTTTTTGTCTCTTTTTTTTTTTTTTGAAACGGCGTCGTGGCTGAGCGTTTGGAGACGCCCGGCCCGGCCCGATGACCCGACCCGACAACCCGCTCCCCCTGATGAAACCCTACTCGACCCGGCGCGCGACCCGACTCCCCGCCGCCCCGAAATCACGGAATCCCTACCCAGTTCTTGACCCGGATCCGATTCGTGACCCAGAAAATCGCAAACCCTAAGGTTTGCGACCCGCGGCGCCGAGGGGGGGACGGAGGCGTTATGGCTGCGGCGGCGATGGTGGCGGTGACGGCAGCGGGGGTTGGGCTATGACGACGACGATGACGGCGACAGCACGCTACCTCGCAACGGCGCGACAAGGGCGGCGACGGTGGTGACCCACATGAACCCCCTTTCCCCTTCGGCTCCTCTCTCTCTCTCTCTCTCTCTCTCTCTCTCTCTCTACTTCTTCCTCCGGCGAAGCTCAGATCTGTGGCCGTTCGACCTCGGACCTCCCCTGAAGTCTCTCAGAGGTTTGCAAGCCCTAGATCCGGCTCTCCCTCTCTCGATCTGTCGGTGCCCCCTTGGTCGACGGAGATGGAGGGCCTATTTATAGGCCGAGGGGCGGCCGGTCGATGGAGGTGGATTGCCGGTCTCCACGGCCTTCACCGGCCGAACCGGCATCCCATCCGACGCCAGCTGCCTCTGCGCGTCCCCATCCGGCGCCAGTCGCCCCTGCTCCATGTGCGTCGCCGCTCGTCTGCTCTTCCGGAGTCGCGCCCTCTGCGCGTGAGTTGCAGAGGCGCGAGGAAATTGCCAACATAGATGGCCAGTACTAACATTGCAATTTTTAATAATATTTTGAATTTTTTATGATTTTTTCTCCTGTTTTTTAAATTGAAAATTTTATGATTGAATTGGCAAAAGTGCAAAGAGTGTAGGACTTTTTGAACAATTTTCCCAAAATTAAATCCTGACTGTAAATGAAATATAAGGAATAGCAACTTGTATCTTGGCTTTTGCTTACTTAAATGCACCATAACATCAATGCGCGTGCCAAAAGAGGGAAAACCATTGTTTATGAATATGTGGATATCGGATAAAGAACATCAACTGTCTGAAGTGGTATGCCTCGGCAAGTTGCATCGTTTTTTAACTGGAAAATTATGGATATACTAACCTGCGTGAGAGCTGATTATTGGGATATGTCCGTAGCAACTAATTGTAAAATACCAGATAAATTGACTATAACGAGGAATATGCATTTCTAGTTTTAGTAATTCCACTAAACGAAATACCTAACAACATCGGATGCTGAGCTCGTGCAAGGTAATAACCCATCATGTTGATAGTTCATGCGTAACCAAGACAGATAAAAGATAAACACATCCGTGCACAATTGATTCGGACTTATTATTTTCTTTTTACTTGTAAATTTGCAACGCTCACATTTGATTTTTTAGGGGTGAAACTTTCGAAACCCTATTCCAACGTACAAATATTGATATTATAATGGTTTACAGTGTTTTTTTTTTCCAAAATTAAACAGGATTTCTATTTTTTTTTTTTTTAAGTGTTCGAGGAAAAGTCAAAAAATAGAAATAACAAATAATATCTTGAACTTTCCCTTCTAGGATTTGCATGCTCAAAAAAGGAAAGTCAGTTAGATATGCCCTAAACACAAACCTTAGACATCCCCCACGTCGAAGCATAAGTAGTATGAAGAAACAAAGCTGCGTCACATGACAACCTTACGTTTTTCTTCAAACGAACGTGAATAAGACCAGAATATGCAGGTTTATAAAATGCCTCTTCACACCTAGGGTTTGTTCATATGTGCCATTTGGTCCTAAGGGGGAGAGAATAACGAGAATAGCCAAACTTCAAGGCCCTACAAGTTTCACAAATTGCATTTTTGTAGAAACTCTTGATACCTACGTCTCGTCAATTCACTGCCCACTGTAATGGTCCCTCGACGAATGATTCTCAGGCGATAACACACAATAGCGACCCACATTTCAATGTAATGCATCTATCACTGATATGCTATGGACTATTGGTAGCGTATGATCTCATCATGTGAAGTAATTTATGTGTTATCGATTCTCTATCCAAGTGGAAAAGTTCCTTATCACAATAGAAAGAAGAGCAAACTTTTTCAAATTTCAAACTTGGCGTTAACTTTGGAGAAAATAAAGTAGATGTTTATTCAGATATATAGGGACTTAATTAAACTATCGTTTCTTAAGAGCATATGGCTGACCAAGGCCAGTTCACATCACCGGCCAAAACCACTTTACATAACTTTTCACATTGCAGACGTATAACTTCGAATTAAATTCACGGGAGTAAAGATACGGGAGAAAAAAGATCTACTCTTCCTATATAATCACTAGGGTGGTAATGAAAAAAAGTCAAGCTACTAGAACTTGACTCAACAGCTCTTTCAACTCGAGATCATTTAATCGAGTCTTGATTGGGTTCAAATAGCTTCAGTGTTAAATGAAGTTAAGTTTCAATTCATAGTAATTAACTCCAATGGGTTTTAATCTAATCAGGTAATTAATTTTAGTAGTTTAAATAATTTAGGTTGGTCAATCTAAACTCAAGGTAAATAACGTTTTTAAGAGTCCATTGTGGGCCTCCCAATTTATTGACTGCCAGAACGAATGCTCTTGGATTAAACATCCTTTGAAAGAAAAGATAGGTTGGCTAGTACGAAAATCTTGCACATTTGGTAAAGATTTTCTTCCACACGTTGAATTGTTTCGAGAAATTGTGGAACAAATATCCACCCATCCAAAAGTTTAAAATAAGAGACGTAAAAAATGCAACTTATTATTTGACCTCTGTTCTACTTTCAAGGATGAAAACTAGCAGTACAGTGCACGTGATAAGGACTGCAACTAATTCTGTCCCAAGTATCAGTGGATCACAAAACGATGCTTCTTTGGAGGGGATCGATACATCTGGAAATGGGCAGTTGGCGATGCGTGCACTGTGTTTTGTCAATCAAGCACGTGAGTTTATCCAAACCCAAGAGCCCCAGGACAGTGCACGTGACAAGGACTGAAAAGGAAGGCTACTTTAACCTAGGAGCATTTTATTGGAAATTAATCGATAGTTTAATTTAAAGGGCCGTTAATATCAACAATCGATGAATCTAATCAGAGATCTGGAAGGATATAATTCTGTAAATGATACTGTATATTTTATGCAACAGTAGAAATTAACAAAGGCAACTTGTAAAGAAACAACTCTTGTCAGAAGATAAGGCTTTGAAATTAGACACGCAGGGGGAGAAACAATCATATTTTTATTGTCCACTTGTCGTAATCCGACAGAACAATTGTGGCCATCTAGGGTGCGCATGGTAAAATTTCTTGGCTAGGGAAGAGTTTTTTCCGTAAATAGTTCTTTTCTATTTCTATTCCTAATGTTTAAAGCAAAAGAACCCGTTTGATAACCGCACAAAATTTCTACTCTTAGAATAGAAAAAGAATAGAAATGCGTTTTGGTAACGCAACGATTCTTTTTTGTATTTATTTTTTTGTATTTGTTCTTTTTATTTTTTTTATTCTTTTTGTATTTATTTGTTTTTTGTATTTTTTGTATTCTTTTATTTGTTCTTTTTATTTTTTTATTCTTTTTGTATTTTTTTTATTCTTTTATTTGTTCTTTTTATTTTTTTGTTTTTTGTATTTTTTTTATTCTTTTATTTGTTTTTTTATTATTTTTTGTATTTATTTGTTTTATTTTTATTTTTATTTTTTTTTTTTAAATTTTCTTGCGTTTGTTTTTTATTTGTATTTATTTTTTTATTTTTTTTGTATTTATTTGTTTTTTATTTGTTTTTTATTTTTTTTGTATTTATCTGCTTTATTTGCTTTATTTTTATTTTTTTGTTTTTTTAATTTTCTTGCGTTTGTTTTTTATTTGTATTTATTTGTTTTTTTTTTTTTTTTTTTTGTATTTTTTGTTTTTTTATTTGTATTTTTATTTATTTGTTTTTTAGTCTTTTTTGTATTTGTTTTTGTATTTTTTTGTATTTATTTTTTTTTGTATTTATTTGTTTTTTTATTTTTTATTTGTTTTATTTGTTTTATTTGTTTTTTAAAATTTTCTTGCGTTTGTTTTTTATTTGTATTTATTTGTTTATTATTTTTTTTGTATTTATTTGTTTTTTATTTTTGTTTTTTATTTTTGTTTTTTATTTGTTTTTTGTATTTATTTGCTTTGTTTTAATATTTTTGTTTTTTTTAATTTTCTTGCGTTTGTTTTTTATTTGTATTTATTTTTTTTTTTTTTTGTATTTCTTGTATTTTTATTTGTATTTTTATTTATTTGTTTTTATTCTTTTTTGTATTTGTTTTTGTATTTTTTTGTATTTATTTTTTTGTATTTATTTGTTTTTTTATTTTTTTATTTGTTTTATTTTTTATTTGTTTTTTTAAATTTTCTTGCGTTTGTTTTTTATTTGTATTTATTTGTTTATTATTATTTTTTTTGTATTTATTTATTTTTATTTTATTTTTTTTGTATTTATTTGTTTTTTATTTTTGTTTTTTATTTTTGTTTTTTGTATTTATTTGCTTTGTTTTAATATTTTTGTTTTTTTTTTTTTTATTTTCTTGCGTTTGTTTTTTATTTGTATTTATTTGTTTTTTTATTTATTTTTGTATTTTTGTATTTTTTGTATTTTTGTTTTGTTTTTTTATTTATTTGTTTTTTTATTCTTGCTCACGGTCGGCGGTGGCGGCGGTCGGCGATGGTTCCAGACGGTTGGAGGTGGCCACGGCAAGAGAGAAATAAAACAAAAAAAAAAAAAAATTGCTTATTTCTAGAAATTGTTCACGAGACAAGAAGCAACTTTTTTTTTTTCTCGTTTCTATTCCCGGGCTAACTTTTTATTCCGGGAATAGAAATCAACTTGCCGTTATCAAACGGGTTTCTATTCTTTTTTTGTTCTGGGGAACAAAAGAATAGAAATTTTTGGGCTGGGGAAGGTTACCATGCAGCACCCTACAGATCGTGACTCCTGACGACCTTGAAGCACCCGCCAGGCCGCATATAAAAATTCAACCGAATGGAATAATAAACCCAGAGTCATGATAGGGACCTCATCGAACCCTAGGTGCTCAAGGATCCAGGTGAATTTGGAATGCACCAACACCCGACCATGAAAAAAACAACCCCATGCAAACCGGGTTTTTAAATTATCCGATTCAGGAAGAAAACAAATATTCGTGGAGATATGCCTTGAAACCTTGAAGTTTGTCATTCTATTTCATATAATTAACTGGAATTTTCTAATAGGGTTCTGTGATGTATCTTCTCTTTTAACTGTGTTAGTGATCTTATGCAAGCGAGGCATCCCTATATAAGCCCACCCATATATGCTTTGGTATATATTGGGAATGAAAGTAGTAACATAGATAGCTAGGTAATTATGTAATTCTCCAGTGGAAAAGACCAGTTCTTCACCAAATGATTCATGTCAAACAAATGTATATGGATCAAGGGTAAATGGACATGATTGTATTGATGAAGCCATTATTTATTCAGCATTTATTTTTTCATATTTTTTCATGACAATAAATCTTCAAATGGATTCCCATTCCAAGTGTCTCTCTAATTGTTTTGCATTGCTAAAAAAGAGAATAGTTTTTATCGGCGATGGTAAATGACAACCAGCGAGTAACGACTAACAACCGAAGAATGGTGGCAGAGTCTGGCTACCAGCAACAAAGTCCAATGGCCGGTGATCATCTCTGGTGACCAATGACCAGATCGGCTGGGGGAGGTGGCGGCGATGGGTGTTAGAACTAGTATTGGCACCTAGAGGGGGGTGAATAGGTGTTTATCGCAATTTTAACAATTCAAATCAAATAAGATGTGAATAATTTAAAGTCAACGATTGCAGCAAATGAAAGCAAATAACAATGTAAAGGATTAAGGATAGAGAATCAAGACTCCGGATTTATAGTGGTTCGGCTTAGATCAAGCCTACGTCCACTCTCCCGCACGGACAGCCTTCAGCCGGATTTCACTAAGAATCAATAAGAGTGATTACAATCTCACGCTCTTGAGTCCACAAAGGTGTAGATTACTCTACTACACTTCCTCAAGATCTACAATATGATCTCTCTTTTGATTACATGTAATGCTCAAAGAATGATATCGCAAAGTGATAGAGGAGATTTCGAGACTTTGGAATTTTTCTATCCGCACACTTAAACAACTAGAGCATCTCTCTTATATACTCCTTCATGCCTTCAATACCGTTGGCACCTTCCAAAGAAGTTCTTCCAATCAACCCGTTGGACAGAATCAATTAGAGAGATCTCGAGCTCTTTAAGGTAAGTGTTGATAGCCCATCAATCCTGCTCGCCCATACAATCGGGATCTCGGTTTCCATAAGTAGATCCTTCCAAATATAAGTTGCGAAGTCGTTAAGGAATCTAAACATATTCCATATAAAACTTAGATCGTTTAGTGCTGAATCCGGTAGAAAGATATCCATCGACGTTAGAATATAGATCGTATAAGATCGAATAAACGTCGTCCCGGAAACTGTCCTTGTGAGTAGACTTTAAAATATGAGTCTTGAGTCTTGCTAGCTTCGGACTTTAGTCTTCGACTTTGTCAATAGAATCAGTAAGTCTTCGGACTTTGATCTTCAGACTTTGATCTTCGAGACTTTGATCTTCGGACTTCGTAAGTCTTTAGACTAGACTCGATAAACTCGTTTTGTCAACTTCAAAATACTTTAAGGGATTTCATCCAACAATCTCCCCCTTTTTGATGGTGACAAAACTTTCCTGCAGATTTGAATATTATCGCCCGCAATACAACTTTTAAGCAAGTATCACAAAAGATTTAAATAAGATAGTAGAAGTTATCCCGTACACGGATATCCCGTACTCGGACTTTCCCTGTACATAGATCTGCATTCACGAAACCTCATTAGTCATAAAATGACAGGTACTATCAAATTTACGAAGCTTAAAGTATTGCCATAGAGAATACTTTCAAAAAAACTCTGCAAGTTTAAGTCAAAGTCAAGATAGCAAGCAATAATAGAAAAAAATTGGGTTTGGATATTGGGTTTGGATCAAAAATCATCAAAAATCTGCAAGGTCTTCTCCCCCTTTTGTCGGCACAAAAAAAATCAAGGAGCTCGAGGAATGCGAACAAGTTGAAAGTCTTCCATCGACTTTACGGTGTCTTCCAGCTTCCTCAAGTCTGCCCGTACTTGGGTGAGTGTAGTGCCCTTTGCGGTTTCTTGAATCGCGCTGAACATCTTTAATCGATCATGCAAAGTGATGAACATTGCATGATTTTCATTCTGCAAGGTCTGAAATTCGTATCCCATTGCATAAATTTGACCTTTTAGATCTAAGATGATATCAAGCAGCCTTCGAAAATCTCCAGAGTTGTCGGGCCCGAGTGCTTGTTTCAGCTCTGTCTCGACGGTGGAGTCAAGCCGTAGGAATATCGAAGGAGGTTCATTGTGTGGAGATGATGCCTCTCCTTCAGGAAACTTTGCAGCATGAATATCCTCGGCATCGGGAGGTGATCGGCTAACACCTATTTGATCATCCTCTTCTCTGAAAGTCAGCCGAAGAGGTGTGTGTTCGCTTTCTTTATCTCCCCTGTCTCCATGTCTTCCGTGGAGAAAAGAATTCTTCTTTTGAGGCGATTCCTCGATTACGAGGATGTTGTAAATCCTCCTTTTCGCTGGAGAATTTGTTCTTTCGGTTCATCTCGCTTTCTCTTCTTTTCTTTCTTCCTTTTCCTCTTCCTCTTCCTTTCTTTCTTCCTCTCGTCTTCTCTTCCTCTTTCTTCTCTTTTTCTTTCTCTTCCTCTTTCTCTTCCTCTTTCTCTTCCTCTTTCTCTTCCTCTTTCTCTTCTTCTGCAACTTTATGTTCTGGAACAGTTGGAATAGATGCAGCAAATTGAGAGATTAGAGTAGAGATAGGAATCGAATCCTCATCATCTTCATCCTCCAGGATGATTGCCCTTCGCTTCTTGGTGGAACTAGCCACAGCTTCTTTTCCTTTCCTTTTAGCTGCTGATGAGTCCGGTTTGAGCTTGGAAGGAGTCTTTTCCTTGAACTTTTCCAGCTTCTTACTAAGTTCCTTCAAACGCATCTTGGTAATCATCCCCAAACCGATGACCATTTTATCAATGGTCTTCACTTTGTGAAGATGTGAGGAGGTTGAATGTGTAGATGTTTGAAGAGTCGAGTGATAAGAGCAGCATAAGGAAGCTTTCCTTTATCCTTAACCATGCATCTATACATGTGAAAGATGATGGTATGTGGTAAAGAGAAGTTCACACCTATCTTGATGGCAAACATCAATTTCGCTTCAGAAATTGAAACATCATGTCTTAGACGTCGATTTGGGTCTTAGACAGTTGATTACAATTTTATGCAGCAAAGTGTTTGTTGCATTCATTCTGAATAAGACAGTCTTCCTTCTGCAATTCTGTCCTTTGCTAGCTCAAGCGTAGCGAACTTACGACACACCAATTGGTTGAAAAGCTCTTCTTTCCACACCAAGCACATCAGCCAGAATATCACAATCAATGACATACTCCTTATCTCTCACACTGAAGGTAAAACTGTTTGCGTCAATGAAGCTGATATTGGAGTAGAAATAGGCAGTCAATTCAGGATGTGCAGTGTCACAGTCTGTGCAGAATTGATAGAGTTGGAGCTTTTCGAATTTCTCTCGCAGACCTATACTCAACAAATCCAGAAAGTCAAAATCAACAGTTCTTGGGTTCATCACCCCTCGCTTCAGCTTTTTTCATATTTCTTCCCGTGTCCGTCCGAACGGAACAATTCATTCTTCTTCCCTCTTAGGCTCGCAGCCACACCCATCCATGGTTTAAAATGCATGAACATCTTCTCATCATCATCCTTGCCCTCGGGCGATTCATGCTACTAAACCTAGGGTCACTCGGAAAATTTGCAAACGCTCTTGCAGCCGTTCCCTCGGGCACAACTCCGGACCTTTCCATCACGGTAAGAAAATGCGTCTCGTTTCTATACCCCTTCTCTTTCAGAAACTCATCCACAAAAGTCATAGCGACCCTTCCTTTAATGCGAATAGAGTTTATAAACAAAGGCGGGTTTTAGAGTTCTTATTTGGTTCGATGTCTTCATAAACCATTTCATCTTGAGGTCTAGTTGGTGATGACCGCTTTTGAGACTGCTCGGAAGGAATGTCGCTTTCCTCGGTGAGATCAAAATGCGTAGGCCCCTCACCGAGCCTTGTGGTCCCTTGTTTGCAATTCTGAAGATTTCCTCGATACGACATTGTGCTTTTCTTTGGAAAGACTTTCTCACTTGTTTCGCAAGAAAGTTGAGAACTTTGAAACAATGAAGTTTGGGAGGAAAAAAAATTGCAGAGCAGTGAAAAGCTTTTGTTCTAGGGTTTCTGAGTAAAGTGAAAACGAAGGAGAAGAGATGTATAAAAGATAAAAAGGCACGGGAAAAACCGAAGCGTCGTATATTTTGGAAATTTTGAATTTTCCTTTTTGAAAAATAACTGCCTTAATAAAAACGATAACCACTTCTAACCAATTTAAAATTAGACAGATTATCTTACCTTATCAATAAGACAGGTTTAAGTAAAGAAACTTACGGACGTGTCGATTCATATTCTCGATCCTTTGAGTCGATGCTCGTCGGACTTTAGTTACTGAGTCCGAACTCTAGTATTCTTCAAGAGATAATATATTGAGTCTTGAGCGAATAGACTCAAACAAGCTTTTCTCAAGAGGCTTTGTAAAGATGTACGCCGTTGATTCTTTGAGTCTATGAATTGTATCAAGACTTCTTTGTTCTGAACATGATCTCTTATAAAGTGATGTCGGATCTCAATATGTTTTGCTCTTGAATGTAGAATGGGATTCTTTGTAAGATTGATTGCACCGGTGTTGTCACACCTAATTTCGTGCAAGAGTCTTCAATGCCAAAGTCTTGCGGTTGTTGTTTTATCCACAAGATTTGAGAACAAAGAACTTCCAAGAGCAACGTATTCTCGCTTCAGCTGTTGAAAGAGCCACAAGACTTGTTTCCTCGAGAACCGGGATACTTTATCCTGTTTCCTAGTAGTTGACAAGTACCTGAAGTGCTTTTTCTTTCAACTCTACAACCCGCAAGATCTGCGTCTCGAATAGCCAAGAAGTGTAAAGTCTCCTTCTTTGGGATACCAAAGACCGATCTTAGCAAGAGTAGCAACATATTTAATAATACGTTTAACGGCGCTTAAGTGAGATTCTCTGGGATCGATTGAAATCTAGCACATATGCAAACACTAAATAATATGTCGTCCGGATGCGTAAGATAAAGAAGTGAGCCAATGATACTCCCGTATAATTTTTGATCAATTTTCTTCCCTGCTTCATCTTTGTCTATCTTCAAGGAACTTGACATTGGTATGTCGATCTTCTTGCAATTTTCCAGACCGAACTTTTTAACAAGTTCTTTTGCATATTTCTCTTGATGAATGAATATACCCTCCTTTAGTTGTTTGACTTGTAGACCAAGGAAAAAGGATAGTTCACCCATCATGCTCATCTCGAATTCATCCCGCATAGACTTAGAAAATTTCTTGCACAAGGTCTCATTAGATGATCCAAATATAATGTCATCTACATAAATCTGAACGAGTAGAAAACTTTTACCTTCCTTTTTAATGAACAGAGTAGTGTCTACATTACCTTTAGAAAAGCCACTATGAATTAAGAAATTGCTCAGCCTTTCATACCACGCTCGAGGAGCTTGTTTTAGTCCATATAAAGCTTTCTTCGATCGAATACGAGTCTGGTTTCTTTGAATCTTCAAAACCAGGAGGTTGTTCTACGTAGACCTCTTCTTGAATAATTCCATTCAGGAATGCACTTTTGACATCCATTTGAAACAACCTGAAATTCTTATAGCAAGCAAAAGCAAGTAATAATCTGATTGCTTCTAACCTTGCTACTTTTGGAGCGTAAGTCTCATCGTAGTCAATCCCTTCTTCTTGCGTGTATCCTTTAGCTACGAGTCTTGCTTTGTTTCTCGTTACTTTGCCTTTTCATCAACTTTGTTCCCGAAAACCCATTTAGCTCCAATAACTGATTTACCTTTTGGTTTAGGAGTTAATTCCCATACGTCATTAATACTGAATTGTCTCGAGTTCTTCTTGCATTGCTTCAATCCAGCTTTCATCAGCTAAGGCTTCTTCGATATTTTTGGGTTCTATTTCAGAAATAAGAGCAACAGCACTAGACTCTTCTCGCCTTTTGGATCTTGTTCGAATTCCCTCATTAATATTTCCAATAATGAGTTCTTCAGGATGACTAGACTTGTGCTTCCAGTTACTGTTCAGTCTGATAGATTGTTGATCTTCTTCTAGAGTAGATTCTTCATCAGTAACTTGTTGTACTGATCTTGAATTAGCAACTGCTTCAGTGGAGTTAGCTTTAACAGTTTCTGGAGCAGTTTCTGAATCTTCAGTCTGTATCTGCTGAACTTGTGGAGAGTCTTGAAATTTTACATTCATTGATTCTTCCACAGTCTGAGTCTTTTTGTTGAACACTCTAAAGGCTTTGCTTGTTGTAGAGTATCCAAGAAAGAATCCTTCATCCGATTTTTCTTCAAACTTACCAACACGATCATTAGCATTTTTTAGAATAAAACATTTGCAACCAAATATTTGAAAATAAGAAACTATTGGTTTCTTCCCTTTAAAAATTTCATAAGGAGTTTTCTCAAGAATTGGTCTTAAAAACACTCGGTTTATAATGTAGCAAGCGGTTGAAACGACTTTTTCCGCCCAAAACCTTGAAGAAACTTGATTTCCAATTAAAAGAGTTCTTGCCATTTCTTGTAAAGATCTATTCTTCCTTTCCACAACCCCATTCTCATTCCGGTGTATATGGAGAAGAGAATTTATGTTGAAAACCAAATTCATCACACAAGTTAGCAAATTCTTGATTTTCAAACTCACCTCCATGGTCTGTACGAATGCTTGTAATAGTATGACCTTTCTCATTCTGCACCTTTTCGCAAATTTTGAAAAAGAGAGAAAGTCTCGACTTACTTGAAAGAAAGTAGACCCAAGTAAATCGTGAATAGTCATCCACTATTACCGACAGAACCTTTTACCACCAATGCTTTTCGTTACTGTAGGTCCAAACAAATCCATATGCAAAAGCTGCAATACATGATTAGTGGAAACTTTATTTATAGATTTGTAAGAATTTCTAACTTTTTTACCCAAGTACACATGGTGTACATAGATCGAGACTTTGAATAATTCAAAGTAGGCAATCCTCGAACAAGTTTCTTTGTAAAGATCTTGTTGATTTGCTTCATGTTGATATGGCCTAGCTTTTTGTGCCATAGATTTGCTTCATCTTGTACTGATATTAAGCATTGTGATCTTTCTTGATTCACATCCGGAAGATAGATATTTCCATGTCTTCGACCGGTGAAAGATTGAGTAAGGTCTTTGCCGATTCCGAGCACGTTTCTTCCCGAAAGTTGATCTTGAAACCGAATCACACAACCGACTTATGCTAAGCAAGTTGTAATTTAATCCTTCAACTAATGAAACATTATTGATTGACAAGCTCCCAATATTCACTTTGTTCCTCGACCGGTAATCTTCCCTCTATTGTTACCACCAAAGGAGACTTTTCCTCCGTCTATCCGGGATAAGTTTTATGAAGCGGTTTGAATCTCTGTCATATGTCTTGAGCAGCCACTATCAAGATACCATTTTATCTTCTTTTTGATAGTAACCTCGAGTTCACTGCATGAGTCGAATCAAGGTCCGAGTCCGAGTCCGATCGTGCCATTAAACAGATATTGGCATAATCATTGTCACTATCTTCACATTCGATATCACTCCAAGTCTCGCCTTGAGTGCTTTCCCGTTTTTCTCGAGACTTCCCTTTTCTCTTCTTTAACGAGAGGACGAGTTAGGTCTAATGTGTCCCTTTTTCTTGCATTCAAAGCAAGTCACTTCTTTATTCGTATCATCTTCCTCTGTTGACCTGTTTTGAAACCTTTGAGAATTTTGTTTCTTCCAATTGAATTTCCTTCCTTTTTTGTTCAGCTTTACAATCTCTTTATCATCAATGCCAGTTCTTCATCATCTAGATCTTCTTGAAATCAGTAACATCGAATAGTCATTAGACTTTAAGGCAATAGATTTCTTACCTTTTGAATCTTCCTCTTCGTTGTTCTTGTTCTACTTCATAGGATTGAAGAGTTCCAACTAATTCATCTACGAAAAGTGGAGCAATCCTCTGTGTCTCTCTTATTGAGGTTTTTATGTGATTCCAGTCTTTTGAGAGTCCACGAAGAAGTTTGTTGACCTTCATATGTCCCGAGATTGGATGTCCCGATATTCAAGACCATTCACAATTTCAGTAAAGCGACTAAACATGTCGAGTTATTGATTCTCCCGATCTCATCTTAAAAACTTCATATTGTCCCAAGAGAATGTTGATCCTTGTTTCTTTCACACGATCGGTTCCTTCATAGGTAATGTGAAGCTGTCCCATACTTCTTTTGCTGTATCACAAGAAGATATTCTATTATATTCAGTAGGGGATAAAGCACAATATAAAGAGTAAATAGCCTTGGCGTCGAGAGTCTGTCTTTTGATAATTTCTTCTTGAGTCAAAAGAATAGGAACAGCAGTTCTTTTCCTCTCTCGAGTTTGATTCAGAACAACGGAATAATTCCTTTATCGACAACTTCCCATTCCAAAGGATCTTTCGATCTTAGGAATGCCTTCATCTTATTTTTCCATATGCTTTGTAATCTTTTCCATCAAAGTATGGAGGTCCAGTATTGCTTTGTCCTTCAACCAACCCCGTAGGCAACATACTAGCCATAGATCTTTTACTTAGAAGTAAAGACACTTCTTACAAACAAGCACACAAGCTCGATACCAATTGTTAGAACTAGTATTGGCACCTAGAGGGGGTGAATAGGTGTTTATCGCAATTTTAACAATTCAAATCAAATAAGATGTGAATAATTTAAAGTCAACGATTGCAGCAAATGAAAGCAAATAACAATGTAAAGGATTAAGGATAGAGAATCAAGACTCAGTTTTATAGTGGTTCGGCTTAGATCAAGCCTACGTCCACTCTCCCGCACGGACAGCCCTTCAGCCGGATTTCACTAAGAATCAATAAGAGTGATTACAATCTCACGCTCTTGAGTCCACAGTGTAGATTACTCTACTACACTTCCTCAAGATCTACAATATGATCTCTCTTTTGATTACATGTAATGCTCAAAGAATGATATCGCAAAGTGATAGAGGAGATTTCAGACTTTGGAATTTTTCTATCCACACACTTAAACAACTAGAGCATCTCTCTTATATACTCCTTCATGCCTTCAATACCGTTGGCACCTTCCAAAGAAGTTCTTCCAATCAACCCGTTGGACAGAATCAATTAGAGAGATCTCGAGCTCTTTAAGGTAAGTGTTGATAGCCCATCAATCTGCCGCCCATACAATCGGGATCTCGGTTTCCATAAGTAGATCCTTCCAAATATAAGTTGCGAAGTCGTTAAGGAATCTAAACATATTCCATATAAAACTTAGATCGTTTAGTGCTGAATCCGGTAGAAAGATATCCATCGGACGTTAGAATATAGATCGTATAAGATCGAATAAACGTCGTCCCGGAAACTGTCCTTGTGAGTAGACTTTAAAATATGAGTCTTGAGTCTTGCTAGCTTCAGGACTTTAGTCTTCGGACTTTGTCAATAGAATCTGTAAGTCTTCGGACTTTGATCTTCGAGACTTTGATCTTCAGACTTTGATCTTCAGACTTCGTAAGTCTTTAGACTAGACTGATAAACTCGTTTTGTCAACTTCAAAATACTTTAAGGGATTTCATCCAACAATGGGTAGTGGAATTGAGTTTTGGTAGTTTTGGGGTTATAAAAATGTGAAATGAAATCACAATTCTCGCTATAGCTAGACAATCGAAAATGCATTCTTGAAAATTATTGACAAATGAAGACCCCTATCACCAATGCACCGAGTTTGAAGCTTCTCTAAAATCTTGCTTGTCATGAGATGACGGCGACAAAAGACTTCCCCTAATAAAAGCGAACCGTTCGAACGCAAATTTCCTTAAAGTAGCATATATACTTCAAGCTGCAGAACTAAGAGCTACTCCACCGAAGTATACACACTTAGGTTTCTTGGTTGTAATTAAATTATCTTCATGTGGACTGCAATTTCTGTTAAATAACAAAAGTTACAGGAGAGCAAACATCAGGTGAATCGCCATTACTAAATAAATCATATAAGGTCTCTTTAATCCTTTAAAGGAACTTAGGTCGAGCCTTTACACCTGGCTTGATATGTAAATTATCACTCTAAAATTCGGATTTCCACTTGTGACTCTCATAAATAAGTATCAAGATGGATGGTTTTTGCATAGAATGGCAAATCTCGTGAATTTGGCTTCAATATATTATGTCTAGAAGGTCGGACTTTGGACGTTATTGGGTCGCTTGTCAATACTGATATTTATTTTCAAAAAGCAAGAAAAAATTACTGACATAAACAAAGATGGATAATTTTACTCTTTTTTTTTTTTTTTTTTTTTTTTTTTTTTTTTTTAAGAAAAGAAAACGGTAGGCTTCCACAATACAAGTGAAGGTGTGAGAGGAGTTGTCCTTGAGAAAAATTTAATGCGGGTTGGAACATAACTTGTAAAACAATAATAAGAGTGAATTTTGCTCTGGTGAAAAGTTCTCTAGGCATATAACTCGCATTGTCATATGATTAATGATTAATCATCCTCAGCGAGACATGTTTCCTTAACTGGTTGAGTGTTGCTAGGTTCTTAGATGAAGCATTATGCACAATTTATCTTCAAATCTGTTAGGGTTACGGATATTTCACTCAAAATAATGGATCGAATATTATTTGTAAACAATAAAGTTTGTTGTGTATACATATGCTTCATCATTCCTAATGATCAAAGACTTAGAAAAGTAATATGAATTTAGAAAATTTGATTTCTAATTATTTATTTATACAAATTACCCGAATCAGATGAGTGAAACTCTAGATATAATCATATTATAATTAGACAAAGATAACAACTGGCAAATGAGAATATGTCTCATTAACTTTTGTCTAGTTAGATACATAGATCCTTATAGAGAATTGAGATATTTTAATCCCGGCTAGATAAAATACTAAAAGAAAAAAATTTAGTCTATTAAAATGCCTAGATAGTTAAAACGATGACAAAAGCTACTGCAAACAGCGTAATTACAGCTCAGCACCATGGACTAAGGTGTTTGCTTTTCGGTGGAAAAGAAACAGCAGCTGATAATGTCCACGCATCTCCCATTACATGTGGTCCTCTTACTATGTTGCTTTCACAATAATGAGGTTATAGTTTCATCCAACAGCTCATTGGGTTGGTCAACTTTTTGGTGAAAGCATAGTTTATTTTGCAATTTAGAACGTGCCTTTTACGTTCATTGATGGGAAAGATAAAGTTGTTCCACTGTCATCGCATTGAAAAATGTGAAGGTTTGAAAATTAATTTTGTCGATATAACAGCCTGTGATTTTATCAAATTCTCTAAAACAGAATAAATAAATCTTTCTATTTTAAATTATGATTATCGAAGTGATTTATTTGTTACGGAACTAAGAAATGTAGATTGACAATTAAGCGTGAACAACTCGAATGATGAAGAGGAAGGGCCAAACAATCTGCAAAACCAATGCACAGTTTTTAGCTTTCCTAGGGTCTGGTCACTGCAAGTTTTTGTGGACATAGTTTTGATCGAAAAGTTGATAACTCTCCAAGTGCAGTTTATCTTGACTGGATGTTTCTTGTATAGAAAAGTTCTGTTAAAGGTTCGTGTAATCCGTCTTGGGTTGCAAAAGACGGAAAACATCATAAAAGTATGAAAAATAATTATTATTTATGGATAAGTCAGTATGAAAAATCGTTAAAAAGAGAGAATTTAGAGTCGCTTAACACTAGGGTTCTCGCTTAACACTAGGGTTCCCTAGGTATACATAGTGTTTTATAAAGATTCTTACCCGAAATTCTATATATTAATTAGTGGGTTGATCTAGTAAAGTCATTGATATAGAACCAACAAATGGTTGCGAGCTACATTGGATTTTATATGGTTAATCTCTACATTTGTATACCGATCAAAAAAAGAATCTCTAAATTCCAATAGCGTTGCCCAATTTCAGCAAAAAAGAACAGAATGGAATGGAAAAAATCCGAAACTTTCAATTTTTTTAAAAGTTTTACAAAAAGCCCTCAAAACAGCAAATCTTCATAGATATTCAAGCATGTTCCAATTACATCTAAAATGTGTTAATCACGAGTAAAAATTTTGTTAAAAAAATATTTCTTAGTAATAATAGGCTCCAGAAATTTTTAGAAGTTCCAACGTTTTATTTTCTAAATTTCTTCATTTTAGTATACTTTAAGTACCTTATGATATTACTTTCTTGTCTCACTTTATGTCCCAAATTTTTTAAATCTCAGATTATCGGTAGAATTTTCTAACTTATGACAATTATACCCATATTATCTAAATTTGTAAATGAATTTATTCACCATCAATTTGATAGAAAAAGATGAAGCTTGTTGCATTGGGATTTACAAAGATTTCAAGAAATAGACCACGATTTTGACAAATGATAGCGACTCCATATCAAGTGGACTCAACAGACACAAAATACCAGAAAATTCTATTGATTGTGTGCAAAATAAAGTATTACAAACTTAAAAAGGCCTCAGTCAAGTTAAATTAATATTTTACAAATAAAGTTAGGATAATGACATATTTTTACTTTTATAAATATTCATAGCTGCATTTCACTTTATTAAAACTTTGAATTTTTTTTTTTTAATACTCCATATGCGTGAAAAACTTTCCCATATATTTTGGATAATTTCTTTCCCGGTTGTATGGATGTTGTCTATAATCTATAACTTAATGAGAATATGGCCTCCCAATTTTTTCAGGATCTTAATCTTTTAGCTTTTCATGTTGTCGTTAAACATATTAATGATTGCGAGGATAAATATAATAATCTTAATAATTTTGATAAATTGAATTAAAGCTCTAGAAAAGTAAGAACCTGTATTGCCATCAGATTAGTATATATATAGACGATTTCTAAACTAATTAATTTAATCAGTTGCATGCATTTTAAACATAAGTCAAGGTGAATATTCAAATACGCCATGTTAGATCAAAATAAATGCATTTCATCTACATTCCTAACAAGGTAACCCAGTAACTAATGAGGGCAATTCATCCTCTCAATGTCAGTAGAAGGATTGGATCATGGATGTGTTTCGGGGAAAAGAAGAGTTTGAAATTCGCATAATATTGATCATCAACTATTTGTTTTATTATATGTTTGGAACATAGGCCAGTGGCGCACAATTTCCGCCGGAGGACCAAAACTTAATATGGTGATTATTCAACAAAAGTTCAAGTTCATCATAGTAAACTAAGAAGTATTGAAATATTCAATGGATCAGGAGCCGGGAAGGAGGACTGCCCTAGATTCAAATAAAATTTTATAGATGTTTATTTGAACATATCTGAAATCTCACTTTAATTCTCTTAGTGCCCATGCAGGTTTAAATAACAAATGCATCGGTGTGTCCTATCTTGAACACTTAGATCTCTTCATCAATTTGTCACATTTCACCAAATTAGATCTCCAAGCGGAGTGAGTGAGTCATAATTTTGCCCTAAAATTTTTCCCATATTGTCTTAAGACACTCGTTCACTTGCATATTATTATATAAATATCTATAGAAAGAAAATGAATAGTCATTAACGAAATAGGTGAGTATGAAATAAACAAAGAAACAAGAACCCAGGTAGCAAATCTTTTGGCCCCCCTATTTGCGAGGAGGGAAAATAGAACTACTGGGAGAGGTTGGAGTGGGTAAAACATTATTCATTATGGAGTCGATTAACAACAATGTTAAAGCTCGTGGGGTTAGCCGTATTTGGAGTAGTAGGGGAACATTTCCCATCTATATAAAGAATTACGTATAGGCAAATTGAAACCGTCCTTTCTAGTAAAGTATCACTGCTGACTCTTTTTGCAGCTTTTGTTGCTGGAACAAAGTGGTATGGTTCAGCAACCACCTTTATCGAATTATTTGATCCTTCTCGTTAAGGGACTTGTAGGGGAACAAGCCCATGTTCTCTTTCTATTTTGTACTGCCCATAATGCAATGGTAATCAAGCAAGTCAAGGGGCACATGCTTTTAGAGCATTGGTTCACCCACGACACAACTTTTGATGGATTTTCACTTCTCGAGAACGTCCTTCGATTTTTCCAATGACTATAATCTGTTGTTTTCAGGAGGAAGAGAGCGTCTTGTCCAACCGCCTTAGCCTCGACGTGCGGGTAAATAGAATCCAACAAACCGAATCCGTCACTTCTATTTTTGTTAACTTACGGTCGGTAAAAAGAGTTTTACCGTTCATTTATATGGAAAGTATTTCCTTTTCCTTTCTCCCTTTATTTATTTTTTGGGAGAATTATGTAAATGCATCCGAAACTTCAACCTCGAATTAATATCGCGAGTACACAAAATCGTCCCATTCAGGCAGGCGTCAACAAGACTTGAACCAGTAGAGGGCAGATTAGCCATGATTCAGCTTTCCAACTCTCATCCATTCTTCGATTGTCCTTTTTCAGAGAAAGCCTGGAGTCATCTTCCTAGTCCAGGCAGTTGTGCATTTGAAGGGTACTTCGTTTGTCAGGAAGCTTCTGAAGCTCGCTTATGAAGACTCTTTCTGCTACTTGAGGACTCAAAATTTGGTAGATGAAGTGTAGATGCTTCATCTGTTAATAGTTTTCTTTAGCTGGTAACTTTGTTGTTTTGTGAAGTTTTAGCCCTTCTGCTAATCGGGGTTTGCTTAGACTATATTAATTTCGTGCTAATAAAGGTATATAAGCAACCGAAAAAATAGCAAGTAGAACATATTGTGTGCTTTCTACCCTTGATACACATGGACAAACCCCTCAGGTTATATTTGGAAGGATATAGTAGGATATAGTAGGCTTTCTTATATCCCGTATATCATTGGATAAAAGACAGGATGTCATTACAAGCTTGTTATATCCTACTATAATCGGTGTTTCTTATGAATAAGATGCAGGAGGGTTAAAAGTAAGTAGGCTGATAACATTGTTTGCATAAAACCGTGTCACAGCCATGTGACCACTGCAAGATGCCTAAGGATGGTGACCACCTCCTGATCATCATATACAGATCTAGGATCTCACAAACATTGAACATTGCATTAGAAAAAATCGACCCAGGATTTTGTATAAACTTACTAAGAATTCAATCAAACCGTAAGCACATACTAAGATGAATTATAGATGTCCATTGGAGAGGTAAAGTATATTTTAAAAGTAATGACAATGCCCTAAAAAACTTAAATATCTTTAGGAAATTAAAGAAGAGTTTGTACAATTATTAGAAACTGAATCTACTCCCAACTTTCTTTTTTTCTTCTGTTTATCATGAATTATATTATTTAGGGGTTAAAAGTAGGGTTAGTATTACTAAAAATCCCAAACTAGTACATTCATGACAAATTTGTTCCAAATTAATTTTTTGATTATTAAAAATTTCAAATTAGTATATTTGCGATAAATTTATCAAAGAATAATTTTTTGTGCACGATTGAGTGAAATTATGCTTTCAAAGTTGATGGCCGAAAAAGCAAACCGTTCATGCTTTCAAATTGACGTACGATGGGTCGTCTTTCTTTTAAAATTCTATAAAAATTTCTTTCAAAATTCTATAAAACCCTAGCTAGGCTTACAAGTTGCATTATTTTATTGCCTTATGATTAAATTATTCTCTCCTTCGCTCATTGATGACTTATGCTTTTTTTGGATTATATGTCATTTGCAGCGTCATTAGACAACTTTTGCACACTTCGAGGTTTTTCTAATAATCATAATTGATGCTGCAATCCTGCTTCTCGCACGTTTCATTCTTCACTATCCATTTGCTCATATCACGAGATAGGTTTCAAAGAATAATAAAATCCCTGCAAATCCTCTTTGTTTTTAGATTTTCCTTTTCTTTATTCCATAAAGATTGATCAGCAAGCTATGGTAAAGGTGTCTTACCTGGTGAGCTTTCTAAATGAAGTTCAATTATTTGTTGATATTCTTTGGTTGATACAACCACCAATAATCATTCTTTATTTATATGACATGCTTTTGATCTTATTTTCTTAATTTAATCTATTATCTAATGGGACGAGGGATACCTGCAATTTTGGTAACTACTTCCCACTTTTTTGTTTCGCATAGGTACTTTTGATTTAATCTTTTTAAAGATATTTTTATTGGTGGAAAGATGTAATTAATAAAAATGTAACTAATGGAACTACCATGTACCGATATGTTGCTTTTACCCTTTTCTTCTCAACATATTTAACTTTCCCTTTGTTTAAACATATCTCAAATTTTAGGTATCAAGTATTTCTTTTTCTTTTTTCGGTCCTACTCTACTCCTATTCTAACTCTTACTCTCAGACTTTTGTTCTGCCTCCTTGCAGAGTGTGGGAGTCGAAACCCACTCCTAAATTAATTCGTCCCCACCTTAAGCTCCCTTGAGAAGGTGGGGATTCGAATCCCCCACCTCTCATTTCCATGTCGAAAGGGTGGCTATTGGAATAAACCCCAGTGGTTAGGTACCAAGTATTGGATAGCTTAATAATTTAGTTTTTCAACACGACAGGGGTGATGTTAATTAACATTTACCAAAAACAGCAAAACTTCACTTTTCTAGAAGTAAAAGCCATGTTTTAACTACTTCCTTCAAAATGGCATTTAGATACCTAAGTTGCCATCGACTCAATATGTCATACAATGAAAAAAAATAATTCTAATTTTGAGTGTTTCAACTAATTTAGCATAGAAATAATCGATATTTGATCCAAAAAATGTTAAAATCTATTTAATCCTTAAAAATTGCATCTCGCTAATATAGGTTATGAAACTGAATAAATCAAACATTAATAATAGATGCATTGCATATTTGTACTTAATATACTTAAATCATTGATGGATGCATGCATGAAAGAGATATACATAAAAAAAAAAAAAAAAAAAAAAAAAAAAACTTCATTTTTTCTTAAATTAAATTGATATTTAACCTTTACCTACAACTTTGATATACATATACAAATAGACAAATTTGAATAGACTATTCATGATAATATTGGTAAATCTTATCTTCCAAGAACAATAAATATCGTGGATATATTGACTTGACAAGATATTGTCCATACTACTTGTATACAATATATAGAAAATAACTTGACAAGACTTTATCTTATCTGAGTGTTATAACTTTTTTTCCATTTATTTGAGCATTACAAATTTGAAAAATCGATCACTTAAGTATTATCAGCGATTCGCCTTATAGAAAACTCTAACATTGACACTAGTCCTCCTATGTGCTTTCGCCGGCGTTGACGTAGAAAAATTATTATTTTTTTGAATTTCTTCTTTTTTCTTTTTCTTTTCCATTTTTTTAGGGCTAGCAAGGGTCATTAGCAACCTTCGTCAGCTCTGAAACCCTCACCTAGTGATTTGCAGCTAAGGGTGAGTTGGCCCTTGCCTAATCTGTGCAAGATTTGCTAGTGACCCTTACCAGCCCTAAAAAAGCGAAAACAAAAACAAAAACAAAATTCAAAATTCAAAATTTTAAAAATTTTAAATTTTTTTAAATTTTTTAAAGAAAATTCCACATCATATGGGAAATTTTAGAAAAAAAAATCCACATAAGATGATTTGTCGGAATTAGCACTCAAATGATTGATTTTATTGTGATGTAACACTAAAGTAAGGCAAAAAAAAAATTATGATATTCAAGTAAGCGTCGTGCATAAGTTATTGTACTCTTGCTGTTCTTCTCCCAACTTAAGGTCATGTTAGATACAATATTAAAATGTTAGATGCAAACCCACACATGAACTTAAAAAGTCTTGCGACAAGCACATTTTTATTTATTTCAGTAGCGACAAGCATATACTTGAACATTATTTTTATTCGAGGTTCAATAATCTCTACTATATCTAAATAAAACCAAGAATAATTTAAAAAATTTCAAACTTTTCCCCAAGTATTTCAATGAAGCACATGTAAGCCATCATGACGAATTTTTACTGATAATCTCCAAGTAATGAATAAAATCACAACGTAAAATTTAACAAGTTAGTTTGAAGGTGATTCCTATAGTTACATTTTTAAAATTGACTCTTTCCAATTTTATAAATTAGAAATTCCTGTTTCTAAAATAAATGAAATCTTCTCACTTTTATCTCTTTCTTTAATTATTTAAAGCTTTTGTCACCACTTTTTCTTTTTTCCATCGTGACGGGTTCTCTCTTTTGCTAGGTTATAAATGGATAAACAAGAAAAGATCACATAGCTAGAGTCACAATAAACTTTCTCACTTTCTTACGAGCACCTTTTCAGATTAACACTATAATTCAAGCAAGACTTGTCCTTCCAACTTTCGAAGAGTCGTTGTATGTCAAAATTTATTTGACGGTTCATAAATTGCAATTCCACCACACACAATACAAGTTATAAGCTTTGAGCTTTGAGAAAATTCTACCTTTTCAAGACAATAGATTGACCTGGTGTTCTATAAAGTGTGCTCAATGTGATACCTCCATTTTATTTCTCATCAAGAAATTCAAGAAGATAGCTGTCCTCTTCACAAGCATGCAGCTGACACATGGGTCCTCTATTATATAACATTTATTGATGATTGCATAGAAGTTTAATGGATTTAGGTACAATAGATTAGCATAGCAATACTGCTTCCTCTAAAATAAAGCTAGATATACTCATACTTAGTGGGTTATAAAACTTTATTTACTAAATGATGCGTGGGTGACAGAATCCTGTTGGAGGATTAAAATGTAAAACACTAATTCAATGTCCTCTTCTGCCTTGACATATCATTTAATAAATCTATTTTTCAGAGATCGTCTTATCTCCAGCATTACTCTTTATTAAATCCCATTCACAAAATCGTTTTACTAATTATTAAGTGCCCATATACAGTTTGACTGTGAATTTACTTTATCGGTTTTGTTCATCAATCCAGAATCCCTAATAACACACAATTTTTCTTATATGAGGTGACCGCTTTATCTTTATAGAAGGATGAAGAAAGACCAATCTTGTGCAATTTTTTCCCCCTTTCGTTGAGGAAACTATTGTTAGAATTCATTCTAATAAATCAAGCTAACTCACCTTTTCTGTACCATGATATTATGTTAAAAATTACATGATTTTATGCAATGCTTGGCTAATCTTTCGACCTTGACAATAGTAATTATGCATCTTTGACGTACTCTGGCAGTTATTATAAAGTAGGAATCAATACTTGTGAACCCTGATCTATTAAGACCTTCATCTTCTTGAGACATTTGCCTTGTTGACCTTTTGGGAAGTGTTTGATTTACCCAATCCCTCGTTTGGACTTTGCATCAGCCAACTAAATAGGGTAATTCCACTTACCGATTTCTTGAAGCTTTCCCTTGTTGACTTAACAAAGAGGAGTAAAGTAAACATTGACCATGCCTCGAGAAGTCAGATTTTATACTAAGTTGTGTAGTACTTCAGCTACTTTCCATGTTTTGCCTTCGGGTTCCTCCCTTTTGTGGCAGAATATCTGTTAGTAATTGCGTATTTTTGTGAAGAATCATTGAAGAAAACAATTCAATGATACTCGCTGTGCAGTGACCAACATAGGAAAGAAAAAGATTCTCATTGTCACGTAAGTGAAACACTAAGAAATTGTAGGACTTCATATGCTCAGACCATCAATTATGTGGAATCTCTTTCTAATCATGCCCTTTCGCGTTGTACGTTGGACCAGCTAATAAAGTAAGTGATAGAGGGAGAGACGCACGTTGCGAAAATGACTTTAAAAAAATTCATATGGCAAATTGATCAGATCTATTGGGAGATGGGTGCGCAATCTTCTTCTTTTTCATTTGTTTCCACCTAGGAAAAGCTCGTAAGTTAGTTTATACTGAACAGCTCGGTCGTTGGTGGCAAGATGCGCTTTTGTCATCGTTTCAGGGTTTAAGATTTCAGCAAACTTTTCTCTCGATTTTAGTTTCAGTATTTTATCCCAAGCTTAAAAAGAATCCATCTCTATCTAGTCAGTGGGTGCAATGTACCTAGGGAATAAGACATTAAAAAAAAAAAAATCTATTCTTTCTTGGCATAGCCATTCTCTGCGGCAGACTAAAATAATGGTGTGCATTATATTGATTAAAGCTACGTGTTATCTAGGGTTCACTTGTTTGAGTTGCCTATTCCATCTCTATAGATTATAAGCTAAAAAACATTTCATTAGTTTATGCCTCTTGTTTCAGTCATTGAGAATAACAGACAAATCTGTCTATTTGTTCTATTATATTGCAACTTGTTCCTAGCAAGTTGTTCTCCTTATGCTACCATATATAATTCATATAGATTCAAAATATAGATCATTTGGACAATTGTGGTTAGCTACTTGTCTATGAGTGAGTTAATAAAGGAGCAATATATCTCCGAGTATGACATATGATTGAAAGAGATAAAAACTTATAGGAAAGGCTGATAACCTATGCCGTTATAAGTGTCTTCCACATAATGTTCTTTAGGTTTTTATTGCGTAGATACCGTCTGTGCAAAGTCTAGTTTCTAAGACTTTCAAATGTACACTAAGTATATATGGTGAAAAGACAACCTTTAAAATAATATACTCCACGTATCTATTATATCGTATAGAAACTATGAAATTCCATTCATGTGGAAGTCGAATTATTATCTTCAATATATGGTTCGTCAAAAAAGTCATCATCCAAGTGGTTCATTCAGAACCTTTATGTGAAGTTTTACTGCGAGAGTTTTAAGCATCTCTCTTAAACATGACCAAATTAAAAGTTCTGTAATATGTACATTTACCTTGTTGGTCCATTTCGTGACAATTTAAGTTTTTTCGAGGGGGGAAAAACATAGTTTGTTTGATGAGGTATCAAAGCACTGGTCGACGGTTAATTTCTTGTCACTCTCTTTCAATTTTATCTCGCATGTTATTCATGTTATTCTAGTTCTTATTCCCCGATAACGTTGTCGACGTGATGATATCCACAGCTTGTCTTCTGAATGTAAAGAATCGACTTATATGGGATAAGGTGAGTTAAATAATATAACATAAATTTGTTGTCAGCACGTTTTCTGGCGATTTATGTTTTAGGAAGATGGGCTTGTCTTATCCATGTTTATGAGCTACTTGATGTTTCTGATTATAGAACTCCCCATACTGATCAGAACCATCAACATCTTGGGTTATTTTCAGTTGATTATGGTTAGTGTGTTTTTACTGGACGAATTCTTATAACTGATGGTACATATGAAGACTGGTGTATTAACTGTCTCAAGATGGTATAGGAGGATTTCCTACCAAAATCATGAAAGTAGAAATGATCCAAAATACTCGAGACATTAATATCCAAGCCTGGGGACCATCGACAACAAAGTAACGTGAGATCACTAAAGTCGAGCTCTCTTGAACTTAAAAGTATCTTCAGGTGATTTGCTCTTCTATCTCACACCCCCAACATAAAGTAGACATATTGAAACTCTTCTTCATTTTTTTTATTTTTATTTTTTTACGATGAGTAACCCAAAATTCCTTGCTCAAAAGCGAGGGAAGGGTGTGGATCAATCCCTTTTTCGAATCCTACTGTCCATGCCATAAGTCAATATGACTTCTCTAAAACAAGACCAATCAGAACACACCCACAGCTAATAAAACCAAACAACAAACAACGTTCTTACAAACAAACAGAAATGACTTTATGGAAGAACAGCAAAGCTTGACACCCAGTAGCATCTAAGGAATCTGAACCTTGTCCTTCAGGCCAAGCAGCAACTTTGACGTATCCATTTGTGTTGAGCTGGAATCCACATAGGCTATTAAAGTATCTATCAGAGTTCTTGCCATATGAACGAACTAATCAAGGCAGTTTAATCTTTCATTATTGTCAATGTGACTGGATTATGTTTTAATGATGGCTCAGATGAAAGAAAAAAGGCACTTTATGGAAGAAAAATATGAGAAATATGGCATATAAAACCACTATATAATGAGGATTTAATGTTTGCATTGGGTAAGCATAAGAGAAGATATTCAACAATTCTTTCATCTATGGGTCTAAACTTCTAAAATAGTTGGCAATTGGTCCCACAAAACTTCACATACACATCCATTAACTCATTATAGCTATGAGAAAAGATCGCATAAATTTGAAAACTAATTAACGTGAGAAGGATCCAAAATCATGAGTTACTTCTTCTCGAACACTAGGCCTAATTTCCCGTTATAGAATGTCTAACCATCGTTTGACCAAAAAAATCCTACTTTCAATAACGATACAACTGAAAAGAGCGTCAATCGTGGATGTTTAACTATTGAAATAAATAGATGATATTTAACACTCCATGATAGTTATCTTGCTTGAGCAAAGTTCAGTGTGATACACAGTCAACAGGTCTTATGAACCAGTTTAGTAGTTTCCCTCTTATAACTTTAGTTATTTGTACTTGATTTGATTTAATACTACCTAGAATTAACAGAAAGCTTAGGGTATATATTTGCTTCTAGCTCTTTGCATGATGTGCTTTTGGGACCACCTGAATATAGTTCACTTTAAGTTAATTATGCTCTATGAATTCTCCATCAGAGGGAGAAAAAACTCTGCCAAAACACTAAGAAATTCAAACTTTGGTCAAATTTTAAACATGGTGTGTACTGTAGAGTTCTTATGGAAAATTAGTGGGGAAAGAAAAAACATGAACATTCAATGATTCACATGCCAACGGAATTATTTGCTTTACCATATAATAAAGAGATCACACATGTGGGCATCCCAATAAGAGTAGTTTGAGTTCCTCCCATCGAAAACTTAATATAGGGTATGAATGAAATACATGGCTATATATCTGGAAGCCTAAGTCATTAAGTACCAATAATATACCGAATGAAAACTTTATTTAAAACATTATAATGATTGATTCGGACTTCTAAGAATTCATCAATTATGACCTTAGTTTTTAGCAAGCCCAATGACCATAGGAAGAGATGTGCATAGATGAATCTTCTATGCTTCCTTACTGTAGCGTTGTCCCCATTTTCTCTCGTTCTTCTTACATTTTCCTAACATATCAAAAACCAATTTGTATTGAATGTTCAAACTATCAAGGAGGAAATTTCTTAGTATTTTTCGATCCGTTAGATCTAACACATGTGAAGCTCAATATGTAACATAACTGTGAATGTATTAATACATAAATCACAAGCAAATTGGATTAACTAGCACAATAACGAGAAGATGAACTAGAGATTTGAACCCTCAATGAGATATAAGATTATGTTAAGCGACTATTATTTCAAAAGCATATGAGAGTCGGAAAGCAATATTTATTTCAACTGTATTTCTCATTAATAAAATCCGAGCATATTCCTCATTAAAACAATCTGAGCGATGGAATGTCCATCCAATTAGCTCTTAGGCAGAGGGTATTTAAACTGATGATGCAAAAACATACACCAATCAACTCTGCTCCAACTTATGAAAATCACATCATGTTACTTTCTTGAAAATGCAAGATGCAACTTTGCTTTTGCGTTAGTAATATATTATCCGTTTTTAGACCCAAAAAAAAAAAAAAAAAGGATGCAACTTTGCTTAAAAAAATCTACGCGAAAACCTTTTAAATTTGGACTTTTGAAAACACATGTATGTGGGACCAACCCCAAATGTAAATTGAAAGCAAGTCATGAAGCTACCCAGAACATCATTTAAGCCTGAGAGTTAATCGCACAGCCACACTACTCCTCTCCCTGTTTCCTCACAAAGTCAAAGCTACCTCAAAAATGGTGAGACATCCACTTAAACCCAACAAGGCCAACAATACAAGAGTAAAGAAAGGCACCTGGAGTGCAGAAGAAGATCAGAAACTCATTGCTTATATCAGGAGATATGGCATTTGGAACTGGACTCACATGCCCAAACCTGCTGGTATGAAATATTCATGTATTGATCTTTTTCGCTGATCTCTGTATCTGCTTTCGCTGGGTATAATATTAAACCGAGTCTTGAATATGCGTGGGAATGACTCAGGTTTGGCAAGGACAGGGAAAAGTTGTAGACTTCGTTGGATGAACTATCTGAGGCCTAACATCAGGCATGGAAACATCACCATAGGAGAGGAAGATATGATTATAGAGTTGCATCGACTTCTTGGAAATAAGTAAGTTCGCACTCATCGCCTCAGTGAAATCCTATAAAAGATTAAAGAAAAAATCACATCTGCAAATTTATTTACCCTCACAAAGCAGAGAAACTACAATCTTTTTGTTGCCATTGCATAAAACACTTCATTTCTTTTTTCAGAAACCTCTTTCACTTCCACAATGATAGACTACAGTTATGTATGTAGTACAAGCACTGCACGGAAGTAAGTTTGAATCAGTAGACAAATCATCGATTCTTGGTTAAATTCATTTACCGCAGATGGGCGGCAATAGCAGCTAGACTTCCAGGAAGAACTGATAATGAAATAAAGAATTATTGGAACACCCGTTTGAAGAAACGTGTTGGGAATGGGAACAAGTTGCAAATTTCAACCGCAGGTGACATTAAAGTTAAGCCTTCTCTTCCCACTAGTGATACTCCGAAAAAAGAACTTATTACACGAATGAATGCAAATAGCTCCTGCACCTCTTATGGCGTTCACTATGATGACAAAACCTCGGAGAATAGGTGGTATTCACCATCCGACGTGACTGGGGAAGAAGAAAGCTTGTGGGAACAATTCCTTGCACTGAAAGATTTTCAAATTGCAGAGAATTTCAGTGGCATGTACATGCAATCGGGAGATAAGGCCCCTGTCTTCGTGTGTATGCAACAGGAGCTCGGGTACCACAGCGGTTCCTATGAAGATTTTATGATGGATTTATGGGAAAAATGATGATCGCTGAAGGTAATCAGATGAAAAGGTGCCATATGATTACTTGTAGTTTCCTGTTAACTTCCAAGGAATGGGAAAATGATGTCATGAGCATTGTGTTTTCTGCAATTGACCATCAGTGTTGTCTTTTTTCTATCTCGTGTATTTATGTTAGACTACGTCTCAAATTTGAGTTTGTAAAGGAAACTCAATCCAAGTATGTTACTTATTTTAAGTGGCTTCACAGTTTGATTACTCTTGAAAGGGTTTTCTATTGTGGTTCCAACTCTTTCATATATAAGTAGTCTTCTTCTTGAATTGTATCCAAAGAAGTGGTTTTTTTTTTTTTTTTTTTTTTTTTTGGTGAGTTACACTCTGAAGCAATCCTCGATGTGTTTTTGGCTGTGACAATAAATTGTGTGCTGTGCTCGTGAATTACATCTTGTTAGTTCAAAGTTGTGAAAATCTTTTGTTAAGATTTTACATAATTCCTTTATGAGATTGGGTGATTGTTTCGCAGGAAATTATGAAGACTATAGTGTAATTTAGGATTAAGAAACACTAAAAGTGTTTTGAGTAACTAGAGCATTTTTATAGTCTCCATTGTAATACTTGATTTATAGTGGAAACAATTATTGCTCTCCCCATGAATAAAGGTTATACCAATTGGATGGTGTAAATTTGATATTTAAGTTATTTTTCTTATTCTATTATCTTATTGTTAGATTGCTATTTTTTTTTCGGTGACAGTTGGTATCAAATCGTTGACTTAGTTGAAGCAAATCAATGGTGACGGAAGAAGGTAAGTAAAAATTAACATACTTGATGAGAATAATTTTGGTTTATGAAATATGCAGATTGGGGATTTGCACTAGAGAAATCTGGTCTTAATCCTATCAAGAAAGAAGCCGGATTTGATGAGGCAATTTATGAATGCATATTTGATATGCCAGTAAAATTCAAGTGTCAACATATATTAAACCCAATTATTTGCATCCATCCATGGGGAATAGTCAATCTTGGGGCCAAGGTTAGATGTCTAGTGTAATAAAAGAGATTCCTTATTTATGCAACAGTAATTGAATTCTATACTAAATTTAACATGTCAAGTCAAAACCAATTAACGTTATCAAACATCTAGTCTCATTAACTGTTAAACTTCTTGGAAACTTCCTTTTGCATATTCACTTACTGGGACATCTCCCTCACTTGAATATGTTTTCAACATATATCGGCTTCATATAATGTAAGCTTACCTTTCGGACCGATTACTAAACGAACACTAACTGCTGTTAAGGAACTGATGTTAGTGAAGTAATCCGGTATATATTGGTTATCCATGCCTTCACAAAGGATGATTTTCCATTAGCTAGCATCGTGATCTATGGTTTTGACTTTGGGCCAATACATCGCATTGCTATATAAGACTTTTGTTAGATGCGTGAAAGTCAGGCGTTGCGGGTCTTATAGGACAATTGTTAGCTTTTTAAAAGTTCAAATGGTTAGACGAAGTTGTGATTTAATTTTTAATTATTCTAATACTCCTAATTATGCGTAAGCTAAAACCTTTTTGCCTAAGATTAAAGCAGAAAAATGTTAATATGAAAGACAGATAGGAGCCTAGAAATATCTAAACTCTGGATTTTTTGCTTTGATGTAATTTAAATTTTGTCACAACCATTCTTTACCAAAAAAAAAAAAAAAAAAAAAAAATTGTCACGACCAATGTAAATTTTTTTAAAAACTTAAACTGTTAGATAACGACATGATTTAAAATGTTCTAACACTTGCCAACTTCAATCTCAACTTGAATAACCTATTTTTATTTATGGGATCTGAATGCAGATATAATCAGACACATAAATGGGATATCACTTTCAATGTATAAGAATTAACCAAAAATAAATAGATAACGTGCTAGGTTATTCTATCTATATTTAAGTTGAGTCAGTCAATCCACAAGTAGAAAATTTTAGACAAAACAATCTAAGCACATGTGATATCAGAGATGTCAGCGCTTCATCCGCTACTGTCTATATTATTATATTTTCAACAATCAAAGATGAGAGTGAATCAAAAAGGAATATATGTATTGTTTATCAAAATGTATAATATTTCTATATGTACTGCTCATTATTGGTAATTGAGTCATATGGATGGTTTCGTAGCTGTTGATAGGACGTACTAAAATGGTGACACTGACATCTCGCCAACAAACTATAGTGCAGCTGTTTATCATAAGCTAACATGCTTTGTCTTTGGGCAGGAATTAAATAGATAATGCACACACATTTCCCGATAAATTTTGTCAACTTGCTACATCTCCATTTTCAAACGTCTATAAATCATATTCATTTAAAATTGTTTGGATGGATTATTACTTTTTGTTTAATCTAAGTTTAACGGGGCACGCATTCATAATTTGTTAACCTGAAAATCCGAAAAATTTCATATCGTACCTATAATATAAATGTTAACACGTATATTCACATGCTCTAATTAAAAAAATGATGGGTTAATATGATGATTCCTAAATTCATTGAATTGGTTTCAAAGGATGATAAGAATCTCTCTGTTTTCTGAAGAGCATTTTATTTCATGAACGTGCAATCTCTTTGACTTATTTACAGAAAATGAAAGGGATTCGAAACTAAATCAGCAGCGTAGACAGCCCAATCGTTCATTCCCAAATTTTGTCTCGATGACAAATAAAACTTCCCATGGTAAAGGAAAGAGAGAAAGAAAGTAAAATTATAACCACGATGCGTCAGGACAGAATGATAATGCGGTGATTATTTTGCAGCTGTAGCTCGTCCGCTCCCTCGCGAAATGATTTTTAGCCGTAAAACTCAAAAGTAATGTACATTTTAACGTACTGCATTTAAACCTGATATGCTATAGACCATGTTGATTGCATTGATCTCATCATCCGAAGTAATTTATGTCTTACAAATTGTCTATCCAAGCGAAAGAGTCTCATACAAACGCTAGTTGCCTTGTCGACTGTTGAAGCAAAGTGTATAGCATTATCGAGCCAATCAAGGAAGCTATTTGGCTCAAAGGTTTGTCGAGTGACCAGGACTGTGACAGGAGTAGATTGTTGTTTGTTGCTTCAAATTGATTTTTTCCCTTGTGGAGCATTTCTTTTTTAACCCTCGGAAGCAATCCTCTGGTGATCCCTCAACTCAAGGCACATAAAGATTATGAAAGTCCTTCGCCGGCCTTCCAGTGTATTGACTGCCAGATCGGACGTTCTTGGATTAACCATTCTTTGAAAGAAAAGATAAATTAGCTAAGACTGAAATCTTGCATATTGGTTAAAGATTTGTTTTCCCATGTTGAATCGTTCGTAGAAATTGTGGAACAAATATGAACCTATCCAAAAGCTTAAATTAAGTTTTGTAAAGACGACTTTCAACGTAGTATCTCTTGAGTGTACGTGAGGCTAATCTCAAAATAAGTTACTGTTTTGAGGGTTCCTTTATGAACTTACTGTTGCTTGTGTAGAAGCACAAGTATATGACAGCTGGGGATAATTTAAAAGTAATTCTTGGAGAATATTTAAAGAGTTAAGATATCGAAATTGTCTTTTGTAGTCTTCCATGGTAATTTTGAACTGGTAAGTTCACTTGAGTTTTGATCCTCGCAAGTAGACCGGAGATCAAATAATGTAGATTTCAACGTGTTTCGTCAGTCCACACCATCTTGCAGATACTTGATAGGTTTCGCCATTTATATAGAATCTAGCTTCTGTCGAAAGCATCAGTGGATCCCAAGACATGATGCGTTATTGGAGATTTGTGCACTATGTTTTTTCAATCAAGCACGTGAGTTTATTCAATTTCAAGAGCTCCAGGACGATGCATGTGATGAGGACTGAAAGGTACGGCTACTTTAACCTAGAAGCGTTTTATTAGACAAAGCCATTGAATAACAGATAGTTTATTCTAATTGGTTATCAATATCAACAATCAATGAATCTAACAAGACATCTGGAAGGATTTGATTTTGCAAATGATGCTGTAGATTTTTTGTAACATCAGAAATTAACAAGTGCAACTTGCGAAGAAACAATCATGTCAGAGGATAAGGCCTTGAAATTAGGCACGCAGAGAGAGAACTCATCATAAGTTTATCGTCTACTTGTCGTTAATTCGACAGAAATTTGTGGCACACGCTAGGCTACAATATAAAAAGTCAATCGAATGCAATAATGAATATGTAATCATGATGTGGACCTCATGAGGAACCTCAGGTGACGAAGGATCAATGTGAATTTCGATGCACCTACACACAGTCGATGAAATAAAACAACCCATGCAAACTGGAGATCCGATTTGGGATGAAAACAGATATTCGTGGGCATATGCTTGAAGTACTTGCAATTCGTCATTCTGATACATATGATTAACTGGAATTTTCTATGAGGGTTTTACGATGTATCTTTTCTCTTTACTTGTGTGAGTGATCTCATGCAAGCATGCATGCCCATATAGGGCCACCCATATTCGCAATTATATATTGTGAATGAAAGTAGTAACACAATAGGTAGGCTATATGTCACTCTCCAGTGGAAAAGGCCAGTTCTTCGCCATGTGATTTATGTCAAACAAATGTATATAGAACAACTGTAAATTGACATAATGGTTTTGATGGATCCATTAAAGCGGATTTCATTCAGCGTATTTTTGTCTTGTTTACTTCCATGAAAAAGAATCTTCAAATGGATTCCCATTTCAAGAATCTCATTTGTAATTATTTGGATTGCAAAAACATTGGGTCTTCAACGAGAGAATACTTCTCATCGGCGACAGTGAACAACAATCGGTGGCCGGTGACTAATGACTGGGGAATTGTGGCAGAGTCTGACTACTGGCAACAAAGTCTGGCAGCCGGTGACTGTCGCCAGCGATTGGCAATCGGCACTTGCTGACAAGTAGTGGAGGCCGGCAGCTGGTGATCGCGGCGGGCGGCGGCAGCGGCAATGGTTGATGGAATTGAATTTTTGATAGTTTTAGGGTTTAAAAAATGTGAAATGGAATCTCAATTCTAGCTATAGCTAGATAATCCACAATGCATTCTTGAAAATGAATTGACAAAAGGAAAACCCCATCACCAGCGCACCAAGTTTGAAGCTTCTCCAAAATCTTGCTTTTCATTAGATGATGACGGGGAAAGATTGCCCCGAATGATAGCAACTGTTCGAACACAATTTTCCTTAACATAGCATACACACTTCAAGCTACAGAACTAAGAGCTACTCCACCATAATACGATCCACACTTAGCTTTCTTGGCTATAGTTAAATTATCAACATGAGAGCACCAATCTCTATTAACTGTTACAGGAGAGCAAATAATAGGCGAATCGTCACAAATCTAATTTTTGTAAGTTCTCTTCAAGCCTTTAAAGGAACTTAGGTTGAACCTCCATACTTAGCCTGATATGACTTATGACTCTCATTTGGCAGTATCAAGATGGATGGTTTTTGCTATGAATAATCACTTTTTTTTTTGGGTGATGAGCATTTAGAATAGCAAATCTCGTGAGCTTGGCTTCAATATATTATGCCTACAAGTTCGAACTTTGTACTTTCTTGTGTTGTTTGTCAATACAGATTTTTTAAAAAAAAAAACCGCCAAAAAAAAAATTCTGACATGAGCAGAGAGGAAGGAGTCTCCTTGATCACAGCACATATATTTTGTATAATTGAAAAAAAGAAAAAGAAAAAGTAGGCCCAATATTTTCCAGAATACAAGTGAGGATGTGAGATGAGTTATCCTTGAGAAAAATATAATCCAGGTTGGAACATAACAGAAAGGTCGTAAACTTGCAGAACAATAATAAGACTGAATTTTGCTTTGGTGAAAAGTTCTATAGGCATATAACTCGTATTGTCCTATGATTAAGGATTAATCATCCTCTGCCAGACATATTTTCTTTACTGGTTGCGTGTTGCTTGCTTCTTAGATGAAGCATTAAGCATAGTTAATCTTCAAATCTATTAGGGTTACAGATATTTCACTAGAAATTATAAATCAAATATCATTAGTAAAAAGTAAATATTGTTGTGTGGATATACTCTTCATCATTCCTAAAGCATAAAGACTTAATAAAGTAATGTGAATTTAAAATTTTGATTTTTAATTATTTAGTTAGACAAATCATATAAAATTAACGAGTGAAACTCCAGATATAATCATATTCTAATAAGATAAAAGATAACAACCGGCAAATAAGAACATGCCCAGTTAGCTTTTATCCCAGTTAAATACTTATGATTCTTGTTGGGGGTTGAGATATATAGGTCTTGCTAGATAAAATACTGAAAGAGAAAATTTTATTCTGTTAAAGTGTCTAGATACTAAGACGACAAAAGCTACAAAAAACAACGCAATTATAGCTGTCCTCCACGCCCTACGGTGTTTTTTTTTTCTTTTTTTTTCTTGGTGGGGAAAAAAAAGCAGTGGATAAGGTGCACGCATCTCCCGATACATGTAATCCTCTTGCTATGTTGCTTTCATGATAATGAGGTTATAATTTCATCCCAACAGCAAGTTGATTTGGTCAACCATTCCGTGGGAAACATATATTATTTGCATTTTCGAACGTGCGTTTTATGTTCACCGGTAGAAAACATAAGTTGGTCGGCCACTGTCGCATTAAAAAATTTATTAGAGACTCTTTGAATATATATTTAGTCAATACGACAGTATGTGATTTCATAAGTTCTCTAAAAAAGATTAAAATAATCTTTCTACGTTTTTACCGTCATTGTCGATGTGATTTCTTTGCTAGAGAAAAGATTGACAATAAAGCAAGATGACTCAATTGATGAAGTGGAGGCGCCAAAGGATCTCCAAAACCAATGCACAATTTTCAGCTTTTCTAGGGTTTGGTCACTATAAGTTTTTGTGGGCATAGATTTGTTTGAAAGTTGATAATTCTCCGAGTGTAGTTTATGTTGAATGGATGTTTCTTGTATAGAAAAGGTTCCTCTAATCCGTCTTGTGTTGCGAAAGATGGAAAAGCATCAAAAAAGTTTGCAAAATAATTATTTTTTGGATAAGTCGAGAAAAGAAAGGGTTGGAAATTCGCAAAATATTCATCACCAATTGTGATAATTCAACGACTGCTCAAGATGATCATAGTAAGTTGAGCCGGAAAGGAGGAATAACCACAATGAAGGGTCGTCAGAAGGGTGTGTTTCACGCACATATTGAACTGACGATTATATGTGATAGAGGGTCGTGTTGACCTAGCTCTAGACAAACTAGACCATAATGCTAGATTGGTCAAAAAGAGTTGACAGTCCAAGTACGGAGAAGATGAGAATATGATGAGGAAGAAAGAGACGTCTTATGTTATTGCATTTATATGAATATATGTTAGATTAAGGAAATTGAGGTTGCTATGCTATGTCACTGCATGTGTCACTACTATTTTATGTTCAAAGGTCATGTCATCTAAAGACCAAAGTTGAAGAATTTTATCTTCAAAGTCACGCAAAATAAACACTGTCAACATTTGGGTGCCAAAGAGAAAACATTTACATGTACAATGACAGTGACATTCTTTTAACCATCGTAAAATTTTAATTTGTGAATCCTTGTATTATTTATTTAGTACAGCAAAATCATTTAAAATGTCAATTCTTCTATAGTTTTCTCTATTTAAAAAAAAAAAACAATCAAAGAAATTAAATTCTCTTTTTTGGCTGAGCCACGAAAAGTATAGTTTATTTTGATGTCTTAGACCGTAGATTCAATGCTTTTTTCTGAAGAAATGCTATATCTAAACAAGAAAAAATTATCTGAGCACATCTGAATTTTAACATTTTCTTTTTGCGGCTATGTAGGTTTGAATAACTGCGCATCGATGCCTTATCTTGAGCACTTTGATACCTTCTTTAATGAGTCACATTTTGCCAAATTAAATCTCATGTGGCTAGAGTGAATCATAATGAGTAGCTATGTATGCAATAGGTGTGTATGAGATAAGAATGGAAAAGTAAATTAGGAAGTCTAAAAGTGAGAAGAGATAATGAAAGTAAGTGGTTATTTATGAAATAAGTTAGTATGACAACACGAAAATGGAAAAATAAGTGAGAGAAAAATGTATTTTGGCTCAAATACATATATATTCAGTCAATATCTTCCTTATCAAAACCCAAAAACTTATAGAAAGAATGGACGCGTGTCTATGCTAGTTCGACAGGATCTTATGTGATTTCCTAAACCTACGCAAAGGTCGTGTACTGTGTTGTGACCTCCCTTTCGGGCGCTCTCTTATGCGCAAGCGTGTGCAAAGGTAAATGGCTCACTAAGTGTTAGACTTAGTCCAAGCTCTCCCAAGCCTATCAATTAACAATTTATGGTTCAAGTTTTTAATCTGTAAGTCAATTTCATTTATGAGTCGCTATTAATCGATTTGAGGTGGATTGATTAGAAATCCAAATAAAATATGGGGAGAAATACTTTACTCCTACATAACTAGAGAAACTAGGATTAACAACTTGGTTATGCTAGTTAATCATTAATGTCATTTCGATACCTAATCTTGTTTAAACATCAAGTAAAACATTTATGCAATATTTTCTACTAATCACAGATTTTAATATTCAATTCTTAACTAGAATAAGGAAATAAAAATCCATGCATCACAAGGACGCAATTGGAATAAGTCAATATTTGCTTTCAAGAACTTAAACATGATTTTTTTTTCAAGGTTTTTAAGGATTTTCTATGTATTTGTGGGAAAAAAAAAACTACTTTTTGGCTTTCTCTATTTTTTGGGAAATATAATTATTTTTGGATTTTTAAAATATATTCTTATAATATTAAAGTAGTAATATTGTATTATGTCATAAAATCAGGCGGATCCGGGTCGGACCCCATGTCCGACCCGAGGCTGGACTGACCCGGGCCCGTCGGCCGAGGTCTTGTGGAGCCCATTCCCACAACCCATTCTCTAAAGAAACATAAAAAGCCCGGCCCGCGTTCTCCATACCCAGCAGCTAGAAGCCCTTACTCGACTGAGACCCGCGTGCCCAACCTAGCTCGAACCCTACTCGCCCCTCTTTCCTTCTCTGTGCGATACCCGACGGAGACGGCTGAGGTGAGCGGCGCCGGTCACCGTGGCCTCAAACGACAGATCTGCAGCAGCTAGCGTCGAGGGATCGGCGGACGCGACGGCGAGGTAGCAGCAATAGCAGGGATGGCGGCGGATCGGCGAAACGGCGAGCAGCTAGCTCGGCTGGTCCGAGCCGAGATGCCGGGGGAGGCGGCGGCGGCGGCGGCGAGCGGCAAGGGAGACGATGGCGGACTCAACGGCATGAGACTCGACTGCAATCAGCGAGCCGCTGGGTCGTCATGGGACAGAACGACGGGCGGCGTCAGGCCAAGCAGCTAGCGTTAAACGTGGCGGCGAGGCTAGGTCCTCGCGACACTCTCCCTCTTTCTCTCTTCGTCTCTTCGAAGCTTGCTCACTCCCCTGATGTTTTTCCGGGGAAGTCCTAGAACCCATTCTTTAAAGAAATGTTATCACGTACAAGTCACATGATCTTAACACAATCTTATCATGGAACATCGTGCGCAATCAAAAGTCATAACAGGTCATATCCATAGAAGGAGTTTAAACTCCACACTCCACTCATTGTTGATAAAGTTTGATATCCGTTCAATTCAATTAAATTGTTATGCACATTTGAATCATTTGAAACTCATGCTTTATCTAAAGGGGGTTGGCAATACACAATACAAAAGAAAAAGAACGCAAGAGAGTATTAAAAAAAAAAAAAAAACCGTAGACACAACGTGCTCTCTCTCTCTCACCCCCTAGAAAAATTCCAGCTTGCAGATGCATGAAATCGATGAGTATGCATTCGTTAGCCGATGAATCGGGCTCAAATTTTGTGGGGAGCACAATAAGACATTATTCTTGAGTTTTTGAGGTGAATATGGTGAAATAATATTTTTAAGCATGTATTTAAAGGAGAAAATTGGACTGGTCGGACTACTAGAGAATAACGCGTGGTCATGTGAAAACGGTGAGTAAGTATTCATTCTAACTCGAAATGCATTGAAATTTTGAGGAGGCCTTGTTGACGCCTAAATTTCGTCTCCTTAAATTAGTTTTTTTATTAATTATCTTTTTTTCCTTTTTTTTTGGATAATAAATAATAAAGACAAAAAAAAAATAATAAACAACAAAAACAATAACAAAACAAAACAAAGAAAAAACAGAAGGGAAGGGAGAAGGCCTCCGCATGGGCCTCCACGGCCCATCCTCCTCAGCCCGGCCCGGTCAGATCTTCTTCTCCCTCGCGCCTCTGCAACGCACGCGCGAGGGTGCGACGCCGGAGGGAGATCGTCGACCGGCAGCGCACGTGGAGCAGAGGAGCAGGTGGCGTCGGATGGGACGCCGGTCTGGCCGCCCGGAGCCGCTCGGCGCGCGAGGGGGACCGGCGGTCGAAGCTCCGTCGACCGGCCACCCCCTCGCCTATAAATACCCCCCGTCCGCACCTCCATGGAAGGACACGAGCAACCGGCGAAGCTCCGAGGTCCCCCGAGAGACATCGGGGAGCTCGGAGAGAAGCCGGCGCAGGGCATTCGGGTCGCAAGCCCGTCGATCCCCCTCCGAGAGACTTCGGAGGAGGTCGGGGGCGAGCGAAACCCGAATCCGCGGGCTCGCGCAGAGAGAGAGAGAGAGAGAGAGAGAGAGAGAGAGAAAGGGGATCCCCGCCGCTCCGCCGTCGCAGCTCCGCCGTCGCCGCTGCTCACCACCACCACCTCGCCACAGGTAGCCGCCGCCGTCACCATCCCCCCCCTCTCGGTCACTGACGCCGCCGCCATCGCCGCTGCCGCACCCGCACAAACCACCCCTCTCGCGCGCCGCGAATCGGGAACCCTAGGGTTCCCGATTTTTCGGGTCGCGACCCGGGTCGTTGGGTCGGACCCGGGTCGGGGGAACCGGGTAGGGTTTCCCCGGTTCCCCCCAAAACGACACAGTTTAAAAAAAAAAAAAAAAAAGGGGGACCCGGGTCGTTGGGTCGGACCCGGGTCGGGGGAACCGGGTAGGGTTTCGCCGGTTCCCCCCCTAAACGGCGCCGTTTTTAAAAAAATAAAAAAAAAAGAAGAAAAAGGAAAAAAGGCCAAAAAAATTCCGAGTCGGGCCCGCGTTGCGAGCCCGTCTGCGTCGGCTTTTAAATAATAAATAATTTATTTATTTTCCAAAAAAATCAAAACAAAAAAATATATATTATTTTATTTTCCAAAAATATTTTAATTTCCAAAAAAAAAGAAAATACTTTATTTTCGAGAAAAATCAAGAAAAATAAAAAAATATACTTTATTTTCCAAAAAAATCAAAAATATTTCATATTTTCCAAAAATGCCAAAAATTCAGAAAAAGCCAAAAAAACTTGTATTTTTCCAAAAAAAAAATACCAAAAATCCAAAAATCCCTTTTATGTCCAAAATTGGAGAAAGGTCCAAAAATATCTTTTTCCAAATAATGCATGGAAAATCCCTAAAACATCCAAAAACCTCGCCGGGGTTTAAAAAGGTTAGGTACAGAAAGGGCGTTAGTGATTAACTAGTGTAATCAAGTCCCGATCCTAATTTCTCTGCAGTTTGCGCGGAGCGAATATTTCTCCCAATATTTCGCATGGGTTTCTAATCAACCCACCCCAAATTGATTAGTGGCGACTCCATTTTAAAAATTAACTTACAGGTTAAAAACTTAGACTATTAAAGTCGTGAATTGGTGGACTTGGGAGAGTCCGGGCTTAACTAATCCAGCCGAGCCATTAGCCTCCTTACGCGCCCGCCCCGATCGGGCGCCGGAAAAAAGGAGGTCGCGACAGGCCTCTACTACACCTAGCTCTTCAATTTCACCAAAGTAATCGAGCATTGAAGATCCAGAGATCCCATTATAATGTTCACGGTTCCTAACGTTGTTGTCTGCGCCTCTTGTCATTCCTTACCGATTACCACCACCGTGAATCTTCCTCCTGACCCCCCCTAGCCATCTGTCGTCATTTGAGTTAGTAATCCAATTCAAGTAATTTCCTACGTTATTTTTTAATCAAATATTCAATTGCCTAAATTGTGGTTGTTCGATTCCAACGCAACTTGATTTGAGATTTTAGGCATTTTCTAGATAGGAAATTTGCTTGTTTGAGTAGTTACAATTGGGGTTTCGATATTTAAGACCTAAGACCGCATCCCCGATTATTTTTGTTTCCAATTTTGAATGTTATGAATATTTGATTATGTGGGCTTGCATATTACATATTAGATTAGGAAACAATCTTATCATGAAATTACAAAAAAAATTGCATTGCACTTAATTTATATTGCATTCATGCATGTTCTCTAATTTAGAAATTGCATATCTTAGGTACATTAGGAGTCAAAAAGTAAGTTATACCTAGGATTATTCAAAAATATTATCTTTACATCATAGTTTGATAATTGCATTTCTTTGATATATATTGATGACTCTTGAATGACACTGCATAATTTCCATGTGCATTCGAAAGTCTGCATTGTAATCAGATTTTGCGCTTTAAACAAATTCATGCATGTGCAAATGTTAGGTCATATCCAGATTACATTTAAACAATCTAATCTAATGTCATTAGACTAATATTCATGCATGTGAATTTAGAATTCACATAGACATAACTTAGATTGAAATTGCATTTATTAAAAAGAAAAATCCAAAAAGAACTAGGTAACACTGCAAAATCATAATTAGAAATCATGTTTAGGTCATGCACTGCATTATCGTTTGCTTCCTAGTTAATATCTTGAAGAGCATTTGTGGCATTAGATAATGTAAAGCTTCGCCTTTGCTTTGCTTAACATATCAAGGTTCTTTTTCCCTTTTTAGCAATTTGATTATTGCTTTGATTTATTGAGTGTTAAATTCTTGTTTGGGCACCCGCATGATTACTTTTCACATGTTAGTGTCTTAAGATTAAAATGGATTAAAACTGCTGGCAAAATATTTTTGAAATTAAGAGCAAAGGCACCAAAATGACGTTGGATTCATCTATCGTAATCAAGTCCCAAATTCATGAATTTTGAGCTCGCAGAAGTAAAATGTTCACCCACATTTTACTTGGGTTTCTAATTAACCCATAATAGATTAGTGGTGACTCTTAATTAAATTAAATTGCATGTTTAATTGATTAAGTTAAAACTCGAAAGTCGCGATGGATTCGGGAGATTCCACGCTAAATGTAAGCTTATTAATTCATTAGCTTTCATTTTGGTGGTTCATCTATGGGAAAGTCATAACATAACTCAAAATAGAGTTAACTCTCCTAAGCATGCAATTTATTTTATGAGTATTCAGTGATTGTAGATTTTTCTTATGAACTTACCAAATGTGAAATTTTTTTCCAAAGAATCTTAAACCTATTGTATAATGATCAATTCAATCCTACTTTTTAAAAATTTATCAATTGTCTTTTGGAGCAATTTTGGCTAGAAATTTTAACGTGTCAATCTGGGCAATGCTTGTACAATTTTTGTAATTTTTATTTTTATTTTTGTTATTCTTTTTTTTTCCTTTTCTTTTATATCTTTTCTTTTTTTCTTTTTCATATTTTTTCTCTGTCAGCCATTGTTAGGTGATGCAGTGGTGGGATGAATGAGAGTTGGTTTGAGTGATAATTGAAGATGGGTGAGTGTATGGGGATGAATGTCGATGAATAATTTGCAAAATGAAGGATAGAATACGATCGGAACCAAGGCGTACATGACATGCCACCAGCCAAGGTTCAAGATTAGGATAGACGAAGTTCACTAGTCAAGAATACAGGACTTCGGAATTGAAAAAGCTCACCACCAAATCTTATAGAAATCACTAGCCAAGGATACATTGCTTCTTTGGATCACCACGGAGGAAGATTCCACCTTCCAAGGATATAGAAACTAGGAAAAATGCACTCTCCAAAAATATTTTCTCTCATAGAGGAAAATCTTAAGTATTCATTTACTCAAAATTCACTGTCTTATATTTGAGAATTTGCCTCACTAAATAAAGGAAATATTACCTAGGAAATAGACTAAACATTGAAGACATGGAATGTTAACCAAATTGACAAGATCCTCCTATCTTGTAGGATAAGATTATAGGATAATCTCCCAATTTAGTGTTCTTCCTCGTTCAATTGTTACCTTGTATATTCCCTATAATTCAGCAAACGATTATGAACCTCTATTAGTAAAAAGATAGTCCCTCTCTAAAAGAATTCATGACAAAACTTTGAGAGAGAGGATTCCGAGGATGTAGGCTTACTTAAGTCGAATCTCATTAAATTGCGTTTGCATTCTGTCTCTAAATTTATCATGGTATCAGAGCGGGTTCAAGCCTAACCTGTTATTGTTTGTTTCTGCTAATTTTCTAGTTACCTTGTTATTGTGTTGTCACCATGGAAGAACATGATGCCGGCAAGAAATTGCCGACTGCAACTCCTTCAACCAAAGACCTTCTGCAAGAATCTCACAGCCAACGTCTCACCAACATGCTTCTAAATGAAAGGAATTTCCTTCCTTGATCACGAGCTATAATCATAGGTATCAGTGGCAGTTCAAAACTCGGCCACATCAATGGTAAAATCAAAGCTCCTCCAGAAAATAGTCCTGGATACGAAGGGTGGCTTGCTAGTGACAACTCCGTCATATCCTGGATCTTCAACTCCATGGTGTCCCAAATCTACAAGATTTTGCGTACTCCAATTCAGCTCAAGCACTATGGGATGCATTGCTTGGAATGTATGGGCAACTTAGAAATGCATCTAGGATTTTGGAAATCCATTAAGAATTGGCAAATTAAATGCTAGGAGAGAATCAATCATTCACCTTACACCTTGGAATTTTCAAGAGGAGGTGGGACGAGCTCCCAAGAGTACACATTTTTCTTTAGAATTATTTGATTTGATTCATTCTGATGTGTGGAGTGCTCCCATTGAGTCTTGGGATGGCTATAAAAATTTCATCTCTTTTATTGATGAAAAAATGTTCGAAGCAAAGATCAGTTGGCCAATATTTTCACTAAAGGACCATTTCAGAATAGGGTGAACAAGTTGACATCTGATGGTATCTTCGATCCAATTTGAGGGGAGTGTTAACCAAATCAATAGGATCCTCCTATCTTAGTAGGAGAAGATTATAGGATATTCTCCTGATTTGGTGTTCTTTCCTTGCTCAATTGTTACCTTGTATATTCCCTATAATTTAGCAAACAATTATGAACCTCTATCAATAAAAAGGCAATCCCCCTCTCAAAGAATTCATAAATAAACTTTGAGAGAGGATTCCCAAGGACGTAGGCTTACTTAAGCCAAACCTCATTAAATTGCATTTGTGCTCTTTGTCTCTAACTTTATCACAAATTCTACCTAGTGTTAATAACATGGAAACTAGACAACATAATAAATACCTAGGAACTAGAAAATGCATTAAAACATCTAGAGACTTGAACTTTGACTCTTTGAAAATTACGACACACTTATTGACTTACTAATGACACTTAACTAGGCATAAGGTAATTAAAATTGACTCTAAATTCGTTCGTCCACTTGGGCAATCCAAAAGACATCTTCGAAGATCACCAAACAACAAAGGAAATTATCTAGAACAGTCTTCGGTTGTTAAATAGTTTATTAGTAGTTTCGGATTGACAACAAATTTATGTAGTCATGTCTCGATAGGCGATCGACAACTATGAAGTCGGCAACTTGTCAATTGGAATGACAAAATTTCTGCATGATCGACATCTTCCACTTGAATAGATCGATCAAGCCCAATGCTCCCACATCATTGGCCCACGTCAATGACCAATAAAGATTTCTAGCCTAAGGTGAGAACTGCCCTTATTGGCCCTGGGCAAGGGATGCCCTCGCATGGGCAGGCAAGGGTCGCCCTCACCACAATGAGGGCAACCTTTGATCTCACCTAAGACCAATAGAGGGAAAAAGGGAAAAAGAAAAAAGAAAAAGAAAAGAAAAGAAATATAGAATAGAAAAATTAAAAAAAATTGCAAAAATTGTTAATATTAAAGCTAGCCATTTGGCCATAACACAAAAGACGGTCGGTGCTGACTAGATCGCTACATTAGTGATTTCCAATCAAAATTAATCGAAAGGTTTAAATTGGCAAATCAGTAAAAGGTTTAGAACTAAATTGACAAACTATCAAAAAGTTTGGAACTAAATTGATATAATTAAATGGTTTAGGACTAAATTGACAAATCTTTAAAAGATTTAGGACTAAAGTGGCACAATTGAAAGGTTTAAGACTAAGTTGACCAATATACAATAGGTTTATATCTTTTGGGACGATTTTCCCCACCAAATATATCCTTAACTTTCCTTTTTCTTTTGATCAAGAATTCTATTATATAATGGTCAAATGTATTTCAGTGGGATTATGCTCTCAAATTTTTAAGTCAATTATGCATTCAAAGTTGATGGCCGAAAAAAAAAATCGGGCTTTTATAGTTGACGCACGTTTTGTTGTCTTTCTTGTAAATATCTATAAAACCCTAGCTAGGCTTACAAGTTGCATTATTTTGTTGTCTTATGATTAATTTAAGCTCTGCTGCGCTCATAGATGACCTATGCAGCGTTTGGATTACATGTCACTGGCAACGTCATTGGACCACTTTTGCAGATTTCCAGGTTTTTCTAATAATCAATTCTTGATGTTGCCGTCCAATTTCGCGCACGTTTCATTCTCCATTATCCATTTGCTCATATCGTAAGACAGCTATCACAAAATAATATAATCACCGCAAAACCTTTTTGCTTTTAAATTTTCCTTTTCTTTATTCCGTAAAAGATTATGAGCTAGCTATGGTGAAGGTGTCTTACCGGATGAGCTTTCTATAGGAAATTTATTGATTCATTGATATCCTTTGGTTGATACAAATTCATATTACATTCTTTTGACCTTATTTTATTTTATTTTTTTATTTAATCTATTTTCTAATACTTTTTTCGCCAAAGATACTCTTGATCTAATCTTTTTAAAGTTATTTTGTATTGGTGTAAAAGATGTAATTTATAAGTTTCCGGAAAAGGATAATTGAATAGATTTTCTACTGAACTACCATTCACAACCATATTGCTTTTACCGATCTTATTATTTTATCATCTTCTTTTCTTCTCAACATGCTTAACTTTCCCTCGGTTTAAACATATATGGACATTTAGGAACTAAGTATCGATTAACTTAATAATTTAGGTTTTCATTAAAACAGGGTCCATTTTATTTTGGGGTCCATTTTCTTTAACAGTTACTGGGTAATCTATCTATAGATGAGTCAATTTAATATAGAACTTATCACAAAAATAATAGGCCAACTTTGACTTGCATGTGCAAAAACGTATATATATGAGTTAACTTTAATATGCACTTATTACACCCCCAAAAAATTCAACTTATCTGTGTGTATAGACGGACTGAGACGTAAATTGGCATTATTAACTTGAGATTTTACTTCTATCCGGTTCTAAATAATAGATAGTAGATTGATTATGAATAATTCCATTATTCAAAGACTTCACTTTTCTAGACGTACAAAGCCCAAAGTAATTAAAATGGCCTTCAGATAACTACGTTTCCACTGACGCAATATGTTATGTAATGAAAGAAGATTTTTATAATTTTGAAGTGTTTCAACTCTTTTAGCATATAATATATATAAAAATAATTATAACAACGTAGTTTGACGAGAGCGGATAGTGTTCATCGGGGCTAGAAGGTTTGAACAAGGAGTGCCTTTTTGGCAGCTTCGATGATGGGAAAGGGAGTAGGATGTGCACCAAACTTGGGAGAGCATTTCTAGGGTATATATGTGAAATTGAAATTAACTCACAAGAGAGGTCTTTTGATGTAACAACACTACTTAGCATTGGAACTCCAATGTTAATATTACTCAGGTGAGAGCACTATTAAGATGGGTGACCTCTTGAAAAAATGTCCACATGTACGCTAAAAGACAAAACCGTAAAGCTCAGTATGGCATAGGCTAAGGGAAATAATTTCTCGAGTGCATTTATCCAAGAATGTCACACTACAACATTAGAGTGGAAACCCCTCCACAAGGTGTATGGTTTATAGACGAACTACATGGTAGTTGGTAGCCTATAACGGCCTAGTCTGACAAGGGCGGAGAGTATTCACTAAGACTAGAGAGTTTGGACAATGAGCGGTTCCTAGAAGGCTTCAAGGATGGCAAAGGGAACACGAATGAATCAGATTACGAACTGTGCAAGGGGAAAGCATTCTTGGTGCATGCACGCATATGCGCTCACATGCGAACACACATATGTATACATATTTATATATTTATATATAACTAGAATTAACTCACAAAATTAATCTTTTGACGTAATGACAAATAAATAGGAAAGAAAAAAGGTGGTCAATCTCGTAATTAAACTTTGCTTGCTAAATCAGATATCAAATATAAGAAGTTGTTTAGTACTTAGGCTTCTTTTTAAATTTTGCCTTCGGGTTCCTTCCTTTAATGACAGAAAGCTGTTAGTAATTGTATATTTACGAGTACAATCACCGAAAAAAAGGATTGAATGATGCTAGCTGTGCTGTGATTAAAATAGAAAAGAGAAGATTCTCATTGTCATGTGGGTGAAACCTTAAGAAATTGCAGTACTTTATATGCTCAATCAATTGATCATGTGGAACCTCTTCGTGATCACACTTGTTGGCGTCATACGCTGGACCAACTAATTGATTAACAGATAGTGAGAATAAGACGCACGTTGCCTAAATGACTTAAAGAAAGAAACTTGCGTGCTGTTTCTTTATGGCAAATTGACCAGATCTATTGGAAGATGTGTGTACATAAAATCTTTCTTTTTGTCTCCTCCAAAGAAAAGCTTGTACTAGTTAATTTATATTGAGAAGCTCAAGTATTGTTGGAAAGATGCGCCTTTGTCATCATTTTAGGGTTTAGACATCTCAATAGACCAACATTTCTGTCGATTTTAGATTTCAGTATTCTATCCCAAGCTACAAAGGATCCACCTCTATTTGGTCACTAGATGCAATGTGTGACATTCTGAATTTCAGGTTTTGTTTTCAATTGAATGAATCGGGCTTTTCATTGACGCGCCTATAGTTCTATTTTCTGAGCTGATCACTCATGAGATAACTAGTCTAGCAAGTGAAGCTGTTAATGAATTTTAACGCAATAGACTTGAGAATTAGAATAGGAATCGACTACTCGACCGTGCTCATCTGCAGAGATCATCACGGAACAGTTAAAAATCAATCGGAAATCAGAGATAGGTCGATTCGACTGAGACAAGTGATCAAAGTGTGGGTGATTCCACCAGATTGCAAAATTCTTGTCGATCGGCACTAGATTGATTTTTCTGTCGTTTTGGTACCCTGTGCCCGTATTTGAAATTTTGAGATTTTCATGACAACTGAGAGTTGCCAATATGTTGAAGATGTACATTGTGGCTCGAAAATAATCGACCACGGGTCAATTGCACCATAAATTCCTTAAAGTTACCCAGTAGGCAAGGTTACGCTAAAATCATGCTAGATTGAAATTAACCGCGAATTTGAATCCAATTTCAAAAATTGAAAGTTTTATCATGTCACGATTCATTTTAGGAACATTGACTCATCCTTCGAAGATTTTTCTGCAAATCGAGATTTTTGGCGAAAATACAAAATAAGGCCGTTTTTGTCTGGAAAATTCAGAGAACTATTTTTTATCGCGTTTTTGGGATGCAAGTTGGTTCTATTAGTGAGGAAAAATGTCAATTTGGTCGAAGACACCTTGGTGGAAATTATGGGGACCGAATTAAATCCAATTGAAGAGAAATTGAATCCAATTTAGGGAATTGATGTGCAAATTCGTAGGCCATGGTCCCCCTCAACTTTTGGACCATTTGGGGAGTGTTCTAGGGAGACTTTGGTGCTCAAAATTGGCTGAGGAAGCCAGCCCATCTGGTGGGGCCTTGTCTTGGGGACAAAGGGATAGAATGGAAGCCAAGAGGGACCCTCCAAGCTTTTTCTGTCCCCTTTCTTCTTCAACCAGCCTGCTTTCTCCAACTTCAGAGTGTTTTGAGCTTCCAAAGTTGCAGAGAAAACTGCCAACCACCCCCTGCTGTCACAAGCCATCGCTGGACCATTTGTTGCCGCTCGCACGTGTCGTGCCCCCCCGCGTGAGCCCGCGCCAGTCTGCCATCCATCCCGCCTGTTTCATTGCCGTGCCGATCCTCTCGAGCCTCCTCAAGCCACGTCGAACCCCCGTCCATCCACTTGAGCCGTCCTTATCATCGTTGAGCATCGCCGTTGAGCGTCGCCACCACCCGCAGTAGCCTCCGCTAGCCACCCTGGCCGTTCCAGCTTCGGTTCAGCCCTCTCGATCCATCAACCAGAATCGAAGACCAGCAAGCCTCCATGAGCTTCGAGGCCCGTTTTAGGACACTTCCAGGCCTCATCGGGTGTTGCCGCTTCGGAGTTTGTCGCCTGTCTCCATGTTGCCGTCGTTGTGGACTCATCAGATTGCAAAATCGGTGAGTTTACTCACTAAACTCTGCTTAGGGAGTTAATGATGCTTAAGGGTTGATTAGTTTAGGCTAAGTATGATTTATGTGGTTAGTTAGAACGGATTAGCGATTTAATTACTCGTTATTGCATGTTAAGTGGTTAGAATGACTAAATTAGAGACTAGATAAGTTGTATTATTTATCTAGGCTGGTTCGGAAATTTTTCGGGCCCGTTTCGGTATTTAATTAGGCTTTTCCGGCCTAAGTTTCTAATTATGGCATTTAATGGTATTTATTTAATTATTTTTTGTATTTATTTAATTATTTATTATTTTTTGAAAATTATACCGGGATAGCCAGTGACCGGAATTTCGTGCTGATTGCAATGGTATGCTTGGTTTATTTAATTGAGTGCTGATTTGTGCAAATTGATTGGGATTTGTAATTTTGGGTATTTATCCCAAAATTGAGTAATTTCAGTATTTAATTGGAAAATACCAGGCGTTAGTTTTTAATGCCGAAAATGTCTTTGTGGACTATATAATTAGTGGGATTTTTGAAAAGAAAGATATGACATTTTTTACTCAGGCCGATCGTATACTTACACACGATTATTTTATTGAGTATTTTCAATGCGGTGAATTGTCAGCTTGTGTGAGCCCCTTTGCACGTCAGCTTGTGAAAGCAGTATACTATATTAGCCTATGAGCTCGATATGTCAACTTGTGAGAGCAGTATACCTTATCAACTTGTGTGAGCTAAGATCGTTTTATCAGTTTGTGGGAGCACGATATATATATATATATATATATATATATATATATATATATATATATCAACTATGTTCATTTTATCAGCTTGTGCGAGCTAAGATCGCTTTATCAGCTTGTGCGAGCTAAGATCGCTGTATCAGCTTGTGCGAGCACGATCTATATATATATATCAGCTTGAGCGAGCTATGACCATATATTGCAGCTTGTGTGAGCAGTGGTGGTATCAAGGGGATTGATATATGGTGTTGAATTGATGGATGATACTGTTGGTATCGAATTGAGCTAATTGACTGAGTGTATCGATGACTTTAATTGAATTCGTTGGTTGAGTATATGAACTGTACTGACTTGCAGGAAGGAACTGAGGAGGGGTAAGTCCTTTATCTTGTGTGTGCATAGATGGACTTTAGGCGTATTTCCTTCCTAGTGGGAGTTTAGGGGGTGAACTTGCTAAGACATTGTCTCACCCCGTCGTGGGCTCAACATTTTTCAGGTCCTTAGATGCCGAATCCTCCTGAGCGTTTTGGCCTGCCCATGAGAGTTATCGAGCGGGTTTCTAGCTATCCCGATCCCGGAAGTCACTGGGTCTATGAACTTGTAGTGACCACTGTCTGGGTCGAAGAGAATCCACCTCATAGGATACCTCATCGATTCAGAGCGTGGTTCCGCTACGGACCCAATGGTTTCAGGGTGAGTCCCCTTAGGACTTTTGACATCCTCGCTGCGGTAGTTGATGCTACTCTAGACAAGGGTGCAGCTGACCCTCCTGATGGTGTGGTGGAGGACCGACGCCCCCGGAGCCTGTGGAGACTGAAGAATTGGCGAATGAGTCCGGCTAGCTGAGCTTAGGATAGTTTCGTTTTGAGAACCCAGCTTTTGTAGACTTGTGAATATAGACTAGTATTGTAAATGACTTAGTCGGCTGTGTATAAAGGTGTGTTGTGGCTCTGCTTTTCTATCCCATCTTTGTGTTGTCTGGGGATTTATTTATTCGCTTCTGCATGCGCATTAAAATGAATAGGTCGGCAACATGTCCTGGGACGTCGCAATTTAATCAACCACCGAGGGATGGGCACGCACTTGAGGATCGGAGTGTGACATAATGTAATTAGAGAATAAGACATTAAAAACAAATCGAGTTTTTTTGGCATTGCCACAGTCTTCGGCGGCACATTAAATAATAGAGTGCATTGTATTAATTAATAATATGCGATATTATTTGGAGTTTCACTTATCTGAGTTAGCTATTCCGTCTATATAGATAATTAGATAAAAAAAAATTCATTTGTTAATGTTGCAAGTTTCACAATTCTCGAGAATAAAAGCAGATGAGTTTTATTGGACAAAAACTTTTTCTCGGCAAGTTTTGCCCCCAACGCTACCCCATTAAGTTCATATGCATGTCAAAAAATAAATCATTTGGACATCTTTTGAGTGAACTAACAAAAGGACAATATATCTCGAAGGACGACATATGATTGAAGAGATCACAAAACCATAGGAGAGGTTGATAACCTAGCCACCGGGGTATCTTTATAAATCGAGACATTCAAGGAAACATATCGTTATATTTTTGTGAATGCTATATGCATAATTTGTTCGGCATGATACTTATAATGTAAGTTCACTCAACAATTTTGGTTTGCTTTCATCATGATTAAGTCCTATGCCATTAGAATTCTCTTAATGTTCTTTAAGATTTTTATCGCGGACACATGGTCCAAGCAAAGTTTAGTTTATAAAACTTTGACATACACCCTATGTAATATATGCTACACATCTAATTTATCTTTTTGACCAGTTAAATGCTTAAGCTTCTTGAACTTAATTCGTAATCTGACGAGTTATTCTCTCATCTCACACCCACACATAAAATCTGACAAATCTCCATTGGTAAAATTGTCCAAAAATTCTTAAATCTCTTACACTTTTACCAATTCAATCACAAATATTTCAATTTTGTCAATTGAGTCGCAAACATTTTTCACATTTTACCAATTGAGTCAATTCGACCAATTTAACTGAAAATTGCTGATGTTGGCTGCTGGCGTTGATGTGGCACATTTTAAAATAATATTTTATTAATTTTTTGAATTTTTTTATGCTTTTTTCTTTTTTTATTTACTTTTTTTTAAGGGTTTGGGAGAGAATGATGGTGAGGTGGCCGGCAAACCCTCATCGACCTTGGGAGAGGGCATTGAGGCTCTCGTCAACCTTAGGCGAGGGCTGTAAATTTCCTTGCTGGCCAAAGCAATGGGGTGTGAGTCCTCACCCAGAATAGGCGAGGGCCATGACTCCTTCGTCAGATCTGGCCAAGCGAGGGCTTGGTGGCATGCCCTTGCTTTGGCTAGTGAAGGCCCTTATGGCCTTGCCCGAGGCTTGTGTCAATCGGCCGACCCTCGCTTGTGGCTAGCGAGGGCCGCCGGCCCTCACCCGTGGCTTGCAAGGGTCGGTTGGCCACCCTCACCTACCCTCTCTCCAAAACTCTAAAAAAAGAAAAAAAACATAAAATAATAAAAATATATATTAAAATATCATTAAAGTTTTATTTGAAAAAGTACCATGTCGGTGTTGACTGTCCAGGTTAGTAATTTCTAGCCAAAATTGGTCGAATGGACTCAATTGGCAAAAAATGAAAAAATGTTTAGGGCTTAATTAGCAAAATTGAAATATTTAGGACTGAATTAGCAAAAACGCAATAGGTTTATGGTTTTTTGGATAATTCTCCCAACCTGCATCTATGTAGGTCTTTGCTTTATGTAAGTCAGAATTTATTGCTCAAAAGAAAACGAAGGGTGTGGATCAATCACATTGTAGAATGTTAATATTTATCAACATGAGCTTTGTATAGGATACAAAAGCAAGAGTTCCTTCTCTCGAACCTCAGGCCTAATTCCCAATTACAAAATGTCTAACCATTGTTTGACAAAAGAAAAGATATCTAACATTCATTGATGATATAATCTAAGGGAGAGTCAATTGTGGATGTTTAACAATTGAAAAAGAAAGAGATAAACTATTTGGCACTCCATGATATTTATCTTGCTCGAGCAAAGTCTAGTGTGATACATAATCAAAAGGCTGTATGAACCAGTTAAGTATAATGGTTACCCTCTTTGAACTTTAGTCATTTGTAATTGATCTGATTTATACTACCTAGAGCAAAATGATTGAATTCAGATAACATAAAGCTCAAGGTATTTTTGTGCTTTAGCTCTTTGCATGATATGCTTTTAGGATCAACTTGCATCAACTTCACATTAAGTAAGTCACGCTTTATCAATTCTCCACTGGCGGAAGAGAAAACTCTGCCATAACATTAAGAAGTTCAAGCTTTGGTCTAATTTTAAACATGGTGTGTATTGTGGGGTTCTTTTTCTAGGACAATTACCAATTCATTCCTAAAACTATTATAGGGATGACAATTTAGGTCTAGATTTTTCAATTTTGCCAATGTAGTCCTAAAACATTGCATAGCAATTAGCCAAAAAGAATATAGTATAATTTCACGTAAAAGTTTAGAATTGCATTGGCAAAATTGAAAAGTTTAGGACTGAATATACATCCATACAATATGCTAAGATCTAATTGGGTAATATCTATTCTTTGTCTGAATGAACTTGTGGGAAGAAAAACGTATACATTTAATGAGTCAAATGCCTAACGAATTTTGGCTTTTTTTTATTTCACAAAAAATTTCACATTTTCGAAAATGTTTTTCCAAGAAAATAATATTATTTTCTAGTATTTGACTAAAATCTAAAAGTGAATTAAAAATTATTTTCCATGGTTTGAAAAGTAAAAATTACTTTTATTTTTCTAAATACACACGCATGATTCATGTGATATAGAGACAACAAAAGCTAGCTACATTATCATATTTCAATTAAAAATTTATAGAATCTTGTAACACAAATACTTTTTGTAGATTGCAAGCAGTTTGTTTATTCTCTTATGGAACCCGTGCTTAGGTGCTTAGGTTCCACGCCCAGCCTTGGGGTACTTAGGGCAAGGCGTTGGGGGTCTTGGACTTAGTCTTGAGGGACTCGAACCAGGCCATTAGGTTCCCAAGCACTTGGTTATGACAATCGAAGACTCGAGCATGGGCACTGAGGTCTTAGGGCCGGCCTCAAAGGACTCAAGCTCAACTACCAAGGTCCTAGACCCAAGTCCTAAGGACCTTGGCTAGGGTATTGAGTATTAAACCCCAACCTTAGAGGGCTTGGGCTCCACTTTCAAGGTCCAAGTCGCAGGATCCTGAAGCCTATGAGCTTAATGAGATGGATGACATAGTAGATTCTAAAACTGAATTTGAAGTTGAAGTTGTTGGAGAAAACTCCTTGATGTTTTGAAGCTGACAAAACTTATCTATGTTCTATTCTGAAGATTGTCAGACTTCTGTGTCAAAGTCTATCTTACATCAGAAGTCTACCCACTCAGACAAATTCCAGACTGAATGCAAGAAAGAATACTTAAATCAAACTCAGGATTATTTTCTTTGAGGTTTCAGTATGTACAAGATATATTAGGCTTTTTGGTTGGAAATATCACTTACCATATTGGTTATCCTAATTGGAATCAATTTCGAAGAAGCAAATCATTTTTGGAAGGCAAGCTTATTTGGAAAGAATCTACTTATGGAAATCAAGATCCTGATTGTATGGGCGAACAGGATTGACGGGCTTTCATCTCAATCTTCAAACGGCTCAAGATCTCCTTGATTGATTCTATCCAACGGGTTGATTGAAAGAATTCCTCTGGAAAGTGCCAATGGTCAACAAGGTATGGAGGAGTATTTAAAGGGATTTTTCAAGTCATTCGAAGAGAGCGTGAAAGAAGAATTCCAAAGTCTGAAGCTTCCAATTCTCTTGTCCTTCATCGTTTAGTGCTTAAACTTGTATTTGAAAGTGAGAAATTCTAGAGAGTGATCTTGTGAGAACAGTAGAGACACCTTACTGAAAAGTCGAGATCACAGTGTTCTAACATTCTCTTTCGATTCATAATGGAATCCAGCTAGAAGGCCGTTAGCGTGGAGAATGGACGTAGGCTTGATCTAAGCCGAACCACTATAAACCTTGTGTTTATTTTTCTCTTCCCTAAACTCCTTTACTTTATTTGCTATGATTTACTTATGTTCTTTGAGATAGTTGTTAAAGTCTGAATCCTTCTACAAAGTCTATAGTCAATCAGACTCAGTTTAAAAGTAAAGTAATTTTACTGCATTTCGCAAAAATCTGTTTTCACACCTATTCACCCCCCTCTAGGTGTTCTACTAGCCCTTTCAATTGGTATCAGAGCTTGTGTGCTTACTTTGTTGAAGTGTTTGTACTTCTAAAGCTAAAGATCTTCTATGGCTAGTATTCTAGCTCCAGGATTGGTTGAGGGATAGAGCAACACCAGATCTCCTTATTTCAATGGAAATGAGTACAACGTATGGAAAAATAAGATGAAGGCATTTCTCAGATCCATAGATCCCTTGGAGTGGGATGTTGTTGAAAGAGGAATCAATCTTAAAGCAACATCAGCTTCAAACAGAGGGAAAAAAGTGATCGATGCTGATGAATCAACTCAAGCTGAAATTACCAAGAGATAGGCTCTTAATGCAAAAGCAATCTATTCTCTATACTGTGCTTTGTCTCCTATTGAATATAACCGAATTTCTTCTTGTGAAACAACAAAAGAAGTTTGGGACAGACTACATGTTACTTATGAGGGGACTGACCGTGTGAAGGAAACAAAAATAAACATTCTACTTGGACAGTATGAAGTATTCAAAATGAAGCCTGGAGAATCTATCTTTGATATGTTTAGTCACTTTACAGAGATTGTGAATGGCCTAGCTTATCAAGGCCAACCAATTTCTGGACCAATGAAAGTCAACAAACTACTGCGTGGACTTTCAAAGGACTGTAATCATGTGAAGACCTCAATCAGAGAGACTCAAAGGATTATGCCTCTATCAATAGATGAATTGATAGGCACACTTCAGTCGTACGAAGTGGAGCAGATCAATGATGAGGAAGATCCAAAAGGTAAGAAATCAATTGCTTTAAAATCTAACATTGATTATGATGATACAGATTCGGAAGATGATATGGATGATGCAGAACTGACCCTCATGATAAAGAAATTCAGAAGACTAAACAACAAATGTAGAAGGTTCAATTGGAAGAAGCAAGGCTCACAGAATTCTCAGAAGAAATTTACAGAAGAAATTGAAACAAGCAGCGATGTAATATGCTTCGAGTGTAAGAAAAAAGGGACATATCATACCAAACTATCCCCTATTGAAAAAGAAGAAAGGGAAGACTGAGAAATACAAAAAGTCTCTCAAAACAGAAACTTAGAGTGACACCGAATGTGAAGAAAGCGAAGAAGAATTCCCAAACATATGTCTAATGGCTCACTTAGAGACAGACTCAGAATCAGAGACAGACACTGATTCAGACTCCGACAAAGAAATTGAGGTTAGTAAGTCTGAAATTCTTGTTAAAGTTTCTATGTAAATAGATGAACTTTGCCTCAATCTTAAATCCTCTCTTAAAAAGATCTCTGAACTGAAGAAGGAGAATTCTAAGCTCAGGCAACAGGAAGGTTCTTGGAAAGAAAATTTTGAAAATTTGAGAAGAAGTTTTGATGATTTGAAGCAAAATTTTGATTCTCTCTCAAAAGAAAATGTTGTTTTAGAAATGGAGATTTAAAATATTTCAAAAAGGTTTTCAAATGGATCAGAAAAATTAGAGAAAATTCTTACAGCTCAAATACCCTATTTTAACAAGTCTGGTCTGGGTATGAGTAATGGGACTGTTCTTTTAATTGATTTTCATAAAGTAAAAGAGAGACTTAAGCAAAGGCCTGCAAAGACCTTTTACAAAAATCATTTTCAAAGAGTGTTTGTAAAACCTGTTGGTCGAAGTGCACTCAAATGTTCTAAGTGTAACAGCTTAGAACATTTCGAGAAGGATTGTCCCAAGGTTTGGAGACCAGTTATGAAAGATTGGGCAAGAAATGTTTTTAATACTAACACTCATTGACCCAAGAAAATTTGGGTACCAAAGAAAGTTTGAGTTTTTCTTCTGATTGCAAGTCACTATCAAAAGAAAAATTAAATGGTATTTGGATAGTGGCTGTTCGAGGTATATGACAGGAGACTCAAGCTATTTCGAAAGGCTTGACAAGCTAAAAGGAGGAAAAGTTTCTTTTGGAGGAAATAGTAAATGAAAGATTACAGGCTGTGAAATTGTGAAGATTGGGAGTCTGACTATCAACGATGTTTTCCTGGTGAAAGGTTTAAACTATAATCTTCTGAGCATAAGTCAGCTTTGTGATACTGGTTTCAGAATAAACTTCCAAGAAGGCATTTGTTCTGGGATAAGTCAAGACTTCTCTCAATCCTTTATTGGGCGAAGGCATGGCAATATACCTTCTAAATGTAAATCCAAAAAGTTCACATTGTTTTATTTCCATTCAAGATGAAGCAAGTCTTTGGCATCGAAAGCTCGATCACGTAAATATGAAGTAGTGATGTGAATCGCTGCGGAAGGATCGTTCTACGAAGGCCTAGATGGTGCGAATTGCAAATCTCGACCTCCAATCAAACCTGTGATTGGCAACCTCAGTATGAATGTGACCTGTTGATGAACACGTGTCAACCAACCAACGTTATTGACGCCACGAGGGAAAGAATTCGCTATCTCGCTCGATAAGTCGAATCGACCGTCACAAGGGAACATTGATTAGGTCAAGTCCTCAAAAAAACAGTAGAAGAGAATCTCTCAACTTTTTCCTCAAAAAATAAAATATATCTGTCCCCAAAGAAATTCAGTCAGTCTTATATATAGGCCTTCTAGCCGCCACACAAACCCTAAAATCAACCCTAGAAATATAATGTGTCATATTCTAGAATATTCCTAAACAAGAAGATATATATATATATATATATTTGACTTGGTCAAATATTTGGTGTCCATATAATCAAATTGCGCCAAGATTTCCAAGATTCTTCAAGATTTGATCCAAGGTCATCTCCACGCTGAAGATCACGAACCATGACGCCAACAGCTTGCCTAAATTGCTTGGCCCGCGCTCGAGTGATCGAACCAAAAGAGGAATAGACAATGGGTCCTTAGCACCACCTCCTCGATATAGCTCGATGTCCACATCATTCCCTCCCCCATGCAAAGGATTTGCCCTCAAATCATCACTGGCATCGAAAAGAGTCAAGTCAGAAACATTAAATGTGGCACTAACATCATACTTACTTGGAAGATCAAGCTTGTAGGCATTATTGTTAACTCTTTCCAAAACCATGAATGGTCTATCCCCTCGCGGTAATAACTTAGAATGTCGCTGCTCAAGAAATCTCTCTTTGCGCATATGAACCCAAACCCAATCGCCGGGTTCAAACACCACTTCCTTGCGCCCTTTGTTGGCTTGCCTTGCATATTGCTCAGTCTTGCGCTCAATATTTGTGCGCGTCTTCTCATGCAACACCTTGACAAATTCAGCTTTCTTTGCTCCATCTAAATCCACACACTCATCAATAGGTAAAGGGGTTAAATCTAAAGGAGTTAACGGATTAAAACCATAGACAACCTCGAATGATGTAAATTTAGTAGCATAATGCATGCTCCTATTATATGCAAATTCAACATGTGGTAGACAATCTTCCCAATATTTTATGTTCTTTTGAATAACAGCACGCAACAATACCCCTAAAGTTCTATTAACTACCTCGGTTTGACCATCGGTCTGTGGATGACAAGTAGTAGAAAATAACAACCATGTTCCTAGTTTTTTCCATAATGTTTTCCAAAAATAGCTAAGAAATTTAGAATCTCGATCTGAAACAATCGATCTAGGCATGCCATGCAAACGTACAACTTCCCTAAAGAACAAATCATCAACATGAGATGCATCATTAGTTTTATGACAAGGTATAAAATGAGCCATCTTTGAAAACCGATCAACAACCACATAAATAGAATCTCTACCATACTTAGACCTAGGCAATCCTAACACAAAATCCATAGAAATATCAGTCGAAGGATGCGTTGGAATAGGTAATGGTGTATACAAGCCATGCGGTTTAGTTGTAGACTTTGATTGCTTACAAGCAATGCATCTCTCACAAACACGCGTAAGATCTCTCTTCATATGTGGCCAATAAAAATCTTCATGTAGCACTTCATAAGTCTTACTAATGCCAAAATGTCCCATTAAACCACCACTATGCGCTTCTCGCACCAACAATTCACGCAAAGAACACTTAGGCAAACATAGTTTGTTTTCACGGAAAAGATAACCTTTATGCCTATAGAATTTATCAAATGCAGCGTGTTCACATGCTTCATACACTCTCCCAAAGTCATCATCATCAGTATATAAGCCATTGATATGCTCAAAACCTAGACACTTTGCTTCTAAAATAGTTAGAACCGCGTACCTTCGAGAAAGTGCATCGGCTACCACATTCTCCTTACCTTTATTGTACTTGATCACATATGGAAAAGTCTTGATGAATTCCATTCATCTGGCATGTCTTTTATTCAACTTTTGCTGCCCTTTCAAGTACTTCAAGGTCTCGTGATCGGTGTGGATCACAAACTCCTTCGGCCATAGATAATGTTGCCAAGTTTCCAAAGCTTGCACTAAAGCATACATCTCCTTATCGTAGGTAGGATAATTCAATGTTGCTCCACTCAATTTCTCACTGAAATAAGCTATAGGACGCCCTCCTTGCATCAACACGGCTCCAATTCCTGTACTAGAAGCATCACACTCTATCTCAAAAGTAGCACTGAAATTCAGCAAAGATAACAAAGGAGCATTAGTTAACTTATCTTTTAGCAGATTAAATGCTTTCTCTTGCTCTTCTCCCCACGTGAAACCCACATGCTTCTTGATAACCTCAGTTAAAGATGCGGCAATGGTGCTAAAATTTCTCACAAATTGCCGATAAAAACTCGCCAATCCATGAAAGCTACGCACCTCTCCTACGGTCTTAGGCGTTGGCCATTCATGAATTGCTTTGACCTTTTCTTCATCAACCTGTATACCATCAGCACTAACAACAAATCCTAGACATACTAATTTGTTGGTAACAAAAGAGCACTTCTTTAGATTAGCGTATAATTGTTCGGCCCTTAAAACCTGCAAGACAGCTCGCACATGCTTAATATGGTCATCAGGGCTTTGACTATATATCAAGATATCATCAAAATAGACAACCACAAATCGACCAATAAAAGCATGCAAAACATGATTCATAAGTCGCATAAACGTGCTCGGTGCATTAGTTAATCCAAATGGCATGACTAACCACTCATATAACCCATACTTGGTCTTAAATGCAGTTTTCCATTCATCACCTTCTTTCATCCTAATTTGATGATAGCCACTTTTCAAATTGATTTTAGTGAAAATGCAAGAACCATGCAACTCATCCAACATGTCATCTAACCTAGAAATAGGATGTCGATACTTTACCGTAATATTATTGATTGCTCCGCAATCGACACACATTTGCCAAGTTCCATCCTTCTTTGGCACCAACAAAATAGGGACGGCGCACGGGCTAAGACTCTCTCTCTCACATGCCCTCGCTCCAATAGTTCGCTAACTTGCCACTGAAGTTCCTTTGTCTCCTCAGGATTGCTTCGATATGTGGGTCGGTTAGGTAATGGCGCACCAGGAATCAAGTCAATTTGATGTTCTCTGCCTCGAATCGGTGGTATCCCTCCAGGAAGTTCATCAGGAAAGACGTCTTCAAATTCCTGCAATAGAGACACAATAGGACTAGGCAAACTTGGGTCAAGATCGTTAGTAGAAAACAAAACCTCCCTGTACAAAAGTACAAGCATTGGTCGGTCTAGAACTAAAGCTTTCCTCACATCACTCGATTTTGCATAAAAATTCTTTTGCCTATTTTCTTTCCTCTCTTCTTTTCCTCGATTTTTACCACAATTCTCCTCTCGGCCTCTCCTTTTCCTTGCGTCTCAAACACACCATGCAAGCCCTCGGATTTCTCACCTTTTCTCTCTCTCTCTCTCTCGGCTTCTTGTTGTAACTTTAACTGATCTTGATACACCTCACTAGGTGTCATTAGTACCAAAGTATAAGTCTTTTGATTCATCACCAATGAATAACGATTAGTATATCCATCATGATGTACCTTTCGATCATATTGCCATGGTCTTCAAAGTAAGACATGACCCACTTGCATAGGTACAACATCACACTCTACCTCATCCTTATATTTCCCTATCTCAAATGGAATTCGAACTTGTTTCAACACCTTCACCTCACCACTATCATTTAACCATTGAAGTCTATAAGGCCTAGGGTGCTTTGTCGTTTTCAAACCCAACTTATCCACCATAGTACAACTTGCCACATTCGCACAACTACCTCCATCAATTATCATACTACAGATCTTACCATTCACCACACATCTTGTATGAAACAAGTTATCTCTTTGTTGATGATGCTCCTCCTCTTTTACTTGCACACTCAGAGAACGCCTAACCACCAATAAGTCTCCTTTTATAGCCATTTCTCCATCACTACAATCCTCCAACGGTGGCATCTCATCATCCTCTTCTTCCCTCTCACTTTCGGACTCAACATCACCATGTCCAGTCATGATCATCACCCTCCTATTAGGGCATTGATTCGCCATATGACCCCTGCCCAAACACTTAAAACATTTAATCTCACGAGTTCTAGTGTTAGGGTTTTCGGTTTTACCTGAAGCCAGATTCGTTCCAACTTTACCATCCCTCTCCTTCTCCTTTGAGGTTTCCTTTGAGGTTTCGGTTTTGGTGTTGTTTCCTCTCCAATTCGGCTTCTCATCTCTCTTCCAATTGGATCTCCAATTCTGATTTGAACCTCCTCCACTCTTGTGATTTCGATCCAACTTCAATTGCCGCTCAACTTTGATGGCTTTGTCCACTAATTCCTCCAATTCAACATAGTGTTGTAGCTCCACCACCCTTGCTATGTCTTGACTCAAACCACTCAAAAATCTTGACATTGTGGCCTCACGATCCTCCACCACATTAGCACGGATCATGGCAATCTCCATCTCATTGTGATACTCTTCCACGCTCTTATTGCCTTGTGTGAGATTTTGTAACTTTTGAAACAAATCGTGATGGTAATGACTTGGTACAAAACGCCTCCTCATCACCGCTTTCATCTCATCCCACGTCTCTATCGGTCTTTCACCATTGCGCCTTCTACTAGTCACAAGTTGATCCCACCAAATTATAGCATAATCAGTAAATTCAACAGCTGCAACTTTTACCTTTTTGAGCTCGGAGTATTGTTGGCAATCAAATACCATCTCCATGCATTTCTCCCACTCTAGATACGCATCGGGATCATTCTTTCCTTGGAAAGAAGGAATCTTCATCTTGATATTGCCAAGTTCATTATCTTCTCGGTGTCTAAACCCTCGGACTCCATTCCACCTTCCAAATCGAGCATCTCGATCATCCTCCATGTCAGCCTCATCATCATCATAATGCCGCTGCCTTCTAGGTTGTGTTCTAGAGGCATCTCGCTGATGTTGCGGCCTTCCTCGGGGTATCTCTCGGTCACCATCAACCCTCATGCCATTCCCCATCATTCGGCCACTAAGCTCCTCCACTACGACCCTCAATTGCTGGATGCTTTCCACGAGCGCTTCATCCCTTCGTATGGAGTCAACCTCCCTTTGATTCACGCTTTCTTCGCGCGACATATTTTAGACCTGCAAATAAACGTTAGTCACAAAAATCCTCACCAATCGCTCCCTCACATGTTTCTCTCAAGGTGTTTGTCACTCCCCTCGTGTTTAACTCAAGTCTAGGCTTTTTTTTTTACCCTCAATTAAACTCACACACTCTTGCCTTTTTCCTCTCGAATTCTCTTTTCACAAGCTCTTTATTGGACTCAAAACCTATCTCTCAACCCCCTCACGACAATCAATCAAACTAGTCAAACAATATTAGATCACTGCTGATTTTGTTTAAGCAAGTATCAATTTCAATCCAACAAGTACATCTTTCAAAATTCCAATTGAAACGCAAATCACTACTGATTTTGTTTCAATTCGGTCCACTAACAAACGAGTCGCCTTCTTGATTTTTTTTTTGTTCGGCTATATTTTTTTTTTGCCGAATCTATTTTTTTTTCTTGCGCACTTTTTTTTTGTGCGTTTTCTTTCTTTTCTTTTTTTTTTTTTTTGAAGAACTTTCTCTTCTTTTTTTTTTTTGATGAACTCAGATACAATTTAAGATGCTAGGAAAAAAAAATTAAAACTAACAGCAAACAACTACGTATGGAAGCACAAAACCAATCAGATCCCTAAATTGGCTAGAACCGAAACCCTAGCTCAATAAATATCAAATTACTAAATATAAACAGAAAATTAAAGATAAATAGACCTTGTAGAAGCAAGCTCTGATACCAACTGATGTGAATCGCTGCGGAAGGATCGTTCTACGAAGGCCTAGATGGTGCGAATTGCAAACATTGACCTCCAATCAAACCTGTGATTGGTAACCTCGGTAGGAACGTGACCTGTTGACGAACACGTGTCAACCAACCAACGTTATAGACGCCACGAGCGAAAGAATTCGCTATCTCGCTCGATAAGTCGAATCGACCGTCACAAGGGAACCTTGATTAGGTCAAGTCCTCAAAAAAATAGTAGAAGAGAATCTCTCAACTTTTTCCTCAAAAAATAAAATATATCTGTCCCTAAAGAAATTCAGTCAGTCTTATATATAGGCCTTCTAGCCACCACACAAACCCTAAAATCAACCCTAGAAATATAATGCGTCATATTTTAGAATATTCCTAAACAAGAAGATATATATACATATATATATATATATATATATATATATATGTATATCTATATATATATATTTGACTTGGTCAAATATTTGGTGTCCATATAATCAAATTGCGCCAAAATTTCCAAGATTCTTCAAGATTTGATCCAAGGTCATATCCACGCTGAAGATCATGAACCATGACGCCAACAGCTTGCCTAAATTTCTTGGCCCGCGCTCGAGTGATCGAACCAGTAGGAATAGATAATGGGTCCTTAGCACCACCTCCTCGATATGGCTCGATGTCCACATCAAGTAGATTGCCAAGATTTCTTCGAAGAAGTTGGTTCGAGGACTTCCTAATTTGGTTTATCAAAAGACTGAGTTATGCATTCCCTGTGTCTTAGGAAAACAGGTCAGAAGTTCTTTTAAACTAGTAAATCAGGTTTCTACTAGTCGAGTGTTGTAGCTTCTTCATATGGATCTCTTTGGGCCAACAAGAACTCAGAGTCTTGGTGGAAAGAAATATTGCCTGGTAATTGTGGATGATTATTCTCATTTCACTTGGGTGTTCTTCTTAGCAAATAAGTCTAAGACTTTTGCATACTTCTCAATCTTTGCCAAGAAAGTTCAGAACAAGAAAGGTTATGCAATCTCAAGCATAAAGACAGGTCATGGAGGTGAATTTGAAAATCAAGATTTTGTAGACTTCTGTAATGAATCTGGTTTTCAGCATATTTTCTCATCTCCGTATACTCCAGAACAAAAAGGGGTTGTGGAAAGGAAAAACAAATCTCTATAGGAGATGGCTAGAACTTTTTTGATAGAAAGCAAAATACGCTCTCGCTTTTGGGCAGAAGCAGTTTCTACTGCATGTTATATTATTAATAGGGTGTTTTTAAGGCCTATCCTAGAGAAGACTCCCTATGAAGTATATAAAGAGAAGAAGCCAAATATTTTCTACTTTCATGTCTTTGGCTGTAAATGCTTTATTTTGAAGAAAGCAAATGATCGATCTGGAAAGTTTGAAGAAAAATCAGACGAATGAATTTTTCTTGGCTATTCAACTTCAAGCAAAGCTTATAGGATCTTTAACAAGAAGACTCAATCTGTGGAAGAATCTATGAATGTCAGATTTTCAGGAAAATATGTAGATTCAACCAGATTAGGTTCAACTTGAAGAATCTGAACCAGTTCCAGACTTAACAAAGTCTGTCTCCCCCAGCAAAGTTCAGACTTCTAGAGTACAGCAACAAGCAGAACAAGAAGATTCGGAACAGAGGATCAACAGACTCTCAGGCCAAATAGCAATTGGAAGCACAAGTCAAGTCATCCCAAATAACTCATCATTGGCAACATTGATGAAGGAGTTCGCACCGAATCCAAAGCAAGAGAAGACTCTAGTGCTTTAGCACTTGTTTATGAAATATAACCAATAGGAGTAGAAGAAGCATTGTCTGATGAAAGCTAGATAGAAGCTATGCAGGAGGAACTCAGATAATTCAGCATCAATGATGTATGGGAGCTGATTCCAAAACCCAAAGGCAAATATGTTATTGGAACAAAGTGGGATTTCAGAAACAAGATAGATGAGAAAGGAAAAGTGGTCAGAAATAAAGCAAGACTCGTGGCGAAAGGATATACACAGGAAGAAGGGATTGACTATGACGAGATTTATGCACCTGTAGCAAGGTTAGAAGCAATTAGATTATTGTTTGCTTTTGCTTGTTTCCAAAATTTCAGGTTATTCTAGATGGATGTCAAAAGTGCATTCCTGAATGAATTCATTCAAGAAGAAGTCTATATGGAACAACCCCTAGGATTTGAAGATCCAAGAAAACCAGACTCAGTCTACAGACTGAAGAAGGCTTTATATGGTCTGAAGCAGGCTCCATGAGCTTGGTATGAAAGGTTGAGTAAGTTTCTAACTCATAATGGTTTTGAAAAAGGAAAGGTTGATACTACTCTATTTATAAAAAAGGAAGGAAAAGATTTTCTACTTGTACAAATTTATGTAGATGATATAATCTTTGGTTCTCCTAACAAAAGTCTATGCAAGAAATTTTCAAGATCTATGCAGGATGAATTCGAAATGAGCATGATGGGTGAATTGACTTTCTTTCTGGGATTGCAAATAAAACAATCAAAGAAAGGTATATTCATTCACAAGGAGAAATATGCCAAATATCTCATCAAGAAATTTTGATTGGAGAATTGCAAGAGGACAAGAACTCCTATGTCGAGTTCATCAAAAGTGGACAAGGATGAAGGAGGGAAGAAAGTAGATCAGAAACTATATAGAAGCATGATTGGTTCTCTTCTTTACCTTATTGCCCTTAGACCTAATATTTTATTCAGTGTGTGTATCTGTGCTAGATTTCAGTTTGATCCAAAGGAATCTCATCTCAGTGCTGTTAAACGTATCTTAAAATATGTTGCGACTTTTCCAAAGCTGGGTCTATGGTATCTAAAAGAATGAGACTTTACTCTCCTTGGTTATTATGATATTGATCTAGTCGGTTGTAGAATCGACAAAAAGAGAACATCTGGCACTTGTCAACTGTTGGGACAAATGCTGGTATCTTGGTTCTCAAGGAAACAAAGTACGGTGGCTTTATCGATAACAGAAGCAGAATATGTTGCTCTTGGAAGTTGTTCTCAAATTCTTTGGATAAAACAACAACTAAGAGACTTTGAAATAGAATAATCCTGCACAAAGATCAGATGCAACAATGCAAGTTCTATCAATCTCACCAGAAACCCCATTCTTCATTCAAGGGCGAAGCATATAGAGATTCACCATCATTTTATAAGAGATCATGTCCAGAATGGCAAGATTATGGTTCATTTTATTGATTCAAAGAATCAGCTGGCAGACATCTTCACAAAACCGTTAGAGAAAAACTTATTTGAGTCAATTCGCAGCAAGCTGAATACTATCTCTCCTATTGATTAAAGTCTGAAGTTGGTCAAACTCAAAACTTCAAGAAGCTACTTCAGTTGAGAATCTTTCGAATCCAGGTATTTTTTTTTTTTTTTGGTATGAAAAGGTATGATTATCTTAATTGTCGCTTGCCTATTTTAAATTACTATTTTTTGGTAATTTTTTGATTTTGAATTTTAGCAATTACCTTTTTAAAATTTGTTTTGAAAAGGCATTTTTTCTTATGACTCTTCGTATACCCCCTTGTGACGTTTCATTTTCTTTAAATACTTTCTAGTATTTCTTTCGAGCACATCTTTTCAAAACCCTAGAATACCGATTCTCTCTCTCTCTCTCTCTCTCTCTCTCTCTCTCTCTCTCTCTCTCTCTCTCTCGATTTTTACTCTCAAACTCCTCTGCAAGTTTCAATCTTTTCTTCACTCGAACATGTCTTCGAAATCTTCCAAGTTTGCATCCATGTCACACCAAAGGAAATCTTCTCGAGTCACAAGTTAGGGGCCTCGAAATGTGCCAGAAGGGCCGACTCATTTTGATCTCACTAGCGAAGACTCTCCTCAGGACTCTCCTCATCAACCTTTGGAGGAAGAAGTTGAACAAGATGTTGTTCCTCTCAAAGTCTTGACACCCCAGGTTCTTTACAAGCATTATGGTTATTTGAAACATGGTGGTACTCCAATGTCCTTAATCACTAGTTTTCTAAAAAGTCATGGGCATGGGAATGAAAATCTATTCTTAAGAGCCATGGAGAGAATAAAAGTGGCGCCAAAAGGATCGACAGAAAAGGCTTTTCTTCATTTTTCTTTTGATCCTAGATGCAGTTATGAGAATCAGCCTAGGATGATGATGAGCGGATGTTTTCGAATTTTCAACCCAGGATGGGTGTGGCTGCTGATGTGCCTGGGGAAAGAACGAAATTGTTTCGTTTTAAGGAGCATAAAATGGTTTATGCCCAAATACTGAACATAGGGGTGATAAACCCTCGAACAGTAGATTTTAACTTTTTGGACTTGATAAAGGTTAACTTGAGGGAAAAGTTGGCCATTTTTCAACTTGAGAAGTTTTGTGCTGAGACGGCTGTGGCTTATCCAGAACTGACCGCATACTTTTACTCAAATCTGTCTTTCCTTGACCAGAATTGCATTCAGTTTACTGTTTGTGATAAAGCTTTTGTTGTGGATGTTGACATTCTGGCCGATATTCTAGGAGTGGAAAGAAGTGGTTTTCTACCAATCAATATCTCCATCGGTCAAGCCACTAGATTTCTGGTGAAGGACAGACTGCCAAGTGGAGGTATCACTTACTCTCGATTACCAGCCTCCAACATTTTGTTACACAAAATTGTCATCAACTGTATCAAACCCAAGGCAGCCGCCAAAACTGATGTTTCAAGATTTGAGGCAAGAATCATGTGGGCAATATGCAATGGGATGTGTTTCTCTCTGCACATGTACAGGACAGTCATGAAAGATAAATGACAATTGCCCTACTCTGCCTTGGTTACAAAGCTGTTCCGCCATTTTCAAATCCAATTTCCCGCTTCTCTTTGTTCATGAACTGTTGCTCCTATGGAAATAAGAATAAAAATGATATAAAAAAATGAGGTTGAAGGATCTTACTAAGGCCATTGAGCTTTTGAAGAAGGAATCCTCGAACAAAACCAAGGAAGACCCTGCTGCTGCAAGAAAGCGCAAAGGCAAGAAAGTTCTACAAGAAACTATAAAGAAAAGGAGATCACTTATCCTACAGGATGAAGAGGATGAAGATGATTTGACCATTTCTGCCATTGCCCTAAGGAATCTTCAAGGTGGTTTTGATAAATCAAAGGAAAGAGAAGGAAGAGACAGAGAAGCGAAGAAGAAGAAGAAGAAGAAGAAGAAGAAGAAGAAGAAGAAGAAGAAGAAGAAGAAGAAGCAGAGCAATAAGAAGCAAAAGAAGAAGAAGCAAGAGCTGAGGATGAAGAAGAAGAAGAAGGTAATTCTGAAGAGAAGGGTGAGGATGACTCTGATGGAGAAACTGTTGCAATACCATTATCAGAGGACTCTGAAGCAACCACGGATGACCCTGAACGAGTACAAACTAAGATAGTACATCACTCTGAAATCGAAAAGGCACAAGAAGAACGGATTTCTTCTCCACCTATAGGCACTGAAACAGGGGGAGCTCATGAGAAAATATGGACTTCTTCTCCACATATTACGAGTGATGGCATTAGTAGATCTCCTACAGACCCCGAAGATGTTTTTGCTTCTCAGTTTCCTGAAGTTGAGATTGAGGAATCTACTCCAAGTCATGGTGCAAAACAAACTGCCTTCGATCAAGTTGATGTTCCCTCATCTCTCAATTCTCCACAAATTCAATTCGCTGAAGCCAGTGCTCAGATTGAACCTAATGCAGACTATCCAAGGACAACATAGAGCTCCTTTTGGAGGTTAAAGCTTAGCAATACACGATGGAGGTTGAGATCCAGAAGCTTCACACTGCCTTGAGATCTACTTCAGATTTACTCACTAGCAAGGTACAGTCTCTAGACTCTTAAGTTCAGACCCTAAATCAACAAGTTTCACAGACTATAGACATGGTCAAGAATGTTTATCATTAGTGCCAGAAACTTGAGGAGGTAGTGCAGTCGATGGGGGATTTCCGACTCGTTCGAGTTCCCAGACAACCCTGATGCATTTATCTTTTTAATTCTCTTTTGAATTTCTCTTTCTTTTTGCTGTTGACAAAAAGGGGGAGAATGAGTGCAGATTTGAACTATTTGTTTGTAGTTTGCAGATTTGATTTGTTTGAACTTGTTTGAACTGAACTTGTTTGTTTATATTCTGTAGTAACCTTTTGTGGTTGTGATTATGGATTTGGGTTGAATATTTGTCCAAATTGACGAGATTAATGTGTTTTTTGTGGTTGCAAAATCGATGTTATTCAAATCTATAACAATATGTTCTTATAAGTTATCATGTACTACTAAGGTGTTGTTTTGCAGGATATAAGTTTTAAATCTGCAGGAAAGTTTTGTCACCATCAAAAAGGGGGAGATTGTTGGAGAAAACTCCTTGATGTTTTGAAGCTGATAAAACTTATCTATGTTCTATTCTGAAGATTGCCAGACTTCTGTGTCAAAGTCTATCTTACATCAGAAGTCTACCCACTTTGACAAATTCCAGACTGAAAGCAAGAATGAAGACTTAATCAAACTCAGGATTATTTTCTTCGAGGTTTCAATACGTACAAGATATATTAGGCTTTCTAGTTGGAAATATCACTTACCGTATTGGTTATCCTAATTGGAATCAATTTTGAAGAAGCAAACCATTTTTGAAAGGCAAGCTTATTTGGAAAGAATCTACTTATGGAAACCAAGATCCAAGATTGACGGGCTTTCATCTTAATCTTCAAACGGCTTGAGATCTCCTTGATTGATTCTGTCCAACGGGTTGATTGGAAGAATTCCTCTGGAAAGTGCCAACGGTCGACAAGGCATGGAGGATTATTTAAAGGGATTTTTCAAGTCATTCGAAGAGAGCGTGAAAGAAGAATTCCACAGTCTGAAGCTTCCAATTCTCTTGTCCTTCATCGTTTAGTGCTTAAACTTGTATTCGAAAGTGAGAAATTCTAGAGAGTGATCTTGTGAGAACAGTAGAGACACCTCACTGAAAAGTCGAGATTACGGTGCTGTAACATTCTCTTTTGATTTATAATGGAATCCAGCCAAAAGGCCGTCAGCATGGAGAGTGGACGTAGGCTTGATCTAAGCCGAACCACTATAAACCTTGTGTTTATTTTTCTCTTCCCTAAGCTCCTTTACTTTATTTGCTATGATTTACTTCTGTGCTTTAAGATAGTTGTTAAAGTTTGAATTCTTCTGCAAAGTCGGTAGTCAATCAGACTCAGTTTAAAAGTAAAGTATTTTTACTGCATTTCACAAAAATCTGTTGTCACACCTATTCACCCCCCCTCTAGGTGTTCTACTAGCCCTTTCAGAAGTATCATCTGAACTAGTCTTAAGAAGGTCCACACGGTTGAGAAGACCACCTAAGACGTATATGCCGTTTGCTAGTAATGAGAATTGTACTTTGACTATTACAAATGATAATCCAAGTACTGTCAAGGAAGCAAGAAGTGTAGAGGATGCCAAATGGTGAAGAAAGCCATGAAAGATGAGATTGACTCACTAGATAAAAATGGAATGTGGAGTTTAGTAAAACTACCTATAGATAGAAAGGCATTTGATTGCAAATGGGTGTTCAAGAAAAAAATTTGCAAATAGAGAAATAAAACAATACAAAGCTCGTTTGGTTGCGAAGGGATATTTGTAGATAGAGGGAATCAATTATGGTTAGATCTTTTCTGTATTGCTAAATTGAATTCCATGAGATTAGTCTTATCTGTAACAATTGCATACAATCTGGAGGTAGAGTAACTTGATATGAAAACATTATTCCTCCATGGTGACTTTGAGAAGGATATTTGCATGAAGCAATAAAAAAGATTTATGGTTAAAGCAAAAGAAATTTTTGTTTGCAAATTGAACAAGTATTTATATGGCTTGAAGCAATATCCAAGAATGTGGTACCATATGTTCAACTCATATGTCTTGAAGTTTGGCTTTCTTTGTTGTGATGCTGATGATTGTGTCTACTTGAAAAGGTTAAAGGATGATTTTGTTATCTTAACCTTATACGTTGATTATATGTTGCTAGTTGAGAATAGTTTAAGAATGATAAAAACTGCGAAAGGACTATTGGCAAAACAATTTGAGATAAAAGATCTAGGCCCAACAAATTTCATCTTGAGCATGTAGATAAAAAATGAGTGCAAGAATGGGAAGTCGTGGTGTAAAAAGAAATATGTTGAAAGTATCTTGACGAAATTCAACATGGTAGGCTATAAACCAGTGAGGACCCCATGTTTACAAGTTCCAAGTTACCAACATTCCAGTATCCTAAGACAAAAGAGAAAGCTGAAGAGATGGCAACAATTTTATATGCAAGCGTAGTTGGGAGATTGATGTATGCCGTGGTGTGTACTCGTCCAAATATTGCCTAAGCCATAGGAGTATTGAGTAGATATATGTCAAATCTGGGGAAAAAACATTGGATGGTAGCAAAGCGGATACTTTGTTAGCTTCATGATACATTTGACTTTGAGCTATACTTTGGCTATGTTTGGTTCAGCATTTGCAATGGGCTTTGAGTCCAATGCAAATGCTGAAAGCCTAAAGCTACTTGGGGAAAATGCAATTGTGTTTGGTAAAAAATTTTTGCAAATGGACTTTGAGTTGAATGTGCGTTTGGTAAAGAAGACTTTGGCAAGGGGCTTTGATGGGTATATATATATTCTTTCTTTTCTTTTTTTTTTGAAAATTCAGCTAAGCCCTTCGCCGGACCGGCGAAGGGTTGTGGCCGCCGGCGAGCCAGATCTGCGCCGGCGGCCGTCGGATGAGGTCGCCCGAGGTCGGGCAACCTTCAGCGAGGGTCGCGCGACCCAGCCGAGGGCCGCCGAAGGTCGCCCGACCTCGGGCGACCAGGTTCGCTCGACCTAGGGGCTGCACGACCCAAGCGACCGCCGGCCGGGTCTCGCAGCCGCAGCGACCCTCGCCCGGGTCTCGCGAGGGTCGCACGAGCCGACGCCGTTGTGAGACCCGGGAGAGGGCCGCTGTGGCCGCGAGACCCAGCGACGATCGCCCGGGTCGCGCGGCCCCGGGTCGAGCGACCTCGCCGAGGGTTGCCCGAGGTCGGGCGACCTCCGGCGGCCCTCGGCTAGTTCGCGCGACCCTCGCCGGAGGTCGCCCGACCTCGGGCGACCTCAGCCGACGGCCGCTGACGCCAGATCTGGCTCGCCGGCGACCATCGCCCCCGCTCCTTTTTCAATTAAAAAATAAATAAATACAAGGGCAATAACGGAAATATAAAAAATTAATGAGGGTAATTTAGGAAAAGAAAAAATGTTTTCAGCATTTCCAAGGGCTGGCTTTCATTTGAAAGCTCCTTGAGATGGTTGCCAAACACCCACATTTTGGTTGAAGGGGCTTTGTGGGCTGAATGGGCTTTCTAAATGCCCATCCAAATGCACCCTTTGAAGGCATGAAAACCTCAAAGGGATAATGAGGATGTTGATTGGGGAGATGACAATGACAGCAGAAGATCAATTGGCAATTACGTTGTTTCTTTATTTAGTGGGGCTGCAAGCTAGATAAACAAGAGACAAAACATGGTTGCATCATATACTACTAAGGCAAAGTACATGGCCTTTACTCATGCAGCCAAGGAAATGATTTGGCTATATAGATTGTGTAAAAAGCTTGTTTTCACAAAAGGAGTGAAGATTGGGTGTGATAACCAAAGCGCTAATTTTTTTGCTAAGAGTCCTAGATTTCATGCAATAATAGAGCACATCAACATACAATATCATTTCATCTGAGAGAAAGTGAAACAAAAGGTTGTAGTGCTAGAGAAAGTTAACATAAAGGTAAATAGTGCAGATTTTTCAACCAAAGTGAGCGTAGAAAAGTTTGAATGGTGTACGACTATGTTGGGTTTAAAGAAGCATGTGAAGTATTCACCAAGTGGGAAAATTTTGAGGTGTGGTTCATACTTCCTATCGACGGGATGGTAGTGCTCCCACGACGCTAGAGGACTTTTATAATTTGAACATATATATATTCTCTTTGTCATGCAAATTGAGGAATGTAATAGAGATGTGCAATGTGCTAATTATCATAGAATCCTCAAGTTGGACATAGCCTTATTTTAAGGGTGAATTAAGATAAAACATTGTGCCTCAATCTCTTTCTCATTTTAACTTTCTATTTTCTTTGTGATTGTGCCGCAAATACTAACGTCTGACACCCATGTTTGAGCCTTTAATGGCTACACTTGAGAAACCTCAGCTCCTGCGGTCGAGACCTTGGCACCGAGCTTAGGTCTCTTGAGGGTATCTAGTCCTTGAAGCCTAAGCTAGGGTCCTTAGCATTAGAGTCTAGGACCTTAGTAGTTGAGCCAAGGTCCCTTGAGGCCAAGCCCAAGACCTTAGAACTTTACTCGGGTCTATAGCAGTCATGCCCAAGTCCTCGAAACCCCAACAGCCAAGCTTAGGTCACTCATGACTAGATCTAGCACCCTAGCTCTCAGGCTTAAATACCCCCAGGCTAGGTCAAAACCTAAGTGTTGAGGAAAATTCCCTAATTGATTTAGGAAATTGACAAAACTTTTCTTATTTGTCTTTTGATTATGATAGTAAGCTTTTCTAGGTGGAAACTTTGATTTTAATCATCAAACTCAAGGACATAGTGAAGATCTTATCCTTAATACTGATATCGACAGAATAGGGAAATTGATCCAACCTTATGCTAATGGTTAGAAGACTGGTGTGGATTTCCTATCTTATATGTGTTGATTGCCGGAAAGGAAAATATTGAATACAATCTTACATATTTAGAATATCTCAATCCATCAACGGAACAATCAACCAAAGAAGGAATGTTCTCCAAAGGAATGACTCATGGAAACCCCATATGCTGTATGGGTAGCAGATCTTATGAGAAGCTTCATTCTCGACAATCTAGAAACGTTGAGATCTTCCTTTAGATTCAAGTTCAACGGATTGATTGGATGGTTGATCTTTAGAGTGTGGGTCCAACGGTCAGCTTGGACACTAAGGAGTATTATAGGAAGTCGTACCATTGAAGGATAAAAGAAGAGAACACAGAAGTTTTGAATTCCAAAGTTCACTAAAGTCTTATCCTAAATGCTTTCATCTTACATTAGCTATTCATTGTAATCTCTTAGAGGTTGTAAGTGTGGGATCTTTCACATGAGTTTGAGTAGTGAATACTCAATTCTTATAACCTCTTATTGATTCATCATAGTAGAATCCAGCTGATAGGCTATCAACGTGAGAGAACGGACGTAGGCTTGTCAAAGCCCAATCACTATAGTTATTTTGTGTGTAATTTCTCTACTTCTTAAACTCCTATTTATATTTTGTGATACTTTATTGCACATTGGTAAGATTTGAACACCACACATTTTGTCACTAGACGTTGTCCTATTGCAATATCATATTAACTTTGTTTTAATTCCGCATTGTTAGCTATTGATCTCCCTCTTAGTGATAGATACTGCCCTCACACTAAGCACCCTAGCTTGAGTTCCATAAGAGAAAAAAGTAAATTATTTACCATTTATAAAAGTACTTATGGTATGAAGATCTGATCAATAAAACTTCATTTAAATTTGATGATATACGATTGTAACCCTTATATCACATGAATAGTGCATGTCTCTTTAGAAAAATAAAATAAAATATCCTTTTCCAAGTGATGGAATAATGCCACTTCATTTTCATATTTCTGCGGAGACACAAAAAGTATTAGGAGCCTTCATCCAAGAGAGTTACGAGTGTGAGAAAAAACATTCTTTCTTGCAATTGATTTTTGTGGTTCGGGTTTATTCTAGAATTAGAAAACACTTACGAGTGAGTATGATTGAGTGGTTGTAATCTTTTCTTTGTCGATTTTATTAGAGCCATCTTATTAATTTCTCTTGAAGACTATGCATACTGCCAAATCACATAGATCTGCCATGTTCAAGTTTTATGTCCACAATTTATTTCTTACTCCAGTTATTTTACTTGCTTGCGTTTCCATGGTAACTGTAGTTGTATTTTTGTGATTCCTACTCTTAAGACTCCGCCATAGATTTTTATGGGGAAACTTATGATCATACTCTTGAAGCGGCGATTCATATATCTTTTGTTGGATCGTTTGTTGCAAGGCCAGCTTTTCACTGTAAGGCTACAACTATGAAATATATTGACTGTCAGATCGGAAGTTCCTGGATTAACAATTTTTTAAAAGAAAATATGGATTAGCTAATACTGAAATCATGCATATTGGGTAAAGATTTTCTTGCACGCGTTTAAACGTTTAAACCTATCCTAAAGCTTAAAATAAGAGGTGTAAAGGTGACTTTTTTTTAGAGTTATTTTGTGTATTTAATGTTGCTTCCGTCGAAGCAGAAGTATATGACCGCGGGGGAGTATATAAAGCATTTCTTGGAGAATATGTCAAGATATCGAAAATGTCTTTATGTATTTCTATGATAATTTTAAAATGGTAAGTTTCAGTTAGGTTTTTAGATCCATGAAAGTAGACCAGAGACCAAAATAATATAGATTTCAAAGTGTTTTAGTCAGTCCACACCATCTTGCAGATACCTGATACATTTCGTCCATATATATATAATTAAGCTTCTGTCCCAAGTATCAGTGTAACACAAGACAGTGCTTCTTTAGAGGCGATCAATACATCAGGAAATGGGCTGTTGGAGATGCGTGCACTGCGTTTTTTCAATCAAGCACATGCGTTTATTTAAACCCAAGAGCTATGCGACAATGCATGTGATAAGAATTGAAAGGAACGGCTCCTTTAACCTAGAAGCATTTTATTGGACAAAGCCACTGATTACAGATAGTTTACTCTAATTGGTTATTAATAACAAGAATCAATGATCTAATCAGACATCTGGAAGGATATAATTCTTTGAAGACGCTGTCTATTTTTGGCAACATTAGAAATTAACAAAGGCAACTTGCAGAGAAACAAATCATGTAAGAGAATAAGGCTTTTGAAATTAGAAATGCGCAGAGAGAAACCATCATATTTTTTATCATCCACTTGTCATTAATCCGACAGAAAAATTGTGACCACGTACACGCTAGGCTACATATAAAAACTCTACCAAGGGAATAATATATCCGGGATCATGATGTGGACCTATCAGGAACCCTAGTTGCTCAAGGATCAAGGTGAATTTGGATGCACCTACATCCAGTCAATGAAATAAAACAACCCCATGCAAACTGGCTATTCGAAATTATCTGATTCGGGATGAAAACAAATTTTCGAGGAGACATATATGCCTTGAAGTTCTTGTAATTTGTAATTCTAATTTGCGTGATTAACTGGAATTTTCTAATGGGTTTTTGTGATGTGTCGTCCCTTTTTAACTTTACGAGTGATCTCACGCAAGCATGCACCGCATGCATACCTATATAAGCCCACCCATATATGCATGTAAATATTGTGAATGAAAGTAGTAACACAGATAGCTAGGTAATTATGTAACCCTCTAGTGGAAAGGACCAGTTCTTCACCATGTGATTCATGTCAGACAAATATATATGGATCAAGGGTAAATGGACATTATGGTTTTGATAGAACCATCAATGCACACTTAACTTTCTTGGTTATAATGAAATTATCTTCATTTGCAAACCAATTTCTAGTAAATAACAAAAGTTACAAGAGAGCAAACAATAGGTGAATCGTCACATAATTAAACCATATTAGTTCTCTTTAATCCTAAGGAACTTTGGTCGAGCCCTAATACGTAGCCTGATATGTCAATCATCACTATAAAATTCAGAGTTCCACTTGTTATTCTTATTGGGAAATTTACCAAAAGAGTCCCACGCTTTTTGTAATTTTGCCAATTCAGTTCTAAATAATTTTCTTTTGTCAATTTAATCCTAAACCTTTTGCAATTATCCCAATTAAATCCATCCGACCAAATTTGGCCTGACGAATGATCGACACTAACTAGCCAATTTTTCTAATAATATTTTAGTTTTTCGAATTTTATTTATTTATTTATCTATCTTTTTTCCCCTTCCTTTCTTCTTCCTCAAACTGGTTGCCAAACCTTAGAGACTAGCCAGAGGCAAAGGTTAGCGAGGCTCGACCTTGCTAGTCAATGGCGAGTCTCACCCTTACTAGCAACTAACAAGGCGTCCGGCCGGTGTCCAAGTCAGTGCCGGCTAGCCAAATTTGGCCAAATGAACTAAATTGGCACAATTACAAAAAGTTTATGACTGAATTTGTAAAAAAAAAAAAAAAAAAAAAAAAAATTGTTTATGACTGAATTGGTAAAATTGTAAAAGGTTTAGGATTTTTTTGGTAATTTTCCTGACTCTTATTAGACAATATCAAGATGGAAGGTTTTGGCAATGGACAATCACTTCTTTGGGTGATGAGTAAGCTTAAATATATTATGCGTACATGTTCGGACTTTGAACTTTCTTTTGTTACTCGCAAATGCTGATTTTTAATAAATAAAAAAACCAAAAAAATTACGAACATAAGCAGAGAGTGATGATTCTCCTTGATCACGAACATATATTTGTGTAATTTTTTTTTTTTTTTTTTTTTTAAAGTAGGCCCACTATTTTCCAGAATACATGTGAGGATGTGAGGTGAGTTATCCTTGAGAAAACTTTAATCCAGATTAGAATATAGCAGAAAGATCTTAACTTCGAGAACAATAATAAGAGTGAATTTGGCTCTGTATCAAGCATAACTAGTGGATAGTTCCATAGGCATGTAAATCATATTGTCCTATGATTGATGATTAATCATCCTCTGCGAGTCATATTTCCTTTACTGGTTGGAGTGTTGCTTGCTTCTTGGATAACGCAGTAAGCACAGTTAATCTTCAATTCGATTAGGGTTGCAGATGTTTCACTACAAAATTATTTGTAAAATGTAAAATCTTTTGTGTATATAATCTTCATCGTTCCTAAAGAACAAAGACTTAGGAAAGTAATATGAATTTAGAAAATTTGATTTCTAATTATTTATTTACACATATCATCTTAATCAAATAAGTGAAACTCCATATATAACCGTATTCAAATCAAACAAAGATAATAGTTGGTGAACAACAATAAGCCTAGTTTTTAGTTAGCATAATATTTGGTATATTTTTTATAATTAATTCGAGATTTTTTATAGATTTTTCGTGCCTTTTATATTAAGCAATACTTCGTATAAATATTTGTACTGTACGATGAACAATACAAGCAAGCAATTACGATTTTCTCAAAAAACCAAAGAAAAGATTTACTGACATAAGCAGAGAGGGATGATTCTCTTTGTCACGAGCATATTTATCTGTCTAATTTGAAAAGAAAAAAGTAGGCCCTATGTTTTCCAGAACAAATGTGAGGGTGTGAAAATGAGCATATAATAGAGAGGACGTAAACTTGTAGAACAATAATAAGAGTGAATTTGGCCCTGTATCAAGCATAAATAGTGGATAGCTTTATAGGCATGTAACTCATATTGTCCTATGATTAATGATTAATCATCCTCTGCTGCGAGACATATTTCCTTTACTAGTTGAGTGTTGCTTGCCTCTTGGATGACGCAGTAAGCATAGTTAATCTTCAGATCAATTAGGGTTGCAGATATTTCACTAAAAAATATGTATAGAATATTATTTGTAAAATCTAAAATCTGTTGTGTATATGATCTTCATTGTTCCTAAAGAACAAAGACTTAGGAAAGTAATCTGAATTTAGAAAAATTGATTACTAATTTTTTATTTATACAAATCATCCGAATCAGATGACTGAAGCTCCAGATATAACCGTGTTCAGATAAAACAAAGACAATAGTTGGCAAACAATAATATCCTAGATTGATCTTCGTAAGGAATTAAAATATATTGGTCTCGCTGAATAAAATACTAAAATAAAAAGGGTTAGCCTATTAAATGTCTAGCTACTAAAATGATGACAAAGACTTTTGCAAACAACGAAGTTACAAGCTGGCCACCATACACTAAGGTGTTTTTTTTTTTGGTGGAAAACAAAGCAGTGGACAAGGTGCACGCATCTCCCAGCTCATGGTCCTCTTGCTACGTTGCTGTCACGGTAATGAGGTAATAATTTCATCCCAACGGCAAGTTGATTTGGTCAACTTTTTGGTGGAAAACATAGAATATTTTGCATTTTGGAACGTGTTTTTGATGTTGATTGATAGAAAACATAAGTTGGTCCACCATCATCACATTAAAAAAAATTATTACAAATGCTTTAAATATTGATTTAGTTAATTTGACAGGCTGTGATTTCGTCGGATTCTCTTAAAGAAAAGAAGAATCCGTCTATTTTTTCATTATGATTATCAATATGATTTCTTTGCTACGCAAGAAGAAGTCTAGATTGAATCTAGCTTGATAATCGAGCAAGACAACTCAGACGACTCAATCGACATGTGCAATCATCATAGGTCTACAACATGGAAGCACAATCTTAACTTTTCTATGTATCCGTCGCTACAAGTTTTGTGGACAATAATTACGTTTGTAACTTGATTATTCTCTTAAGTGTTCCTTTAATTTGTCTTGTGTTTGCGAAAGATGGAAAAGCACCATAAAAGTATGAAAAGTTGATGACTGTTTTATGGATTAGTCAGTATGAAAAATCATTAAAGCGAGAGAACTTAGAGTCGCTTAACACTAGGGTTTCCTATGCAAACAAAGTGTTTACGACTGTTGTGAGAAACTCTAGGTATCAATGAATGTTTTAAGTGATTAATATAGCGACAACAAATGATTGTGAGATACATAGGATTTTATATGGTTAATCTTACGCTTCGTATAACGTTGCTTGCGTTAAGCCCAAAAATAAAATACAGAAAAAGAAAGTATGAAACGGAGAAAACCACAAAAAGCCCTTACAATAGCAAAGCTCCATTAGATATTCAAGCAGGTTTCCTTAATAGTGCATGGAAGCACTGGCTAATACATCTGATTTGTGTGCATTACGAGTAAAGGTTTTGTAAAAAGTCTTTGTCCAGGTAACACTTCTTACAAGATTTCAATGAAAGAGGTTGAATAGAAATTACTAAGCAGGTTGATGGAAAAAAAAAATACATTGCATGGTAATCCTAGGTTACGGAAGCTTTAGAAGTTCCAACTTTTTATTTTCTAAATTTCTTCAGTTTGTAATTACATAAAAATACATGACATACTTTCTTGAATCATATAATGTCCAAAAGTTTTTAAATATCAGCTTCTCCTTAGACTTTTCTAACTTACATCAATCATACCCAAATCGTGGGAATTTTAATTTGAATAATTCAAGGTATAAAAAATAAAAGGGTGCTTTGACCCGCAAAATGCGGGACTTTAGAGCATGACGCTGGTCAGTGACATGTAATCCCAAGAATGATGAGTTCAATCATGCGTTCAGAATACATTAAACTAATCCGATGACCATAAGAATAAGATGAAACTTGTTGCAATGGGTTTTACGAAGTTTTCAAGAAATACACCTTGACAGGAGATAGCGATTCCACGTCCATTGAACTTCGACAGACACAAGAAAAAGAAAAGAGCGGCCTTATTTTCGCCCCATACATCATTAAATTCATTTCATTTTTAAAATTACCCTCAATCATTCACTTACAATTTAAAGTGGTTGTCCTATTTCTTTCTTTATTTTTCAATTTCACTTACATTTAGAATCTAGTCGTCATCATTAAGCATTTCACATATTTTGTTTTGGTCTATTGTGGGTATCCCATTTATGCCAAAGGTACTATGCTTTCTTTTTTATTTTAAGTTTTTAATTCTGTAGAAATAAGTATTTTCGAAAAAAATTCCACAAAAATATATATCAAATCTCTTCATTTACAACATCAAAGAATTTGTATACTTTTTTATTTCTTTTTACTATTGGTAAGATACTTTTACACAAAGTATGTAAGACTTTTATAGAAGTATCTAGGAGTACACTAAAAACATCAACGTGAACGCATAATGAGGCATCGTGATATTTTTATTATAAACACTTTATGGATGCTATTAATTTCTGTCAATCCAAAATGATGACATTTTATTGGCATTTCACGCGCGCATGCGCACATATATATATATATATATATCGTGCAATGTTTGATAAATTAAATTTCATCTTTTAAAGTTTCACGTTGGTAAATATAACCATGATTTCATATTGGTAAAACTTTAAAGGGGTTTTTTTCTCAATCCTATCATCCCGTTAAATGTATCTATATATAAAAGACAATTGATAAGGAAGAGTATGATAGTGATATGCACAACCAAAGTGAAAGTTTATAGACAAGTCATTGTGATAAAAAATTTCTTTCTTAAAAATAGAAAGATTTTATTTGACAATCAATCCATTTGCTCGACAATGTTAAAAAGAATCAAGTTTTTTGAAAATTTCGTTTCGACAAAACTAATTTCTATGGAAGTAAAATCTAACACTAAAAAAGAAAATATAGTGTCCACAATATGTAAAAACAAAATATGCGAAATTCTTAATTATGACTGTTAGATCTTACATAGAAATAGAAAAACTAAGAAAAGAAGGATAGTAAATAAATTTGCAGCATTAGTTTAAATTGCAATTAAATGATTTGAGGCAAATTTGTCTTTTCGTTGAAAATTTGGTGGATTTAGCCATATGATGGATGGAGATAGCATCGTAAAAGGAAAAACTGTTATTCTTTTAAAAATAGAATTAGGACAATGACATAATCTCATTTTATAAATTTTCCAGAGCTACGTTTTGCTTTACTAAAAGTTTTGAAATTCTAGTCCATAGTCTATTTGTGCGACCAACTTTCCCATTAATTTTGCAGAATCTATTTCATTGTTCTATAGACGTTGTCTATAATATATTACATAATGAGAATATGACCTTCTAATTTAATTGGAATGTTAATATGGAGATATCATTAATCGGATGACATACACAGGCTTAGGGGCATCCCCCAGCATTGCAAACATGCTAATTATGCAATGATATTGAGGTAGGAAGTTTGCACAGAGTTGCCAACAAAAATATTTGCTTGGTAGGGTCAACAATTTTGGAAAAGTGAAGCCCTACTTCTTACAATTTTACGTATCCTAGCCAAAAGAAGATGCATCTCAATTGACTTATTTTGGAAATGCTTGTAATTGTGCTCCATCCAAATACATAAATGGTTGCTAAGAAGGATACCTCAGGGTGCCATGCTTCCAAATTCTTGCCCTTTGTGGCTCTTCTCATCTAATGAAGTTCAAAATATCATCCTCTTGAATAAAGTTAAACACCATTCTATGTGAGGATACTTTACCATTTATTCCCAGTCCAGTTACACTCAAATAATAAATGAATTCTATTTTTTGTATCGGACATATAGAAGTTATGTTGAATATCACCCAAAGGCTTCTATCGTGATGCAACCTCTGCTGTCACGTCCCGAACCTTGAGCGTGCACACATCCCTCAGTGGTCAACTAAGATTGCGACGTTCCTAGGACGCGTCGCCGACCCAAACAGTTATGCACATGCGGAAGCGAAACAATAACCCTTGACAACAATCAACATGGGATAGAAAAGCAGGACAATTAAATATACAAAACATGCTTCATCTACAGCCAGGTTAGCCTACGGTTTATACACAAAAAGTCTATCTCCAAAAAGAATTACTAAGCCACCTATGCTCCTGACCCTTCTGCCTCAAGCTCCAGGTTCTTCACACTAAGGACCTGAAAATGGTAACCTACAACGGGGTGAGATATAAATCTCAATGAGTTTAGGCCCTAAACCCCGATTAGGAATGTAATACGCCTAGAGGCAGTCCAAGCACACATCACAGAAGACTCACCTCGCCTCAGTTCCTTCCTACACGTCAGTCCAGCTCATAAAATATATACATATGCAGTAAATGCACTCAGCAATTGGAAACACTTCACTTCAAAACTCAATCAATCACAGTGGTCCCGATTATAAGGCCAAATCGTTATAACATGTTCTATACCGTGCCACACAATTTTGTCCCATAATCAAGCGCGTTTATATCTCACTTAGACATGCATTCCAATTGATTATTGCCCGCACAGGCACGATCTACCCGATGCACATCGGTCTTCTGGCGTAGCTAGGCATCGTCTCATCCCTTGAGCACGGCAACATCCACCCGACGCACATCGGGGGACGGCATTCCTAAAGGAGCTTCAATCCGGCCTCTACCGCGATCTGGCATCCCTTGATAGGGGCATCCCATATAGGGGCATCGTCTACCCGACGCACATCGGGGACGGGTTCTCATAACCATCACACGACTATTTAATTCCGATCAAGGACATTGTGCTTTGCACTCGAATGCCTCAATTAAGATAATGTAATTGGCCTATTTTCTTCGTATTAAAAACACTCGGTAAAATAATCGTGTGTGGATACACGGTCAAATCGAACTTTAAAAATTGATATCCTCCTTTTTAAATCCCACTATTTGATATAGTATTTAAAAATATTTTCAGTGTCAAAACCCGACACCTGGTAATTTCTAATTAATTACCAAAATTCCTTAATTTTGAAATAACTACTCAAAATTACAATCACCACTCAATTTGCACAAAATAACACTCGATTGCATAAACTAAGCACACCACTACAATCAACACGAAATTCCGATCACCGGCTATCCTGGTATAATTTTTAGAAAATATTAAATAATTAAATAAATTACAAAAATAATTAAATAATACAACTTAAATCCAATAAATGCTAACCTACGCCGGAAATGCTAATCTAACCACCTAAACAGGCCTAGAAAAATAATGTTCCTATCCACATAAATAGTACAATCTATCTAGCCCTTAATTAAACTACTCTAACCACCTAACAATCATAATTGAACAATTAAATCCTTAATCAAAACTAACTAACCACCTAATCTCATCTTAGACTAAGCTAATCAACCCTTAACTTAACCTCCTAAGCAAGGTTTAGTGAATAAACTCACTAGTTTAGCGGGCTGGTGAGTCCACGGCGACAGCGACGCGAAGGCGAGTGATAAACAAGCCTGTGGTGACACCAAGCGAGGTTTGGACGAGGCCTAAAATGGGCCTAGAAGCCTCAGCCCACAGCTGAGGTTTCGGTTTTGCTTGGTTGTTGAAACGGGTTGGTCGAGGCTCGGTTGGTGCGGAAAAGGGACTCGATAGGTCCAAGAGGGTGGCAACGGGATTTCGACGGCTTGGGGGCAGCGACGGTGGCTTGGTTGACGGCTTGGATGGCAGAGGCGGCTTGGGACAGCAGGTTGGGCTTGTGCGGACGGCGTGCGAGCACTAGACGGTGGGGATGCGCGGACGGCTTGCGGGCGCGGGTGAGAGGCACTGGCGATGCTCGCACGACATGCGGTGGCTGCAGGATGCTTGGCTGGTCTTCTCTGCTGGTCTTGAGCTCTCACACAGCAACAACAATGGATAAAGCACTTCAAGGAAGAAGAAGAAGACAGTTGCTAAAGAGGGGGACCCAAAAGCCTCCAAAGTCTTCACAAAAAATCTATTTCACTCATCACTTGTCCCCACCACCTTCAGCCTTCATCCACAGCAGCCCTTAGCCCTCCAATCTTCCCCAAGAAGCCATCCAAGGGGTCCAAAATGTTGCTGCCCCCTTGGCATACGAATTTGGACATTTCCCTCTTCAATTTCCATTCAATTCTCCTCCAAATGGACTCAATTTGGTGCCCATAAATTCAGCCAAGTTGCCCACATCATATTCCACATTTTTCCTTGCCAATTAGTTCAACTTAATTGCCAAAAATGCAACCGAAAACGGCCCTCTAATTTTTCCGGTCCAAAAACGAATAAATTTGATTTTTTTGCCAAAATCTCGGGTTTGCAGAAAAATCTTCGGAAGATGAGTCGACGTTCCTAAAATAAATCGTGACATGATAGAACTTTCAATTTTTGAAATCGGGTTCAAATTTATGGTTAATTTTAACCAGGCGCGATTTAATGTGACCTAACCTACCATATAGCTTTTTGGAATTTTTAATGCAATTGACCAGTGGTCGATTATTTTTTAGCCACATTGTACCTCTTCAATTCATTGGCGACTCTCAGTTGTCGTGAAAATCTCAAGGTTTCAAATATGGACACAGGGTACAGAAATGACAGAAAAATCAATCTAGTGACATTCGACGAGAATTTTGCAATTAGGTGGAATCACCAACTCTGTAATCACATACCTCAATCGAATTGACCCATCTCCGATCTCTGATCGATTTTTACAGTGCCGCATTGACCATTGCAGATTAGCACGGTTGAGCAATTGATTTCTAGTCGAATTCTCAAGTCTATTGCGTTTAGATTCTTTAACAGCTTCACATGATAGACTAGTTATCCCGTGAGTGATCAGCTCAGGGAAAAGAACTATAGGTGCGTCGATGAAAAACGTAACTCGTTTGATCGAAAACAGACTCAGAAATTCGGGATGTCACATCTACAGTCGATAGTCTATCTTCATAGGCAGGCTAGCCTATAATATTATGTTTGCTAATATCGTCAATCCATATCAAAATGTACCACTCCACAATTGGTCCCACCTGTCTAAATTCCTGATATACCTCTTTGCAGCAATATCTAAAGCTAAAGACGATCAAGGTTAGAGTGGATCTCAATTCAGAAGACTTTGCCAACTCCAAGCCATATTGCCCTTAATGTCAAGTTTCATAATTGAAGTACCTCTGCATTTTGTGTTGTCAACCCAAATAATCCACAGAGAAGGGGCTGGAGAATTGATGAGGGTCCACAACATGCGACCTAGAGTAGACCTAAACCTTCTTCACTTTTAGGCGAGAAAACTACTTTCATGCAACTTTATGCGATCGATGAACTTCTACATCTCTAGCCCATAGAAAGTGTCAAATCTTCTTGTCAATCTTATAGATAGTTTGCTTTGGGAGTAAAAACATTTGCGTGTAGTAAGTGTAGATGGAAATATATACCAATTTGGTCAGCTGGAATCATCTTGCATAACTGATTTGTTCATGCCCCATCTTTCTATTCTCTTAAAGTTCTTTTTTGTCAACCCCTTGCAATCATGTGCATCAGCCTTCTGGTAACAAGGGGGACACCAAGGTAATGGGGAGGGCACCTGTTGAGAAAGGCATGTAATCCGACGTAAGACATTATTCATTTGCGGTCATCCCAAAGAAAAATATTTTACATTTGTCTAGGTTAAACTATAATCTTGTTAGAACTACAAATTCATCAAGTGCATTAACAGGGCAAGGAACAAAGTTGACATATCCTTGAGCAAATAGAAACAGACCATCTGTGAAGCATAGGTGGATAATTCTTTGCTATTTGCAATGCCAATGGAACTTAAATGAAGTGTAGCAATTTTTCCACCAATAATTCTATTGAGAATTTTAATAAACAGGGCAGTGATATGAAGAAAGTGGATTACCTGGCCGAAGCCCATTGGTGCTTGCAAATAATCAATATGTTCAAAATTGAAGTTGATTGAGAATCTCAAAGTAGTAATGCAATGAGATATCATATCGACCTAATATTGAAGGGTATCTATGGCTTTAAGAATATCAAGAATGGCCTCCCATTTCACCATGTCATATGCTTTAATGAGATCAATTTTTATTCCCACCAATTTACCTTTGTCACCTTTATGGTAGTGTTGTGACCAAATTTTTGGGTGCATCACCTAGGGTTTGGCTAATGAATTATTAAGCCTAGACTTAACTCGAGCTCTCCCAAGCCCATACCAATTCGCGACTTAGGTTCAAGTTTGTAATATGCAAATGATTTTTTCAATTAGGAGTCGCCACTAATCTATTTTTGGTGGGTCGATCAAAAACTCAAGTAAAGTAATGGGAGGTTTACTTTACTCCTACGAACCAGAGATTTATGAGTTCGGAGACTTGATTACACTAGATTTCTCTAACGCCCTTTCGGTACCTTTCTCTTTTATTTTGAAAAATATGTTTTGTAGGCAGCTTGAATTAATTTTAATTCACTTCCTTAACATGTGAGATGATCATGCAGGTGCGCAAACCATCAATTTAACATCCAGATAAAGCAGTGAATAAATTGCAGGACTTACCTCATAGCAACGAAAGCATCTGCAATGTTAGAGCAGAATTCTCATCGACAATCCTAGATATGATTTCTAATTAACACACAATCACTTAATTTTTTTGTTTTCATTTATTTAATGAGAATCATGCTTTATGCAATGCATGCTACTAATCTAACATGAAATGATATGACATGGCAATATGACCTACTTATTTGACATAAATAAGATGCAATCTATTTTAAAGAATGGAATTGATTTATTCTAAAAAAAATTTGTATTTTCCATTAAATTCGAAATTAAGGAAATGCAACAATTAAATATGCAATCTAAATTAGCCAAATGACCTAATTCTAATGATGAGAAATTTCTAATTAAATGAACCCAGCAACAATCACTAGATGACGGGCATTTCATGAACTTAATCCTACATGACATGCACATGATTTTATTTGTTTTTTTTTTATGAAAATTCGTAATTAAAATCACTAAAAATCAAAATCTAACTAAAGTGAAAACTAAAGTAAAATGTTATCTATTCTAAATGCCTTCTAAACATGCATTTTTTTTTTAAATAATTAACCTATCATGCAATCAATCCTAATCTACATGGAATGCAAAATGCAATTTTTTGTATTTTCAAGATAAATAAAGCAATTAGAAGATAAACATCAAATCATCAATGTCATCATAAATGTTATCCATCATTCGAATTGAAATTCAAACTTGATTATTTCGCTAATAAAATCAATAAATTGATCTTAAGCCTTAAAGATCAAGATATCCATTTTACTCCCGCGTGAATAATTATTCCATCTAAAGCCTTGTAGATGGGATAAAAATTCGTGCGGTTGCGAATTGGATGCTACATCGGAATTTTCAATTATGCATGGAGAAACATTTCAAATAAAGAAAGAAAGATATAAAAAATAAAATAAGATAAAATAAATTGCCTAATTAAAATAAAGTAAATTTACCTAATTTGATTTTTTCCTTTTTTTTTTTCCTTTTTCTTTTTTGCTATCCAAATAGAACTTGTGCTTGTGCGACTGGTCACTAGCTCCGGTGAGGGGCGATGGGTCACCGAAGCTCCGATGAGGGGCGGTCGCAGCCGGTGTCAGAGCTTAGGAGGGGAGCTCGGAGCGAGGCTAGCGAACAGGGGAATTGGGTCGCGGCGCAGGGCTAGTTGTAGGAGCAGCAAAGGCGAGCGAGTGCAAGCGGCGTCATGACTTCGGGGACATAGAGCAGCAATGCCTGGAGATGGTGGCAGGGTGTCGTGGGCGAAGGGCTGCAAATCCAGTAGGCGAAGAGGCAGGCGTTGCAGTCGTAACCGATTGTGAGTTAGGCGGAAGCAGCGACGTCGAGTCGCAGCGGTGGAGTTTCGGGCTGAGGGCAGAGCAGAAGCATTGGAGTCAGCAGCGTGGAAGAGGCTCAGGTCCTATTCTGGCGGACGCTCAGCGAAGATCGGCACGGGAGACGAACAGCAGGAGGGTCTTAGGCGGCAGATCGTAGACGAGGTGGGGGTGTTGGTGCTCGGGCGAAGGCAAGTCGTGGCTAGGCGTAGCGGGAGCACTACGGCTGGCGACTAGGCGCGGGTGGTGCGAGGCGCAAGAGCAGCAACGGCAACTCGGCGGTGCGGAAGAGGCTCGGGTTGCAGGACGCCGGACGGAAACTCACGAGGAAGATGAACAGCTTGTTCATCTTTTTGCTTTTCCGTCCTTTTTCTTTTTTTTTCTTTTCTACTCTCACCTCTCTCATGTCACTCTCACATCTCTTTTCCTCTGCCCCTTTGTCACTTTTCCCTTCCCAAAGAAACGAAAACCCCTCTTCCCTTTTCCTCTGCACACCTTGTTTTCCTTACTTTTGCATTGTGTTCCTCTTGAATGAAGAGAAGTCCAAAGCTTTTCCTTTTTCGCGTTGAATTTTTCCTTGACCTAAAAACCAAGAGAAACCCCCTCAAAAACCCTAAAAACGAAGGAAGAATATTTTCCCTCTTGCTTTGAATTTTTAACCTAGAAACCGAGAGAAAAGCCCCTTGTGTGGCTGTATATTCAATGTGTGGCCTTCTCGAAACCCTACACAAATAACCTATTTATAGGCCACCGATTATGGTTTCAATTTTTCCAAATTGATAACCACGAAGATTCTTTTTCCAAACGCAATATTCGTTTTGCCGAACGCAATATTGCTTTTCTACTTGCCCTATCCAAAAAAAAAAAAAAAAAAAATTAATCATATCCCAGGAATTTCAAATTCCTATTTTCACGAGATAATCTTTGATCATTAAAAAAACGAGCTTGGGCCAATTTGCTCGCTTCGTGGGCTTAGCCCAACTCATCAAATTAAAGTTTTGAACCATCAACTCGAACCCATCTGTCACCGACCCAATGTAAATGCAAATTAAAAATAAATGCACCTAAAATTATATGCTATGCAATTAATAATTTTTTAGGGATAAAATTAATCCCTGATTTTTTAATGCGATAAATGACTAAACGGATCGCCAAAATTTAGGTGTCAATAGGTAGGAGTGAAGGAGTTCTTAGCACAATACATCAATCTTTAGTTTTCATTGTTTCCCTTAAAACTATTATCTTAATGATTAAAACTTAAGGATATAACTGATGATATCAATAATTTTGAGAAAGTCAATCAAGACTCCGAAAAAGCAGGAACCTCTATTGCCATCAGATTAGTATATATAAGCAAATTAATTTCATATTTGCATACATTCCTAAATATATGTTAAGGTGAAAACTCAAATACTTTATTTTATAAGCTTAAAAAAACAAAAGTTCATTACATCCTAACAAGGTAACCTAGTAATTAACAAGGGGCGTTTCGTCCTCTCAATAAACACTGGAAGATAGGATCATTAATGTTGTTTGTTGGGCACACCTGATATTCAATTAGCAAGTAAACAAAAGAGAAAATTATTAAAAAAATCTTAAACTTATTGTATTTGTCCTTATTCTGTTCTAAAACTTTTAACTTGACCAATTTAGAGCTAAACCTTTTGCCAATTTACCAATTGAGGTAAAAAAACCTTAGGGGAATCCCCTAGCATTTTAAAGAGACTAATTATGTGAGAAGATGGAGGAAGGAAGCCTCCATACAGGAGCCTATAAAATATTTGCTTGGGAAGGCCTATTCCCTACCTCTTACAACCTTTTGAATCCTAGCCAACATAAGATGAGGTTTAATCGACTTGTTTTGAAACCATTTGCGGTTGCGTTCCATCCAGAGGCAATAGATAGTAGCTAAGAAAGATAGCTTAAGGAGTCTCACCTTTGAGTTTTTGCCCTTGGTGTCCTCGATCATCCATAGACGTTCTAAGTTCCAACCTCTTGCAGAATGCCAAATTCCATTTTGTGCCAAAATGCTACACCATACACTACTTGTCCAAGTGTACTCAAAGAATAAGTGGTTTCTATCTTCTATACCAATCACATAAAAGTTATACTTAGTATCTACTAAAGACAACCGCCGTGATATGGCTACTGCTATCAATAGCCTATCTCTACAAAAAAGCCATCCGATAAAATTATGCTTACTAATACCATTGGTCCAAATTAATTGATGCCAGTCCATGGCCAATCCCTCCTATCTAAACTCCTTGTGTATCTCTTTGCAACAGTATGTTTGGTTAGAGATAATAGGTGTTAGAGCAAGTATTAGCTTGAGAGTACATTGCCAACTCCAAGCTATACTGCCATTTATGTTGAGTTGCATAATGGGAGTACCTCTGCATTTAATATGACCAACCCAAGTACTCCATAGGGATGAGGATGGATGATTGATGAGGTTCCAAAGCATACGACCCATCAATACTTTATCCAGAGTTTCGAATCAAGCAAGTCTAGTCCATCCTCCTTTTTTAGTGAGCATACTAATTTCCATAAAAAATTGTGGGATCTGTGAATTTCGGCATTTCCTTGACCATAAGAATTACCTAATCTTCTTTTCAATCTCATAGATAGTTTGCTTTGGGAGGAGAAACATTTGCATCCAATAAGTGCAAATGCAAAAAAGTACTTATTTTGCCAATTGAGTATTTTTAGTCAATTTTGATATAAAAAAAAAAAAATCATTGGCATTGGCATCGGTTGTCTTACATGACATAATCAATATTGACATAAACAACTTTTGTAATTTAAAAAAAAAAATATTTTCAATTAGGATTGAACTTAAACTTAAGTCGCGAATTTGCATCCTTTACTTTTTTTTCTTTTTTTTCTTTTTTGGGTTGGTGAGGCCCTTGTCAATCACAAAGGCCCTAGGGCGAGGACATTGCAATCTTGTCAGTCACGAGCAAGGGCACAACGGCCCTCACTAGACTTGGGGGTGGGCCTTTGCAGCCTGGTCAGCCACAGGCGTGGTGTCCCTAAATAAAACTCTATATAGGACAAAATTCAAAAAATAATTTTTTTATCTTATTATTAATCAAGGATTTCATATATAGCTAGAATGAGGGTCAATGGTGACTCTCAAAGGCATGAAAAAAAAAACAAAGAGAAAGAAATAAAAGAATTTTATTTTTTAAAATAATAATAACTGTCGCGACCGATTTTTCGGGTGTAAGCCACCTAAGGTTTGGCTAATGGATTGTTAAGTCTAGACTTAACTCGGGCTCTCCCAAGCCCATACCAATTCACGACTTAAGTTTAAGTTCTTAACATGCAAATGATTTTCAATTAGGAGTCGCCACTAATCTATTTTTGGTGGGCCGATTAGAAACCCAAGTAAAGTAACGGGAGGCTTACTTTACTTCTACGAACCAGAGACTATGGGTACGGGGACTTGATTACGTTAAATTTCTCTAACGCCCTTTCGGTACCTTTTCTTTTATTTTATTTTTGAAAAAATGTTTGGCAAGCAGCTTGAATTAATTTCACTTTCCTAACATGTGAGGTGATCATACGAGTGCGCAAACCACCAATTTAACACTCAAGAAAACAAATAAAATAATGCAGGACTTACCTCAGGCAACGAAAGCATCTGCAATGTTAAATTAAAATCCACATCAACAACCCTAGATGTGGTTTCTAATTAACACGTAATTTCTTTTTTTTTTTTGTTTTCACTTTATTTAATGGAAACTTAATCTATATGCAATGCATGCTAGTAATCTAATATGGCATGGCAACATGACCTAAATTACATGACATGGCAATATGATCTAAATTATATGACATGAAAATATGATCTAAATTATATGACATGAATAGAGTAAATCCTAAAGAAATGCAATAATTAGATGCAATCTAAATGGACTAATTCTATTGACAGGCAATTTCTAAATAAATGGGCCTAAAAAAAAACTAAATGACGTGCATTTCATTTAATCTAATCCTAAATAACATGTTCATGACATTTTTTCTTTTTTCTTTTTCCTAAAAAATGCAATTTACCCTAAAAAAAGGAAATAATTTATCCTAAGACATTTTTTTGGATTTTTTTTTATGAAATTCGAAATTATAAAAAAATGGAAATTATATACCTAAATTAAAACGTCATCTAATTCGAATTAGGAATGAAGTTATGTCAAATCCTAATTTAAACTAGAATGTTATCCTAACTTAGAAATCCCTAACTAAAATGCAATCTACTTAAGATTTTTTTAATCTAAACTTATAATTAACTAGGAAATAAAATTTAACATGCAATCTTACCCTAATATGCAATGACGTACAAAATATGCCTCCTAATTCTACATGACATATGCATGATGATTTTTTGGTTGTTTTTCCTTTTTTCCTCTTTTTTTAATTTCGAAATTAATAATTGCCAAGTAATTAAACATGCAATCCAAGTTAAAAAATAAATCTAGCAACCTAAACTAAATGATTTGATTTTCGATTTTTTATTTAAAATGAAATTTCAATTCTAAACATGCAAACCCTAATTCTAACCTACATCTTTTTGATTGATTTTTTTTTTTAATTAATTTAAATGACACCACAGCAAATCAAGCAACATTGATACCTAAATTGACGAACCATATTTCGCGCATGAGATCGGGTTGGCCAATTTCACAAAAATCACGAATCGGATCTCGGGCGGGAGATCGGATTGGCAATCTTTTAAGTAATTGCGAGTCGGATTTCGGGCATGAAAATCGGACTGACAATCACTAAATTTCAAAGCAATTTCATATCATGCAATTTCAATTCCATATTAAAAGGTAATTACACTAAAAAAACAAATAATATGGGATATTAATAATAAAAAACAGAAGATAAATAAACAAAAGAAAAGAAAAATAAAAATTACCTAATTTTTGCTTTTTCCTCTTTTTTTTCTTTTTTTTTTTTTTTTTTCCTTTTTTTTTAAAAGAAAGAAAAAGAAAGATAAAGCTAATGGCCGGTCGGTGAGGGGGGAGCTCGGTCGCTAGGTTTCCGGCGAGGGCTCCGGGGCGTCGCGACGGCGGCGAAGCAACAGGGAGCGTCGCGGGTCTGGGCGCGGCCACGAACGGGACAGAGGCGAGGCAGAAGCAGCGTCGGGACGGCGCGGCGAGGTCCCGGTCAGCGTCGCGGAAGGGCAGGTGTCAAGGTGCTCCGTCGGGGTCGGATCTGCGTGCTCGAGCGGCGAGATCTGGTTCAGATCTGGTGGAGATCTCGCAAGTGGCAGTGGCGCGGTGAGCAAAGGCGCGGCGGCGACGGGGCGTCGGGACGAGCGGCAGCAGGTCTCTGCATCGGGCGGCACGGGTCGTTGGGGCTTGGATATGCGGCGAGATCGGCGGCAGCGACGGCGCGGAGGAGGGCGACTCGAACGAAGGGCGTGCGAGCCGGGCGGATCGGCGAGCGGTTCGGATTCAGGGTCGCCGGCGGCTCACGGGCCGACGGCGCGGGTGCGGCGGTGGCTCGGACGAGGGGCGTCACGGAAGCTTCAGGCGCTGGCGGCTTCGCGGACAGAGAGGCGCCGGCGGGGGACCCTCGGGGAAGACGAACAATCCCCTCATTAGGGTTTCCCCTTTTTTTTTTTTTTTTAAATGCTCACTTTTCACTTTTCACTTTTTGTGCTTTTTTCACCTAATCGAAAAGAAAGCCCCCTAACAAATTTGCGCACCATGTCTTTTATAAGCTAAAAAAAAATGTATCTTCGCGATATACATTTTTTCTTTTTTTGTGTGCGCGCGATACCCTAAATATATCATCGAAATATTTTCCACATATTCCATAAAAAAAAATCCCCTTTTGTGCAAAAATGCATCTCCTAATGTATATTACTTAAATATGTGAGCAATCAGAAATAAAATTTTCCTAAACTATATGCCATGTAATTTTTTATTTACCAAAATCAAATTTTAAAATTTTAGGTGTCAACAATAACTATCCACGTTAGCATCGGTCATGCCACGTAGGAAAAGCAATGTTCATGTTAGCAATTTTCAACCAAAATTGACTAGAATGACTCAATTGGAAAAATGTCAATTAGGATTGAATTAGTCAAATTGAAAGGTTTATAATTGGATTGGCCTAAATACAATAAGTTTAAAGCCTTTTTTGAATTTTCCTATAACATATTGACCAAAGTTCAAAAAAGTTAGGTGGTTAGAATTTTCTCTGCTGGTCAAGAAAAGAGAGTTCGAAATTCGCACGATATTGATCATCAATTGTTTCATAATATTTGTTTGGAACATAAGCCAGTGACACATAATTTTCGCCGGAGATATTGTGATTATTCAACAAATGTTCAGGTTGATCATAGTAAACTAAGAAGTTTGCAAATTTCCAATGGATCAGGAGCCGGAAAGGAAGACTAACCACGGTGAAGGGTCGTTAGAAGGTGTTGTGTTTCCAGCACATCGGGTTGGCGATTATATATAATAAAAGATCGGGTTGAACTAGTTCCGGACAAACTAGACCATCTTGCTAAATAGGGGAAACACGTTTTACTGACCATGTATTTAGTGGATGAAGACATATTGAGAATGAAAGACACGGCTTATGCTCCTGGATTCATATGGATATATGTTAGATTAAGGAAATTGAGGTTGCTATGCTGTGTCACTGCATGTGTCACCACTATTTTGTCTTTAAAGGTCATATCAAATATATAGAGGCTGAAGTGGAAGATATTATTTTTAATAGTGACATAAAATAAACTCGTAAATGTTTTGATGCCAAAGATGAAACATTAACTGTTGCGAGCCATAAATAATCGTGAAGGATTGCGTAATGACGTTTATTTACTTTTAACCATCCAAAAATTTTAATTTGTTGAGGTGATTTTCAATTTATTATCTACATATTAAAAAGTCCAACCAAAAAAATTTATATTAATAAGTCAAGAGAGATAATTAATCAAACGATAAGGGATATTACAGCACATCCTCTCACGTGCAAGGCAGATTGTCAATGACACATGAAATATAATGAACAGGGTGGACGTATACGCGAAATAAACTAAGGCAAAACCTAGGTTCCTTATCATATTAGAAAGTCAGACAAAAATACTCAAATTAATAGGTGAAGGAAGTCTCTCTCTCTCTAGCTATATATATATATATACATATACATATACATATACATATATATATGTATATATGTATATATGTATATGTATATATAAAAGCTTTGTAACCTTGTTTGACTGTGGGGTGTAGTATTATGTCCAAAGGACCAAAGAGATCCCACCAAGAGTCAAACCCATTTGGTACACTTTGTCTTTGGAAGTTATCTTTGAAAAATAACAACCAGGTGTGTTGGAAATTTGTATTTTGTCTGAAGAAAACATTCCACCAAGCTTGTTGGTAGTCCCAGTAGGTGTATGAGGTAGAATATGGTAGACTTTGAGTAAGTCTGGTTTGGAATTTTCTGGGTGTATGAGGTGCGGCTCCCCAGTGTGAGGGGTGTATGACTTTACTGATGGATATAGTGGAGTATAAAATGTTTTCTGTATTGTTTTTGTCAGCAAAATGGGTAAATCTTGCTGATTCTGTCTCCACTAGAATCTGTTCATAATAAGCAAGGGTTTTGTTTGTATTGTGTGGTTTGAATAACCAGTTTTTTGGAAAGATGTTTTTTGCAAAATTGATAGGATCTTTATCGAAGAATCCATCTTCTACAGTTAATATTTTCTGAAATGATGTTTTGGGAAAAAATTTTGATCTTTGAGATTGAGGGGTTGCCTGAGGCCTAATAACCACCTCATTCGAAATTCTTTTGTATTCCGCTGGTTTTTGTGTAACCAGTGGGGAAGGATTGTTGCTTACCTCAATGGCATTGGATGGTTCTTTCTTTGAAGATTTGGCAAGTAAAAGAAGTGTTTCTTGGGGTAGTATGTCTGCTAGCTGTTTGAGGGCGGATGCTAAGTCAGATGATATGGGTTCATGTTTCAAAGGTGTATTTGATGTTTGGTATTGTTGTAAGAATGGTTGGTTGTTTTCTGCCATTTGAAGCCATGTCTTGAGGGGTGTTAAGCCGGTTGGCTTTGGTGGTGTATTGGAGGTTTCGGCAATGACATTGTCTTTGCCTTTGTCTTTTTTGTTTTTGGTTGATCTTGGCATGATGAAGGTATCCCCTGTAAAAATTCTCTTGTGAGAAAATCGGGTAATGAATTTGAAGAACCATTTATAAATTCAATGTCAAAATCGAATACTGAAAGTATGGCTTGCCACCTGGCAAAAATCTGTTTTGATGCAATGTTTAATACGTCTTTTTGTAAAACGTCTTTGGCTGATTTGCAATCAATTCTCAAGAGGAATTTTTGATTTAACAAATCTCCTTGGAATTTTGATATGGATAAAACTATAGCAAGTATTTCTTTTTTGATCGTTGAATAATTTTGTTGAGTAGAATTCCAATGTTTTGAAATAAACTGAACAACTTGTTCTTTGTTATTTTTGACTTGCTTAAGAATACCGCCATACCCTATTTCTGAGGCATCGGTTTCAACTATTTTGAATGTAGAAGGGTCAGCTAGATGTAAGCATGGTATTTCTTTAACATGAGTCTTAATTTGTTTGACTATGTTAGTATGGACAGAAGTCCATGGTGGAGGATCTTTTTGCAATCTTTGGTGTAAGGGTTTACAAATGATGTTTATATTAGGGAAGAAATCCAAAATGTAATTGAGACTCCCTAAAAACCTTTGTAGCTGTGTTTTGTCTTTAATCTCATCAGGGAATTTATCAGTAAAGGAAATTGATCTTTCTATAGGAGTTATGGTGTTTAAATGAATGTAATGACCTAGGAATCTAATCTTGGTTTTAAAAAGTGCGATTTTAGTAGGAGAGACAACAAGACCATTTTGTATGATAACTTTTATGAAAGTAGACAAATGTTTAAAGTGTTGTTCTATATTAGAGGAGAAGACTAGGACATCATCTATATAAACTATGATGTATTCAGAGTAGGGATTGAAGATGTCATTCATAATTCTTTGAAATTCTGAAGGGGCATTTTTGAGGCCGAAATGCATAACATTCCATTCGTATTGGCCAAAAGGGACTGTAAAGGCTGTCTTGTATTTATCCTTTTCACTGATTTGTATTTGCCAAAATCCTGATTTCATGTCAAATTTAGAAAATATTTTTGACCTACATAATCTATTTAACAAATCTTTCTTGTTGGGTATTGGATATCTTATCCATCTAAGGGCTGTATTTAAAGGTTTATAAATAACTAATCTGGGAACTCCTCTTTCTAGTTCAGCATTTTTGTTGACATAGAAAGCCGAACAGCTCCATGGTGATTGACTTTTTCTTATGAGTTTCTTTTTTAAAAGATCATGTATTTCTTCTAGGCAAAATTTTAGAACTTCTTGGTTCATTTGTGTAGGACGAGCTTTTGTAGGTATTTTGTTTTCTGAAAAATCATGTTCATAAGGTAAATCAACAATATGCTTTTTCTTTCCCAAAAAGCGTTGGGTAAAGTAGAGCATATGGTTTTTTCTATATGTTTTTGTAGAGAAGTTATTTTTTCTATAATATTTGGTTTTATAAGATGTTCTTCTATTCTTTTGAATTCTAAGTCTTCCTTTAGGAATTCAAGCTGGTTTTCTTTGTCTTTTATAAGGCAATTGATTTCAGAAATAGAATGTTCTTGTAAAATGTTTAAGCTTCTCTTTTGTGGTTTTGTTATGAAATTGAAGGTGATTTTTCTGTTTAAAGCATGAGTTTCAATACCTTCATTAGTAACTGAAAAGGTTGAATTAATTGTATGAAAGGTGTTCCAAGAATTACCTGTTGTCTCATATTTTTGACTAAAAGAAAAGATGTTTTGTAGGACATTTGATCTTTTATTATTGAAGCTTCAGGTAGCTTGTATTGTATATTTAGTTTATCTCCTGAGGCTGATTTTAAGGATTCCGATGTCTTGTCAAAGTATCTAGTAGGAACAATGCCTTCTTTAATACAGTTGAGATCAGCTCCTGTATCAAAGAGTGCTGTTGTTTCAATAGTAAACTCATTGTTGATTTTTATCAAAATATTAATGATCCATTTTCTAGATGTTATTTCTGTTAATAACATAAGAAAGGCTGGATCAGTATACTCAGGAGTATTAGTGATTTCATTTTGATCTTCTAAAGTCTTTCCTTTTATAACGAGAGATTTTATAGTAGAAATTTCCTGTTTTATTTCTATCTGTGTTGATTTGAGGGCTTGTATTTCTAATTTTTGTTGTTTTATTTCTTTTTGAAGATCATTAATGTTTATGGGCCTAGATAGGGGTTTTTTGTTTCTATTAAGAATGTCTTTGAGGTTGTAGGAAGTATTGGAATTAGTGGCAATGTTCATGGAAGAATGAAGGTTATCAAGGTATTCTTTTTTGGCTTCAGGGTCAGTGATCTTATCAGCAGTGCTAAGGAGAAATTCTTCCTCTTTTGTTAACATGTTTGTTTCAGGAATGGGTTTTTCTGGAGAAGTGTCTTCATAATTAGAATCGGAAGAGGAATCTATTTCATTGATCTGAAGACCTTCTTCCTCAAGAAGTTCATCAGAAGAAGTATCACCATTTTCTATGAAGATGTTGTTTAGTTGGTTAAGAGTATTGTCATCGAGAGAAAGTTCATTTAGTTTTTTATTGATCCTACAATACTTTGAAATATGACCTTTTCTACCACAAGAATAGCATTTAATGTCTTTGAAATTTTTCTTATCAGTATGGGGTCTATTTTGATTATTCTGGTGTCTTTGTTTATTCCTACGAGGTGGAGGTTTATTGTGATGTTTTTTTGTTTCTTTCTCAGGAGGACAAGTACCTTTACATTTCGATTTTGTTTTTTCATTATAAGAGAGGTCGTATTGAGCACAAAAATCTCCTAAACTACGATTGGTGAGAGATTGTTCTTCCTTGAGCTGTCTTTGTAATTTGATAGTATTGCACATTTGGGTACCTTGTCTGTAAACATAAGAGATTATTTCTCCATAAGAAAGGAGATCATAAGGAATTTAACCACTGTATTCTTCTCTAATTCTATCTCTAACTTGGTCACCTATGATCTGAGGTAAACCAGCTAAGAATTTTTCTTTCCAAAAAGGTTGATTGCAGTCTGGTCTAACAAGAACCCTTTGAAGGAAAAGTTCTTTGTATTCTCTGAATCTTCCTAGGGATTTACAACGCATATTAGATAAGAGATCTTGGTTCCTATCTATAATGTGTGAAGGGTCTCCTATGAAGTGTTGTGAAATGGAGTAAATAAGGGTGTTCACCGCATCTTGGATGAGACGTCCTTGATCATCATCCATGCGTTGTCCAAAATCGTCTATTTTATAAGCAGTTAAAACTTGTATTTTTTGTTCTTCAGTCAAATAATTATCCCACCAACCTTTTAGTTGTCCAGTAAAACCGGCTACTAAAAGATTAGCAACAGCATGATCCGAAACATCTTGTTGTGTTTTATAGGCGTTAGCAAGCATTACCATGTTGTTAAGAATATTCATGATATTGGTTTCGGCAACACCATCTATATTACATTCATAAATGGCCTCTGGAGAGTATTTATTCTGTATTTTTTGCGATGATTCTTCTTGGGCTATGTCGGGTGGGGTTGCTCTACTGTAATAAAGTTTTTAAGGATGTCTCCAATTGAGTCTATTTACCTCAAGGACAGATTCATTGTCAGAGTCATTGGAGGGTTTGGTCAAGGTACTAATGGTAGGTTGATCAGGGGTGTCATTAATAATTAGTCCTTGAAATTTAGGAGTGTCTAGTATAGGAGCCTGTTCTTCTAGCTTTGCTTTCCCTAGGAGTTTTTTCTTTTGTTCTATGGCTCTGGCAAACTCCGGACTAAGGTTTTTTGGGAATTCAAAGGCTTTGAAAATGGGTTTTTTGAGTGTGTCAATAGGTGGAGTGGTAACGTGGGTAGGATTTTGTATGGTGGATTCTATCCTGTTTAATTGTTTTCCTATGGTTACTAGATGTTGATTAGTAAAATTGTTTTGTTCAATGACTTTATGGGTGTATAGGGAGTCTCCTTTGTCTGGAACTCTAAAAGGAGTGGCAGTAACCTCGCTTTCTCCATGTTGTATTTTTATTCTCCTAAGGGGTGGATGGTTGGATTCTATGGTTTCTCCATTATCCAGTTTCCACTTATAATGATGGTCAAGAACAACAATTTCTTTTGGTTCAAGGAATTGTTCTTCTAACCAATCAAAGAAAAATATATGGACTTCATATTTGTATATGTAGTCGTAATATTTTTGCTTGATATCTTTTGCTATATCAGCAAAGGTTTTGAAGAACCATTCTCTGATTTGTTTGTTGTTTTCAGAATTAAAATCTTTGTTAAGGAAAGCTCTGTTTGGTTCAAATTGTTTTTCTAGAACATTAAGTTCAGCATCTATCATTTGGGAATAAGTGGGAGAATGATGAGGAGAATCTGTATTTTCTATGACAGGTTCAGGCTGGTTTTGTTGGTAAACTGGCCTGGAGATTCCTGATCTATTATCTAAACCACTAATTTCTGGTTCAAGAGGTGACTCATTATTACTTCTACTGGTAGAATGAGGTAAAGGTGTTGTATCACGTGTGGGAATGTCTCTATGCACACTAGGAGGAGGTGTGTTTCTATGAGTACTAGGAGGAATTGTTATTATAGGAGGAAGATTAGGATTAAGATCTACGGACCTTGTATAAGAATTATGAAAAGAAGGACTGGATCTAGAATCAAAAGATCTTCTAGGGAATCTTATGGTCACTCTTCCTTCTGGATGTTGAATGACATTAGTCGGGTCTGTATTTTGAACAACTTGTTGGGGAATTTCGTTTTCTAATTCCCATTGTTCTGGTAAAGTAACCTGGTTCCAGTTAATAGATCTAGGAATAGTCGTATTAGCTCTAGAAATGTCAGTTTGGAGAAGAAGTGTTTCTCCCCGTGGACTATGTTTGAAAGCATTTTCTCCAAAAGCGGAGGACATGGCTTTGTAGTGAATTCTATAGACAAGGGCTAAAGGAATAGATCCATCTGCTACTTTATAATTATGTGTTTTGATTTGGAGTGTTAAGGCTCTAAGAATGTTCTTATCTTTGAGTGAAACAGAGAAATTAGGATAACAGTCAAAATGTATAGGTCCTTTGCAGAGACTTGTCTCTACAGTACCTAGAATGGACTCATCATAATTTAAGAGACGTGAATCTCTTAAAACTAAGAGAATAGAAGTATTAAGACCTTCTTTAGTGAGAGGCTTGACTCCTACTTGGACTAATCCTATATGAATGTAATTGTATTTTTGTTTATGCTTATGGATGGACTCTTTGTTTAAAAGATGTATTTTTTCATAGGAATTAGAAAGAGGAACATCTCTTTCTTCTGTGGATATGACATAGTCTGATTTTTTGAAAAATTTTAATTTTGATTGTTTGTATATTTCCTTAAGCTGTATTTTAGGAATTTCCCAATTTTCTATAGATTTGTTGAAATCTTCTATCCTTACTTCTTCTCTATGTATAGGACTTGGATCTGAGTCCATTTGTGATAGAGAACTAGAGGAAGATGTAGATCTTCTAAGTAAGCTCATACTTAAGATCGGAACTAATCCTTCTTCGGAACCGTTACAGAGCTAAACCAACGGTCTGACAGCCACTCAGGGTCTTACGGCCTGGACCACTCTGTAGAAGCAAGAAGGATGCCAACAAATGGCTCTCGATCTATGAGTATATTCTTACAAAGACTATCTATACCTTCCTTCTGGCTCTGATACCATAAAGGGGTTAGGATCGGAGTACTATCTGAGAGAATAAGAGAGTACGGGAGAGATTATCGAACAAATCTATATGATAATGAGAGTAGTGTATATATATACATATACATATATATATACATATACATATATATGTATATGTATATGTATATGTATATATACATATATATATATATATGTATATGTATATATATGTATATATATATGTATGTATATGTATGTGTATGTATGTGTATGTATGTATATGTATATATATATATATAGCTAGAGAGAGAGAGACTTCCTTCACGATTATTTATGTATATATGTATATATATGTATATAAAGCATATAGACTCCATAGTCAAGCAATGTTGGATATTTAACACTGCCCTCAATTTTCAAATCCTCATATTATTTTATAGTTTTCTATTTGGAAAAAAAACAACCGAAGAAAATAGAATTTTTCTTTTTTTGGTAGTAGCAGTGAAAAGAATAGTTTAATTTGACGTTTTAAATCCTAGTTTCAATGCCTCCTCTGGAGAAATACTAAACTAAAACAAGAAAAATGTATACTCGAATTATTCGAACACATCAGAGTTCTTATTGTCAATTTTCTATGAGTGGCCATGCAGATTTCAATAATGCGTGCATCTGTCTTTTTATCTTAAACACTCAGATACCTCCATCAACCAATCACATTTTTTCAAATTAAATCTTAGAGAAATTGAGTGAGTCATGAATTTTGTCCAGAAGTTTCCCCATAATGTCTTTTTAGAATTAAGGTATGTGTTACGCATACACACGATTAAGTAGTTATGTATAGAAAAAAAATATAGTTATGTATGTAATAGGTGAATATGAGATAAACTATGAAACATGATTTATGAAAATCAAGTTATATACGCATTAGGTGGATATTAGATAAAATAATGAAACATGAATTCGGGGAGTAGATCTTTTTGTCCCTTATTAGCATGGAAGAAAAATAGGACTATCAGGGAGGCTAGAGTGGGAAAACTAATATTAATTATAGAATTGATCAACAACATTATTAAAACTCATGAGGGGTATCCATATGTGGAGGAGCAAGTAAAAGTACTCTTACAAGACTTGAGAAAAGAGCATCTGACTTCCTTTAAGTATGGTAATTTTCTTATTTCATACTACCCATAATGCTATGGTAATTTAGGAAGTCTAATAATGAGAAGAGAAAAAAAAGTGAGTGTTGCCTATGAACTTGTTAGTATGAGCATACGATAGAAAGAAAGTTTAAGTTAAAAAAGTTAGGCAATTATATATTCCTCATCAACTTTTAGGGAACATGTCAGGCACGCCTATAGGATTTTCCAAACCTCCAAAAAGTCGGTGAATTGTTATTTTTCGTCTATCAATTAATTGCTCAAAGGACACATGCTTGTATAGCATTGGTTCACCCGTGCCACAACTTTTGATGCTTTTGCACTTCTCGAGAACAACCTTAGATTTTTCCTACGACTATAACTTGTTCTTTCCAAGAGGAAGAGAATCCTATCCAACCGCTGCTACTCATGCGGGTAAAAGGAGTTTTAGGGTTTCTTTATATAGGAGTCTTTTATTTTTCTTTTTCCTTTTCTTTTGAAATCATGCAAATGCATTCGAAAGTCTAACTTCGGATAAATATCATGAGTCCACGAAATCGCTCCATGCAGGCGTCAATCAACTTCAGCCACTAGAGGACTAATTAGTCGTTTACAAAGAAAGTTTGGAGTCACCTGCATAGTCTAGGCAGTTGTGCATTTGAAGGGTGATTCGTTCGTTTAGAAGCAGCTGAAGCTAGCCTGTGGAGAATCTTTTTTGCTAACTTGGGGAATCAAATCACTGTAGATGCTTCATTTGTTATAGTTTTCTTTAGATGGTAACCATGTTGTTTTGTAAATTTTTTAGCCACCATAGCCTATCTGGCTTTGTATCGATCATATCCATTTGGTGCTAATAAAGGTAACTAATTTACAGAAAAAAAGAGAGTAGAAGATATTGTGTATTTCGTACATGGACAACCCTTTAGTTATATTTGGAAGGATACAATAGGCTTTCTTATATTCCGTAAGTTGTTTGGTCAGATGGGATGTCCTTAGAGGCTTGTCATGTACTAACAATGAAATTAGTGTTTCTTATGTATAGGATGAGAAAGGCTTAGAGGAAAGTAGGCTAATAAAGATGCTTGCATACAGCCATCTCGCAGCCATGAGACCCAGCAAGATGCCTAAGGATGGAGAAAACCTACCGATCATCGTTTACAGATTTGGGATCTCACATGCATTGAATATGCATTAGAAAAGATTGATTATAAATTTTGCATAATTTTACTAATAATTCAATACAAGGATGGGAGCATATTAACTTGAATCATATATGTCCATTAGAGACATAAAGCGTACTTTAAACTTAATGAAGATACCCGTAATAACTTAAATATTTTTAGAAAATAAAAGAAAAGATTGAACAATTATTAGAAACCTCAGCTTTCCTTTTTCTTCTGAGGACAAATTATATTATTTAATGGCTACAAGTATTTCAGTGGGATTATTCTTTCCAAGTTGATGGCCGAAAAAACAAAGCATTCATGCTTTCAAACTTGACGCACGTTTGGTTGTCTTTCGTGTAAATTTCTATAAAACCCTAGCTAGGCTTACAAGTTGCATTATTTGGTTATGTCTCATGACCAAATTATGCTCTGCTTCGCTCATGGATGACCTATGCATGGTTTGGGTTACATGTCATCGGCAACGTCATCACACAACTTTTTCACACTTCCAGGTTTTTCTAATAATCAATTACTGTTGATGTTAAAGTCCAATTTCATGCACGTCTCGTTCTCCATTCTCCATTTTTTTTTTTTTGGTCAAATCCATTCTCCATTTGCTCATATCACGAGATAACTTTCACAAAATATATAATGCCCGCAAAACCTCTTTGCTTGTAGATTTTCCTTCTATTTATTCCATTAAAAAAAAAAAGATTGATCAATCTGATAATATTTCTACAGGAATTTAATCCGTTATCTGCACCTACGAATTTCATATAGATACACCCTATAGATAAGTTTCAGTAGACGATAGATGGTAATATTTGAAAATCTTATCTTCCTTGAACAATAAAAATCTTGTGGATATGATATCTTGACATTATACTACTCATACTGTATATGTGTGCAATATCTTATCTCTTTTAAACTTTTCCCTTCTTTAAAACTATGGATCTACAGATATATTATAAGTAACTAGGCAAACTCAAACATAAACTCAAAATAGTCACGTGACAAGCACATATATAAATATTAGGGATGTGCAACTAGTCCGGTTTTACTCGGGAACCAGATCGAACCACTGATAGAAATAGGTTCAGATGAAAGCAAATCCGATTATCAGTTCCAAATTTTTGGAACCAATATTGTGCGGGTAGATTCTAAGTTTTGGGTGCTGAATCGACTCACCAACCAAGGAACCAGTTGGAACCTATTTGATGAATTGGAAAAAGATGATTTATCTTTCTTAAATGACCTTATATTGCCTATTGCTTTATATTTTTGTTTGTTTTATATTGATATTTTACTTTGAGCCATTTTGTTACTCTTACTATTTTGCTAGAATTGCTATTTGTCATGTTTTTCTTTAAAAAATATAAAGCAAATCTAAAAAAAATAAATCAATTCTCGAGGACACTCTACAACAGGACTGGACAAATAAGATAGGTTTTTTTTTTTGGTCGGTCCTACTCTACTCCTACTTTAACTCTCACTCTCAGACTTTTGCCCGGCCTCATTGCAAGGCGTGGGAATTGAAACCTACACTTGAAACTATATCGTCCCCACCCCAACCCCCTAAGAAAGTAAATAAGGTAAATTTCATGTTCCAAAAAATGATAATTGGTTCTAGCAGGTTAGCTCACCTTTGAACCGATTACCCCAACATTGTTTCTATGTCACGCCCCGATCCTTGAGCGCACGCCCATCCCTCCTTGATCGATTAAAAGCGACGTCCTAGGACGCATCACCGACTCATTCATTTTAATACGCATGCGGAAGCAATTAATAAATCTCCAGACAACAACAAAATGGGATAGAAAAGTAGGGCCAATTTTTCACAAAATACCTTTTCATAAACACACAAGTTTATACACAGAAGCCTACAAAAAGGGATTGGCTATCAACCAAAAGAGAATTGTCCTATGACTAACTAGTTTGACAATATCGTCGATCTTCGGGCTTCACCTTCTAAACTTCGGGCCTCGGATCCTCCACCGCCGTCAACTAGGGACCTAGAAATGATATCCCACAACAAGGTGAGACTACGTCTTAGCAAGTTCAACTCCCTAAGACCCAATTAGGAAGAAAATACGCCCAAAGGGCTGCCTAAGCACAACCACAAGTCAGAGGGCTTACCTTGGCCTCAGTTCCTTCCTGCACGTCAATTCAATTCATACAATCATCAAATCACATCATCACATCAAATCAAGAATTCAAATCAAATCATCAATCTATCAACTCAGTCGATTACATGTCAACGAGACCTTTCTCCGATCATCTCACTTACTCAACCCCAACGCTGAATTACGGCTCAGTGAGCATGGCCTACTAAATCTTGGTGGTAATGCTGAATTACGACTGAGTGAGCACAACTGATTCCAAGTTCGATAGTAGATTACGGTCTTGTGGACACAACCATACTTTGGTGGTAATGCTAAATTACAGCTCAGCGAGCACAACCTAGATTAGGTGGTAATGCTGAATTATGACTCAGCGAGCACAACCGATTCTAAATTCGGAGGTAGATTACGGTCCAGTGGACACAACCATACTTTGGTGGTAATGCTGAATTATGGCTCAGCGAGCACAACCTAGATTAAGTGGCAATGCTGAATTACAGCTCAGTGAGCACAACCGATTCCAAATCCGGCAGTATTCTTGATCTAACCCACATCATCACACGATTATTCACCTACAAACAACAACTTTACACTTCTCAACTTGATTCCTCAATTAACAAGACCTCTTGGCTTATTTCCCTCATATTAAGGGTACCCAATAAAAATACTCATGTGTGGGTACACAATCGGCCTTAGCCAAAATACAATATTTTCACCCTTGAAAATCCCACCAATTTATATGGTCCACCAAAATATTTTTGGCTTTGTAAACCAACACTCGGTTATTTTCCAATCAATTACTGAAATTAAATCAATTTAGGAATAAAATCTTAAAATACAATTCATGCACAATTAGCACAAATTAAAGTTCAATTAAATAAACAGATTGCACCACCGTAATCAGCATAAAATTCCGATCATCGGCTATCCTGGTATAATTTCCGGAAAATAATTAAAATATTCAATAAATGCCAATAATACGACTTAGGCCCAGAAAAGCTTAATTAAACGCCAAGACAGACCCAAAAATTTTTCAAATCACTCTAGATAAATACTAGAGTTCGTCTAGGCCCTAATTACACTAACTATCCACCTTACATGCATCGGTAAATAATTAAATTCACTAATCTAATCTAACTATCCACCTAAACCATGCTTAACCTAAACTAATCAACCCTTAAGCATCATTAACCTACTACGTGAGGATTAGTGAGTTAAGCTCACTTGTTTATCGATCCGCTTAGACCAAAACGACAGGGACGTGACGGGGCTCGATCTTCTCCAAAGTGACGACACCAACGGGGCACGACTCAGGCCCGAAAATTGGCCCACAAAACTCATGATTTTCTGCTCGGACTAAAAAAAGACCGTTGTTGTTCAAGGTGAGTTAAGGCTGATCTCGAGGTTGCTAGCGGGCTAGAAAATTGGGATGGTGTGGGTTCTTGATGCGCGGAGTGGACTTTGGTGGAGGCGGCAGCCAAAATGAGCTGTTGCAAGCATGAGGAACAAACCAAGAACGTGGCTTCTTCGGTGGATGTGCAAGGCTTGCTGATGGTAAGGGCAGAGAAAAGAATAAATAAAAGAGAGTGAGTGGAAGAGACGCAGCAAGAGGTCGACGGAAATGGGTGCAGGCAAGAGAGAAAAAGGTGAGGGGGATAAGTATGAGCCCAAAAGTCAAAGATGTGGGGGAGGAAAATGAGACACGGTAGAGGGCTGTCGGTGGGGGATCGCGCGAGTGAGAGAGGAGAGAGAGAGAGAGAGAGGTGTGGGCGTGCGGCCAAAGGGGGAATAGGAAAATAAAAAGGAATTTCCTATAACTCAAAAATCTTAGTCCCACTTGCTCTTGTTTAGTTTAAATTGGTCCCCAAAAATTCCCATGCTAAAGTACTTGATCCTTACCCACTTTCTTGCATCAAATTTCCCCTAAACAACAAGTCTCAGGCAACAAAAACGATCATTTCCTTCAATTCCGAATTCTATTTCATTTTTCTCGGAATCCGATTTTCTGAACAAATTTCTCTTATTGAGGTCCAATTTGTTGAGGAAAAATCCCATAAAAATTTCCTTTCACTAATTCACTTACACTAGATGCCAAAAATTCCTTTAGATTGGCCAATCCGAATTTCCGTTCATTTTCCGAATCGTCTAGATCGATTTTCCGTAAAAATCCTAAACTCACCGGAAATTCTTCAAAAGGCGAGTCAACGTTCCTAGTATGACTCATGACACGACAGAACTTTCAATTTTTGAAATCGAATTCAAATTCGCGGTTAATTTCAATCAGACACGGTTTTAGCGTGACCTAGCTTACTTGGTAGCTTTTAGGAATTTTTGGTGCAATTGACCAGTGATCGATTTTCTTCAAGCCACACGTACCTCTTCGACACATTGCCGACTCTCGGTGGTCGTGAAAATCTCGAGGTTTCAAATACGGACACAGGGTACCCAAAACGAAAGAAAATCGATCTAGTGCCGATCGACGAGAATTTTACAATCATGTGGAATCAACCACACTTGATCACACATCTTAGTCGAATTGACCTATCTCCGATCTCTGATTGATTTTTAATTGTGCCGTAATGACTCTTGCAGACAAGCACGGTCGAGCAGTCGATTTATAGTCGAATTGTCAAGTCTATTGCATTAAAATCCCTTAATGGCTTCACTTGATAGGTCAGTTATCTCATGAGTGGCCATCTTAGAGAAAAGCACTATAGCCGCGTTGACGAAAGGCCCAACTTATTCATTCGAAATCAAAACCTGAAAATCAAGATGTCACATACTAGCTTTCTATCATCCAAATACCGAAAAGTCGAAAAATAATTTCTGCAAAACAGTTTTCCCTCAAACAAATGGACCATAGTACTAAATAACAAAATTTATTTACTGAATGTTGCAGGTGTTACGAAATCCAATTGATGATAATAGATGATGCACCGGTTTGTTGACACCTAATAAAAATTACATTAAGCATTTCATAACATTGCATTTAGAATTAAACTTATCTTTTGAAAAATAAAAATAGAGGATAATAAATAATTTATAAAATAACATTTGGAGGAAGATTTTGAAATTTTTTTTTTAATAAATAAAACATTTGGTTTTGAAAATCTTTGTTGTTGAAAATATATCTTCATTTCAAAATTTAAAAAAAAAAAAAAAAAACCATTTTAAACGGTCGTGTGATTTTGGAGCCACTTTGTTGTTGAAGAAGTTGAGTGAATATCGCCAAATCTTGAACAACTTCGAGTCTTTCCTCTATAAAAGAAGGTAAGTTTCAAAACCGAAAGGGGGGGACTTCTCTTCGTCGAAGGACCAAAAAAAAAAAGTGAGCCATTTTATTTTGTTTTGTGGGGAGTCCCAAAAGGTGAAAAGTCAAAAAGTGAAAGAGAGAAAGAGGAGGGGGGATTTGACCGGTTTTACAGAAGAAAAAGGGAGACGTCCAGCAGAGGGGAGGAATAGTGAAGAGATGTCAGGAGACAGGAGGAGAGAGAAAGAATTTTAGAAAAAATGAAGAAGAGTACTGTTCTTCTTCCCCGGTGGGCTTGTTTATCGCCTACTGCGCTTCACCTTCTGCCCGCCGGACACCCCGACACCTCGAAGCCAGCCGTGACTCCTCTAGCCCAGTTCCACCTCACCGCATCGCTCGCCGCCCTGAGCTGTCCACCACTACTCCTCGCTGGTCGCCGTCCAAAGCCCATGAAGACGATCTCCCTCGCTCGAAGCCAGCCGCGACCGCCGCGACGACTGCCCATCCGTCCACGAAGTCCAAGCTCCCCTCCATGCCAGCAGGTCCTAAGCCGAAGACCAGTGCTCGACACCAGCTGAGCCCTGTCACCGCTCCTCGCAGACGCCACCGCCCTTCTCCGACGCCCAACGACTGCTCCGATGCCCACGCCCGCACCTCGACCCAACCGTCGGAGTCCTCTCGGCGCATCTTCGATCGACCCACAGAAGCACGCACCGCGAGCCCGGCGCCGCCTAAAGCCGAAGCTCACCGTGGCCTGCATCACCGGTCCTTAAGCCACCGCGCCTTTGCAACGCGACCCCGACGCCACCTCCGCCTGCTCACTCGCGCCTGAACCCGAGCACCTTTGCTGCTGTGACCGACGACCTGCTACTGCCCTCGTTGTGCCTTCATTTTGCCCGAGGTCCTCTCCTGTTTTGTTGCAGGTCAACCTCGCCGGTCCACGCCGCCCCAACTCTGGCCACCAAGACCCATCACCCTTGGCGAACCACCATCGCAGCTCAGCCATTATTGCTCCCTCGCCATTTCTTCAAGTCCACCGTGAGTTAGTCTAGGTAAAATTTTGGATATTTGGTTTCATAGTTTATTTATTTATTTATTATTCTAACTTGATTTGTTTTGATTTATTATACATTAGAAAATTTGTCATATTAAGTGATGATAATCAACAATATTGAACCGTGAGACGTCGGGTTAGATTTTTGATTATTTTGACTTTTTTATGTCAAAATTCATAAATTACTTTGCATTATTGATGCCCATATGTTGTCGAGTTACATTGATGTTTTTTTTTAAGTATGATACATATTTTGGTGCATTATGGTTATTTGTTTATCACATATCATGCATTATATGTCATAATTTAGAACTTAAATATTTAGGTCCATACGCATTTTACATTTTAAGCAACACATTTTTTTTTTTTTTTTAGATTCATATAGGATTAGGTTAATTTTCCTTTAATAAACTAAAAAAGAATAAAAAAAATGTTATTTAGGTTATATAGATTTCGTAATGTGCACATTACATGTTTAATGTTTTTTAATGGGTCATAGTTTAATGTTTTTTTTTTTTTTCATCATGTAGTCTTTTTAAATATAAAATAAAAGATAAAAAAAACAACAAAAAAATTAGCATTGCATCATTACGTTACTTTCTTTTTAATAAAAATTATTAAGTCATTTCAAAAATAAAAATTAAAAAATCAAAGACAAAAAGTCATTTACTTGGTTAATTAATAGGTTAGTCTATAATTAATCCCACTTCATATCATTATTTTTTTTAATATAGGTTGCATATATATAAAGTCTAATTTATTAATATTACATCATTAAAAAAAATCACAAAAAGAACATGCATATAGAATTGTTATGTCATACATCCCATATCATATAAAGTCTAATAGGGTTTTGTAATTTAGATTGCACACATATTGTAATAATTTAAATTATGATACATGAATTGCATATCGTATGTCATTAAAGTAAAACTGATGCATATCAAATTTTGATTAAGATTGCATATAATTAACTTTTCTTTAAAAAAAATGAAAAAGAAAAATTAGGTGTCATGTCATTTAGAAATCATGTTTAGGGCATGCATTTTTATTAATAGTTTTTGTAAATTTTTTTTTTAGAGATTGAACCTTAATAAAGTTATAGTTTATAATTTATTATGAATCTAGCATTTCGGTTTATTGAATGTTATTTCATTAATTATGCACCCGCATGACAACCATTTGCATGTTAGTAACTTAGGTTAAAATTGATCAACACTGCCTGCAAAAATATTTTTGAAATAAAAGGTACCGAAAGGGCGTTAAACTAATCTAGCGTAACCATGTCCCCGGACTTTGAATCTTTGGTTCGCAAAAATAAAGTATTCTCCCATACTTTATTTGGGTTTCTAATCAACCCTAATTGGTTAGTGGCGGCTCCAACTTAAGTATAATTGCATGTAAAATGGGTTAATTTCTTAATCGCGATTGGTAGGACTTAGGAGAGTCCGTGCCAAGTCTTCGGACTTAGTAATCCATTAATCTAGTTTTAGGTGATTCACCTAAAAAAATAGGTCGCGACAGCTTGGCGACTCCGTTGGGGAAAGAGTTAAAACTCATAGTAGACATAGGCCTATTTCTTTTTAAAAATATTTTTGTTTGGCAGCAAGGATACCAGGTATGTCACTAACATTCCTAAGGTGTTAAATGTTTTTGCAGATGAGAGGTATAAGGGGAGTAGTCTTTGCTAATCCTTATCTTGCAAGAGGGTGTAAAGATGAATGATTTATTTTTCCTATATTTAAGTGTTGCTTGTATTATGAATTGTTGTGCATGATTTTCAAATTGCTTTAGCACTACACATTGCACACACAACTTGCCGTCGGACCTGGACCGCATTTAAGGATTCTAGGATAGTGTTGAGAAATGGACCAACCTCGAATGCGAGACCGCGATGTAGAGGTTGCCTTTCTCAACCCTGAAAATTTTTCTTGATGTCAAAACGTTTATCCTTGTTCGCGAAACTGCGTGACCATGGGATTTTCCCTTGACTGAGCTAGACCTAAGAGGACCCGACATTTGTACGCGAGACTGCGACAAGTCAGCCCATCCTCTTAGTTCTAACTTACTAAGCCTTGTAGTTTAAGTGTTAAGCTTCACATCTCATGTGCCTGTCTATGTGGTTGCTATTTTTCTTTGTGAAGTAAGTATTCTTACCTTATACTATGCAATCTATTTACTTTATTGCACTTTCTTTTGGTCCATGACACTAGGTCGATCGTAAGCCTTAATCTATATACAATGGGGAGATCCGATGTTCAATTCGTTCCAACTCCTAAGATCGAGCTCAAAGGGTGGTGGAATAAATTAAGTAAGGAAGGCCAAGACTATGTGGAGTCAATATTGGGACAGCTCATCCCACTTTTGGATATTGGAGTCCATAGTGGTGTTTTGCAAGCTATCTCACAGTTTTGGTGTCCCGAGACGGCTACCTTTATTTTTGGTAAGAATGAGCTAACTTCGACAATGGAAAAGTATAGCGTTATCATAGGAATGCCCCTTGAGACTGAACTTGTTAGGCCACCTCTTGGTATGGAGCCCACATCGATTTTATCTCAATTTCTAAGAATTAAAACTAATGAGGTTAATAAAGTTTTGAAAGCTAACTGTAATGCATGCCCATTCTCCTTTTTGGCTGATCATTTTTTAAATCAATCTTCAATGCGCCAAAAGGGTAGAATATTCATTTTAGCATTCTTTGGATTTATAATCTTTCCTCATCGACAAAATGCCATTAATCCTTCAATTGCATGGGTAGTCAGACAAGCATGCGCCGGCATGAACTTTATAAACATGACTTTGGCCGAGACATTTTTGTCCCTCAACTGCTTTAAACAAAATGGAGGAAAAATCATGAATGCTTATCCTGAACTTTTACAAATTTGGTTTTTTTCTCACATGAAGGAGTTTGGTCGTTTCATGCGTCGAGGTGAAATTGATGATTCTAATCACCCCATAAAGAGATTTTCAATCTTAGAGAAAAAGTATACCGGAAGGTCATTTTCCGATTAGGTAATTTTTCTAAAAGATCCAAATCTCAAGGGCTTCATATGTTATGCTAAATGGTTCCATGTTAGCGTGACTCGTTTTTCTCACAAGACAGATAATTCAGTTCCGCTTATGGGAATCACTGGTGCAACATCTTACTATCCTTATAGAGTGGCCCGCCAGTATCAAGTGCCCCAAGATATCCCGCCTCCTCTCTGAATGGACCTGTTTCAAGCTCGCTTCGTGCGCAAGGATCACAAGTACCTCGATGAGATCGAACGCCTTGAAAATGCATGGAAGGAATCCCATCCATAAAAGAAAATGGTGCCTAGAAGATTGAAAGAAAATGAGAAGATTTTTCATCCCTCGGATTATTATATACACCATCACGAGATCCCTCAAGCTCTACTTCCCGTGATACCTGAAGTGACCATGAAGCCCACTCGTAAAGCACAAATTGAAAATCTTGAACAAACGGTGGAAAAGAAGGAAGCTCGTATTTCCGAGTTGGTTCGACAGAACAAGAAGCTTCGAAAGACTGTGATCTCCCAATTGTATATAGAAAAGAGTCGTTAGACTTAGGAGTTTAATTCCAGCTTTAGGGTGTTATTTCAATTTCTTAGATTGATGTTTTAGGAATTTAATTTTCTAGGGAGTTATTTTAACGTTTTAAGTTGATGTCTTTAGAAATTGACTTCACTTAATAAAATAAACGATTGATCGTTGTCATGGACCAATCTCATTTGTTATGATGCTTACTGTATTATTTTACATTGACAGGTAACAACATGGCTCACCCAAGATCACCGATCCGTACTCGTTCTAGAGTAACAATGGCTGATGACGCCGAACAAATGCGTGGTGCTGAACAAGCTCGCGTCACCGCCCTCGAAACGGAAATGAAGCAAGTCCTGAATGTCCTTGAGCAGCTCTCTAAACAAATCGATTCTCTCCAAGCAAACACTGCCCCACTACCTCCGCAAGTTGAAGTGGTGTTACCACAACATGCTCCCATGGCTGATTTGAGAGATAAAGGCAAGAATATATCCACAAGTGGCCCATCAAGCTCTAATGATGTCTCCAAGGAGAAAATCACTGACACGCCTCATATTGTTGTTGATGAGGAGATACAAGTGATACAGCCGGCTGTACCGAAAACTGAGCAAGAAAAACGCTTGGCGAAAATCAAGGAGAAACTTAAGCAGCTGCAGGGTGCATTTAGCCAAGACCCAACTGATCTGTCCCATTATGCAAAGATCAAGATACCAAAGAAGTTCAAAATGCCAGACTTTGAAAAGTATGATGGCACATCTTGCCCGAAGATCCATTTGCAGACTTATGTGGTTAGGATGACCCCATATGTTGATAACATACTCCTGATGATTCAGCAATTTCACGCAAGCCTGACAGGACCGGCACTACAGTGGTACATCATGAAGAAAATTAATCTCATAGAGACTTGGGAGGATTTGACTGATGCCTTCTTCAAGCAATATAAGTATAATATTGATGTCACTCCATCTCGAGAGGATTTGCTTCGCACTAAGAAGAAGAAGACGGAATCTTTCAAAGCCTATGTCACGAGATGGAGGACTGTAGCTGCTCAGATTACTCCAGAGCCGACAGAAAAGGAGCTGATGGATTTGTTCATGAAGACACTCCCGCCTGAGTATCGAAATCGAATGTTGGGTTCGACTGCCGAGTCATTCAATCAGCTAATCCCTGTCGGCGAGCGAATTGAAGTAGCCTCGCGTGATGGATGGGCATCTGATCAAACCAGCTCCTATAGGAGCATCTTAACCAAGAAGGATAAGGAACCTGTAGCGGAGGTTAATGCAGCTTATGTTTAGGCACATCGCCCAACTTCGAACACTCAACAGGGAGGAGCACGACCATTCTTTAGCCAGCAGAAGAACTCTTCCAGGCGTCAATTTACACCTCTTCCTAAGCCATTGTCCAAGATCTTGCCGACTCTTCAGAAAAAATGATTACTCGCTAAGGAGCCTAAGCGACCTAATCCCGAGCGTTTCCCCAACTATGATCCGTCCAAGACATGTGCTTATCATATGGGGGAGGTAGGGCATTCTGTTGCCGATTGCTATACGCTGCAACACAAAATCCAAAATCTTTTGGATGCCAAGGTGGTCTCATTCCGCGATGCGCAGCCGAACATCCAGAATAACCCACTCCCTGACCACCTAGAAGCTGTGAATGCTATTTTCAGTTTTGATGCTGAGCCCACCATGTTTCAGATGATGCATGAGGAAGCAAAAGTGATGGATACCCTGGGGCAACCAAGTGGCAAGTTCGATTACTATGTAAAGTATTCGGCACCTCCCAGCTCCTACATCGACCCACGGGATATCATCCCAGATGGATGGGGTGGCATAGATGATCCCGCACCCCCAAAGATTGAGAGCTCTGATGATGCACTCGACGGAATGACTGAATTGTTTAGTGTTTGCCATTGACGAAGCTCGCGAGTAGGAGAATTTTAATTTTTTGCACACTCCTTTGCACAGGAGTCTTTATCGCTTTCCATATTTGCATATTTGCATTTTCAATTCTAGGATTTCCCTCATTTCAATAATGTAATTTGCTTTTCATTCAATAAAATACATGGAAATTTTCATGTTTTAAGGGCATGTTGAAGTACACCAAACTAGCCCTGTGATGAAATCCTACCAAAAGAAAACGGCAAGGAGCTAATTATGAAGGCTGGGCTTCTCCATGTTCCCTTTGAAAATTTTTCAAAATAAAAATAATTTTCCAACATGCATCTAATTTACCCTGTTTGTTTCTTTTAATTATCTACTTTATGTTTCAAATGCAGCCCTGCACACATGAGCTCCCTTACAAAGAAGGGGCAAGACATGGACACCTAATAGCTTTGACTTTATGATCTGAAGTGCAAGAATAGAGCATGGCCTCTTTATCATTATAGAATGCTTTCACATGATATTGTGTAATTCGTCAATTCCACTTGAAATTTATCAAAATGGATAATTCAGTGAAAAATGTCGAGTTACTTGAGCATTCTAAATGAGGTGTGAAAGGCAAGCCTAATCCCATACACAGTCCCTTGTCTATACATTGTGAGGTGAGTATGGAAACATTTTGTATTTCAAGGTGAAGAGTTTTCTTGCGAAAAGTACGATAGTTGAAATGACGAGAGACAGTTCATTTCTCTATCTCAAACACTATAGGTGATCCATTGCTTAACCCTTTTGAGCCCATACACTTATGGATATTCTTTTCAAATTACCCCTGTCAAGAATCACCCCACATCGGGACAACTGGGAGATAAAATGACATCATTAAGTGAGAAAAATGAATTGAAATTTTTTTTGCTCTCACTTGCGTCAATCTTTAAGTCGTGCTATTACATTGAATTCATGTGCTAATTTAAGTGCCTTAGGATGACGAAGAGCATTTCTTTCACTATCCTACACACTTATATCCTTTGTATAGCCCACTTGAGCCTGTGATTTTGTTTCTACTAAAACCCAGTTGATGATCATCCCCCACACTAGGGCAAGGCAAGAGACAGATGAAGACCCTTGAAGGGTCAAGTGTCATTTAAAGTATACTTGACACACGCATTGTGCGCAAAAACTAGAATCAAAATAGAACTAAGGGGCATGAAAAAGCATTGTGCCTGGTAAAAGCAAGACCAATGCTCATGAAAAGAAGAGAGAAATGACTGATGAATTGGGGGGCATAAAAAAATAGTGTGCCTGACCAATGTCCATCATCAAAGAAAATTACTTTAAAAAAATGTTGAGAAAAGATCTCCAGTTGAATAATCATTGGCATCAGGTGATAAACTCTTGAGCCAATAAAGAAATCTGTCAAGAAGACAATCCGTGGTGAAGAAAACTGGTGGCAATGTCGAGATGATCACCAACTTTGACCCATATACACATCTTTGAGCCTAACGATCCTTTTGTTTCTCAACCCATGAACCCAGCCTATGTTACGTCCCTTACAAAGTCTCTTCAGATTAGGGCACTTGAATTAACATAGGAATTCACATGTTTTAAGCATTGCTCGAAGAAGTGCGAGCAAGATTATTTCTTTCTGATTTTGTAGGGTTCTTGACTTGTAAACCTGGAGATGATTACAGAATTGTTCTTTCAATCGCTTTGACTCAAAGAGTCTCTTTGTTAAGCTATTGACCAAGCCTGCATTACAGTCATTGTCAAAGACCTCTCAGATTGGTAAGGTTGTACTGCTTGCAAGAAAATTCGAGCTCTTGTCAACAAGATGATGATAAGATTGAGTGATATATTCCCGCATCAATGGTCGGGACAAATAACCCTCCTTAAATGAGAGCGAGTGAAAGAGCCTTTTCACACCAAAAGTGTCTCATTTAGCATGTCCAAGAGATTCCCGCCATAAGTGAAAATTGTCCTGGTGATAATTTTTCCGATGGAAGCTTGATAAAGCCATCATGCATGGACCTTCATTGAATTTTTCCTCAAAGACAAAAAAATTGTTTTTGAAACCTTGAGTTTGTTCAGTCATCTTTGTACTTGATGAGAATTCCAAGTACCTATTTATAAAATGTTTTCAAATGTCTTGTGTGAATTCCAAATATTTGAACCTTCAAATGCTTGATGTGATTTCCAAGTGTTTGTCTTTCCAAACATCTTATGTGATTTCCAGATGTTTAGTAAATGTTTTCAAATGCCTAACATAAAAATCAGATTTTTTTAATTTCAAGTACTTGATGCAATTTCCAGGTGCTTAGAAGCTGATGAGAATTCCAGATCCCTCAAGACTTTGAGCCTTTCAGTTATCTGAAGAGAGTTCCAGATCATTGTCAGGTCCCATTGAAATCATTTCACACCTAAATCCCTAAACAGGTACGACAAATACGTGTTCTTCTTTGCGTTTGCATTTCATTGGTCATAGACACATAGAGATCTATGTTCCCGACCAAATCATTGCATGGCATGCATTAGGGGTTGTGACACCTAATTTAAAATTAGTATTTAGAAATAGAGAATAATCTCGGGTTAGAGGGAAATTTTAAAAAAATTTTGAATTCAAAAATTAAACGGCCGTGCGATCTTGGAGCCACTTTGTTGTTGAGAAGTTGAGGGAAAATCTCTACCGGCAGAAACAAATTCGAGTCTTCCCTTTATAAATAGAGAGTGCTAGACGTGAAAGGTGGGGGGGGACTTCTCTTCGTCTTTCGTCGAAAGAAACAATAGAAAAGTGTGGGGGGGCTTTTTAGAGGGATTCTCTTCGTTGGAAAACAAATTTTTTTCTTCGTTGAAGAGGAAAAGTGAGCAAATAGAGCTGCCCCTTTTTGCCGAAGAAGTCAAGTCAGCGAATGGCAGGAGGTGCTGACAACAGCAGAGAAATGAAGAGAGACAGGGCGAGGGAGACAGACAGAAAAAAAGAGGAAAAGAAAAAGGAGTTTCAGTTCATCTTCCTCCTCGAGTCTGCCCTCCATCTACTGCCCGAGCCGCCGGTCGCCCAGCTCCGACGCCCCTCGCCCGCCACCGCCGCCTCGCCCACAGCATCAGAGCTCGAGCCGCTCGTCCGCGAGACCATCTCAATCGCAAAACCGCCCAACGCCAAGCCTCCGCCTCCGCCACCTGCACATCCGCCCGAAGCCAGACGCTCCGCCATCACTCCTCGCCTCGTGAAGACGCCGCTGCCCGATGCTAGCAGATCCCGGAGTAGCTCGCCATCACCCCTGAGCGCCACCTGACGCTGCCATTCCAGCCCTGCTCCGCCTCCCTCTACCAGCAACACCGACGACGCAACCCCCCGAAGCCAGCGACCTGCTTTCTCTTCGCCGTCCGCCGCTCCGTGTTCTCCCCTCGCGACGCCGGACTTGCACTCGAGGTCTCCGTGGACGGCCCAGCCTTCCCCGACTAGCTGCGACACCGCCCCGCACCGGAGCTCGACGCGGACCACCCAGTGACCCGCGACCCTGTGACCCAGCGCCCCACGCACGCCGGTTCATCTCAGCCCGACGCCGTCGCGCCCCACTGCCGCGACTCCAGACCCTGCACCGGAGCTCGACGCGGACCGCCTAGTGACCCGCGACCTTGTGACCCAGCGCCCCGCGCACGCCGGTTCATCTCAGCCCGACGCCGTCACGCCCCACTGCCGCGACTCCAGACCCTGCACCGGAGCTCGACGCGGACCGCCCAGCGACCCGCGACTCAGAGACCCGCACCGGAGCTCCGGTCTCCGTCCATCTTCCGCTCGGTTGCCTTCCTATCCCTGTGGGTTCTACCCTTCGGTAGTTTTACTTCTTTACTTTTATTTTTAATTACTTTGTAATTTAGGTTATTTCTTTATCTTTTATGTTATTTTTTTATGTTTATTTGATAGCATATTTAGCTTAGTTATTTAAATATTGGGTGCTAATATATGCATTATCCTTAGATTCTACCTAAAATTATTATAGTTATTAATTTGGTCCGAGAGATGTCGGATCATTTTTTAATTATAATAATTTTTGGTTTTGTGGTAGAATTTCATTTGTTAAATCACAATAATTATTTAATTTGGTCTGTAAGACTTCGGACCAAATTTTTAATTATTTTGATTTCCTCGTTGTGATTATAGAGTTAAAATAATTGTTAATTTAATTCGCGAGACAACGGCTTATATTTTCGGTTATTTTAATTCTTATCGTAGTTTTTATGTAAAAAGTAATTACTTGTTCTTTTTTTTTCATGAAAATAAAAATAAAAAAACATTATAAAAAAAAGGAATAGTGAAAAATTAAAATCTTGCATGAGCATATAGGTCATATAGGTTTATTAAATTAAGACACGTAGGTTTAATAAATTGACATTTAGGATTATTTTTAGGATTTCATCCTTAGATAGTTTTTTTTTTTTTTTTTTTAGTGAGGATTGGATTTAAACTTTTTTTTTTTATTATTTAGGGAAAGTTTGCATGTTTTCATAATATAAAAAGATAATAAAAAAAAAAAAAGAATAATAGTTTTCTAAGACAAATGGGATTTAAATCAAATTAATCCCGAAATTGAATTAGAAAATTATTTCATTTTGGATAGCTTAATTAGGTTTGTTTTATTAATTTCAAATTTCAATAAAAAATATATACAAAAATACTAGGTGCATATTAACTAATTTGCATAGTAGGCACATTTAATTAGAGTTTGCACATTAGTAGATTAGAATTGCATCATATTATTATGTTTTAGTAATCCCATCATGTAATTTTTAATTGCATATAATTAACAATTTTAAGAGAACAAAAAGATAAAACAAAAGTCATTTACTTGGTTAATTAATAGGTTAGTTCATAATTAATCCCATTTCATATCATCATTGTTTAGTGTAGGTTGCATACATTAAAAAAGAATTATTAAAAAAATCACAAAAAGGATATGCATATAGAATTGTTATGTCATGCATCCCATGTCATGTAGTATATACACATTTAGGATTGTATAAATTAGATTGCATACATATAGTTCAAATTAGGCCATATAAATTGCATTTCACATATCATTAAAGTAAAAGTCATGCATATCAAAAATAAATTAAAATTGCATCTAATTAGATATCATGCATTTAATTAGATATCATGTCATTTAGAAAATCATGTTTAGGGCATGCATTTTTATTAATAATTTGTAAATGTTTTTTTAAGAGATTGAACCTTAATAAAGTTGTAGTTCATAATTTCTTATGAATCTAGCATTTCTGTTTATTGAATGTTATTTCATTGATTGTGCACCCGCATGACCACCATTTGCATGTTAGTAACTTAGGTTAAAATTGATCAACACTGCCTGCAAAAAACATTTTTGAAATAAAAGGTACCAAAAGGGCGTTAGACTAATCTAGCGTAACCATGTCCCCGGACTTATTGAATCTCTAGTTCGCAAAAATAAAGTATTCTCTCATACTTTATTTGGGTTTCTAACCAACCCTATTTGGTTAGTGGCGGCTCTGATTTGAATATAATTGCATGTTTAAATGGGTTGATATTTTTTTATATCAAGTCACGATTGGTAGGGCTTGGGAGGGTCCGTGCCAAGTGTTCGGACTTAGTAATCCATCAACCTAGTTTTAGGTGTTTCACCCATCAAAAAAATTAGGTCGCGACAGCTTGTCGACTCTGCTGGGGACTTTGAGTTAAAACTCATAGTGGACATAGGCCTGTTTTTTTTTTTAAAAATATTTTTGTTTGGCAGCAAGGACACTAGGTGTGTCACTAACATTTCTAAGGTGTTAAATGTTCTTGCGGATGGGAGGTATAAGGGGAGTAGTCTTTGTTAATCCTTGTCTTGCAGGAGGGTGTAAAGATGAATGGTTTATTTTTCCCTATATTGAAGTGTTGTTTGTACTATAAATTGTTGTGCGTGATTTTCAAATTGTTTTAGCACTACACATTGCACACACGATCTGTAGCCGGACCTGGGCTGCGATAGGATTTCTAGGATGGTGTTGAGAATGATACTTCCTCTAAAGCGAGACTGCTATGTAGAGGTTGACCTTTTCTTCCCCGAAATTTCTTTCATGGTGTCAAATGTGTTTGTCCATATCCGCGAGATTGCGTGATTATTGGACATTCCATTCGACTAAGCCGGAGTTAAGGGGACCTGACACGTTAATGCGAGACTGCAACGGTCAGATTATCCCCTTAGCTCCTCTTTGTTAAGCCATTTAGATAGAAATCGAGCAGCACATTTCATGCGTGTGTCTATGTGATTGTCATCCCTTTTCTAGTAAAAGTAAGTTGTCTAAACTCCTACTTTGCAATTTACTTACTTTATTGTAATTTTGTCGGTCCATGACAATAGGTTTCGTCGTCAGTCTTGTCTTATATGCAATGGGGAAAACCGACGTACAATTCATTTCCACTCCCAAAAAAGAGCTCAAAATGTGGTTGGACCAATTAGATCAAGACGGCCAGAGATATGTGAAAGCTAGGATCGCTCGACTTCTTCCACTATTAGATATTAGCATCCACTCCGGTGTTATACAAGCGCTGCCCCATTTCTGGTGTCCACAAACTTCAACCTTTGTGTTTGGTGAGTATGAGCTAACCCCAACACTAGAGGAATATAGTATTGCCATGAGAATGCCTCTGGAGAGAGAGCTTATTAGGCCACCTATCGGTATTGATTCCATTTCTGAAATATCACAATTTTTAAAAATCGAGGCCGAAGTGGTAAGAAAGGTTGTTAAAGCCAATTGCTATGCATGCCCATTTTTATTTCTAAAAGAGTGTTTTGCAAACCAACCAATGATTTCAAAAGCTAGGATTTTCATGTTAGCATTTTGGGCTAATCGTTTTTCCTTATCGAAAAAATGCCATTAACCCTTCAATTTCGTGGGTGGTCAATCGAGTTTGTGATGGGTTGAATTATGTCAATATGGTTTTAGCTGAAACATTTTTGTCATTAACCCGTTTCAAACAGAATGAGGAAAAGACCGTGCGTGCCCTCCTTGAGATTTTGCAAATATTGTTTTTCTCTCACATAAGAGGGTTTGGGCACCTTATGAAACAATTTAAGATTGATGATTTTAGGCACCCCATACAAAAATTTGCGGTCCTAGAACGTTTTTCTCCACACAAGCAGTACGCCCGTTGGATTAATTTTTTGAAAGATCCTGATCCTAAGGCATTCCTATGGCATACTAAATGGTTCCGAGTTGAGGAGGCTCGTTTCTCACACAAGCATGATGAGCCAGTCCCATTGCTGGGCCTTTCCGGTGCGACTTCTTATTACCCACATAAGGTGGCCCGTCAGTACAGAGCTCTTCAAGAAGTTCCTCCGCCCCTCAAGACGGAATTATTTCAAGTTCATTTTGATCATAAGAGCTATGATTACTTTAACGAGGTCCAGATGATCATTGCTGCATGGAATGAATGCCATCTTGAGAAGATCTTAGAGCCCAAGAGATTGAAAGGCGAGGAGGAGATTCACCATGCATCGGCGTTCTACATCCAGCAACACCGAATTCCTGCTACCTTGCGTCTAGTAGTCCCTGATGTGACTGAGAAGCGCACCTAACGAGCACAAATTGAGCATCTTAAGCAGAAAGTGGAAATGATTGACGCTGAAAATAAGAAGCTTCGCAAGGCGTTGGGTTCCCGAAAGCATATAAAATGAGATGTTCAATGTTTAGAGATCTTGATTTCAATTCAGTGTTTTCAATTTTAGTTCAATGTTTAGGGATTTGAATTTCAATTCTTAGTTCATTGTTAGGAAGTTTGGTTCATTGTTAGGGAGTTTGGTTCAAACATTTAAAATAAATAAAATGAGATGATTAGACCATTGTCATAGGCCATTTTGCTATCTTGTCGTTGTTTCTTATATTATCTCTTTCTCTCTTAGGTAACAATACGACTCACCCAAGATCACCAATCCGTACTCGTTCTAGAGTCACAATGGCTGATGACGCCGAACAAATGCGTGGTGCTGAACAAGCTCGCATCGCCGCCCTCGAAACAGAAATGAAGCAAGTCCTGAATGTCCTTGAGCAGCTCTCTAAACAAATCGATTCTCTCCAAGCAAACACTGTCCCACCACCTCCGCAAATTGAAGTGGTGTTACCACAACATGCTCCCATGGCTAATTCAAGAGATAAATGCAAGAATATATCCACAAGTGGCCCATCAAGCTCTAATGATGTCTCCAGAGAGAAAATCACTAACACGCCTCAAATTGTTGTTGATGAGGAGATACAAGCGATACAGCCGGCTATACCGAAGACTGAGCAAGAAAAACGCTTGGCGAAAATCGAGGAGAAACTGAAGCAGCTGCAGGGTGCATTTAACCAAGACCCAACTGATCTGTCCCATTATGCAAAGATCAAGATACCAAAGAAGCTCAAAATGCCAGACTTTGAAAAGTATGATGACACTTCTTGCCCGAAGATCCATTTGCAAACTTATCTGGTTAGGATGACCCTATATGTTGATAACATATCCCTGATGATTCAGCAATTTCAAGCAAGCCTGACAGGACCGGCACTACAGTGGTATATTATGAAGAAAATTAATCTCCTAGAGACTTGGGAGGATTTGACTGATGCCTTCTTCAAGCAATACAAGTATAATATTGATGTCACTCCATCTCAAGAGGATTTACTTCGCACCAAGAAGAAGAAGACAGAATCTTTCAAGGCCTATGTCACGAGATGGAGGACTGTAGCTGCTCAAATTACTCCGGAGTCGACTGAAAAGGAGCTGATGGATTTGTTCATGAAGACGCTCCCGCCTGAATATCAAAATCGGATGTTTGGATCGACTGCTGAGTCGTTCAATCAGCTAGTCCCTGTTGGCTAGCGAATTGAAGTAGCCTTGCGTGATGGATGGGCGTCTGATCAAACCAGCTCATATAAGGGAGTCTTTGCCAAGAAGGATAAGGAACCTATAGCAGAGGTTAATGCAGCTTATGTTCAGGCACCTCGCCCAACTTCGAACACTCAACAGGGAGGAGCACGACCATTCTTTGGCCAGCAGAAGAACTCTTCCAGGCGTCAATTTACACCTCTTCCTAAGCCATTGTCCAAGATCTTGTCGACTCTTCAGAAAAATGGATTACTTGCTAAGGAGCCTAAGCGACCTAATCCCGAGCGTTTCCCCAACTATGATCCGTCCAAGACATGTGCTTATCATATGGGGGAGGTAGGGCATTATGTTGACGATTGCTATACACTGCAACACAAAATCCAAAATCTTTTGGATGCCAAGGTGGTCTCATTCTACGATGGACAGCCGAACATCCAGAATAACACTCCCTGACCACCCAGAAGCTGTGAATGCCATTTTCAATTTTGATGCTGAGCCCACCGTGTTTCAAATGATGCATGAGGAAACAGAAGTGATGGATACCCTGGGGCAACCAAGTGGCAAGTTCGATTACTATGTAAAGTATTCGGCTCCTCCCAGCTCCTACATCGACCCACAGGATATCATCCCAGATGGATGGGGTGGCATAGATGATCCCGCACCTCCAAAGATTAAGAGCTCTGATGACGCACTCAAAGGAATGACTAAAGTGTTCAATGTTTGCCATCGACGAAGCTCGAGAGTGCTTTGATCTTAGCAGAAATGGATGGGCATGAATTCACAAATCCTGTAAATTCTGATGCTGTAAAGAAATATTTTCCATGAATAAAAGGGCTCGTAAAAACCTTCTCCTCACTCAAAGTTAGTCAAATCTCTAGTGTATAATGTTGCATATTTTATTTTTGCAGGGGCAAAGAATGGATGTGAACGATGTTGTCTTATTTTTTGTAAGGAATCTCTATGAGCTCCTTTACAAAGGAAGGGCAAGACATGGACACATAATAGTTTTCACTTTATGAGCATGCCCTCTTTATCATTATAGAATGCTTTCACATGATATTGTGCAATTCGTCAATTCCACTTGAAATTTATCAAAATGGATAATTTAGTAAGAGATGTCGAGTTACTTGAGCATGCTAAATGAGGTGTGAAAGGCAAGCCTAATCCCATACACTGTCCCATGTCTATATATTGTGAGGTGAGTATAGAAACATTTTGTATTTCAAGGTGAGGAATTTTCTTGCGAAAAGTACGACAGTTGAAATGACGAGAGGCAGTTCATTTCTCTATCCCAAACACTACAGGTGATCCATTGCTTAACCCTTTTGAGCCCATACACTTATGGATATTCTTTTCAAATCACCCCTGTCAAGAATCACCCCACATCGGGGCAATTGGGAGATAAAATGACATCATGAAGTAAGGAAAATGAATTGAAATTTTCTTGCTCTCACTTGCATCAATCTTCAAGTCATGCTATTGCATTGAATTCATGTGCTAATTTAAGTGCCTTAGGATGACGAAGAGCATTTCTTTCACTATCCTACACACTTATATCCTTTGCATAGCCCACTTGAGCCTATGATTTCGTTTCTTTTAAAACCCAGTTGATGATCATCCCCCACACTAGGGCAAGGCAAGAGACAGATGAAGACTCTTGAAGGTTCAAGTGTCATTTAAAGTATACTTGACACACGCATTGTGCGCAAGAACTGAAATCAAAATAGAACTAAAGGGGCATAAAAAAGCAGTGTGCCTGGTAAAAAGCAAGGCCAATGCCCGTGAAAAGAAGAGAGAAATGACTGATGAATTGGAGGCATAAAAAAAAAAGAAGCAGTGTGCCTGACCAATGTCCATCATCAAAGAAAATGACTTTGAAAAAATGTTGAGAAAAGATCTCCAGTTGAAAAATCATTGGCATCGGGTGATAAACTCTTGAGCCAATAAAGAAATCTGTCAAGAAGACAATCCGTGGTGAAGAAAAACTGGTGGCAATGTCAAGATGATCACCAACTTTGACCGATATATACATCTTTGAGCCTAACGATCCTTTCGTTTCTCAACCCATGAACCCAGCCTATGTTACGTCCCTTACAAAATCTCTTCAGATTATGGCACTTGAATTAACATAGGAATTCACATGTTTTAAGCATTGCTTGAAGAAGTGCGAGCAAGATTATTTCTTTCTCATTTTGCAGGGTTCTTGACTTGTAAACCCGGAGATGATTACAGAATTGTTCTTTCAATTGCTTTGACTCGAAGAGTCCCTTTGTTAAGCCATTGACCAAGCCTGCATTACAGTCATTGTCAAAGACCTCTCAGATTGGTAAGGTTGTACTGCTTGCAAGAAAATTTGAAGTCTTGTCAACATGATGATGATAAAATTGAGTGATATATTCCCACATCAATGGTCGGGACAAATAACCCCTCTTAAATGAGAGCGAGTGAAAAAGCCTTTTCACACCAAAAGTGTCTCATTTAGCATGTCCAAGAGATTCACGCCATAACTGAAAATTGTCCTGGTGATAATTTTTCCGGTGGAAGCTTGATAAAGCCATCATGCACAGACCTTCATTGAATTTTTCCTCAAAGACAAAAAAATTGTCTTCGAAACCCTGAGTTAGTTCAGTCATCTTTATACTTGATGAGAATTCCAAGTACCTATTTATAAAATGTTTTCAAATGTCTAGTGTGAATTCAAGACATTTGAACCTTTAAACGCTTGATGTGATTTCCAAGTGTTTGTCTTTCCAAACATCTTATGTGATTTCTAGATGGTTAGTAAATTTTTCAAATGTCTGACATAAGAATCAGATTTTTGAAATTTCAAGTACTTGATGCAATTTCCAGGTGCTTAAAATCTTATGAGAATTCCAGATCCCTATAAACTTTGAGCCTTTCAATTATCTGAAGAGAGTTCCAGATGTTTGTTAAGTCTCATAAGAATCATTTCACAAGTACAACAAGTACGTGTTCTTCCTTGCATTCGCATTGGTCATAGATACATTGAGATCTATGTTTCTGACCAAATCATTGCATTTACATGGCATTCTTTAGGGGTTAAATTTCTTTGAGTCCATTTCTTTAAAAAAAAAAAAAGTCGTTACAATAAACATTTGCATATTTAGTTCATATTCATTTTGCAAGGTTTAAATTTAGGTGTCATTTATCTTTGAAGAAAACCTCTACGAGCTTCCCTTCAAAGAGGGGCAAATTGCTGACACCTAATTTAAAATTAGTATTTAGAAATAGAGAATAATCTTGGGTTAGAGGGAAATTTTAAAAAAAAAATTGAATTCAAAAATTAAACGGCCGTGCGATCTTGGAGCCACTTTGTTGTTGAGAAGTTGAGGGAAAATCTCTACCGGCGAAACAAATTCGAGTCTTCCCTTTATAAATAGAGACGCTAGACGTGAAAAGGTGGGGGGGGCTTTTTAGAGGGATTCTCTTCGTTGGAAAACAAATTTTTTTCTTCGTTGAAGAGGAAAAGTGAGCAAATAGAGCTGCCCCTTTTTGCCGAAGAAGTCAAGTCGGCGAATGGCGGGAGGTGCTGACAACAGCAGAGAAATGAAGAGAGACAGGTGAGGGAGACAGAAAGAAAAAAAGAGGAAAAGAAAAAGGAGTTTCTATTCATCTTCCTCCTCGAGTCTGCCCTCCATCTGCTGCCTGAGCCGCCGGTCGCCCAGCTCCGATGCCCCTCGGCGGCCACCGCCGCCTCGCCCACAACATCGAGCTCGAGCCGCTCGTCCGCGAGACCATCTCAATCGCAAAGCCGCCCAACGCCGAGCCTCCGCCTCCGCCACCTGCACATCCGCCCCGAAGCGGACGCTCCGCCATCACTCCTCGCCTCGTGAAGACGCCGCTACCCAATGCTAGCGAGATCCGGAGCAGCTCGCCATCACCCCCGAGCGCCACCTGACGCTGCCATTCCAGCCCCGCTCCACCTCGCTCTGCCAGCAACACCGACGCCGCAACCCCCCGAAGCCAGCGGCCTGCTTTGTCTTCGTCGTCCGCCGCTCCGTGTTCTCCCCTCGTGACGCCGGACTTGCACTCGAGGTCTCCGTGGACGGCCCAGCCATCCCCGACTGCTGCAACACCGCCCCTGCACCGGAGCTCGACGCGGACCGCCCAGTGACCCGCAACCCTGTGACCCAGCGCCCGACGCACGCCGGTTCATCTCAGCCCGACGCCGTCGCGCCCCACTGCCGCAACTCCAGACCCTGCACCAGAGCTCGACGCGGACCGCCCAGCGACCCGCGACTCAGCGACCCGCACCGGAGCTCCGGTCTCCGTCCATCTTCTGCTCGGTTGCCTTCCTATCCCTGTGGGTTCTACCCTTAGGTAGTTTTACTTCTTTACTTTTATTTTTAATTACTTTGTAATTTAGGTTATTTCTTTATCTTTTATGTTATTTTTTTATGTTTATTTGATAGCATATTTAGCTTAGTTATTTAAATATTGGGTGTTAATATATGCATTATCCTTAGATTCTACCTAAAATTATTATAGTTATTAATTTGGTCCGAGAGATGTCGGATCATTTTTTAATTATAATAATTTTTGGTTTTGTGGTAGAATTTCATTTGTTAAATCACAATAATTATTTAATTTGGTCCGTAAGACTTCGGACCAAATTTTTAATTATTTTGATTTCCTCGTTGTGATTATAGAGTTAAAATAATTGTTAATTTAATCCGTGAGACAACGGATTAAATTTTCAGTTATTTTAATTCTTATCGTAGTTTTTATGTAAAAATAATTACTTGTTCTTTTTTTTTGTGAAAATAAAAATAAAAAAAAACATTATAAAAAAAGGGAATAGTGAAAAATTAAAATCTTGCATGAGCATATAGGTCATATAGGTTTATTAAATTAAGACACGTAGGTTTAATAAATTGACATTTAGGATTATTTTTAGGATTTCATCCTTAGTTTTTTTTTTTTAGTCGGGATTGGATTTAAACTTTTTTTATTATTTAGGGAAAGTTTGCATGTTTTCATAATATAAAAAGATAATAAAAAAAAAAAAAAAGAATAATAGTTTTCTAAGACAAATGGGATTTAAATCAAATTAATCCCGAAATTGAATTAGAAAATTATTTCATTTTGGATAGCTTAATTAGGTTTGTTTTATTAATTTCAAATTTCAATAAAAAATATATACAAAAATACTAGGTGCATATCAACTAATTTGCATAGTAGGCACATTTAATTAGAGTTTGCACATTAGTAGATTAGAATTGCATCATATTATTATGTTTTAGTAATCTCATCGTGTAATTTTTAATTGCATATAATTAACATTTTTAAGAGAAAAAAAAATAAAAGAAAAGTCATTTACTTGGTTAATTAATAGGTTAGTTCATAATTATTCTCATTTCATATCATCATTGTTTAGTGTAGGTTGCATACATTAAAAAAGAATCATTAAAAAAATCACAAAAAGAATATGCATATAGAATTGTTATGTCGTGCATCCCATGTCATGTAGTATATACACATTTAGGATTGTATAAATTAGATTGCATACATATAGTTCAAATTAGGCCATATAAATTGCATTTCACATATCATTAAAGTAAAAGTCATGCATATCAAAAATAAATTAAAATTGCATCTAATTAGATATCATGCATTTAATTAGATATCATGTCATTTAGAAAATCATGTTTAGGGCATGCATTTTTATTAATAGTTTTTGTAAATGTTTTTTTTAGAGGTTGAACCTTAATAAAGTTGTAGTTCATAATTTCTTATGAATCTAGCATTTCGGTTTATTGAATGTTATTTCATTGATTGTGCACCCGCATGACCACCATTTGCATGTTAGTAACTTAGGTTAAAATTGATCAACACTGCCTGCAAAAAACATTTTTCAAATAAAAGATACTGAAAGGGCGTTAGACTAATCTAGCGTAACCATGTCCCCGGACTTATTGAATCTCTGGTTCGCAAAAATAAAGTATTCTCTCATACTTTATTTGGGTTTCTAACCAACCCTATTTGGTTAGTGGCGGCTTCGATTGGTAGGGCTTGGGAGGGTCCGTGCCAAGTGTTCGAACTTAGTAATCCATCAACCTAGTTTTAGGTGTTTCACCCATCAAAAAAATTAGGTCGCGACAGGGGTTAAATTTATTTGAGTCCATTTCTTTAAAAAAAAAAAAATTCATTGTAATTAACATTTGCATATTCATTTTGCATGGTTTAAAATTTAGGTGTCATTTATCTTTGAATGAAACCTCTACGAGATTCCCTTCAAAGAGGGGCAGCTGTTGACACCTAATAAAAATTACATTAAGCATTTCATAACATTGCATTTCGAATTAAACTTATCTTTTGAAAAATAAATATAGAGGATAATAAATAACTTATAAAATAAAAACATTTGGAGGAAGATTTTGAAATTTTTTTTAATAAATAAAACATTTGGTTTTGAAAATCTTTTTTGTTGAAAATATATCTTCATTTCAAAATTTAAAAAAAAAATCATTTTAAACAGTCGTGTGATTTTGGAGCCACTTTGTTGTTGAAGAAGTTGAGTGAATATCGCCAAATCTTGAACAACTTCGAGTCTTTCCTCTATAAAAGAAGGTATGTTTCAGAACCGAAAGGGGGGACTTCTCTTCGTCGAAGGACCAAAAAAAAAGTGAGCCATTTTATCTTGTTTTGTGGGGAGTCCCAAAAGGTGAAAAGTCAAAAAGTGAAAGAGAGAAAGAGAAGGGGGGATTTGACCGGTTTTGCAGAAGAAAAAGGGAGACGTCCAGCAGAGGGGAGGAACAGTGAAGAGATGTCAGGAGACAAGAGGAGAGAGAAAGAATTTAAAAAAAAAGGAAGAAGAGTACTGTTCTTCTTCCCCAGGGGGCTTGTTTATCACCTACTGCGCTTCACCTTTTGCCCGCTGGACACCCCGAAGCCAGCCGCGACTCCTCTAGCCCAGTTCCGCCTCACCGCGCCGCTCGCCGCCCCGAGCTGTCCACCACTGCTCCTTGCTAGTCGCCGTCCAAAGCCCGTGAAGACGATCTCCCTTGCCCGAAGCCAGCCGCGACGACTGCCCATCCGTCCACGAAGTCCAAGCTCCCCTCCACGCCAGCAGGTCCTAAGCCGAAGACCAGTGCCCGACGCCAGCCGAGCCCTGTCACCGCTCCTCGCAGACGCCGCCGCCCTTCTCTGACGCCCAACGACTGCTCTGACGCCCACGCCCGCACCTCAACCCAACCGTCGGAGTCCTCTTGGCGCATCTCCGATTGACCCACAGAAGCACGCACCGCGAGCCCAGCGCCGCCTGAAGCCGAAGCTCACTGTGGCCTGCATCGCCGGTCCTTGAGCCCCACTGATCGTCGCGCTGCTGTTGTCATTCAGCCACCGCGCCTTTGCAACGCGACCCCGACGCCGCCTCCGCCTGCTCACTCGCGCCTGAACCCGAGCACCTTTGCTGCTGTGACCGACGACCTGCTGCTGCCCTCGCTGTGCCTTCATTCTGCCCGAGGTCCTCCCCTGTTTTGTTGCAGGTCAACCTTGCCGGTCCACGCCGCCCCAGCTCCGGCCACCAGGACCCGTCACCCTTGGCGAACCACCATCGCAGCTCAGCCATTATTGCTCCCTCGCCATTTCTTCAAGTCCACCGTGAGTTAGTCTAGGTAAAATTTTGGATATTTGGTTGCTTAGTTTATTTATTATTCTAACTTGATTTGTTTTGATTTATTATCCATTAGAAAATTTGTCATATTAAGTGATGATAATCAAAAATATTGACTCGCGAGACGTCGGGTTAGATTTTTGATTATTTTGACTTTTTTATGTCAAAATTCATAAATTACTTTGCATTATTGATGCCCATATGTTGTCGAGTTACATTGATGTTTTTTTTTTTAAATATGATACATATTTTGGTGCATTATGGTTATTTGTTTATCACATATCATGCATTATATGTCATATTTTAGAACTTAGATATTTAGGTCCATACGCATTTTACATTTTAAGCAACACATTTTGTTTTTTTTTTTTTTTTTTTTTTTAGATTCATATAGGATTAGGTTAATTTTCCTTTAATAAACTAAAAAAGAATAAAAAAAATGTTATTTAGGTTATATAGATTTCGTAATGTGCACGTTACATGTTGCATGTTTTTTAGTGGGTCATAGTTTAATGTTTTTTTTTTCATCATGTAGTCTTTTTAAATATAAAATAAAAGATAAAAAAAAACATCAAAAAAATAAGCATTGCATCATTACGTTACTTTCTTTTTAATAAAAATTATTAAGTCATTTCAAAAATAAAAACTAAAAAATAAAAGACAAAAAGTCATTTACTTGGTTAATTAATAGGTTAGTCTATAATTAAACCCACTTCATATCATTATTTTTTTTAATATAGGTTGCATATATATAAAGTCTAATTTATTAATATTACATCATTAAAAAAATCACAAAAAGAACATGCATATAGAATTGTTATGTCATACATCCCATATCATATAGCACATGCATATTTAGGGTTTTGTAATTTAGATTGCACACATATTGTAATAATTTAAATTATGATACATGAATTGCATATCATATGTCATTAAAGTAAAACTGATGCATATCAAATTTAGATTAAGATTGCATATAATTAACTTTTCTTTAAAAAAAAAAAAAAAAAGAAAAATTAGGTGTCATGTTATTTAGAAATCATGTTTAGGGCATGCATTTTTATTAATAGTTTTTGTAAATGGTTTTTTTAGAGATTGAACCTTAATAAAGTTATAGTTTATAATTTCTTATGAATCTAGCATTTCGATTTATTGAATGTTATTTCATTAATTGTGCACCCGCATGACCACCATTTGCATGTTAGTAACTTAGGTTAAAATTGATCAACACTGCCTGCAAAAATATTTTTTGAAATAAAAGGTACCGAAAGGGCGTTAGACTAATCTAGCATAACCATGTCCCTGGACTTTGAATCTCTGGTTCGCAAAAATAAAGTATTCTCCCATACTTTATTTCGGTTTCTAATCAACCCTAATTGGTTAGTGGCGGCTCCAACTTGAGTATTATTGCATGTAAAATGGGTTAATTTCTTAATCGCGATTGGTAGGACTTGGGAGAGTCCGTGCCAAGTCTTCAGATTTAGTAATCCATTAATCTAATTTTAGGTGATTCACCTAAAAAAATAGGTCGCGACACGGTTCAATGCCTTTTTCTAACTTGACATATAACTTAATAAGTCTATAGTGAGCTAGTCTTATCTCTGGTACCACTCTTTACTAAGACTCATTCAGAACATCAGTCCAATGAGGCATTCAAATATGATCTTACTTACAACTTGGCCCTGGGTTTATTTTACAGGTTTTGTTCGTCAAAACCAGTATCCTAGTAACATGCATTTTCTTAAAGGACAAAACCACTTTTGCTTTATAAAAGGATGAGAGGATGACCAATCTTGTGCAAGTTTTTTTTCTCTTTTTTTTTTTGGGTTATGGAAACTATTACTCAGACTCATTCTAAAAAAATCAAGCTAACTCACCTTTTATGAATCATGATATTTACCAATGACATGATTTTATACAATACTTTTCGTGTAAATCTTCCAACCTTGACCAAAGTACTCCGTGTCTACCCGTTCTTAGGTAGTAGTATTAAGCATGAATTAAAATCCGTGAAACCTAGTTCATTGAGACCTTTATCTTCTTGAGACGTTTGCCTTTTTGACCTTTTGGGAAGTAATTAATTTATGATATCCCTTGTTTGGACTTTGCATCAGCCAGACAACTAAATAGGGAAGAAAAGAGCTTGTCAAACTTGTAATTACAGTTTCTATTTCTCGAAGCTTTCGTATAATGACTTAACAAAGAGGAATGAACATCAACCATGGGTCTTCAAGTCAGATTATATGATGCGTTGTGTAATACTGAGCTTCTTTCCAAATTTGCCATGGGGTTCCTTCCTTTTATGGCAGAAATCTGTTAGTAATTGTGTATTTATGAGAAGCATCACTGAAAAAAATAAAAATAAAAAAGCTATTGAATTATACTCGCTTTGCTGTGACCTAAATAGAAAAGACAAAGATTCTCATTGTCATGTGAGTGAAACCTTAACAACGGGCAGGACTTCATGTGCTCAGACAATTGTTTATGTGGACTCTCTTCGTAATCATGTCCCTTTGCGTTGTAAACTGTACCAACTAATTCATTTAGTAATAGTGGGAATAAGACGCACGTTGCAAAAAAGACTAAAAAAGAATTATGTGCTGTTTCTTTATGTCAAATTGACCAGATCTATTGGGAGATGTGAGCACAGGACTTTTTTTCCTTTTGTTTCCTCCGAAGAAAAGCTTGTGATGGTAAGTTTGTAATGGACAGCTTTGAGTGTTGGTGGCAAGATGTGCTTTTGTCGTCATTTAGGGTTTAGACATTTGGGCAGACAAACTTTTCTCTCGATTTTAATTTCAGTATTTTATCCCAAGCTAGAAACAAATCCATCTCCGATTGGTCATTAGATGCAATGTACATAGGGAATATGACATTAAAAAAATTATTTTTTTGGCTCGCCATTATCTTTGACGGACTAAAATAATGATGTGCATCACATTGATCAAAGTAATGAGTTATTTGGTGTTTCACTTTTCTGATTTAGCTATTCCATCTCTATAGTTGAATAGATAAAAAAACCTTCTTCTTTTTTTTAATTTATGATGCGTGTTTCGCAGTTCTCGTGAATAATAGACAAACGTGTCTATTTGGTCTATTGTACAACAAGCTGTTCCCAGCAAGTTATTCCCTGTATGTAATTATATTATAGTCAGAAGATATATTTTAAAAGAAAAATCATCTGGGCAACTATGGTTAGTTACTTGTATACGAGATAAACAATCAGGAAAGGCGAACTAACAAAAGAAGAATATATCTCCAAGAACGATATATCAATGAAACAGATCACAAACTTATAGGAAAGGCTAATAACCTAGTAATTGGGGTATCTCTATAAATCGCCACACACACACACACACACACACACACACACACATATATATTCATATTTTTATGAGTCCCATATGCTTAATATAATTATAAAGTAAGTTCACTAAACAAAATTTCAGTTTGCTTTCATCATGGTTAAGTCCTACGCCATGAGAAGTGTCTTGCACATATGTTCTCAAGATTTTAACTGGATACACACGGTCCATGCAAAGTTTAGTTTCTAAGACTTTCAAATGTGCCCTAAGTGTATAAAGGTGAAAAGACAGCCTCCAAAAGAATGTGTCCCTCCTATCTATAATAACCTAAAGAAATTATGCAATTCCATTAATCTGGAAGTGGAATTATTATCGTCTATCCGTGGTTCATCAAAGAAGCCACCAAGCAAGTGGTTCATTAAGAGTGTAACGAGGCGTACGAGTTCTCCAGATAGTCAACCACTATAATGACCTATAACTTCAGAACCTTTATTTGAAGTTTTACTGCAAGATTTTTAAGCATGATTAAACCCTGAATTATGTGTGTTAACTACTATGCCAGGTGCCCCTTATTGGTCCATTTCTTGACAGATTAAGTTTTTTTCAGAAAAACAGCTTGTCTAACATAATATCAGAGTACAAATCATTGGTTCGAATCTTGCCGCTCCCTTTCAAATTTGTCTTGCGTTTTATTTGTGTTATTCTACTTGTTATCCTGTCCACCGGTCATGTTGGCATATTTTATAGATTTATGTTTTAGGAAGATCGGTCCGTCTCATCCATCTTCATGCGCTATTTGATGTTTCTGATTGTAGAACCACCCCCACCCCCAAAAAAAAAAAAAAAAACTAATTAGGACTATCAACATCTTGGGTTATTTTCACTCTATTATGATCAGGGTGTTTGAACTTGAGCCTGTGAAGACTGATGGATTAACTGTTTCAAGATAGTCAAGGAAGATTTCCATTCAAAATCATGAAGCTACAAATGATCCAAAGTACACGAGACATTATGGTGATCCAATTTAGAGGCCCTTGACAGAAAGAAAGTAATGTGAGATCACTGCAAACTTCAAACCATCAGTTAAGTACTCGGTCTCTCTTGAACTAATATTATTTTTCGACGAGTTATTCTCTTATCTCACGCTCGCAGACAAAATCTGACAAATCTCCATCTAAAAGAAACCAATCTGAACACACAGCTAAGAAAACCAAGCAAGAAACAACCTTATTTACAAAGCCTCAAACCTAGCAGCATCTAGGGAACCTGAACCTTGTCCTTTAGGCCAAGCAGCGACTTTATCCTAACAGCATATTGAAAATTACCAACCACTTTTGGACCTAGTCATTTCTGAGTTGGAATCCACATGAACTGTTAGAGTATTTGTAAGAAGTTGTTGCTATATGAATGCACTAATCAGGGAAGTTTGATATTTCATTATAGTCAATGTGACTAAAAAGAGAAGGCCATCTATGGAAGCCAAATATGACAAATATGGCATTTAATGCTACCATATAATGAGCACTTAATGTTTACATTGGACAAGCATAAGAGACGGTATTGAACAACACTCTCATCTTATAGTTTCAACTTTTAGAATAATTGCCAATTGGTCCCACAAAACTTCACATGCACATCCATTAACTCAAAATCCATAAGAAAACAGAGCGTAAATTTGGGAGACTATCAACATGAGCTTTGTTAACAGTTTCTAATAACATAAAATCTTATGCTTGAACCCCCCCCAACCCACCAAAAAAAAAAAAAAAAATCCAACTATCAATAATGACACAACTTAGAGGACAGTCAATCGTGGGTGTTTAACTATTGAAAAGTATGTAAATATTATTTAACACTAACATGATTTTTATCTTGCTTGAGCCAACTTCGGTGTGATACGTAATCAACAGGTTTTATGATCCAGTTAAGCATAATAGTTATTCTCTCCGCATGAAATGATTTTTGGATCAATTTCTAATCTACTTTACATTAAGTAAATTATATGCTTTATAAATTCTCCATCGGCTCAAGAAAAAAGTCTTACCATAATATTTGGAAATCCAAAGTTCGGTCAAATTTCAAACATGGTGTGTTCTGTGGGGTTCTTTGTACATTCATTGATTCAAATGATGACCTTTGATGAAGCTATGGATGACCTATATGTACCGGATCACATATCTAACCACAATCTACAAATCTTTTCACACTACATGGTGTACGTAATCGGTCAACACCATACCTAATTAAATGATGAGAGTTTTAACACATAAAAACTACCTTGGCAATATTTGAAAGGTCTCGCATAAGATAATCGTGTAAGTCAGACCTAGGTTTGTGCGAAATCAGCTCAACACTAAGTAGACAATAACCAAAAATCCCAGACATTTGTGCACAAAAAGGAAAATATTTCTAATAAAGAAAGAAAAAGTTTAATTTTAATTATTACAGGAAACCCAATGAAATGAATGTAGGATGGGAATTATAATATAAACTAAAAATCTATGAGAGATTAATGAAATATCATGATAGTCACATGACTCTCTTTTTTTCTTTTTTTCTTTTTTTAAGTATAGTAGGTTAGACACGTTCGGGTTAGTTTTTCGCACCTTAATTGGTCCACCTTACCGGGTAAACTTAATGGCGCATTCCCCACATTGGCCAGGCGAAATTAGGATTTTACTCCCAATATGCTCTCAACAAGGCTTGAACCTAAGACTATAAGAAGAAGAGCAAACTCCTTTGCCATCTAAGCTAACATCATATTGACTCGTTTAAATTATCATTATTTTGTATTATTTTTAAAAAAAAAAAAAAAAAACATCTATTCGTCTTATGAGAAGCCTAAATCTTCATCATATGTGAATGTCTTAAGTTGACATTTAAAAAAAAAAAAAAATTTCTTTACCATAAAGTAAAGAGATCAGACTTATGGACGTCCCAACAAGAGTAGTTTGAGTTCCTCAAAAAGAAAAATTGACACAAGAGATGAACGAGATATATGGCAATATACCGGAAGCGGAAGTCATCAGATACAAATAAATTTCCAAATAAAACCCTTATTTAATCCTATAGAATGAATGATTTCGAACATTTAAGAATTCATCATTATGACTTTAGGTTTTAGAAAGTCCAATGATCATAGGAAGAGACATGCATATTCGAAGCTTCCTTACTATCCCTTTTCTCTCATTTTCCTTACATATTTTTAATATACAACAAAATCAAAATGTCTCAATTGTTCAACCTATCGCGGGGGGTTGGTGGTGGGTGGGTGGTGGGTGTGGTGGGGAACTTCCAAGCATTCGCCCTTTCCTTTTAAGCCTAACACGTGTGAAGCACAATATCCAGATGCGAACGTATCAACAAGATGAATTAACTAAGTTAAAAAGGTATTGTGAAATACTAAGATTTCAACCTTTGATGATATATGTGACTATTTAATTCAAAAGCATACGCAAGTCAGAAAGCATTGTGTATATCAAGCATGTCTTATTAAAATATTATGAGCGATGGAATCTTTTTGGAGTTGGCTCTTAGGCGGAGGGTTTCTAAAAATGCCAAAACTTACACCAATCAACCGCTTCCGACCAGTGAAAATGTCTTTCTTTTTACAAGTTGCCTGGAAAACCAACTTGCTTTAAAATATATATATATACCAAAGCGAAAGCCTGTTGAAACAAGTGGGCTTTCGAAAAGATGTGTCTGTGGGACCAACCCCATGTATAAATAGAAAGCAAATCTTGGATTTACTGAGAACATGATTTAAGTTAATGAGTTAAATCACAGCCACATTTCTTGTCTCTCTTCCCTCACGATGTCAAAAGCTAGCTCAAAAATGGTGAGACGCCCACTTACACGCAACAAGAACTGCAATCCAACAGTGAAGAAGGGCGCTTGGAGTACAGAAGAAGATCAGAAGCTCACTGCTTATATCAGGAGATATGGCATTTGGAACTGGACTCACATGCCCAAACCTGCTGGTATGAAATATTCGTGTGCTAATCTTGTTTTCCACTGCTCTCTGTATCTGGTTTGGTTGGGTATAATATCAATCCCGGTCTTGGATATGCGTGTGAATACCTAGGTTTGGCAAGAACTGGGAAAAGTTGTAGACTTCGGTGGATGAACTATTTGAGGCCTAACATCAGGCATGGAAACATCACCAAACAAGAGGAGGATCTGATCATCGAGTTGCATCGCCTTCTTGGAAATAAGTAAGTTCGCACAACCATCACCTCAGTCAAAACGTGACTATATTTAGAGAAAATCACCTCCGCGAATTTTTTTAGCCTCGCGAAGTGGAAAATTTTAAATCTTTTTTACCGCCGTTGCATAGAACACTTAATTTCCTTTGTCACAAACGACTTTGACTCGACAATGATAGACTCCAGGTATTTTCTTGATTAATTGTTGTGTTGGCTTGTTTATTTTCTTTTCTCTTTTTCTCTTTTTATTTTTTTTTTATTTTTTTTGTTCGTAAGAAAACCCTTTTTCTCGTATGGTCCTTGGCTCAAATTAATCACATTGAATATTAGGACATGTTTGCTCTCTCTCTCTCTCTCTCTCTCTCTCTCTCTCTCTCTCTCTCTCTCTCTCTCGTGCGCGTAAGTTTTTACATCTGGAGAAATGTACGATTCTTGATTGAGTTTCCCTATTCTAGATGGGCGGCAATAGCAGCTAGACTTCCCGGACGGACTGATAATGAAATGAAGAATTATTGGAACACCCGCTTAAAGAAACGCGTTGGCTATGGGGACAAGTTGCAAATTCCAACCGCATGTCATATTAAAGTTAAGCCCAATCACAATGGCAGTTCATCCCATCAAAATGCATCTCTTCCCACTATTGATACTCCAAAATTAGAACCCTACATTGTACCACCAAATGAAATTTCGGCAGTGAGTGCAAATAGCTTCTACACCTCTTGTGGAGTTTACTGTGGTGACAAAACCTCGGAGAATAGCTGGTATTCACGATGCAGCGTGATTGGAGAAGAAGAAAGCTCGTGGGAACAATTTCTTGCGCTAAGAGATTTTGAAATTGTAGAGAGTTCCTGTGGCACGTACATGCATTCGGAAGCTACGGACCCTGCCGTTGTGTGCATGCAGCAGTATCTCGTGTACCAGAGCGGTTCCTGTGAAGATTTCAGCATGGATTTATGGTGAAAATGACAATTGCTGAGGGGACTTGTACGCAGATGAAGAGGCGCCATATGATTGCTGGTAGTTTCGTGTTAAGGGTCGTGGTTCATTCTAAGGATGGTCTTTTGGATTTAATTAATCTAGGATGCATCTTTAACTTCCGAAGAATGTGAAATAATGTAACGAACATCGTGTTTCTTGCAATTGATTATCAGGTTTGTCATTTCTGTGTGGTGGATTTATTCGAGTTCTGTGGAGAAATGATAAACTTATAATCACGATTCCATGCGCGTTCTTTCAGAAATAGTGCGTGTTGTGAGATGATCAATCTCTTATCTCAGTAACCATTCATTAGCTAGCTATTGGGTTGGCAAAAAATAGCAATTGAAAAGGTTTGAATGGCTTTAACTTCAAATTATATCTGAAGATTTCTTTCCAACCTGCAATGCTTCGGAAAGCTCCATCGCTGTGTTCAGTGCAATTTTTGAACTTTGGTAACATTAATTCTTTACTCCTATCCGGAAAGAAGCCATATTAGATTAAGCAAGTTGATTGGAATTTGCTAAAGAGACAAGTGTTGATTATCTTTTACCATGTCTAGCTACCTAGATCCCACGCCCTAGTCATTGGCACTCGGGCTTAGTCCCATTAACTCTAGGATAGGGTTCCTAGTGGCCGTGCTTGGATTCCATTGGCTAGAAAGAAGCCAAATTAGATGAAGCAAGATGATTGGAATTTGCTGGATAGACAAGTGTTAATTATCTTCACCATGCTTGGCTACCTAGTTTCCACACCCTAGCCACTGGTGCTTGCGCTCAGACCCATCAACTCTAGGCTAGGGTTCCTAGCAATCGTGCTCGGGTTCGAGTGGCTGGGCTGAGAAATCTCAGCTTGTGGAACCGAGACCTTGGGGCCGGGCTTAAGTCCCTCAAGGCCAAGGCCTAGTCACCAACACCCCAGTCGAGGTCATTGGCAAACCCTAGACCCCTAGCTCAAGCCCCTCAATACCAAATCAAAGACCTTGGTACTCGTGCTCGAGTCTTTGGTGATCATGTCAAAGTCCCCAAGACCCCAACGGCAAAGCCTAGGTCACTAGTGACTGGGTGCAAAACCCCTCGATTGACCCCAGTACCCTAAGGGCTAGGCTCAGGACCGATGCATCCGAGTTCAAATTCCATAAGAGAAAGAAAGAAATTGTTTATCATCTACAAAAGTGCTTATATTATGAAAATCAATCAATAAAACTTTATTTGATTTTTTATGGTATAGAATGTGTAAATCTTATATCACACAAATTGTGCATTTTTTTAGGAAAATATAAGTAAATTTTCTATTTATTTTCATATTTCAACCACATGAAATATTGTCAATTATCTAAAAATGAAATTTTGAAAATATTTTCCAGAAGGGCAATGCTATTTCCACCCTCAATAAGACAAAAGACACCTCATTTTCACAAATATATATATATATATATATATATATATATATATATATATATATATATATATATATATATATATATATATATATATATATATATATATATGAATTGGCCTCAATCATTTAATTGCAATTCACAGTGGCCTCGAAATTTTCTATTCTCCTTCTTTTTGTTAGTTTTTTTCTATTTTGATGTAGGATCTAGTTACCATAATTAAGAATATCACATGTTATGATTTTTTCTATTATGGGTATCTCGTGTATATTAAAGAGGCATATTGAAGACTCTATGTTTCTTCTTTATTTTTAGATTATACTTCTGCAGAAATCAGTCTTGTCATAGAGAGAAATTTCCAAGAAATGTAATTCTTTTTTACATTGTTGAGTAAATTTATGAATTAATTGCCTGGTAGCATTTTGAAAAAATTCCAACATAAACAACTTATTGATACAATCACATGTTTTTAAAAAAAAAAAAATTTATCGTGCGTATCACTATCATACTTTTTTCTTATCATGTAAACATGGCTTCTCAGATGAAAACTGATTAAGAGAAATCATCTTTAAAGATTCTCCTCAACAAAATCATAGTTACGTTCTCAACATGAACATGAAATTTAAGTAAATCAAAACTTTGCATACGACACATTTCTGTTAAAATGCCAATGAAATTTCATTCATGCAATGTTTACTTAAAATATCAAGATGTCTCGATGTGAATAATTTTTTCTCATTAATGTTTTTAATGTATTTTTAAATACTTCTACGGCGTCTTACATATGTGTAAAAGTGTTTCTCCAATAGTAAGGAAAAAACGCAAGTTATTTTAATATAATAAATAAAGCGACTTTATATTTTTATTAGAGAGATGCAATTAATAAATAAAAATTCATTAGGAAAGAGAGCTATAAGATAGGAGGGAGGAAGAACGGATAAGTTGCTGTAAGAGTAAGTTATCAGAGATGTGCAAATATGAAAACTATTGTGACCGATTTGGTCATTCATAGAAGGAAAAATGAGTGGATTCACTCATATATGAGATGGAAATAACCCCATTCTTTTTTAAATGTCAAATTTTCAGCAAAATAAATGGAGTCTAAAAGATTCATCAATTTCAAACATTCACATTTTACGAAAATACATGCTTGTAATGAGATAGCAGATGTGTCCTACTTTAAAAAAAAATGCAAAATAACGATAATTTTAAAGAGTCAAAAAGGAGTTGGCCTAGATCACAAAAGTGTTTGCTCCTCTCTTTAGGGTCTTAGGTTCAAGTCTTGTGAAAGTACTTTAAAAGTAAAATCTTGAATCCACTAGATTGATATGAAGAGTGCACCCTTAGGGAGGTAGACCAGTCGAAAATGGTTCCAACTTCATCCGATTTGCTATGAAACTCTGTCACATAAATCTCTCATAGATTTTTTGTTTATATTACGATTCCCATCCTACGATCATTTTATTGGATTTCGCAACATAATTAAAATAGCACTTTCTCTTTCTTTACTAGAGGCTTTTTCATTTTGTGCAAGTGCAACTTTTGTTATCGTCAAACACTTAGTTTCCAACTATTTTCACTAAAATTGCCTCACACTACTCCTCAAAATATAGATTATCTGATGCGACATCTTTCCGATTTTACCAGAGGAGTTTTTATGGATTAACCTCAGGTCATTTAATTACTTGAGGACAATTTCTAGTTATGGTGTTGTATTTCTTTTATATTTTACATTTAGAAGAGCTGATATTTATTCCATGACTTGTATACTGTCTATCGAAATGGGAGAGGTGTACCGTTCAGCGCATAGGTGCAATACTCACTTAAAATGGTAATCGCCGAGTTAAATATGCCTCACAAAGTTTCAACATTCAATATTATATGGCATCACCATGTAAAACACGACATATGGTATAAAGACGATAACAATAGCTTACATGGTTGAATGTATTCTGCAAAAAAGATGTAGAGAACTGACTAGCAAAGTAATCCATTCATGGTTATCAATAATAGAAGTCCCTAAATCCAACACATTCATAACATTATTGAAGCGCTCAATTGAAAATCACCATATGTCTTGGAGTCTAGAGACAATAGTGTTGGGGTGTGTTAACGCTGAAATAAATCTGCCAAAAATTTTGCCACCGATGGTTTTGATAACTTAGGGCGCGCATGACAAAATTTCTGTTTCAGAAATTGATTTCTGGCCAAAAATTGATTTCTCAATTTCTATTCCGCGGACAAGTTTCTAAGCAAAGAAACCTGTTTGATAACGACTCAAAATTTCTATTTCTGGAACAGAAATCTGTTTGATAACAGAATAAAATTTCTATTTCTAGGAATAGAAATTGATTAGATAACAACATAGGAAATCCTCAAATACAAAATAATAGTTGAAATAATACTAAAACAACATAGGAAATCATCAAATACAAAATAATAGTTGAAATAATACTAATACATTACAAAAGTTGAAAATACAATTTCATGGAATTTCCTATTACATGTGCTTACGTTTCCTATTACGTAATATTTTCTTTCGAAAAATAAACAACGTGGCAAAAAAAAAAATCAATTGAAATTCAATTGTAGTGAATATGTCGTTATGTTTTTGTCGAAATTGATTTCACATTAATCAAATAAGTCTAATGATAGCCATGATTGTAATAGTCTAATCTCCTAAAAAAAATCCTAACTTCAAGTCTAATTACAATTTCTTTCCAAATTTTGTTAAAAAAATCCTCACCATGTTCAAAAATCGTCACCAATTTTTTTCAAAATTATCAACACTAGGATTATTTAAAAATTTATTATCAAAATCTGTATTTTCATCAACACTCTTACAAGAACAACAGATTCCTTATTATATCTTTTTTCCTCATAAAAGAAAAATCGAATGAAATCCTAATGATTTAACCTATTTTTACCGCCTCAATATGAAGTTTATGATTAAAAAAATAGTTAGCAAGATAAAAGAGTAGGTGAAGAAAGATTCGTTAGTTATGAATATGGCAAGTTGACTATTACCATATGTGAAATTTCTTGCGTGCAACAAATGAAGCATTGTTCATTCAATTCCCACAATTTGGCCCAATGGTTAAGATTTTCAATCAATATTGATTGAAATGATTATATTAAAAATCATTAAAATATTTTGGACTAAATGAACTATTTCTATTTCTATTTCAATAGTAGTTATCTAAAATATTTTGGACTAAATTGAAAAGTTGAGAAAAAAAAATTTCTATTTCTATTTCTATTTCAGAAACTGAGAAGTTAAAAATTTCAACTTCTGATTTCTTCGATTTCTCTATTTCTGGAATAGAAATCTGTTTCAAAAATAGAGAAATCAAATTGCATTACCAAACGGATTTCTGTTCCAAACCTGTTCCGGGGAACAGAGAAACAAAGAAATCGAGAAACAGAAATTTTATCATGCGCGCCCTTAAGGTGCTGAAAATAAGAATTATTTTTATTCAATGATAACCTAAAACTAGATGACTAAGTAGATAGTTTTCTTAGCATAGGAGTTAAGGATTTAATTTGTAGATTATAGCAACTTGGTAATAGTATATTAAACCCTATTAATTGCATGCATACATTTCTTTAGTCAAGCTGACCAAGTTTAGATGGGAAAATCACTAAAAAAATCCTATACCTATTTTACACCCGTGTCAATTCAATTTAAACATTTCAATTGAGCTAATTTAGTCAAAAACCTTTTGACAATTTGCCAATATAGTTCTTTCGGTCCATTTCAATTGAAAACACTAATGTGACGGTCCAGTCAATGCTGGCCATCCTATTTGTGACGCAGTCGGCACTGACGTCGACAATTTTTATTAATTTTCTATTTCTGCTTTTTTCTTTCCTTTTCAGTGATGGCTGGTCTCCAATGTCATAGACAAGCCATAAGCGAGGGCTAGGCAGGGGTCGTCAGATCCTCTCTTGATCTAGCAAGGGATGCCCTTGCCAACCATAGGCGAGGGCTGCCCTCTCAAGCCACAGACGAGATCGGCCCTCGCCAAATTTGGGTGAGGGTTGCATTGCCCATGGCCATCGAGGGCGTGGAGACGTGACTTTGACCCGCTGCCAACAAGGGCCTAGATGAGGGCCGCAACCCTCACCAACCATTGGCCAAGGCTTGCAGGCCATTGCAAGCCTCAATAAAGAAAAAGAAATTCACATCAGTAGTGGCAATACCATGTAGGACAGTCGACGTCTATACATAAGCAATTTTTAGCCAAAAATGGCCAAATGGACTATGTTGCAAATTATTAAGATGTGTAGGACTAAATTAGCCAAATTAAAAGATTTAAGACCAAATTGACATGGGTGTAATAGATTTATGACTTCTTCTTCTTCTTTTTTGTTATCTTCCCAATTGAGATATCTTGTGTAACAAAGACCAGGTTCTTTGAATTCTTTGCTGAATTTAACATGTCAAGTCAAAACCAACTAATGTTATCGAACATCTTGCCTCATTAAGTGTTAAATATTAGCATATTTTTTCACTTAATTGCAAACATTTGTTTAGTGTTTTTGCACCAAGAGAAGTTATGTGTTTCACTTCTTGGTAACCTCCCATGGCATTTTGACTTACGGGGACATCTCCCTTACTTGAATATGTTTTTAATATATATCGGCTTCATAAAAAGTAAGCTTAGCTTTTGGACCGATTACTAAACTATCACTAATCGCTCTTAAGCAACTGAAGTTAGAAATTAAGACTTGAGAATATTAGACAGACAGAATAATCAGTCTATTTCATGTTGATCAATGAAAAGAAAGAACAAAGTAAGATATTTGTAGGTAAATCTCGCAGAAAAACTGTCTCTAGTAATACTGAAAATAGAAACGGTTTTATGAAATTCATTTACAAATAATATGACTGACTGTAAGTGATCTATTCGAGTAATTAGTAACCAATTACGTACACCGTGTAGCGTAGAAAGATTTGTAGATTGTGGTTAGTGATTTAATCTGGAACATGTAGGTCATCCATGCCTTCATCAAAGGATGATTTTCCATTATTTTATGAACTTGGACCCAATGTTCACTAGCAATCCTCATTATCATCCGAATCCCAAATAGCCTGAAAATATCCAAAAACTACGCCTAATTATGCTCTTAAGTACCATATGATCAATCAATTTCCTTCATCAAGAAGGAGTCGCACTTTGAAACAGGGAGATAAAAGGACATCTGCTAATTAAATTGTGTAAAAATATTCCTAAATATTGGACTTCAACGTCCAACAATGGTGAAATGGAGAATCTTTTGTTGACATCAGCCTTCCTCCTTAAGAAATTAGAAGCAAATTAAATTATCTTGGGCGGTGTCCAGCCGATAAACAACTATTGTTTGCATAAGACGTCGATTTCACCAAAACATTGGATTGCTATACAAAACTTTTGTTAGCCAGAGGAAAAGACAGGTCGCGTGTTGTGGTCATGTGGGACCATTATCACACGTTCACGGTGTTTAGACTTTACCTAAAATTAGTGATTTGCTATATTAAAAGTTCAAATTGCTAAATAAAATCTTAATTTAATATTTAATTATTCTAACACATTCGACATCTAATTTCACTCTAAATAACCTACTTTTTTATTGAATTGGAATGGAGATATAATCAGACACACGAAAGTTGGCTTCTCATACTACCTTAACTAAACAAGAATGGGCAAAAGATGAAAATAAAAATTAGAAACCATATGCTAGGTCATAGTGTCTCAATTTAAGTTAAGTCAGTCAAACGTCATTATGAAAGTTTAGATATCAAATTATTTAAAGAGACTAAACAACTTAAATAACATGTGCAATTATAGATGTAAGTGTTTCATCCGCTTCTGTGTATGTTATAATATTTTAACCAGTCAAAGATAACAGCGAATCAAACGGGAATATGTGTATAGTTTAGTAGTGTCTAATTGTCTAAAAGTAGTGCTCGTTATTGGTAATTGAGTCATACTGTTTCTTAGCTGTTGCTAGGACGTACTATAATGGCGACAGTGACATCTCGCCGACAGCCATAGTGCAGCCGTTCGTCATAAGCTAACGTGCTCTGTTTTTGAGCGGGAAAGAAATAGATAGTGTGCACACATCTCGTAATAACTTTTGTCAAACTTTAGAACGAGCATATTTCCGATACATTAAGATAGTCTCCAATACCTCTGTTAATGTTCAAGCATTTCAAAATACATTGCGACGCGCTTGGCGTACCAATCAAGTAGAGATCACTCAACCAGAAACGGGTATATTCGTGGCAAAGTTTGAACTCGACAGCGAAAAAAAGAGGGTTCAAGATGGGGGGCCATGGCTGTTCTCTAGTAATCTAGTCATATTCCAACCTTGGAAGCCAAATACGCCTCTCTCATGCTATGATTTTTCAAAATGTGCAATATGGGTCCAAGTGATTGGCCTCCCAATTGAATGGTGCACAGATATTATGTTAGCAAAGGCTGTAAAGTGCATTGGGCGCATGCTGGAAGTCAAAGTAGACACTAAAGATGGTCAGACCTTAAAAATGGGTCGTGTTAGAGTTGAACTGAACCTAAGCGATCCTCTGCAACCAAGCCAACTTATTCGACTTGGTGGCAAAGCCTTTTGGCTTGATTTCCGCTATGAAAGGCTCCCCCACTTTTGTTACTCCTACGGACACATCGGCCACTATGCAATGTATTGTAAAGACATACCTTTTACTGAAGCAAAGCTGGCTGGTACGAAACCGATGGCTTTTGGCAATTGGTTGCAGGCAGAAGCCCGGGAATATAGCCCGTACTGGAAGACGTTCTATGAAGGCAAGCTTCCCGAAGACTTTTCGACTGAAGTTGTCCCTGAAACCCCACCGGTATTAGCTGCCACTGTCCCTGCTTTGCCTCCTCCTGTAGCAACGACACCCACAACCGGTAATCATGACAGGCTCGACAAGGACAAATCAAATACTACTGACCTGATTCCTGCCGCAATTAAAATAAAAGGTATTCAGCACCCTGGCCCTGCCACAGTAAGATTAACCTCAACCACACCTCCGGATCCCCTGTTGGAAATGCCACGACATCTTCCTTTCATGGAACATATGGCAGTGTCTACTCTTGCAGCATCTCCTCCTCGACACACAGCTACCTCAGGTGAAGGTTTCTATACAACAACTCCAAAACAGCATGGTACTAAACAGAAAACTTTAGCTGCAAAGAAACTCAAAAAACTCAGGCCTTCCCACCTAATCACTAAATCAGGAACAACAAAGAAACTCAAGAGGTACAACCATTATGACCTGAGCTCCCAGGCTTCTGACTACATGGAAGACAACCAATTGCTGGACGCTCCTGTCCTCATGGCTGATGAAGTCAGCAAATGGGCTGAGATGGCTTGCCCGGAAAAGCCATCGGTAGCAAAATGAAACTTCTATGTTGGAACTGTCAGGGACTTGGCTCACCCCTGACAGTTCAAGCCCTAAAGGCCCTCGTGGTCAAAGAGAAGCCAGATTTGGTTTTTTTTTATGGAAACAAAGAATAGAGAGCATGTTATCTCACGTATTCAGAACCAGCTCCGGTATTCTCAATCCTATGTACTAAATCCAGATGGCATTGCAAGGGGGTTAACACTGTTTTGGCAATCTAAAATATCTATGCAAGTGGAATTAGTGACTTCAGACTTCCTTGATACTATTTGTACAGACACGGGGACAGGAATACCTATGCGATTCACCTGTGTCCATGCGCCGGCAACTCTTCATTTGCGACGGCATTTATGGATAGCCCTTCGAAGGATTGCAGCTACTAACTCCTTGCCTTGGGTGTGTGCGGACGACTTCAATGAAATTACCTATCCATGGGAGAAAATAGGTAAGCGACCCCCTGATTTTTCTCGTATGCAATCTTTTCGCGAAGTCCTCCATGATTTTGCACTGCTGGATCTTGAAAGCAAAGGATGCGCGTTTACCTAGATGAATCACCGTGAGGGGGACGAGCTGGTGAAAGAGAGATTGGATCGGGTACTCTGCAATTGGAACTAGAGAATCTTGTTTCCAGCAGCTGAAGTTATCGCTTTACCTGCTGTGGGGTCATATCACAGTCCCCTGGTATTAAATACAGAGGTCAGACAACATCTTTCAGGTAAGGCATTCAAGTTTGAAGCTTATTGGTTAGAGGAACATACCTGCCGAGAAGTAATTGCAAAAGCCTGGTCATCTGCTCCAAGCAAGGGTCCGAGCCTACATCATCAATTAACTACGGTCAGAATGGCCCTTTTGAGGTGGAGTAAAGCAACGTTCTCCCAAGCCAAACAACAGATTGAACACTTGCAGCAACAGTTACAAAGCTTGACCAATCGGACAAATCCCTCAAATGATAACAAGCAGGCCAAAGAGTTGAAAGCTCAGTTACAAAAGGCATGGAAGCAGGAGGAACAGTACTGGGCTATGCGATCTAGGAAAAATTGGCTTAGGTGGGGTGATAAAAATACGAAATTCTTTCACGCAACAACCATTCAACGCAGAAATCGAAACAAAATCAGAATGTTGCTTGATGATAATCAACAATGGGTTAGTGATGTTCACCGTCTCCAAGACATGACATGGGATTTCTTTTCAAAGCTCTACCAAACGGAAGGATCTCGTGCTTACGACCCAGTCCTAGCGAAGTGTGAAAGAGTGGTCACGGCTGAGATGAATATGCAACTAATCTCCAACGTTACTCGGGAGGAAGTCAAACGGGCAGCTTTTCAATTAGGGAAAACTCAAGCCCCAGGTCCTGATGGTTTTAACGACCTCTTTTATCAACATCACTGGGACATACTGGAAGATCAGGTATATTCTACGGTGCAACAATTTTTTCAATTTGGTCTCTTACCTTCGGAGCTAAACCGTACCAACCTGACGCTTGTGCCTAAAGTCCCTAGCCCTGAGTGCTTAGATCAGTACCGTCCCATTAGCCTTTGCAATTACGCGTACAAAATAATTTCTAAGCTGCTTGCCAACTGATTGAAACCTCTTCTTCCTGATCTTATTTCAATGGAATAAAGTGCGTTTGTTAGTGGCCATCAAATACATGACAATATTTTAATTGTACAGGAAGTCCTACATCAGCTAGAGACGAGACGACGCAAGCGCAAGTTTCAGGGAATTGTCAAAATGGACATGAAAAAGGCCTATGATCGTATTGAATGGGATTTTCTCAGAGATTATTTCCTCAGGATAGGCTTTCATCCCACTTGGGTACAATGGGTTTTGCAATGCGTCACTACAGCTTCCATTAGTGTAAAATTCAATGGGGGACAACTGAAATATTTTCACCCAACGCGTGGACTTCGTCAGGGAGATCCTCTATCCCCTTATCTATTTATCCTAATAGCAAATGTGTTGACTACACTAATCCACCAGGCTGTCCAGATGGGAAACTTAAAAGGAATCCAGCTGAATAGGTGGTGTCCCACTCTGACTCATTTGTTCTTTGCTGATGATGCTATATTTTTTATTGATGGATCCATACTGGAATGCCAAGAATTGGCCAACATCCTTAATCAGTACTGTTTCGCTATGGGACAGGCCATCAACCGCAATAAGTCTGGCATCTTTCTTAGCAAGGACTGCCCTCAGGTTCTAAAGGATAGATTGGCTCAGGAACTCAGAATACCAGTGCTCGACAAAACAGGTAAATACCTTGGTATCCCGTCGAACTGGGGAAAATCTAAATGTGAAATGTTTGCGTGGATCCTGGCGAAAGTCAATGCCAAGCTTGATGGATGGAAAGAACACTTAATATCAAAAGGCGGAAAGAAGGTCCTAATTAAAAGCGTAGTACAAGCGATCCCCCAACATGCTATGTCCATTTTCAAAATTCCTATTTCGCTTTGCAAAAGTATTGAGAAAAAGATAGCGCGCTTTTGGTGGCAAACTGATGGTAGAAGATCAGGCATCCATTGGCAGAATTGGGAAGTACTAAAGACAGGGAAAGACTTGGGCGGCCTAAGGTTTCGGGACCTTGTCGATTTTAATAGAGCTATGTTGGGAAAACAGGCCTGGCGACTATTGCAACAACCTACTTCATTATGGGCTACTCTTTTTAAAGGTCTGTATTTCAACTCCCAAGATCTCTTAAAGGCATCAACAAGTTCTAAACCTTCTTGGGGTTGGCAGAGCCTCCTAGCAGGACGGGACACTCTTCTCTCTAAACTTCGATGGTTCGTTGGAGATGGCACAAACATCAATATTCGGGAAGATTGCTGGCTTCCTACAGGTAAAATCACCGGTACAGTATCCATCGATGAACCACCACTAGTTGCTGACTTGATCATCCCAAATACTAATCTTTGGAATCGGCCTTTACTTGAACACCTCTTTGATATTGATATTGTTACTGAAATCCTTCAGCTCACTATCTGCCCTTAGTTCATGATAGATCAGCTCATTTGGCCTTGCACAGCTACTGGTCAGTATAGTGTAAAGAGTGCCTATTGGTCACTACGACATAGCTGCAGTTCTAATAATCCTGACCGAGCCTCTTCCTCATATAACCCACCTCAGAATATGTGGAAAATGCTATGGAAGCTCCCCATCCCCCCCAAACTAAAATTCTTTCTATGGTCTGTATATCAGAATGCCTTGCCTACTAAACATAATCTCTTCCGCCGGAACATTACTGCTGATCCTCTTTGTTCCCTATGCTCTGCTCGACAACCAGAAACACTGGAGCATCTATTCCTATTATGCCCGTGGACATTGCAAGTTTGGTCGCATACTCAGATCAATATAGCAATCTCTCCTACAGAAATCCACAGAATAGAAGAATGGCTATCTACTCACTTAGCTGCACGGAAAAATGTACCTGATCTACCACTTCTCGTGCACATCTTATGGCAAATTTGGAAGGCGCGCAATCGCTTCCTATTCTGCCAGCAGTCTCCCGACCCGAATCACCTTGTTCAAACAGCTGTTACAGACGCTCGAATGGGCTGTGATGTCTCGTCTCCTACTCTCTCGCCTACTGATCAGGCTACAGGCTCACCGTGCAGAGACCTCAACTCCGGCGCCGCAGGTCTGCTTCCTTTCTCACCGGCCATGAATCCTTCCCCAGCTAGACAGAATCGATCAGCCCTGCCTCCTGTCACTGCGCCAGCAGCGGATCCAGTCCACCACAATGCCGTGATATCGAATCAAGCTCAGATCAACCGATCGTTCAGCAGCGAGCTCAACCCTAACTCTTCAGGTCAGCTACCTGACCTTCCGGTTCCGAATATCATTCGCGCAGCCCCTTCTCTCCCAGGCAGCACGTCGAGCTCACTTGCACCAAATGGCAATGCTGAATCGCATCCTCCTTAGCCGACCAGCACACTATACAGGAACACTGATCCTGCCATGATTTGGACGCCCCCTGACCACGGAGTCTTGAAAATTAATCTTGATTGGGCTTTTCAACCAGGCAGCTTCACTGGCTCCGTAGTCTATATCTGCCGCGATTCCAACGGACAACTCATCGCTGGGTTTACCAAATCGGTCCCTGCTCGCTCAACTTTAGAGGTAGAAATCCAGGCGTTGACAACCGCTTTGCAGCACTTGAAGAACGACAACCAGGCGGCAACTTCTCTGATATTTGAGACCGACTGTCTCGCTCTGGAACGGGCGGTGAAGGAGCCTGCGACGACCCCATGGCCAGTCAAACCTTTGATCGCAGAAGCCACATCACTTCTACTCTGTTTCACGAATGCTTCCATTAGGTTTTGCAGGAGAGCAGCGAACACAGCCGCTGACTGGGCCGCTCGGACCCATAATGCTGGGCTTCTCGATTCTGACTGGGCTTCCTCCCCTCCTCCTGCTTTGTTAACAATTCTCGCTCAGGATGTTTGTTTAGCCGGTTGTACTAACTGCTATCAATAATGAAAAGTGGCTTTCTCAACCTATATATATATATATATATATTTCCGATACATTTGAGATTTGTTGAATTATTACTTTTTACTTAATCTACATTTTGCAACGCTCATGCTTTTAATTTGTTAACCCGTCATTTCACACGCATAAGTTAACACATATATTCACATGTTGCAATTAGTCTCCACCGGCCGAGCTTGGTCCCCCGACAGAAGTCTCCATTATTCGCAAATTACAACCAAACATTGGAAATGGGACCGAGGAGGACTAACTTCTGCGTGTGCAGAATTTCTTCTGGAGGGGCAGAAAATGAATACAAGTAATATTCAACTATTGCCGTATTTGTCCATCGTAAATTAATACTAAGTAAAGCTTTGCCAGGTGGGAATGAAAAAGGGGTGAAAGGAAACCACAGCGGAGGTTGGTTGGCAGAGCACGTTGACCTGCATGCACATTGAAGATTATACAGAAAATGTTTCACTTTGGTTATGTTCAATGTAAATGCTTAACTACTTCACAAATCTCTTAACAAGAAAAATTATATCCGTCATTTATGGAACGACTTGATTTTCTTCTTTTTTTATGCAAGAAGAAAATATGAGAATCGACAAAGATTAGAAGTATAATGCGGAAGAGTGAAATATGGAATTTATGTATGTGAATGATGCCTAATGAATAGTACATGAGTCTATTTATAAGTTTTATTAGATGACTATCTAAGGTAGTGAAATCAAAAACAATCAATCAAGATATATGCAACCGGATATGAAGAATTTTCCATATAAATATAGAATCACAAGAGATATGAATAATATCCTAAATATCTTTTTAAGGTATCGTAAATTTCTCTAACATCCCCTTAAACTCAACTCAAAGTGTATAGAAATCAACTTCACTTTGGATGATAAAATCCAAAATACGCCTGGTGGATTGCTAATCTGAGCTGGCTGACATTGACATCGCAACAGGTCTGGTAGTAGTGTTTGGCTGTGGAGTGGTGGAGAAACGCAGCCGGTGTGGCTGGCGGAGAAACACCAAGGCAGTTAGCGTTATTACGTAATAGATCTAAGGGCGTTTTAAACGAAAACGCAGCTTGTGCGGCTAGCTCTGTTACGAACACCACGGAGAAACACGACCGATGCGGCTAGGGTTATTCCAAAATGGGCGCTTCTTCGGACAATAGGACTATGCAGACTACGCAACACCAGAACAAGCCATGTTGACTATCGGACGAGACGGACAATGTTGAGTATTGACATTAAGAGAAGTGTATTAGTAGTTATTGGAAAAAACGAAGATATGAAATACGAAAATTGCACTTGGGTGCACATTTAGCTCTGGAACCAAGATAAGAAATATAATGCAGAAGAGAACTATGAAAAATGTCTAATGAAGAGTACATAAGCTTATTGATAGGTTTTATTTGATTATTATAAGGTAAGCAAATGAAATATGATCAATCAAGTGATGCACCACGAGGGATATGGAGAATCTCCATGATATATATTTACAATCGCAAGAGATATGAAAAATATCTAAATATTTCTAGCAATGTCATTAACATCTCTAACGGGCAAGACGTAAATCTTGACTGGAGAGACATGGAAAGGAGGCTCCTTCTGAAATGATAGTTCATTTCTCACTCTTTACGCACCTATCTCCTCACTTTTTAAGGTATATTTATTTCACAAAAAACTTACGGTTTGAAAAGAATTTTCAAAAAATGATAAGTTATATTAATTAAAAATAGTCAAAGAAAAATGTCTTCATTATCGACAACAATTTATGCCTAACTATTTCTGTTGATGATAAAAATATTTTTCATTAATTTATTTTTGTAAAAGATACAAGTGATAATTTTTTTAAATTATTTTTAAAATTTTAAATTTTTCACAAAATAAATAAAAACTTAATCTCGTGCTTTTCCTTAACCTCGTCTCTTTCTCTCTCTTTCATAGACCTTTTTTCATGTGTAATAAAAGTGTATAAGAAACTAGGGCTTGCGACCACAGAATAATATGAAGAGGGTAAATAAATCACTGGAGCCACGTCCAATTAAAGCAAGCTTTTCATTTGCTTTTTGTGGGTAATAATTAAATAAAAGCAAATTGCTACCTAGCTAAGGCTACCTAAATTGGGAAAATAGGCAAAAAGAAAAATGTTACTATGATCTATTCACTAGTGACCCCCTAGAATAACCCCTACCATTCCATAGAAATCTTGTTTATAGGAGGGAGTTAAAGTTAGTGACAAAAAGGAGTCCACGTGAGCTCTTATGAACAAGAATCTGAGACATATCTCCGTAACTTGAGGAGATTTTCCTGTACTATGCTTGTGCAGTTGAGGGTACGACGAGGAAACCAGGTAGAGGCATCCCATGCACAAGCCCTAGTACTACTAAATCCATTGAATTTCAATTGGTCCTCCTTTTTCTGACAATTATCCTTGGTTGATAAAATGTCTCTTCACTGTTATGGCCCCTCGAGAAATGATCCTTAAGTCGTAACACGCATATGTCGCTGATATGCTGTAAACAATTTTGGTGTCGTATGGCCTCACCGTCTGATGTAATTTAGGTCTTACCAATTCTCGATCGAGGCGGAAAAGTCCCTTGTCACGTTAGAAAGAAAGGTGAAGTTTTGTCAAATTCCAGACTTGGCATCAACTTCGATGGATGTTTATTTAAATGTACAGAAAATTAATCAAATCATCGTTTTTTTCAGAGAATATGGTTGACCAAGGCCAATTTACACCACCGGCCAAAACCACTATATATACTTTTGACATGTGAAATATAGAGCTTCGACTTAAATTTACAGGCGTGAATGCGGAAGATATACGAGAAGGATCTACTCTTCCTCTGTAATCACTAGGATGATAAAGAAAGCAAGTCGAGGCACTAGAATTTGACTAAACAACTATTAGAACTCAGACTAAATTAATCGAGTTTTGATTGGGTTCAAATAGTTTCACTATCAAATGAAGTTAAGTTTCAATTCGAAGTAATTAACTCCAGTAATTTCTAGACTAATTAGGTAATTAGTTTAGATAAATTTAGGTTAAACCAAACCAAACAAATCACTTAAATGGCCTTCCAAACTCTTAACTTTTGCTGGCCAATTAAATCCTATTAATCACTGAGGTTTGCCCCAGTGGTCATCCTTTCAATATAGAAGGGGAAAGTGGGAGGGTTCAAATCCTCATTTTCTCAATGGAGTTGGGGTGGAGACGATTTAGTTTCAAGTGTGGGTTTCGACTCTCACACTCTGTAAGAAGACAAGACAAAAGTCTGAGAGTAAGAATTAGAGTAGAACCGACCAAAAAAAATAAATTAATTAAAACCTATTGGTTTGTTGATTTGTGATCAAGTTGGAAGTTGGACATCTCACTAACGTGGAGATTTATTGATTGTGACTCGAAGTTAATCAACATTGTTTTGAAATCCGACCCATAATTGAATTGCGAGGAAACCCATCCCATGTTAGGAAAGTTTGACTTGAACTTTAGCCATAGGATCGTGAATGATGAAAAAAAAAGGGAATTTAACTTCTCACGAGACTTTCTAACATCATGCGTATTGGGTAAAGATTTGCTTCCACATGTTGAACTGTTTGAAGAAATTGTGGAACAAATACGAACGTATCCAAAAGCTTAAGACTAGAGGTGTAAAGGTGACACTTATTTTATTATCAAAGCTTGCAAGGTGCTTTTAATATGTGTTTTCCTTGCCTTAAGCATTATTTGTTGACTTAACTTAATTTAACAATTAAGTGAATGCTATTGTCTAACGGACAAGAGATGCTACATATTTTTGCTCTCTTCCTGCCTTTTTTTTTTTTTCATTTTTTGTCTTTCGAAAAAATAATACTAGGTGCTAGCTCATGTCTTGCGTCTTAACACGAGTTTTTCCCTCCTATATATGTTTGACCATAACTTACGATATTGTTCATTAACCTAAAAAAAAAAAAAATCAAGGGAACCAAAGGGAACAGTTCACCACCTTTATTATTCCGTGGTCTAATATTGTAATAGATATTGCGACCTCTAAATGGTAGTTTATCTCTTGAATAGTACATGAGGCTAATTCTGAACATTCTTTTTTTCTTTTTCTTTTTTCTTTCCATACAATCTCAAACAATTGAAAAATTACTCTTTTGAGAGTTTTTTTGTGTGCTTACTGTTGCTTCTATGGAAGCAGAAGTATGTTACAGCTGAGTACATAAAGCATTTTTTGGAGAACGTACGATATCGAAAATGGCTTTGGGTCTCTGTGATATTTTTGAAATGGTAAGTAGATTAGATTCTGATCCATTTTGAAATGGTGTGTGTGTGTGTGTGTGTGTGTGTCTCTAAGCTTCTGTCCCAGGTATTCGGGCTTCGTAAACAGTGCTTCTTTAAGCGGATCAATACATCTGGAAATGGGCTGTTAGAGATGCGTAAACTCTGTTTTTTCAATGATGCACGTGAGTTCATTCAAACCCGAGAGCTACAGGACAATACATGTGGTAAGGGCTGAAAAGGACGGCTACTTTAACCTAGAAGCATTTTATTGGAAATTTAAAGATAGTTTACTTTAATGGGTTGTTAATATCAAGAAGCAACGAATCTAGTAAGACATCTGGAAGAATATAGTTTAGCAGAAGTGGCTGTATATGTTTGGCAACATTAGTAATTAACAAATGCAACTTGCAAAGAAACAACTCATACCAGAGGATAAGGCTTTGAAATTAGACATGCAGAGAAAGGAATGATCATTTTTTTATTGTCTACTTGTTGTTAATCCGACAGAAAATTGTGACCTTGCACCAACTTATAATTGTGACTCTTGGCAATATTTTAACTTTGGCATAAGCTAGGCTGCATATGGACGATCATTCAAATAAAATAATAAATCTGGAATCATGATGTGGATCTCATGAGGAATCCTAGATTATCAAGGATCAAGGTGAATTTGGATGCACCTTTCACCTACGCACGTTTCATGAAGAAAAACAACTCCATGCTAACTGGATTCCATGACGAGAAATCCTCAAATAGGTTCTCATTCTAAATTTCACATTCCTCATTTTTAATTATTTGGACTACAACAGATTTTGGTCTACAACGAGAGAATATTTCTCATTGGCGACTGTGAACAACAACTGGCTGCCCGTGACCGACAACTGAAGAACGGTGGCAAAGTCTGTCTACCCGCAATAAAGTCCGGCGGTTGGTGATTGTCTCCAGTGACTGACAATTGTTGACGATCAGCAGAGGCTAGCAACCAAAGGTCGCGGTGGAGGCAGCAGTGACGGACGGTGGAATTGTGTTTTTGATAGTTTCATGGGTATGAAAATGTGGAATGGAATCTAAATCATAGTTATAGCTACAAAAATGACCGGTATCTATTTTCCAGTTAAAATGTTGGTAATCGGATTTTACCCCTTTTTTTGGGAAGCCAATAAAGCCACCTAGGTTGTTGGGCCTTAATAGCTAGCTTGATATGTCAATTATCACTTCGAAAAGTTCCACTTGTGACGGTCATTATGAAGTGTGAGACTTCCCATAAAAGATTACCCTATTTGGTGATGAGTATTTAGAATAGCAAATCTCGTGGATTTGGCTTCAAGATAGTATGTCTACAAATTCGGACTTTGGACGTTTTAGTATTGTTTATCAATAGTAATTATTAATAAAAAAAGAAAGAAATTGCACAAATACGGGCTCAAATTAATGATATAAGCAAAGAGGGATGATTACTTAATATTGAGAATACATACTTTTGAAAAATTGTAAAAAAAAAATGGCAGTTTTGAATACATGTGAGAATCTGAGATAAATTGTCTGAAGACTCTAGTCTTATTCACTTATAGTACAGTATTATCGGATTTCTTTGTTTCTTTTTTTTTTTTTTTCACGAAATCCTATCATGATGAAACATAAATAAGAATGCAACCATCTCATATATAAATGAAATAGGAAAAAAAATCAAACAGGAAAAGACGAGTGAAGTTTTCACTCCGTCGAGCATAAATAGTGAAAAAAGTTCTATGGGCATATACACGAACGACAACCATTGTTAGAGCAAAACAACTCACATTAGTATACACGCCTTTTGATTATTATTCGAAAAGGATGCTTTTTAGTATGTTACATCTTTGACACTATCCTCATACAAATATATAGGCAGGAGAGACTTATTGAAAAGCATCAAGTTTAATTTAAAAGAGACAATCTTTAAACCCATCACTAATACAAAAGAGACATGTCCATTGATGGAAGGTGAATATGATGAATCTGAGACCCTTAAAGCTTTTCATCAGGTTTACTTTTTGATAAACTTTTTAATAAAAAATCCTATTAATCTATCTTAGATAATAAAAAGTTCACATATCTATAGATATGTGAACTAACAACATTTGGAGCAATTTATAAGTCTATATATGATTCATGACTATGGTATGCCATAGTATTTTTCATATACCTTTTCATTATATCTCATATGCGTTTAAATTAATTTTGTGAATGATTTTAGCTATTACTACAACAATAAAACAACTAAATAGAATCGGCTCTCTGATTTTCTTTACAGTTCCATGCTCGATTTTGTATTAAGTAAAACTATTTCCTCGGGTCTCTTCTTGTCTTGTTTTTTCAATCATCCCCTGCTCTTTTAAATCTAAGTTTTCATCATACTCAAATATCCTGACCAGAACATAAGCAAGCCTTTTTTTTTCTCCATGTGATCAAAGTATCTCCAAAGAATCTCTTCCGTCTTATCCTTAATCATTCATCATCCTTTGCGTGATATATTCCCTTATATTTAAAGCTAAGAGATTAGTCTATTAAAATGTCTAGATGCTAAAATGACGTGAAAAGCTTCCGCAAACAACATAAGTACAGCTGTCCACCATACATTCAGGTGTTTTTTTTGGTGAAAAAAAAAAAAAAAATAGCAGAGGATAATGCGTACGCATCTCTCAATACACGTGGTCCACTTGCTATGTTGTTTTCATGATAATCAAGTTAATAATTTCATTCCAACAGCAAGTTATTGTGGTCAACTTTTAAGTGGAAAACATAGATTATTTTGCATTTTACAATGTGGCTTTTATATTCAATGATGGGAAATATAAGTTGCTCCACGATCATCATCACATTAATATATATATATATATATATATATATATATATATATATATATATATATATATATATATATATATATTTTGCAAATGCTTTAATTATTAACCGAGTCAATATGACAGTCCGTGAATTCTTTGGATTCTCTCAAAAAGAATATAAAAAAATTTTCTTTGTTTAACGATGATCATCAATTTGATTTCTTTGTTGTATAAACAATCAAGCACGACAAACGATCTACAAGATCAATGCAGTCTTAGCTTTTCTAGGGTTCCGTCACAACAAGCTTTTGGGGGCAATAATTTTGTTTTAAAGTTGATAACTCTTCTAGTGCAGTTTATTTTGAAGCAATACTTTTTATATCGAAAAATTATCTTGATTTCTCTAATTTGTCTCATGTTGCAAAAGATTGAAAAACATCGATTTGAAAAATCATTATTTATAGTAAGTCCGTGCAAAACATTGTTGAAACGATAGGAAAAATTGTTTAAACGATAGAAATTTTAGGCACTTAACGCTTTCTTAGGTGTACAAAGTGTTTCCTAAAGAGTGTTATACGAAATTCTATGTATCAATTAATGAGTTGTTGTACTTCAGTCATCTATATAGAGACAACAAATAATTGTGAGCTACAAAGGAGTTTCTATGGTTAATCTCTACAATTCGTATAGTGTTGTTTGAGTTAAGTTAAAATCGAAAGTGTGAAATGGAAAAAAGTCTCGAAATTCAAGTTCTTTTTACAAAAGTTTTACAAAAATCCCTTAGAAAAGCAAACCTCCATTATATATTCAAGCATGTTCCATCGATAGTGCATCTAATTTTTGTTCATCGTAAGTAAAAGATTTGTAAAAAGTCTTTGTACATGTGAAGTTTCTTATAAGATTTCAATGAAATGGGTTGAAAAGAATTAATAAGCATGTTGATTAAAGAAAATATTGCTTATGAATCCTAGGTTACAGAAGTTTAAGGAGTTCCAAGTTTTTATTTCCTAACTTTCTTCGATTTGTAATTGTTTAACTCTACGATCAAATTACCATATGATATTACTTAATGTCCAAATTTTTTTACTCTCAGCAAACTATAGACTTTTCTAACTTCATTTGAATTCATAAGGTATCAAATAAGAAGGGTAGTTTGACCCAAAACATGCGGGACTTAAGAGCATGAGCAGTGAGTATGCAATGGAAGATTATTATTTATATTCAGAAGTGCATGTCATTAGGGCTACGCCCTCGCTTTATCAACAAAAAAACAGGTTCAGATGGGTAAAACGTTTTGTAACGACGCTGGCCACTGACATGTAATCCCCAGAATTATGAGGTCTTTTATGTGTTCAGCAATAGCATACATTAAACTAATAGTTATGGCCATTAAGATAAGCTGAAACTTGTTGCATTGGCCTTTACGAAGCCTTGAAATAGATCGCATTGACCCCCACGAACTTGACAGGACACCAGAAATTTTCCTCATCGCAAGAATTAAAAGTATATTATAAGTTTAAAAATATCTTGAGTTAAATAAAAGTCAAATGGGGTAAAATCAAAACATTTTTTTCCCAAAGTCCATCTAACATTAAAGCTAGGCTGCAAACCACCTACACTTTCCAGAAACTTTCATATCGTACCGGACACTTGACACGCAATCAACAAGTGTTGATAAATCCAACACGTGAACAATTCTCCTGAGATAGTTTGACACGTGAGTCTAGAATTCTAACACGCGATTCTGGTACGTACATGGTCAATTTTGAAAATTTTCAATACATGAAGGGTCAAAATGTAAATATATATAAAATAATAATAAATAATAAAGGGGGAAAGACTTCTTATTATATTTTATGGTGAAATATGAATTGTTTTTTTCGACTTATTATTAAATGTTAAATTTAATAGTGGAATATGGATTGCTTTTTTTTTCCAAGTTTTATGTTTACTAGGATAAAATGTAGTTGAATTTATCAAATTGAAACAATGAATGATATTGACAAATTGTGGATTTATGTTTTTTTACAGTAAATTCATTCTAGGCTCGTTTTATTTATTTATGAATTTGAATCAAATTAATTTGATTGAAATAATGATAAAAATTATAATTTATTATGTTTATAAAAAAAACATTTAATTGCAACGTATCTCAATATGTCGAAATTTTCTATTTTTTTAGAAATGACGTGTTGGCGTGTTATGTTGTCTCATGTCGTGTCATGTCATGTGTCAATATTGGTATCGATACTACTTCGTTGCTAGGGAGTATCCACCCATGTGACCTTTTTTTCTTTACTCTGTACAATATTTGAGTTTAGATTTTACAATAAGAATCAGGATACTAACGTATACTTTCACTTTTTGAATTTTTCATAGCTGCATTTTTCTTTTTTATAATTTTTAAATTACAAATTTTGGAAAGTTTCTTTGATAGTCGCATGGATGTTGTCTATAATCTATTACATACTGAAAACATGGCATCCCGATCATGTGGGAATCTTAATCCATTAGTTTTCCTTCTTCCCCTAAAAGATATTACCTTAAATATTAAATCGTGAGGATAAATTTGACAATCTCAATAATTCTGAGAAAGTCAATTGAGATAAGTATATATAGATGGGTAGCATAACTAGTTAATTTCATTATATGTCCGGCGACGAGTTGAATATTTGGTATGCCATGTCATGATAAATAGAAAAAGAACGGAGTTCATCTGCATCCCAACAAGGTAAACCCAGTAACTAATGAGTGCATTTCATCCTCTCAATGTATGCAAACGGATAGGATCGTTGATGTGTTCCAGGCACATCTGAATTCAACAGGTAGGTGACGAAAGTTCCGAGAAGTTTATGTGCTTAGAATTTTCATGGCCGGTCAAGAAATTGCCGCTAGAGGACCAAAATTTGATGTTGTGATTATTCAAAGACTGTTCAAAGTTGATAGCAGTTAACTGAGCCGGAAAGTTGGACTAACAACGGAGAACGGTCGGTGGAAGGTGTTGTGTTTCACGCTCATATTGAACTGACGATTATATATAATGGAATATTGGGTGGAACTAGTTCCGGACAACCTAGACCATCCTGCTAGATAGGGAAACAAATTTTGACTACCCAAGTAAGGAGAAAATGAGGACACATTGAGAATGAAAGTGACGTCTTCTGTTCTTGGATTCATATGAACATATGTTAGATTAAGGAAATTGGGGTTGCTATGCTGTGCATGTTTCACCACTATTTTGTTTTCAAAGGTTATGTCATTTATATAGAGACTAAATTGGAAGATTTTATCTTCAAGAGTTACATAAAATAAACACGTTCATATTTAGGTGCCAAAGTAAAAAAACGTTCACCATAACGAGTCTTAATTAATCAAGGAGAATACAGAACTGCTGTGGTGTTACTTTTAACCATTGGAATAATTTGTTGAGGTGATTTTTTGGTTCAATATCAGCCCTCTATTTCGGATCCTTATAATATCTTATGGTTTTTTTTTTCTGGGAAGACAATAAAAAATAGATTTTTTCCAGCTGAAGCAACGAAAAGAATAGTTTATTTTGACATCTTATACCCTAGATTCAAAAAAAAAAATTGTTTCGTGTATATTTAAGCATATATATAAATTCTTATTTTAACTTTGTTTAGTGGCCATGCAAGTTTGAATAACCTTGAACACTTTGATACCTTCATTAACGAGTTGCATTTTGTCAAATTAAATCGCAAAGGGGAGTGAGTGAGTCATAACTTTTTGAAGTTTTCTCATAATGTCTTCTTGGGGTTCAGATAATTATGCACGTTTAAGCATCAAATAGGGGAGAGTGAGGTATAGAATGAAAGGGTAAGATAGGAAGTCCAAAAGTGAGAAAGAGAGAAATATAGTAAGTCATTTCTTATGAAATGAGTTAATATGACCGTGCAAGAGAAAGAAACATGTCCCGCATATCCAAAATCGAATAAAAAAATTTATAGAGAGCATGGACGAGTGTCCATGCTAGTTCGTGTATTTGTTATATTTTGTATATTTATTAACTGCTCGAAGAGCACACACGCTTGTACAGCATACGTTTATTAATATAATGGCCGAATGTTAATTCACCGACGCCACAACTTTGATGTTTTTCCCTTCTCGAAAATGTCGTTAGATTTTCCCCATGAATATAGCGTGTCCTTTTTTAAGAGGAAGAGACAATCTTGTCCAACCTTAACACTGTCTCTTCTGTCTCTGTTTACCGTCGGTAAAAGGAGTTTTGGGACGGTCTGTTTATATAGAAGTCTTTTATTTTCCATTTCTCGCTTAATTCTTTCCTTGTCTCTTTTATCATTATTATTTTTCATCAATGTTGTAAATGTAACGCCCTGGGTCCCATTGTGTAATATTGTCCGCTTTGGACACTGAGTCCTCACGGCTTTAAAATACGTTACACAGATTAGGGGGACCCAAGACTTATAAATTAACCCCAGGACTCCCCCCCTAAGCGATGTGGGACAGGAGAAATGTCCTTAGCCTCACCTGCGTACTGTCAAGGCGATCTTAGTCCGTCCCTCTGTACTGTCCCGAGTCTAGGTCGTCACAGTAAATGTATTCGAAACTTCAACCTCGGATTATATCATGAGTACACGAAATCTTTCCATCCAGGCAGGCGTCAATAAGCCTTCAACCAGCGGAGGACAGCTAAGCTATAATGTGGCTTTCCAACAATCATTTAATCTTCGGTTAGGCGGTTCTGCATTTGAAAGGGTAATATCTCAGTTAAAGCTTCTGAAGCTAGCCTATGAAGACCTGTTTTTGCTAAATGCAACGTCTGTTATAGTTTCCTTTAGCTGGTAACTATCTGGTTTACAAAGTTTTAGCCCCGTAGCTAATCTGGGTTTGCATTTTTATTTTATTTTATTTTTCTGTTTTGGGTCTGACGGGTTTGTATCTTTGCATTGACCATGTGAGTTCTGTGCTAATAAGGGTTACTAATTTACCGGAGAAAAGGAAAACTAGAAGATATCGTGTGTTTAATACACCTGATACACATGGCCGACCCCATATGTCATATTTGGAAGGATACTGTAGGCTTTCTAGTATCCTGTATATCGTCTAGAAAAAAACAGGATGTCATTACGGGCTTGCTATATACCTACTGGAGTTAGTGTTTCTTAGGCTGATAGAGATGTTTGCTTCCGACTATCTCACAGCCATGCGGCCACCCCAAGATGCCTAATGATGGCGACCACCCCTCAATCATCATTCACAAATCTAGGATCCCACACACACTGAACATTGTATCAGAAATGATCGAACTCAAATCGTGCCAAAGCATGTAATTCCTATTACACTTTTTGTGCCTTTAACTATTTTTTTTATTATAAACTTGCCAAAAGTTTGAGAGCAAATACCAAAAAAGAAAATCAACCTTGCCTACTGTGACACAAATAGCCCAAACTTTTTTTCATATTACCAAAAATCCTAAACTTACTCATCATGACACAAATGCCCCAAACTTTTTAGTGTCATGAAAAAATCCAAATTTATACATATGTAATATATGTACAATCTATTTCAATTCCATCCAGAGTACACTTGCCATATTGGTATAAGTTCGGGGAATTAGTTCAGGGTATTTGTATCATAGAGAGCATAATTTGGGGGTTTTTTGTGATATCATTTCAAAATTCAACGAATACTTATCTGCATTATTGAGATGAATGGTAGATGTTAGAGACAAAAAGCGTAACTTCAAGATTTATGAAGATACCCAGAAAGTATGCACTTGCAGATTTTTAAATTCGTATTAATTGAAAGCCAACCTAATCAATCAAGTGTCCCCTCAACTTGCCCTTTCTTCTGATCATGAATTCTCTCGTTTATTTGTTAACGATATATCTATGAAATTATGCTTTCAACATTGATGGCCGAAAAAAAAAAAAATAATAACCCACGTTTGGTTGTCTTCCTTGTAAACTTCTATAAAACCCCAGCTAGGCTTACAAGTTTCATTAGTTTGTTATGTCTTATGCTCTGCTTCGCTCATAGATGACTTCCGCATGGTTTGGTTTACATGTCATCGGCAACGTCATTAGACAACTTTTGCACACCTCCAGGTTTTTCCAATAATCAATTATTGTTGATGATGAAGTCCAATTTCATGCTCATTTCATTCTCCATTCTCCATTTGCTCCTATCACGAGATAGCTTTCATAAAATAATATAATCCCAGCAAAACCTCTTTGCTTGCAGATTTTCCTTTTCTTTATTCCAGGAAAGATTAATCAGTGAGCTATGGTAAACGTGTCTTACCTGAAGAGCTTTCTATTGGAAGTTTATTGATTCATTGATATTCTTTGGTTGATAATTCATACGACATGCTTTTGATCTAATTTTCTTTATTTAATCTGTTACCTCCGCCTCCAACTTTTATATACATACGCTAGACATTTTAATAGAATATTTATGATGATATTCGTAAATCTTGTCTTTTTAGAGCAATAAAATCTTGTGGATATAGTAACTTGACAATATATTATTTACACTCTATGTATACAATATATAGATAATAACTAGATAAGATTTTCTCTTTTTGACTTTTCCCTTTTATAAAACTGTGGATCTATGTTTAACTTAGAAGTCATGTTAGACAGAAACGTTAAAAAGTTACAAGGCAAACCATACACGAACTTTTGAACAAAAAAAAAAAAAAAACATATATGAACTCAACGAGTCGCACATCAAGCACATATATGAACATTGTTTCTATTTGAGTTTCAATAATCTCTACTATATATGTAAACCCAACGATTGAATTAAAATCTCAAACTTTTTCCGAAAATACTTTGATGAAGCCCATGTAAGTTGTTGCAATGAATTGTTAACGATGATCTCCTAATACGAATAAAAGCATAATTTAAAATTAAACAATATTATCTTAAAGTTGATTCCTAAGCCTATTTACACTTTCTCTAATTGAATCTTTCCTATTTTATAAATTCGAAATTCATGTTTCTAAAATAAAAGAAACGTGCAAATCATTGTCTCTTTCTTTACTTATGTTAAGCTTTTTTGTAACATTTTTTTCTTTCGCACTCGCAATTTTTTTTTCCTCTTTTGCTAGTTTATAAATAGATAGACAAGAAAAAATGGCATAGCTGGCGTAATAATAACTTTCTCGCTTTCTTAAGAGCACCCTCTAAGATCGCCACTTTATAAGTCAAGGAAGACTTGTCCTTCCAAATTTCCAAGAATCATCATATGGCAAAAATATTTTACACAAACAGTACATGTTAAAAGTTTTGAGCTTTAAGAAAATTTTCCCTTTTCACGACAATAGATTGACCCAGTCTTCTATGAAGTGTGCTCAATACGATTCCTCGATTAGATTTCCTGTTACTAAGTTCAAGAAGATAGCTGTTGTCTTCACAAACCTCTAGCTAACACATGAGTAATTCTCTTAACCAATTCTACTAATTATTATATAGAAGTTTAATGGAGGTAGGTTTAATAGATTAGCCCAGCAGTACTGTTTTGTTTAAAATAATGCTAGAGATACTAATGCCAATTAACGAAATATATTCACAAAATGATGCGGGTGCGATAAAATCCTATTGAAGGATGACATGGTTTTATGCAATACTTTTCTTGTAAATATTTAAACCTTGACAAAAAAAAAAAAAAAAATTGCTTGTCTTCCACGTACTACGGTAGTAATTATTATGTGTGAAGTTATACCTTTGAAACCTAATTCCCTGAGACCTTTATCTTCTTGAGACATTTGCCTTCTTGACCTTTGAAGTTTTATATATATATAATCTTGTCCCTTGTTTGAACTTTGCATCAGCCAACTACATAGGCAAGAAAAGAGGATGTCAAACTTGTCGTTACACTTCCTATTTCTTGAAGATTTCTCAGTTTGGCATAACGAAGAGGAATAAACATTAACCACTTGAAGTCAGAATATATAATAAGTCGTGTAGTGCTTGAGCTTCTTTCCAGATTTTGCCTTCGGGTTCCTTCCTTTTAGGGCAGAAATCTGTTAGTAATTGTGCGCATACGAGGAGAATCACTGAAAGAAAATAATTGAATGATACTCTTTGTGCTGGGACCAAAACAGAAAAGAGAAAGATTCTCATTGTCCTGTGAGTGAAACCCTAAGAAATTGCAGGACTTCACATGCTCAGACAATTAGTTATGTGAAACGTCGTCGTAATGATGTCCCTTTGCGTTGTTCATTGGACCAGCTAATTGATTAAGTGATAGTGGGGAACAGACGCACGTTGCGAAAGTGAATTGAAAAGAATATAAGTGCTGATGCTTCATGGCAAATTGACCAGATCTATTGGGAGATGTGTGCACACTTGGTCTTCGTCTCGTTTCATCCAAAGAAAAGCTTCTCAGTTAGTTTATAATGAACAGCTTGATTATTGTTGGCAAGATGCGCTTTTGTCACCATTTTAGGGTTTAAACATTTCAAGTGACGAACTTTTCTCTCGATTTTAGATTTCAGTATTTTATCCCGGGCTAGAAAGAATCCATCTCCAATTGGTCATTAGATGCAATGTGACAGGGGAAAAAGACATTAAAGAGAATTAATTTTTTTCTGATGTAGCCACTATCATCAACATACTATAATAAAAGTGTGCATTACATTAATTAAAGCAGCGTGTTATCTGGGATTTCACTTATTTAAGTTGGCTATTCCGTCTCTGTATATAATTAGATTAAAAAAACTTATATTAATTAATGTCACGCATTTCACAATTCTCAGGAATAATAGATAGATGTCCCTATTATTATACAGAAAGTCGTTGCCCTTATGCTACCCTTTTATTTGGATATTTTTCAAAAGATAAAATGATTTGGACAATTTTGAGTAGCTACTTGGGTATGAGATAAACCATCAGGAAAGGTGAACTAATGAAAGAACAATACATTCCCAAGGATGATGTATGACTGAAAGAGATCACAAACTTACAGTAAAGGCTAATGACCTGGCCAATGGGGATATCTCTATAAATCGACGCATATGTTGAAATATATCTCTCTTTTCTCGTGAGCACCATATACATAATTTGTTCGGCATTACACTCATAAAGTAAGTTCGCTCAACAATTTCAGTTTCCTTTCATCTTGAGGTGGACACACGGTCCTTGTAAACTTTAGATTCTGGGATTTTAAAATGTACCCTAAGTATATAAAGGTGAAAAGACAGCCTTGAATACAATATATGCCACCTATCTAAATTATCTTTTGACGTGTTTAAGTTCTCGAGCTCCCTTGAACTTGATTTATCCTCTGTCGAGTTACTCTCTCCTCTCACCCCGACATATAAAATCTGACAAATCTCCATCTATAGTTTTTTGCCATATTGGACCTCTCTTCATTGCTCAAAAGCAAAGGACGGGTGTGGAACAATCAATTTTCATATCCAACAGACCATGTCATAAAGCAACGTAAAGCCAATCTGAACAGACGCAGCTTATAAAGCCAAGCAATAAACAACCTTCCTTACAAAACAACAAAAAAATAAAAGAACAACAAAACCTCACCCCCAGTAGCATCTAAGGAACCTGAACCTTCTCCCTTAGGCTAAGCAGCAACTTTATCCAAACTGCATAATTAAAATTGCTAACCAACCTTCGACTTATCCATTTATTTTGAGGTGGATTCCACATGAACTGTTAAAGTATTTATAAGAAGTTGTTGCTAGATGAATGAACTAATCAAGGTAGTTTCATCTTTTATAGTTGTCCATGTGACTAAACTGTGTTCTCATGATGGCTCTAAGAAAGAAAAAGACCATTTATGGAAGCCAAATATGATAAATATATCATTTTATGCTACCATATGATGAGCATTTACAGAGACAATATTGAATCATGCTTTCATCTAACATATTAAACTTTAAAAATAGTTGTTAGTCGGTCCGGTGAAACTCCACATGCACATCCATTAAGGCTTCGTTTCGCAGAAAATGAATGATTTGCAAAACGTTTTCTTCAAAATGATTGCTTATATCACTTACAAAACTGATTGAATGTAAAATATTTTTATCATTCATGAAAATATTTATACATAAATTATTAACAATAATGAAAATATTTTACATTGACTAATTATTTCAATCGATACAAACGATCATTTTTAAAAAACTATTTTCCAAATCATCAATTTTCCATAAAACAAATAGTCTCACTCAATATAGGCACCTCCCTAGGCGATCTTAAAGGCATACTCCCATGTTGGCTAGGTGCATTCACAATTTTACGAGTGCTCCAAGAAGGCTTGAATTTGAGACCATAAGGAAAGAAGCAAACTCATTTACTATCTTACCATCTAAACCAACACCTTGTTGGCTCTTTTAAATTATCATCATTTTGCATTATATAGTAATGTACATCTATTCATCCTATTGCGAGGATGGATTTTCATAAAATGTGAATGTTTGAAGTTGACGGTTTCTTTTAATTTGGTATACCATATTCTAAAAGATATGACTTATGGGCGTCTCAGGAAGAGTTGTCACGCCCCGAACCTCTATGGGCCGCGCGACAACCTGTGCTCATCGAACCTTTACTTATCCTTCGGTCATTCGATTGCAACGTCCCAAGAGGTATCACCGACCCAAATCGTAATAACATATAAATGCACAAGCAAAAACGTGAGCAAATCTCCAATCATCAAACAGTAGGAATAGTTAAAAACATATTCATATATATAGAAGAGCATTACGAGTCAACATCTCATACAACACGAGTTCAAGGGTTAATCAACTAGCTTCTTCACCTCCAACATGCCTAACCGCTTCTTCACAACTTCCTTCAAAAATGGCCCGGGGGTATACCTACGCCTCTAATACTACGAGGGTGGTTCAAAAAGTACTAACACCTCACGTCTACCTAAACCCCAATGGTCTCTAAGATCCAGGCCTCTAACTCGACGATCAGTGTGGGGTTGATCTAGGAGTCGGATACCTCCCCATCAAGAACGTCCCCATCCTTGGTATGCCAGTTGATGCCGCCCCCAAATCTTCCGACACTCGACGGACCATCGAAGCCGCAGATGGGACCATGGCTCTCGCTGCCTACCCAAAAAGTACCAAGCCACGAATCGGTATAGCACAAGGTTAGGCAAACCCTCGTTGACCCAAATAGTCGTGACATATCGCGTATAGTGCGCGTCGTCCGCTCCCACTACCGAGTCCTTCGTCACCTCCTGACTATGCTCAATAAGGAGGCCAAAACGAATCTCACGGAATGGTTCAGCCATTCTTAGGGCCTGAAAATATTTCAACAAAAAAATATGAGAGAAACTCAATGAGTGAACTTCCTAAACCTCGCGTAGGGAAGTCGTTCACCTCGGAAACACCCTAAACATACAAATATCTATCGATGGCGAAACATGGCAACACACTTCTCACTTTACTCTCATCAATCTCGTAACAACTCGTCTACCATACAAGGCCATCAATGTAAATGCATAGGCAATTTCATAACATAGACTTCATGTTTCTCGAGCTAAACATAGGAATACGCATTATGATCTAAGTCATGCGCTCATGCCATGCAATAATCTAGACCTCATCACATATGAATCTCATGCACTTCCCATATACATTTGTCCAGATTATTACTGCCACTCAGGACCCAAAGCCAACCCAAAAGTTTGCAAATCATCTGGCGTAATCGGGCATCGTCTTGCCCTATCGAGACGGCATCCCATTGACTTGGCGGCATTCCTGTAAGGAGCTTCATTCCGAAATCCATCCACAAACGGCATCCCATTGACTTGAGGGCATCCGAACTTGATCAAGCATCGTCTTGCGTAAAATGCCTCAGGATGGGTTCACACCCCGCGTAAAACGTTAGGATCTTAGGTGATCACACAAGCATACCATCACATAATCCATTTCTTATCTTTCTCATTTAACCCATGTGATGCTCATGTGATATGCAACTTCACTTGTCAAATGTCATCGTTCTAAACATGCACATCACTTATATCACACATATGCACCATTCACTTCCCAAACTCATGACACATAATCCACATATCATGTTTAACAACTAATTCACATGGCACATATTCCAATTATCATTTTTAACCATTAATCTACATGGAACATCATCCAAATAACATGTTTAACCACTAAACCATATGGCACATAACCCAAATAATATATTTAACCACTAAACCATATGGTACATCATCCAAATGACATGGATAACCACTAAACCACATGGCACATAACCCAAATAACATGTTTAACCACTAAACCACATGGCACATCATCCAAATAACATGTTTAACCACTAAACCACATGACACATAACCCAGATAACTTGTTTAACCACTAAACCACATGGCACATAACCCAAATAACATGTTTAACCACTAAACCATATGACACATCATCCAAATGACATGGATAACCAATAAACCACATGGAACATAACCCAAATCACATGTTTAACCACTAAATCTCATGGCACATAACCTAGATAACATAGATTACCACTAATCTGCCCTAAACTACTCCTTAAATGCAACGAAAGCCCTAATCAAAGGCTAGAAAGCCACTCACTGATAACTCGGGCTCTGAAACACATTGAGGGAGAGGGATACAAGGCCAGACAGCAGTTGGATGGTGGTCCGGTGGTCGCACGGTGGTGATCTAGCAGCGGTACGGCACAGCAAGCGGGCGGTCCAATGTGGGGGGTTCAACGGGTGGTCGTTGGCGAAGAAACAAGTGAAAAATGAAGAAATGAGCTTGAAATGAAGATGAGAATGGAGGTGGTGTCTTCGGTGGTGTCAAGGGGAGAAAGAGAGTAAGCTTGAGATCAAACAAGTGAGGAAAAATGAGAGAGAATGAGGGAGAGAGGGTGCTGGCGTGAGGGGGAGAGAAAGGGAGGAGAGAGAGGGGTATTGTCTCTCATTAAATCCCCATCACTTCCCTTATCTCTTGTCCATGAAGGTTGCCCAAAGAAGAAGCAAGATCTAGCATTAAATGGGAGGATTTGCACTCAAATGGTTTGATAAGACTAGATTAGACTAGACCAGGTAGCCTTTTCCCCTCCTCTTTGCCGCCCAATGCATGGCCGGCTCCTCACTTGCCCAATTCCATTTTTACCCTTTTGTTTTTAGTGCAATGGAAGGGCACTCCAGTCGTTTCACTAAGATCTCACACTATTCATGCACTATTCACGTCCTTTTTGTTAGAGAAAACTCCTTTATTGTTTTGAAGTCGACAAAACCTTTACAAGTCTGTATCGGAAGATGTCAAGACTTAATTGTCAAAGTCTGAAGACCAACGGACTATCAGACTTTAGTATCAAAATCTATCCCCACTGACAGTTCCAGACTAAAGTATGATTATTATCTAAATGCAGGATTATTATCCAAATGCAAAATTATCTTCAAAGTTCCAATTCGTATGTTTACTAGAAGATCTTATAGCTGGATTTCACATATACTTGATTTATTATTCGTATTGGAATTTACTCCGATACGAAGATCTTTGAAAGGCGAGCTAAACTTGGAAAGTTCTACTTATGGAAACTCAAGATCCTGATTGTATGGGCGAACAGGATTGATGGGCTATCAACACATTCCTTAAATGACTCGAGATCTCCTTGATTGATTCTGTCCAACGGGTAGATTGGAAGAACTCCTTTGGAAAGTGCCAACGGTTGTAACGGCATGGAGGAGTATATAAGGAAGACTCTCAAGTTGTTCGAGTGTGTGCTTGAGAGAGAATTCCAAAGTCTGAAGCTTTCTAGTCTCTTGCACTTTCATTTCATCAAGCTGAACATTGTACAAAAGAGAGAAATCTTTTGTGAGATTGTGTGAGAGTTCGATAGAGACTCATCACTGTGATAGTCGAGATTACGAGCTGTAACATCTCTTTTGATCCTTAGTGGAATCCAGCCAATAGGCTGTCAGCAAGGAGAGTGGACGTAGGCTTGACCTAAGCCAAACCACTATAAACTCTATGTTCATTTTCTCTTATCCCTGAACTTCTTACTTTTATCTACTGTTTGTTTATTTGCTCAAAGTTGAAATACGCTTACAGTCTAACATCTTCTAAAAGCAAATTACTTTCATTAATTCCTGCGAAAATTGTATTTACACCTATTCACCCCCCCCCCTCTAGGTGTATCCACTAGCCCTTTCGCTTTTGCGCATTTAATGTCAAGATTGTGTCCAAAATGGATGGATGGGCTTCGAAGGGCCCATGGACCTCCCTTGGCCGCCCACTTGGGCTCAGGCCCAATGGGTCCTCATCTGTGGCCTGTTTTTACTTTTCCTCACTCATAAAACGCCAAGTTTTTTCCCCCAAATGGCCTTTCCCAATGTCCTCGTGGCCTATCAATCCTCAAGATACTCTCGTTCGACAATCACTTGCCAGAATAATTCCATTATGAAAAAACCGGGTTGAAACAAGGATGTCACAAGAGTAGATTGAGTTCCTCATAAAGAAAAATAAATATAGGACATTAACGATATCTATGGCTATATATCTAGAAGCCTAAGGCATTAGATACAAATAATGTATGGAATAAAGACCTTAATTAGACCTATATAATAAATGATTTGGGACATCTAAGAATTCTTCCTCATGACTATAGGTTTTAGGAAGTCCAATAATCATAGGAAGCGACATGCATAAATGAATTTTCAAAGTGTAAGATTTTATGGGGCACTATTGACTAATTTAAAATCACTCATATGTTGTATTAGGAGCTCCAAAATATTTGAAATTAAGACCACATGCACTGATACCATGTGAGAATTTATAAAATCACTGCCAACTATTCTTAAAGTTTAACATGCTAGATACAAGCTATCGTGACCTCTTTTTTTTCGGTGCCCGATCGAGGCGGGCGCCTAGCGGAGGCTAATGGCTTGGCTAAATTAATTAAGCCCGGACTCTCCCAAGTCCACCAATTCACGACTTTAATAGTCTAAGTTTTTAACCTGTAAGTTAATTTCTAAAACGGAGTCGCCACTAATCAATTTGGGGTGGGTTGATTAGAAACCCATGCGAAGTATTGGGAGAAATACTCGCTCCTGCGCAACCAGAGAAATTAGGATCAGGGACTTGATCACACTAGTTAATCACTAATGCCCTTTTGGTACCTAACCTTGTTTAAACCCTGAGTTTTTTTTTGGATGTTTTAGGGATTTTCCATGCATTTTTGGAAAAAAAAAAAAAAAAAACATTTTTTGGGGTCCTTTTCTATTTTTTTGGACATAAAAGGGATTTTTGGATTTTTTTTTTTGGATTTTTAGAAAATATAAGTCTTTTTGGCTTTTTCTGGATTTTTTGGCATTATTTGGAAAATATGAAATATTTTTTTTTTTTTTTTGGAAATTAAAATATTTTTTAATATTTTTCAATATTTTCTGGTTTTTTGGAAATTAAAAATATTTTTTTATATTTTTCGAAAATAAAATATATTTTTTTATTTTGATTTTTTTTTTTCGGAAAATAAAATAAAAGCCGATCGCAAACGGGCCCGACTCGGATTTTTCTGCCTTTTTCCCTTTTTTAATTTATTTTTAATTTTTAAATTTTTAAATTTTTTTTATTGAAACGGCGTCGCGTTTTGAAGGGGGGACCAGTGAAACCCTACCCGGTTCCCCCGACCCGGGTCCGACTCAACGACCCGGGTCGCGATTTTTTTTTTTTTTTTAAAACAATGCTTTGCGTCGTTTTTTTTTTTTTTTTTTTTTTTTTGGGGGGTGGGGAACCGGTGAAAACCCAACGACCCGGGTCGCGACCCGGAAAAATCGGGAACCCTAGGGTTCCGATTCGCGGCTGCCGGGAGTGGACGATCGGGCGGATGCGGCGGCGACGGCAGGCGACAGCGGTGATGGGGGAGTGCAATGGCGATGGCAGCAGCTACCTGTGGCGGTGAGCGGCGAAGACGGTGGCGGCGGAGATCTTCTCCTTCGATTTCCCCCTCGCTCTCTCTCTCTCTCTCTCTCTCTCTCTCTCTCTCTCTCTCTGGCTGCGAGCTCGCGGATCTGGGCACGCTCGCCACCGGTTCTCCCCCGAAGTCTCTCGGAGGGAGATCGGCGAACTCGAGACCCAACCGCCTTGCCTTTGCTTTGCTCTGAGTTCCCCGAAGTCTCTCAGGGGGGCTCGGAGCTTTGCCAGCTGCTGCGTGTGTCTTCGACGGAGGAGGGGGCCTCGGTATTTATAGGCGAGGGGGTGGCCGGTCGACGGAGCTTCGACCGCCGGTCCCCCTCGCGTGCTGAGCGGCTCCTGACGGCCGAACCGGTGTCCCATCCGACGCCAGCTGCTTCCCCCACGTCGCCGTTCGTTTGCCCATCCGGCGTCGCGCCCCCCTGCGCGTGCGTTGCAAAGGCGCGAGGAAGGAGAAGACCCGACTGGGCCGGGCTGAAGCGGAAATGGGCCGAGGGCCCATGCGGAAGCTGCTTCCCCCTTTTTTTTTTTTTTTTTTGTTTCTTTTCTGCTTTTTTTCTTCTGTTTTTGTTTTGTTTTGTTGTTTTGTTTTTTTATTATCCGAAAGAGATGAAATAAAATAAAATAAAACTAAACTAAAATAAAGTAAAACCTAATTAATTAAAATGAAATTTTAGGCGTCAACACAAGCGTGGCTTAATATTTAAATATTTTAACACGATGCTTCATTACTATCACATCATTCCCTTGTCTCTCCTTTGTCTTATATATTCTTAATAAACATTAAAAAAAAAAAACAAAAAACCCTTATTTGTATCTAATGTTCGAACCATCAGGGAGAAAATTTCTTAACATTCTTTATTAAGCCTAACACATATGAAGCATAATATTTTGATGTGTTTTTATCATATATAAGTCACAAGAAAATTGGATTGTCTAGCGTAATAATGAGAAGATGAAATATTAGGATTCAAACCTTTGATGAGATCTAATATTATGGTAAGTGACTATTTATTTCAAAAGTATACGCAGTTGAAAAGTATTCTCCGCCTAAGAGCCAATAGAATGGAGATTTCGTCGTTCGGAAATTATAAATAAGAAATAAGCTTTACTTCCGACCAGTAAAAATGACATCATGTCACAAGTTAGTTGGAAATTCAATTTGATTTAAAAAAAAAAAAAAATCAGTGCGAAAACCTTTTGGATTTGGTGGAACTTAGAAAACATGTACACGTGGGACCAACCCTAAAAATATATGGAAAGCAAGTCTTGGAGTTCCTGACATTATCATTTAAGCCAGAGAGTTAAAGCAGAGCCGCATTACTTCTCTCTGTTCCCTCACGAAGTCAAAAGCAAGCTCAAAAATGGTGGGACGCCCTCTTAGACCCAACAAAAGCAGCAATCCAACAGTGAAGAAGGGCGCTTGGAGTGCAGAAGAAGATCAGAAGCTCATTGCTTATATCAGGAGATATGGCATTTGGAACTGGGCTCACATGCCCAAGCCTGCTGGTATGATATATTCATGTGCTGATCTTGTTTTTCGCTGATCTCTGTATCTGGTTTTGTTGGGTATAATATCAACCCTGGTCTTGAATATGTGTGTGAATGACTCAGGTTTGGCAAGAACTGGGAAAAGTTGTAGACTTCGGTGGATGAACTATCTGAGGCCTAACATCAGGCATGGAAACATCACCAAAGAAGAGGAGGATCTGATTATCCAGCTGCAGCAACTTCTCGGAAATAAGTAAGTTTCCACAATCATAGCTCCGTAAGAACCTGATTAAAGATTAGAAAAAATCACCTCTGCAAATTTATTTAACATTGCGAAGCAAAGAAAGTACAAATTTTGAATCACCGTTGCATAAAACACTTTGTTTCTTTTGTCACAAACAGACTTTCGATTCCACAATAGACTGCAGGTATTTCTGGATTTATTGTTGTTTTAAATTGTTGCTTTGTCTTTTTCCTTGTCTTTTTTTCTTTTCTTTTTTTGTGGGTGGGTTTTTTGTTTTGGTGTTGGTGGGGGGGAGAAAACCCTTCGTCTCGTATGATCCTTGGCTCAATGAATAGCATTGACTAAATACGCACAGAGAGAGTGCTAATGCTCTTCAAACAGTGGAGAAAGGTGGAACATCTATGTATTCAAAGATTTCAGAGAAAGAAATGAAAAATAACTCCCAGAAAGTCAAAGTTCGATGGCTTCCGAAACAATTATTGCATAGCTTGATGGGAATTGACTAGCCTTGTTAAGCTACCGACTGTGTATTGCTTCTTCCAATTAATTGGTGAATATATATATATGAAAGCTAGTACTAACAGATGACTACTATCCGAATGATTAAGCAAAAGTTGAGCATGAAATCTGTGAGAGAGATAGAGAGACAGAGAGAGAGAGAGACAGACAGACAGACAGACAGACAGACAGAGAATGATTAAGCGAAATTTGAGCGTGAGATCTGTGAGAGTGAAAGAGATAGAGAAAGCATATATACAATTAGGACGTTTTTATGTATATAAGTATAATACTTGTACCACATGAACATAAGTTCGTACTTGTAAACAAGTGTATGATTCTTGATTAAATTCTCCTCGCAGATGGGCGGCAATTGCAGCTAGACTTCCTGGACGGACTGATAATGAAATAAAGAATTATTGGAACACCCGCTTGAAGAAACGTGTTGGCTACAAGAACAAGTTGCAAATTCCAATCGCTTGTGATATTAAAGTTAAGCCCAATCACAATAATGGTTCATCCCATCCATACGCATGTCTACCCACCATCGATACTCCGAAATTAGAAGCCAGCATTGGATCTCAAAATGAAATTCCAACAATGAGTGAAAATAGCTTCTTCACCTCTTATGGAGTTCACCATGATGACAAAACCTCAGAGAATAGCTGGTATTCGCCATGCAGCGTGACTGAAGAAGAAGAACGCTTGAGGGAACAATTTCTTGCGCTGAGAGATATTGAAATTGAAGAAAATTTCTGTGGCATGTACATGCCGGGAGCTACGGACCCTGCCCTTGTGTGCATGGAGCAGGAGCTCGTGTGCCACAGCGGTTCCTGTCAAGATTTCATCATGGATTTATGGGGAAAATGATGACTGCTGAGGGCACTTGTGCGCAGATGAAGAGGTGCCATATGATTTCTGGTAGTTTCCTGTTAAGGATCGTGGTTCATTCTGTGCATGATCTTTTGGATTTAATAAATCTAGGATGCATCTTTAACTTCCACAGAATGTGAAATAATGTAATGAGAATTGTGTTTTCTGCAGTTGATTATCAGTGTTGTCATTGTTGTCTAGTGGATTTATTCAAGTTCTCTGGAGAAATGATAAACTTATAATCACGTTTCCATATGCGTTCTTTTGCAAATATCGCATGTTGTGAGATGGTCATTCTCCTATCTCAATAACCATTTATTAGCTAGCTTTTGGGTTGGCAAAAAAGTAGCAATTGAAAAGGCTTGAATGGCTTTAACTTCAAATTGCATCTGAAGATTTCTTTCCAACCTGCAATGCTTCTGCAAGCTCCATCGCTGTGTTCAGGGAAGTTTTTGATCTTTGATAACACTAATTATTTACCTTGCGACAAGATCAAACCATCAGTACAGATGTGTATTTCATTCTGTTTTAAAGTAGTTTCCTGGAAAAGAAATTACCACTTCATCTTTCAAAAATTGCTCTGAATTAGAAGGAGGAGCCCATATACACTCTGCAGTTTTCTGAAAAAGATTGGTGAATTTAATCAAAAGGTGCTTATCTAATGGACCTTAACCTCATTCCCTAGGTTTGGAGTGATTAAGGCTCACCACTACGATTTGTTCGATGCCTGTTTTACCATCAAATTGCCAATGACCGACGATATTTAGTTTCATTGACCAAGAACAAATGACACAAAAGATAAAACTATCATTTACCTTTTTTTGTCACTCTTAACCACCTTTGATTTCCCAGACCCGAGTCTTGCTGTAATTTATGGAGCTCTTGCAAATGATTATCAATTTACAACTTTAAACCAGTAACCAGGCTGCAAAAGAACCTTATGAGCTGAGTGCTGCTTCCATTTTCAAGTGCAATCATCCTTCTCAAGGTGTATGGTCTGAGATCCTAAAACTACAATGTCTTTAGATGCCAAAAGTAACATATATTTTTTACACTTATGAGCTGAGTGCTGCCTTCCAGATGACCAATTCCAAAAATTTTCACATCAGACAAAGTTTCTGTTTATTTTGTGATCTCCCACCATAAATAAACATTTTTAAACTTTCCGTCAGACAAGGCCATCCATCAAACCTTAAATTATGTACTTCTTTATAATTGTTCCATATTCTGTTCTTCAGTAGCTTTTTTATGTTATGTATAAACCAGAAAAGGAGCACTTGCATTAAAAGAAAGGACAAAAAAAAATTCGAAACTCACCAAACCAACAAATCATGAAAATTTTGAGGGTATTATTACTTGAGGTACTCTCGCCCTCCGTGAGTCAATAACTTGGTCAACCTTCTAGATTTGACGTCCTAGAAACCAAACTCAAAAAGAAAAAAAAAACGGATTGATAACCAGGCTGAATTAAGGAAGTTTGTGGGGAAGTAGCAAAGTTTCTGAGTTTCCGAGGCAAGAAAGAGTCAATATTCCACAATTTGGACCTTTCATTATCAGACGAACTTTCCTCTCTTTTTTCTTTTTTGCTGTTGCTTGCCTTCCTCATCTCTCTTTTAAAAAAAAAAAATGAGCGAATGCATCTAGGTTTTACTCCATCAAGTAAATAAGTAAATTAGCTTTTGCGAGCTCTCTCATCCCGGTTCATTTCTTATGGAAAGAATTAAGCTGAGCAAAATGTAATTAATGAGTTTGCCATATGCAAAGAACCAGTTTATGGTTTACAGGAAAAGTGCATAAAAAATTCTAAGATCTATCACATAAGTGCAATTGAGTCTCACTTATATGTGTTTCCTTACAACTCTTTTCTTATTCTTTTCGATCATCATGTGTTCTTTGTAACCCAAGTTTTCATCAAACTCAAATATCTTGTCTGAAAAATAAGCAAGCCTTTTTTTGTCATGTGACGATAGTATCTTTAACTAAGTTCTTCCATCTTATTCCTAATCATTCATTATCCTTTGCAAGATATATTTCCTCCACTGGTTAAGTGGTGCTTGCTTCTTAGATAAAGCACTAAGCATGGTTACGCTTCATATCATTTACCGTCGCGGAATTTCACCAAATATTACGCATCATACCTTATTTGTAAGAAACAAATTTTGTAGTGTCTAGGTCTCTTCATCATTCTTAAAGAATAAAGAATTGAAAAGGTAATATGACTTAACCCTACCAAAAAAAAAGGTAATATGACTTAAGGAACATATTATTTTAGTTCATTTAGACAGATTATCCTAATCAGAAGAGAGTAATTTCAGATTTAACCATATTCTAATAAAATAAATATATCGGTTAGCAAACAGATATAAACGTATTTTGATCTGGCAATATAGTTTTTTGTCATTAAGTTGTACTGTATAGGGGAATCCTTAAATGAAATTGAGTCATATTGGTCTGGCTGGCTAATAAACTAAAAGAGAAAGTTTAGTCTATTGAACGTCTAGATACTAAAATGGTGACAAAAACTTCTGCAAATTACGTAATTACAGCTGTCCACCGTGCACTAATGTGATTGTTTTTGGTGGAACCAAAGCTGTGGATAATGTGCACGCATCTCCCAATGCATGTGGTCCACTTGCTATGTTGTTTCATGATGATGATGTTAAACTTTCACTGCAATAGTTGGTTGATTTGGTCAACTTTTTGGTGGAAAACATAGAATATTTTGCATTTTAGAACGTGCTTTTTAATGTTCATCGACAGAAAACACAAGTTGGTCCTTCATCATCACATTCAAAAAGACAAAAAAATAATTAATCCAAACACTTTGAATATTAATTTACTCGATACGACAGACTGTGATTTCATTGGATTCTCTAAAATTCAATAAAAGAGTCTTTCTGCCGTAACAGTCAATGTCAATGTTATCTCTTCACTATAGAAGAAATAAATATAGATTGATTCAAGCTTAACAATCAAGCAAGACAATTCAAATGACAACGACGCACACAACAGGAGGAAGCGTCAAACTATTTACAGAATCAATGCATGGCCTTAGATTTTCCATGGTTTGCCAAGTTTTTGTGAACAACAATTTTATTTGGAAGTCGATAATTCTCCTAGTGTAGTTTATCAAATGGATATTTCTTACCTAGAAAAATTCTATGCTGCGGAGAGATGGAAAAACATCATGAAAGCATGAAAAAAACCATTTTTTAAGTCACTACGAAAAATCATTCAAACGAAAGAACTTTAAATCGCCAAATATTGGGGTTTACTATGCGTACAAAGTGTTTTCTAATGTTTGTCGTACGGAATTTATGTGTCAAACGATGAGCTGTTGTACTTAAGTCATTTATGTGGAGACAACAAACGTTGGTGAGTTGCATAGGATTTATATGGTTGGTCTCTACATTTCGTATAGCGTTGCTTGGGTTAAGCCAAAAAGAAACATATGAAATTCTGAAGCGGAAAAAAAACCCGAAAATTTTATGTCTCTTTTCACAAAAAAGTTTTACAAAGAACCCTTACAATAGCAAACCTCCATTAGATATTCAAGCATGTGTCCATCAATAGTGCATGGATGCACGCGCTAGATATTTATTTTGTGTTCATTACGAGTAAAAGCTTTGTAAAAAGTCTTCGCGCATGTAAAATTCGTTATAAGAGTTAGGGCTACATGCACTGGCTAGTACATCTAATTAGGGCTACGCCCATTGGTTTAGGAACAAGGTTCAAATGTATAAAACGTTTTGTAATGACGTCGACCACTGACAAATTATGAGGTCATCCATGTCTTCAGCATATAATATTTTATCAGATGTCTCCGAAGAGACTTCAGCATATAATATGCCCACTAGATTAAGATGAAACTTGTTGAATTGGGTTATACGAAGTTTCCAAGAACGAGACCCATTGTACCACGATTGTCATAGGTGATGGCGATTCTACATCAAGTGAACTTGATGGATAAAGAAAACCAGAAAATTTCCCCTGATTGCGTTCATGAATAAAAATTATTATAAAGTTAAAAAGATCTTGAGTTAAATAAAAGTCAAATTCAACGTAACAGGGAAAGGTAAAAGCCAAGCATACTATTTCGAATTCCACGGCGGATGGATAAAGCCCATTATGACATTAATTACCACTGGGGAGTTAATTTCACACATATGACCTCTTTTTTTTTTTTTTTTACTCGGTACATTAGTTCGGTTAAGATTTTACAAATAGCATTAGCGTAATGATATATTTTTACATTTTAAATTTTAAAGAGCTACATATTTCTATATTAAAATTTTTAAAATTTCCTATTTTAGTCTATTTGGTGAAAAGCTTTGACAAAAGGCTTGGAAAATTTCTTTCGTGGTTCTATGGAGGTTGCCTATAATCTATCACATAGTGAGAACATGGCCACCGAATTTTTTTAGGAATCTTAATCTTTGAATTTTCTTCGTTGCACTTGTGGATATTTATCTTAACGATTAAAATGTGAGGATAAACTTGATAATCTCAATAATTTTGGGAAAGATAAATAATATTATGACTATCTAATTTTATTATTTGCATGCAAACATGGAGATAAGTCAAGGTAAATACTTAAATACGCCATGTCATAAATAAAAAGAAAACCGTACTTCATCTATATCCTAACAAAGTAACCCCAATATATACTGAGGACATTCGTCCTCTCAGAGTGCGCAGAAGAATTGGATCGTTGATGTGTTCCTGGCACACTTGATGTTCAACGAGCAGGTGAACGATATCTTGACGAAAGTTCAGAGAAGTTATATGCATAGAATCTTCTTCGCTGGTCAGGAAAAGTAGAGTTTGAAATTCGCTTAGTATTACTCATCAATTCTTCGCCAGGACCTTAGGTTAGGAGCGCACAATTTCCGCTGGAGGATTAAAGCTTGATATGGTGATTATTCAACGACTGCTCCTGGTTGATCATAGTAAAATGAATACTATGCAGATATTCAATGATCAGGAGCCGGAAAGGAGGACTAATCACAGCGAAGGGTCGTTAGAAGGTGTCGTGTTTCATGTACATATTGAATTGACGACAATAGAATATCGTGTTGAGCTAGCTCCAGACAAACTAGACCATAATGCTTGATAGGGAAAACAAATTTGGCCGACAAAGTACGGAGAGGATGACAACATATTGAGAATGAAAGGGACGTCTAGTATTCTTGGATTCATAGGAATTTATGTTAGGTTAAGGAAATTAGGATTGCTATGCTACATCACTTCATGTGTCACTAATATTTTGTTTTGAAAGGTCGTGTCGTATATATAAAGACAAAAGTTGAAATGAAGATGCCAAAAGAAACACATTCATATTTTAAGTGCCAAAGAAAAAATGTCTATTATAGCAACCCACAAATAATCATAAAGGATATAGAAATGAAGATGATTTACTTTTAATTATTGGTAAACTATAATTTGTTGAGGAGATTTTCTGCTCAATATTTTTTAATCCTCATACTATTTATCTAGTACATTAAAGTCAGTGAGCTGTCAATATTTCCATGATTTTCTCCAGAAAAAAAAAATCAAAGGAAATAGAGTTTTTCTTTTGGCCGAGCAACGCAAGGCACAGTCTATTTTAATGTCATAGATCCTAGATTCATTTCTTCCTCTAGAGAAATTATAATTTAAAACAAGCAACATGTATACTTGGATTACGCAAACACAAATGAATCTAACTCTCTTTTTTCTTTTCGTGACTATGCATGTTTGAAAACACGCTTATTGATGTGTCTAATCTTGAACACTTTGATTCCTTGGCTAATGAGTCACAATTTGCCAAATTAGATCAAAGGGGAGTGAGTCATAATTTTTTCGTGACACGAGTGCATATAATTAGACAATTATGCATAAAAAATGAGTGATTATGTATGAAATAGATGAGTATGAGATAAAGATTGCAAAGATGATTTAACAAGTCTAAAGTAGGAAGAGAGAAAAGAAGCGAGTAATTAATTACAAAATGAGTTTGTATTATCATACAAGAGAAAGAATGAAAGGGCAATTCAAACAATTTAAAAATGAGACAAAAATGTGTTTTGATTTAGATATTATATATAAGAGTTAAAACGGGTTAAAACCTTTTTCATTAGGAAACTTGCAAGGCGTGCACAAAACCAAAAATGGTATAGAAGGAATGGACGCGCGGCCATGCTACTTCCATATGATCTTATAGGATTTTCCAAGCCTCCAAAAAGTTCGTGTATTGTAATTTTCACGTATATTAACTAATTGTTCAAAGGCCACGTGCTTGTAATGCATTGGTTCACCGACGCCACGACTTTTGATGGATTTTCACTTCTCGAGAACGTCCTTAAATTTTTCCTAGGAAAAATAGTTTGTTGTTTTCAGGAGGAAGAGATAGTCTTGTCCAACCACCCTAGCCTCGACGTGCGGGTAAAATGGAAACCAACAGACCGAATCTGGTGCTTTTGTCTTCGTAAACGCATGGTCGGTCAAAAGAGATTTAGGGTTTGTTTATATGGAAATTTCTTACTTTCCTTTCTTGCTTTATTTCTTTTCTTGAATTGTGTAAATGCATTCCAAAACCTAAATTTTAGGATGAATCATAAATGTCCATTAGAGAAACAAGCATACATTTAAATTAATGAAGATACCCGGAAAGTAATCACTCAAATATTTTTAAGTTCTTATTAAATATTTCTAACCTAATATTAATGATTTGAATTCATTTTTAAATTGCTCAAATTTTTCTCCACCTATACTTTTCTGTAGACCAGCATGTGTGCTCTTATGATGTTATCGTTACATTCAATCAGACAACATCAATCTTATGTGAATTTCAGCTTTCTCTCTATTCTCTCCTTTGGTTTTTCAGAAAAAATCGAAAACTAGATAGGTTACTAATCGTATTATCGGGCTAGAGGGAAATGACACAAAAATTTTAACATTCTTTAGAAGCTAAATGTGCCATCAACTTTATTTTTTCTTCTGATCGTGAATTCTATTATTAGGGTTGAAACTGCATCGGTGGAATTACACTTTCAAAGTTGATGGCTGAAAAAACAAATCCCGCTTGCAAAGTTGGTTGTCTACCGACCAAAAAAAAAAAGTTGGTAGTCCTTCTTGTGTACATTTATAAAACCCTATCTAGGCTTGAAAGTGACATTACAGTATTGTTAAATTCATATTAAATGTTTCCAATCTAATAATAACAATTTAAGCTTTCTTTTTTTTTTTTTTAATTTGAGCGAATGTCTCTAACTTATTTTTTCCACACACCAATATATGTTGCTCTTTGCACGTTATCATTAAAATTTAAAATCAATCAGACATTATGAGTTTTGAACAAATTTTAGCTTTCTCCGTATTCTCTTTTTCCTTTTTTTATGAAAATTTGACAACAAGACAGGCCACTAAGCGCAGTTCCAATCCACTCGAAAATAAAAGAAAAAGTTGTAACTTTTTCAGTATCAAATACACCCTCAACTTTCCTTTTTGTTCTGATTTTGAATAAAATTATTTAGGGGATTTGCTAATATAATAGCTTTTGGACTATTATGAGAGTAACAGCATATTATGAGTTACAAATTCTTGTAGGGGTGAATCCAACAACAATTTCTAATTATTTATTATATATTTTTTGGCCCAAAATAGATTATTATTCTCAGAGTGGATTAAAAATAGTCACATAAGCATTTCTCAATTATTTAGTGGTTAAAGGTGTATTAGCGGGATTATACTTTCAAAGCCAATGGCCAAAAGGAAAAATTATTCTTGCTTTCAGAGTTGATGCACGTTTGGTTGTCTCTCTTGTACATTTTCATAAAACCCTAGCTAGGCTTACAAGTTGCATTATAGTATTGTCTTTCTCGTAAATTTATGTAAAACCCTAGCGAGGCATACAAGTTGCATGATCTTATCGGCTTATGATTAAATTATGCTCTGCTTCGCTCATTGATGACCTAAGAATGGTTTAGATCACATGTCATCAGCAACGTCACTACACAACTTTTGCACACTTTGGGGGTTATTCTAACAATCAATTATTGATGCTGCAGTCCTGCTTCACGCACGTTTCGTTCTCCATTATCCATTCGCTGATATCACGAGAGAGCTTTCACAAAATAATAAAATCCCTGCAAAACCTCCTCTCTCTTTTTTTCTTTTCTTTTTTAAGATTTTCCTTTTGTTTATATTGTATAATTTGATCAGTAAGGTATGGTAAATGTGTCTTACCTGATGCGCTTTCTATAAAAGTTTATTTCTTTATAGATATCCTTTAACTGATACATGTACAATCAATCATTCTGTAACATTCTCAGGCAAATTTATATGACATGCTTCTGATCTTCTTTTCTTAATGTAATCTATTATCTAATGGAATGAGGGGTTCCTCTAATTGATTTATTGTTGATGTAATATTTTTAAAGATAAGTAGCTTTATCTATTAAACCACCATCCAACAATATATAGCTTTTTACTTCCTTTTTTTTTTTAATCATCCTCTTTTCTTCTCAAAATATTCAACTTTCCCTTGGTTTAAACATATTTCCACATTTACGATCCAGGTTTTTAATACAACAGGACTGATGTTAATTAACATTTACGGGGTAATCTAGCTGTAGATTAGTTAACTTTAATATAGACACACACAAAAAGTCAACTTTAACTGGCATGTATAAATATATATTGATTAGTAACTTGGCAATATTAACTTGAGATTTTATAGTTAATCATGTTGGGCATTCACATGTGGTCCTATTTGTTTAAATACCCATATACAACTTGACTCTGAATTTACTTTGCCAATTTTGTTCATAAACTCAGCTTCCCCAGTAATATGCAGGAACCGCTTCTTCTTCTTTTTATATTTTTTCTTTTGGAAGGATGAGAGGTGACCAAACTTGTGCAAGTTTTTATTGTTAAGAAAACTATTGCTCAGACTCATTCTAATGAATCAAGCTAACTCACCTGTTATCTACCGTGATTAATTCTATCAATCATGTAGAAAATGACATGATTTTATGCAATTCCTGTCTTGTAAATCTTTCAATCTTGACCAAAGTAATTACGTGTCTTTGACTTGCTACGGCAGTAATTAGTATGTATGAGTTAAGAACTTTGAACCCTAATTTATTAGGGCCCTTGTCTTCTTGAGACATTTTCCTTCTTGACTTTGGGGCGTGTTTGATTTATCCTATCCTTTGTGTGGACTTTGCATCAGCCAACTAAATAGGGCAGAAAAGAGGTTGTTTATTTCTTGAAGCTTTTCCATGTTGAATTAACAAAGAGGAAAAAACAGTTGGAAAGAAGCCAGATCTTGAGCTTCTTTCCAACTTTTGCCTTCGGGTTCCTTCCGTTTATGAGAAGAATCACTGCGAAAAAAAATATTTGAATGATACTCGCTGTGCGGCGACCAAAATAGAAAAGAAAAGGATTCTCATTGTCCTGTGATTGAAACCCTAATTGCAGGACTTCATGTGCGCAGACAACTGATTATGTGGAAACTCTTCATATCATGCCCATTCACGTTGTACGTTGGATCAACTTATTAATTAAGGGATAGCGGGAATAAGGCGCACGTTGCGAAAAGGACTTAAAAAGAATTTATGTGCTGTTTCTTCATGTCTAATTGACCAGATCTATGGGGAGATGTGTGCACACATTGTCTTCTTTTTGTTTCCTCCAAAGAAAAGCTTGTCAGATAGCTATAATGAACAGCTTGATTGTTGTTGGCAAGATGCGCTTTAGCCATCATTTTAGGGTTTAGATATTTCAAGGGACAAACTTTTCTCTCGGTTTTAGATTTCAGTATTTTATCATAAGCTAGAAAGAATCAATCTCCACTAGGTCATTTGATGCGATGTACCTGATGAATAAGACATTAAAGATGAATCGATTCCTTTCTGGCACACCCACTCTCTCCGATAGACTAAAATAATGATGTACATCACATTGATTTAAGCAGAGTGTTATCTGAGGTTTCACTTATCTGAGTTGGCTATTCTGGCTCTATAAATAATTAGATAAAAAAATCATTAATTAATGTTGCATACTTCGCAGTTCTCAAGAATAATAGATAGACATGTGTATTTGTTTAATTATACAACGACTCCCCTATGCTACTCTATTAAATTCAGATACATTTCAGAAGATAAATCATTTGGACAATTGTATATGAGTGAACTAACAAAAGAATAATATATTTCCAAGGATGACATATGATTGAAAGAGATCACAAACTTATAGGAGAGGCTAACCACCTAGCCAATGGGGAACGTTATGTGGACCTTGCTTCTAATGGCATGGGAGAAATTGTTGAGTATATATACCTTATGAATATAATGCCGAAGTCTGTGATCTCATTGGCTAGGTCATTAGCCTCCTTATCAAAAACAAAATATACTTTATGAAAGAACAAAGCCTCACACTCAGTGGCATCTGAGGAACCTTAACCTCGTACCGGCCAAAAAGGAACTTTAAAATTAGTTCGCAGTTGGTCCCACAAAACTTGACATGCACCTCCACTAACTCATGATAGCCACAAGAAAAGATCGCAAAAATTTGAAAAATTACTAATATGTGGTTTCGGGTAGATACCAGAATTATGAGCTCCTTCTCAATCCAAAGGCCTATCCAGTCATAGAAATCCTATCCGTCGTTTCACCAAAAAACAAAAGATCCAACTTTCTGTAATTACACTACTTAAAGGACAGTCAATTGTGGATGTTTAACTATTAGAAAATAAATAATTAAATAATATTTATATTTATCTTGCTTTAGCAGACTTCAGTGTGATTACGATCAACATGTTTTACGTTCCAGTTAATTGTGATAGTTGCCCTCTTTTAACTTTAGTTATTTGTGCTTGATTTATTTAATCCTACCTAGCAGATTTGGTAAAATTAAGTAACAGAAAACTAAGGATATGTATGTGCCACTAGCTCTTCGCATGATATGCTTTGGGATCAATTTTTGATCTACTTTACATTAACTAATTCATGCTTTATCAATTCGGATCAGCGGAACGAAAAACTCTACCACAATATTAAGAAATTCAAAGTTTGGTCAAATTTCAAACATTTACATGCAACGATTAAGGAATTTAATATCCTTTGATGAAGGCATGGACCGGATATTTCCTATGTGTACCGGATCACATTTCTAACTAAAATTTACAAATCTTATCACAATACATAATTGGTTAATAATACTCATGCACATACTCACTTACAGTTAGTCGCATTATCTATAAACAAATTTCATAAACCGGATTTCTATTTTTAGTATTACTTGTTACAGTTTTTCTTCTAGATTTGCTTACAAAATATATCTTATTTTGTTTTTTTCTTTTGATCAACATGAAATGGCGCTCATTATTCTTTGTCTGTATAATATTTTGAAGTCTTACTCCCTAATATCAGTTGCTTAATAGCGATTAACGTTAGTTTAGTAATCGGTCCAAAAGGTAAGTTAACACTATATGAAGCTGATCTCTACATCACGAACATATTTAAGTTAAGGGAGACGTGCCGGTAAATGAAGATGCAAAAGGAGGATTCCAAGAAGTGAAACACCTATCCTCTCTTGGTGCCAAAACACTAAAGATATGTTTGAAATTAAGTGAGACTAGACATTTGATTACATTAGTTGGTTTTGACGGTTTAGTTTAATTTGCTTTACCGTATAATAAAGAGATCGGACTTATGGGCATCCCAGCAAGGTAGCTCGAGTTCCTCATGAAGAAAATAAATATAGGATATGAACAATATATATGGCTATATATCTGGAAGCGCAGGTCATAGATACAAGAAATATACAGTATAATGACCTTATTTAAACCTATCTAATGAATGATTTGGGACACCTAAAAATTCATCCTTATGACTCTAGTTTCTAGCAAGTCCAATGGTCATAGGAAGCTACACGCGCAAATGAATCTTCGATGCTTCCTTACTATAGCGTGGTCCCCTTTTCTCTGGTTTTTATTACATACTCTTAATAAACATCAACAACTTACTTGTATCTAATGTTCAAACTATTGGGGAGGAAATTTCTTCGATTCTTTGTTTGAGGCTAACACATGTGAAGCACAATATGTTGATGTTAATGTATCGATATATAAGTCATAGGCAAATTGGATTAACTAGTATAATAACGAGAAGATGAAAAAACAGAATCCGAACCCTTTATGAGATATCTAATATTCTATCAGGTGACTGTTTATTTTAAAATCATACAAAGTCAGAAAGTATCACATATATCAAGTATATTTCTTATTTAAATTTTTTGCCGGATGGAATCTCTCAGGCTGAGGGTTTTCAAACTGAAGAGGCCAAAATATACACCCATCAACACTGCTTCCAACCAGTGAAAATGACACCATGACACAATTTTCTTGGAAATTCAATTTGCTTAAAATATATATATTTAAAAAAAAACAAAAAAAACAAAAAAAACAAAAAAAAAAAAAAAAAAAAAAAAAAAAAAAAAAAAAACAGTGCAAGAACCTTTTGAAATTGCTGGACTTTTCAAAACATGTGCATCTGGGACCAACCCCAAATATAAATAGAAAGCAAGTCTTCGAGTTCCTAAGAACATCATTTAAGGCAAAGAGTTAATAGCAGAGCCACATTACTTCTCTCTCTTCCCTCACTAAGTCAAAAGCTAGCTCAAAAATGGTGAGACACCCAATTAGACCCTGCAAGAACTACGATACGACGGTGAGAAAGGGCACTTGGAGTGCAGAAGAAGATCAGAAGCTCATTGCTTATATCAGGAGATATGGCATTTGGAACTGGACTTACATGCCCAAACCGGCTGGTATGAAATATTCATGTGCTGATCTTGTTTTTCGCTGATCTCTGTGTCTGGTTTTGTTGGGTATAATGTCAACCCTGGTGTTAAATAGGTGTGTGAATAACTCAGGTTTGGCAAGAACTGGGAAAAGTTGTAGACTTCGGTGGATGAACTATCTCAGGCCTAACATCAGGCATGGAAACATAAATAAAGAAGAGGAGGATCTGATTATCGAGCTTCACCGACTTCTCGGAAATAAGTAAGTTTGCACAATCATACCTCTGCAAAAAACTGATAAAAGAGTAGGGAAAAAAAAATTCACCTCTGCAAATTTATTTAGCATCGCGAAGTGGAGAAGTACAATTTTTAAATCACCATTGCCTAAAACACCTCATTTCTTTTCTCACAAACGACTTTCGATTCCACAATGATACACTGAAAGTATTTCTGGATTAATTGTTGTTTTGGATTGTTGCTAGTCTTTTTCTTCCTCTTCTTTTGGAAGAAAACCCTTCTTTGGCATGATCTTTGGCTCAAATGACCAGCACAAAATCACACTGGCGCATATACATTTATACGCACCAAGAGAGTGCTAATGCTCTTCAGAAAAACATCTATGAATACAAAGATTTCAGAGATAGAAAATCAAACATAACTCCTAGAAAGTCAGAGTTTAATGGCTTCGGAAACAATGATCGCATAGCTTGATGAATTGACTAACCAGGTTAAGTTACCACTGTCTTCAAATACGGAAGCTAGCATCTACAGACGATGAATATTATCCGAATGATTAAGAAAAATTTTAGCGTGAGATCTGTGTGTGTGTGTGTGTGTGTGTGTGTGTGTGTGTGAGAGAGAGAGAGAGAGAGAAGTATAGTACTTGTACTACACGAACATGAGTTCGTACTTGTAAACAAATGTATGATTCTTGATTAAATTCTCCTTGCAGATGTACTACACGAACATGAGTTCGTACATGTAAACAAATGTATGATTCTTGATTAAATTCTCCTCGCAGATGGGCGGCAATAGCAGCTAGACTTCCTGGACGGACTGATAATGAAATAAAGAATTATTGGAACAGTCGCTTGAAGAAACGAGTCGACAACAGGATTAAGTTGCGAATTCTGACTGCATGTGATATTAAAGTTAAGCCTGATCGTAATAAGAGTTCATCCCATCCACACGCATCTCGTCCCACCATTGATACTCCGAAATTAGAACCCGGGATTGGATCTCAAACTGAAATTCCAACAGTGAGTGCTAATAGCTTCTGCACCTCCTATGGAGTTCACCGTGATGACAAAACCTCGGAAAATAGCTGGTATTCACCATGGAGTGTGATTGAAGAAGAAGAAAGCTTGTGGGAACAATTTCTTGCGCTGAGAGATCTTGAAATTGTAGAGAATTTTGGTGGCATGGACATGCATTTGGGAGCTACGGCCCCTGCCCTTGCGTGCATGGAGCAGGAGCAAGTGTACCACAGCGGTTCCTGTGCAGATTTCATCATGGATTTATGGGGAAAATGATGATCTTTGAAGGCACTTGCACGCAGATGAAGAGGTGCCATATGATTTACTTGTAATTTCGTGTTAAGGGTCGTGGTTCGTTCTAAGGTTCGTCTTTTGGATGGAATAATCTAGGATGCATCTTTGGCTTCCAAAGAAAGTGAAATAATGTCATGAGCATTGTGTTTTCTGCAATTGACTATCGGTGTTGTCATTTCTGTCTAGCAGATTAATCGTGTTCAGCGGAGAACTGATGAACTTATAATCACAAATCCACGCATGTTCTTTTACAAAGATTGCATGTTGCGAGATGATCAATCTGCAATCTCAGTAGCCATTCATTAGCTAGTTGGATTGGCAAAGGTATAGCCATTGAAAAGGTTTGAATGGCTTTCCCTTCAAATTACATCTGAAGATTTCTTTCCAACATACAGTGCTTCAGCAAGCTTAACCGCAGTGTTCAGTGCAGTTTCTGATCCTCAGTGCCGCTACTTATTTACCTCGCAACACGATCAAACTCTCACTACAGATGCATTTCCTATTTTGAAGTAGTTTCCAGGAAAAAAATTGCCACATCATCTTTCAAACATTGCTCTAAATGAGAAGGAGGAGTTCATATTTTCTGTGCAGTTTTAGGAAAAAGATTGGCGAATTTAACCAAAATGCGCTTGGCTAATGGATCTTAAACGTCATTCCCTAAGTTTGGAGTAAGAAGGTGAACCACAATGAGTGACTAGATGCTTGTTTCTCCGTCAAATTGCCAATTACAGATGACAGTTACATCGATCCAGGAACACATGAATTTGTGGAGCTCTTGCCAATGATCATTAATTCACAATTTTACGTCAGTTAAACAGGCTGCAGAAGGATCTTGTGAGCTGTGTATTGCTTTTCATTTTCGAATGCCATAATCCTTCTCAAGGTATAGTTATTGCAATGCTGCATTTTGTTCAGGAATTCGGTGTTTATGGAGGTTATCGAGGTGGTGAGGTAATATTAGTCAACATTTCTGAGTTGTTTTGAGGGTAGTTTAACAAGGTTCCTTTATTCACACGAGTCGTGTCACTTATTTTCTTTTGACTTTGGCATATTCAAGGAAAAATTATTGTAGACGCTGATTAGATAATCATTTGAGTAACACATCAATAAGAACGGCCACATAAAGTTTAGAAACCAATTTTTTGTCATACGAATATAAAACATACAATTTCAGAAAGCAGTCGATTTTCTTCACAAAATTACAAATAGAGGGCAAACCATCGGTTTTCTAGTCATGTAAGAGTACACATAAATCAAATAAAGAAAAGAAAATACAAGTGATAAGTGTTGGGTTGACTTGCTTGCACCAGCCCAATATCTTTATCCAGAGATCACCAAAAGATAATTCAAATCCTTACTAGTTTACATATTCAGTTAAACACTATTCTACTCAAAATCTCTAGTTAAAATATTATGAGCCAACTATCATAATATTGATTATTCCATGTTACACCATATCCTAGGTATAGGATTTCTTTCGCCTAACACCCTCACTTGTGCATCCTAGCAAATTCCTCCCTTACCCGTGAGTGTGAAGGTTCCTACTACACAAAAATCATCTCAACTTGAACTACCCAAAGTTTGGCAAGTGTTGGAGAGAGGAACAACATCAATCCTTCAAACTTTACCTCAATTGCCTTCACCTAGCTGAGTTTGATAGTAAGTCGGAAGAAATTACTCACCACCTTGATTAGGAAGTTACATCAGAAATTCATTTTATGAGATATCCGCATAACACCAAAACCCTCATGAGGGTAGATTAGAAAAGCCTTAATTAGAGCCCATTAACTTATTGAGTTGGACCGACTATCACTCAAAAGTATAAGTCAATAGATTATGCATCAACTCTAATATATCAAATGCTCCACTTTACAACATATTCTAGATATGAGATTTCTTTCACATAACACCTTCACACGTGCACCTCAACAAATTTCCCCTCACATGTATGCCTTTTGTGTTATGCCCACTCCCCTTTAATGTAGATATCCCTCCACGCCAATATTGTCTCATCTTAAATCTTCACCTTGGCCCAGCCAATTTTGGCGAGAGCACGTCTTCCTTGACTCCTCGTCAATGGTGGTAGCCTCACCAAGCTCAGCAGGAATGCATCATCAACTACCATGATCGAGTCACATCCAAAGTTCTCTTCCTTGAGGTATTCACCAGATGTAGATCCATCCATGTTGGGTCGGACTCATCCAAACTAGCGACTCTAATATCAATTATTGGGTCAAAGAAGCATTAGTCTATACATTTAGCAAGGGAGATCACCAATAATTTTCGCTCGAGTCACATGTCAACACTAAATATGCATTCCAATTTCTTATAATTTCACATAAACATGCATTTTAAGATCCTTCGTGAAAACATCCACATTTAATCCAACAATTCAATTACATGTCACCAAGTGTAAAATTCAGAATACTACAATGCGCTCATTGAACATTTGAAGATACTCAACTCTAGAGCAAAGTAAGTGGTACCATATACAATATCCAAGGCTTGCAACTCGACTTAAAGCAATTTTTTAAGTCTTGTTAATCTTATCAACATATTGAAAAATTTAATCAATTAATGCATAAGATCAAAGTGTGTGATTAACACTCTAGGGTTCAAATTTGATGTCTGTCATTAAGTATTTTGCCCAAGAAACAGAAAACCTCACCACCTTCAACCATTACAAAAGTCACTGCTCTATTCACAAAAATTCTTTTTTATAAGCTAATTTTGACAAAAGTACTTAACGACGTGCACTAACTGCAAAAATATCCACTTATATAACATTGAGGGTCATTGGTAATATATGTTGATATTTTCTTTTTCCAAAGACACTACAAAACCTTGCATTTTTAAAAGGATAGTGCTTAAAAATCCGTTCCCTAGAAACTCTCACGAGTCTATTTATAATGAATGCCACTTACTCCTGAATTTCATTAGCAGTTGGTGATATTAATAGTTAACATCTCTCCAAATAATCAATCAACATCAATTCATCTTTTTCAAGAAAACCACTTGTTTGAGGGCCTAATAGGAGAAAGGGATGAATAATCAAGTAAACATCATTGATGCACAAAACGCCTCTTTTATATAGCTAAGACGTATGATATAATTGAAGCCATTTCAATTTTTTCTCAGGAACGTTAATGCCTGAAAACTGGAAAAATCAACTTTTGTTTCTGAATTTATGTAAAAGACACTATGACATATTGGTTAATGTAAAAGATACTATGACATATTGGTTATAGGTAGATTTTGTAATATTTTTTTATCTTTTTACAATCAATTAGTATTTTTTTTATTAGTCGATATATATAACAAGTTATTACATAGTTGTCAACATATATAATTAATTACTAGTAATCACCTATTTATATATTACATGCATCCATTTAAGTTTTTATCCAGTTAGAGCAAAAGATAATAATTTCTGAATAATAAAAAAAAAAAAGTAATCTGGAGAGAGGCGGAAGAAAATGGAGTTTTTAAGTAAACATAGAAAGAGCTGTGAGATACAATCAGACATACGAATTCACTAAGCTAAATTCGCTTGTATGAACTCACTAATTGCTATGCAACCGATTGCAAGCGATCCATGAACGCAAGCAAATTTTACATAACTTACTAAGCCTCCTCTTCGTTTATGCGCACGCTCTCTTCTACTTATATGATATCGGACCGGACCGAGATACAGCAAATCTAGGCAGCGGAGTCGGACCTCTTCTCTCCGAACTCGAACCCTCCGGAACTTTTACTTTTCTGCTCGAGCTATAACCCAAAGGACCAGAGCGCCGCACATTCCTGTGCATGCTTTCAGTACTATGGAGGCTCCCACCGTCAGTATCAAAATGGTGGTCCTGGCTGTGAGATGAGGACCCTTTGAAATAACCCGAGTCATTAGCACTGTACTGAGGAGTCGAGTCACCGCGCAGCGGCCTTGATGCTGGAGAAGAGTGTGCAAGTGACACAGCAGGTGAATGGCGAGGTGACGAGCTTAGCAATGCCAGAGGTGTTGACGGAGTATTTCCGTAGTATTGGCCATATATGGAATGAAGAATGGTGTAAGGAACATGGGCTTCCAGAGAACTCCTTGGAAGGAACGGCGAGATCTCGCAAAGTTGATCCAGGAATATGAGTTTAGCCACCAGATGAGATCTGCATAGAGTTCAAAATACCATAAGATGCCAGCAAACGCCATCCAAATAGAATCTTAAGCATATCTTCCAGAGAAGTCTGGTTGAAATATTAGGATCTCTTTCCTTAGCTTGCAATATAGAATTACCCATCGAATCATCATGTCAAAGGATTATCATACCAACTCCTCTGCTGATGCAACCAAGAGTTGCATGCAAAGGCTTACATAGAGATTGGAAAGTACAAAGCAGACAGCCCAATAGACACCAGACATGCAGACCAATGGCTGCTTTAACACTGTTTATTAATCCCACGAAAACAAAGATTACATAGAAACACCTACATCTACCTACATAATGACGGTATTGCTGTGATGTGCCCATGTGACCTTGCGTGCTTGTCCCTTCAATGAGTTCACCGTAAACATTCTAGCATTGCGGTGAACTCAGAATGACTTAACATATGAGGAACATATGGTATAGATAGAAAAGATGTTACATACCGGTTCATTTCATTCCAGGACTCTAATACAATCCCAGAAGAGAATTTGACAAAAAGTTGCATTGAAGACCTTATACTTGCTTCAGCAGAAAGGCGACTCTGTATGTCAGCATCCCCACCAACATGGCCATTTGAGTAAGACTGTCTTTGCTGGTGTTCGCGCTCCATCCTAACATACTCACTTCCTGCAATTACTGCATTAATGCACCTGCCAATGGGACGCCAGATCAACAATTTCATTGACTAAGCTACCAAACCTCCACCAGGCAATGTATTTATCACAAATTACATATTCAAAATTTAACAGTTCACAATAAATGCAGAAAAATCACTCATACTAAAATAAAATATAATAACAGTGGAAAGCAAAGAATAAGAGTCAATAGAAATAGTATATTCCCTGGCACCACACAGTCCATGCACTCACCAGCAACAAGAATTAACCTCATAAGACACCTCAAAAGACTAATATGATGTTTGATTCGTATACAGTCCGGCCAAAGTATCAAATAAACAATTTATTATTCTCTCAACTCCTCTATAAGACTGATTTACTTTTTTTCTTTCGGGAGTAACTTTCAAACCAAATTGTCCCATAGTTCAGCTTGTCAGTTTAATTTAAAGATATCAATCTAGATAACAGTATGGAAGAGATTTTGGCTGAAATAACTAAAATATAGATAACTGCAAGGGCCAAGTGCTCCTAAGCTGAGACAACACACATATAAGTCTGGTGTTTGTTAAACATAACAACAGTCAAATGAATTAACAGTAGACTAGTTTTGCAGATGTAAAAGATGGTATACAGGGTATGGAAAGCAACCTTGCCAAGCAATGAATGTTGTTGTTGAAGCCACCAGTCTCGATATTGAAAGCAGTCATACTCCAGACGCCGGATGTCATGAAGCTGGCAAACAAGTATGGCAACAAGCTCCATGAACCATCATTTGCACCACCGACTTCTTCCATAATGGACCTTACCCACTCAGAATCATGATCAGCAGCAACGCTCATACTGTTTGCCACCCCTCTTACCCTTCTGATTTCTTTCTTTTCTGGTATTTCATCAGGTATATGTTTAACTATCCCACCAAGTAATGAGTATATAAGCGGTGCACCTTCTTCAAGCACAGTTCCAGCTGCTTGAGCTAGTAGCCGATCAAAAGCTAGGGCTTGACCCGCCTGAACACAGAATCCAATCAAAGTGTCCATATCCACAATCTGTTTTAAACAGCTGTCTCTTTCTATTCGATCACCGGAGTGCATGCTACCAGCAACAGTCTCCAGGATCTCACGGTTTGACCTCAGTGACGTGTCAATGCAATTTAACAGTGCTGCAGTATGTTCCTTCATCATCTTATCTAGGCGGTCAACACCATAGCCACCAAATATGCGAACAAACGCTCGTAATTCTCTTGGATCAGTGACTGACTCAGCAAAATATCCTCCAACAGGTCTAGTGCTCTTGAAGCAATTATGAATAGGAGCAAACAGGATTCCAGCACCAGATGTATCCTTAACTATATTCTCGATATACCAGTTGCATACGGCCTCAGTTGCAGATCCTGTATGTTGCTCTGCTGGTTTCTCAAACAAGTGCAGAGAAGAAACAGGTCCAGCAAACACTTCTGTGAGTAGAACTTCTCGAATACCCTGAGTAAGGTCCATGCTGATGTGCTGCTCTGCTAGGTGGACTATGCTGATATGTCTTCGAAGCAGGGATTCCATGATGCTGGGGCGATTCAGATCATTATCAGTTTTCAGTAGAGACAGCAGTCGCCTCCTGAAGTTTCCGAGGATACATTCTCTCATGTACTGCACATGTAAGTAAATTTAGGGTAATAAAAACATATTCCTACATGTCTGCGATTCGTATTTAAGAGTGAACTATTGCCACTTAGCTCATGGAAACTATATAACTATATAATTTCTACAATTTGACAAACTACAATAAATTTGCAGCAGTAACATATCAGAAGCACTCAGAATACCTATCAAACCATACACAAGGACTACTATTTAAGGGTTGAATTAACTTGCAAAGGGAGTTACTGAGCATATTGCCCATGATAGAATAAGACTGTAGTTGTGAGATACAGTCAAAGCACACGAAAAACTTAATGCAAGGCAGCACCATAGCTTATCATACAGTATTCTGCATTTTGTGATTGCAAATTACGACTGACAAGTCAACAATTGCATTTTCTGGAGTTTGTTCGAGCAAAAAGAGAAAGAAGAGGAGTGTTGTGAGGAAGTATAAGGTGATTAAGATTAATTGCTCCTAAGGGAAGAAGTTGGTATGCCTCACCTCTCTTAGAACAAACACATGGTTTAGAACACAAATTGGTTCCATATCATTTAAGACTGAGCATAAATTGGTCAACCTCTGCATTGCAGCTTCTAACCTGTAGATGAGACGACAGAAATTACCTTATTATACAGTCGGCACACTCTTTCTTTTGAAAGAATAAAGAACACAAATAGAAGGAAAGAAAAAGGCTGGTCACACAGAAATTTCTTACATTTTAATAGAATTAGTGTTCTCAGGATAGCTTTCATGCCCTGGCAAAAGAAAACCTAGAGGTCCTTTCGGAGATTTTGCTGAAGGGACTGCAACTCTTGTTGCATAATTCATATAAAAAGCAGCTTGCTCCGGAAGAAGCTGAGAATATTTGTGAGTTCAGTTATGCAATAATGATATGCAGGAAGGTTTCTACATGTACAGCATATGGTACCTGAGTCTCTAGAGCACCAAAGCCCCCTTCTGAATCAAGAATATTAATTAATCCCTCTAATCCTCCCATAATTGATTCTATGAGGGATTCAACATAAAGAACTGCATCTCGACCAATTTTAGTGACCTGTCAGAGAAGAGAGTAATGTTGCAGTTATCCTTTTTCTCCCCCAGCAACTTTAAATCATGAGATACCAAATGAAAGTCAAATTTGAAGAGCAATAAAACTAATCTTTTACTCATCATCCAAGAGAAAATATTCAGATAACAAAACATACTGAAAACAGAGTGGATTCTTCCATACATAATTTCTCTAAAATAAACATTCGCCAATGATTCTATGTGCAATGTTATGCCTCATTTATTCACACTCGGCAGGCTAATAAGAAAGAGATAAAGACAGAAGGTGATTATAATTTTGTGGCTAGATTATGTCTGGGGTTACCTCTTCAGCGACAATTGGAGAAGCACATTCTGGGAAGCTGCTAGCAACTCCCAGCCAAGCACAACAATGCTGAGGACGTCCTTCTGGTCCAAACATAGTGTTTCTAAATACCTTTTCCAATAATAACACGAGATTAAATCACAACTGCACAAAAGTTACGCCAATAAGGAGTCAAAAGGTCATAGAAAGCTGAACTCACTGCGGTAAGGTGCTGATGGTAGAAATAGAGCTTTTTAAGACTTCCATGCTTTGATAATTGAAGCTCCAGTTCATCAACACACCTAAATTATCAAATTTAATTATGTCATTTGTCTCCAATTTAAGCATCAATATAGGACTTCCACTTTTTTGCCATGGAAATCTTGGAGTGATGAGCTTAAGGTAAACTTATGCTGAAGAAACTTAATGGTTGAGCCACCAAAATGGAACTTTGGTTAAGATGAAACTGCAACGGCTTTTTCATATTTTATTATATTTTGGATGGATGAAAGTGCTGCGGGTTGATTACTTTGATCTGCAAACCTTAGGGAGACTGGCAGATCCTTCACCAGTGTGCACATGCAAATTCACAAAATGGAAATACAACTATAAAGTCTAGACGTACAATAAAGTGCAGAAATTTCACTGTAAGTAAGTAAAAGAGGAACTGGAAACTGATGTTTAATGTTGTAGTATATGTCAAGTTCTTTCCCAATCAAATTACACTCTTCAGACATTTTGTCCTGTAAACTCAGTACTGCATGTAATTAATGCTTCGATGATATTCTTATTCTATCGCAATTCTGAAATATAGTTTGATGTGGATCTCCAAATTTATGTTGAAAATCATGCACCACATTACCTTGCCAAAATGCTTTTATCTTCCCACAAAATGAACTTCAATTAGAGTTGCAATTGTAAGCAAGTACCTGGACCAATTGTACGCTGCATTCCCTTCAGACAGTAAACCTTCCTTCCCCGTAGAAACAGTAGCTTTCTCCAAATGTCTTATGTTTATTGATGACCGTGAAGATGTGACAATCATCAATATCGACAACCAATCCTTTCGGAATTCCTGATCAGTAATGATAGAACATTATTTCATAAGCAAGCAATGCGTTAAGTATGCAGTTATTAGAAGAGGATCTGAAAGACTAAGAGACAATAAAACTCAAAATTGGGAGGTAGCATTGATGTAAGTTGGCAACACACTGCAAAATCTATCAATGTGATGCTCATGACTTTCAGAAAGTTCTTAAGAGTTCTTACTGATAGGTCACACATTATGGCAGAAATATTTTCACCCTGAGGTTTTGGTATATTTTCAAGGTGTTGAACAATCTGCTGAAAGAGTCCTTTCAAGTTTGGACCCAGATCAAGAGCCACCATTCCTGGAGTATTCAGTAGGAACCGAATTCTACCGGCACATGAAGATAGATATGATAACGCATACCCTCGTATTGCTGCACAAACATTGTAAATTGATTTACACAATGCTCATGTGACCAATAAAACAGAAAGTTGGTGCACTGAGAAAGCAAAAAAAGTGAGATTTCTGTCACAAGACATCATTAATTATCTCAAAAGCCAGAAGCATGGATCATTTATCTTGAAACCATAATGTACAAGGTGCATAAAAAGGATCGTTTTCCATGAGAAAAATTTTGGAACTTAGTCAATATGGCATATTAAACAGAGATATCTAATCTGTCCTTTATACAAAAGATTCTAACAGAGAATCCAACCTGCAATGTACTTTCGCACCAAGCAGCACAAGCGGTCCATTCCATCTAGTAAAAACCCAATAGTCGGATCACTTGGATCCTGCAACAACATTCATAATGCTTAAAATTAAGCTAGCCTGGTAAAACCTGGGAAAGAAAGCTACTCTTAACTGATGCTACAAGGAATAGGTTAATATAAGAGTAAAGACAACTTACTATTTCTACTGGCACCACACGAGAGCTTTTTGACTTTGAGGATACAATCCCCGCATGCTGGAAGTACCAAAGAACCTCAGATTGAGCTAGAGCCAAGGCAGAAAACACCATCTGCAGGAAAGAACCAACAGACCAAGAAGGATAAGGTAAGCATCAATATTGCCCATATAATGAGAATCAGAGCTAACCTCACTTATTCTAGTTGGCACCCCAAAAAATGGAAACAGCAACAAACAAACAGAGTATAAAGCATGGCTAATCATAAGCCATACCATGTCCTTACAAAAAGTAGACAACCTATATATCACATTGTATATCCCAATAACCCATGGTTTTGTTTGCTTGCAGGGACACTCTTGTTTTTCTTCTGAAAATTACCCAACACTTCTTTCAATCATTGTCCCATTGAAAAATATAACAATCCTGATGTTATTTTACATCATCCTCTTCTTGGTCCTAGTGGGCTGAGATTGATGATGTATAGTCCACATAAACGATTATTCAACAATGAAATTTCTAGACTAAAGAAATGATTTTAATATCACTCAGGCCACTAGAACTAAAACAACTGATTTAGGCCATCTCAGAATTTTGAAATTTAGTTGTCCAGCAGTGACAAATGAAGGGATGCCAGAGTCATTTATACCTCCCATGATGTATCAAAAGGAACCCAAAATTTTTACCTGTATGTTTGGCGCCAATAAACTAGGCTGATCAGTGAAGAACAGCACCATTCTTCCGATCTCTTGTTTTAACAGTATTCTTCTTTCACGGTGGATAGCATCACAAGAGACTAATGCTTGCTCATGCACTTCACTGTGGCAGTCAAAAATTTATAATCATCAGTTCATATTCCAGTGATGCACATGGTAGCATTAAGAAGGTTAAAAACAGACAGTCCTCAGCGATCCTGGCCCTCTCAATGTTTCAGAAAGTGATCCAATGAACCTGTATGAAAGAGGAACATCGGCCTACTTAACGTACATCATCCCACAGTCTTAACCCACAATATCCACACCGAACAGGAGTGTCCAAGGGTATGGTTGTCAGACACAAGCACAACAATCAGCAGCAAAGCTGCTGATTGTGCATAGTAAGCTAAGACATAGATGCCCACCTGCCCTTACAAGGGAACTCAAAGTCTGTAACTAGTAAGCTATAAGATGAACCTTTGAAATATGGTTTAAACATATCACTTAGTGATAAACACGGATTCTGCATCCTGCTCTAGAGGATCAACAGTATTGATCACTCCTCAGCATTCTGAAATGGGTAAGAGCAACTTGTTATTTTTTGAAGTTCGTGTTTCAAGACATTGAGAATTAGCAAAGTACAATAAATTCCCACAGAAGAAGAAAATAGATGTGCAAAATGTATCTTTTCACGTTCCAAAAGCACAACTTACGACTTGATAGGTCCCTTGAGCATGCGCATTTAATAAAATCTTTTTTTATGAATAAAGTGAAGTAAATAATAAGTATTATACTCGATCTAGGAAAATGTCCAGTAAAACAGGCAAGGACCCAGCAGTAGCATGTTGACAGTGAACTCCTTGTGCACTTTTTATATCAGAATTGAGAAATTTATTTATCAGTTTATACGGCTTTCCTTCTTCCACGTGTCATATTATAGCTAATTATTGTACTAGTTTAACTGTACCTGATCATTTTCTCAACCTGCTTGGCAACGCTATACTCCAGATCTGCTTCTTTTTGCTTTGTACGGCCAGATTTTGCCATCTTCTTTGATTCTAGTATCCTTGGTAAGACATACAATTGGTAATCTTCATGCAATAGCACGAACTGCAATTTTTAAGAGTAAGTTCAAAATCGAAAGAGATAAAAGAAGAATCCATCTCCATAAGGGCCATTCAGACTCACCTCATCCCTGAACAGTGTGAGGATCAAATTTTCCTTCAGTACTACCTGAATACCAAGTGTCAAAACAAATAAGACACCAAGTAAGATGATATTTTAGCAACATGAATCTACCGGAAAATCAGACCCATAAGGAGCGCCCGTCAACCAGAAACTTTGTTGTTGATAATCTGTTTTTTTAATCATGTAAGGCCCCAAACAAATGGAAATTGGCAGTTGACAAAGTCAATGCAAAAATTGCAACTCTCAGCAAAAGTACTAGAGGGATTTAATGTTACAAGTACTTTACGAATAGCTTGAATCGTTCGAAACTCTACATCAGAACATTATAAAAAGAACTTATTTTCATGCATATGAGGCTTCACGTAGAAGCATTGCACTTTAGGTGGAGTAGTACCAAACATTCATACTGCAGTATCCCCCAACAACACTATAGCTCAATGTTTAAAATGCAGCTATTACTAGAGCTCGACTCGTTTTTTTTTTTTTTAAATTTTATATTTATTCAAGTTTGAGTAACTCAAGTAACAGTTAAGTCAAGCTCCAGCTTGATATTAGTGGCACATAACTTGCAAGCCAAATAGATTAATGGTACTTATCATGTATTCTAACAATGTTTATACATTCGCATATTTAAAAACATATCAATGTGATTCTTATTGTCCTCACAAAGGTCAAATTTGCATTCAAACTAAACTCAATGTTAGATTGAAACTATCATTTGACAATCACGTAGCTAATCACGCGATTGTTTATATTGGACTAGGCATGCAAATTCTTCAGTCTGTTGTAATAGAGGTGCAGTACTTGCTTAAATCATTATTGCAAGGGTAAAATGGAACCGCAAATTTTCAGAATACCAGAGCAATATCAATGCTTGTAACACGAAGCAGCTCATCAGGGCAAACAAGATAACTCAGCAATACCCACTCCCTATAGGAAGTAACATTTGCAAGGTCTTGTGCTCTCTGCATGTAGAATTTGCAATAAGAGAGAAAAAATCAGGTCAACCGAAATTACAATTTACATTAAAAAGCTTCGTTCTAATCAAAGTGAGACATACCATTGGGTGAGCAGAATTGGTTAGTATATCTGGGTATCTCGGGTGATATGGACTTAAGAATCCCTCATTCCTTAGTTTCCTGGTATCTGTAGAGAGAAAAATTATAGGACCTACAGCCTCTAACACCTGGAAAACGAAAATAAAGGTATAAATTGCACAATATATGTAAAAACCTTAGAAATTAATGACAGGAGACAAGCCCCCAAGACAACCACTGTCGACTTTGGGTTCATCTGAGATTCTGGTATCAAGTTGCATGTTGCATCCGTAAGTAACACATATTCTCGCGAATTCAATGCTGGAAAACTTTTCATATTACCCATACTGAGAACTAACAACAAACATTTTTCTGTTGATTTGGCAGGCAGAAAACTACTATGCAAGGATGCAATTGAGATATTATGTAAAATATTATTATTTTGCATGGCAGGTCGGCAAGAGATACTAATGCTATAATCTAAGATTCTAAATGACCAGTTGCATCCATCAAGAGAGGGGGAAAGCCTGAAGAAAAGAGATTCATCATGAGATCTCCATGGTGAGATAATAGGGGATAGATCTAGGTTATAAAGGCATCCGCAACTAGAAGGCCAATTAAGATGTGGCTAGTAACACTAGGACAAAAAACTCTATAAGATAAGAAAAGCCCAAATATGTGACTGACCTCCCCAATGCGTGGGCTGACAAAATTTAGGTCCTCTTGCAGTCCTCTCAATGGTGGATCATAAGAGTCTATGAACTGCACTAACCTGTATTTCAGATAGAGATTAGAAAGTATGAAGATGGTAGATTCGCCATGCAAGGAAACTGATACAATAAGGATACCATTGCTAGTCGTGCTCAAACTAAAGCTGAAAAAGTTAGGATCCACCATTTAAACAAACATAACAATCATGAAACTTTCACGATAAACACTCATTCATATGGAAAAAGTTAAGGTCCAAATTTGAAGCCTGGGTCTTATGGGAGTTTATTCTGGTTATTCTGCTTCTGCTTCAATCATAGTTTTTAACCTGTTTTGTTACGTGCGCAATGCACATGTTGAATACCAAATGAGAGATTAATCTTGACATAAATGGGAGTGTCAAGATAGCCCCAGTGTCCTGCCTATTCAGAGCTTCTTCTTTCAGGTCAACTTGTATGATCATCATGTATGGTAAATTCTGGATTCCAAACAAGCCTTATTTCTTAATATGGTAATTAAAAAGAGATGGAGAAAGCAAATTCTATGTATTTAAGTTCCCCGTACTATAACAATAACATTCACGTACATATATTGCATTAAAATTGAATCAATATCAAATAAAAGAGTAGTCAACAATATTCTTAATATAGCTCTAGATGAAGTAAGCATAAATAGAGTCAGAAAAGTAAGATGATCACTCATTAACTACATCAAAGATTGGCATTGCCTCTGCTTCATTAACTTATTCTGATGTATATGTTTCCTAGATACACTGCAGATGCAACATATAAATCCAGCACAGGCAGACTGGAGGAAAAGCTGAACCTTAGTCAGCAGCAATTCTCTCTGTTTTGGTTCCATCAGATACTGATATCTTTTACCAAATCATCCTAAAGTCACATTGACAAGGCAAAGACAGAATACATGCCGGACAAATTGTGGACTTCAAAGATTAGATTAAAGATAATCTTTCAGTATTAACCCGAAAATAGTGCACCCAAGTGCTTTATGCCAGCCCTTAGGACTCTACAAAAAGGAAAAATAATAATAATAATAATAATAAATTTCATTTACCAAGTCCTGTACTAATTACTACTTCCCTTCACACAATTACGATTACCTCCAGCCCCTTGTGTGAGTCAAGGCAACAAATTAACTTTTGCTAAGTGAGGAATCAGGCAGGTGTAAGAATCAAACCAATCATAAATCCACAGCAACTTTGGTTAAATTACATTCTATAAGAGAGAAATGTTGGGGAATCAACAAATAGTGAAGGTTCCAACCTATAGTAAAAGTCACAGTCTCGCTCATTTCTTGCCATTGAGTGTATGAGGTTGTAAGTTTGCAGCATCATTTTTCTGGGTAGCTGTAATAAGATAAAAATAAGATTCATATAAGAAGGGACATTTCCAGGAAGAAAAACATATAAGTTTGCAATATATAATCAAGTAAAGTAAATCGAGCAGGGAATATTGATAGCTAACACAAAAGAAAACTTGCCTTCTCAGAGAAGAGATTGACGCGGACAAAAGAACAAAAGAGATCCATAAAAGCATGCAAAATAAGTGAATTCTGATGTGGCTGCAAAAGACTGTCCCAAGTTATCAGAGATTTCAGAGAAAAATAAAGAAACCAGAGCCGTCATTCTATTTTATAGAAATTGCCATATCTGAGAAATCAAAAAGCAATAAGACTCTGGATGAGCCTGCAAAGGCCACTATCAAACCAGACCCAACAATAGATTTGTGAAACATGGAAGTAAAAAACCAACTCAGCACCATACCAGCAGGGTAATGACAGTACTGCTGAGATCCAGAATAAGTCGCAGAGCCTGTTCTCGATATGCCATCAAGTCCAGAAGGAGCTGACCCACAAAAATTGCCAGGTAAGCTATCGATACATCATAGTCTAACAACAAACTAACAGATCTTGCAAGAGTGTTTTAGTAGCAATTCCACAGCTATCAATACTAGAGCTCAATTTCTTCATAGAACAATGCACAGTGGTAAGACCTTGTGTCGTGGTTCAGTGGAGAGATTAGGTAAACAAGCCTAACAAACTCAGTGCAGAGATATGCTGATTCTTAGAAGTAATAGACAATATACGGATAAAGCATAAGGCATAGCGGGTATAAGAGATATCTTATTTGCAATAAGAAAAACATCTTTATCTTCCCAATATCAGTTGTTGAACCCAAAAATGAAATGAAGTATAAAGATATCCTACCTGAATCCATGGTTCCAAATTTTGCAGATGAACTTCAGCATCATCATGCAAGGCATCCAAGGCAACTTTGTCAACCTGCATTCATGTTCTCCAATCATTCACTAAAATTTATGGTTCAGTGGACCGGCCTTCAGCATTTAGGGAAAGTTAAAAGGAAAAGAATACCAGGTCTTACACGCTCAAGCTGTAGTTTGCTGAAATGTTCTGGAAACTTCTTCGAAAGCAACAAACATATTCTCGGATGATTGGGCAACACGCCTGCTTTCCAGAACGATTCTGTGTACAGATGATTAACAGGATCTGGGAAGTCAAAAATCTGGTTTAGTCTATACATTTTGGCCATGAGGCCTTCCGCAACTTCGTTAAGTTGAACTACCCACTGCATGTTTAGACCCTTCTGGGATCCACTTGTGCTCTGGACCTGTTCATCATGACCCACATTCCTAGAGGCCCTGGCTGTGGCAGGAGGAGTCATATCAGAGCCAAGGTACTCAGTCCATCTCGAGGGGCCTTCCCATTCTCTCGACCTAGAGGAAGTGGATGACATCGATATATCTTGGCTGGGAAGATGCTGACGCGATTTCGCCATCAATAACTACACCAAACGACTGCAATCAGGCATTTAAATTAGTGGCACTTGCAGGCAATTCGATCATTTTTTGCAAAGGGAAGGTAGCTAGAACTATCATAGGTAAAAATTATGCCAAAGTGCAAATTAGGAGGAGCAGGAACTGAATTAGCAAGTAAAAGAGCAAAATTCTCACGCGACTGTGGTCAAGAAGCTATGAATTAATAAACCAAGCATACTAGGTGCTAAAGCAAGCAAGACACAGAACCACTGTTCTTCCAGCACAAAGTATAATTCCCAAAAATGCTCCCAAGGAGAGTGCTCAAAACACGGGCCTGTGCGCAAATGGGGAGAGAGAGAGAGAGGGAGAACAGAGAAATGGACTCCAATCCCCTCCAATTTTCGGAAAACTCACTTCTAAGCTTGCATCGCGGGAACGACAAAGCACGAACACTCGAAGTGAAAAAAACTAAGGTTCGACATCTCAGCCGCTCGTTCGTGCACAACCCACAAAAAGCATGAAAAGACGACGACGACGACGACGACAACAATTCCCAAAAGCTGACATTCCTACGGTTTAGCTAAGCTCAGCATCTCCACTCCTCAATTAACCATTCAGCGCGGGAGCAGAGCCAGTACGGACAGAGGGTGGGGAAGACGTACTCAAAGATAGTAAGCATCAACAACACAAGCAAAACGAACGATCGCGAGAGGCGGCGGCGGCGGCGGCGGCGCTCGCCTTCCCAAATTCAGTGACTCCATTTCCTAATCATAACCAATCGCGACGCGACCATTTCCAGGAGCGAGCTTTGAGCGAGAATTGCTGCTCGCCGCCGGGTCGCCGGAAGCAAGGAAAAAGGAGGACCGACCTCTTGCTCAGAGATCCGCCGGAGACGAAGAGCCCGGGAATCAGCGGCGAACCGACATTCGCCGGAGCTCGGGGGAGAAGGTGGGAGAGAATGCGCGAGCCTTTGGCTTCAGATCTGAGAGAGAGAGAGAGAGAGAATTTTAGAGAGAGAAAGGGGGGGAGTAGTTTACTGAAATAGTCGAGAGCAGGTAAATTCCAGACGACCGAAGGAGGAGGAGAAGAAGAAGAAGAAGAAGCAGAGGAGAGACTGAGCAGGAGCGCGTTAAAATTAGGAGACGCGAGTGGACGAGACGCGCCCAGGGGGGGGGCAAAATACAGGCATGCACGATATAGGATGGCTGGCACTGGCAGGCAATTCGTGTTAGTGTACCATAATAATCGTATTCGTAATTCGTATTAATTTCGTATCTGTAGGCCGTATTGCTTTGTATTTGATTTATCAAATTTCAACTTTGATTTTACATGTCGAATAATAGAATTGTGAAGGGAAAAAGAAAACATATCAATTCGTGCCATTTCGCACTAATTCACATTGATATATAAAGTAAAAATATGATATCATATCATGTTGTATTCGAATTTTCCTCATGTAATTAGTGATTTATCTCATATTGTTTAGATGGGGTCATATCCAGCATCGCCAACCCTAGGATTGGGGCCTTATTTGCATATCATAGTAAATTTTCCACATTAAAAAAGTATGGATGAGTTATTAATTCTGACAGGTATAAGCAAATTAATATATTTTGGCCAAAGCCTAATCATTTTTGTGGAGCTAATCATCAACTTTACATTTCATGGCATCATTGGTGTAACATGCCCTATACATGTAATCACTCCTTTCTCCCTACAAATCATGTAATGACCCTTGTCCGTACACATTAGATAATCATGAAATTGCTAATTGTTTGTAGCTCATCTATGTGGTCCTACATAGATAGAAAGACATCCCCAAGACTTCAAAAGCACCTTAACTCTTCCCTAAGGCATTAATTATGTTTGTGAAACAAGTCATGGATGAAATAACTACACTAGCCCTGCAAAATACATGTAAACATTGAACACCCTACTTCTAGCTCGATTCGATTTTCTTAGCTTTTCATCATTTTCTCGTGAAAAATATAAAGTTAACCTTATGACGCAGTAAATTTCTTATTTGAATCTACTGCACCTCTCACCCAAAGTAACCATTTATGCCTGTGAATTCATTGACGTAGCCACTCTCCATGAACAAGGACCGGATGATTTACATGCGAGCTTATTTCGGGATTAGTGGAAGCAAAATTTCGATGCTTCAAATCCCATTTTTTATCTTCTTTTCATTGTCTTTTGTTTATATTTGCACCCTCACACCATCTTTTTGGTTACTAACAAAAGTAGACAAATTTGAAATGGATCAATCATACCAAAGAGCCCAAAATAAGCTAAGATGAACCCCAAGTGAGTGGGATGCACGATCACCAAAACCCCTTGTTGTTGATCTACGAAGCATGAAATATTTATTCCCTCAAAAGTCATTGACTTCTTCTTTATGGAAGTGGGGTTTGATGGGGATCAGTTCATTAGGACATGAATAAGGAACAAAAGAAAACATACTTAGCTTAGACATCAAGCCAGCATGATTGCCTCTTCTCACTGCACAAAATGTGGCTGTATTCACCTATAGAACATAGACATGTTGGTCCCTTGTAGCCATCCACTCCCCTCTCAAAGTGAGCTTCAAAGTGAAGTCATTTCTGTGGAGCACTAATCATGGAGGAAACCCTGTTTCCGTTTTTGTCCTTTTCCCCCTTTTGATCATTCATCTCACGCAACTCATGACGCAACTCATGACATGCCTCTTACATCAAATTGCAAAATGGCAATGATAAGAAATGTGTTCATCACATGACTCACCAAGGTTTCCCCCTCTTGAGATGCAAGTGGATGTGGAGACCTCGAAGAGGGTACTTTTTCCTGCTGGTCAACCTTTGATTAAGAGGAAAGTGTCGTCTCGGAATTGACGTATCAACTTCGATGACAATGGCCCGACCTGCTTGGAGCAAAAGACAAAAGTTGAGACCCTCCCCAAAAAATGATGCTCGCTGATTTCACTGACGCTGCTAAAGCGGCCTCAATAGGGCATGAGACTTATGGGGATCATCTTTTTTGGATGAAAATAGCGCGATAACTATCTTTATCGTACGAGGCATTACAATGTTCAGTCTTAAAAGAAAGTACGAGGTATTAGACACCGGAGAACACTAGCTGAAACAATGCTTTTTCAAACAATGCGGATGTGAGAGAGAGGCTTTCACATGTTGCACAGATTGCAGAAATTTGACTGCCACTAAGCAATTCAGAGAAACCATCCAGCTTTCATATCCAACCTCGGTTTCGGATCTTGAAGACCAGCCAGATAAGTGAGATTACACCTCTCTAGCTCCCCGAAATATGTCATGCCCATTTTCATTTGGAAAAGCAGGCATCTATGAAGCTCGCATATTTTCTTTATCAAGGAGAGCTCTGACTCAGCATTTATCCTAAGCGATGAAGTGGGTGGCTTGGGCTTCTTCGTTTTCTCCACCAATATTGCTTGGGTTGTCAGGACTGTCCCTGCAATGGAGACTGCGCTTTATAATGCGCACCTTGAAACCTTGCATGGATCTATCGCTCCGGCATTGAGAAGAATCTTCACATTTTCCTATCATTGCATTGTGACCGATTTCCCAACCACATGTTTGGGTTGACTCCACTACGGTGTTGCCATCCGCTCCCCGCATGAGTTGCAATGGTTTTTGCAGGAGCAAGGAGCACTTGCAATTGCAATCCGTAATTGACCACCTATTAGAACAGAGAAACCTCCAGAAGAACAACAGCAAAATGCTAGAAACGATCCTCGATTCGATGCATTGCACTTAGATTGCCCAAGCAATTATCAAAGACATGAGGCAGGTTATCAATCAAAAGAAAGAGTGGAACATAGTTTCCTCAAGCCCAGATGAGAGGTGGTTAAAATATAGCAAGGTTAATTGATTTTGCATCTAGTCTAGTCCAGTCCGGTCTAGTCCCACTAGGGAACCGGTGATCGGTTCCTAGTTTTTAGGACAGTGGTCCAGTCGTGGGTGGTCTAATGGAACCGATTGAACACACGCCGAGTCTGTTTTTTGTCTGTTTTTTTGCGTTATGTTCTAATTTGAAATAGGTTATTAGGGCGATCATTGGATGCAGGAGAGAAGCCGTGGGGCTAGAGGAGAACAGCACACCCATGGAGACCAAGTTCAAGCAACTCTCACTGAGATTCGAGGAGATGGGCGGCGCTTTCAACGGCTTCAGGGGAGCTCTACATGCGATGAAGAACGTGAGCTCTCTGCTCATAATGATCCTGTTATATGGGCTAGTCTATTACTGGCCAGAGGAATCTAATAAACTTGGGAAAGAGCATGAGATGGAAGGCTACTGTTCCATGGGTCATCTTGCATGGTGTTGGCGTCACCTAGAGGAAGTATCAGCTTACATGTAACAAATTAAAATATATAAATATCCAGTTGGTCTGGCTCCCCTTGGACCAAGAACTGACCAAAATTCACCATTTCCAATTTTATGGAATCAGGAATTGAACCAAACTAGCCAATTTGATCCGGTTCAAGCTATTCTCAATTCGGTCGGTCCATGACGCTAACCTCTAAAGTATAGTTTCCTCAAGCCTACGGTGCCTAAGCCCAAGTCCACATAGGCCTGAGTTCAAGCTCAAGACCCTAGTGCCGCCCTATACATGGTCTCCAAGGACCTAAGCTTGAGCTTAGGTGCCTGGGACCTAGTTTGAGGCCCAACACCCATGGACCTAAGCACAAGTATCGAGGACCATGGCACTAGTACTGAGGTCACGAGCCTAGCCTCAATGGACCTAGTCCCAAGTGTTGAGGTCCTAAGCTTGGGCACCAAGGTCCTAAGCTCGAACTCCATAAATTGAGGCAAGGGCGCTAGGGCCCGAGGTTGAGCCTCAATGGACCTAGGCTAGGGCACAAGTATTGGGCAGGCCTTGATGGACCCTAGCCCAAGCATTGGGGTTTATTGATCGAGGTCCCAAGTACAGGTATTGGGATCCCAAGCCGAGGCGCTTGAAGTCGAGCATGGGCATTAGGTCCTCGGGTTTGCTTTTTGTGGACTCAAGATCAGCACTTGTGCTCGTGCTTAGAAGTCAAGGAGCCAAGCTTGAGACCTTGAAACCCGAGGCTAATTATCTGGCTACCCATGCGCAAGTCAATAGCACGTAAATACTATAAATCTATATAGAAAAATCAAATTAGAATTTCTTTAGGAAACAACATAAAATATTTTCCAATTTATTTTCAGATTTCAACCAAACACCTCGCTTTCCTATAAAAAGATTTCCCGAATATTTTTCCCGAAATTAATGGAGCCTAATCGATGGACCTGTCTGCTCATGTTCTCTTACATGTATGTAGAACACAATGAACTTAATTTATTTGTTTATTTTTTGGTCGAAACAATTAACTTGGCCATGGTTTGACTCAGCGCATCCTCAGAGAAGGCACAAATATCACTGCACACCTATCTAGATATATTTTATAGGGGAAAAAGAAATAGTATAGACGTGGTTTAATAACAATTAGAGAGAGTCCGCCAGGACCTGCATTCACTGATTCCGGACGTGGGGCTATCGCATTATTTACAAAGAGCAGAATTTTGCTTACCCTCATTTTCTTCTAAATTACTTTTGGCATTAATTCTCTTGGTTCTGAGCTTAAACCTGTCACCCTAATCTCTCTTTCTCTCAGCCTCTCTGGTAATAAAGCCCTATGTGGAGCACCATCTTTTCCTACCTGTTCTCTTCTTTGGGGAATAAAATGGTGGATTATCTTCCGGTGCTGAAATTGCCATTGGCCTATCGTCTGCCGTTACCCTTCATCGTGCTGCTATTGGTGCTATTCATTTTTCTGCATCAAAAGAAGACGCAATGACTATGACTTTGGTTTACCTCAAGAGCCGACGTGCGAGTATCGTCTTTAAACACTCCTTACCTGCACTAGTAGGGTTGATAGTTAATATGCCTCACAATCAGATTCGGACCTAGTGCTGCAGTTCACTATAATCAAGAAGGTTTTAATATCCTGGGTTATAGGAGTCGGTGATCGGAGCTCTGGCGGCGGCGACGACCGGGGCAGCAGCAGGGGCGATGAACCCTGTTCCTTCTTCTTCTTCTTCTTCTTCTCGTTCCCCACTCTTGCTCCTTTTTGCTCTCTGTTTCTCTCTCCGTCTCTATGTTGCTGCCCCTGTGTTGCTGTGCTGCTGCCTCCTTTTCCTTCTCTCCTCTTGGTCCATTCTGATTTCCTTTCTTCTGCAGGTCATCGTGTGAGACAGGCTGGAGGAGGACGAAGGCAGGCGTGGGCCAGGCCGAAAGGGAAACGGGCCTGGGCCGCGCAGGGAAAAGAGAGGCAGGCGACGGGCCAGGCCAATGCCAGATCCGGCCCGACCTCTGGGCGTTTTTTTTTTTCCTTTTTTGTTGTTGTTTTTTCTTTCCTTTTTCTATTCTCTTTTGTTTTTTAGTGACTAATTCCTAATTTTGTATGCGATTGAATCATAAATAAAATAGTAAAATTTAGGTGTCAATGAAAATGAACAAGGAATTTATGTAACCACCCACTTGGGTGGCGCTGCTAGAGCGAGCGCTTTTCCTCTCGCAAAAGGTCGAGTATTCGAATCCCGGGCGTCGCAGGGTGACTTAACCAGAGGCCGTGTGTGGTGGCTAGCACGTGTCGCCCCCAGGGTTTACCCCCGTTACCCCGGGCCTGTCGGGCCATCCACGTTGGTACGGTGTGGGGGTTCCTTGGGTCACAAAAAAAAAAAAAAACAAGGAATTTATGTATATATTTAAAAATACACCATCGTTTTATTAGATAACTATTCTAATATAATATTTCCATCAAGATACGTACAATCAACAAAGATATCCATGCAATCTTAAAAGGTACAGATAATCAATGGAATTTTCAAAATATATTTTAAGAAATCCCTACTTACCTCTATCATCTTCTCTCAACGTTGAGTTTAAAAGCTAGGTGAGGCTCCCTCCTGTTGCTGGTTCAGTGATTCACGACGTGCTTGCTAGTAGGGCCTCGGCGAAGATGGCGGATAAGAGCGAGAAGAAGCTGAGAAGTAAGGAGGACGACGAGGTGAGCGGGAGAGATGGTGAGGCGGTTTTGCCAAAATTGCCCGTCGGCATCATCACCGACATACTTGTCAGGCTGCCCGTGAAGTCCCTGCTGCGATTCAAGTGCGTCTCCAGGCCCTGGCGTTCCCTTATTTCCGACCCTTCCTTCGCCAGTTCGTTCCTGGCTCGTTCCCTCGCTCGTCCGGCCGTCGCCTCCCTCGTTTCCATCTCCCACCCGAGCCAGCCGGACCCGTCGCTTTGCCAGTTCTTCAGGTTGGACCACCAGACGGGGCTCTCCGCTCCTGTACCTCTGCCGGACATGTCCTCTGAAACCGCGGAGATCTCAGAAGGCATCCATGGCTTCATTTGCCTCGACGACGGGGGTCTCACTAGCGTGTGTAACCCCAGCACCAGGGAAGTCGCAGCCCTCCCTCTCACCAGCCCTGATTTCCGCGACGATCTCCAGGGTGAGATCAGCAGCTTCGCCACATTAGGTTATGATTCAGCCTCGAAACAGTACAAGGTCCTCAAGACGTGGATTCTGTACAGCCCATACGGTGGTGTAGCCGCTGCTCATAAGGTTCTGACGCTAGGTACTAATTCATGGAGGACAGTGGATGATTGCCCTATTAAGTTTCCCTGGGATGATTGCATCAGTGAAGAAGGGGCTATACATATCCTGACACGTGACTCGATGAGGGGGAACATTGTTGGCACACTTGATCTCGCGAGTGAGAAGTTCAGGATGTTATTGCTTCCTGAAGGTGTCCGCGCGGTTCAGGTCGAGCTGAAGCTATTCAGAGGGCATCTGGCCTTGCTAGAGTGTCGACGCCTTTGGGACGACAGCACCATAACGATGTATGTTCTGGATGATTACAGGAGTCGGGCTTGGAAGGAGCTGAGAATGGTGCTACCCCGTAGTTGGAAGGAGGGCACAGGTTTTCCTCCTAGATCATTATGCATTAGCATTCCACGCAACGGCTCCGGCAACATTTTGCTCATCCCCACAACTATATACAAGCAGTCTGAGGCGTATTTGTTCTCTTACAATGTCGAGAGCAAGAGGATGAAGAAGGTTCAAATCCATGGTCCCCCTTTTCACATTTTTTATCAGTATAGGACTCTTTCCTTGGAATGCAGACCTTTTGATTTGGTAGACAACATATTGTCATTGAATCATGTTTAACTCGTGAAACAGATTCAGTGGAACTTCACGTGATTATATCCTAGTAGTATACTATGGGAAGAGAAAGTCACATTACTAATCATATGTTGTTATCGTCGTCGGAAGTTCAATGCACATAAGATCGCCTCGTATTTTTACTGTACTGGAACATATTATCTGACTTGCAGCATCCAAAGTGCACTACATGCTTTTGTTGATCAACATCCGATCATCCCTGCAGATTAATATGCACTGCGACTGTTATATCGTGAATTTTTCGTTTCTTCTGCAGTCACAAACAATGTCCCTGTTCATTAATATTTCAAATCTTTATGTACATGTGCAATCCGCGTTCACTCTCCTGCTAGCATCGAACCATAGTTGCTAGTTTTAGTACTTCACTTGCTTGTGCTCTCTCGTTAACTTTCACATTCATTGTGATAAACATTCTTCTAGCCCACTGACAAGTTCTTTCCTCTGTTTTTAAACAAGTTCTTTCCCCATTTGGATGAAAGAGAGATTGCCGTCCGTTTTTCGCCTTGCCATCAGATAAAAGTTGTCTTAGGTCCTGGATACGCACATCTCTGAATGTATGTGTTTTTGGAGAAGCAAGTATTCAGTTGAAAAGCAGGGGAGTTTAGAAGCAGGTCATGGTGTTGAAGCCCCTTAAAGATGTTGACTTTCAATGAGAGCAATCTCGATGAACAAGATTGATTTTTCTCTTAGTTCACGCACACGCATTTCATCTAAGCAGCTCTTCCACTTTTCTGTCGAGATGTTGTCTTCTGCCAATCAAAATCTCATCAGGGTAATCAAGCTCTTTATTCAATTTTTGGTTCCTGAAAGCCGTCATACACCTGAATTTATAAAAAAGCATTACTACGCCGCTGTCTGACGACTAACATGCATAACAATTCGATTGTATCATCATCTTTAAGTAAAACTTCTGTCGATGAAAACTTCTACGTCATTCTCCTTGACTTGTCCTAGTCATCGCCATCAGCTTGCTGTGAATTGGATGCCGCCTAGTTGCAGATGGATTGAAATTAACGCAGATGGTATTGCGTTTCAAATCCGCATTGCCTGCAGCATTTTGCATGATGTTGAGGGTCAATGGCTATCATCTGGGTTTATCTTCCAGTGCTAAAATTGCCATTGGCCGATCATCTGCTGTTACCCTTCATCGTGCTGCTATTGGTGCTAGTCATTTTCTGCATCAAAAGAAGACGCAATGACTATGACTTTGGTTTACCTCAAGAGCCGATGTGCGAGTCTTTAAACGCTCCTTACCTGCACAAGTAGGGTTGATAGTTAATATGCCTCACTATCAGATTCAGACCTAGTGCTGCAATTCACTATAATCAAGAAGGTTTTAATATCCTGGGTTGTAGTTGGCCTTTTTCTGCAACAGCGAATTAACACCAACTCTTTGTTTCAAAATTGGATTTTATGTTGACTATTGGTTTCATTCTCACCGAAATTTCTTTTACAGCGCTCGCCGCTAAGAGAAACCGATACCAGAGGCGGGAATCACTGATGCTCCTTGAAATAGAAAGCCGACATGCCGAAGGATTGCCCTCCCCTTTCAGTCCCAACTATTAGAATTCTTGCAAAGTGAAGAGTAATGAAGATTGACCGTGTCCTCTCCCTAAAAGGGAGTCTGCCGGATCCAGTTATATCATAGGCCTAAAAATGATGCAAACGGCTTCGCTGCTTTAGAAAGATGAATTGCTTCTCTTCAACTTTGGAGCAATTCCCACGAAAATGGGGTCATAATATGTCAAATTGCTCGTGTAATGCACTGCATCATAATCTCACATTGATGATCACTCGACATAGTTCACTGTTTCCACGAAAATGGGGTCATAAAATGTCAAATGGCTTTGTAAAACAAAGTTTTATATGGTCCACCTTTGTCACATGGATATAGGATCTGAAGGCTTTCGGCCTAACACTGTTCAATATGTTAGACTTAGCCCAACTTATTGCTCTCTCTCTCTCTCTCTCTCTCTCTCAAAACTTGCTATTCAAGCAATTCCAGAACTTTACCTCGGTTAACGTGAGACTGAGCCCAAATATATGGGTCCGACTCAGAAACTTCACACGTCTGAGCACTTTACCAGCATGATGAGAACTATCATTATACAACACGCATCGTTTCTCTCCTTCCATATATAGAAGATGGCAACATGCCAGGAAGGTTTAAGCAAAATCTTAACAAAAAAGCTGTCACCAAATCAACTTTAACCATGCCTCGAGGAGGAATGCCAAACCTATGACCGTTCTTTACTAAATCATGGTCTAAAAGAACATTGGTCTGAGACATTCCATCCTTCCACCGAAGCTGACTGGTTATTACTTATGGAAGCAGGCAGACTTCTCCTTCAATCTGTTTGGCAACACTTATTTATGGATTTGTCAGGAGTAATAATGGGTCGAAAATCAGGCATTTCGACCTTCCTCAGCAACTCAGATGTGCTAAAGAGATCGAAGACAGCAGAGGTAAACTCTTGCCCCACAATTGACAAAGCGTCCTTGCAAAACCCAGTTAGAAAACCGCGAGGGCCAGGGGATTCATCCCCATTCATTAAACACAGCACCTCTTCAACCTCCCAAATCAATGACAGGTTGAGTCAAAAGATTTCTCTATTGCTCAAGCAACCTGGAATCCCGAAGATAAGGTAGATCATCCAATTAGCGACAAGAGGTGCTCCTAGTAGTCAACGGCTACAGCTGAAAAATATTTCTGGGCCCCACAACTCTTTTGTTGACCCAAATGAACTATAACAAGTAGTTGAAGCAAAATTGTTCTGATAAAAAACATCCCCTTCCCAATATTTCTCCACCAATCCATTTGGTAATTATCAAGCTCGGACGAGAGATTAGACCTCAGAAAACCGGTGTTCTTTTCAAAGTCTCCAGGTCTAATGTCCGAACACGTGACTAAGCAATTTTCGAAACGGTATGCCAGTTTGATATCATTCAACATAGTTTAGGTTGGAAGAGAACAAAAGTCGTGCAATTGCCCAGTGGAAGAGCGAAGAAGGTAGGGATCCCAAGCTACTCCAATTATTAACAATATCGCTAGTTTAAGAAGAGAGTGAAATCTTGTCAGGCCACTAGTTTGATAAAGAGTGCAATTTTATTGAATTTGCCTTGGATCGCTGACGATTCACGCAGAAACTTCGGAAAGATGGAATCCGGCGCGGGCTCCAACGGTTTTCTTTCGTTAAATCATTATCAAATGTGCAATAATTAGCCCAACTTGATGGTACGGTACCTGCAAGTGGAAGCTCGCTCGGGGACAAGGTCGAAAGCTAGATTGGGACTAAAAGATTGCTACTTGCTGAGAAGGTGGTGACATGCATCCCTATATTTACGCTGAATTTGTTATTGTTCATATCTAGCCTGTGCCTTTAGGGAAAAAGTCTACTCCTTTGTCTCGCTTTTTGTTATTTATAAGTACTGTCGATTAAGAGTTGAAATTATTCACATGTAGCCACTCAATTCACACGTCTTTGATAGCTTCCCCACATACATCAACTTAATCAAACAATCACTTGGTTTTTTTTTTTTTTTTTTGAAAATTTGATTCCTTTCTATCCATACCTAACCTACACATGACCCGCATGCACGTAATGTCTGCCTCAACACTAGTATATTTCAATGCAATAATGCTTATTATCCATTTTGTTGGACAATTAATGACATGTTCATCATGAAGTCAACAATAAAAAATACCAGCAACCTATAAATTATTTTATGGTGATTATGAACGAGGGAAAAGAGATGTAATATACAAAACATGCTTAGCTTATTGTATAATTTTCTTGACTAGTAGAAGACCTATATTTTGCGGCCCCAAAATAGATTTTTCATGTGACAATACACCAATTGAGTCTTGGACTTGTTTTATAAAATAATTTTTCCTGCTCCAAGAAAAGGTGTAACATCGACTACTTGCCGACTCATGAAGTTGTGGATCAAATTCATGCATAATAGACCTCAAAGTATGATTCATAATAGATCTCAAAGTATGCACATAGGCCTGCATGCACATAATGTGTGTTCTGATACATAGGAATTTCATAATATACACGTAGTTGGCAACTAGAAGAAGTAGCAATACTGCTGAGGTTTGACAGAGAGAGATAGGTTGGATTGTGGAACACGAGATGACAAAAAATCATTGACCTCAGGCGGTGCAGGGCCAATAGCAGACTTAGGCCATTCCCTCCCCTCCCGTGGAGGCCCGACCTCCCAAGACTACTCCGGTGTTGGTAGTAGATCTTAGAGAGGATGAATTGGGTTGGAAACAAGTTAGAGGAAAGAAGAAGAATTCTTCCCCTCCTAAGGAGACGAGCTTGGCCCTTCCGGTCAGCTCCTATGACGAGGGGCGATCCTTCAAGCAGAAAGCGGTAGCTGTCAAGAGCTTGCCCTCAACCTCTACCCGTAGGGCTCAAAGTGGGCTTCGGATCCTCACCAAGGGGGATGCTCCTGGCTCTACTGTGGAGGAAAATCCCATTAGCCCTCCTATTGACCCGGGTAGTGGAGCGGAGGTAGATGGATCGGCCAACCACCATGGTAGCTCAGATGATGATCTTCTCTCGCCTTATTCGTCGTCGAAGGCTTCTCCGACTAGGAGGGGAGAGGAGACAATTCAAGAAGAGCTCTTGGCGCTCTCCCCAGCCTCGCCTCCTTCGTCGACCTGTGCGGCTCCCCCTCCAAGCCGCTGCAAGCCTTCGAAAAGGAGGTAACCCTTACTCTCTTCCTCTTTTGTACATATGTATATAGGTTGCTGGAATATTAGAGGCCTTGTTGACCTGACTAGGCAAGCGGAGGTTCGTAACCTCATTTTATCGAAGCACTTGTTCTATATTGGTTTATTGGAAACTAAGGTGCCACAAGATCGCTTCAACTCCATTTCTGAAGGTCTGTTGAGGGATTGGTGTTGGATTGCAAATTACGACTTCTCTCCTAGGGGCAGTATTTGAGTTGGTTGGGACCCCTTAAAGATTAAGTTTGAAGCCTTCTCAGTTACCAAGCAGGCGGTTCATGGGAACTTTGAGAGCCTTGATTCTAGGGTGGCTTGTTGTATTTCTTTTGTTTATGGAGATCACTCCTTTTCACTAAGGAGACCTCTTTGGGAGTATATCATACTCAGAAGCACCCATCTCCATGAAACTCCCTGGCTTGTCTTGGGGGATTTCAATGCTATTAAAGATCCATCGGACCGTGTCGGTGGCTCTAAAGATTGGCTCCCTTGTTTTGATGAGTTTAGACAGTGCTTGGAGCAGACTGAGCTGGAAGATCTGAGGTTTGTTGGTTTTAGATACACTTGGACTACGTCCTCGAGGCCTTCTAGGAAAGCAAGAAAGATCGACATGGTTCTAGTGAACGCCAAGTGGAGTATGGATCTCTCTTACTCGAAAGCCTCCTTCTTGGCACTGGGAATCTCGGATCACTCGCCTATGGTGGTGAAAGTGCTTAATCCGATTCCTCGGAGGAAGCCCTTCAAGTTTTTCGACTTCTAGATGAAGCACCCGGAGTTCAACGAGATTGTCTCGCAAGTTTGGGATGCCCTGGGGGTTGGAGTCCCTATGTATAAGCTTGTTTGTAAGCTCAAGGCTCTTAAATATCAGTTCAAGCAGCTCAATAGAGATTCTTTCTCTAATATCTCTGCCACAACTCTTGAAGCGAGGAAGACGTTGGAGACTACTCAGGCAGGCTTGCAGCAAAACCCCCCTTTCTGTTGACCTTGTTGAGGTGGAAAAAAACCAAAGGCGTATCTTTGGAGAGTTGCATGCCTTGGAGGAGTCCTTCTTTAGGCAGAAGTCCAGGGTCAAATGGCTTAGGGAGGGAGATCGCAATACCAAGTTCTTCCACCAGTATGTCAACAAAAGGCATTTGAGAAATAGAGTCCTCTCCGTTCATGACTCTTTGAGGAACCAGGTGACCGAGCCACGGCTGGTGTAGCGTCAATTTGTAGAGTTCTTTGAGGACCTCTTGGCGCCGCAAGGGGAGCTAGTTAGACCTTCGTTGGAGGACTTGAGGGAGGTTATCCAACATCCACTCTCGGATGATCATGCTGCGCTCCTTGCTAGGCTGGTTACAGAGTTGGAGATCCGGGACTCTATCTTCTCCTTGCCTAGGGGAAAGGCACCTGGACTGGATGGTTTCACAGCAGAGTTCTTCAAAGGAAACTGGGACACGGTTGGTCCCTTAGTCACGGCTGCAGTGATGGATTTCTTCACCTCTGGAAAACTCTTAAGGGAGATTAACAATACCATCTTGGTAATGGTTCCTAAAGTGATCAACGCCACTTCTATGGAGGATTATAGGCCTATTGCCTACTGCAACACAATTTACAAGTGTATTACAAAGGTGCTAGCTAATTGGGTGGCCGTAGCTTTGAAGAGCACGATAGGCCCTTTTTAGACTGCTTTTGTAAAAGGCAGGCGGATCAAGGATAACATCTTGCTGGCCTAGGAGCTGTTCTCTAACTTTCACCTTGAGCCTTATTTTCCTAAATGTGCGATAAAGGTGGACTTCAGAAAAGCCTATGATACCGTGGATTGGGACTTCCTCGAAGGTGTGTTGCTGGCCTTTGGCTTCCCTCAATTTGTCACGTGACTTATTATGATTTGTATGCGTACACCCAAATTTTCAATTGCTTTGAATGAAGAGCTCCACGGTTTCTTTGCGAGCGGCCGAGGTCTCCGCCGAGGGTGATCCCATCTATCCTTACCTTTTCACTATGATTATGGATGTGCTTTCAGGGATCATTCTTAAGTATTCTTTGAGGCCTGATTTCAAGTTCTTCTAGAGGTGTAAGGCAACGGGTCTTTCACATCTCTTTTTTGTGGATGATGTCTTCCTTTTTCGTGAGGCTCACCTCCTTATGGTGGCTCTCCTCAAGGAAGGTCTTCATATCTTTTCCTCTTGGAGTGGACTTTGTCCTAACTCGTGTAAGAGTGAATTTTTTTTGGCGGGTGGTGCACCCTCCTTAAGGAATGGTATTCTCTTGGAATTGGGCTTTCGAGAAGGGAACTTGCCGGTTTGATACCTAGGGGTTCCTATAATCACTTCCAGGATCAGCGAAGCAGACTGTTGTGCCCTTGTCAACCGTATCACTACAAAGGTTCAGTCTTGGACTCATCGTTTCCTCTCTCTTGCTGGACGGCTTCAGCTTATCAAGTCAGTTCTTCATGCTATACAAGCCTACTGGGCTAGTGTATTTGTTTCACCTATAGCTGTGGTGGACCAGATAGAGAAAATCCTTATACAATTCCTGTGAAAAGGTCCGAACCTGGGCAGGGGTGGTGCTAAGGTAGCTTGGGATGAAGTTTGTCTTCCAAAGGTTGAATGAGGACTAGGTATCAGGAGGCTCCGAGATTACAATAAAGTCGCCATGCTGAAGCATATTTGGCTCTTGTTTTCTGACAATGAAGCATTGTGGTGTAGGTGGATCCATTCCACTTTCTTAAAAAACAAGAACTTTTGGGTTGCTAGGAAGCCAGCCTTTGGCTCCTGGGCCTAGAAGAGCTTGTTGAACTTAAGGAGTGATTTCCGAATGCCCTTCTACTGGAAAATTGGCGATGGCCAAACAACCTCTCTTTGGTTTGATAATTGGCACCCTAGGGAGCCCCATAACCTACTCTTCTTAGATTCACTTATCTACAGCTTAGGGCTCTCTAGGCAGGCCTGTGTTGCCTTGATCTCTTCTCAGATGTTGGCCAAGCTCTTAGGATGGTGCTTGAATCGTGGGGTCATCCTCTCCCGATCTTGTCGAGTGACCCATATCGTTTCTTCTGGCGAGAAAGCTCTTCGGGCCAGTTCACGGTGGCAACGGCGTGGAACTCCATCAAGAAGAAGAGAACACAGGTCCATTGGCACTCCTTCGTGTGGGACAGCGCCATAGAACCTCGCTATCAGCTTAATCTTTGGCTCATTGCCAAGCACAAACTTCCAACCTAGGCTCTCCTTCTGTCCTATGGTATAATTGGAAGTGATGCCTGTGCGTTTTGCAAGAGTATGCTCTCCTTCTATCCTTCTGTCCTATTTTTTGATTGCTATGTCATGGCTAGCGTTGCTTTCTTTTGGGCATCCAGATGCAATTTGCCTTGGCGCAACAAAACTTGGAGGGAGAACCTTTGTTGGGCCACTGCCTATTTGATGGGTAAAGATTTCTACAAGTGCATTGCCCATTTTTCCTTTGGCGCGCTTTGTCATATCATTTGGAAAAACAGGAATAACATCATCTTTAGAGACCAGCCCCGGACAGTCCCGGCTATGAAGAACCACCTCTTCAAAGTGGTCCGAGACAAGGCTATCACCTTCAGGAACGTCGAAGGTAATTTCATAAATAAAAGGTTGTAGAGAAGTTGGGGCCTAGACCCGATTATTTTCACTGTGGACTCGTAGGTAGTTCGTTCCGATGTTGACCTCTTCCTCGTTCGTGGCGTGTTTGGTAGCCGATTGACCATGCCGTGCTTCTTTTTGGTCTTGGTGTTGTAGCGGGTGTGCCATTATTTGTGGCTTTTACATCTCCTCACCCTTCCACTCCTTTTGTTCTTGCATTTGGAGTGTAAGTTTCTGGTGACGAGATCTTTTGTACATTTGACATTTCCTCAATATATTTATTACCTTTTACCAAAAAAAAAAAAAAACCATTGACCTCAAATGGGCCATTGGCAGACAATGGAAACGACTCAAAGTGGCCACAAAATCACAACTGTTTGTCTCTCGCCGTCGCTTCGGAAGCCATGTTGACACCAATAGCTCCCAAGTCACTATCGAGGTCTACTTCATCTTTTCTTTCTGCATGTAGAAAGGGGGACCCCCTTTTAAAAGAGAGGGGAAAGTGTCGTTTCGAAAATGGAAATGGAAATGAATGCGTGCCAAACTAAAATGGGCCTTCCCATCACTTAAAGAGGAAATGATTAGGATGTTCATAGTATTCTTCACACGGCATCTTCATTGTTATCATTTGTTGTTTTGTCATTTAGAAACCGGGTACTTATGGTTAGGTTGCAGCCTGAGCCATTGTTTTATTCTTAGCAAATACTTCTTCCAAGTGAATTTCCTTATGAGAATCTTCCGGATGTTTGTGCCATTCAATAATGCATGAAAATGCTATCTGTCATTGCACTTTTTTTTTTTTTTTTGCCAGAGTAACCATAAACGTAGTCAAGCTGTGTTGGTTGCTTTTAGCTGTTGTTTGGCTTGTTTTTGCTCCTGTGCAATTTGTGGCTCCCCCCCCCCCCTCCCCCCAAATTTTTCCTTGGTACCCTTCTACTCGCTCTGACTTGTTTGTCTTCGTGAGTGCAAGTTTTTGGTGCCAAGTTTTATATATATATATAGCTGTATAGCTCTTTGGTTTAAATTCAATATATCTTTTACCTTTTACCAAAAAAAAAAAAAAACGTATTCAAAATTGAAGTACTCGTGGTTATCCACGTGCTTCCTTCCAAGTCCTGTTGCTTAGGCGGACGCTTGTTTACAGAATTTTTTAAATATATGTAGGTCATCTAGGTGATTGATTGATAATACCCAAGAAACCATGTTCAGGTCCAAGTATGCTTTTTTCAATCTCTTAGTAAGGACATGATTGATAACCATTCTAAACAGAAATTGATTTTGGAAGATAAAAATATTTTTCTATTTCTATTTTTGGATGAGTTTCTGAGCAAAAATTCATATTTAATAGCAATGCAAAATTTTTATTTCTAGAATAAAATTTCATTTAATAACAATACAAAATTTCTCATTCCTAAGAGGTGGTGAATGGCAACGGCAGCGACCAACGGCGGTAGCATATGGGTGCCCAAATGAATTTTTATTTATTTATTTCTCATTTCTATTATGAAAATAGAGAAGTAAAAATTTTTTACTTATCATTTCTATTCCAAATCTATTTTTGGACTAAAATTTGTTCCAAATGATTTTTTTTTTTTCTCATTTCTATTATGAAAATAGAGAAGTAAAAATGTTTAACTTCTCATTTTTGTTCCAAATCTATTTCTGGACTAAAAATTTGTTCTAGAAATAAAAAAATTAAATTGTGTCATCAAACAAATTTCTATTCCAAAAACAAGTCTAGAATAGAAAAATTATTCTAGAATAGAAATAGAATGATTGTCATGCGCGCCCTAAAAGTAATGACGGGTATGAATGCTATCTTTGTATTAGCATTTACATTTTAGTCACATTTCATTGCATATTAAAAAAATGGATGTGGATTTCTTGAGGTCTATATTTCCAACAAAAAGATTCATCAATTATTATTTCATCACATAGTCAAAATTTATGTATCATTTATCTTTGAACGAAACCTCTTCAAGCTCTCATTCAATAAGGTAGCTGTTGACACTTGAATTTGACAATCCATTTAGATATCCACACAATGAAAAATTAGGGGTCAATCTTGACCCTTAAATAAAAATATTAGTTAAATTGTATATAGATATTATGAGCATTTGAATCAACCCCATAAGTGATGGAGGTTCCAAGCTTAATTGAATTAATTGAACTAAACCCATAAGGAGAAAAATCAAATTGACCCCATCAAATCTTCTCGGTGGCCGAAAATTTGTGGATAGTGGGTGCCGAGTTGGAATTGATTTATTAAAAGTAAACTTGGAGAGCAATTAAAGTGATATTATCACAATTTATATCAAAAGAGATAATAGGAGAATTTCCTATTGTTAAAGATGGTTATATCTTTTAGAGTCCAATATAGGAAAGTAAGGGATTTCGATCTTAAAAGATCCGTAGACTTACAACCATAAATATGTGATTTGAGGGTTCACAAAGGGAGGCTCTCAACCAAGGTTAGACATATATTGATTTGGGTCTCTCTTTTCGACGGCTCTAATATCATGTAAATAGATAGGATCTTCAAGAGAGAGGGAGAAAAAAGAAAACAGCTAAAAGATTACACTTATACAAAATTCCTAAATGAAAGAGTACATGGCATGTATTTGTTTATAGAGCATGAGGAGATACCAATAAAACTCTTAATTCCCTCACCTAACCGCCTACTAACCTATTAATCATGATTACTGATCGACATGTAAGTAAGGAGGATGAGTATAGGTGGGGAATCTACTCGTCTGGGATCCTCCTTTGATCAAAACTGGGAAAATCAAAAACCACTGAACCCAATACAGAGCCCACTGGCTCGAGCTCTCGGTTTTTATCAACTTGACAAATAGGGGTCCCCCGCCCAGATTGAGAAATCTCCCCCTCAAATTTCCAGAATTCTCCTCCTCCTCTTTTTTCTCCCCTAACCGGAAAATGAACTAGTGAAACTAATTTGGATCGTAGAAGTAGAGGTGATGTGTGCAATCATCACCCCTCAGATTCGTAAACAAAGAAAATCACGTAAAAGACCGGATTAAAATCGACAACAACGAAGTTTGTTCTATCGAAAGAGCATTCTTTCCACTAGTGGCGTTGAGATAGAGACGAGTAATGCATATTTGCTCGAAAATCTGGCACCATGATTAGAATGGTATTCCGGGCTCGGACGCCGAGCAGCCCGAGGGTAAAAGCACGCCCTTTTAATGAGCCCTTCGGCATCTTGTTCCTGTACTTCCATCTTTTTCTAAACCAAAATTTTTTGTCTTCTTTTATTAACCGCGTGCGATCATGGACACATGACACGGACTCATGATACTTTTCCTAGCGTTAGGCCATTCGAATAGTCAACTAAGTACATGACCGGATCAAACCACGAGTCCATCGACCCCAAAATTGATGGTCCAGATTAAAATTTCGAGGTTGTATTGTGGGGGAATTCAAAGTGTCCGAGGTGAGAAAAATGTTGCAAATAAGGAAACAAGCGAGGATAAACCCCCGCCTACTGCTGGCCCCAAAGAAAATGTCAATGTTGATCGGATCTATGAAGGGATGGGATTTTATTTGCCAAGATTGACACGAAACAAAAGTAAATCTAGCTAACAAGAACAAAAGGGATATTAGATCGAGAGGAAAAATTCAATTCATGCCCCGCAAGACTTTGCGACAAAGAAGGGAAAAAATAGTTCTCTCGATTCAGGTTCACTGAGAAATTAGAAATATAGAATTTTCGCATTGCAATACAAAATGAGCTAATGGAAAATATTTTCTTAAATATAATTATATGCATCAATTGCAAAAATGAATGAATGACTGAAAAATGTTTTCATTATTCACAAAAATGTTTAGACATAAATTGCTGTTGACTATAAAAGAATTTGTCCGTTGGCTAATTATTTTAAGCTATACAAATAATCATTTTTAGGTAAATATTTTCCAGATTATTCATTCTTTACGAAATAAACAGAGTCTCAAACCATACCATTGACTCTGCTCAACATGTCCACTAATGCCTTTCCTAGATAAACATGGAAGATCTTTTATGGGATTTTTTTTGTTTGGAAGAAAAAAGATAATGCCGGGAGAAGGAAATGCCATGTTGGGGTTCAGCATTCAGCCGGGGGGAGATGAACTTGGCAAAAATGAGGGTCCCACTAGTTATTGCCAAATATAGTTCTCGTCACGTGAACCCTCATATCAACTTGGAAATGTGGAATCCTATTATCATTTTAGACCTTTTGTATTGTCTGTATATTGCTGTAGATGATGGATCCAGTTACATTACATGGAATTCACACAGGCTTCATGTAGACAAGCTCCGGCGACGTTCAATCTGAGGTTACGACACGAGAGAGGGAGAGAGGTGGGGAGAGAGACAGAGAGAGATGATGGATCCAGTAACATAACATGAAGGACTGATAAATATAAAAACATAGATTTTTTGGATGCTTTAATAATAACAACAGCAGCAATGATAATAATTACTTGAACAATGAAAATAGTCAATTAATGTTTAATTTGTATCATCATATCTCGTCTATAAATGGAAGTTTCCTAGTTCCTTGCACAATCCATCTCTTGGAGTAGTTGACCACACTAGTCGACGCCCACGTCTTCATAATAAACACCCGTGGAAAATCCCTCCATTTATATCCCCCTTCATAGTTGTCCCTCCAACCTTCCATAGCCACCATCTTATCCTTCTCTCTCTCTCTCTCTCTCTCTCTCTCTCTATCTCTCTCTCTCTCATAACAAAGAATAGATAATGGATGGTAACAGCATCTGCATAGGCGAGCTCAGCTCAGCAAGCGACTCCAATGTTATTCCACTGCCGTTGAAATCATGGCAGCCACCAACGCCGCCGCAGAGTCTCTGCCGTCTTGGCAGTGGCACAAGCGTGACATTGGACTGCGAAGGCGGCATCCAGGCTGAGTCAAGGAAGCTGAACCCATCCAAGTACAAGGGCGTCGTCCCTCAGCCGAACGGCCGCTGGGGCGCGCAAATCTACGAGAAGCACCGGAGGGTGTGGATCGGCACCTTTAGTGAGGAGGATGAGGCCGCCATGGCCTACGACATCGCTGTGAAGCGCTTCCGTGGCCAAAAGGCCGTCACCAACTTCAACCAGAGGTCTAACAGTGAAGATTACGATCTTGAAGCCGCTTTCCTGATTTCTCATTCCAAGGCGGAGATCGTTGACATGCTTCGGAAGCACGCATACTATGAGGAGCTCGAGCAGTGCAAGAGAAGGTACGTCAACGCAAATGGCGATGGCAAAAGGGTGAGTATGACGGAAGCCCTAGGAGATCCATCTGGACCGGGTCGGGCCGCAGCGGCTTGTCATCTCCTTTTCCAGAAGGAGGTCACGCAGAGTGACGTAGGGAAGCTGAATCGATTCGGGATACCAAAGCAACACGCAGAGAAGCACTTCCCCCTGCACAACCGCTCGAGCCCTACGACATTGAAGGGCACTTTGCTGAATTTCATAGACAGTGGAGGCAAAGTGTGGAGATTTAGGTACTTGTATTGGAATAGCAGCCACAGCTACGTTCTGACGCGGGGTTGGAGCCGGTTTGTGAAGGAGAAGAACTTGAGGGCAGGAGACATCATCAGCTTCCACCGGTCGGCCGGGCCAGAGAAGCAGCTTCATATTAATTACATGAGGAGGAGCAGGCTCAGTCAAGCCAGGCCAGTCCATCCGATCCAGAAGGTGAGGTTGTTTGGGGTCGACATCTTCCAAGTGTCGGGGACAGGCGGCGGCGTCAACTGTGGTGGTCGATGAAGGGGAAGGAGAATGATCGAGGTGGAGTTATTGTAATTTGGATGCAACGAGATGCAGATAGTGATTAGAACATTATGACAGTCTCTGTGCCATTATTTTTTTTTGTTGGGCTTCTACGACGTTGGTCGATTCAGAAGATGGAAGAGATGGGATTAGGACTTGGGAGAAGATAGATAAAAATACGCGGAAAAATTGTATATTTTTTGTGTCTCTTGTAATGAAGAGTACGTAAGGTATTTATAGACCTTATAAGGTTACTATCTAAAATAACAAGATGTTACAACATAAATTGCAATCAATTACGATTAATCAAGGACATGTGCAATCAAAAGAGATATAGAGAATTTTTTAATTATTTCTAACATCCTCAGAAACTTAACGTGGCTTAAAAGAAGTTAACTGAATTTTGAGAAAAGATTAAAAAAAAAAAAAAAACCATGGTGAATGTGTCTTAGTGAAGACATTGGCAGTCTGAATAAAAACGAGACAAACATTGTCATGAAGCTATATAAAATGATAGTCATTTCAATATGCTTGGTAGCTTATAGAAATTATTTTGAAAACACCAACACGTATAAAGGTAAAATTGAATAAATAAAACAAAAAATTCACAACGAAAGCAAGAACACTCATGTACGTATCTTCAAAAAATTGTTTTGCATTTTAATAAGAAGTACGTAGAAATGAAAAGGATGCTAATCACATTACCCTTGTACCATGTGCAAAAAGTTTGGTTCTGACGTTCTTCAAATCTAAACTGCAAACGTCTAATCTCCTCATAACATTGTTTCTAACATTCTTCAAATGCAAACCACAAACGTATGATGTTCTTGTATTGTTGCTTGAAATATTCTAGTTCTGATGTTCTCCATTCCAGCCCTACAAATGTCAAACCTCTAGTTCAAACACACTATCAATCTCACACTAGAAAGAAAATCAAGAGTGTTCATCACTACAATTGTGCTAGCAATTGATCTTCTGTATGACTGATTTGACTGATCTCTATCATCTCACTCAATCACCGCGTTATAGTCTTTCAGTCATCTCTTTGGCTCATTAACTTTGAAACTATTTCAGAGCATACTAATTCAGCCGTAAAAGTCTAAACTCGCTTCAAACTCTAAATCTAGACATTGATTCTGAAACCATTGCAGAGCATTAATTCGAGCATTAATTTTGTAATTGTTATATAGTTTTATTCGGGGCATTAGTTTTATAACCTTTACAAAAGCATTAATTTTGTAAGTGTTATAAAGCTTTAATTTGATTATTAAGTTTGAAACCATTTCAGAACATTAATTTGGTTATTTGATTCTGAAATCGTTTCAGATTATTAAACTGCTCATTAATTTTGAAACCGTTTCAGATCATTAATGTAGCCATTGATTCTAAAACTATTTTAAATCATTAATTTGGTCATTAATTCTGAACCTATTTCAAATTTTTAATTTAACCATTAAATTTTAAATTGTTCAGACCTTTAATTTGGACTCATTTCAAATCATTATTACTGCCGTTAATTTTGAACTCGTTTTAGATCTTTAATATGAATGTTAAGTTTGAATTTGTTCCAAATCTTTAATTATGCCATTGATTTTGAAGCCATTTCAAAACTTCGATTTCATCCCAACTCAATTTGATTATTGCACTTGCATACACATTTCAAGCGTCGTTTTGAATCAGTTATAGTATATGGCATCTCTAGGTTCATCACTGAGTTGATAGTATAACTTGTACTAATACATTAACACAACCAAGATAAACTATTGTCCCCATCAATCTCTATTTCCTACAAACCATGAGTGACATTTAATAATGTCATGGCTATTCATACATTGTGAATATGTCAATAACATAATGAATCCGTCAGCTTTAGCAACTATGTAATTCAATCATTCTATCTCACTATGTCCTGATCAGACAGAGATCATAAAATTGTTTGTCAAGCTACTAATTCGATCATACGCTCAATTCTAGTTGACGTATAGTTCTACGAGACATGAACTGTTTCATTCTCGGTTACAATACCGATCGAGAGTTTTGATTAGATTATATAGGACATCAATCTTCTATGTTGTGTGTGTGTATATATATGTATAATAAGAAGATACCTACACTTTGGGGCACCAAAATGATATTTTCACGTGATAATACAACTATTAAGTCTTGGACTTGTTTTAGAAAATAATCTTCCATGCTCCAAGAAAATGCATCACGTCGACTATTTGGTGACTCTGGAAAGTTGTCAATCGATACATGCATAGAAAAAATCTCAAAGTATGATCCGTCTGACTCCTTACTGTCCGTGCACGTTTTGCATATATACATACAAGTCCACATGCATGCCCATATACTTGCAGGTATACAGTGTTTTCTTTTACATAGGAATTTTATAATATACCCGTAGTTGGCAACAGCAGCCCCGACGTTTGACCGAGAGAGATAGGTTGCATTCCGGAACAGAAGACAACAAAAGACGATCGATCTCAAATGGGATATTGGCAGACATCGGGAACGACTCAAAGTGGCCAAATTATCTCGACTGTTCGTCTCGCGTGGTGACTTCGGAAGCCATGTTGCCACCAAAGAAGTCCCATCCAAGTCCCTCTTGACGCCTGCTTCATCTTTTGTTTCTGCATGTGGAAAAGTGGACTCCCTTTACGAGAGATGGAAAAGTCTCGTTTCCAAAAAGGACATGGAAATGTGTGCGGAATTTACGTACCTAACTAAAATGCCTCGCCTGGCATCTTTGTTTGTTATCTTGTCATTCAAAAACCGTCTACTTATGTAGCTAATGCTGCGTTTGGTAACGTTTCTGTTAAAAAATTATTTTAGGGAACAGAAATAAAAAAAAAAAAAAAAAAAAAACTATTTCTGTACGGGGAGCAATTTTTAAACAGAAGAACACGTTTGGTAACTACACAAAATTTCTATTCTTGGAATAGAAAAAAAAAAAAAAACACGTTTGGTAAACTTGTATAATTTTTTTTTTTTTTTTTTGTTTCTTTTAATTTTTAGTATTTTTATTTTATTTTTCCTTTTTCCTTTTTTCTTTTTTCTTCCTTTTGGCCGGTCGCCGGCCTTGGCCATGGCCGGCGACCGGCCGATGAGGGCTGGCAGCCTCTCCCAAATCCAGCGAGGCCGAGCCTCACCAGTAGCTGGGCGAGCTCGGCCTCGCCAGATCTGGGCGAGCTCGAGCTCTCCCAGCTAAGGCGAGGCCGAGCCTCGCCAGGGGCCGACGACGCTCCGGTGAAGTCAGCGACCCTTGACGGCCGGTCGTCGGCCATGGCCGAGGCCGGTGACCGGCCAAAGAAAAAGAAGAAGAAAAGAAAGAGAAGAAAATAATAGGAGAAAGAAAAATTGTTTATCGGAAGTATTCCCGGGAACAATAAACAAGTTTTTCTTGTTTCTTGTTTCTATTCCAAATTTGTTCCTGGGAACAAAAAAATAGATTTGGAACAAAAGTGTAAACAAACGTGTTTCTATTCTTTTTTTGTTCCTCAAAATAAAAGAGCAGAAATTGTGTTCCGGGGAATAAAAAAAGAACACAAACAAACACCCCTAAGCAGCCCCCATCAAATCCTTCTTCCAATTCAATTCCTTCTGGGAATCTTCTAGATGTTTGTGACATTCTATAATGAATGGAAATGTACGCGCATATAAGGTGCACAACCTAGGTTTAGTATCTTGAACCGTCTAAGTGCAGACATTACTCCTTTATTAGGGCCATGCATCTATGTTTTGGCTCGCGTGTTATCTGATCCCTTAAATTAGCACGTCTCTTTATTTTTTCAATCTTACTAGATTCATCATCCTGAGGCCCAAATGTACCTACATAAGATGGGTTGCCATCATAGAATTAAAGAACCCTTTGATGAAAAATACAATGAGTAATTTCATGTCATTTAGTGAATAAGTCTTAGCAAACACCTAGGAGCATAAAAAGGGGAAAAGTGCCAAAAAAGTCCTAAACCTTTTGTCTTTATGCCAATTTAGTCCTAAATCTTTTTTTTTGTGCCGATTTAGTCCTAAACCTCTTTATGTTGTGCCGATTTAGTCATTTCCAACTAATTTTGGCCGGATTTTGCTGACTGGATGCCGGCTGGCTGATGTGGCCTGATTGGTACTAACGTGGACAACTTTTCATAATATTTTAATATTTTCATTTTGTTTTGTTTATGTTTTTCTTATTTATTTATTTTTTCTTTTTTTCTTCCTCCAGCCAGTCACCGGAGATTGGCGACTAGCTAGAGGCGACAACCAGGGAGGTCAAGGTTGACCTCGCCGGCCACCTCGCCAGTGGCCGCGAGGGCAGCCTCACACTGGGCGGCGAGGCTCGCCCTCGTTGGATCTGGCGAGGGTCGAGCCTCGCCCATGGTCGGCGAGGGCGAGCCCCGTAAGCTTGGCGCGAGGCCAGCTCGACGGTGACAACAAGCGGTTGGATTAGCTCCGGCGGATGGCGAGTAGGGCGCGAGTGACAAGCGCGAGAGGTGAAGACGTGTGGACAGGCGGGCATGAGCAAGGGACGGCACGACTGTAGTGAGGTCACCTCCTTGCCCTCGCCCTCGCCGGCCATGGGTGAGGCCGCCCTCACGGCCACTGGCGAGGTGGCCGGTGAGGTCGACCTTGACCTTACCAGGCGTCGCCTCTGGCCAGTCACCGAGCTCCGGCGACCGGCTGGAGGAAGAAAAAAAAATTAAAATATTATTAAAAGTTGTTTACGTTAATGCCAATCAGGCCATGTTAGCCGGCCGGTGTCCAGTCAACAAAATCCGGCCAAAATTGGCCGGAAAGGACTGAATTGGCACAACGTAAAAAGGTTTAAGAATAAATCGGCACAAAAAAAAAAGGTTTAGGACTTTTTTGGCACTTCTCCCGCATAAAAAGTCTTGCTTTCAACCAATTTTCAAACTCATTACCTTGGTTTTGAGAAATTTTATCAAACCTGCCCTAACTACTCGTAACAAATAAATAATTGCACGCGCATGTTATTTGCTCCTTAAGCTCTTGTTACATTTGATCATTCAGTCTCTTAGGATCATATTGTCACTCATTAGCAAGAATGAGAGTCGTTCACCGTCAATCATGGGGTGCATGTTAAGACTCAATCCAATAGATAAAACATATTGCTACAATTTGGAAGAAAATTACCAAAAAAAGTCATGAATTTAATGTGATGATGTCAATTCATTAATAAACTTTTCGATTTGAACAATTGAGACATAAATCTTGACCATTGGCCAATGTAGCTCTTTAGGCTAATTTTGGCCAGAAATCACAGACATGGATGTTGGCCATCCTATGTGGCATGGTCGCGCTAATGTAGACATCTTACAATTTCTTTATTTTTCTTAAAAGTTTTAATTTTTTTTATATTCTATTCTTTCTTTAGCATTTTCTTTTTCTTTCTTTGCTTTTTAGTTTTTAGTTTTTTTTTTCACTATAGCTGACAAAGGTCGCCAGGTGATTGGGTGTATGATTTAAGTGTGGCTACTGAGTGCCTCAAGATACTCGATAGTAAGACTATGATTATGAGTATTCTTTTTAAGTTGTATGGTTTTGTTGTTCAGTGATTCTCCCGTACATTCGAAATGCTTCTTGCTAATTTAAGGATTTTTATTGGGAGGCGTGCACTTCCTAGCATAACTATAGAAGGAAAGGATCACCTTATGAATGGATAACTCATATCAATCCAAGGGGTTTGTCGATCTTATTAGATAATTACGGTTGCACCCCTCGACCGATTTATGCTAAACAAAGAAGTTACCGTATTTTTGGAGGCATCATCATCAAATAGGAAAAATTTTGCATATAGATTCATAATCATACACCCAAATCATCCAAATTCAAGATTCCTCTCACGCACGATTGTATGATTGTGTGGTGGACATGATATGTTGTGTTAATCGTAAGTCATATCGTAAGTCATCTCCAACTTTACAAAATAACAAATTTATCGATCTCTAGACTGTAGTTTAATGCCCGCCCGGAGTTTTGAGGTTTGTTAGGCACAACATTGGATAAGAGCCAAATTAATGACCTACGATCCTTAGCAGCTAATGTGCTTAGCTTAATATATTGTCTAATTAGACTCATTTTATTAAAAGAAATTAATAATGTATCACCATTTCCTCATCAAACCTTCAAAAATGAAAAAGGATATGACAGCTAACGTACTGTACTTAAGTGGAGGAGTTAAACAACTAAAATCTATTATTGTCAAATATTGAAATTTACTTGTAAATGTGCCAACATATTTAAGAGAAAGGTAGAAGGGAAAAAAACTCAGAACCTCCACCTTCTTCTGTTGGGAGCACGCGGCAGTCAACACTTTTACTTAGGAAGATCGCTAAGAATGAGTCCAAGTCAATCAATGTATACAGTTACATCTACTTTCATATATAAACTTAAGCTAATAAATTTTGGGACAACGAAAATATATTTAACCACTCCACAGCATGACAATTCTCTAATGTATGACTTTTCTAACACAATTCATATGTGCATTTCAATATTTTTTCTCCATACTCTAGTGAAAGATTACTCAAGATGCCTCCATTATAAAGCATAAGAAATACTAATAAAATTTTTATTTCTTTATTTATGACCACTAACTAACTACTGACTAATAATATTCATTAATATACTTTTCAACACTCTCCTCGAGCCAAAACATTCTGCTTATAAATATGATAGGTGCAACTTTCTTCTAAAGTTTGCGGCCAAAGTGCCATGAGCCTTACACTAGACAAGGGATATGAATACATTAAATTAGCTTTAAGACAAGTGTTTGACCAGAAGGTTAACACCTCTTTTCTCATACAATCTTGATAGAACCGTGTGGAAATCGAACTAGAATTGCATCACCCCATGGCGGTCAACTTTGGCCGCTACATAAAGATGTGCTTGACTCCAATGTTTACAGTTTTCTGGAAACTTGATGGCGACTTCACTCCTCAATGGCGCTCGCAATTGAAAAGTAGCATCACAACGAATGACGTTCATGGTAGGCATTGTTTAGGGGAAAATTGTCCAAAAAGTCCTAAACCTATTGCACTTTTGTCAATTCATCATAAACCTTTCAATTTTGTCAATTGAGTCCTAAACATTTTCACTTCTTATCAATTTAGTCCATCCAACCAATTTTAGCTAAAAATCATTGATGTGGAAGCTGGAAGTGCCACGTAGGACTATGCGGCACCGCTGACGTCCATCTTAGTGATTTTCGGCAAAAATTAGCCGAATAGACTCAATTGGTAAGAAGTAAAAAAGTTTATGACTCAATTGATAAAATTGAAAGGTTTAGGATTTTTTGGACAATTTTTCTGCATTGGTTAGTGTTGTGCACAAGTGGGTGCACAAGTGGGGAAGTCTTTGAAGATGAGATGCTAAGTTGTTTGAGGGATTTTTTTTTTTTTTTCAGGATTCTTTGGGGAATTGAAAAGGAGAAAAATCACAAAACGAAAGCTGAGACTAAAACTAGAAAACAAACAAGGGCAGCAATTTGATTTTGACGGATAAGCAAAACTATGACCAAGAGCGAGAACGATGCACGGCACAATGAAGCTCGAGATCAGAGAGGGCTCGACTAGTAGCGGTCCATATCGGATGACAAGAGTTGCCGATATGTTTTTTCTTTGCATGGCCCACCCCAAAAGAAGGAAAAAGAAAAGAAAAAAGAAAAAAGAAAACACTATGTTCATACCTTTCCCCATTGAAAGGATGTTCATCACTAAAATTGCTTGCCAGTCCATAATTGACGCCCACAAAGATTAATCATTATTACTGTTCGACATGCAAGTGAGAAGGATGAGGATAGGTGGGAATCTACTCTCGTGAGGTCGCCTCTTTTGATCAAAATCAGGAACATCGAAAAACCATTGAACCCAATACAGAACCCACCGACTCGAGCTCTCGGTTTTTATCAACTTGACAAATTGGGGTGCCCCACTCAGACTCTGAAAGTCACGTAAAAGACCGGCTCAAAATCGAAAACGACAAAGTTTCTTCTCTCGTGGGAGCATTCTTTTCACTAGTGACGTCGAGATAGAGACAAGTAATGCATATCGCTCGAAAGTCCGGCACCATGATTAGCATGGGATTCTAGGCTCGAACACCGAGCAGCCCGCCTTCAGCATCTTGCTCCTGTACTTCCATCTTTTCTAAACAAAATCTTTGTCTTCCTTTCTTGACCGTGTCCGACCATGGACAGATGACGCGGACGCAAGATACTTTTCCTTGAGCTAGGCCATTTGAATATCCGACTAGGTACATGAGCGGATCAAACTACGAGTCCAGATTAAATTTCGAGGTTATGTCATGGGGAGTTCAAGGTGTCCGAAGTGAGAAAAATGTTAGGTATAAGGAAACAATCGAGGATAAACCCCCGCCTACTGCCGGCCCCAAAAGAAAAAGTCAATTTTGGACGGATCTATGAAGGCATTGAATTTGATTTGCCAAAATTGACACGAAATAAAAGTATGCCTAGCTAATAAGAACAAAAGAGATATTAAATTGAGAGGAAAAAATCAATTCATGCCCCGTAAGACTTGGCAATGAAGAAGGGACAAATTAGTTTTCTCAATCCAGGTTCAACGAGAAATAAGTTAGCAATATAGAATTCTTCGTACTACAATACAAAATGAGCTCATAAATTATTTTCTATTAGTATCTGACCTCAATCCTCAACGATCAAAGTTGTGGTCTAGGGCTCGTGAGGCTTCCTAGTTGAGGCTAAAGGACCGAATGATAGTATGTCTACCTTAGAAATTGAAGCTTTGTTTATTTCGCGAAAAATAAATGATTTGAAAAATATTTTCCTAAATATGATTTCTTGTATTGATTACAAAAATAAATGAATGAATAAAAAATAATTTTATAGTTCATGAAGATGTTTAAACATAAATAGTTGCCTACAATGAAAACCTTTTTCGCATTGGCTATTAATTTCGAGTTATATAAACGATTATCATTAGACAAATATTTTCTAAATTATTCATTTTTTGTGGAACAAATAGAGCCTCAAATCACACGACTGACTCCACTCAATATGTCCACTAATGCTTTTCTGGATAAACGTGGAAGATTTCTTATGGGATGTTTTTGTTTGGGAGAAAAAAGATAATGCCGGGAAAGAGAAATGCCATGTTGGGGTTCGGCATTCAGCCGGGGGGGAGAGATGAACTCGGCAAAAATCAAGGTCCCACTCTTTACTGCCAAATATAGTTCTCGTCATGTGAACCCTCATATCAACTTGGAAATGTCGAATCCTATTGTATTGTCTGTATAATGTTGTAGTAGATGGATAATAGAATGAGTTACAACCTCCAGCGACGTTCCATCTAAGGTTACGACCTTTGAGAGAGAGAGAGGCACACACACACAATGGCTGGCACAACCAAGGCAAGCGCAGCAGAAATGGCACTGGTTTGCCGCCCGCAGAGGATGGAGCATCGGGAATGGAGCAGAGGGGATAGAGAAGAAGAAGAAAGAACAACAGAGAAGAAGGAAAAAGCGAATAATAAATTGGAAAGGATGACACATTCCAGTCGTTGAATTTCAATATCTCAAAATCCTTTTATGTTAAGGATCCTAGTAATACATACGGATACCTTGGATGCATGATATTAATATTCCCAAAAGCCACTTATATCCTATAGCATTGTACAAATCTTACTTTGAATTGCAGTGACTCGAGGAAGACCTGATAAAATATAAAAAAAGATAGGTTCTTTGGATACTATGATAATAATAACAACAGCAATGGTAATATTTACTTGAACAATGAAAGCAGTCCACTTGAAAGAAAGTACAAGATATAAGATGCTGGGGAACATTGGCTAGCAATGCTATTTCAAACAATATGTACGTGCGCGAGAGGTTTTCACATGTTGCCCAAATTGCAGAAATGCGACTACCATTAAGTAATTCAAAGAAACCATCCCACTTTCAATATCCAACCTTGGTTTGTCCAAGATGAGTTCCATTGAGAAGGGTCTATCTTTCTTACTTGGCTCCAGGCTATGGAAACTGATTACAGTCACAGCACAGGTCAAGCGGGCCAGGATTGATTGGCTCGAAACAAGGCTTTAACAACCACCTCTCTTGAAGACCGGCCAGATAAGTGAGATTAACCTCAATTGTTCCCCGAAACACGTCATGCCCATCTTCATTTGGAAAAGCACGCATCCATTAAGCATGGATTTTTTATTTTTTATTTATTTTTTATTTTTTTTTATCAAGGAGAGCTTTGACTTGGCATTTATCCTAAGCAATGAAGCATCCGCTCATTCATTTTTCTTCAAGGTGTTATCCCGGGCACAAATGGAATGGGTGGCTTGGGCTTTTTTGTTTTCTCTACCAATATCGCTTTGGTAGTGAGGACTGTCCCTACAATGGAGACTACTCTATGTAGGGCGCACTTTGAAACCTTGCATGGATCTATGACTCCAGCACTGAGAAAATCTTCATATTTGGCCGACATTGCATTGTAATCAATTTCCCAACGGCATGTTCGGGTTGTCTACTCTACAGTATCGCCATTTGCTCCTGCATTAGTTGCAATTGCTTTCGCGGGAGCAAGGAGTACCTGCAATTGCAAGCCGTAATTGACCACCTATAAGAACAGAGAAACCTTCAGAACAACAGCACAATGCTTGGAACGATCCTTGACTCGATGCATTCCACTTTAAAAAAAAATCTGTTGATATATGAATTCCAATTTGTTGACTATTACCTATCAAATCTTCCTTTTGGAAGATAGAGGAGCGAAATAATTAACCTATTGATATTGAAAGACCCAAAAGAGAAAAACTAGAATACATTACCCTAAAGCCCACATAGTTTCCTCAGGCCTATAGTGCCTGAGCCCAAGTCCACGAAGGCCGGAAGTTGAGCTCAAGACCCCATTGCCTCCCCTCCCCCTCCGACATGGTCATCAAGGACCCAAGCCTGGGGCTTGGGTGCCAGGGAACTAGTCCGAGGCCTGGCCTCAATAGACCTGGGCACGAGCATTAGAGACAAGGGCACCGATACCAAGGTCATGAGCCTAGCTTCAATGGACCCAGCACTGAGGACCTAGGCTCGGGTATTGGGGTCCTGAGTTCGACCTCCATAATTCGGGGCAAGGGTGCTAAGGCCTGAGGCCCAAGCCTCAATGGATGCCAAGCTAAGGTCCAAAAGCTGGGCAAGCATCGATGTACCTAGCCTAGTTTGTTTACTAAGGTCCCTATTATAGGTGCTCTGGTCCCAAGCCAAGGTGCCAGTAGAGGTGGCAAATGGGTGGGTCAGGTCAGGTATAGGTCGGGACGAAAATGAGTTGACCCATATTTGACCCATTTAACCCGTTTTGACTCATATTTCTCTAGTGTAAATATAATGACCCATACCCGACCCGACCCATATTGCTAAAACCCACTAATATTCTAAAAAAAAACCCGCGCTCACTTTAAGCTACATGCTAATTGGATAAAAACCTCATATTAAATTTTAAAAAAATAGTAAATAAAATAAAAAATGTTAAAAAAAACCTATAAATTGAAATATTTATGAAGAATTAGACTATGCACATGCTTCTCTTATTTAAACTATCTCAACAAATATTTTCATGGCTAGTTGATCCACATCAATCTAAGGTCCTTAAGCACGGCAAAGCTGATCCAACTCGTTCAACACAAGCTTAATTGGAAAGAGCCAGTAAAGACATGAAGTAAATAGAGCAGAACAGAATATTTACCATCCGACAAAATCTTTGTGCGATTCATTTCAACAAACTATAATAATCCTTCTCCATGCACCTCTTGCTTTCCTGATTAGCATCATCAAGCTTACAGAAACGTACTAGCGTCAGAATATCTTCCCAAAAAATGGAACTTCGTCTAACCCTGCGGATTCAACGGAATTAGCTTCAATTCCTCAATCATGGTGCAACTATTGCAGCCACTTCCTTTGAAGCACCTCTAGACTGTAAGAAACTCAGGACCTCAAAGTTTGTTAGAGCACCATCATTGGCATTCTTTCTGCAAAATGCATAAAAGAGAAACATCAATCTAGAAATGCAAATTGGAAAACAAGAAAGAGAAACAAAAAAGAAAAAGAGAAGGGAAAGGGGCATATCAATAGAGCATGGCAAGTACATACATCTTCATTTCCAATAAAATCAGATGCCAAGAGTAACCTCCAGGGAAATTCTTTCAATTAGCAGATTCACATTGAATTTCACAAATGGAACCAGATTCATCTACCCACTTAAGCAGTAAACTCAATACAACTAATTTGTTAAAGAAAACATGAATTCGAACAAGTTATTTACTTAAAGAGAAAATGACATGTTATATTTCTATTTAACACTAAAAGAAAACATCTCCAACTTTCATTCTCCTTTAAGAGTAGAGTACAAAAGAGAAAACATGCAGAAGACCCAAAAAGAACTACTTTGCCCATTTACAGGGAACACATCCACATGGAATTGCACAGTCCACACAATCTACAAAACACCGAAGCATAAACTAAGCATCGACAGCTATCATTGACGGCTGCAGAAAAAGCTGCCCAATTCAAAAACATGACGTTGGCCCATTGGCCATGAGAAGAAAATCAAGCGGTCGATTGGATTGCTAAAGCTTATCATAGGAAAGCTCTCCCCTATAATTTCTGAGCATATTTGGAATCTTTTGTGTTCTTATGCTGAATGTCCTTGTTTAAACTTTAGTAATTGAGAATGAAGTTTCTTTTTCTTTTTTTTTTTAACAAAAAAAGGTAGGTAGTGGATTACAAATCAAGATTCAAGCTACTTAAATGCTTAGAAATTACAGACAAGATAATACTTCAATCTTTCAGTTGGTCGTCTAGCCCCGCAGCAGTAGTCAAAAGAAATAAAATTCACACAAACAAGCTAGGAAACATACTAAAGTTGAAGAAATATTTAATAATTTGCCCCTAATTATAGATCCCACCACCCCCATTTCCTAAATTACTCTATACAACCTGACATTAACATCTTTACTTTTGTTTGTCGGTGTAACCACTAGTAGCACGTTTACTAAGTTGAAGACATCCATAGATAAAAGAATTGGGATAGAATCATATATAGAGTGTGCGATTGAAAGAGTGCTAACAATCTGTTAGTAATGAAAATATAATTTGATAGAGATAGTAAGTTCTCTTGACCATAAGTCATTGTTGTCGCAAACCTACTAAACACTATTAACAAGTCTTTCCCCTTCAGAAGCATAGTGTTTTGTCGGCTACCCTCCAGTGACACCAACCCACTGTCGAAGCCATGATGATCAGAGACAGATAAACGTATATCAGAGATAGATAAACATAGCAATTGAGGAGAAATTCTTCCCTGCGCCTAACCTACAATGAGCACCAAGCCCATTTCACCAATTTCACTTCCCATGCCCATAAGAACCCAACCAACCCCGAGTTTCCCTCTTTATCCAAGCAATTCGCAGAAAACAACATGCTGATCCAAAATAGCAGAACCGCAAACGGAAAGGGAGGAAAAAAAAAAAGGGGTTACCGATTGGTAGGCGGATTCGAAAGGGTGAGATCTGACGATCTTGCTCTTGACGCCTTGGAGGCCAAACCGCAGGGTGTCGGCCTGGACACCTCCGATTTCATGGGCGAGCCGCGGAGGCGAGCGGCGGAGGTGGGTGATGAAGCTTGTCAACCTTCGAGGGAGTAGTGGAGGCGAGCCTCAGGGGCGGGCGGTGGAGGCGACTCGGAGGCAAGTCTCAGAGGCGAGCCGAGGAGGTGGGTGACGGAGCTCGTTGACCTTCGAGGGAGCGGCAGAGGCGAGCCTCAGAGCCAGAGGCGGGCAGCGGAGGCGACTCGGACGCTAGCCGCCGCGGCGAGTGGCGGAGGCGAGTGGCAGAGGCGGCGAGTGGCGGAGGCAAGCGGCGGAGGTGGGTCGAAATGGGTCACTGACGATTGCCAAAGTCACGAAGACTGAAGAGTGAATAGTTGAAGTCGTGACTCGCTTTACGAAAATGGGTCGAAAATGGGTCACAGCGTGTGACCCATTTTCGACCCATATTAGAATTGAACTTAAAATGGGTCACATGCTGGAATGAGCCCATTACATCCTTCATAACCCATATATGACCCATAATGAAAAATATGGGTCGCAAAATGGGAATGGGTCCATGACCCATTTTGCCACCTCTAGGTGCTAGGGAGTCGGACATGAGCACCAAGTCCTTGGGTCTAGTTTTCATGGACTTAGGACTCATGCCCAAAAACTAGGGATTTGGGCTTGGAACCCCAAGTCCGTGCCCAATTTTCCGGCTACCCATGCGTAAGTCACTAGCGACCAAATAGCAACAGTCTAAAAAAAAAAAAAAAAAAACATCAGAATTTCTTTACAAAACAACATAAAATATCTTCCAGTTTATTTTTAGATACGCTAAACACCTCATTTTCCTATAAAATGACCTCCCAAATACTTTTAAAAAATGTCACATTTTTCATGAAGTAAACAAAGCCTAATGGATAGGCCTATGTACTCATGTTCTCTTTCAAGTCGTAGCCATGTGGTTTGGCACAGTACATCCTCAAAAAAGGTTCAAATATCACCGCACGCCTATACTGACGATTGCCGGGGGATGCTCATTGGACCAAAATAGGTATATGCATAAACACCCATTTGGTCAAGATCCAATGACCTCAGTTTGCTTCAAACTACTCATGGGTAATTAAATTACATACAACACGATGCACAGAGAATTTTGATCTCGATGAATAAGTGTAATCATCTTTACCTGAGGAAATTAGGGGATCTGAAATTTCTAGGGCTTTGTACATCTTAGTTCTTCACACAATGTGCTGAAAACAAAACATTTTGGGAACTTGCAGACCTTAATTACAGCAACTCCCCCAGGAAGATCGGCAATTCTTTCTGCATGCTTTCATGAATGGTATGCATGGTCGATTTCAGCTAAATCCTTTTTAATCTGTGAAATCCTTGCTTGGATTTCAACTTTAGTAGAAAGATCGGTAACAATGGTAGCTGAGTTACTCCTGATGGTTTTCTTGCTTTGCAGTTATGGCTAAATAAATGGATCTGATTATCAATCAAATCAAGCTCAGGTTTCCACCGAGAGATAATCCAAATTCGAATATCCCTCGCCAAGCTCGTTCATTGATTATCATATTCCAAGGCACTTAGCTTTACTGAGTGAGTGATGGCCTTAACTTTAAGCCACTAGCCTTTGGCTCGGATTCGTCAAGTCCCTTTGGTCGATTCGCTCAGTTGGTTTTTCCTTATCTTCCTTAACTTCAAACTTGTTCTAGTTTGAGAAATGAGGCGCTGGCCTAGCACCCTAGCTAATTAAGAAGAGGAGGCATTTCTCATTCGAAAAGAAAGGGTCCTTGTATAGGGTTCCAAACCCACAGACCACGTATTGAAAATATGTTCTTCACGTGTCCTTAGAAAGCTTGAATGTCCTTATTAAAAACATTAGCGCTTTATATATCATAGAGTAATAATTTGCTCCTTACGTATCTACCCTAATGTGTGTTATATTATTCTACTTAGACATTCCATTGGATAGGTACGTTTTTTTTTCTTTTTATCCAGATAAGAAACTTATTTCCTTTTTACTAGGGCTTCTTCTTCTTACGATTCTGATTGAACTAGATTCACTATACTAAGTTCAACGACTCTTGGATAGCAATTGGAATAAACTATAAACAAAACCAATAGCATTGTTCATGTAAGATTAATCCATTAACTTAATAATATTGTTTGGTGACCTTATAAACAGCAAAACTTCATTGAATATTTAAAGCATTCGCATTGAAAATTCTCCCCCAAGTCTACATTCCTAACTCCAGCACTATTCGACATCAGCTATCCTATCTTCTCTCCCACACAAACGTGTTCTCTCCTCTCCCTCCCTCTCTCCCTCCGGCTCAATCCCCTTCAACCTTCACGAGAAGAGATTATTGCAGTTCCCCCTCGAGCCAAATTATAATGTTCCGTTTCAGAATTATACTTCTTTCTATGTTACTAAATTTTATAAGTATTGATAAATATAAACAAAATGCTGGTATAAGAAAATGACCGCATAATATTTTTTCCAGATAAATTTTTAGTAACTTAACAATACTTTTTGAAGGTATTATCATAGACAGGAAAATTTCAAAATAGTCATAAACATATTGTACATATGCCAATTCTATTTTAAACACTTTAATTTGGTCAATTTAGTTTTAAGCATTTTCTTAACATTCTGCCAATATAGTCCTTCCGGACAATTTTGACCAAAATCGTTAACGTGAACGCTAGTTGTCCTATGTAGCATGGCCAGTGCAAGCGTGAACAATTTTATTTTTCATTTTCTTAATTTTTATTTTTCTCTTCTTTTCCTTTTTGTCCTTCTTCCTCGGCCAACCGATGGGCCTCGGTGATGGATAGTCACCGGCTAGAGGTGAGGCCCAACAAGGGTTGAACTTCGTCGACCACTCTTGTTGAACTTCGTCGACCACTGGCTAGGCTAGACGGACGAGGCATGACTTTGCTAGCAGCGAGCAAGGCTCACGTTGCCTTTGTTGGCCATCACCAAGGCCCACCAATCGGAGGAGGAAGAAAGACAAAAAAAAAAAAAAAAAAAAAAAAAAAAAAAAAAAAAAAAAAAGAAAAGACAAGGAAATGGGAAAAAAAATTCCAAAAAATACAAAAAAAAGAGTCCGTGTCAATGATTTCAAGCTAAAATTATGCGAAAGACTACAATGGCAAATAATCAAAAGATTTAGGATTAAACTAGCCAAATCAAGGATTCTTGACTAAATTAGCACCCATACAATCTTTTTTGGTAATTATCCCCGATATGGAAGTGCAAAATTGATCAAAATCAATGGACACGAGAAAGTTTCATTAGTTATTGCAGTGTGATTTATTAATTTAATTCTTCATTTAAATTGAGGAGAAATATGGTACTATCATACAGCTCCAAATATAATATACACACACGCACACGCATCAATTTTGGGGTCTCTACCTAATGGGGTCTCTACCTAAGTTCTGCATTAGGATCTCTAAACTATTTTTTTTCAATTTTTTTATTTTTATTTATTTATTCTCATTATGTACTTTTTATTGTTATTTCTCTCCCGCGCCTGTACACATGCCGCACGGTCGACTTTTCAGTTCCTCTTTTTCAATGTTTTTATTTATATTTTTACAATTTTTTTATTATTTATTTTCCCTTTACCCATAAACACAATCCGCACGATCTAATTCTATCCTCATTTGTTGGACTTTAGTAACTCTTTAAATTGTTATGTCTAAACTGTGAGACCTAAAAATTTAGGGATATTCCCCAAGGTGGAAGAAGAAAAAATTATCCTCTAATTAAGGGGGGTAAAGCATGCCCTTATTATTATTTATTATTTGCAAATTCCTTTCCTCCTTTAAAGAGAACTGGGGCTAGCTTCGTGGGCCCGTCATGAATATAGGTTAGACTTAGACCTCACGGGTCTGGGCCACGAATACTAATGGCCTCATATTCAAGCCCCTTCAAATATAACCAGATTAGGCCCATTTTACTTTTCTCGTTATCTTCTTCTTCTTTTTCTTTTATTTATTTATTACTGTTTTGGTTTTTTTATTTTATTATTTATGTACAAGTTCCTTTCCTTCTTTACAAGAGAACACGGGCCAACCTCCTGGGCCCGGTCCATATATGTAGGTTTGACTTAGACCTAATGGGTCTGGGCCACGGATACTAATGGGCTCTCAGATCAAGCCTTTCAAATATAACCAAATTAGGCCCATTGTACTATTCTCTTTTTCTTTTTCTTCTTCTCTCTCTTTTTTTTTTTTTTTTTTTTTTTGCCGTTTTGTTTTGTTTTGTTTTTTTGTTGTGTTCTCTCCCCTTTGCGCTCTAATGCGATCAACGCACTGTAATAATAATAATAATAATAATAATAATAATAATATTATTATTATTATTATTATTATTATTATTATTTATCTTATACCAATTTTTATTCTTATTTTCCTTTTCTCCTCAAACCATCGTCTTTTTCCTGTATAATGAGAAATCCATTTTACTTACAAACTAACCTCCTCATCAATGATCAACACATCCAAGCATTAGACTAGGTGCCACCATTGTCCACCTCCACTCATCCGATCGCCACTGTCATCAGTCGGGCTTAGTAAAAAAATCGTGACATCAGCTCTCGGACATCCCTCTCCGACGACCAAATCCGAACACCACAATTATTCACACCCATATGGATGGGCAGAGCACAATTTCAAATCAAACATGCACGATTCGGGGAAATTCTTAACATGTTCAAAGAATCCTCAACAAATACTTTTACTCATTCACAAAGGAAGATGTCTAGTAAAAATTGCACCATAACACAAGTATAAGAGAATAACATATTTACTCCATCACAGAGAGCAGGGCAGGTTTAGTTGCCGAAAAAATGAACATAAGAATTAATATTGCAACATTTGATCCAATTTCATATAAGACCCAACCACATCTAGCATTGAAAGAATAGAATATACAAGCGAATATGGACAGAAATCAAACCAGTATTAAGGGTGTGTTTGTTTTACGGAAAACTCAATAATATAGGAAAATGCTTTCCAGTAAACCATTTTCCAAGAATATGGTTAGTTTTTCTTTATTTGGTGATATATGATCGAAGATATTTTCTATTGTTTGGATATTATTAGATATGCTTTCAATCTTATGACTTTATTTCATGCAAAAAAAGTTTGAATTTTTAATTTTTAATTTTTTTGAAAAATTTCGAATTTTTAATTATACTATTTTTCTCTCTTTTATTTTTATTTTCTTTTTAAAATGGAATTTTAATTATTTTTCTTTTTTCTTTTTTTCCTTCCTTTTCTTTTTCTCCCTTCCTCCACATTTGTTGACTAGCAACAGACATGAGCTCGGACTCGCCTAGATCGGCTACATCTCGAGCTCACCAGCCCACGTGTTGGCTGTTTGAGGCTGATGGAGGAAGAAAAAGAAAGAAAAGAGAGAAGAAGAAAAATTAAAAGAAAAAGAAAAAAAGAAAGAAAAAAAAATAAAATAAAATGAATAATAATAATAAATTCAAAATTTTAAAAAATTATTAAGAATTTGTTTTTTTATTAAAAAATCATTTTTATAAGAACAAACTTTTCATTAACCAAGGACCCTAAGACTAGGAAAATATTTTGAAAAACGTTTTTCGGTTCTTTCTAAGAGCAAATCGTTTTCCTGAATTTAAACTTTAGTATGGAAATATTTTTTGTTGACTAGCAAAACATTTTCCTTTGACTCATTTTCCTAAGCGAATTAATTGCCGGAAAATGAGAAATTTTTTTTCATGAAACAAATACACCCTCAGTGAATGAGACTTTTGGCCAACCGGGGATGAATTAAGAAACTCATCAAGTGATCAGTATTTTGGAAAAAATCTATATATGCATCACAATTTGAGCAAGCCATGAACATCTGTGTATTCAGTTTTACAAAACCCATCGACAATCTAAATCAAGAATTAGAGATTCGAGTGAGATATAACAGCTTCAAGGTCCTTCACCGTGAAACGGAGCAACATAGAGCACTCCAATGCTCTTTCGAAAATGAGGCCAGGGGGATGACTAGAGTCCACGAGAAATCATCAGCCTGTATTCAATTAGAGTCCGCAAGTCATCATCAACCAAGATTCAAGTTGTTAAAAGCTCTCGGCCACAAAACAGCAGGTGACAAGAGAAGGCGAGTCACGATTGTAGACACGATGGAAATGACAACAATGGCGGTTTTGTCGGGGCTAATATTGATGGAGGTAAGTAGAGATCAAGATTAACATGATGACTCTCCATAGTTCGTTATCGTCCGTCTGGTCTATTCAATGGGTAGTGTGTATGTGTGAAGAGAATTACTAAAACAATTGTCAATCTATTGTAATTGTGTCAATTCAATTCTAAACATTCTTTTTTTTAGCCAATTGAGTCATAATTTTTTGTATTTATGTCAATTCGGTCTATCCATTTAATTTTGGCCGACCTATACTAACGTGTATTAAAATACACGTGTGATTTGTGTTAGAAAAGTTCCACATCGAAAGATTTGTGTGACGCTGAGCAATTAATACATCATAATTGGCCCATAACTTTTTTTTTTTTTGGTCAGTCCTACTCTATTCCTATTATACACTCACTCTCAGACTTTTGTCTTGCCTCTTGCAGGGCGTGGGAGTCGAAACCCACTCTTGAAACTTACGCGTCCCCACCCCATCCCCCCTCTAAGAAGTTGGGGATTTGAACCCCCTCACCTCCCCATTCCATGTTGGAAGGGTGGCCACTAGGGCGAATCCCAACCCATAACTCATTAGTTTAAACTTTTGAGTAAATGTGGACTTTTATGAGTAGTACGATAACAAGTTTGGCACAAGAGGAGCCATCAAATTTTGACTGTAAAATAAAGGTAACATACATATATATATATATATATATATATATATATTATTATATCCTAAAACTGTTTTGTCTGAACTTTGAGACATAACATACTTAGGGTATTCTTTCCTAAATGCGAAAGAAAAAACTACACTAAAAAATTAGATGACTCTTCAAGTGAAGAGTGTAGACTCCACCGCATCTCATAAGGAGTATTTGAGGAATTGATAGGTTGACATAGTAGTTGTCCGTGCCGATGAAAGTTGAGAGATTGGTGAAACATCCACGGCAAGATTTACTTATGCTTTGCACAGTGTTTCTCAACTGGGAGTACAAGATGAGTTTAATGCCTACATAATTTGGTATGAGTCACATTCATAAAGGGGGAGAGTGCACGAAATGCCCATCAAGTTTTTCTTTTTTCAAAAAATGCTTATCAAGTTGGCATACAAACTTTTATGAGTTGTACGATAAGAGGCTTGGCACAGGATGAGCCATCAAATTTGACAATACAAATAAATGCAGCATATATGTACATATACATATATATTATATACATACACTCCCTCCTTTTTCTTTCCCCCTCTAAGAATTCAAGGTTTTCGCACTTAAAACAAGAATGTAAATCGATGTGGGCATGTCTAAACAAATTTATTTATATTCATTATCTCCCATCAGTCCGATTCTCCGATTCATTACCTCTTTATGCGGAAATCAAACCTATCTACTTTCCCTTTTACTTGACACCACTTAAATCGATTCAATCAAATCTGTACCGGCATTTCTAAGCTAAACCAATATGTTGATTGTTCCAAAGTTGGAACCACTAAAGCAAAAAGAAGTGCTTATCTATCACCTTCTAAAGTTGAGATAAATGCGTAACCAATCCACGACATTTTGCCATTGATTGATCTAGTTCTTAACATCTTATTTTGATTAATTGAGTCCTTAATGTTTGAAAAACTCCGTAATCAACTCCTAAATTTTCTATCAACGGGTTTTGCGAGTCTTAAATGCTAGAAATCCTTTACGTCTCTCACATGTCCTTTCTCTAATGTTGCCTAGCCATGGACCGTAGAATTATACGTTGTTTTCAACATTGGAAATCTAGTATGAGACTTGATTGAACATCTTTTTGCAAAATATTAAAGGCTCAATCCATCAAAATAATATTTTAGGCATGAATTGACCAATGGCCAAAAGTTAAGAGCCCATTCTATACTTTTCCCTAGAGGAGCATGATTTTACGATACGACTAAGAATTGGATAATTGGACTAATGAGAACCAGTCTAGTTTCGGATTCTAAGGAGATTTGGTCCAATTACTAGTTTCTCAAGAATATGGGAGAGCCGAACCAAAAAACCTAAGTGGTATTGACACCGGCACACAACATGCCACACAACATAACATAACATGTCGGTATGTCATTTCTCAAAAAACCAATAATTCTGACACGTTGTAACACATTATATATTAAATATATATTCTTATATATACATAATAATTTATCATTTTTATGATTATTTCGATTAAATTAATTTGATTCAAATTCACAAATAAATAAATAATAATAAAAATCTAGAATGAATTTTATACTAAAAACATTAATCCACCATTTATTGATATCATTTGTTGTTTCAATTTAACAAATTCAACTCCATTTTAATAATCCATAATACTTGGAAAGAAAAAAATAAGTAATTCATATTCTGGACTTGCTTGTCAGGCGTATTGGAAGAAAAGGGAAAATAACTTGATAAATGAATTGTGTATCACAGGAAATGAGAGTTAGAAGAGAAAAGAAGAGAAGATTAGTTTTTTTTTTCCCAATTTATTATTATTTTTATTTTTATTTTTTCACATATAATACATTTTGACCCCTCATTTATTTAAAATTTTTACAATTGATTTCGTATATTGGAATCATGTGTCGAAAACTCGCATGTTAGAAGAGTGTTGATAAAGTTGACCAAGTATCGGATTTTCAAACATGTATTGACCAAGTATTGGAGAGCGTTTGAAAGTGTCAAATACGTATTAGAATGTCCAACACAACATGAAGGCGAAAAGTGTTTATTAAATGGGAACCTACAAAACCCTAATATAGAAATTGACTTATACACTTTGGATTAAACCCCTAATTTTCCTCTTCAAGAGCGACTCCTTGGCTTTCTTCCTTTATGAGAAAATTTATTCTGCTTGAAAGTCTTGCTCTTCGTTGATGTCACCACCACCGGCCGTGGGGAGGCATGGGTGATGAGCTCCACTAACGACAAGCTCTTGCACGATTTGTTCATCCTTAAGTGACCGAGGACAATAGAGGGAAGAGAATGAAAGTGGTTGTTGTAGTGTCAGTCACAAGGCCTAGTTCCCTAAAGACTTTAGGATCGTCGACTTAGGATGCGTTTGGTAACCATTCTATTTCTAAGAATAATTTCTACTTAAAAAATGATTCAATTTTATTTGGCTCCATAAATGAGTTTATAACATTTTAAGGTATTTGATAATTACTCAAATTTTCTATTCTCATAATACAAATGCATTTGATATGTCCCCTAACTTTTTGTAGCTTAGAATTTTTAAAATTTTCAAATAATTTTACTATATTTTTCTCTTTTTTTTTTTTTTTCCTTTTTTCATCCATTTTCTTCTTCTCTGGCTAGTTGCTAGCCATAGCAATGGCCGATGACTAGCTGGGCACGGTCCGACAACCTCATTGGAGCCTCTCCAGGTTAGGACAAGGTTCAGCAATCTCACTAGAGCCTTGCCACGGTTGTTTGGTGAGCTCGCTTGACCACTAGCAAGGTTGAGTCTTGTGGCAGTTGATGGTGGGGTTTGGCATGGCTTCAATGAGATCGTCGGTCCTCACCCAATTAGTTGTTGGGCCACGATAATGAGGAAGAAGAAGAGCAAACTAAAGAAAAGAAAAAAAAAAAAAAAAGAAGGAAATTTGGCTTGATTTTGGAATTATTTTTAAGAATTGTCGCGACCTAAATTTCGGGTGCACTACCTAAAATTAGGCCAATGGACTACTAAGCCTAAACCTAGCTCGAGCTCTTCAATTAGGAGTCACCATTAATCAATTTACGATAAGTCGATTAGACACCTAAGTAAAGTAACGAGAGATTTAATTTACTCCTGCAAACTAAAAATTTGTGAGTTCGGGGACTTGTTTATGCTAGATTTCTCTAACGCCCTTTTGGTACCTTTCTTTTTTATTTCAAAAAAATGTTTTGCAAGCAGCATAAATTGATTTTAATTTACTTTCCTAACATGTGAGGTGATCATGCGGGTGCGCAAACTACCAATTTAACACCTAGAAAAAGTCGTGAATAAATTGTAAGATTTACCTCATGGCATCGAAAGCATCTACAATGTTAGATCATAATTCACATCGACAACTCTATATATGATTTCTAATTAACACACAGTCACTCCAAATTTTTAGGATTTTCTCTTGTTTAATGAAATCCAATCTATGTGCAATGCAATTTAATCAAATGACCTAATTCTAACGACGAGCAATTTCTAATTAAATAGACCTAGCAACAATTATTAAATGACATGCATTTCATGAACCTAATTCTATATGGCATGCGCATGATATTTTTTTGCATTTTTTTTAATAAAAATTCGTAATCAAAAGTGCTAAAATATAAAAATCTAATTAAAGTGAGATATTATCTATTTTAAGTTAGGAATAGATTAATCTGAATCCTATCTTAACTTAGAAAATTATCTTGTCATGCAGTTTGATTCAAAAGATATTATCTAACCTAGATACCATATAAACATGCATTTAAAAAAAAAAATCTAACTATTCTATCATGCAATTCTATTTAAGAAAATAAATTATAATCTACATGGAATGCAAATGCAATTTTTTTTTTTTTTTTTGTATTTTTGGGATAAACAAAACAATTAAAAGATAAACACCAAGTCATCCATGGTCATCAAAGATATTATCCATTGTTCAAATTTAGAAACAATAACTAATCAAACCTGATTGTTTCGCTAATAAAATCAATAAATTGATCTTAAGCCGATATCAATTTTACTCCTGCGTGATTAATTACTCAATTCGTGTGCGGTTCCGGATTGGGCAATAAATCATAATTTGGAAGACGCCGATAATTCAAATATGCACGTAAGATATTGAAAAACATGTATTAGGCAATAAAATATCCAAATGAAATTTAGATAAGATAATTACATAATTTCGCAAATAATATTGCCAAATTTGAACTTATCGGAATCCGCTGAACATATGACCGGCGGTGTGTGGTGGTGTTCATTGGAAAGCTTTGATTAGTTCAGAACTCACTAAGGGTAAGGCCTCTGGACTCTCTTTCATTATTTCTTCTTCGAAGGTGTTCCGCATGTGGCCAACGTCAATGGATCCTGGCAAAGAAAGTCAAGACATAGTAGAATATAAATATCAGATAGAGATGAAGAATCGGTCTCCACTTAATCCATCTTTTTGCTCTTAGTTCTCGGGTTCCTCGTATGTCGCGGGGACGTGCTTTGGCCAAAGATTCCCTCAATGAACCTACAAAACAGAAACGTGGTTGGATCGGTGTCGAGGGAAAGCAGTAGCTTTGTCGAAAATCTGCGGGGCTGCTGGTGTGGTTCGGATCTGAGTGGGTATGTTCGACTAGTCAAAGGCTACGCTGGAAATCAACAGAAGAGGGGAGGCAGCGACATGTTGGAGGCGTCTGGGCTGGTCAGCGATCGGGTCAGCAGCTCATCACCGCGGGGATCGGCAGTAATAAGCCTCGCTCGCGAGGGAACGGGGTGCTTCGTGGAGCTTGTTGGGCTTGCATTGCAGGAACTTCAAAGGAAACGAAACAGCAAGGACATCGAGGCCTTGGAGGCGTGGCCGCGAGGGAAGAAACGGCTGCTCTCCAGACGGTGGCCTTGTGCCTTTAAGGCCTCACCCCTATCAAACTCTTCAAGAAACAAGAGTAATTGTGAGATTAATCCCTGTGAAGAGAGATTGACAAGTGATCCCTTCTCTTTATTTCTCTTTTCTTTAACTTCCCCGCTTCCTCATCTAGTCTTTTACTCCAAGTTGACCGAACTCCTCTCTTCTTTTTGAACCCAAACTTCAAAGTTCTTTCTACCATGTGACCCCCACAGGGAGGCCGTGAGTTCTCTCTTTTTGTGGCCGTGTATCTCAATTGTGTGGCCCCTTACAACCTTATGTGAACAAACTTTTTATAGGCCAAGGATGGATTAGGGTTTTAATTTTTCAAATCAATATCTACGAAGATTTCTTTTCCAAACGCAATATTTGTTTTTGATACAATTTAGGATTACAAAATGATTTTTCCTGAAATTTCAAATCCTGCAAAGTTGAACTCGCAAATATTTTTTTGTCACACTTGCCCTATCCGAAGATATTAAAAAAAATCCCCAACATATCTCGGAAAAATTTCAAATCTCTATTTTCATAAGATAAAAAAAAAAGACTTGGGCCAATTTGCTCTCTTTGTGGGCTTAGTCTAGCCTGTCAATTTAAAGCCCAAAACCACCAATTTGAACACATTAGTCATTGGCCCAATACAAATGCAAATTAAAAATAAATGCACCTAAAATTATATGTTATGCAATTGAATTTTTTTGTAGGGTTTAAAATTAATCCCTAGTTTTCTATGCATTGAATAAATGACTGGATCACCAAAATTTAGGTGTCAACAAGAATAGATAAGTAACTTTTTTTTTTAACTTTTTATTTTGTTTCAAATATATTTCTGAGAATAAAAAAGTTATTAAACGGATTTTTATTTTTTATTTAGAAAAAGAAAAAAATAGATACTATTGTTGTAAAATATTGCGTGGCGAATAAATAATAGAAAGAATAGAGAGATTGAGTAGAGAGAATTAGACACCAGAAATCGTAGAGAAAATTAGAGAAGATTGTGTGATTGTTTATTCTGATCGTTGTTCTGATAGTTGTTCATGTATATCAAAACTAAACTTCTATTTATAGGAGAACAAGAATGTACTTATCATTAATATCAATGTATCGAATGATACATGTACTAGATAAGGGAGATGAACGTTCATTGTATAGGGAGATGTACTTAGAAAGTATGATACAAATGTACCATAATAAGTACATTAGATAAGATGAATATGATGAATATTCATTCATGTATTTCATCCATTCATGTATTCATAACACTCCCCATTGAATATTCATTGTATTCATTATGATTGTGCATCAAATGATACTGCCTCATTAAAAACCTTAAATCGGAAAAACCCAGTGGGACAAAAACTGGACAAAAGGGAAAAAGAGTGCAGAGCACAAATATTATGATCTCTCCCTTTATGGATGCATTAATTGCCTCATTAAAAACTTTAAGCCGGAAAAACCCTGTGGGAAAAAACCGGACAAAAAAAAAAGTGCAATGCATATATAGCCACTACATGGGCTAATCAATTTTGCATATTGTGAACTCGCCGCATATTAATGCTGCAATGTATAGTTCATAATATCTCCCTCTCAATTGAGCCATATAGCCACTTCTGGGGCTAATCAATCTTACATCTTATGAACTTGAAGTATATCAATGCTGCAATGCATAGTTCACAATATCTCCCCCTCAATTAAGACATATAGCCACTACTTGGGCTAATCAATCTTGCATCTTGTGAACTCACCTCATATCAATGCTGTAATGCATAGTTCATAATATCTCCCCCTCAATTGAGACATATAGCCACTATTGGGGCTAATCAATCTTGCATCTTATGAGCTCGCCACATACCAATGCCATATACTAATTTCTCAAAAGTAGATGTTGGCAATGATTTGGTAAAAAGATCTGCAAGATTATTTATAGATCGAATCTGTTTAACATCAATTTGTCGACTTTCTTGGAATTCATGAGTATAGAAAAATTTTGGCGAGATATGCTTGGTCTTATCACCTTTGATATATCTTCCCCTGACTTGTGCAACAACAGCAGCATTATCTTCATAAATTATAGTGGGAGAATTTGCAACCGGTATTAAACAACAAGAATTATGAATATGCGTTATAACAGATCTTAACCAAACACACTCTCTTCCAGCTTCATATAAAGCAATAATCTCAGAGTGGTTAGAAGATGTAGCTACTAGCGATTGCTTAGTAGAACGCCAAGAAATAGCGGTGCCGTTATAACAAAATAAATACCAAGTTTGAGAGCGAGCCTTATGTGGATCGGATCTATATCCAGCATCAGCATATTCAACTAAACCAGAGTTAGTGGAATATTTGGAATAATATAATCCCAAATCTATGGTTCCTCGGAGATAACGGAAAATATGTTTTAATTCCATTCCAATGTCTCCGAGTTGGCTCAGAACTAAATCGTGCCAATAAATTTACCGCAAAAGCGATATCTGGTCTCGTACATTGTGCCAAGTACATCAAAGCCCCAATTGCATTAAGATATGGTACTTCATGACCAAGTATCTCTTCATTTGATTCTCTATGACGAAATGGGTCCTTTTGGGGATCTAGAGACCTTACAACCATAGGGGTGTTCAATGGGTGAGCTTTGTCCACGTTGAAGCGTTTAAGCAATCTTTCAACGTATGCTGATTGATGGACAATTATTCCATTTGCTTTATGCTCAAGCTCTAGACCAAGACAAAGTTTGGTTTTACCCAAATCTTTAACTTCAAACTCCCTTTTCAAATATTCAGCAGTTTCAGCTAACTCTTCTGGAGTTCCAATTAAATTTATATCGTCGACATAAACTGCTACAATAGCAAATCTAGTTTATGTTTCTTAATAAACACGCATGGGCAGATAGGATCATTCTTGTACATTTCCTTAATTAGGTACTCACTTAGGTGTTAATACCACATGCGATCGGATTGCTTTAACCCGTACAAGGATCTTTACAATTTTATTGAGAATAAATTGCGGGGAGTGCATGCTTCAGGCATTTTTAATCCCTCGGGAATTTTCATATAAATTTCATAATCTAATGAGCCATATAAATATGCCGTCACAACGTCCATAAGACGCATTTCCAATCTTTCAAAGATTGCTAGGCTAATGAGAAAACGAAATGTAATCATATCAATCACAGGTAAATATGTCTTATTATAATCAATCACAGGTCTCTGGGAGAATCATTGGGCAACGAGTTGAGCTTTATACCTGACAACCTCGTTTTTCTCATTTCGTTTTCGGATAAATACCCATTTATATCCAACGGGATTTACATTATCGGGGATACGAGTTACAGGTCCAAAAACTTCTCGTTTAGATAGGGAAGCTAATTTAGCCTTAATTGTTTCCTCCCACTTAGGCCAATCTTGCCTTTGACGACATTCAATAATAGATTGCGGCTCACAATCATCATCCATAATTTTATGAGCAACTGAGAATGCAAAAGCATCATCAATGATGATTTCATTTCGATCCCAAATTTCATTATAATATGTAATGGAATTTTCAGTATTCCCAAGATTGATGTTCCTTTCATGGGTTTGCGTCTCTTCAGGTGCAATAAGCTTTTCAGGAGCAAGCACGACGCCAGGCTCTTATGGAGCGGATTCCTGATTATTTCCCCTTCGTTTTTTAGGAGTAGTATATTTTGATTCTATCGGTCTATCACACTTCAAGTGCGGGGGATTTGATCCATTTGAGCCTGTCTTTCGGGAACAGCTATCCAAGCTAGAGCATTTGCAGCTGGAATATGATAATAGTGCAAATAAACGTGCAAATGTGTCATTGCGTATAGATAATAAGCAAACATGGGACCATCTACAGGATGCGTCCACTAATATCATAAAATATTGAAATGGTCCACTTGGTGGTTGTATTGGTCCATAGATATCACCCTGAATTCTTTGTAATAATAAAGGAAATTCAAGATTAATCTTTGTTATAAAAGGTTTGATAATGAGCTTTCCTTGTGAGCAGACCTCACAATTATAATCTTTGGACAATAATACCTTTATACCATTTAAAGGGTGCCATTTTGTATTTTGAATTATCCTACGCATTATTGAAGCGTTAGGATGACCAAGGTGATCATACCATAGTTTAAACTGATCAGGGTTTACCAATCTCCAGGATATGGTGGTGTAGATTTCAACAGCCTTAATCATGACACAATACAAACCCATAGAAGAAGCTTCTAGCTTCTCATGGATGGTCTTCAGGCCCATCTTATAAGAGGAAATGCTAATGTATTCCTTATCTTGCTCATAAATAGTTTCAATATGGTACCCATTACGGCGTACATCTTTGAAACTGAGCAGATTCCTCTTTGATTTAATGCTTAGAAACGCATTCTCAATATGGAGGATTGTGCAATTTGGCAAAATAATTGTGGCATTCCCAAAACCATCAATAATCTGAACATGACCTGATATTGTATGGATTTGTGCCTTCCGCAATGTCATACTCGAGAAAAAGTGTCTTCTACGAAATATAGTATGTGTTGTTGCACTATCAAGCAAACAGACATCTTCCTTTTTCTCAGTATTTTCCATTTGCATTTATATTGATAACTTCAGGTGTCAAGTATCATAAAAGTTGCATATTAGTTATATAGTCGAATAAAATTTCAAAAATAAATATTATATAAGGTTCATAAGCATTTCATAAAGAACAATAAAAAGTAATATATTTAAAGTGAAACAACATAAAATTCAAAATTCAAATTATCATCCACCAATCTGATTCATCCAAGTAATCAGAGGTCCTCAAAGAAATCAGAGACATCCAATGATGCATTTGCTACTTCAAGAGCAAGAGAAGTCCTACCAACGGAGATATTGTTGGCCTCAATAGTGGTTATGGCAGTATGATTGATTTCAATGGCATGAGATTCACCACGCTTGCCCGTATTCTTTAAAGATGCCTGGTATAGGTCAACACAATGTTTTGGCGTACAACAGGTACGTGACCAATGCCCAGTCATGCCACAGCGATGACAAATACTCTCATTAATCACCTTCTTTGGCTTCTTTTCTTTGCCATGATTCAGGCCAAAGTTTGATTTCCTATGGCGGTTAAATTTCTTGCCATGCCTTCTAGGATTATATTTTTGCTTGCGCTTATAGCCCTTAAAATGGCCAGTATTTTTCTCAAAGTTAGCATGTGCTTCAGGCAATGCTTTTGAGCGAGCAGGTCTAAGATCATGATTTTTGAGCAGCAATTCATTAGTTTGCTTGGCAGTAAGAAGCACAGAAATTAATTCAGAGTATGTGGCAAACTGACGCTGCCGGTATTGCTGTTGCAATACAATATTTGAAGCATGGAAGGTGGAGAAAGTTTTCTCTAACAATTCTGCATCAGCGAGTTTGATACCGCATAACTCAAGCCGAGAAACGATATCAAATAAAGCAGAATTATAGTCAGACACTAATTTAAAACCTTGCAGTCTGAGATTTTGCCAGTCATATTGTGCTTGAGGGAGGATAACAGTTTTGGTATGATTATACCTATCCTTCAACCTCCTCCACAAGATATGAGGGTCTCGCACGGATAAATATTGAGTCTGCAGGCTCTCATGCAAATGACGGCGAATGAAGATTAGCGCATTTGCTTTATCCTTTTCATTTGAGGTTCTATCCTCCATGATTGTATTAGCGAGACCTTGCCCTTGGAGATGCATTTGCATGTCAAGGCACCGGGATAGATAATTCTTTCCACTCACTTCTAAGATGTGGAATTTGGGTTTTTCAATATTTGCCATAATCCTTGCAAAAGTAAATTCTTAAATTAATTAGAAGGATTTCTAAATATCCACCACTACTTCAGGAGCAGAAGGATACCTTTAGATTTGAAATTTGGCTTCGGATCAAGAAAAATAAAAATGAAGAATTGATAGAAGAAGAGGAAGTATAGGATGATTAATAAAATGAATACCCACTTTGCAAAAATTACTTACTCACGGTAGATCTTCGTGCTTGCAAAAATACTTACTCAGTCGGTAGATTTTCGTGCTGATAACGTGTTGTAAAATATTGCGTGGCGAATAAATAATAGAAAGAATAGAGAGATTGAGTAGAGAGAATTAGACACCAGAAATCGTAGAGAAAGTCAGAGAAGAGAGTGTGACTGTTTATTCTGATCGTTGTTCTGATAGTTGTTCATGTACATCAAAACTAAACTCCTATTTATAGGAGAACAATAATTTACTTATCATTAATATCAATGTATCGAATGATACATGTACTAGATAAGGGAGATGAACGTTCATTCTATAGGGAGATGTACTTAGAAAGTATGATACAAATGTACTATAATAAGTACATTAGATAAGGTGAATATGATGAATATTCATTCATGTATTTCATCCAATCATGTATTTCATAACAACTATTTAGTCAATTAATAAATAGACCCTTACTAATCAATTCAGATAAATATTTGTTGGGAAAAGTTGATTGAATTTTTGGCTTAAAGCAATTCTCCATCCGCTGCTTCATCTTTGGGATATTAACTATCTCATCAATCCACGTGTTTAGCGAATTGTCCGAATGTTAGAGTAACGATAGAGCTATGCTGCCGTGTGTGGTATTCTTGTGGCTGTGTATGAGCCATGTGGCTTTCTCATTTTGTGCTCTCTCCACCCAAGGCTCTATATTTTTTCGGTTTACGTAAGTTGGATTTTTTTTCTTTTACGAAATTAGGTCATCGTAATCTCGTGGACTTTCCTCTTTTGCTTCCACTCTTGTTGCTATCTCGAGGTGGTTTTCTAGGAAGCACCAACACCTTTCGAAGGTTTTCGTGTCGTGTCGAACATTCTCGAACACTCTTCGACACTCAATCAATACGTATCGAAAAATTTGATACTTGATTAAAATTTGACACCTGATCAACTTTTCCGACACTCGAGTTAGAATTCTTACATGCGAGTTTTCAACACATGATTCCGACAAGCAATGTCAACTTTAAAAAATTTCATAAATGAGGGATTAAAATATACATATGTGAAAAATAAAAAATAATGAATGGGGAAAGAAGAATACCTAATTTTCTTTTCTCTTTTGACTCTCACTTCCCGTGATCCCGTGATACACAATTCCTCCCTCAAGTTTTTTTTTTTTTTTCTCTTCTCTTCCAATATGTTTGACACGCAAGTCTAGAATATGAATTGTTTGTTTTTTTCCTCCAAATTTTATAAATTATTGGAATGGAGTTGAATTTATCAAATTGAAACAATGAATGATATTAATAAAATGTAGATTAATGTTTTTAGTGCAAATTTATTCTAGACTTTTTTATTATTATTTATTAGTGTATCAAATTAATTTATTGAAATGATCATAGTATATGTAAAAATATACATTTAATATATAACGTGTCCCAACGTGTCGGAATTTTCTATTTTTTGAAAAATGACATGTTTGCGTGTCGTGTCATATCATGTCGCGTGTCGCGTGTCAATGTCGGTGCTACTTATATGGTAATTATGCATTCTTTAATAACATATTACCCCCATCATCGATCAGCATTGATGTGACCGTGTGCCAGCTGTCCCTCCTATCAAAAATTATTACGCATGGGCTCAAGCGTTGCATGTCAAATCGGTGACGACGTGGCTACATGCTGATTAGACCCGTTGTTTCCTAGTTTTCACAATTCAATGCCTCCTGACCAAAACTAACCAAATTAATTGTCCGTCGGAGTAGTTGGTTTCTCTTTAATACGATGTTCAAGCACAACACAATTACAAAGCATAAATCCTATAAAGGGTAAGGGTCACCTGTCATCAATGCATTTACTACCCCATCAACTAATCAATGCCATCGAAACTAAGTCAACCATCGAAACCCGTAATGGTCTAACAAATTGTATCTTAGGGTTCGTCTTTTTGCAAAAAAACATTTTCTCGAAAAACATTTGCCTCATTTTTCAACAATTAATTCGCTTAAAAAAATGAATCAATGAAAAATATTATTTTATTAAAGCTTAAATTTTAAAAAAATAATTTTCTCTTTAAAAGAATAGAAAAATATTTTCTAAAATATAACTAGTTATTGGCATTTGAACTCGAAAATTCTATGTTTGGACACAAAACTCCCAACGTTGGTTATTGGGTCTAGGCATTCAAAACCAAGTTTCTTGTGGACGGGCATGGGCCTTCAACACCCACATTCGATTCTAGCTACGCTAGGCTCAAACCCCCTGATGCCCATACCTCATGCTCTAGTACCTGAATGATAACTCTATAAAAATAGAGTTATTTTACCTATTTTAAGCAACAATTAATGCAATATCTATGAGAAAATATTTGGATTTCCTTCTGATTATTTGAATTTTCCTTATTTATGCAGAATAATGATATATGGATAAGATAAAGAAAAAAAATGGCAAAACTCAGGAATTTGAATCAAGCAGCAGTGGGAGATAAATATCAAATCAAAATCCTTTGATTTACTCCCTGATTTTATGCACAATTACTTGGAACTTGGATATATCCTATGAAGAGGAGAACATTGAGAGAGAGAGAGAGAGAGAGAGAGAGAGAGAGAGAGAGAAGCTAGGTTTTTGTTAGATCATTTTTCATTGTTTTGAGAGTTTTTCAAGTATTTTGAAGAGAAGACAAAAGTGGTGATAGAATTGTTGTTCTTTGATTCAAGATGCTGAGTTTGATTTATATTTTTATTTATTCATCTACTATGTTCTAATTTTCTTTTGTTAGGGCTACGATGTAGCCTAACCATGATGATGTGAATTTCATGATTTTTATGTTTTGCAATTGATTTCATTCATATGAGTTATATATTATTGTGCATAATGCTTTTGAGTGACTGGTCACCACTTGAATGATCTGATGTGCATGTTTGAGACTAAGAAGTGATAATATGCAATTGCTCATTATAATATATAACCATGAATTAAACGTGGATAGAGATATACCGCGTTATTTGTGTAGCTTTCAGTGATAAGGTGATCCAAAAGACTCATTGTAAGCCGGGAATATTAACAGTTTTTAATGCACTCATGTTTATTTTAATTCACATAGAGATATAGTGGATTAGTAAACTGAGTAGGTTTGTTATACCTAGACATAGGATAGTAAATAAGTTAGGAAATTCCGCTATCACATGTTTGATATCGTTCTTGTATTCACAACAATATGAAATTCATATATAGTGGTTATAGTGAAATCGGATGCTCTAACATATTTATCTGATCGATTTACTGCATTTAGTCTCCAAAATTTGTTTATAATTTATTCTCAATTATATTTTGATCGGTTAGATAAATTTTAGAATTAATCTATTTTAGTATTTAATTAGTTTATTAATCATCAATCTCTGTGGGACGATATTCTTTCTCATCATTATATTACTTGTTCGATGCGTTCACTTGCGTTTAGAATTTTACGAACATCGAACTTGGGTTTATAAAGGTTGTGTTCATGTCTCCAACGCTTGAGTTATAGTCTCGAACCTTAGGCTCAGGTCCACAGGAATGTTTATTCTTATAAATTTATTTTTTAATACAAATTGAATTTTAAATTATTTTTGTTTTTAAATAATCGAATTATTATTTTTAAAAGAAAATTCTTTTCTTTTCTTTTCTTTCTTCTTTCTTTTTTTCTTTTCTTTTTCTTTATTTTCCTTCCTCCTTCCTTTGTCGGTTGTGTGCCTAGGTGACGGCTAGCAGCCCAACGACTGGCCAAGATGTGACCAGTGAGCTTGAGGCTCGATCAATTCAGGATAGCCCAAGCTTTGCCAAGACCAAAGAAGCTCGCGCCTCACTGGATCCAGGTGAGTTCAAGCTTTGCTGAGGTGGGCGAGCTTGTGGATCGATTGATCTTGGCGAGCTCGCAACTTGCCAGATCCAAGCAATGTCACACCTTGACCTCACCTCAACCTCACACGCCTTGTAACGTGGTCCTCGAACTTGTACCTCGACCTGGCTCTCGAGCTCGAGGTCTCTCGAGCTTGCCTTAACCTCGAGCTCGGGCCTTGCCATATTCGACGAGCTCAAGCTCGCCTATGGCCATCGCCATCCAATCGCGGTGGAGCAAGGAGGAAAAATAAAATAAAATAAAAATAATTAGAAATTAAACTTTTTGTAAAAAATAAAAAAAAATTTAATTTTTTTACAAAATTGGTTGAGATGAAGTCATGAGATTGAAATCATTTTCCAATAAGATCCAAACATTAGAAAATATTTTCGATCATACATTACCAAACCAAAAAAAAAAAAATTAACCATTTTCTTGGAAAATGTTTTGGAAATTTTCATTTATCATTGAATTTTCCGCAAAATAAACACACCTAGTATATATTCAGGTATAAGCACATCTTGGTACAATCAAAATAAAAAGGAACTCCAAATCGTAGTGGCGGAAGGTGATCTATCCTACAAGACTAAAAAATAAGTGATAAGCTAAAAAATTGGTGGTGAGCCGAAACTTATTAAATGAAATCTCTGAGTCTAAGGTAGGAGAATATCATATTACTCAACCTAGTATATATACAAATAACGTGAGTCCAAGGCAATAACCATGGATGACAAATGCATAAGCAAGTGTTTTTTTTTTTTTTTTAGATCATGACATGCCAATGAAAACCATTAAAAATATGCAAGTTCATTCACTCAAAAACAAGCAAATGACATATTATTTTATGATACACCAGCATCACCTAGTAGCTCACATTTATACATAGGGAATGTGTATTCTCCACTAGTCATGAAGCTCACTAGTATACATAAACAAGTTCATATTTGTCATGAAGCTCACCAACATACACAGATGAGTTCATATTGATCATGAAGATATCTAATATATATAGATGAGTTCATACTTATAATTGGCTAGGACCCATCTCTACTTATGAGGCATTTTGAACACTCCTAGAGCCTTCCTCTGCTCCCGTTTGGTGTGCAATTTGGTTCATTTCTACTCCCTTCGCCATCTCAAAAGTTTGCCATGAGCCACTTCTTGTTTGAGCCTTCTGGCCTCAACGATCACTCCCTTCCCTACTTAGACCTGGTCATTATAGGCCTATCAACTTTAGTCTGGTTCATCCCCAAACCACACACCTACTGAAGAAGGTCCCACTTTGGCATCCCTTGATTGTGTCATATAATCGACAATGTGACATTGGCAACTCATATTATTGACAACATGAACATCGACAACTCAAATAATCGGCAAAGGGAACATCAGCAACACTTAGCTAGTAAATTGGTAGCTTAGTTGAATTACAAAGATACCACTTTAAGGTTTAATATTCGACGTTTTCACGTTCCTATCACTAAAAGATTGCCATCACATCTTAGTAAAACAATCGAAGACCTCCTAAGATGTCATGTGCCGATCCTCGAGCGCGTGCCCATCCCTCGGTGGCTGATAAAATTTGCGACGTCCCAGGACATGTCGCCAACCCATTCATTTTATTGCACATGCGGAAGCGAATAAAATAATCCCCAGACAACACTCAATTGGGATAGAAAAGCAAGATACTATTTTCACAAAACACATTTTTATAAACTCACAGGTTTATATATAAAAGTCTACAAAAAGATCGGCTCACAAAAAGAAGCTGTCCTACGACCTACTAGTCGGACACATTTGCCGATCCTTCAGACTCCACCTTCACAGGCTCTAGGGCTTCGGGTCCTTCCCAACCCCATCAGGAGGGTCAGCTGACCTAAGGACTTGAAAAGTTAAGCCCACGACGAGGTGAAACAATGTCTTAGCAAGTTCACCCCCTAAACCCCTACTAGGAAGAAAATACACCCCGGGGTGGCCTAGCCACACAAAACAGAGGATTTATCTCACCTTAGTTCCCTCCTGCATGTCAACACAGTTCGTATACACAATGTATATCACAGATGCACACAACAATTAAAACGCCTCACTCAACTCAATCAATCACAAGGGTTCCAATTTTGATCACGGCCTAATGGGCACGGCCTACTCAATGTTCGACGGTCTTCTGGCGTAGCCAAGTATCGTATTTTAATCACGGCCCAATAGGCACGGCCTACTCGAAGTTCGGCGGTTAATCACGGCTCCATGGGCATGGCCTACTCAAAGTTTGACGATTAATCACGGCTCCATGAGCACGGCCTACTCGAAGTTCAGCAGTTAATCACTCAATTGCATAAATTATCGACCAATTGCACAATTAAGCAATCAATAACACATATCCCCCATCGATGGCCATCATTTGCCATGACCATAAACCTTTACCATAGCACAACCATTCGTGCATCATCATGCATAAGCTCTAGGCATATCACAAACCAACCATATTATCAAATATGCACAAACCAACAAGCATTACACTAATAACACCACAAAATCATAATCGGCCCTAACCGGCAGAAATGGCCCACTCGCGCGTCTCCGAGTTTAAATCTAAAAACCTAATAAAAAAAGTTTGGAAAATTCCCAAATTTGAATATGTTGTAAAGGACACATAAATGAACATTTTTCATGTAGAAACCTTAACCCAGATTCTTATAGATTCGGCCCAGTAAATCGCTCAATACAGTACAAAAACTGTGTCCATTTTCCAGAAAGTCTATTTTCCGAAATCAGTTTATTTTGAGGTCCAAAATATATCCGTTTGATCTAAAATTTGAGTATGTTAAACTAGACGATGTGACAAACAATTTTAATGAAGAAACCAATTTGAAATTCGAACCCTAAGAGTTGATAAAAACCCCTAGAATCCCAAAATGTCACAAATTCCAGCACAGTTTGAGACTCTGTCTGCAAATGACAGAGCTGATATCTCCTTTTTTTTAAATCCCTAAAAATCTTAAGAAAAATATATGTTATAGCTGAAAATGTCTAAAACATTTCTCAAGAAGGAATCAACCTCAAATTCGCAACCCATTTCAATCTACAAAAATGGAAAACGGCGAGGGTTCAGAAATTCGAATTGCATAAAGTCCATTGATTTGGACTAATCCATCTCAAAGGTGCTAATCTCACTAATTAGATTAACTTTAATCAATTCTAAGGCTAATATAACTATTCTAGATTATCACTAATCCATTCTTAAGCTAATCTAATCAACCCTTAAGCATAATTAAGCTCCTAAGCAAGGTTTAGTGAGTAAACTCACCGGTTTAACGGTCCGGTGAGTCCACGGCGACGGCGACGTGGAGGTGAGTGAAACTCAGGCTCACAGCGACACCAACGGAGGCCTGAACGAGGCTGAAAAACAGCCAACAAGCTTCACGGTTGCTACTGGCTTTAGTTCTATTTGCTGCTGGTCTTGGAGGCTGCAGGTGCTGTTGTTGTCGGGACAGGGTGGTGAGGTAGCTGCCGGTGGTGGCTGGACTCGAGGGCGGAGGTTGCTAGACTGGAACGGCAGTAAAGACTAAGTTGGTGGGTGGATCGTTGGATGATGCTGGTCGGTGGAGTTGCCGTAACGAAAAGGAAAAGAAAAGGGACCAGCTGAAAAAGGACATGAGGGTTGGTTGTGTGGGCTGCAAGGTGAAGTGGGATTGGGCAGTTGGTGGATGATGGGTAGAGTTGGTGTGGGATGAAGGGAAATGATGGAGCTGTTCGGTAGTTGAGGGAATGGGCAGAGGAAGAAAGAAGTGACGTGGGGAATAAAATGGAAGGGGAGAGGAAGGAATCGTGGGGAAGAAGATGGGGAAATGAGCTGCTGTAAGGGAGTCTACTTTTATTATGCCACTTTTGGTAAATTTAAAGCTTGAATATTGTCAAAACTACAATTTGAGGACTACAACTAATATGGTGGTATATTAATTATTGCCACTCAACATCGTTGACATACATGTCAACACCTGTCAATTTAATCTAAAAAAATAGCACTTCAGTGACTATGACCTTGGAAAATCATCCTAAATACTATTACTGAAAGTCGAAAATTATGGACAGCACATATGCATTTTTACCATTTGCAATAGTCTTAACTAGTGCACTTAAAGAACTTGTTGACTAAACCTATTAAGATTTTTTTATGGGACTATTAAAATATAATTTTAATATGTAGCATATACAGTTGCAATATAAAGATAATTTCGTGCCATACTTTAATAAATATTAAGTATCAAGTTGGTATATCCAACTTACGCTGTATTTGGCAATCTGGATAAAATTCAGAATATGATAAAATTATCCTATCCTATGTTTGATGTCTATTTAAGATAGGATAAATGGAGATATCAAGGGATATAAACCAGATAAAATTATGCATTGGGGGAAGTGGGATAAAGATTGATAGGATTTATAGCATCTATAATGGGGAAGTCATTTTTCTCGAATGATGGATTTTTTAAATTAACAAAATTAAAATGATATCTCGATATAAACAATATTTAAATTCTAACATAAGAAATTCAAAATAAAAAATAAATAAAAATTTAGTTATTTTAATTTAATCTTATTTTCATTTGTATATATTCAACTTTAATTATATTTTAAAAAAATATTTCAATATATATTTATTATATATTTTAGGTATTTTATTATTTTACGTATATTAGTAAAAATTACTATTTAATAAAAATTTTATTAGAGAACAATGGGAGGGGAAAAATAAAATAAAAATTAATTAATTAAAAAGAGAGGAAAAAAAATAAAGTAAGCAAGAGTGTCACAATAGATAGTTATTTTTCCTGATGGACAAGTTTTTTTTTTTTTTAAATTAACAAAATTAAAATTATATCTCAATATAAATAAAGGATGCCTTAAGATCCACTTGTTCCCTTGTGTCTTATGTGCCAGGCCAAGTTGCTTGCAAGGCTTTGCTTAGTTGACTAAGCGTTAGGCTTTCAGATCTTAGCACCACCAACCTAAACTCTTTTCTTTGACACCTAGTTTAGCAATTAAGTCTCATTTGAGTTTGTTTTCAGCCACTCTATTTATCCTCATGACGACAGGCTCCCTCTCCTTTCTCTTGCCCTTGTCACGGGATTCTAATAACTTAAAGTTCCTCGCTCGTGCTCCCATCAAGTGAAGCCCATAGCAAAAAAATAATAATTTAGTTATCTTAATTTAATCTTTTTTTAATATGTTCGAATTTAATTTAATCTTATATAATAATTTCAATATAAATATAGATATATTTATTATATATTTTAGGTATTTCGGTATTTTGGTTATATTAGTCCAATCTACTATTTAACAAAATTTTATTAGAGAATGATGGGAGGGGAAAATAAAAAAGAAATTAATTAATAAAAGAGAGGAAAATAGAATAAAAAACCAAATAAAATAAATTAAGTAAGAGTATCGCGAGAGGTTTTTACCATCTTATTTTATAAAAATTTTGGTTCATTTTTACTAATGTGTCATTTATACCAAACAATGTACATGATATAATATGAATATATCTAACTTTATTACTGTAATTACCAAACAGCGGATATGATTTATCAAAATCCCATAAATTTCATATTTTATCTTATTCAGTTCTTTCATGATTAGAAATTCGAACGACCAAACGTAGCCTTAGAGGTTTTGAATTGGATTTCTTGGGTTTCCTTTTTAATCATCTATGAGTTTCATTTTTTAATACAACTTAACACCTTCATCATTAAATTGATTTTCTCATGAAAAGAAGCGTTTTTAGATATCAATATATTATGATGCGGATGCGACTACCTAGGAATTTTCTATAACGTTCAGATAAGTCAAAACGTGGTCAATGAGCCAGGAACAAGAGATTTGATGATGATTTACGCCAAAATTTTCAAGAAGATATCAAGATGCAATGGATATTTTATAATAGGAAGTTATATATAGTTTTGATATCTTCTTTGTATTTACTCGTGCCAATACTTTAAATCTCCTTGGCCCTCGTGCCAGTCCTTTAAATCTCCTTGGCCCACCTCTCAATCCTCACGGCCCCATACCTGGCCCAACCGTGGGAACAACTCAGGTTCAACCTCATCACCATCGTAATCTTTTCGACCCTCGTCACCATCGTAATATAATTTTTTCGACCCTCGTCATATTTCTGGTCACTCTCAACTTCATGAACCAGCCCAACAAAAGTCTACCTTGTTGACTTCGCCTGCTATAGGCCTGACCCAACCCAGATATGTACCAGCGAGACCTTCATGGAGCAGTCGGAGCTCACGACCGCCTTCACCAAGGAGAGCCTTGCTTTCCAGCGGCAGATCCTCAAGAAGTCCGGGCTTGGGCAGAGGACACACGTGCCTGAGGCTGTGCTCCAGGTCCCACCGAACCAGTGCGCAAGAGACATAGGAATTAAAGAAATACATGGATTCAAGAGTTACATGAACTAAAGAGACCTATCTCATTTTGCTAATTTTCATTGATCCATTAACACACTATAATTACAACACAGAGAAGAATCCATCCACGGGAACCTATAATAAATCTAGGCTTGTTGTCCAAACCAACGAGAGCTTGTTCGAGGACAAATTAGAGTTTAGGCATTGAGGATGGGTGAGGGGAGGGCGATGAGCTAATGGCTCACGCCTCGGAGCTTTGTCTTCCACCGTTGCCATGCTTGACAGCACGAGATCTAGGTCTCAAATCAAGCATGAGCGTCAAATCTTAGATTGCTTGCGCTTGATCAAGGGCTCAAATCGATCTCCATCTGATGACGAAGGTGTTGGAGTTGCGGTCAAGGACAGTGGTGAACGAGCTTGAGGGCGTCAATGGGCAGTTTGGCGGGGAGAGAATAAAGGACTTTAGAGGAGGAGAGAGTAAGATGGAGGCGTGAGGAATTACGATGGGAAAAAAAAAAGAGGGGAAGAAAGGAAGAAAACAAAAGGAGAAGGAGAAAAAATAAGAAAATTTTTAAAATACCAGGACGAAAATACCCTGACTATTTATAAGATTTGACCTTTATAACTACATATCTTTATTTGAGATTAAATAGGTAACTTTATATTATTATATGAAATAAAGTGCACCATATGACCTCTTTTAAGAAAATGACTCACTTTAAATCTTTATATGCAATTTTCTCCTAATCTTAGCAATAACCGTATAATAACTCCTCTACGCTCTCCACGCACTCTCTATAAATCCACCCCAAACACTCCCCACCGTTCCTCATGCATTGCTAAGATCCTCTCTCTCTCTCTCTCTCTCTCTCTCTCTCTCTCTCTCTCTCTGTGCCATTTCCCCCCGTTTGCTTTTGGAACTCCAAGTTCTCGTCCTTTGTTATTCTTAGGAAACGCCTCTGAAGAAGAGGCACAAGAAACCTCCGAAGCTGCAAAAATCTTGGTTTTTTTTTTGCAGAAATGGCTGCAGAAATGGCCGAGCAACAAGAACAGATAAGTCTGCAAAACCTAAGCCAAGCTTTCCCTATCTCAGTCGAACCTCAAAGCCAAGACTCGGACAGACCATCGAACCCCAACCTCCCAAGCTTCCTGTCGTCAGTGAGGCTCAAGTACGTGAAGCTCGGCTACCACTACCTCATCTCCAACGCCGTGTATTTACTGCTCGTACCCCTCCTCGGCATCTCCTCGGCCCACATCTTGACCCTCACGGCCCGAGACCTGGCCCAACTCTCGGACCAACTAAGGTTCAACCTCGTCACCGTCGTCCTCTTCCCTGCCGTCATGGTGTTTCTGGTAACTCCCTACTTCATGACCCGACCAAGCAAAGTCTACCTTGTTGACTTCGCCTGTTACAAGCCCAATCCGGCCCAGATATGCACCGGCGAGACCTTCATGGAGATGTCGGAGCGCACGACCGCCTTCACCGAGGAGAACCTTGCTTTCCAGCAGAAGATATTTGAGAAGTCCGGGCTCGGGCAGCGGACTTACTTGCCCGAGGCCGTGCTCCAGGTCCCACCAAACCTATGCATGGCAGAAGCACGGGCAGAGGCTGAGGCCGTGATGTTCGGGGCCATCGACCAACTGCTGCGCAAGACCGGGGTCAAGGCTAAGGACATAGGGATCCTCGTTGTGAACTGTAGCTTGTTCAGCCCGACACCGTCCCTGTCGTCAATGATTGTGAATCACTACAAGCTCAGAGGGAACGTGTTGAGCTACAATCTTGGTGGGATGGGTTGCAGCGCTGGGTTGATTTCTATCGACCTTGCTAAGCAATTGCTACAGGTTTGGCTTCTTCTCTCCCCTCTCTTCTTCTATTCTTCAAAGTATAAGTTTGATAATAGCAACTTTTTATGAATAACACTCTCAATGATATCGAAGCAAACAAAGAATGAAAACTTCCATTGACCAATGAAATGCTAAATATAAGTTGGGTAGTAGGAATTTTTTTCTTAGGTTCACTAGCAAATAGCATCCATTTTGGCTACGTTTGGTAATTAAGATACAATTTATTCTATCCTACGTTTGATGTATAAGATAAAGTCAGATATAAGGGAAAAATACATTGGATAAAACTATCATATGGGAGAGGTGGGATAAATGTAGAAAGGATTTGTAACATCCATAATAGGAAAGTTATTTTTCTTGAATAACAAATTTCTTAAATTAACAAAATTAAAATTATATTTCAATATAAATAATATTTGAATTCTAATATAATAAATTCAGAATAAAAAATAACAATTTAGTTATTTTCATTTAATCTTATTTATATTTATATATTCAAATTAATTCTATTTCACAACATAAATTAAATATATAAATATAAAATCTATTTATATTATTACATTTTTTAGGTATTTTATTATTTTAGGTATGTTTGTACAATTTACTATTTAACAAAATTTCCTTAGAGAATGATGGAAGGGAAGAAAGAAATAAAAACGAAATTAATTAAAAAAGAGAGGAAAATAAAATAAGAAAAACAAATGAAAATAAAGTAGGCAAGAGTGTTGTGAGAGATTTTTACCATCTCTACTTGTAAAATTTTTTGTTCATTTAAACTAATTTGTTGTTTATACCAAACAACATACATGATATAATATAAATATATTCGATTTTATTACTGCGATCATTAAACAATGGATATGATATAACAAAATTTTTGGATTTCATATCTTATACTATCTAGTCTCATCCTCTTTAAAAATCTGAACGATCAAACATAATCTTTATGTTGATAATGTGTCATGTGATTTAAAAGGAAAATGCTTAGCTAGCCATATTGTTAAGCTTGGAAAACGGACGGCCAATCCTGAGCCACACATTTTAAATGAGAGAGAGGGAGAACTATGTCTTGCTTTGAAATTTCCATGTATTGTGTTTGAGAAAGGAAATTTTTGTGGATATCCTTTGACTGTTACACCGTGAGACGGTGATGCTAGCACCATTCAATTTAAAAATATTTCATAAAATTAGAATCATGACAAAAAAAGAAAAAGAAAAAGAGATGATTAAGTGACAGTTTTTAATCTAATGTGAAAATAACAGCATGTTCTAAACCACAAAAATCCATTCAACAAATAATTATAAATTATTTTGGGATCAAATCCTTTAAAAATTTATGGCTCAAAACAAATTATTATTTACATAGTAGCCCCAAGTCTGTTATGTTAATAAAGTCATAAAAAAAAAAAAACAACTTTATTTAGGTTGTGTCGACAGTAAAATTTTAGGTAATTACTTTCCTTAGTTTACGCTTTGGTTGGTAGAGAAGTAGGAGCTAGTGAGTGGTTTGAACTCAGAACCCTCGAAACCTAGATGTCGTTGAACAAAATGATCCACTAATAAGTCAACCCAAGATTTATTATGCCACAAAATATAGCTAGATTTGAAATAGGACTTTTCGCATTTATGAATTCGATATATGACAACGAAATTGAACAATTTAAGCTTTGTACATTCTCAATTTACTATATGCTTTATCTACTAGGTACTCAAAATTCTAAGTTTTCTTACTAGGGAGATTCAATTTATGTCTCAACAAAATTAAAGTTCAGCCAATGTTATTACTTCTCTTATGGGTTAATCACTAGGTAAATCATAACTCTTACGCCCTAGTGGTGAGCATCGAGAGCCTCATCCTCAATTGGTATCTCGGCAATGACCGGTCGATGCTCATCTCAAACTGCCTCTTCCGAATGGGTGGGGCAGCCATCCTCCTCTCCAACCGGTCCTCCGACCGCCGCCGCTCCAAGTACCAGCTCATCCACACTGTGCGCACCCACAAAGGCTCGGATGACAGAAGCTATGGTTGCTTGTTCCAACGAGAGGACAAGAAGAAGAAGATCGGCTTGTCGCTATCCATGGACTTGGTGGCGGTCATCAAGGAAGCCATAAAGACCAACATCACGACCCTTGGCCCGGCAGTGCTCCCAATGTCAGAACAGCTCCGGTTCTTCATGACCTTGGTCGCAAGGAAGGTGTTCAAGATGAAGATTAGGCCATACATTCCCGACTTCAAGTTGGCCTTTAAGCATTTTTGCATCCACGTTGGAGGCCGAACTGTTCTTGATGAGATGGAGAAGAGCCTCGAGCTCACCAAGTGGCACATGGAGCCATCACGAATGACTCTATACCGATTCGGGAACACCTCGAGTAGCTCAGTGTGGTATGAATTGGCCTATTTGGAGGCCAAAGGAAGGATTAGGAAAGGCGATAGGACATGGCAAATTGCATTCGGGGCCGGATTCAAGTGCAACAGCGTAGTTTGGCAGGCATTGAGGACTGTCGACCCGGCGAAGGAGAACAACCCATGGATGGACGATATTCACGAGTTCCCCATCTATGTTCCATAAGCGTTGTCCATCGATCTAATGCGAAATAAGCGCTTCGGTTGGGATTTTGCCAATATAGGCAAAGTTGATTCCGAAGGATATGCAAATCCTTAATTATTCTGTTGCCTTGTGCTCATAAGTAAGCATCATTCCAAATCTTATGGTTACGTAGGTATTTAAATATGTCAAGAATTTTCTGATGCTCGTGGTTATCTAAATATTTGAATATGTCAAGTATTTGCAATTATCCAAGTGCTTCCTCTCCAAGCCCTGTCGCTTGTGTAAGTGCATGTTTACACAAATTTTCAAATACTTATGGTTATCTAGGTATTTTAATGTTTTATGTATTTGTGATAATCTAGATGTTGATATTTGAATTTTAGTCGACAGGTTAAGCATTGCTTTAAAGAAAAAGAAAAAAAAAAGGAAAAAAAGGGTTAATTAGTTTTTTACCCTATCGGCGACCAACCTGGTGTGATACGTGACTTGATTGACTCGGAGTACCTTCTCCACCCATGGTTAAGTCAAGATCCTTCTCCACTCAAGGCTTTGTTGCTATCCCTAGCAATTTCGATGGCGCATGGCAATTATGCATCGTTCAACATGTTACGTCCAATCATCGAGTTCCGACCGGTACCGATGGAGAAAATATTAGGTGGTCCGGTCCCCTCCATGCACGCGGGGCGGCGTGTGAGTGGTCCGGGACCACGCTGACGTGGCGGTCCCGCACCACACAATATTTTCTCGTACGAGAGCCAATGCGTAATAATTTCTTGCGAGAGGACAGCAGGCGCTCCTACCGCATCGGTACGAGAAAATATTGTGTGGTCCGGGACCGCCACGTCAGCGTGGTCCCGGACCACTCACATGCCGCCACGCGTGCATGGAGGGGACAAAAAACCCGACCCGGACCCACCTCTCTGACGCTCTCTCTCCTCTTTCTGTTTTTTGTGCACGCGTGGCGGCGCGTGAGTGGTCCGGGACCACGCTGACGTGGCGGTCCCGGACCACACAATATTTTCTCGTACCGATGCGGTAGGAGCGCCTGCTGTCCCTCTCGCAAGAAATTATTACGCATTGGCTCTCGCGCTCCATGTTAAATTGGTGACGACGTGGCTATACCTTATCAAACCCGCTGTTTCCCCAGTTGAGTAAACGATTCAACGCCTCCCGACCCAACAAAGGGCATCCATTCAATGCACACGCTCATCTAAGGAATTAATTGTCCTGTGAATTAGATGCTGCTCGCTCTCTCTCAAATATACTCTGCTTTTTGCACGACATTTTACTATGAAATTGGAAAATGTTAATAAGGTTCCCCAAAGCAATTGCTAACTATCTTTAATTGTACTTTTGAATTGTACATTTTTTATAATTGAAGTAGGTGATTTCTGCAAATGTTCACCATTGCAAATTTTAAAAATGCATGGATACGCCTTTTTATCATTCGCAGTACTCTTAACTAGTGCACCTAAAGAACTTGTTGACAACACCTATTATGATTTTTTATGGGACTATTCAAATATAACTTAATATGTAGTGGATACGGTCATAATTAAAATTAATTTTGTACCATACTTTTTTGACTAAAATTTTGTACCATACCAAGTTGGTACATCTGACTTAGAGGTTTCAAATTTAAATTCTTGGGTATCCTTTTTACCCACCTATGAGCTTCATTCTTTATATACACCTTAACACCTTCATCATTGAATCGATTTCCTCATGATAAGAAGCATTTTTAGATATCAATATATTTTGTCATACCGATTTCCTCCGTATAATTCAGAATGCATGGAATAGATGTCACACCGAAAAGATTGCCATTCCTAGAAAGCTAAATGGACAGGAAAAAGCCCATCATGCGTCCATATTCTACATCTTTAACCATAGAATTCTCGAGGAGCTACAGCCAGTAATCCCCGATGTTGGTGATAAACTTACTCAGCAATGATGGATTGAGTCTCTTAAGGAAAGTTTGGAGACAAGTACAACCTTTGTAACTTCATGGTATACCCATGGATTGGCCAGTTCCTAAACTAGTTTGAAAGAACAAGCGGCTTCGCAAGACTGGGACTTCCCATCGCACATAAAAATGGGCAACTTGGCTTTTGATGTGAATATTTCTAATGTGAATGTTTAGGATCATTCTCCCCTTTTTGGAAAGCCCTCTCTGGCATTGTATAAATCCCTTGTTTATAAATAAAAATGACTCAACCCTTGCCATGGGCTAATGTTCCGTATATTTCCTTCACTTACTTTCTCTCCATTTTGTGCAATGTAGGTAATTATGATATAGTCACATTCGCCAAATCCAAAAGCGAGAATGGCTGAAGAGAACATACCAAGCCGTGTCGAGATTATCGAAAGTGAAATGAAGCAAGTCTTCAACGTGCTACAACAACTCTCAAAATAGATAGATTCCATCCAAGGCAAACTGGCTCCCGCCTCGGCCTCAATCGAAGTGTTGCTACCACAATCATCCATCTGAGGCGATCAAACTTCAAACTATGCCCATCGTATTTATCCCGAACCTTTTGTACCCACATGGAGATTTCATTAGATAATTTTTCAGTCAAAACAATGCCATATGTGGGCGTCATATCAATACCATTCCTTTTGTAGCGTCTATTTAGACAAAATAGAATTTCAACGGAATAAATGCATCGCATAGTTATAAATTTGGCGATTCTTCGTGTCACAAAAAAAAGAGTTCGGTTAAATGTGTCAACGGATAAAATTTAAGATTTTTTTGTGGCTTTTTCCCTTATTTATTAAATTTTTTTACTAATAACATTTGCCCGCATGAAGCATTACGGGATCACTATCAATTTATTTGAGAATTTATGACGTAAATTTTCCAGCACATCTCCCATGGTGCAGAGCGGGAATAGAATTAGGCATCGCGATGAAGTTTTAAAGTCCCTCTCTACTATATATATTGGTTTAACGTTAGTTAATGAAGCAAATAAAAGGAATTGGAGACCTACGTGTAAGACCTCTAATTTTGATGCATCCCAAAAAAACACGAACCATTGGTTTTATTTAAAAAATTCGTAACGGTTGGGCAATGCACCACTTAAATATTTAAATGAGCTCATGAGAACCTAATGTGGAAGATGCAGCAAAGCAGGTGTAGAATTCATAATTTACTCGTAGTTAGTGATGTAGGTCATAAATGGATTGCCTTAGATTATAAAAACGGGTCTAGAATTATTATTATGAACGGTCTTCGAGGCTCACGACTTTAAGAGTCAACGATCGCGTTGGCTCGACGATTGAATGAGGTGTCATAATTTTAGTCGAAATCATCAACCTTATAAGCGGAACGCTTATGTCGTTCTTGACTCGTCGATTTTGTTATCCGTTATGCCTTGTTCCTACTCGCATCAAATACAAAAAAATTTGTTGTCTCACGAATGGTGCCAAGGTTCTTTTTCTAGGGCGACCATGGATGATGGTATGCTTTGTTGGGGAATGGAAAACATCCTTAGCATGAGTAAGAAACATGAGCAAATTCATGTACAAGAATCGTCAGTCGTCAATCACTCGATAAAAATTGGATAAACGCCGGTCGTGTCATCTCCAAGATGATGCCGTAGCATATGATTTTCATTGGAGGTTCAAGTTCCTGATCTACCAACGTGAATCATAGTACCTTAGATATTTTCTCAGAAAATTGATTGAATGTAGGAATTGAACAAAAACCTTTTTGTTAATCACGGTGCTTGATCCAACAACTTTAAGCTACATCTCGATTGGTTTCCCCTAGCAAAAGATTTTCAATGTTTCAAGCGGAGAAAATGTGTACTCAATATGATTGGAAGTCTTATTTAGATTAATCTCATCATTTGCAACAACCTAGCATCTCATTTTGAGCATAGATCTATATAACTAGGACAACGACTAGACAAAAAGTAGATGTTTTTTTACATGTTTTTAACTATAGCTTTAACTCACTATTTTATACTCCAAATATTAAAGACAAATTATGAAGAATCTTCGAATTATTGTGTTATTTACAGGTCCGCGTCATTGATGGTAATACCTGTTCAAGTTAATGGAGGCTCTTTAGTATCGAGTGCCAATCTCAAATCTCTTTATTAAGTAATTTAAAAAAAAAAAAATTCGTTTGATTATCATTAACAAAGTGATCAATATTAACTCTAAATTTATTTGACTGGAATTGGCTTCTACCGATGAGGGCCAATATCTATCACTTTTGGACCAAATGAATTTCTACCGTCGGATTGATTATACGAGGATTGACACTCTACACCGTTAGATCACAGAGGAATCAACGGTCGTAATTAGTCCAGTTACCACCCTCGCTGCTGCCGCTGCCGCTCCTCTCCCGGCGGCGGCCATTCGTGTTCCCTCTTCCACTGCTCGTGTCTGTTCAGTACATTTTCACCCATCCAAGGCAGCTCGCTCCCCTCTGGCACACTTCTCTCGACTTTTTGTGGACCAGCTGGTCGTGCTGAAGGGGGGAAAGTTCTTTGCCTTTTTCCTCTTCTGCTGTGCCCAGTTTACATCTCCTCAGCAAGCGCTCCTCCATGTTCACTGCCACCGGGATATCTCTCTCGTGTCAGCTCAACACGCCCCGGTCGCCTTGCGGTGACCGCTCTTGTTGCCGTTTGCCACTGCCCGCTGCTGGTCAGTCGGTCGGTAAGCACAGGGCGCCGTCTCCTCCTCGAGCTCTCTCCTTCTGACGAATGTCTCTCGGGCCGCTCGTCCTTTGCCGAGCCGGCTACGCTGGCCGGGCCACTGCTTGGCTAAAAAGGGGAGCGGGGAGAGACGCGGTGCGGCCGCTTGCCACTGCACCGCAGCTTGGTCGGTGCCATCTCTTCCTCACTCTCCCTAATCTCTCTCCTGCCTCCTCGGCTCATCCTTTGCACGGCGATGGATTTGATGTAATCCACGGAGTACTCCTTATTATCCTGCTCACTGAAGTTAGTTTTTGATTGCGATGGGATGATTATAGACAAAAAAATTCAACTCGTGATTAAAAAAATAAAATAAAATCTTGAGTGTATTAACGTTTTGCAGTACCATACCTAAGATCTCTGCAAATTACGTTTAGGGCGTGCTAATCTAGAGGCATGACAAGTGTTTCTCTAATGCAAATTTTGTTGTATTGATATCAAGGTGAACACCTTATTTTTTCTATAAAATGACTTCCTGAATATTTTTTTAAAATGTCACATTTTTCGGAAACAAACGGAGGCTCTAATACCTATGTTCTCTTACAAGTCTTGTCCATGGTTTCACACACTACGTCCTCAAAAAAGGTTCAACTATCACCGCACGCCTATATCGACGATTGCTGGAGGATGCTCATCGGACCTGCATGAACACCCATTTGGTCAAGATCCAATGACCTAAGTTTCCTTCAAACTACTCATTGGAAATTACATTACACACGACACGATGCACACAGAATTCTGATCTCGATGAATGAGTGTAATCATCTTTATCTGAGGAAATTAGGGGATCTGAAATTTCGAGGGCTTTGTACATCTTTAGTTCTTCACAATGTGCTGAAAACAAAACATTTTGGGATCTTGCAAACCTTAATTACAGCAACTCCCTCAGGAAGATTGGCAATTCTTTCTGCATGCTTTCGTGAATGGTATGCACGGTCGATTCCAACCAAATCCTTCTTAGTCTATGAAATCCTTGCCTGGATTTCAACTTTAGTAGAAGGATCAGTAACAATGATAGCTACGTTACTACTGATGGTTACTTTTCTAGCAATGCCGAGCTAATCAGAGGTCACACAAGCGAGAGTTAGACCATTGTATCCATAGATAAAATTAGCACCTGATATATTATAACAATGTTTAATGGAACCAAAAGAACAAAAATAGCAGATTATGTGCTTTAATGATGGAGATACTCATCATGCCAACAAAGGTTGCCACGCTTTACCAGTTCACCTGTCAATAAAGCAACGTCCTGCGCGACACCTCTCTTTCCTTCTCCAGATCCTGGACATTACACGATGGCTAACATTAAGCAAGCCTTCCATTTTGTGCACAAGTGTTTCCAGTACTTGCCTGGAGATATCCTCTGCAATGATTAGCAAGGGGGAGCTTAATTGAGTTGCCTTCTTCAGCAACGGATTCATTTTCCTTGACATCTGAAAGCTTCTGAGTAATTATAAGGACATTGGCCTTCTCAACCTCCACTAGAGATCTAACTCAAGTGAAGAAATAATATAAAGGGGAACATTTTATTGAAAGATGGGTGCGCATTTGATAAGCTCAGGATCTGTCGATGCATGCAATGGAAGACTATATCCCTCCAGTAGACAGACCGTAAAAATATGGACAGTTGCATGAGACAATCATCCAACTCCATATTATCTCAAATCTAAAGTAGTGATGGTGGCAGGCAGACTAACTTAAAGAGTAGATTGTAATGAATTATACTGGGTGAAGCCTACTGGATAGACTGAGGCAGTGGCAGGCGGAACACAACCCCTGAGGAGTGAGAATGCGTTGCCTGCCTCCTTCAGTCCAAGTTCCTCTTTTTCTTTTGTTTTCGCTCAATTTCTTGATGGAGTATAAAGTAGTGAGTTAAAACTATAGTTAAAACATGTAAAAACCATCTACTTTTTGTCTAATAGTTGCCCTAGTTATATAGATCTATGCTCAAAATGAGATGTTAGGTTATTGCGTACGATGAGATTAATCTTAATAAGACTTTCAATCAGATTGAGCACACCTTTTTCCCCACTTGAAACATTGAAAATGTTTTGCTAGGGGTAATCGATTGAGATGCAGCTTAAAGTTGCTGGATCAAGCACCGTGACTGCTAAAAAGGTTCTTGTTCGATTGCTGCATTCAGTCAATTTTCTGAGAAAATGTCTGAGGTACCACGATTCACGTAGGTAGATCAGGAACTTGGACCTCAAACAAAAATCGTCTGCTCGAAGAAGGAACTGGTCTGCTTGTCCCTCTGAATCTGAATAGTGGAAACAGAGTCACCATAAGCTTGAAAATAGTAAAATTCTTGTGATTAATTTAGACACTAACTTATACCCAGTACAAGGCATTACATTTTTCAGTCTTAAAAGAAAGTGCAAGGTATTAGACACCGGAGAACAGCGGCTGAACAATGCTCTTTCGAACGATGTGTGTCTGAGAGAGATTTTCACGTGTTGCACGGATGGCAGAAATGTGACCGGCATTAAGGAAATTGGAGAAACTATCCAGCTTTCGACATCCAACCTCGGTTTCTTCAATCATGACGGCGCCGGATCTTGAAGACCAGCCGGATAAGTGAGATTACACCTCTCCAGTTCCCCGGTACATGTTATGCCCATCTTCATTTTGAGCACACATCCATGAAGCACGGGTATTTTTTTTATCAAGGAGAGCTCTGATTCGGCATTTATCCTGAGCAATGAAGCATCCACTCGTTCATTTTACTTTAAGGTGTTATTCCAGGCACAAGTGGAATGGGTGGCTTGGGCTCCCTTGTTTTCTCCACCAATATCGCTTGGGTTGTCAAGACTGTCCCTGCAATGGAGACTGCGCTTTGTAGTGCGCACCTTGAAACCTTGCATGGATCTATGACCCCAGCACTGAGAAGATCTTCATATTTGCCTGTCATTGCATTGTAACCAATTTCCCAACCGCATGTTCGGGTTTTCTCCACTACAGTATCGCCATCTGCTCCTGCATTAGTTGCGATGGCTTTTGCTGGAGCAAGGAGTGCCTGCAATTGCAATCCGCAATTGACCACCTATAAGAACAAAGACACCTCCAGAACAACAGCAAAATGCTAGAAACTATCCTACACTCAATGCATTCCATTTAGAATGCCCAAGCAATTATTGAAGACATAAGGCAGGTTATCATTCAAAAGAAAAAGTAGAACATAGTTTCCTCAAGCCCACAGGAGAGGTTGTTACACTGGTCAACTTACAAAAGGTTGATGTAAAAAATTTGATGATCAGCAGACAGAAAGCAAATCCACTCCAGAACCATTGCACACACCCCCATATCAGGTAATGCCAGCTTCTGGCCTTGTCTATTTTGTTTCACATTTATTGATTTGGCAATGGCAGCTACTCATGCTACTTTAAACTTTTATCTGACATGCAACACACCATTCCCAAGTCTTGCTGAACATTAAGGGCCTGCATGATAACCTTCCCCAGCCCAAAATTTCTATTCTTTTGTTCCCGAACAAAAAAATAAACCCGTTTGATAATCAAATTGATTTCTCTTCCCTAAATAGAAAAGTTAGCCCGGGAATAGAAATGAGAAACAAAAAAAAAGTTCTTCTTGTCTCAGGAACAATTTCTAGAAATAAACAATTTTTATTTATTTTTGTTTTATTTCTCACGCAAGAAAATTTAAAAAAAAACAAAAATAATAAAAATAAAGCAAATAAATACAAAAAAAAAATAAAAAACAAAAAAATACAAAAAAATAATAAACAAAAAAATACAAAAATAATAATAAACAAATAAATACAAATAAAAAAAACGCAAGAAAATTTTAAAAAATACAAATAAAACAAATAAAATACAAAAAAATACAAAAAAATAAATACAAAAAAATACAAAAACAAATAAAAAACAAATAAACAAATAAATACAAAAAAAGAATAAAAAACAAATAAATAAAAAACAAATAAAAATACAAAAATAAATAAAATAAATAAAAAACAAATAAATACAAATAAAAAACAAACGCAAGAAAATAAAAAAAATACAAAAATACAAAAATAAAGCAAATAAAGCAAATAAATACAAAAAAACAAATTAAAAAAAATAAATACAAATAAAAAAAATAAAAACAAATAAATGCAAAAACAAATAAAATAAATAAATACAAATAAAAAACAAACTCAAGAAAATTTTAAAAAACAAAAAAAAAAATACAAATAAAACAAATAAATACAAAAAAAGAATAAAATACAAATAAATACAAATAAATAATAAAAAACAAATAAAAGAATAAAAAACAAATACAAAAAATAAATAAATACAAAAAGAATAAATAAATAAAAAGGACAAATAAAAACAAATAAATAAATAAAAGAATCGTTGCGTTATCAAACGCATTTCTATTCTTTTTCTATTCTAAGAAAGTAGAAATTTTGTGCAGCTTATCAAACGGGTTCTTTTTTCGAAACTGCTCCCGGAATAGAAATAGAAAAGAACTATTTCTGGAAAAAAACTCTTCCCCAGCCAAGAAATTTTACCATGCGCACCCTAAATATTCAAAATGGGTTTTGTTTTAAAGGCACAATGTTGTCTCAAGCTATTGATAAATAAAGTATAGACTAGTCAATAGATCTGCCTGCGCATGTTCTAATACAAATATATAGAGCACAATCAACTTAGTTAACCTGGCCAAGGTTTGTCCCTGTATATCCTCAAAGCCGCCATTAACAACGCACAACAAGAGTGACGATTTGCTAGAGAACAAAAGCACCAGAGGATGCTTGTTGGACCAAACTAGGTATGCATGAACAAAATTTGGTCAAGTGCCAACCACCTCAGTTTCCTTTAAACTACCTGCTGAAATTTAAATTACACACAAAACGATGCACACAGAGATGAAGCAAAAAAGTAGAAATCATACTGTTGCTACGATGTCAGAACCAATCTGCTCCTCTTGATCTTCCATCTTGCTCTTTATCCCAGAAATATACTCAAAAAGATGTATATAAGCTGCACCACCACCAGGTACTATTCCCTCATCCATCGCAGCAAATGTAGCCTGCTTTGCATCCTCTATTCTAAGTTTACGGTCTTCAAGTTCCACCTCAGTGTGCGCTCCTACCTAAATTGAATGCACATTGCTTAATACAAAACATAAACAACAGTGAATCGCTTTCAGACTAGTAAGCAATACAGAATTATGAATCTGATGAATATGTGCAATTCATTTATCTCGAGGACATTTGAGGGGATCTCAAATTCACAAGCTTGTACGTCTTTAGTTCTTTAAACAACTTGCTTAAATAGACTATATGTGAGTGGAAATTGCCTCCAAAAGAATGCGGGATCTTGCAAACCTTAATTATAGCAACTCCACCAGTGAGTTTGGCAATTCTTTCTGCAAGCTTTCGGGAATGGTATGCGCTGTCAGTTTCAGCTAAATCCTTCTTAATCTGTGAAATCCTTGCCTGGATTTCAGCTTTAGTAGAAGGATCAGCAACAATGATTGTTGAGTTACTGCTGATGGTTACTTTTCTAGCAATGCCAAGCTGATCAGACGTCACACCATCAAGAGTTAGACCCAATTCTCCAGAGAGAAAATCAGCACCTGATGTTATTACAATGTTAATGGAACAAAAAAATAGCAGAAAATGCGCTCTAATGATGGGAATACTCATATGGTTTGAATACGAGTGCTTCTTTAAGGAATTTAAGACAGCATACAAACAAAGGTTGCTACGCTGTACAAGTTCACCTGTCAATAAAGCAATGTCCTGCAGGACACCTTTCTTTCCCTCTCCAAATCCTGGACATTGCACGACAGCTACATTAAGCAAGCCTTGCATTTTGTTCACAACAAGTGTTTCCAGTACTTGGCTTGAGATATCCTCAGCAATGATTAGCAAGGGGACACTTAATTGAGTTGCCTTCTCCAGCAAAGGAATCATTTCCTTGACATCTGAAATCTTCTGATCAGTTACGAGGACTTTGGCATTCTCAAACTCCACGAGAGATCTATCCTGGTTTGTAATGAAATGAGGCGACATATAGCCCTTATCAATCTGGCAGGAAAAAAAAAATCTGACTTAAGTGAAGAAATCATCAAAGGAGAATTTATTATTGAAAGTTGTGTATGCATTCAATAAGCTCAGGATCTATCGATGCATTCAATTGGAAGACTTTATCCCTTTAGGAGACAGAGCTTAGAAGATAGAGAGCTTGCGAAAGAGCATAAGAGATTAATAACTCTTCCCACATTTTGCAAGGAAACAATCATCCAACTCCTTATTATTTCAAACCTAAAGCAAAATTCACCACCTTCATTCCTTCTTCGACTACAACAAAGGTTTCAGAAGATGAGGATGACTCGATAGAGATTACTCCATCATTTCCAATCCTTTCTATAGCGTCAGCAATTATCCTTCCAACAAAGTCATCATTTCCAGCAGATATTGACGCCACAGCTGCAAAATGGTGAGAAAATTTCAGAATTTTGTCATGAATAGCTCATGTATTGGACAAAGCACCCAAAAAAAAAAAAAAATTCATCACTGACCTTTGATATGACTCCCTCTTACAGGAAAGCTCTTTTCCTTCAAAATCCTGACCAATTCCTTTACAGTCTTATCCATTCCTTTTCTTATAGAGATTGGATTAGCCCCAAAAGAAACTGCCAACAGCCCAGATTTAATCATTGCTCGAGCCAGGATAATTGCGGTGGTTGTGCCATCACCAGCCAAGTCATTCATGCGGCCAGCTACCTGGAAATATATCCATTTGAGCGCAAAAATATAATTTTGAGAGTTAAGCATGAGAGCAAGCTTCTGGAGAGGATTAAATATTAACCATGAATGACCTCTTGGACTAACATTGCCCCGGCATTCTCAATTGCATCTGAAAGTTCTATTGCTCGGGCAATTGTGACACCATCATTTATTACTTTCAGAGATTCAGACTCTGAGAGGACAACATTGCGTCCTGAAGTAAAGAGAAATTAAATAAATCAATTAGGCCATAATGGTAGAATCAATCCACAAATCTGGACACAACTGGAAAAAAACATAAACCTATACTATGGTCAGTTGAGGAATACTGATCAAACAAATTTACATTTTTTTGTTGCAAGGAACTTTCCTGTGAAAGGGCTTTCTCGTACCACTCTAAAATAATCAATAACATAAAAAGAAAAACAATATCTGATTGAATAGTATTAATATTCTTAATAATTCTTGACTATGCATATATCAATGAGAAGAAGATTAATAAATCATCTGGCTCCAAAAGCCAAAGCCGACTGAGCATTTTTCCAAGAGTAACCTTGGTTGTCCTGCTGAAGACTAACATTGGACTTCTAGTTTTCGGCATCCATTGTCTCTCTTCCTTTTCAACTTTCTCCTCCTTTCAATAAAGTGTTTACAACGTATGACGTGAAATGGGGTTGGATTAGACAAAAGCATGTGTGTCATAATGGGGTCAACCCATTTAAACACATTTCGGAATGTTGGTGAAAAAAGTCAATATGCTATTATCAACATGACACATTATACCCATCTACATATTGATGTGTGACATATTGATGCGCATGATAAAACATTGTATAATTTATTTACGAGAACCTGTTTTCAAAAAAAGTCAAGCATGTTATGTTACATGCTTAAAAACATGTCATCTTCGGATTTCAAGGTTGCGATAGGATTCTATATGGCATCAACACTATTATGCCATGACATGCGAGCTGTCAATTATTTTAGTGAGTGCAAATGCCAAATGCTGAAATATTTTAGTAAAAAGTCTTTCTCACAACATGCTATAGAAGCAATTTATATTGTTGGGTTCAACAATTTGGCAGTAGGAAATAGTAAATAGACCATGTCAAATTGACCCCAAATGCACCTTAAATACATATGAGTTAGTAAGTGTACTTCCAGAAAAGGTTTAGAGAAACACTTGTCATGCCTCTAGATTAGCATACCCTAAACATAAGTTGCGAAGATCTTATGTATGGTACTGTACAATATCCATATATTGAAGAAATTTCTTCTTCTAACGAGGGGACCGTGTTCAGTCTATATTTATCTTCCATTGCCACCAAAACAACAAACTTGTGGGTATGCAGTGTCAAATAACTATCTTCCTTGAAAAGGATAGATAAGAATACTCCGTGAATTACTTCTAGTCCATGGTGAAGAATCAGGGCCCAAGCAACCAAAAAAGAAACTGAAGAAAAGAATAAAACAAGAATCAGGAAAGCAACGCAGGTTAGTCAGCTTGGAATGTAGGAATTAAAAGTCCGAAACATCTTGCATCGCCCCCTCGACAAAAGGAAAAGTTCATACACTAAACTCGAGCTAGAAGACCACAATTCTGCACATACAAATACGCCATCAAAATAACTCTCAACTCCCCATAATAAATAAACAATCAGATGAACAAGTAGTTCCAAAATCAAAATGACAGAAACAAGGAATTTCAGAAGAAGAAATAGAAGAGTCCACACACCTCTAGGTCCGATGGTAACAGAGACAGCATCAGCCAATTTATCAATCCCAGATTGAAGAGCCTCTCTGCATTCCTTGCCGAAAGATACCCTCTTTGGACCCGCTCTCACCACAAAGTTCCCAACTTTCTGCCCGTTCCTCCATAGACCCAAAACCCTCCTGCTTCCACTCAGATTCTGGACAGGGAACAGCGCCCAAATTCTTCAATCTCAATCCGAAGAAGTATAATTCGTAAAAGGGCATGAAGGAATCGAGGGAAAAAAGAAGAAAGTCAAAAGAGGAACTCACCCGAAAGAGCAGATTCGGAGGGAGGATTGAAGGTGCCGTAAAGGAGGAGGCGGACATTCTCAGGGGCGGTTCCTTCCTGGGTTTTTCGAGGGGTTTAAGGCTTTAACGTTGGGAGCCGCTAATTCCCACCCTTCCGTTAGCCTATTCACGCCCTTAATAAAGATTAAAATGGCAAGAATAGCCCAAGGTGATTCTGACAAGCAGCGAGGCAGAGGAGATCGCGGGGAGGGCGAAGCAAACGCCGGCGGCGACAATGAGGAGGCGCGCTTCGAGGACCGGCGGAGAGAGAGAGGGAGAGAGATGGAGGGGCGGAGACAGGGTGGGTGAAGTGTGATTGGAGTTTTACGCGATATGGAATTTCACTTAATCAAATAAAGGAAAAAATTAATAGGATGATTACAAGGTATGTGAAAGTCTGGCAAATAGATATTGATATTCGACGAAATAATTATATATATTTATATTCTTACAACCAATATCATTTAGTGTGAAAAGATTTAGTTTGTTGTTGTAGGTATTTTAAACTTGCAAATTAGCACGTGCATGGATTCTAGTCAACATAAAACAAAGGAAATGTGGGAAAGAAGATTTTAGTTTAAACTCAGGGTATTTAAAAAAAAAAAAAAAAAAAAAAGAAATCGATGCAAACAGTTATTTCCTATGTCATATTTTGATGTCTTTCCACTCGAGAAAAAAAAAAACCCAATCGCACAAAGTGATTCAGAAGCATTATTGGTAGAGCTAAAGAATGTTACTAGGACTCGTCAGCTGTAAGTTGTTTTGATTGAACATTAACTTGATCAACAGACGATTTCAAATAATCAATTAGTTATTATGACATTTATAAAATTACTGACACTAGTATTTTGGCTTCGTGCAAATTAATGTTTGCTCTTAGGAGGAGCTCGTGGTACAAATCTTCGCCGGACAAGACCACATGCATGCGACACCATGAATAAGGGCATTTTTGTCCAAAAAAGTCCAAACTTAATTTCCAAGTTTCCCAATTAAACCCTAATCTCAAAATCTTATCAGTTAATCACAAATTTCACCCCTTACTCTCATTTAGACTGAACCCTAGTCGCCGCCTCCTTCAACTCAAAATCTTCGCCTCCGTCACCTTCACTCGGCTTTTTCTCTTCCTCAAACCTAGCCCTAGACGCCTCCAACTCATGCTTAGTCTCTCGTTTGACGCTTCAAGCTCTTCAATGCACTTCACCGATTTAGCAAACTCGGCATTTATGGAGTAAATCACGCCCTCAAGCGTTGGATTAAGGGATGTAGTTTGTACAATTTGCACTGCTGATGGTTCATCATATTCGTTGAGACTTTGAATTACCATTAGATTGTCATCAAACTTGACATTGATAGATTCTTTCACTTCTTGCGAAATTTTGTTGAGCATGCCATATACTTTGCTAGTAGTATAGTAATTAAAAAATATACCTTCATTTAATCTTGATTTGAACTTACTAACATTATTGTTTGCATTTTTCATAATATGACATTAACCAAAAGTATGAAAGTAAGGTATGTTTGGCTTTCTTTCTCTAAAAAGCTTATAGGGTATTTTATTGAACAATGGACGCAAAAAACACTCTATTGATGATATAACATAATGTTACAATTGCTTCAACGCAAAAGTGAACAAGAATGCTACTTGCAATCATCATTGTTCTTGCCATGTCCCTAAACTCTTTTTTGACTACACCATTCTATTGTGGAGTGTATGGAGTTGAGAAATTGTACTCCACTTCATTCTCCTCGCAATAATCAACAAAGTTCTTGTTTTCGAACTCCCCACCATGATCAATCCCGATGCTTACAATAATATAACTTTTCTTGTTTTTAAATCTTTCAAGCAATTATTATGAAGGATTTGCATGCTTTATCCTTTTAAGCCAAGAAGATTATTGTCGCTACTTAAACCCTCTAGTAGGAGAGAGAGGTTGTTAGATTTAGGGATATTGTTAAGTTCAGGCCAATGGCCTCCCGTGACTCAAGCTCTCTTAAGTCCATACCTTGCGCGACATTAAGTGTTCAAATTTTAATCAATTAAGCTTATGAAAATTTTGACTAAAGAGTCGCTACTAACCTTTTTGGGATTGGGTAAGACACGACACGACATAAGATTTTGGACTTGGGGACCTAATCATGTGCTAATTAATGCCATAGCAATCTATCAAGAAAATTCCAAGGTTTGTTCTAACTATTCTAAAAAAAGGAAGTAATATCCAAATATTGAAAAGCGCAATCAATTATAATCATAATAGAAATTATGCAAGCATCGTAAAATTGTCCATAACAAAGAAAACAAAATAAAGCAAAACAAGAATCCCTATTGTAAAACCCTAAATGCTTGTCCAAATTTTGGGCATTAACATTTTTGAGGAGTTTTCCAATTTTTCTAAAATTTTCCATTGATTTTTTGTTTTCTAAAATTTTCGAATTTTTAATGATTTTTCTAATAATTTTTTGTCTGGGTTTTGTACTGAATTTCTGAAATTTCTAAAATTTCTAATGATTTTCAGATTTTTATGGATTTTCTATTTTTTCTATTTTTTTCTATTTTTAATTTTTTTTTTTCCGAATTTTCTAATTTTTTTAATTATTTTCTTAACTGTCTAATTTTTCATTCATTTTCGAATTTGCTAATTTTTTTATTATTTCCCAAGATTTTTTTTTATCATTTCCTAAATTTTTAATTTTTAAAATATTTTTCAGAATGTTTAATTGATTTATTATTATTATATTCGTGGAACGGGTTCGGACCGTTTACCCGATCCGACTTGCTGACCCGACAGAAACCCGGATCCGACCCAGTAGGATTAAAAACGAATTTTTTCTAATTTTTTATTTTTATTTTATTTTTTATCTTTTTTATCTTTTGTCTTTTCCCTATTTTGTCCTATTCACTGCACCTTCTCCTTCCTCCAGCCACCTTCAGCCACCTTCAGCGCCGAAGCTTCTCCACCTGCAATTTAGTTTTCCAGAACCAATAATACTCGACGGCGCCGCCATCCCACGTCGCCGGAGAACAAAGTTTTACCTGGTTTGGGAACGGGGTGTTCATCGCCGAACGATCGCCGGCGGAGCTTCGACTGACGGTCAGCAGCTTCCATTTTCGTCTAGGGATTTCGCCTAATGGCCGAATGCTCAACACTCAGCCGTGAACAGCATGGTGGCTGGCGGTCGCGCAAAGGCTCCTCCAATGGCTGAACTACCTTCTGCTCTGTTTTCTCTCGATCGAGCCCCTCTCCAATGGCTGAACTCTTTGCGTCCTCTCTCTGATCTCTAGCCAGCTCAGCCTTCTTTCTGCCCCAGCTTTTCTCACGTCACTCTTTGTGGTGTTTTTTCCTCCCAGATGCCGATCCGTGCAAACAAGGGGAAGAAGTCACCTTGGGCCGGGCCCCTTTTAGGCTTTTATGGGCTCAAAACAAAAGAAATACAATGGGCTCAAAATAAAAGAAATGAAGATGGGCCTATAAAGAAAGAAAGAAACGAAGATGGGGGGGGACGAACGGGGTTAGACGGCTGAAAGTCTCTAAGTGGGCCGGACCCACCGACCCACACGACTTCATCATTTTTTTTTTATCATTTTCATTTCTTTCATTTTTTTTATTGTATATGTTTTTTCTTTTTACCTTTTTTTTTATTAAATTTTTATATTGTAGTAAAATAAATGGATATTTTAAAAACGTTAACACAAATTCAAGTGTCGATAGCTACCCAAGTGAATATGAAATAATTATCCATGATTATTGGGCAATACTTGTTTCCACCAAGGCTAGTATTCCTTGTAAGTCCGAAAAGGTCCACATGAAGTAGCTGCAACACCCAATTAGTAGAAACAATATTTATAGATTCAAAAGAACTTGTGACTTGCTTACCTAACGAACATGCATTATAGACTTCATTCTTCTCGTACTTCATTCTTGGAAGACCTCTTACCACCTCCTTCGAAGCTAGTTTGGAATTTTGCTTTGAGCTAATGTGAGCAAGTTTTCTATGTCACATCTCTTTACTTCTTTTTTATGGAAAATAACAAATGAGTACTTTCACTGTCAGCTTTCAACATATAGATCTTTCCATACATTTTTCTTGAGAAAGTTTTTGATGGGTGTTTGCCTTTATGTGTGCAAATACTGTCTTTGAAGTTGATCTCGTATCCTTTATCACAAAGCTAACTGATGCTTATTATATTGTGTCTCAATCCTTTGACCAAGGCAACATCATCAATGATTAGTTCTCCCACTTTTATTCTGTCTCTACTAATTATTCTTCCTTTCTCTTTTCCTCCAAAGGCAACATATCCACCATCAACTTGTGTTAAATGTAGAAAGGTATTGGTACCTCCAATCATGTGTTGTGAGCATCTACTGTTCAAATATCATTTGATTGACTTCTTTCCCTACATTAAAAAACTTCTTTGGTACCCACACAAACTTGGGTCCATCACTATTAGTATATCTAAGCTTCCGGTTCACCTTCTTTGATTTTGCTTTTTGGCTTGGACACTCATCTTTTGAATGACCAACACCATTGCAATTGGAATAGTTAGGGAACTTTTTACTAATGTGTTTAATAAAATGTTTTTCAAAGTTATCTTTTTAAACCGGAATGGGAATACGAATTTTCTTTGAAATTGTTTCTTTAGTTTTTGGAAATAGATTGCTTTCTTCTTCATTTCCCTCATGCCCTAAATCGGATTTGGTGTAATAAGGGATTTGAATTGAAAGGATGTGCTCAAGTATTTTTGAACCAAGAAAAAATTTGAGCAAGCAAGTGAGATCTATTTCTTGAGAGAGTCGGCTTTGTCTTCAGCAAGTTTGCATTGCACAATACATCTATTGAGTTCCTTGCCTAAGTCATTAAGTACAACTTTGTGATAAATGTTTTTAATAGTGAGTTTTGCGACATACCTTTTCAAATTAGAAATATTTTTGGAACCCTTTTTTTTTTTTTTTTTGGTAAGGTAAGTAATATATTGACTTTTGAACCAAAACTATACATCAAAAGGATCTCAGCATAAAATACTTACACTCAAAATGACGAACATATCAAACCGAGTGGAAGGGTGTCAAGAACAAGAGAAACAACAAAAGCCAAAAAGCAGCAACCAAACAAGCAAACGGCGAAAACAGCAGCCCAAACATCAACACCAAGAGGAACCACGATAAGGAAGCCAGCCAAGCAGCCCTTCATCAGCAGCCTCCGAATGCCCGAGTGTAGCCTCCAATGCCGTTGAACTCTCAAACCTAGATCCAATCCGAAGACACCAACAACCCTCAAGCGAGTTCCTGGGAATCTGACACCTTAGATGGAAGGAGAAACCGAGGCAAAATAACTTAAGCCGAAAAGATGGAATGACTGAAATTTCAGCATTGTTGCATCCTCCTATTGCAGGGGTTTTCCGGAACTTGATGGAATGTCAAGGCTTTGTCTTTAACAACCTTATCTAGGCGTCTTTCAAGAGTCAACAAAGAAGTTTTGTGATCTTGGAAGAGGATGTTATTCCTTTCCTTTCAAATAGTATTGCAAAGAGCACCAAAAGTGTATCGGGCAAGAGAATGGTGGAAGGAAGCTCTCGAAAGATAATTAATGGCCTAAAGAAGGTTTTCCGACCAAGAGTTGTTGCACCAAGGCAAGTTGCATCTAGTAGCCCAATAAATAGCCAGGTCACCCGCAATTGGCACCCAAAAAAGAGGTGGTCGACAGAATTAGGCCAACCATTACAAAAGACACATCTAGCATCCGAAATTCTGCCATAGATTAGAAGGAAGATCTGGGTAGGCAGTCTATTCCTAGTAATTAGCCAGAGATGGAATTGGAATCGAGGGATCAAAGAGTGGTTCCAAATGAAGGATGCCCAAGGCACTACACAACCTTTTGGCCAGATAATATCCCAAGCAGAGGGTGGGTATAAAAACTCCCGAGGAATGTTTGAGCCACCTAAAACAATCCGCCTTTTGGCTTAGCAAAGGAGAAGGCTCCTGCCAAGAAGCCAAAATGGAATGGATAGAGGATGCCGAGGTGGGTAAAGAGAAGAACTCAGCAACTGTGGCTTCCCTAGAGATGCCAGAGCTGTAGATGTCCATATCAGAGAAGAGCGAACTCAAAAGGCCTATAGGGTGCCAGTTGTCAAACCAAAATGAAACGGAGCAGCCATCTCCCACTCACCAATTGAACAAGTGGCGAAATTCTTGTCGGAGATCTAGGATCTTCTTTTTGGAAGCCTTTTTGTGTTCCTCAAAAAAATTCTTTTAAAAATTCTTGCATTTCTTCATAAGTAAGGTCATGATTTTCTCCCTTGATTTCTTCATCACTTTTAGAGTTACCCATAGGGCATATGTTGGCATGATTAGCATCTTCATTGCTGCTTTCGCACTTGACGTCATTCCAGGTATCAGCTTTGAGTGCATGCTTCTTCTTTTCAAACTTTCCTCTCTTCTTCTTTTGAAGTGGACAATTAAGCTTGATGTGTCATGGTTTTCGACATTCGTAGCAAACCGCATCTTAAAAATTTGCTTAATTTTGGGCATTTTGCCTTTGGTTCAGTGTATAATTAACTCAAATGAAACGAGACTAATTCTAAGTAAAATGGCATCGGTTTGTCTAAAATTGTCCATATCGAATTGCTGGCCGTGACATGTAGGACGGTCACGAGTGACTAGACACCAATGTTATAATTCTAAGGGTAACTTAGTTTGAAGGACTTGATTGTATTATCACTCAAAGGTAGAGTGGTGCATTGGTTCAATTAAAAAAATTTATAACTCAATTGGAATTTGTATTATAAATTTGGGATTGATTGTGCAAATTTGCCATCAAACATCATTCGCCATCAAGTCAACTTTACTAGTATTATAGTGCCGATTCATGTACAAAGTCTCAAAGCTCAGTAAGATTTCTCTACAGATGATTGACAATATTCACAAGTTCAAAACTCTATGGACTTCAAAAGCACAAAAAAATCTTAAAAACTTTTTAAAAAGTAAAAAAAAAAATTCTAAAGCACAAAAAAATTGTGGGTTGTATTAAATGCATTCTTGTTCTTGTTTTATTCCAAATATAGAAATTTTGTATAATTAACGAAAGCACTATTTTACTAAAAAACTATTTCTAAAAAGAAATTATTTTTTAGAATAGAAATGTTACCAAATACACTCAAAACATATTATATTTGTCTTTCTGTTGTGTGAAAAGATCATCGGATGGACTTTGAATTTGAGGTCTCTTACATGATTTACATTTGCAATGCATACAATGGACGGTGGAGTCGAACATTAACACCATGAGTGAATACTTTCGATATATATATAGGGAAAGCGATGGAGATCTCACCCATGGAGTACGGTCTGGATGGGTGAAGTGGAGAAGTGTCGTCGGGGCTTTGAGCAATTATGGAATGACATTTAATTAGTTGAAGGAAAATTTTTATAGGTTGATAATAAGGCCAATGAAGTCTTACAGCATGAATTACGAGGAAAAGATACTGTGACATGCACACAAAAAGCGCGTAGACCATGGACATAAGAATGCTTTATTTGATTAATAATTACACACAAAAAAAAAAAACTAAAAATGAATATATCCAAGAAAAATTGGTGTTACCCAATCGAGGATAAGATAAGAGAATGTTGTTCATGGTGGATACATCATGTCAAATTGAACATTTTCACATGCTTTGGTGAGGAGATACTAGCAAAATTGTAGACGTAGTTAGAAGGGGTTGCAAAGTACTGAAAGGGACGTGAAAGGAGGAGACCGATGAGAACATAAGAGTAGTTAGAACCTCTAGAGAATCTAACATGGGATCGGCATATGGACACAGTGTACACTGTACAACATTTGAAAGAGGATAAGTCCAATTTGGACTTCGAACGCGGATTTCATTTCGTGTGGAATTCATCCACTGGTGACTGACCATCCCCTTGGAAGAATTTTATATATAAATATATGGTTGTGGGAATTTTGGTTGCGCCTGTTGATGCGTGGGCAGCGTGGGTCTGCGTGCAGTTAATGAAACTTTAAAGCAACGACTCCGTACGTGAGGTCTTAAAGCGCCCCTTCACGAGTGCTAAGCCGTGGATTTCTCTGTTGGCTACACCAAGAAATTTTTGGTGTTGAAGTTGGTTAAATGCTTGTGATAAGAATTTATATATAATTCTTTCGTGAGATTGAGATATTATTAATGAAGAATTATTGAGGCTTAACATTGCATGATTTATTGGGTATAAATGAGACTTGAAAGATACCGAGAGTAATTGAATGCATCCAATGTATAATTTCCATTGTATTGCTTGATTTTATAATGGAATTTATCATTGCTCTTTCCATGAATGTATGTCATTACGATTGAATTATATAAATCTGATGTTCAATTTATTTTCTTTATTCTATCTATTTTTATTGTTCAACCGTTCACTTTTCACAATACTTTCCACGGCCCGGGCAAGAAAAGTCATCAAGTCCTCTTGATTTTCATGATTTATGCAACTAATAATTCCCTCATTTACAACTAATAGACGAAGGCATTGACCCTCATCGTTGAATGTGGGAACGGTTGCTGCGTCGTAATCAAGGCCTCCAAATCTTATAAATCAAAAGACAGAAAAAATTAAAATTTTGAGTCAAATTACGACAAGCCTCAAATTTTATTGGAAGAAGTATACTGTTCACCCTTTGAATAGTAATACGTGCAATATAGTCAACGTTCTCACGATGAGGCCTTCGGGATTTGTGGGTAAACAAAAACTCAGATCCCAGGCGAGAGCATTCAAAGAAGGCATACTTAGATCCGAAAAGAGAGAAGAAAATGAATAAGAGAAAAGAATTGCATGGCTTAGCGACTGTTCCACCACTAGTCCCTCCGTCCGTGTACGCCTACAAAGCCCTGCAAAGGAAAAGATGCGTGGCCCTCGGAACTACGATGTGTTCTTGAATTTCAGAGGCCCAGACACTCGCACCGGTTTTGTCGATTTCCTCTACAGCAGCCTTGTAGCTGCTGGAGTTCATGTGTTCAGGGATGATGACACGCTCCCAATCGGCGAAGAGATAGATTTGGAGCTCCTCAAGGCCATCAGAAGTTGCAGGATTGCGATCCCCATCATTTCTGAACAGTATTTCGAGAGTAAATGGTGCCTTCGTGAGCTTACCGAGATTATGAATTGCTCTGTAAAGCATGACACATCAGTCTTCCCTATTTTCTATAAGGTGGATGTTGTTGATATACGTCACCTACACGATAACTTTGGAGAGGCTCTATTGAAACCGGAGATACAGGGCAGGCGAGAAGACGTGACGAAATGGGAGAAAGCGCTGCGTGATGTAACGTATATTAGAGGATGTATGTGTATGCATTTACGAATCTATGAATCGAACCCCTATGCTCTTAGATCGGACTGGATGATGCGGAAACGCAGAGTCAGGGGAAGGAAGGCTATATGACTAACTTTGATTTACACACACATGTGGTGGACAGGAATGAAGGAGAGCTGGTGAAAATTGTGGTCGCAAGGGTTTTGAATGAATTGAAGCCGACATGGATCGAACGGCTCCCCCTGTTTCCTATATGGATGTCTAATCACCACATAAGATCATGTAAGTATTCTGTGTTCATCATGTGAGAGCTTTGGCCTCCTTAATTCCACATAAAGTCATAAGGTTCGCATGGTTTATGACTACCGATCTCGTGGCTTTTAAAAGTTACTCGGTCTTTTAGGATTTTCATATGGTTCGCATGGGCTGCATCTCATCATCTCCCTTGGTGTGTCTTACTGGATGACAGTGTATCATTACTATTTGAAGGAGAAAAGAAGACTGCGTCAATGCCAAGTGTTCTTGGCCTTTCGTGGCTGTGATACTCGATACGGCTTTGCTGCATACCTATACATCAGCCTTGTGGCTGCAAAAATCAGTGTGTTTTATGATGATGATATGTCCATCGTTGGTAAAGTCATTAGTGATGAGCTTATAAATGCCATCGAGCACTGCAAGATATCAATTCCAATTCTCTCTCCTAATTTTACCTCCTCTCAGTGGTGCCTCCGTGAGTTAGAATCCATGGTTATATGCAAGAAAACAAAGGGGCAAAAGATATTGCCCATATTCTACAAAGTGAATCCATCGGACGTGCGAAATTTATCCCTTCCGTTTGAATCAAATTTTTTTATACATGAGGAGCGTTTTGGCAGAGATTGTTCTGAGCGTTGGAAGCACGCTCTCAAGGTTGTTGGGTCCTTTAAAGGATGGGAATCGGAGAAAATTGCCAATGGGTAATTACTTGTCATTCACAAAAAAAAATCTTAATTTGGTCCTATTAATGGAAACTTATACTACTCAAAGCTCACTTTAATTTTGTTTGGCGATTGGCAGGCATGAAGCGGTACTTGTGAAACAGGTCGTCGAGGAAGTTTTGAGGTTGTTGAAGAATCCCCAAACACAAAATGGCCATCTCCATCCACTGAATATTGACTCATTCCTGGCGTAAGTAACAATTCATTTTTATCACTTGCGTTTCCTGTTTTACAAGAGGATTTTCCGAGACCATCAAACATGTCATCATTTACTGTTCATCATTTGCATTAATTTTCTAACGAATGGTGAGAAATTCTTTTGGATTCAGATGCAACACTGTTAATGGATGTCTCATGTTCGGATTTACAAGTCTTTTCTGTTACAAATAGAGAGAGTATATAGAAGGAAGCGTAAATTAGAGTAGGGAGACCAAGGGAATGAAAGGCGAAGAGAAAATTGTACAAACAATTAGTTATCTGAAGGTGCCATAAAGGAGTTGCTATTGAGTGGAAGTACAATGTGATCCCCGAAATGCAGACTGCCACCTAATTAAGTCATGTACATCTTCCTTACTCAAACTAATCGAGCTCATTCCAGCGTAAAACAGGATGAGAAAACTAAAATGGAAACAGCCGCAATTCGCATTCCCATAACTTGAAATATACCATAATGTGCTGGATCACTGGAAGATTATATCTCCTTTCTTCACTTTCTTGTCTTTTTAAAACTAAAATCTATGCACGCATGGGAAAAGAAGCCATTTGATACCTAGCTAGGGTTGTTGAGAGGGGCTTTTCCTTAAGAACGGAGAAGGCAACAATTATATCTGTTCAATGATTCAGCATGTCGATCTCCATGTCACTTGTCGAAAAATTTATTCATGTTTGTTGCCCTCAATTTCTATAATATTTGATTGTACTTGTTCTTTGGATATGCAAATAGGTTTATTTTACCACGTATTAGTTTTCTTATGGAGTAGAACGAGCCACTAGAAAAAAGAGATAACATTATTTCTCATCTTCATACAATTTCAGTATAAAACTAATCGGATTCCATCTTCCCATCCATTTCAAGTAGAAATGACGTAATGCGACATGTGGGCAATTACCATAGAATGACGAGCTACTACTATTTAACTTGACAAATTCACATGACTTTAATGATCTTCATCTTTATGAAGAAACTTCGATTGAAGTCACCAACCAGTTTGGGAAGATGAACTTATCGCTTTAAATATCAGAGCACTGTTAGTTTCAAGTCAATCTTGATTATCTTCGCCTATTCAATTGACAGGTGAATAATTGTTTTCATCCTTACATTGGAAACATTAAAATCATGTTAGATTTGAATTTACAAACTCGGCGATCTTGATCAGTAGAAACTCATAATCTTTTCTGCATACGAGTCACAGGAAATGCTCATAATTTTCACCTTTTTAGACATCGAAAGTTTGTTCAATTCTGATCACTCCAGTAGCTTGCAACCTCTAAAAACTAAAACTCTATTGGATTATAATCATAGATGACATCTACAACTTTGCCTGTCTAGTTTGTCATCTCCGAAATATTGAACTTTTGTTGCATTTGGTATTAGAAACTAGCTATACTGCAAAATTAATCAGTTTAACTTGTCCTGTGCCAAAGTAGAAACATCATGATCATACGTCTCATTTCTTGACAGCTCGAAGTTGTAGGTCCTGTAAGACTACCGGATGGGCAGGGTGACGAAGACCATCACCATTGTTTCAGGCTTCAGATTTCTGTACTCAGCTGGATCCACCAAAGACAGTTTTATTTGTTTCTTTTTATTCTCAGTTTAAAAGACCGTTGCATGGCAATCGTTGCAACTCAACTTTGTTTTTGGTACTTTAGATGTGGAATATTTGCTCTCATAGCTATGAATATTATTGTTAGGTCTTCCCTGGATTTGGTGCTGAACAATAATTCTCTTGTGACCCTATGCAAGGAATTTAATGAACAATTTGAGCTATGGGGATATGCTTGTTGAATATATTTCAGCACAGACATTTACTTTTGCAATTAGAAGTGAAATAAGCCACAAATGAGTGACGATTGTAAAGTGTCTTTGGTAATTTAAGAGTATCACTAGTGTTACAAGTGCACATTGACAGAAGTTTGAATAATTACTGGATTGGGTACCTCCCTTTTATACAGGGGAAGCTTATATTGCATTTTAGAGTTAAACTTGAAGGAGAATTGTAAGTACTTGGCAGCAGTACCGATAGAGTTGGTCTGGTCCTCGGTCCCAAGCTTAACAAGGTTAATCCTTGGTTCGAAAAATTGAGGACCAACATTATGCATGTTGATCCTTAGGTTAGGTACTGGACCAGCCCAATCCGGATTATGTTTATCCCTAATGGTGCATTAGAATAATCAAATTTTCAGCAAAAGAAATTCCCCCCCAAACCAAGTGCATATGGCGCCGCCCACATTAGAATTTTGACATTCATCATTTTTCTTTTATTTGGGATGAGGATCGAGTCTTTTGACTAATCAATTATGTGCGTTAGGCTCTAAACTGACCCCGACAAAAAAAAGCACTTGTTTAAAAGCGAATGTGCAGTATAACCATCCTTTTTTAACAATAAGTGACGCAATAGCGTTCGTCAGTGTAGCTAGATTCAGTCAGTGACGCAATATAATAACGTAAATGTAGCGAGACTCATTAAACTTAGACAATCCAAAGGTATTGTCGTTATCATATTTCCCTTGATCGTTCGTGCTTTCGTGAGGTAATCTAACCTCGGTTGGATCGTTTTGTCTCTGACTGCAACAACACGCGAGAAATATTTCCTTTTTCCTTTTCCTTTCCTTCTTCATGCTTGAATTGCGTGACATTGATTTTGTTTTTGATTTGTTGGTAACGTCTACCTTCTTTATTTATTCGACGAATCTTTAGGGATGTCGTTGGCCAAAATCAGGTCCCATCGATCCCTAAATGCTGAAATATTTTACTAAAAATTGTTTCTCATAACATGCTATCGAAGCAATTTATATCGTTGGCTCCAACAATTTGGACAGTAGGAAATAATAAACAGACCATGTCAAATTGACCTCGAATGCATGTCAAATACGTATGAGTTAGTAAGTATACTTCCAGACAAGCATTCGAGAAACACTTGTCACGCCTCCATATTAGCATACCCTAAACATGTTCTTATCCTCTCGTGGTCCTGATACTTGACGCGACTTTGCTGCTTGCCTCTACATCAACCTTATTCCTGCTGGAATCAAAGTGTTTAGCAATGATGATCCATTTCTTGTAGGTAAAGATGTTACTCATGAGATTCACAATGCAATTACCCACGGCAAGATATCCATTCCAATTCTTTCTGAAGACTATGCTTCCTCTCATTGGTGCCTCAATGAGCTAGCTCATATGGTCAAATGCAATAGAACAAAGGGGCAAGAGATATTGCCTATCTTCTATAAAGTGAAGCACAAAGGGCAAGAGATCTTGCTTATCTTCTATAAAGTGAAGCCCGCAAGAGAGATTGCCTATCTTCTATAAAGTGAAGTCCATTGAAGCCCTTGGACGTGCGAGGTGTATCGCATCGTTTTAAAAAGTGCATTTATCGACATAAGGAGCTGGTTGATCAAAGTACTTATGATTGGTGGGAGCAAGCTCTTAGGGAGGTTGGGTCCTCCAAAGATGGGAATCAGAGAAAATCGCCGATGGGTACCAGAACCTCAATTTGATTCTATTACTGGAAACTTCTTAAACTTCTTATAGCTTACTTCAATTTTATTGACAATTGGCAGGCACAAAAGGGTACTTGTGAAACAGGTCATCAAGCAGGTTTCGAGGCTGTTGAGCAATCCCCAAACCTGTGATTGCCCCATCCCCACCCACTGGACATCCCAACAACTCATTTTTGGCGTCTATTATCCCTGTCTTACAAGAAAATTTTCCTCGACGATCAAATTTGTCCTCGTTTATTATACATCATTCGCATTTTTTTCTAAAAGCTGGCGAGGAGTTCTCTTGGAGTTAAGAAACATGTTACGCGTGTTATGTTGTGTAATTTGTTTAATAAACATCTTGTAGTTGGTTCATGAGACATAATAAACAGATGTCTCATGTTCGGATTCGACGAGTCTGTCAGTTACAGATAGAGAGAAGATGCGGAAAGAAGCGTGAATGTGCGCAGGGAGACCAAGGGAACGAGAGGATTTGAGAAATGTGTCCAAACAATATAAAGTCCAGTCACCTTAATTAGCTGTCTGAAGGTGCCATAGAGGCGTTGCTACAGAGTTGAAATGTGATCTCCCGAAACACCGATTGCCTTTCTGGTTAAGTGGAGTACATCTTCCTTATTATGACTAAGTCCAAAAAATGGGCTCGTTCCAGCAAAAAACAAGATGAGCAAATGGAAAATGGGAAAACAGTGGCGATTTCTGTTAGCATAGCTTGAAAATTACTATAATGTGCTGGATCAGGGGAAGAGAACATGTCCTTCCTAGCTTTTGTGTCCTTGTTAAAACTAAACAGTGATTTAGTAGGAAGAGACAAGGCAACAGAAGCTTTTTTGTAGGAAGAGACAAGGCAACAATGAGGTCTGTTCAATGATTTAGCATGTCAATCTCAATGTGACCTGTTGCTTGTACACCTTTGTTGCCGCTAAGTTCTACGATATACAGTGGTGCTTTCTCTTTGGATACGCACATAGGAAGATTTGATTGCGTATTAGGTCTGTAGTAGGACACGCTGCTAGGAATAAAAGATATTTGAAAAGGAAAAAATTGCATTTTCTCTCTTCTTCAGTCAATTTCAGTAGGAAACTAACCCGGTAAGATCTTCATATCCATTCCACGCAGGAATGACATACTATGGCATGTGAGCAAGTAAAATTGAACTTGATGAATTCACATATTTAGGTTCCAGAACAATTATCTCACCATAAAGCAGCACCATCTAGCCGTGCAGATATTTGTTTCCATACAAATTCAGTGGTGTAACTCAAATGGTATTCTCCTTTAGATCTCTCGGAAGCCAAATTCCTTCATTATGTGAGAGCAGTGTCTGTGGTGCCCTGCGGTTGTTCCGTTACCAGCATCCATCACCTCAAAACTAGAGCAGCCATCCAGGTTTATCATCACTAATGTGACACTTTCTGCAATATTGGTATTTTGGATCAGATAGCAAATGCAAAAGGATACGCCTGGTTCTTTAGCCGATTAATATGCAGAACAACCTTATGGAGGCTATTGCACAATGAGCATAGGCATGGATCTTATTTGATCCGGCGTAGCTCCCTCCCAGAACATTTTTCCTTATGAGTCGTTACCCAAAGCAGTGCATTGCAACGAAGAAATCAGCCTCTAGATGTCTTATTTCAATAACATGCTGCAGAGAAAGGGCGTGCTGACTAACTAAGCTTATGTGTATGCTTGGTCTCTAAATGTACCGGCAAATTCCATCAATATGTAGGTTTTAGGACTTTGAGGAAGGCGTAGCCAAAATAAATTTATTGCACCCTTCAACTAGAAGTGCCAGAAAAGGATTTAACAACAAGGACACGCCAATAAACCATGAGAGAAGAAGAGATGCCCCCATCAATCAGCTTGAAAATGTCGATTTTAGGAACTTAATGATTGTCAGGGGAATTCAACTATAACATGTAATAGTCAGGATTTGGATCATTGGAAATTGCATTTGGAAACCATAATTTGCACATCCCAGTCATTATCTGCAGTACCTTTTTGTATCAAAAGTACATGCAATGCTTATCTGATCCAGATGCCTGTTTTCCACACAAAAAAAGCATCTGTGTATCATCACTATTTCTGCAGAACAAGATCAAGACCATCCAGTTCATCGGTGCATCAGGAAAAGTACCAGAAGCTGTACACAAATGCACTTGAAACCCCTTTGTGGCTGCTGTTGAAAGCTCCTCCTGCTTCACCAACCCACGCTACTGCCGAAGTAGCTGAAGTACACTTAATTGTGTTTCGCAGCTTATTAAATATCTTAACTATGCCATCAAGATATGTCCGGTTATGAATCTTTTCGATGAGGTGCTGATCAGCCCCTACTCAGTGGAAAAACTGCCTAAGATCCAAGATGATTATAAGTAGTCAAAAAGTAACTAAAGAAGGCACCCGATCCGGGATTGTAGATGAAAAGAGCAATTGCATCAGAGGATTTTGGGTCTTGGCCAAGTATTCCTTGGACCAAAGTGCATTATAGCTTCCCCCTGTTGCGAGGATAAGAGGATTGGGTTTGAAACTCTTGTTAATGTCTAAACACCAAGTTCTTGAGATAAATTGTATCGGGCACATACTGGTTCGCTGCTCTTCTTTACCAACCCCACTCCCACTCAATTCATTCCCTGAACAGCAGGGTCAGCATGTCCAAAAGTGTACACACAACATTATCACCCACAAATCAAGTTCACTCATGTATAGTGAAAACTTGCTTCAGAATTATACGGTTGGTTATAAGCCTATATTGAACGTAGTAAATAAAGTATTCAAATTTACTCTAGTGGATCCAAATATATATAATATAAATGGCTGCAATATAATTGGAGTAGGAGGCGCTTCTAAAGTCACTATACATAGCTCTAAAAACAGAACAAAGAATGTAATTGCTAATTACCAAATTCCCAGCAAAGAATTGTGTAATTCTTGCCGACGGTACAATGCAAAATGTACAAAGGATTCGATATTCTTAGAATCCCAAGTGCCCATTGCAGGTCCATGTCTTCGCGGTATTGTTTGTCCATTAAGTGCTTTTAACCCAAAGATGACTTCAACACTGATGAAGATGAAATAGATCTACGTTAATAAAAAAAAGTTCTCAATTAAGAAACATGAACTTGGGTTCTTCACCCTTTCCGAACGGGAGAAGTGCAAAAAATGTCCAAAACCTTTTGTCTTTGTGCCGATTTAGTCATAAACCTTTTTTTTTTGTGCTGATTTAGTCCTAAACCTTTTTACGTTGTGCCAATTCAGTCTTTTCCGACCAATTTTGGCCGGATTTTGCTGACTGGACGTCGGCTGGCTGACATGGCTTGATCGGTGTTGACGTGGACAACTTTTAATAATATTTTAATATATATATTTTTATTTTTCTGTTTTTCTGTTTTTGTTTTTCTTTTTTTTCTCTTTTTTTTTTAACTTCCTCCAGCCGGTCGCCGGAGCTCGGTGACCGGCTAGAGGCAATGGCCAACGAGGTTGACCACCTCACCAGTGGCCGCGAGGGCGGCCTCGCGTGGGGCGGCAAGGGTCGAGCCTCGCTTATGGATGCCTCGAGGCGGGCGGGCGGGCGAGGGTCGAGCCTCGCCCATGGCCGGCGAGGGTGAGGGCGAGGAGGCGGCCTCGCTACGCCACGCCGTCCCCCGCTCGCGCGCTTGTCCAAGCATCTTTGCCTCTCGTGCTTGTCACCCGCGCCCTACTTGCCGTCCATCGGAGTTAATCCAACCACCTGCCGTTGCTATCGAGCTGGCCTCGTGCTGAGCTGGCGGGGCTCGCCCTCGCCGGCCATGGGCAAGGCTCAACCCTCGCTAGAGGGGACAACGCGACTGCAACAAGGCTGCCTCCTCGCCCTCGCCCTCACCGGCCATGGGCGAGGCTTGACCCTTGCTAGATATGGCGAGGGTGAGCCTCGCTGCCCAGGCCTCAAGGCAGCCTTGCGCTGGGTGGGTGAGGCTTGCCCTCGCCGCCCCGCGCGAGGCCTCCCTCATGGCCACTAGCGAGGTGGCTGGCGAGGTCGAGGTCGACCTCACCGGCCGTCACCTCTAGCCGGTCGCCGAGCTCCGGCGACCAACCGGAGGAAGAAAAAAAGAAAAAGAAAAACAGAAAAACAGAAAAATAAAAAATAAAAAGATATTAAAATATTATCAAAAGTTGTCCACGTCAGCGTTGATCAGGCCACTTCTTCTAGTAAGCAAAATCCGCCCAAAATTGGCCGGAAATGACTGAATTGGCATAACGTAAAAATGTTTAGGACTAAATCGGTACCAAAAAAAGGTTTAGAACTAAATCGGCACAAAGACAAAAGGTTTAAGACTTTTTTGGCACTTCTCCCCTTTCCAAACTATGATACTTGGTCGATGTAACTCAAAATGAGATGGATCATCTTCTAGACAAAAGCCAAGTCATCAAAGAATCAGCTTATGATAAGTTATAACACTCGGAATCTGTCAAGAAAGTTGAATTGAAGTCACAAACCAATATTGTGAAGATGAACTTCTTCTCTTTAAATATATCAGTACTGCTACTTTCAAGTCAATCTTATTTATCTTGCCCATTCGAATAACAGGCGAGTAAAAGTTTCCATAAGTACATCGCAAACATCAAAATTCTGTTAGATTTGATTCAACAAACCTGGTGATCTTGCCATTTTGAAATTCAAAATCATAGTCAGATAAAGGAAGTGTGCTGTGCAGCGGCCATGAACTCGGTTATGCGGAAAATTCTACCGTCCCGTCCAATCAAAAACCGAAAAAAATTCCGTATCGGTAGGAGTGTGAAGTTGCTGGCAATTTTCCAAACGTGTCGGTGAAAAAAAAAAAAAAAAACACGACTATGCTTGCCAGGTACACTGGCAGAGAATTACCAACACTATAGAAAAATTATTAATAATCCGATAAATTATAAATTACCAACTTCTCTTAAATTAGTCATTATTATATGTAAACTACCAACTCCTGTTAAATTTTTACCATTGTTTTACGAGAAAGTCCTCCTATAATAGAGATTTCACTAAAATATTGACCGAAAGATAGTGACACGACACTTAAATAACCTCAAATTACACCATTCCAAAACCATCACAAATCATATTAATTACCTGGATATTCTCTAGACTGACTTGTTCAACATTTGGAAAAGCTAAAGTTGTTCTGCAAAGTTGTACAGCACTCTTTTGCAGGCCTTACTTGGCACGATGTGCTATTGACTTCGCTGCTACATTTCCATTTACTTCATCTAATCAATTTTTAAATATCATTATTGGCCTTCACCATCGGAAAATTCTTTGTCACCACATGAAGACTTAGCGAATTGGTGTGGGTTGCCTTTCTCACGAAATTTCCAAGAACATAGAGATATAAATGCGGCCTTTTAATTTGTGGAATTTATGGTCATCTGCTGATCGCATGGATGACATAGGCACGTTTACTTACTTGCTAAAATCAACTTACATCTGTTTGCCACTCGGCATATTCTTTACAAATTAAGACTCAAACGACTTTTTGTATCGAATGGTAAACACGCATAAGTTATGGTGCTAAATACCCAATTTGTCTTGGAATATCCATGCAAAAGCAGGTTGAATGATATTCTATTTTCATGCTAAATCACCCTTTTATTATAAATATTTTCACAAATTTGTTAATTTATTTTTCCACATGGCCAAACCCACCGGCGTGTTCCTGGTGTATTGAAATATTCTGTCTTCTCGATCTAATTTCTTTTCAGCAAGTTCTGTGTTGGATCTTCTCCATTCAAGACTTATATCATCTTGAGAAGTAGCCGAATGTGAAGTAATTGAGTAGTGTATATATATGGATCAAAACCCTAGAGCAGTGGGGGATCGAGATTTAAATGAAAGTTTCAACACCTAATCACTAATCTTAATCCTGCATTTGTCATAATCATCAGGCTTGGCAAGAACCGCAAGGAGTGGCAGGCTTTGGTGGATGAACGATGTAAGACCCAGCATTAAGCCCGAGTTGCTCTTCTCGATGCTGTTTTTATTTTAACAGAACGATTAGGGAAAATTCAAACCACGAGTCAAATTATGACAAGCCTCAAATTTTAGGGGAAGGATAATATTCGCTTCACCCGTTGTAATAGTCAAGAAAACGAATAAGAAATGTCAACGTTATCACAATGAGGCGTTAGTATGTGAGTAAACAAAAAAGATGTCTGGAATCTTGAAAGCATCAAGTTTGGAGATAAAGAATAATGCAGAAGAGAGAATTTTGTGTAATTTTTTTAGAGTCCATAATGAAAAATATATTATAAGATGACTATATAATGTAATAAGATATTTTCAATTACAATAAATTAAGATTGATAAATGGCACACACAATTAAGAAGGGAGATATAGAAAATCTTCTAGATATATCTCAAACACCTTTCAAACTCAAGATGATGTAGAAGAACACTTAGATCTGCTTTAGTGAAGACGTCAAAAGTATGATCAACCGGATAAAGTGGAGACAAGAGAAATAGTACCATGGAGCACATGATATCGTATGGAACAACAGTCCATTTAAATGAGCTTGATGTGTTAATGGAAAACATCATTATTTGTTATTTGGATAGCACTCTAGTTGTCATAGTAAATGAGTGTTCCACCATTATGACGGAATCTTGTGTCTTCTAATAGCCATACAGTAATTTTGATAGCATAATGGCTAGACGACGACATTCTACTTTCATACTAGATCGAGTGATAAGAGTTTGTTTCTTGTTACACTATAAGATAAGTGAGTTACCTAGAAAGAAACAACAGCCTATAGTGAAGTGACGATCAAGAGTGTCACTAGATCTGTCAACATCAAAATTAGTTGTCAACTCTAAGGTAAAGTGAACAAAAAAGTGAAGGCCATGAAATAAGGTACTCTTGATGTAACGAAGAATTCGAAAAATTGATGCAAAGTGAGCGTACATGATTGACAATGTGAATTGCATAGGCGATGTAGAAATAGGAAGACATAAGAATGCCAACATTCTGGTAATAAATTGTAGGATTTGGAAGAGGAGTCTCATATTTGTCATCAAATTTGGCATTAGTCTTAGTTAGAGTTGTAGCAATTTTGTTACTAGTGAGTCCTGCTTGACAATAACTAGAGGAATTTGAAGCAACCTCCAAGCCTAGAAGATAGCTAAGTTATCAAAAATCTTTCTTTTTAAATTGTTGATTGAGATATTGTTGTAGTTTTGCAATGCTGATATGATTATCATCAATTTTGACCATGTCATCCACATATAATAGTAGCAGAATATACCCACGAGATATATATGGAACAAATAGAGCATGGTCATTGGGATTGGATAAAAAGCAAAGACATTTCTTGGTTGAGCTAAACTTAGAATGTAATGTAGGATGAGCTTGTTTCAATCTACATAATATTCGAAGTAAGTGATACACTTTACTAAATATTAGCATCTCCACGAGAAGACTCCATATAAATTTCCTCAATAATATCTCCATTGAGATATGAATTTTTAACATCCATCTAGAATAGAGACCAACCCTTGATAGAGGTGACATTGAGAAGACTTTGAACATAAGTAAAATTTGCAATTGGAGCAAAAGTCTCATCACTATCAATTCCATTCTTTTGAGTAAAACCTTCTACTACTAATTATGCTTTATAGTGTTCAACAGTACCATGTACCATTGTTTTAATCTTGTACACCTATATAGAACCAAAAGTAGACTTTTCAAGAGGCAAATCAACCAAATCTATGTGATTTGTCGAAAGCTTGCAATTTATCTAAAATAGCTTGCTGCCAAAGATGATTAATACTAGTTTCTCTAAATGTGTGAGGCTCATGAAAAGAAACAACGGTAGAGTAACAATGGAAACTACATAGTCAAACAAAAGGTTGACTTACATAGGTGGAACAGGGAATAGAAGAAGGGAAAATGACCAAGGGTGGAAAATCAGTCGACAGTGCAATGGATTTACTGAAGTGGTACCACTAGAGGTACTTCATCATGATTAGGAGAAGACAACTGCGAATAAGAAGATTCCGAAAGTAGAGCGAAGTCTATCGTCTTTAGGGAATAAATCCATTAAAAGATTAGTAATGGGGGGAATACTAGGAGAGGATTCGAAAGGACGGAGTGATGACAACATTTTATATTCCCAAAAGGTAATATGAAAAGACACGTGGAAAATATTAGCGATAGGATTCTAACCTTTGTACCTTTTGTGTCTAAGCCTAGACATGGGGGAAAGTGTTAAAATATGTATATATTAAACAATTATTCATCTTGCTTCTTCAATTTTAGAACAGTTGAAAATGATCTTACAAAATTTTACATCTTCAATAAGAGAAAGCATGAAACGAAGACATACTTAAGATGCCAAGGAATAAAAGAAGTAAGGAGCAAAGAAGAAAATAAATGACTCCGCAATTTGTTCTACCACTAGCCCTTCTGTCGGTGTATGCTTACAACTTCCTTCAGATAAAAACAAGAGCATCAAGTTTAGTATTCGCTACAGAGAAATATTATTAGTTAGTGATTGAAAAAAATAAAAAAAACTTCAATCTTGAAAGAAGACGAGCTCAAAGTATAGTCAACGTTATAACGACCTTGGAATTTGTGGGTAAACAAAAACGACTTGAATCTTGTAAACATCAAGTCATGAATAAGAGAAAGCATTTAAAGAAGACATACTGAGATCCGAAAAGAGAAAAGACAAGTCACGAAGAAAGAAGAAAATGAATTCCCTGGCGATTGTTCTACCACTAGCCCATCTCTCCGTGTGCGCTTACAGATTACTGCAAAAGAAGAAAAGCACGGCCCCTCAGAACTATGACGTGTTCTTGAGCTTCAGAGGTGGAGACACTCGAACTGGCTTCACTGATTTCCTCTACAACAGCCTGTTAGCTGCTGGGGTTCATGTGTTCAGGGATGATGATGCGCTCCCAGTTGGCAAGCAGATTGGCCCGGAGATTCTCTGGGCCATCAGGAGTTGTAGGATCGCAATCCCCATCATCTCCGAACAGTATGCGCAGAGTAAATGGTGCCTCCGTGAGCTCACGGAGATAATGGATTGCCACAAACATCATGGCAAATCAGTCTTCCCTATATTCTATAAGGTGGATGTTGTTGATGTGGGTCGCCAACGAGGTAACTTTGAAGAGGCTCTGTGTAAACATGAGATGCAGTTCAGCACAAAAGAAGTGCTAGAATGGCGGGAAGCGCTGACTTCTGCAGCGAGGATTAAAGGATGGATATCAGAAACCGTTGCTAATGGGTACGTACGTACGCACTTAATTGTTTAGGAATCTGCGAATATATATCCGTCACAAATCTCAATCCAAACCCTTGTTCTCTTGGATGGGAGAGACCAGAATCACAGAGTCAGGGGAAGGAAGTAGTCAAACGCCTAACTTTGATGTCTTATGTTAAAGCATCATATATCACATATCGCTTATTTATAGGGTATTTTTTTTATATACAAGTGGTTCTCCACTTATAAGTTAGGCTTTTGAGTTCGGAATCCTAACGTGATATTTAAGTCAGATTCTGCTTTATTTTGCATGTGCAAACTCGTTCATCAAATTTCAAATGTCGTTTATAATCTGATTTCCTCGTGAAATGGGCTTGTCTATGAGGTCTGCAGGCACGAAGGAGAGCTAGTGAATATGGTGGTCGCAAAGGTCTCGAGTGAATTGAAGACGACGTGGATCGAACGACTCCCCATGTTTCCTATATTGATGTCTAATGATTACGCAAAATCAGGTATCTCCCAATTCCATTTGAGCCAAGCGCCAACCATTAGTAAATATTCTGTGCTCATCAAGTGAGAGCTTTGGCCTTCCCACATAGTATGACTTAGGCCGATTTCCTGCATTTAAAAGTGGTCTTCTGAAATTTTCGACTTATCATCATCACTTTGGTTTGTCTTGCTGGATCACAGTCCATCGTTGCCTTTTGGAGAAGAAAAGAAGAGAGAGTAAATGGCAAGTGTTTTTGGCCTTTCGGGGTCCTGATACTCGATTTGGCTTTGCCGCTTACCTCTACATCAGCCTTGTAACTGCAGGAATCAGAGTTTTTAATGATAATGATCCATACCTCATAGGTAAAGATGTTGCTCATGAGATTCGCAATGCCATTGACCACTGCGAGATATCCATTCCAATTATCTCTGAAAATTATGCCTCCTCTCCTTGGTGTCTTAACGAGCTAGCTCAAATGGTTGAATCCAAGAGAATAAAGGGGCAAGAGATATTGCCCATATTCTATAAAGTAAGCACCTCACACGTGCGAAACTTATCTCATTTTTTTGGAGAGTGCATGCTTCGACATAAGAAATTGGTTGACACAAATACTTACGAGCGGTGGGAGCAAGCTCTTAGGGAGGTTGGGTCCTCCAAAGGATGGGCGACAGAGAAAATCGCCAATGGGTACTTTTCATCATTTCCACCCAGATTTTAATTTGATCCTATTACTGAAAACTTCTTGTTATACTCCTAAGAGCTTTACTTCAAGTTCATTTGCTATTGGCAGGCATGAAGGGCTACTTGTAAAACGAGTCGTTAAGGAAGTTTCAAGGTTGTTGAACAATCCCCGAACACGTGATCCCCCCATCCCCATCCCCAAACACATCTCCCGTATGTGATTCCTATATTACAAGAGGGTTTTTCTCAGTGATTAAATGTGTCCTCGCTTATTTTTCGTCATTTGTATTAATTTTCTAAAGATTGTTGAGAATTTCTTTTGGAGCTAAAGAAATATGTTACTCATGCTATGTTGCCTAATCTATGTAATAAACATGCCGTTTGTGGGTTCAGATGTGACGTGATTAAAGAATGACTCATGTTCGGATCTGATAAGTCTAGTTTGTTACAGAAAGAGAGGGGCTGTGAAAAGAAACAGGAATGAGGGCATGGAGACCAAGAGAACGGAAGGAGGAGAGAAAAATATCCAAAAAAAAAAAGATGGTCCAGTCACCTTAACTAAAGGAAAGTCCTAAATTCTATTGTACGGATACAAATTCAATCATAAATGTTTTAATTTGATCGAATCATAAACCTTTTGACAATTTGTTAATGTAATCATTCTAGGTAATTTTGACAGGCAATCATTGATGTGAATTATGACATTCTTGGGGGCACGACTAGCATTGATGTGAACTTTTTGTTGAATTTTTATAATTTTTATAATTTTTTCTTTTGTCTTTTGTCTTTTCTTTTTTTGTTTCTTTCTTCCTCCACTGATCACCATGCCTCGAGGAAGGCTTGCCCTCGCTCTTGCCCAAGGCTAACGAGGGTCGACTTTGTTGGCCTCGGGCGAGGCTAACCCTTGCTTGTGGCCGGTCGCTAGCCATGGCGATCAACATAAGAAAAAACAAGAAAAAAGAAACTATAGAAAAAGAAAAGAAGAAAAAGAAAAAAAGTCACTAAAAATTCAATAAAGCATCGATTTTAATGTAGGTTGGCATCCATGTCAACAATTGCTAGTCAAAATTGGACGGAAAGACTATATTGACAAATTGTCTAAAAGTTTAAGACTTAATTGTCCAAATTGAATGGTTTTGGATTCAACTGATATTCATATAATATGTTTAGGATTTTGTTGGTAATTATCCTTCTTAATTAGTTGTCCGAAAGTGCAATAAAGGATTTGCTATGGAGTTGAAGTAAAATGTAATCTCCCGAAATACATATTGCCTTGTAATCAATTCTGGTACATCTTCCCTACTATAATTTGTGGAAACGTCGGCTCGTTCCCACATAAAAGAAGATGAGAAAATGAAAATGGGAAAACAATTGCAATTTGCATTACAATAGCTTGAAAATTACATCGATGGGCTGGATCACAGGAAGAGATATCTCCTTTTTTGCATCTTCGTCTTTCTTAAAACTAATATTTGATTATGCCCGCCTGGAGAACGAACCCATTTGATACCTACCAAGAAAGGAGGGAAATTCTTGGATCGAAAGCGGGAACTTCAAGTGCTTCTTCACTGTTCTACAAATCATGGCTTGAAAAGGCGGGTGGGCCATCCAGCTGTCCACCTTGGTTGTGCAGAAAATTCTACCGTGTTGTCGGATAAAAAATTCAAAAAGGATGTCAAGACAAGATAAGACCGATTATGAAACTTCGTTTTCATTCATCCGCTTCATGGAAGATGGTTAAATTATATATATATATAAGACCCTTGGAGATTCTACATGTCAGGGTCACGCGTTGATGAGCAACTTTAGTTATCATGAATGCTCCCGGTTAGTGCATTGAGATGTGATTGTTAATTTTTAACCTTTTTATCTTACTTATCAGACAGAAGAAGCTGAAAACTCCGTGTTGGTGGAATTTTAAAGTTGCTGGTAATTTTCAATCTCATTGGAAAAAAAATAAAGTAAAATATGACCACCAATTTGCTTGCCCAATAATCAACACTATTACAAATACATCAATAATTTAATCAAATAAAAAATTATCATCTTCTTTTAAATTTTATCATTATCATATGCAAATTATCAACCTTAAATTTTATTATTGTTGCACGGGAAAGTCCTCCTTTTGATGATTCCAGCAAAATAATGACCAAAAAAGTAATACAACACTTAAATAAACCTCAAAGCACGCAATACAAAAATTAGCCCATGTGACGTAAATTACTTCGATATTTCCTAGGTTGACTTGTTCAACGTTAAAAAAGCTAAAGTTGTTGTACGAAGTTGTATAACACTCTTATGGAGGTGTCTCTAAGCTTTCCATTTCCTTCATTTAATTATTACTTTTTTATTGAATTTCCATTTACTTCATATAATTTATCTTTTTATTATCCTTATTGGGCTCCACCATCGGAAAAGTCCTTTGTCACCACATAGAGAAATGGCAAACTTTCGCCTAATTTTAAACTTGGTGAGTTGGTGCGGAAATTTCAAGACCACAGAGAAGTAGTATGTTTTTTTTTTTTTGATCGAAATAAACGCTTGTATTCATATTAATGAAAACTTACAACCTGAAGCCAAAGCATCCGCATAAACTAGGTCAAGCATTACAACAAGAGGGTTAAGGATCCAGTTGTGGGCCGAAAATTTTGTGTGCTGGGCCTTCGCGGCCCAGTCGGCTACCAAATTCGCCTTGTGCCTACAGTGATGCATCGTTAGGTTAGGGAAATGGGAAAGCAAAACGACGGCCTCCGCGAGTAAAGGACGAAGCTCCCACGGCGGCGATCTCCCATCTCGCACAGCTTCGACGAGGGTGAGGCAGTCGGATTCAATCACAAATTTAGCACCATGGAGTCCTTGCTGCAGCAGATGTTGAAGGGTGAAGGTAAGCGCTTGGATCTCTGCAGTAGAGAAGTAGTATGTTAGTTTTTTATTGTTTGTGGAATTTATTGTCATCTGCCGATCGCATGGATGACATAGCCATGTTTCTGCACTTGCCAAAATCAACATACATCTGTTCCTATACATTTATTGAATGCTAAACATGAACATATTATGGTGCTTTCAGGAAGAGCAAGTACCCAGTTTCACTTGGAATTCTCTGCTTATTAAATATCCCTGAAAAGCAAGTTGAATGATATTTTATTTCTTGCTAATAACTCTTCTAATTAAAAGCATTCCTAATTTTGTTATTTTATTTTCTCACATAGTCAAGCCCACTGGCGTTTCTGATATATTGACATATTTTATTTCCTTGATCTAATTTCTTTTCATTGAACAAGCTCTATGTGGATTTGGATCTTCTTCATTCAGGGCTATATTACAGCCGAATGTCCGGGGAAATAATAACGTAATGCCGGCTATCCTACGTAGCATAATTGGAACTAATGTTGACATTTTTAATAATATTTTTTCTTTATTTTATTTTATTTTATTATTTATTATTTTTTCTTTTCTTTACTTTGTTTTACTAAGGGCCTAGATGCCCTCAATAGTATGGGTTGAAAGCCACAACGCCCTTGCTTGATTTGGGGATCATGGCCTCGACCAAACTTAGTGAGGGTGGTGACACCCTCACTAGATCTAGGCTAGGCGAGGGCACTATGCCTTGTTAGCCTTGGGCGAGGGGCCATGCCCAATTTCTTGGCTGACGAGGGTGTTGTGGCCCTCACAAGGGTTGATTAGTTTTGGGGTGAATTGACTCTCACCTTGGAATTGGATCATAAGGGTCGATTATCAGTTTGTGGAATTGAAAATCAGCCTACTTGATCTTGGATTTGATTCCTAGGTGGGTCCATGAACCAGCGTGATTTCACCAGCTTGGGAATGTCCACAAACCAACATAATTACTTTTTTTTTTCCCTATAGCCTGCAAGACTGTAAGTTTACTTATGACTGCAAGTATTAGCAAAATCTCTTTATCTGGATCGGACCCAAAAAACTTACATGTCATAGGTGTAAAAGAGTTTGCAGGTATCTAGACATATTAATCATGATGAATATCATCAACCGGTAAGGTGCAAACTATATTGTGAAGAATCCGTCGCTCTAAGCTAAACTACATGTTTATGCCTCTTAAAATTCCCTTATTTCGAGGAAATTCGTTCTCTGCAACTAAATAGAGTCGGGACAGAGAAATTCTTTTCACAAAGTGCCGAGGGGTTTAATCAAGCTGAATCCAAATCTCACGAGCAAAAAGACATCGCGGCTGCAAAGACGGTTTGTTTTGTTTGAAGGAAAATTATATTTATTGCTCAAAATGATACATGCCAAGTATACAAACTTCCGTAAAGCAAATCGAAGCACTGCAAAGCTCAAAATATTACTAAACAAAGCAAAATCCAGAAAATAAGGAGGATCAACAGAACACTAATAAGTTTAATCACATACTCATCCGATAACAACAATTTTGTCAAGCAAAATAGTTTGCGGTAGATCACTAGATCTTGCATCATCATTAGTGATTAGCACATACTGAAAACTAGTAAAACATCCCACTCCACTGCAAATCGTACTCCTGAGGAAGACTAACATCAGACTTCTAGCTTTCCGCATCGTTGTCTCTCTTCTTTTGAAATGTCTCCGAAATTTTATGAATTGTTTGCGATATAGGATGTGAAATGGGCGTGGATTAGACTCACGCATTTGTATCACAAATGTGTCAACCCACATAAACGCGCTTGGGAATCTTGGTGAAAAATGTCAACATGTTAGTGGTATCAACGCCACATATTGACATATTGATGTTTGACATTTCGATGTACATATAAAAACTTTTACAAATATATATAGGGAAACCTGTTTTCAAAAATTGTTAAACATGTCATGTTATAGGATTAAAAAAATGTCGTCTACGAAAGCAAATTTGACACGATTATATGTAGCATCAAACTACCATGTCATGAGCATAAGAATTGTTAATACTTCTAATGAGTGCAAATGCTACATGCCGAAATATTTTACTAAAAACTATTTTCACCAGATGCTATAGAATCAATGAATAGAGATTGTCTAATTAGTCGGTAAAATTGTCCAAAAGTCCTAAACTTATTGTACGGCAATTAGTTCAATCCAAAACCTTTTAATGGTGCCAATTAATCCTAAACGTTTTAACGATTTATCGTCATAAACCTTTCAATTGTGTCAATTTAGAATTAAATCTTTTGACGATTTGTTAAGTCAGTCCTAAATGTTTTAACGATTTGCCAATTTAGTTTTTCCAGCCAACTTTAGCCAAAAATAGCTAACATGGCGGTCTAATCAGCTCTAGCCATCTTATGTGGCACAATAAGCACTAGCTAGGACAATTTTTTACATTGTTTGTAAATTTTCTGAAGTTTTATATTTTCTTTCCTTTTTTTTCCTTCCTCTGTTGGTCGCCAGACCTCGCCAATGGTTGGCAAGGCTCAACCCTCGCCGGCTGTTGACACTTAATTTTTGCCGACCCATTTAGTCATCCATTGCATAAAAAAAACTAGAAGCATTTTTCATTTAATAGCATTAAGCCCACAATGTGATATTTTAATTGGCCTGGCATTGAATAGGTCTAAGCAGGGAGGCCAGGAACTTAATTAAATTCAGAGCAAAGCCTATAAGTAGGAAATTCGGCCAAAGCCTTCCATTTTTCCCCATGGATGAAATCCATATGTTATCAAGGGATGATTGCATTGCTAGAATTGGAAGCTATAGGGACGTATATAATGAAGTTTCGGCTACAATAAGAAGAGTGATAAATATTTCAATTTCTTGATATGAGTGGATTAGCATCTCCTTTGAATTTTTAAAAAGGGAAAGCAATATTCAGTGCTGAAGGAGTTACCCAATCCCAAGGGACTCACTAATAAAAAAAATACTCTCTTATGCAGGGGCATGGGCGTGACAAGAGGGGAACACATTAGAGAAAAGGAAAGAGAAATTTATGGTTATTGCAGAACAGGAAGGAACAGGTGAAAAGAAAGAAAATAAAACACGAAACACACCAAGGGAGCGAGGCTCATCGACCGTCCGCCCCATTCAGCGAGATTCCACCGTCGTAGCTTCATCTCGCCGAAGAGTGCCCTGTCACCGAGCTGAAGCCCCTCACTGAGATCCAGGTGATCCAGTCGTGTTTGGCGAGCATCAACAGCTTCTCAACGAACATCATGCGTTGCAGGTCCGGCGAAGAGTCTCAGCGTCCTGGCCTACTACGCCTCACACCTTGACGAGCCAAAACATTCTTGCAATCCCTCTTAGTAGTTGAGCTAAATTAATGAATATCGTACTTGCATCTAGAATGTTCATGTATGTTTAGATTCATATTTTCATGTCTAGTTCAATATTTTGTAAATTAAAGAAATGTATCTCCTTGAAATATTATTTACATTTATGAGTTTTTTTTTAGAGTAATAGTCATATAACAAGCCTATATAAATGCAAGTCTTGTGATAATTTCTTAAGAAAAGGAAAAAGAAAAAACGAAAAATGTTATTTGTCTCATTCGCTCTCTTGATTAGAGTCAGCTTGAGTAAATTGTGAGTGTTTCCACCTTCAAATTATTCTATCAATCCAAGCGTCATTCTGACTTGTCTCTTCTCTTGGTTTCATACCGTCGATTATGCGGGCATCGGCATACTTCCTGTCCATCTGTAGCCATACCGACGAAGCTTGGTGTTTCATTTTTCCTTTGCAGGTTTCTCTGGCACTTCCACGAGGCCAGCAAGTCCTTTGCCGAGTCTCCTTCAGTTTTCTCTTCCTGGCCGCGTTGAGTTTTCACCGTTACTTGCCTTGCTCAGAGTAAGCCTCGCCGGCCATAAATTCTCGCTTCACAGTAACTTTCGCCGGTCGCTGTGTTTTCCTTGCTTCTGGTGATCGTTAGATCAAGTCTAATTTAGGTAACTTCCCAAACCATGCCTAATTCAAATATGTCAAGTCACTTAATTTGAATGATATAATCCTGACTTTGATTTGTTTAAGATTTTTATTTAGGCATGTACTTATTATATCATGTATATAATTGTGAATTCAATTTTTAAGACTTAAGATCAAATTCCCAATTACCTTCGTGTCCTATTTTGGAATTATGGAAAAAAAATTGATTATGTTGGTTTGATTATTACAGGTTGCTAACTCAGTAAATTTCCATATGGATAAGTAACTAGAAGTTCTAAAACTTGTAATGAAAATGCAATTAAGAATTGAAACTTTCAAAAAGTGCAATCATGTCCTAAAATTTTCAAAAAGTGCAATCGAGTCCTAAAATTTTAATAAGTGCAATTAACATAAGAACTTGATTGTGTTTTCCAAAAAAATTTGGGCTCAATTGCATTTTTATGACATGTTTTAAGACTTAATTGCACTTTTTGAAATTTTTAGGACTAAATTACAACAAATTTATGTGATATCCTGAAATTCGAGTCATTTGAGGAATGAATGGATGTGAATTTCGTCAATACATTATTGGTTGATCTCACTCGGAATTGATCACTCCTGAGATACTGACCTTGAGGGGAAAGGCTAATGAGGACAGAACTCGTACGACTAAAGAACTTGACCTGGGAAAACGACTTGATCATGAGACTTGCGTGAAGACGATCTTGTAGATAGGCAAGCCGAATCTAAGGAGGACTAGAAGTCGATTCACGGACTAAACATAATGGAACGACAGGTAATTTCATTTACTGTTATCGAATCCACGAATGACCCTATGTCGATCCTCAGTAGTTGTGTACTTTGAAATAAGAATCTATCCTCCGCAATTTCATGTAGTCAAGGACGTCCATGTGTCGAGATGTCTTGAATGTGATTTGGCACGAGTCGGTTACGCGTGAATCCTCGGAGCCACTCGTCAGTCTGAGTTGTACACGAAATGGCATTGGGCGAAATTGACATGGCTTAAGAACTAAATAGTGGACTTTGAATGTTCAGGAATGTCCAGGACGGACGTTAGATGAAGCTGCCTCAACAATCGATAGAGCCATGTAGCCGAACAATTGAAAAATGGATTTTTGGACCGAGAAAGTAAGCCCGTGAGGACGTGGGCCGGGCCAAGCTAGTGTGGGCCTTAGGCCCAAGTTGGGACAAACACCAAATGGGCCTAAGTCAAGCAAATGAGCCCATTGGGCCAAACAAACTATTCATCTTCTAAGCCCATGGGCCAATTCTTGGCCATTTCAAGCCCATTCCTATTCATGGCCAAACCCAATCCTTAGGTCCATCCACCAATTTCAGCCTAAGGGCAGATTGGTAAATTGGTGCAAGGTGAAATGACTATTTTGCCCCTAAGTGTGTGGATAAGAGCAAAGGAAGAGAGAGAAGGTGGGGTCAAGGGCATGGGGACTTGAAGTGGCCATTGAATGGCCTTAATGAGGGGTGCTTTCAGCCCTCACTTCACTCTCTCTCTCCCCTCATTCGGCTCTCCCTCGACGGAGCTCTCTCTCTCCTCGTTTTCCTCTTTTCCAATTTATGTTCCAGCAGACCTTCCTCCAAAGATCTGAGTTAATTGTTGGCTTCTCGGACGAACCAACCTTCGTGCCACCCACCATTATCTTTAGGAGATCTAGACTGTGCGGGAGGACTTGGCCGTTCGCTGGTCGGAGCCGCCGTTTGACCCGCCGGCCAGCCAGAAGCTAGCGGTAGTCTGACTGTAGCACTGTTCCACTCCAGTTGACCTTCTTGCAAAGATTCGAGTTAAAAGTTACATTCCCAAACAAATCAGCCAATGCTCCACCCATCACCGCGAAGAGCACACCCAGCCCGTTCCAACAAACCTCACTGCTCGCCGGAATGATTCTCGTGCCAGCCCGTATGGCGGCGCGAAGCCATCGGTCGCTCGACCGCCTAGAGTTCGCCTGGAGTGGACTGTTTTGACTTTGTAGCCCGTTTTCTCCCTTTCTGACCATTCTTTCACCCAGCCTAGCTACCAGCCACTCCCCCTTGACCCTCAGGTGCTGCCGGTTGTCGGCCACCCCCTCGCTGGAGCTTTGGCTAAGCCGTTCAACTCAATTTCTCCTCCGGCGAGGCTGTTTTTCAGTGTTTTCAGTGGGAGTCCGAGCTGTGGTTGTTGTGTTGAGCTTGGGACCGCCTTGGATTATCGTTGTAGAGGTCCCGGTGCGTAGCCACCATCGTCGCCGCCGCGTCGGTGCCTCCGGCCCACTTAATGAGTGAGTTTAGCTCACTAAACTCTACTTAGTTTGCTAATTATGCTTAGGGCTTGATTAATGTTAATTAAGTAGGATTAGGTGGTTAGATTAGAGTAGATTAGTGATTATTAGTTAATGATGATGCATGTTAGGCGTTTGGTTCATGTAATTAGCAAGTAGAGACGTACTTCTATTTATTGAATGTATCTTAGGATTTTTCCCGATCCGTTCTAGAGTCCAATCAGGCAATACGGGCCTAAATTGGATTTTTAGTATTTATTTAATTAATTTTCGAATTTATTTAATTAATTATTTATTTTCCGAAAATTAGACCAGGATGGTTGACGGCCGGATTTTTATGCTGATTGTCGTGGTGTAGTCTGTTTATTTAATTGGGCTTTATTTTGTGCTGAAATAAATTATTTGTGAGTTTGGGATTTATTTCCTAAATTAAATAATTTTGGTTATTAATTGAAAAATAATTGGGCATCGATTGATAGTGCCAAAAATATTTTGGTGGACCACAGAAAATGATGGGATTTATGGAAAGGAAAAATATGATATTTTGGCTAAGGCTGACCATGTGCCCACGCACGATATTTTTTCGGGTATAATAAAAGTAAGAAAGAATGCTGTATAACGTGGCTTGGTGACCGATTATGTCGCCTTGGTGTATAAGACGCCTTAGAGAATGCACATGAATTGTTGAGTGAAATTGGTGATTATAAAGATTTATCCCAAAATTGGAAATGTTGGTATTTGAAGGGAAAATAACCGTGTGAGGTTGTGAGTTGGATTTGGAATTGCCAAGTGGGGCCGTGATGCCACTAAACATTGAAAATTGCCAGGTGGGGCCGTGATAACCACCAATTGTAGAAAAGTTGCCAAGTGGGGCCGTGATGCCACTAAATCCAGAAAGTTGCCAAGTGGGGCCGTGATGCCACTAAATCCAGAAAGTTGCCAAGTGGGGCCGTGATGCCACTTAATCCAGAAAATTGCCAAGTGGGGCCGTGATGCCACTAAATCCAGAATATTGCCAAGTGGGGCCGTGATGCCACCAAACCTAGAAAATTGCCAGATGGGGCCGTGATAACCACAAATTGTAGAAAAGTTGCCAGTGGGGCCGTGATGACCACTTAATCTAGGTTATGCATGTAAAGCCGTGATTCAGAGTTGAGAATGAATAGTTGGGATGCTTGAGGGATGGTCCGATTGACATGTAATCGACTAGGTCGATTGATCGAGATATCGATTTGTGATGTGATTGTTTGGGTGCCTATTGAACTGTGCTAATATGCAGGTGGAATCTAAGGCCAAGGTAAGTCCTCTGATCCATGGGTGCATAGGCAGCTCAAGTGTATTGGTTTACTAATCGGGTTTTAGGTGGTAGAACTCGCTGAGACGTAGTCTCATCCCATTTGTGGGACAACATTTCAAGACCCTGATGAGGAACCCGAGGAGAAAGAACCCGAAGAGGAGTACCTGGAGGAGAACCCCGAGGATGATCCAAAGTAGGATCCTGATGAGGATTGAGACTCCAATCCTATCTGATGACTTTTTACTATGGAACCTATTTGAGTAGAAACTGACCTTTTAGTATGGCTTGTATATGTGTGTGTGTGTGTGTGTGTGTATATATATATGACTGAGTTGTTATATATGTACATAAGCATGTTGGTTTTGAGGTTCAAGTTTTTAGTCCTACTTGTCTATCCCATTGTTTTATTGTCTGGGAATTCTTATTATATGCTTCCGCATGCGCATATTAAATGAAAGGGTCGGCGATGCGTCCTGCGCCATCGCTACTAATCAAACAGGTGAGGGAGGGGCACGCGTTCGAGGATCGGGACGTGACATTTTAAGACTTTCAAACAATTACCCATTTTCATAATATGAAAAATACCAAAAAAAATAAAATAAAATTGCATTGCATGTAAGATAGATAGCATATCTTGGAGCCATGTAGTAATTAGGAAATTAAATAATTTAAAATATGATTTAATAAAGATTATTTCTTAGTTTAAATTAGTTAATCATATATTTTAGGCAATTTCCTATTTTACTTTCAAAGAAAAAAAAATAACATGCATATATCATATAAAATTAGTTGTTTCATTGGCACGTCATCTCATTGCCATGTCATCCATTGCCATGTCATCATTATCCCATCATCACATTGCCCTGTCATTAAATATTCATGTCATTCCATAATCACATTAGATTTTTTTTTTGGTCAGAAGGAAATAATTATTATATATGCACTGGAACCATACAGAAATTCAACAAATTACAACTAGAAGCAGTAGCATCAGCGGCTACCAAAGCTTGCAAAATAGAAGGAGGATAGATGTTCCAGTCATGGGCCAAGTCAAGTCTTCCATGGGCTTTTGCAGCTCAGTTTGCTATGCCATTCGCCTCTCTGTTGTAGTGTCGTAGCTGCAAATTAGGGTAGAGGGGCAGCAAAGAGGCGAGTTCAGCAAACAGGGCATGATCTTCCCATGGCGGCTTCCTTCTTCCATGAATCGTATCGATCAACATCAGACAATTCGACTCAATCACCAGATTTTCATTGGTGAGACCTTGGTGCTGCAGGTGAAGCAAAGACAAGGTAAGTGTCTGGAGTTTTGATTGAAATGCCGAGACAGCATTGAATCTGCTTGTGTACATATCTGTGAGGAGTTCCTGATGGTTGCGACTTATGCATGCCATCGTTCCCTCCCGACTACCAGGATGGAAGGATCCATCTATATTGCACTTGAGGAAGCCACATTCCGAAGGTCGCTAGAAGATCGCCATTCTGGAGATAGAAGTACCTCTAAGTGAGGCCCTTGTTCTGTGGTCAGTGTGATTCGAGAGCTGCTCGATTCGTGTTTGGGCCAAGGCGTCGGCTACTACTCGATTTGAATCAGGGCGATGTCCACGAAATATGTTGTGGTTTCGTAGACACCAGATCTGCCACAGGACGTGAGCTACTGTCTCCAACCCAGGTAAGAGTTTCTGATGCACAGCTCTTTCGGTAATCCACTGGTCCAGACGCTGTATAGGTTGATTTGATAGAGAGATATTCAGACTAGGATGATTCCACTCCTGTGGTCCACGGACAGAAGAAAAATAGATGTTCACTAGTTTCAGGGGCCTGCTGATCACATAGGGTACATATAGGATCAGGGGTTATATATCGATGATATAGATTGGCTTTGGTAGCAAGGGTATTATGGCAGGCTGTCCATAGGAAAATTCGGATTTTCGGTGCTGCCTGCATTGTCCATATTTTTTGCCAAAGGATGCTAGGATTCTGATATGATGTTGAGGCTTGATGGCTGTTTGGTGTGGATGCTGAACTGACTATAGTAATGTAATTGCTCTTCACCGTGTGTTGTCCATCTTTTGTTTTTGTCCAAACTAATTGGTCAGCCGCATGTAAGGGTCTGAGGGGGATCCGAAGTATTTCTTCAATGATGTTATCATCAAACATTTCGTTTAAAAGGTGAAGATTCCAGGTATGGTGAGCTGGGTTAATAAGATCAGCCACCAACCTAGGCTCCCCTCTTGCTGCTGGTCCGCCTATAGGACCAGTAGGTAACCAGCTATGATTACGAATGCTAATCAGCTTCCCGTCTCCCACAGACCATCTAATATGAGGTAGGATAGCTTCACGGCCAATTAGGAGGCTCTGCCAACCCCAGGATGAGCGTGCCCCTTTGCCAGCTAAATGAAAGTCCACTGATGGGAAATAGAGCCCCTTGAAAAGTCTAGCCCATAACGACTAAGGTTGTTGGATTGAACGCCAAGCCTGCTTGCCCAGCATTGCCTTATTGAAAGCGATGAGATCGCGGAATCCTAGGCCTCCACTTGCCTTGCTAGTTTTTAACAAGTCCCATTTCTGCCAATGAAGCCCCCCCTCCTATTCCGATCATTGCGCCACAAAAAACTGGAGATCTTTTTTTCAATCGTTCTACAAAGAGTAAGGGGAAGCTTGAAAATTGACATAGCACACTGCGGAATAGCCTGGACAACTGACTTAAGAAGGATTTCCTTTCCGCCCTTCGACAACAATCGTTCTTTCCAACCCTCAAGTTTGGCATTTATTCTGCCTTATATCCAACCAAACATTTCTTTTTTTTATCGCCCCCATTCAGAAGGAATACCTAAATATTTGCCATATCTCTGAAGTAGCGGTACTCGAAATTCAGCTACTAAATTTTGCTGAAGATTCATCGGACAAGATTTACTACAAAATATACCAGACTTGTTCCTATTTATAACTTGTCCCGTTGCCATACAATTGGTTCAATATATTCGCCAAATTTTGGCATTCATTAATTGTACCCTCTAGGAAAAAGACCGAATCATCAGCGAAAAAAAGATGGGAGAGAGTTGGGCAGAACCTATTAAGCTTGATTCCTTTAAGGTGGCCCATGTGGATTGCTTGATGAATAAGTGTCGACAGAACATTCGCCATCAAAATAAACATATAAGGAGAGAGAGGATCTCCCTAACGTAATCCCCGAGATGGCCGAAAGTAATGTAGTTGTTCTCCGTTAAACCTGGCACTCAATGTAGCCATGGTGATACATTGCATCACTAAGCGAACCCACAATGGATGAAATCTCAGTCGAAGTAAGTAGTCATTGAGAAAATCCCATTCAACTTTGTCATAGGCCTTCTGCATATCTGTCTTAAGAAGAGCATTAAATTGTCGCTTCCTACTCTGTGTCTTAAAGCGATGAATAACTTCCTAAACAATTAGAATATTATCCTGTATCTGACGCCCACTTACAAAAGCAGCCTGTTCTGTAGAAATTAACTCACCATGCCAAGGCTTAAGGCGATTGGCCATTACCTTGGAAATAATCTTGTATGCATAATTGCACAGACTGATCGGTCTAAACTGATCAAGGCTTTCAGGGTGGTTAGATTTGGGAATCAGTGCAATTGCCGTCTTGTTCAGTTTGCTAGGCATCACTCCCGATCGAAAAAAGTCTCACACTAAACGGATTAGATCATCCTGAATTATATCCCAGTGAGTCTGGTAAAAAAGCCTGTTCAGTCCGTCCAGACCGGGAGCTTTCGTAGCACCCATTTGAAAAGTTGCCCGTCTGACCTCTTCAACTGAGACCAATGCAATTAATTGCTGGTTCATCTCTTCTGAGACAAGCGGTTGACATTGAGCCATAACCGGGCCATAGTCGTGATGTCCGACGGTTGTATATAAATGTGAGAAGAAATCAAATGTCATCTCTTTCAGAGCCTGAATATCTCGCACCTAGTTATGATTAGCATCCCGTAGCATCCCAATCCTATTTCGCTGTCGTCTTTGAATGGTGGTTGCATGAAAGAACTTGCTATTCTTGTCACCCCATCTCAACCAGTTAATCTTGGACCGCATAGCCCAGAATTGTTCTTCCGGCATCCATATATTTCTTATTTTCTCTCGGAGATGAGAGACATGCTCATTATCAGAGCAGGAAATATAAGGTTTGTTAATAATGCTCTGCAATTGCTGTTGCAAGGTTGTTACTCTCAGATGGCCATTGGCAAATTTCGATTTACTCCACCTGCGTAAAGCATTCGACACCTTTCTTATTCTGGTTAATAGGTCGAAAGTACTTACCTGGGTTGAATTCCAAGCCGTAGAGACAATCCCACGGCACTCCTTATCCTGATTCCAATAAGCCTCATAAACAAAAGGACGGCCGCAATTTTTATGGGTAGCCTCGGTATTTATAAGAAGGGGACTGTGATAAGATCCAATCGTTGGCAAAGCAAACACCTCCGCATCAGGGTACAAAAGTCGCCACTCCATCGTACACAACACCTGATCTAATCTCTTCTTTACCTATTCGACTCCGTCTCGGTTATTCGTCCAGGTAAACGCATAACCCTTGCTTTGTAATTCCATCCAGGCACAATCATTTACAACAGCTCGAAAAGAATGAAGCCTATACCCATTGAAAGAACATTTGCTGACCTTTTCCCATGGATAAAGGATCTCATTAAAATCCCTAGCACATAACCAGGGGAGAGTATTGAACGCACTAATCTGTCTGAGTATGTCCCATAGCTGCTGCCTATTATGATAGGATGAGGGAGCATGTAGACATGTGAGACGCATCAGCTTATCTTCCATTAAATCCCGACAAAGCATATCAAAATAATCCTTCGAAGATCCGTCCATTTCTAAAGATATAGTCTCGTTCCAAAAAACCGCCAGACTACCTGCAAGACCAGTTGGACTTGCAACAAAGATCTGTCAAAACGTAATTTTTTCTGCAAGCGGTGAAGCGTAAGTTCTCTATTCTTCGTCTCAGTTAAGAACAGTAAGTCGGGCTTTTCTTTGGCCATTAAGGCCTTTAGGGCATGAACTGTTAGGGGATTGCCCAAACCCTGACAGTTCCAGCACAGTAGCTTCATTTGTATGGCGGCGGCTGTTTGGGGCCAGCCACCAAAGCCCCGTGATGGACTTCTTGTGCGTCCAATACTAGCGTTTCTACTAATCGTGTGTCAACAACTTCGTCAGATACAATAAACCGCATGTCATAGGGCAAATAGCGCTTCTGGTTCTTGGATGGTCCCGTTTTTGGTATAGCTTGAGTACCCTTGAGTTTCTTTTGTTGCTGTCTTTACATGGGATAGCTCATAATACCCTTTTCCTTAGCTTGTGCAGGTATCAAGGCAGTTATAAGAGGATGCCCTTGGTGGAGCAAAGGCTGGTTTGTGTGCGCATAGACACAAGTAATTGAAAGAGAAGGCCCTTGGTGTAGCGAAGGCTAAGGTGGTTGGTGGAGTGGCTCTACTGTTGTGGATAGGTGCTGTTTTGCCAGTTGTGGCAAGGTATCATCTTTTGTTTGTGCTATTGTTTGCAATAGAGGAACAATAGGTAGAAGGGCCTGGAGGTGTTTTAGGAATTTTTTCCTCCATCAGCTCATTGTTGTTAGGGGGGTTATAGAAGGCTTGCCAATAGGGACTATATTTGCGAACCTCAGCTCTCAACCACTGACCATAAGCCATCTTATCCTTTCCATCCATACGTACTTCATCATAAGGGATTTCGCTGCAATAGGTGGCATAATGGCCTAGTCGCCCACAGGAGTAACAAAAATGGGAGAGCCTCTCATATATGAAATCTAGCCATAGCATCCTCCCATCCACTCGAATCAACTTGCCTATTTTTAAAGGTTCATCCAATTTAATGGAGACACAGACCCACCCAGCCCATAAGGCAGAACCCACTTTGAAATCCTCTTGAACCTCTAACACTTCACCAATCTGTTGTACCGCCTTTCGAAGCATCTGTTATGTGTTCCACTCCAATGGCAATCCAAATACTTGCACCCAAAAGGCACAAGTAAAATCATAGCAATGGAAGGGTGTGTTAGGAGTCCATGGCTGGAAAATAACCAGTTGGCTAGAAAAGAGCCAGGGACCACCATTTAAAACTCGCTGTCTATCATGTTCTGACTGAAAGTTTGCTAGGTACAGACCATCGTCTCTTTGGGAGAATTCGACACGGTCATTCCTCCAAACACATTTTAAAGTACTTTGGAAGGCCTGGAAATTAATTGTTGATTGTGAGATAACCTTTCCCACTAGAGTCAATCTACATTCTGCTCATTTGGCTTCTGATGGTGCTTCTTCCCAAACTTCAATTTGTTGCGCAAAACAGAGACGGCCTAACCGCTGACACAGAGCAGCCAACCGTAAAGCTTCCTCTTGGCCATCCGAAGCCATTTCCAGAAAAGTGCCAAGGAAGGTTTACTTGGAAAGATAGAAAGCCGAAACTAAAGTACTAGCAGCTACTGTGTCCATAGAACAAGATGCGAGATACGAAAACCTATAGAATAGTAGAACTACAAAGGGCGGGACATCACCTCGATGGAGAATTGTCCAAATTCCAATGCAATCCGAAACATGCAGCCAAAGATAGAAGGCCACAAGAACATCGTAGTTCCAGCGAAATTGCGAAGAGATGAAACCCAGCAGGGAGCATCAAGATGAAACCAGAGGCGGCAGCCTCGAGGATGAAATTTGGAGAGACATAAAAAGAGACGGAAGGTGGGCGAAGGTCTGAATTGGGGAATTAGGGCATCAAGTAAAACATTGAAACTACCATTGGAGGTAGACCGAACTCTCCATGTCGAGAGAGAAAAGGGGTCAAGCCGGCGACGTTGCCCCAAGAGAATTAATCACATTAGATTAATTCTCAATTTTTTGCCTATCATTAGAATTAGGTTACATATAGATTGCATTTAGATTCATGTGACGTGTCATTAGTTAAATTAGGATCACATAGACATAACTTAGATTAAAATTGCATCTCATTATTTACATGAGAATCACATAAAAAAAACTTAGAAATCATTTTTGGGTCATGCATACATTTTCTACAAACAATCTTGCAGAGCATTGGGGGTATTATCGGGGCAATATCATAATGAAGCGATGCTTTGCTTAATGAATGAGATTTTTTCTTTTCCCTTTTGGCAATTTATTTACTGCATTGATTTATTGAGTGTTAAATTTATTTAAGTGGCTTAAGGTTAAAATTGGCCAATATTGCATGCAAATTATTTTTAAAATAATGAGAAAATGTACCAAAAAGAGTTAGATTTATCTAGCATAACCAAGTCCTTGTATCATGAATCTCAAGTTCATTGGAAATAAAATGTTCTCTTACATTTTACTTAGATTTCTAATTGACTCGTAATATATTAATAGTGACTACTAACTAAATTAAATTAAAACCCCAATGTTGCAATTTGTATGAGTTAGGGAGATTCTGCGCTAAGCCTTTGGCTTAGTAATTCATTAGCTTTCCTTTTAGTGGTTTACCTTTAAGAAGGTCATGATACTGGCCTCTGGTGAAATTCTCTCAAGCTTCACCAATGAATTTGAACTAGCTTTGTCACGCCGAAGCCACACCGGTGTTTCCTCAACATCTCTAGCATTCCTCTATGTCGATCGAGCCTCCACCTTGTTGGAATACTTTTGATTCTCGCTGGAAGTCCTTTCTCAACGGAATTCCTCTAGTCCTCTAGTTTTGATTGTTGCTTTAATTCAAGGTAGGCTCTCGAATTTTGATGGTCGAAACTCATAATATCATTCTATGAGTCCTACATCAATAATAGTTGCAAATTGATGAAGTATATCTTCAATCTATGGTTGATTGTTTATGTGACAACCCAGACCCAGGGCAATACGAAGAGACAGACTAAGATTGCCTCGGCAGTATGCGGGCGAGGCTAAGGGCATTTCTCCTGTCCCACATCGCTTAGGAGGGAGTCCTGGGCTAGTTTATAATGGCTTGGGCTCCTCTAATTTGTGTAACGCGTTTTAAAGCCGTGAGGACTCAGTGTCCAAAGCAGACAATATTACACAGTAGGGCCCGAGTCGTTACAAATGGTATCAGAGCCGACTCCTGACCACATGTGGGACCACAGCGAGGGCGCTGTGCCTTAAGGGGGGGAGAATGTGACGACCCAGACCCGGGGCAGTACGGAGGGACGGACTAAGATTGCCTTGGCAGTATGCGGGTGAGGCTAAGGGCATTTCTCCTGTCCCACATCGCTTAGGGGGGAGTCCTGAGCTAGTTTATAATGGCTTGGGCCCCTTTAATCTATGTAACGCATTTTAAAGTCGTGAGGACTCAGTGTCCAAAGTGGACAATATTACACAGTGGGGCCCAGGTCGTTACAGTTTAGGAGAGGATATGATGATGAGTTCCTGAGGAATCCTTGACTAGTATTAGCTCAAAGTAGAAAATTGGATTTGAAAGCATGCTTAGCACACCTTAGGAATATCCATGCTTGCTAGCGGTGACTTTGCTTTGCATATCTCAAGTTGATTTGGCTCTGAATTTGATGATTAAACTTCTTGTATGCTCCAACTGGATTATCAAAGTGAATTTGAATTCAATTTCGACCCAGGAAATTCAAATTCGTTCATGTGCTGTGACGATTGTTCATGATATTTGATGATGTTGTTTGTGTGTGTTCTAAGCTTCTTTGAGTATGATTTGATTATTAGAACACGAGTGGCTGAGTTTAGATACATGTTAGAGATTTCTGGAAATTCGGAAACCTGTGAGGACAGCTGTTTTCACAAGATTTGTCTTAGATAACTTCGAAATTATGAGAAATGATCAACTAATGAAATGTTGTTGACATCTAAGCTTCAATTTGATAGCTTATGAGCTATATAATATGAGATAATTTACTAGGTCAAAGTCTATTAGAAAATTGAGCACAAAATTGGACGAAAACTGGAGTTGAATCTAAAAATAATGAAGGAACGAGTCTTAGTAATTCGAAGATTAACAAGTCTTAACATCAAAATCTGTAAGACTTATGGACAGTAAAGCTGTGGGGGACATCCATACTTTCCAGTAATTTACATTTTCATTCATATGGGAGTTTACCGGCTAGGTCAATATATTTTTCAAAGTACTGAGTTCGACAAGGTGTAGCTACAGAGTTATTATTGTGACACTAGGACGATTACTGTAGATGAACAAAATTGCAGATGATTAAATTTTGAAAATTCATAAACTAAGAAATCGTAAAGAACATTTGGATCTTTAAATCGGGAAAATTTCATTGGATTGCTTGTTAATTTCATATGTGAAACCAGAGTCAAAATCAGAATAAAAGTAGGACTTAGTTTGACAGTTTGTGGAAAACGCGTAATTTCACATAGTCACGAGTCAAATCAGAAAATGTGATAAGCTGTGAAGTGGTAGAACACTCCTTGAACTTTTATACCGGGATATTTCTAGATATTCCAAAATGATTTGATATTTTTTTCTTAATTTCTTTTTTAAAAAATGGCTTGTTTAGGAGAAAAAAACGGACATTAGGGGCTACATTGCAAATTCTGTGCTTTTCAAGGCAAAATCAGGGAAAGTTGTTAGTCGAGAACTTGAGGTGGAATTCCTAAGCTTTCCAAGCATGAATGAATCACTTCATTAGAGGTCATTTGGTCAATCTAAGGCTCTAGACTTTTTTCTTTTGGTCAGCAACAGTAAGTTTTATTTAAGTAGACGAGATATTACAAAGAGGCGTTACATGACCACTAGAAGCGATGGCATCAGCAGCTACCAAGGCTTGCAACATAAAAGGAGGAAATATATTCTAGTTTTGGGCCAGGTCCGGTCTGCCATGGGCAACTCCAGTTGATTAAAGACTACAAACGGAAAAGTTGATTTTTATGAGTTGACTACGACTTTCATTGATTGATATGCCAACCAATTGAAATGTGCTGAGCATAATCTCTTATTTAATTACTCATTCGAATGTTCATTGTATGTGTATCGGTGGGTAGTTTTTTTTTTTTGGTCAAGTGGGAGCACTTAATTGGAAAATATTAACAAAGACCTTTATTGGTTTTGCATAGAGGACGCCGGTCTTTATTTAATCCACCTAATCTCTCTAGGAATCGACAAATAGGCGGTGGATTGGGGAAACTTCCATGTAAGAAAGATCAAATATCTCTTTGAAAATCCATTCTTGCTTGTGTGAATCCTACGACTTAAATGAACTCTTTTAATTTTGTGTGTGAACATTGAGTGCGGTGCATTAATGAATGGATGCCTTATGACGATGGAGGAAGCCGTGCCATGGAGGAGGAGCTTAGAGATTTCCTTCTGCTTTCGGTATGATTAAAGTTAGTTTTAGAATTCGAATTCTATATTAAGCTTAGTTGTGGACCTAGTCTTTAATTGAAATAATTTTAGGGATTTCGATAGTTTAATAACATTTAGACATAGCTTCAATTCATAGATTAAACATCACTCTCAAGATATATATATAAAAAAAAAACAATCAACTTAGCTTAAGTTAGGAATCACCTCAAATAATTGAATAGATGACATGGGAAACACCAGTTCGTAGGGAAAGTTTAAGTTGAACCAAGGAATGCTAGCCATTCTAAAGTCAGATTGGAATTTAATAGCAATGCCCCGGAACGATATTTCTCGCTTCTCTGAAGGTTCCGAGCACCCGCTTTGCCCATTTTAAGATAGGGTAGTCTTTAAAATCAAGTTCAGAATGCCTTGTGGCTTATCAACAAAACTATATATATTCTTTGCCTGACATGTCAATCTCGAGGATCAAAACATCGCTTTGTCTATTATCTGTCCGACGTAGCATCTGGCTACTTTCCGTTATTTCCTTGAAAGTGTATTACTTAGTAGCTTTTGATTTCATTTTTGATTGTGTGTTTACTCCTTTCCATCGCTTTTCTTTATTGTGTGCTTTATTTATTTATTTATGGAGATTCAAGTTGAGATATGTTAGTGCAGGAGGATACCTAAATTAAGGAAGACAAACCTATGATTGAGTTCGCATGTGAGGGAAAGATTGTTGAAATGTATGTGTGAGTTATGTTAAGAAGTCTCAAATCGGAAAATTGATGTGGTATGGGGAAGTTAATATATCATAATTGTCTCATAACTTATTAATTTAAGTTTTTTAGTGAATATGGGTCTAATTAGATATGTTGACGAATTAAAAATTAGGCTCCCTATTGGTAATCTCCCTTTGTGTAGGTACTGGAATTCTGCAGTGTGCACACTCCCAACATATGCATTTGTTTCGGCTACTGCCCAATTAGCGGAAGAAGAACACTTAAATTGCGTTTTGCAGCTTTTTAGATGTCTTAGCCGAAGAAGAACACTCAATTGTGTTTTTGCAGCTTTGTAAATGTCTTAGCTATGCCGTCGGATATTTCAGATTTAAGTATCCTTTCGCTGATCAGCCCCTACAAGCAGGAAAAATTGTCTCAGATCCAAGATGATTAAGTAGTCGAAAGGTAAATAGAGAAGGTACCTGAACCGAGATTCTAGATTTGAAGAGTAATTGCATCTGAGGACTTCGGGTGCAGTTTAGATTGTAGATGTGAAGAGTAATTGCATCTAAGATTGTGGGTCTTGTAACTGCTCTCAAGAGTTGCTCTTGTCGGCATATTTTCTTTTTAACTGAGTGATCATGGAAAATTGAAACCATGAGCCAAATTGTGACAAGCCACAAATTTAAGGGAAGAATAATATACTATTCACCCCTTGAGAAGACAAGAAGACGACTTAAAAAATCATCAACAGGGATTAAACAAAAACAATGTCTTGAGTCTTGAAACTTCAAGTATAAATAAGAGAAGAAAAGTGCGCTTAAAGATCCATGGAGAGAGAATAATATAGGCGATGACTCAGAATCATGAAAGAATCAAGTTTTGAATAAGAGGAAGCATTGAAGGAACACGGACTAAGATCCAAAAAGAGAAAAGGGAAGTTACGAACAATGAAGAAAATGACCGCCCTAGCAATTGTTCTACCACTAGTCCCTCTGTCTGTTTACACTTACATATTGCTGCAGGAGAAAAGAAGTGCGGTCCCTCGGAACTACGACGTGTTCTTGAGCTTCAAAGGCCCAGACACTCGCACCTGTTTCACCGATTTTCTCTACAACAGCCTAGTAGCTGCTGGGTTCCACGTGTTCAGGGATGATGATTCGATCCCGGTCGGTGAGCAGATAGGCCCGGAGAAGCTCCGGGCCATCAAGAGTTGTAAGATTGCAATCCCAATCATCTCCGAACAATATGCGCAGAGTAAACGGTGCCTCCGTGAGCTCACCGAGATTATGGATTGCCACGAAAAGCATGGCAAATCAGTCTTCCCTGTATTCTATAAGGTGGATGTTGGTGATGTCCGTCGCCAACGCGTTAACTTTGAAAAGGCTCTACGTAAACCTGAGATTCAGATCAGCCCTGAAGAAATGGAAAAATGGTGGAATGCGTTGACTTCTGTGGCGATGATTAAAGGATGGATATCACAGACCATTGCTAATGGGTATGTATACATGTATATACGAATCCTGACAGCCTGTGCACTTGTATGCAAATGACCAATATGAATTTGCAGATTTAGGTGAAGGAAGGAATCAAACTGGACGCCTAACTCGGTTTTACACATATATGTGCGCAGGCATGAAGCGGAGCTGGTGAAAATGGTGGTCGCAAAGGTCTCGAGTGACTTGAAGACGATGTGGATTGAACGACTCCCTATGTTCGTAAAATCAGGTATGTCATAATTCCATTTGAGCCAAGCACCTACCTTTTCCAAGTGTTCTTTGTGCTCATCATGCGAGAGCTTTGGCCATTCTTCAATTCCCATGTGGAGAAGGTATGTGAGGTTAGTGCGGTTATGACCTAGACCGATTTGTGGCTTTCAAAGGTTACCTCGGTCTTTTTGGGAATTTTGGATGATTCGTCTTGCCAATATTTTATCATGATCAATTTGGTTTGTCTTGCTGGATAGCAGTGCATCTTCACTTTTCGGAGAAGAAAAGAAGAGAAAGCCAATACCAAGTGTTCTTAGCTTTTCGTGGCCCTGATACTCGACACAGCCTCGCAGCTTACCTCTACATCAGCCTTGTAGCTGCAGGAATCAGAGTGTTTAACGATGCTGATCCATCTCTCATAGGCAAAGATGTTGATCATGAGATTTGCAATGCCATCGATCACTGTAAGATATCAATTCCAATTCTCTCTGAAGATTATCCCTCCTCTCATTGGTGCCTTGATGAGCTTGCTCAAATGGTTGAATGCAAGAGAACAAAGAGACAAAAGATATTACCCATCTTCTATAAAGTGAGGACCTCGCATGTGCGAGACCTATTAGGTGTTTTTGGAGAAAAGATGCTTAAACATGAGAAGATGGTCGATGAATGTACTTATGAGCGGTGGAAGCTAGCTCTCAAGGAGGTTGGATCCTTCAAAGGATGGGTATCGGAGAGAATCGCCAATGGGTACTTACTTTCCTCATCCCATCAAAACCTTAATTTGATCCTATTACTGAAACCTTGTGCTGTAGCTTACTTCAAATTTTATTTGGCAATTGGCAGACATGAAGGAGTACTTGTAAAAGAGGTAGTCAAGGAGGTTTCAAGGTTGCTAAAGAATCCCCAAGCACATGAACCCCCATCCCTATATGCCAAATTGACTTAACACTAGTGTTAGTAACAACTCAATTTTAGAATTTGTGATTCTTGTTTTACAAGAGGATTTGCCTCGATGGTCTACTGTGTCATCATTTGCATTAATTTTCTGATCGGTAAGGAATTGTTTTGGAGCTAAGGAACATGTTTCACATGTTATGACATTGTGTAATCTATTTAATAAGTTTATATTTTGTTATTAGTCTATGCTTCTTCTGAAGGTTGCTTGTATCTTCTACTTTTATGTTGATGATATCCCAATCATCGATTATACTCCTCATTTATTACCATCTTTTATTACTCGACTCTCACAGGAATTTGGTATGAAAGATTTTTGACCGCTTCACTATTTCCTTGTCATCGAGTATTTTAATGGCTTTTTGCACAAGTTTGAACTCATTAAGGCCAAGCCTGTGCCTACAACCTTGACCTCGAAGAATCTATTGTTTGCTAATGATGGTGAACTTCTCACTTTTCCTGACGTTGTATCAATAGATAGTTGGTGCACTACTGTTTATGTCCATGACCAGACCTGATATTGTTTTTATTGTGGACTTGGTTAGTCAATTCCTAAATTAACCCGTATTACATCAATCTCTAGGCCGTCAAACATTTATACTAGTATTTAGCTGTTGCATCCACTGATAGACTGCTCCTTAAGCGGTAATGTCCTACTTCATTGACTGCTTATGCAAGTGTAGATTGAGTTGGATGCTCCAATACTTGACGGTCCACCTAAAATATTGGTGTTTCTTTAGGCATTGATCTTGTTTCATGGAGTGTCAAGAAGCAATCTCTTGTAGCCCATTATTGTATAGAGGCTGAGTATCATTCTATCGCTCCTTATGTTGCTAAGAATTTTTGGATTTGTCATTTACTTGTTAAGCCGGGGGTTTCCCTTTTTTATTCTCTCACCGTTTATTGTGACAACATCTCCGCCAACTATCTTGCTCCCAACCCTGTGTTTCGTGCTCGTATCAAACACACGGAGTTGGATTTTTCACTTTGTTGAAGAGCCGGTTACTTTCGATGATCTACGTGTTCGTTGTGTACCTATAACGGAATAGCTTACAGACATCTTCACCAAGGGACTATCTAGTCTGTGTTACGCATTATTGAGGTCCAATGTCTCATTTACTACCCCTAATTTGAATTGATGTATTAATGTATTATAGGGTCTTTCTCTAGATGTACCATGGTTGTAATTAATCATTCTTACAATCATACAATCCTAATTGAGGCTGAGCTACAATAAATAATTTGTCGTTACTTTCTCTTTGACTCTAAACATTAACAATAGGTACTCTCACTTTGCGGTAAGTGGTCGAAAATGAGAGAGAGAGATGGAGATTGAAAAATGATTTGAAGACGATGAAGAAGATAGAGTCAACGGAGGGAAGGAGAGGGAGAGATAATTTGAAAGAGAACACAAAATTTCATGCCAATAAATTTTTAACAGCTATAACATTTTATTAGCAATATTTAACAGCAATGATTCTTCTTTAGTATTTCATGCACAAGGAAAGATCTAGTAAAAGTGATTTTACGTTTTTGTAGAATTTGAAATTTCAATCTTATTTACCATTAGATAACTGAAAATCTTTTGAAATATGCAAATTTGAGCAGGTACGATCCTTTTTATAAATATTATGAATGTTTTTTTGCTCGTCTTTAGAATTATGGACGGAAATGGAAGGTACCTTTTTAATTTAGAATAAACAGACCACGAGGTACTTACATTATGTCAATCTATGAATTTAGAATCCTGTTAGATTTGAATCAACAAACCTGGTGATCTTGACCAGTAGAAATTCAGAACCTTTGCTGCATCCAAGTCACATAAATCCTCCTCTTTCACCCTTTTAGACATCGAAAGCTAACCACTGAAAATCTATCGGATTGCAATCAGACATGACATCCACAGCTTTACCTGTCTAGTTTTTCATCTCCCAATTATTGAACTTTGGTTTGATATGCCCAAAGGGATTTTGCAATTTCGACATATGAGGTATCGAAGCTCTGTTAGATTCAACTTAATAATAAGTCTCCAATATCACTTGTCACCAATTTAAATATTCACCCTTCCTAACATCAAGATTCTGTTGGATTCAAGTTGCATGTACCATCGATTCGCCTCATCGAAAATAGAAAATCTTCCATATTCATATTAAAGACCAACCCTCGAATCTCCGCTGCGTTCAAGTCAATTTTCCAAATGGTGTAGCTCTGTCTGATTTACATACAAATCATCAAAGCTTGGTCAGATTTATGTACAGATTATTGACAATCTTCGCAAGGGAAAAACTTCATGAACTTCATAAGCACAAAGAATCTGTGAAGAAAGCAATTTCTCATATCATATAATCAAACCTCTTTTAAGGCGTCACAACACGCGCGCACATGGGCGATCTGTAATTATTGTGGAATTCTTGGTGACCTTTAAGCATCATTTTTTTGTCGCTCATGAGATTCATTGGGTTCATGGATGTTGACGATCCGTGTACAATTCGGGTGGGTCGCACCCGGTGCAATCCTAAGTGTGTCAATGGTTCATATAATGACGATGTCAGATAAGTTAATAACGATTAGCTGGAAAAAGTAAGATAATAATACTCGGGTTGAAGAATCTACAATGAAAATTTCTACACGAAAGTCGGGTGGGAAGAGTACAAACAAGTACAAGTTGAGAACAGGTGAAAGATTCCCCTTCTTAGAATACACTCGCGGTAGCTATCTACCGGCCACTTGTTGTCTTCTGATTATTTCTTTCTATTGCTTCTATTCATTGGCTTGTGGTTGGGGAATAAAATAATTACATCACAAACCGACTCTCATAAAGTAACGTGGCAGACTTTTAGTATGCATCGCATAGGATTACACGGACTATTTTTTTTTTTTACAAAGAGCCGATAAGAAAGAAAAAGAAACTGAGTCATATTCAAAATACTCAATCATAGATTATTTTACCACTCTTGAAATCAAATTTATGTACTAATCTTTATATTTTCTCATATGCCTATGTGGGAATATTGATTATATATATTTACATGGTTTATGGACCACTCTTGCCTATAATGGGCCACGACACAATTGCTTGCTCGTGAAAATACGCGAGGCGCGATTTATTAACAAACTCGGTGCTGCACTTGGTGCCCGCTAATTCTTCCCTCTTTTAAAACACAAGTGTATCAATGTTCAAATATATTACTCATAAGTTGGCAAAAGTAAAGTAATGAAATACAGCTTTGAACATTGATAATTTGCCTCTTTTAAAGTAGACTGTACGCCAGCCGTCATGTATGGAAATTTTTGTTGTATATAAATAAAAAAATAAATGGATGTTAGTTGACGAACAAAAGAAAAAACAATGTTTGTGTAATGAAAAGACTGACAGACAACAAGGACTGAAAGAACACGGACTTAGATCTCGAAAGAGAAAAGAACAGTTACGAACAATGAAGAAAATGAATGCCCTAGCAGTTGTTCTACCTCTAGCTCCTCTGTCTGTGTACACATACAGATTGCTGCAGCAGAAAAGAAGTGCGGCCCTCCAGAACTATGACGTGTTCTTGAGCTTTAGAGGCCCAGACACTCGCACTGGTTTCACCAATTTCCTCTACAAAAGCCTAATAGCTGCTGGATTCCACGTGTTCAGGGATGAGGACTCGATCCCAGTCGGCGAGCAGATAGGCCCGGAGCTTCTAGGGGCCATCAAGAGTTGTAGGATCGCGATCCCAATCATCTCTGAACAGTTTGTGCAGAGTAAATGGTGCCTCCGCGAGCTCACTGAAATAATGGATTGCCACAGAAAGCATGGCAAATCAGTCTTCCCTGTGTTCTATAAGGTGGATGTTGGTGATGTGCGACGCCAACGCACGAACTTTGAAAAGGATCTATGTAAACCTGAGATGCAGATCAGCACAGAAGAAATGGAAAGATGGTGGGATGCATTGACTTCTGTGGCGAGGATTAAAGGATGGATATCACAGACTATTGCCAATGGGTATGCATATATGTATTTATGAATCCTGAAAGCCTGTGCAATTGTATGGAATGACCGATCTGAAATCAACGAGTTAGCCGAAGGAAGTAATCAAACTAGATGCCTAACTATGGTTATACACATATATGTGCACAGACATGAAGCAGAGCTGGTGAAAATGGTGGTTGCAAAGGTTTCAAGTGAATTGAAGACTATGTGGATCGAACGGCTGCCTATGTTCATAAGGTCAGGTATGTCCCAATTCCATTTGAGCTAAGTACCTACCTTTCGGGAGTATTCTTTGTTCTCATCATGTGTGAGCTTTGGCCATTCTTCAATTCCCACATAAGGAGGGCACGTATGGTTGGTGCCCTGTATGACCTAAACCGATTTCGTGGCTTTCAAAAGTTATCTGAGTCTTTTTAAAATTTTGTATGATTCGTCTTGGCTATATTTTATCATCATCACTTTGGTTTGTCTTACTGGATAGCAGTGCATTGCCAAGTGTTCTTAGCATTTCGTGGCCCTGATACTCGACACAGCCTAGCTGCTTACCTCTACATCAGCCTTGTGGCTGCAGGAATTGGTGTGTTTAATGATGATGATCCATCTCTCATAGGTAAAGATGTTGATCATGAGACTTGCAATGCTCTACATCAGCCTTGTGGCTGCAGAAATCAGTGTGTTTAATGATGATGATCCATCTCTCATAGGTAAAGATGTTGATCATGAGATTTGCAATGCCATTGATCATTGCAAGATATCCATTCCTATTCTCTCCGACGATTATGCCTCCTCCCGTTGGTGCCTTGATGAGCTTGCTCAAATGATTGAATGCAAGAGAACAAAGGGACAGAAGATATTACCCATCTTCTATAAAGTGAGGACCTCGCATGTGCGAGACCTATCGGGTGTTTTTGGAGAAAAGATGCTTAAACATGAGAAGATGGTCGATGAATGTACTTACGAGCGGTGGAAGCTAGCTCTCAAGGAGGTTGGATCCTTCAAAGGATGGGTATCGGAGAGAATCGCCAATGGGTACTTACTTTCCTAATCCCATCAAAATCCTAATTTGATCCTAATACTAAAACTTCTTACACTACTTAGAACTCACTTCAAATTTTATTTGGCAATTGATAGGCATGAAGGAGTACTTGTAAAAGAGGTCATCAAGGAGGTTTCAAGGTTGTTAAAGAATTCCTAAACACATGATCCTTCATCTTTGTCCACTGAATATTGACTCAATCCTAGAGTTAGTAACAACTCATTTTTTGAATATGTGATTCCTTTTTTACAATAGGATTTTCTTTGACAGTCAAATGTGTCATCATTTACATTAGTTTTTAAAGGATTGTTGAGGAATTATTTTGGAGTTAAGAAACATGTTACGCATGTTATGACGTTGTGTAATATGTTTAATAAACCTGTATCTTCTGCAAGTAAGTTTGTCCTTCGTTATTTGTCTATTATTCTTTGCAAAGCAGCTTGTATCTTCTACTGTATATTGATGACATTCTAGTCATTAGTTATATTCCTCACTTATTACAATCTTTGATTACTCAACTCCTATAGGAATTTACTATGAAAATTTTTTGGACTGCTTTAGTTCCTTATCATTGAGCATCATCACTATGATATGTTTTTATTTCAAGCAAAATATGTTGATGACCTTTTGGACAGGTGTGAACTCATTAAGGCCAAGCCAATGCCTATTATGTCACGCCTCAAACCTCGAGCGCGCGCACATCCCTCGATGGTCGATGAAATTATGATGTCCTAGGACGCGTCGCTGATCCATTCATTTTATTGCACATGCGGAAGCAAATAACAAATCTCCAGACAACACAAACAAGGGATAGAAAAGTAGGAAACAAATATCACAAACACCTTTATAAACACATTGGGTTTATATCCAAAAGTCTACAAAAGATTGGCCTTAAAAAAGAAGCTGTCTTGCAACACACTAGTCGAACACATTCACCGATCCTTCGAACTCCACCTCTGCAGGCTCCGGGGGCTTCGGGTGCTCCACAGCCCCATCAGGAGGGTTAGCTGCACCCTCGCCTGGTGTGACATCCTAGAATTTCAACACCGTTTTCTACTAAATAAATCAAACGTTTTATTGACGCGCCTATAGGGCTATTCTCATAACTGATCATTCTCGAGATAACTAGACTAAGTAGACTAAGTAGACCATTAAGAAATTTTAAGGCAATAGACTTGAGAATTCGACCAAGAATCGGCTTCTCGACTATGTCTATCTTTAGAGGCCATTACGGCACAGTTAAAAATCAACTTGAAATCAGAGATAGACTGGTTCGACAGAGATGTGTGGCTAATCGTGGGTGACACTACTAAATTGGAAAATTCTCGTCGACTGGCCCTAGACTGATTTTCCTATTGTTTTGATATCCTGTGTCCGTATTTGGATCCTCGAGATTTTCACGACAATCGAGAGTCGCCATTGAGTCGAGTGGGTTCATAGTGGCTCGAAGAAAATTGACCATGGGTCATTTGCACTAAAATTTTCTAAAAGTTACCCGATAGTCTAAGTCACGCTAAAAATGCGCCAAGTGGAAATTAACTGCAAATTTAAGTCCGATTTCATAAATTAAAGTTTCTGTCATATCACAATAAATTCTAGGAGCATCGACTCAATCTCATAAGATTTTTCTGACAACCGACACTTTTTGGGAAAAAGTCATCATCGGGTCGTTTTTTAGCAGAAAAAGCCGGAGATCACTTTTGATAGCAAAATTGAGAAGCATGAGGGATTCTTGGATGAGGAAAATTATCAATTTGATAAATGAGACATTAATTGATTTTATGAGAGTCAATTGAGAGAGAATCAAGAGGGAATCGAAGTCAATTGAAGCCAAAGCCCCATCAAATTCGTATCTCCCCTAGGCCTAGTCTCTTTGGACCATTTCAAAAGTCCCAAAGCAAGTGGTGTTGGCTGATTTTGAACCAAGGGAAATATACTTGGCCTAGGAGGAATTTAGAAGATATTTTTAGGAAAAATTTGGCAAGGATGGCCCACACTCTCTCTTATCTCTCCCTCACTCTCTCTTGGTCGACACTCTTCCTCTCCCCCTCATTCTCGCACAAGCAGCAGCCGTCCACACCAAGCTGCCCGTTGCCACGCCAGACCGCCGCCATCACCCTTCGCACGCGTGCCCGCCCATCGCGCACCGCCGTTCCTCTTGGCCGTCTCTCTCTCTCTCTCTCGCCTAGCTGTTGTTTCTAGTTTGTGAAAGCTCAACCAGAGCTGGTCTTCTTCGTTTCTTCACCGGTAAAGCCCCGCCAAGGCTCAGGTTGGTATATTTCTTCATTCCTGAGCAAGTTCCATCGTAACCGAGTGATTTTTCTTCATTTTCCAGCAAAGAGCAGCGAGTTTCAGTGTGGGTTTCCAGCCACTTCTAGGCCCGCTTTTGGAGTGTTCCAGGCCTCGATTCCTAGGCCTGTTTTGGAGAAAAGCATTCCCCACACCATTCCCATCGGTTTGATCCGACTAGCGCGTTATTCCGATGAGTTTAGCTCACTAAACCCTACTTAGTTTGCTAATTATGCTTAGAAGTTGATTAATGTTAATTAAGTAGAATTATGTGGTTACATTAGTGATTATTATTTAATTATGACGCATGTTAGGCATTTGACTAGTGCATTTAGGTAGAGGATAGCCTATATTATTTATTGAATGCATCTCGGGATTTTTCCCGACCCGTCTCAGGCTCCAATTAGGCATTGCGGGCCTAAATTGAATTTTTAGTATTTATTTAATTAATTTTCAAATTTAATTATTTAATTATTTATTTTTAGAAAATTAAATCGGGATGGTCGACGATCGGAATTTTATGCTGATTGTTGTGGTGCAAACCGTTTATTTAATTGAGCTTTATTTTGTGCTGAAATGAATTATTTGTGAATTTGAGATTATTTTTCTAAATTAAATAATTGTGGTTATTAATTGAAAAATAACTAGGCTGATAGTTGATAGTGCCAAAAATATTTTGGTCGACCACAGAAAATAGTAGGATTTATGAAAAGGGAAAAGTATGGTATTTTGACTAAAGCCGACCGTGTGCCCACGCACGGTATTTTATCGGGTAAGATAAAAGTGAAAGAAAATACTGTATGACGTGGCTCGGTGACCAGTTATGTTGCCTTGGTGTATAAAGACACTTGAGGGAATGCATGTGAATTGTTGAGTATATGCATCACCTGGAAATGGCATGTGGCTCGGCGATTAGTACGTCACCTTGGTGTATATAAAGCTTTAGAGAATGCACGTGGCTCGGAGATTTGGTATATCTCCTTAGAGAATGCAGGTGGCTCGATGATTGGTATGTCGCTTTGGTGTATAAAGACACCTGAGAGAATGCACGGGGCTTGGTGATTAGTACGTCGCCTTTGTGTATAAAGACACCTGAGAGAATGCACATGGCTCGATGATTAAGTATATCACCTTGGCGGAGAGGTCGCCTTAGAGAATGCATGTGGCTCGACGACTATATATATTATACTGGAAAGTGTATAGTATGGATGGAAATGACCGAGGGACTGGTCGTGTTGACATGTAATCGACTAGGTTGATTGATCGAGATATCGATATGTGATGTGATTGTTTGGGTGCCTATTGAACTATGTTAATATGCAGGTGGAATCTGAGACCAAGGTAAGTCCTCTGATCCGTGGGTGTATAGGCAGCTTAAGTGTATTGGTTTACTAATCGGGTTTTACGGGGTAGAACTCGTTGAGACGTTATCTCACTGGTTATTGAATAACCATTTTTAGGTCCTTAAGTGGCGTTGGTGAGGGACCAGAGGCCCGAAGTGTAAAAGGTGAAGTCTGAAGAAATGACAGTCCTATCTGACTAGCTAGTCATAGGACAAGCCTCTTTTGATGGAAGTTAATTCATTTATGTAGACTTTGTTTTAGGAACTTGTGGTTTAGAACCAGACTTAACGAATCGTCTTGTATATATTTGCACTGTGATTTGCAATGTATATAAGTGTGATTGTTTTTAAAGTTGAAATTTGAAGTCCTACTTTTCTATCCATTGTTTTATTGTCTAGGGATTTGTTATATGCTTCCACATGCGCATATAAAAAAGAAAGGGGTCGGCGATGCGTCCTAAGATGTCGCTATTAATCGACTAGGTAAGGGATGGGCACACGTTCCAGGATCGGAGCGTGACATCCCGTTTAAGTGGTATTAGAGCTTAGTTCAAGATTGGAGTGATAAGGAGCAGTGGTTCGTGGGATAGTAGTAGGAAGACCTTTAAATTCATGATGGTGCATGTCGGTGTTAGCTGAGTGCTAAAATTGCTTATTGTTTTAGATCGTTCTATTTCTAATTCGGTGTTGAATTGGAAGCATGTGTGGGTAGATTAAAGCTACGTCATGAGCGATCAGGAGCCAAGAACTCCTACCCAAAGGGCCAGTAGGGCCGTGACTCGAGGAAGAGCATTGATCAGGATCGATACCCGAGGCAGAGGTAGGGCACAGGCACAGGCCAGTGCCAGTGGAGTGGCACCACCTGTAGTGGATGCCAGGTAGAAGCTCCTGGTGATCCCAGAATAGAAGGGATCATGCAGGCGCTAGAGACTTCGAGGAACGTGCTGACATAGCAGGCTTTGAACCAAGCTACTGCTGCTGCTGCACTTGCCGCCGCACCTGTTATCGCCCCTGTTGAAGCTCAACCTGAGAATGTTATAGCACAGAGAGAAAGGCCAATCCACAAGCTGGTGGAGCAGTTCCTGAAGTTAAGTCCACCACGATTTACGGGTACTGGAGACCCCGAGGCGCGTGCAGTGGATACAAGATTTGGAGAAGACGTTTGCACTCCTGATGTGCACAGAAACAGAAAAGGTAACCCTGACTGTTTATCAGTTGCAGGGCAATGTCAACGTTTGGTGGAAGGCCGCCAAGGACATGATCTTCCCTGATGGAATGATCCCGATGTGGGATATTTTCTTGAGAGCCTTCAATGATCAGTATTTCTCGGGTACGGCCCAAGAACAAAAGATGGAGGGATTCCAACGCCTTCGTCAAGGATCAATGTCCGTCGATCAGTATGGGGTCAAGTTCACGAAACTTTCACAGTATGCTCCCAGACTAGTTGAGGACCCAAAAGAGAAGGCTTGAAGATTCATAAATGGTCTTCGATATGAGTTGAAGTAGCCTCTACTGCCATTGAACTTGATGACTTATCGAGAGGTCTATCGTCGAGCTCAGATGATAGAACGAGGGTTGAGTGAGCAAGCTGCCTCATTTAGATCAAGGTTCATCTCCTATAGGGATAGAATCCACTAAGGAAAGAGGCCGATGCTTGAAAACAAATTATAAGGCCTGCCCAGCAAGAAGGGTGGCTTTGGTAGGCCAATGCCCAGTAAGAATGATTCATGTCGCTTCTGCGGGAGAAGACACGGGTCAGCACTGTGCCCAGCTAGGACAGGTGTGTGTTTTGAATGTGGCCAACAGGGCCACATAGCTAGAAATTGTCCTAGGAAGCTAAAGGGACAACCACAGCTACCGCCGCCATCGCAGATGGGACAGATAAAGGAGTATGCCCCTCAGAACGTGCCGTAGGGAGGACAGCTGAGACCTCCAGTTCAGGGCACCGTGTACGCAATTACACAGGGTTAGGCAGAAGCTGCGTCTAACGTGATAACAGGTATGGTTTCACTGAATGACCAGCCTGCTTATGCTTTGTTTGATTCGGGAGCAACCCACTCCTTCATTGCCGAGCAGTATGTTAAGTTGATAGGAGTCAGTCTTATATTATTAAAGTTGGCAATTTGCATATCTACACCCTTGAAAGAGAAAATTATTGCTACTTTGGGTTGTTTGGGGTGCAAGTTAGTGATTGGTGAGTGAGTGGGGAAAATAGATCTATTAGTCCTAGCCATGTATGATTTCGATTTAATTATTGGCATGAATTGGCTCACCAAGCAAAGAGCTAAAATGAACTGTTATCGCAAGGCGATTCAATTTGACTCGATAGGGGGAGAGAGCTTCAAATTTGTAGGGAATCTAGAAGGACCCTCGATTGTCTTGATCTCGTCACCAGAGGCAACTCGTTTGTTAGACGAGGGTTGTCAATGGTACCTGACAACTGTCGTGGATACGACAGTGGAGGAACTGAAAATAGAAGATATTTCAGTTGTGCAAGAATTTCCGAATGTCTTCCCTGAAGAATTACCGAGATTACCGCCAGAAAGGGAGATTGAGTTTGTGATTGAGCTAGCACCAGGGACAGAGCCAATTTCTAAAGCTCCTTATAAGATGATGTTATCTGAGTTGAAAGAACTGAAGGTGCAGATGCAGGAATTATTGGATAAAAGATTCATTCGTCCTAGTGCATCACCTTAGAGAGCACCAGTTCTGTTTGTTAAGAAGAAATATGGATCGTTGCGTCTGTACATCGACTATCGACAAATCAATCAGGTAATGATCAAGAATAAGTATCCCCTCCTAAGGATAGATGACTTGTTCGATCAGCTGCAAGGAGCGTCGATCTTTTCGAAAATCAACTTAAGGACAGGATACCATCAGCTGAGAATTAGGAAGGAGGACATTCCTAAGTCAGCATTTCGCACTCGTTATGGTCACTATGAGTTCACAATGATGCTATTCGGGTTGACAAATGCTCCAGCTGCTTTCATGGATTTGATGAACAGAGTATTCAAGGAATACCTAGATTAGTTTGTGATTGTGTTCATGGATGATATCCTGGTGTACTCGAGAAGTGACGAAGAGCACGCGAATCATCTGAGATTAGTGTTATAGAAGCTAAGAGTGCATCAATTGTACGCTAAGTTTAGCAAATGCGAGTTTTGGTTGGCTCGTGTTTCTTTCTTAGGACATGTGATCTCCAGAGAAGGAATCTCTTTAGACCCGAGTAAGATAGAAGCCGTGACCAATTGGCCAAGATCGACTACAGTGACAGAGATAATAAGTTTTTTGGGTTTGGCAGAGTATTACAAACGATTTGTGGAAGGGTTCTCATCTTTGACGTCACCACTAACAAAACTCTTAAAGAAGGAAGAGAAATTTATTTGGACGGATAAATGTGAGCGTAGTTTTCAAGAGCTAAAGGAAATGCTGACTATAGCTCCAGTACTGACCATTCCATCTAGTCTTGGAGGATTCGAGATCTACAGTGATGCATCATTTAGAGGGTTGGGTTGTGTGCTTATGCAACATGGTAGAGTTATTGCATATGCCTCCCATCAGTTGAGGAACTATGAATAGAATTACCCGACGTATGACTTAGAGCTTGCGGCAATTATCTTTGCTCTAAAGATTTGGAGGCATTATCTATGCGGAGAGAAATTCCAAATCTTCACGGATCATCAGAGTCTCAAGTATCTGTTCTCTCAGAAGGAGTTGAACATGAGACAACGCAGATGCATGGAATTACCAAAGGATTACGACTGTGATAGTGTATATCACCTAGGAAAGGCGAACAAGGTCGCCAATGGTTTGAGTCGAAAATCTTCGGTTGGGCATATCTTGATTAAGGAGTGAAACTTAATCGAGGAAGCTCAGGATTCGGAATTCAAGTTCGAGGTGGGCCACTTTTCAAGTCTTATTGCCACCCTCATAATTGAATCGAATGTCCAGGTTCGAATCAAACAACTCCAACCAACAGATCCAGATGTACATAAAATTCTTCAGGAGGGCACTAAGAAAAGGAAGGCTGACTTTCAGATTTTTGATGAAGGAATACTGAGGTGCCGAGGACGTTTGGTTGTATCTGATGATGTAGAACTTAGAGAGGATATCTTATCCGAAGCACATTGTAGCAGTTACAGCATTCATCCCGGTAGTACCAAGATGTATCAGAATCTGCGTCAACACTATTGGTGGTCGGGTATGAAGGCGGACATCGCCAAACATGTCGCCAAGTGGTTGACATGTCAGCAGGTTAAGGCCCAGCATTGCAAGCCAGGAGGACTTCTGCAACCTCTCGCAATCCCAAAATGGAAATGGGAGCATATCACGATGGATTTCGTGACTGGACTACCAAGGAGTCAAAGAGGAAATGATTCAATTTGAGTAGTAGTCAACAGACTGACAAAGTCGGCTCACTTTATTGCAGTTCGAAAAGACCTAAGTCTGAATAGACACGCAGACCTATACGTGCGTCGGGTAGTTCGAATGCATGGAGTGCCAGTCACGATAATGTCAGATAGAGATCCAAGATTTACTGCCGCTTTTTGGAAGAGCTTGCAAAAAGCTCTAGGTACAAAGCTTCAGTACAGTACGACATATCATCCTCAGATGGATGGCTAATCTGAGAGGACAATTCAAACCATTGAAGACATGCTGAGAGCTTGCGTAATAGACTTCAAGCGAAGTTGGGAAGATCAGCTTCACTTGGTGGAATTTGCCTACAACAACAGTTATCAACAGAGCATTAAGATGGCTCCATTTGAAGCGTTGTATGGCAGAGCTTGCAGAACACCAATATGTTGAGATGAAGTGGGTGAAAGAAAGATAATAGGCCCAGAGTTGGTTTAGCAATCAGTTGATGCCGTGGCAGTAATCAGAGGAAGAATAAAGATTGCACAGAGCAGACAGAAAAGTTACGCAGAAAAGCGTCGAAGGCTTTTGGAATTCCAAGTTGGTGATCACGTTTTTCTAAAAGTATCACCAATGATGGGAACTTCGCGCTTTGGAAAGAAAGGTAAACTGAGTCCGAGGTATGTAAGTCCATTCGAGATTCTTGAGAGAATCAGGACCTTAATGTATTGTCTTGCGTTGCCACCAAGATTGGCACAATTGCATGATGTCTTTCACGTGTCGATGTTGAGGAAGCACGAGCCTGACTTGACACACATGCTCAATTTTGAGGAATTGGACGTGGATGACCGAGTGTCATACGTGGAAAGACCGGTCCAGATTGTAGACAGAAAGGAACAAGTGTTGCGTACAAAGATCATTCCATTGGTCAAAGTGGTCTAACAACACCACGGTACTGAAAGAGTAACATGGGAGATTGAAGAGTTGATGAGAGAATTGTACCCCCATCTTTTTGCTTAAGTTTTGCAAGGTTTAAATTTCGAGGACAAAATTTTTATAAGAGGGGAAGAGTTGTGACATCCCAGAATTTCAACTCCGTTTTCTACTGAATAAATCGGACGTTTTATTGACGTGCCTATAAGGCTATTTTCATAATTGATTATTCTCGAGATAATTAGATTATCTGGATAGACCATTAAGAAATTTTAAAGCAATAGACTTGAGAATTCGACTAGGAATCGGCTTCTCGACCGTGTCTATCTTTAGAGGCCATTGCGAAACAGTTAAAAATCAATTTCAAATCAGAGATAGAATGGCTCGACAAAGATGTGTGACTAATCATGGGTGACACCACTAAATTGGAAAATTATTGTCGATCGGCCCTAGACTGATTTTCTTATTGTTTTGGTACCCTGTGTCCGTATTTGGATCCTTGAGATTTTCACGACAATCAAGAGTTGCCATTGAGTCGAGTAGGTTCATAGTGGTTCGAAGAAAATCAACCATGGGTCATTTGCACTAAAAATTTCTAAAAGTTACCCGATAGTCTAGCTCACGCTAAAAAAGAGCCGAGTGGAAATTAACCGCAAATTCAAGTCTGATTTCAGAAATTGAAGTTTCTGTCATGTCACAACAAATTCTAAGAGTATCGACTCAGTCTCAGAAGATTTTTCTAACAACTAACACTTTTTGGGAAAAAGTCGTTGTCGGGTCGTTTTTTAGCAGAAAAAGCCGGAGATCACTTTTGATAGCAAAATTGAGAAGCATGAGGGATTCTTGGATGAGGAAAATTATCAATTTGATAAATGAGACATCAATTGATTTTATGAGAGTTAATTGAGAGAGAATTAAGAGGGAATTGAAATCAATTGAAGCCAAAGCCCCATCAAATTTGTATCTCCCCTAGGCCTAGTCTCTTTGGACCATTTCAAGAGTCCTAAAGCAAGCGGTGTTGGTTGATTTGAACCAAGGGAAATATACTTGGCCTAGGAGGAATTTAGAAGATATTTTTGAGGAAAAATTTGGCAAGGATGGCCCACTCTCTCTCTTATCTCTCCCTCACTCTCTCTTGGTCGACACTCTTCCTCTCCCCCTCATTCTCGCATGCCACCAGCACAGCAAGGAAGAGAGCAGCAGCCGTCCACCCCAAGCCGCCCGTCGTCGTGCCGGACCACCACCCTCGCCTTTTGCGCGCACGCCCGCCTCAACGCGCATCACCATTCCTCTTGGCAGTCTCTCTCTCTCTCTCTCTCTCTCTCTCTCTCTCTCTCTCTCTCTCTCTCTCTCGCCCAACTGCTGTCCAATTGCTATTTCTGGTTTGTGGAAGCTCAACCAGAGCTAGTCTTCTTCGTTTCTTCACCGGTAAAGCCCCGCCAAGGCTCGGGTTGGTATATTTCTTCATTCCCGAGCAAGTTCCGTCGTAATCGACTGATTTTTCTTCATTTTCCAGCAAAGAGCAGCGAGTTTCGGTGTGGGTTTCAAGCCACTTCCAGGCCCGCTTTTGGAGTGTTCCAAGCCTCGGTTCCTAGGCCCGCTCTAGGGAAAAGCGTTCCCCGCATCGTTCTCGTCGGTTTGATCCGACTCACGCGTTATTCCAGTGAGTTTAGCTCACTAAACCCTGCTTAGTTTGCTAATTATGCTTAGGGTTGATTAGTGTTAATTAAGTAGGATTATGTGGTTAGATTAGAATAGATTAATGATTATCATTTAATTATGATGCATGTTAAGCATTTGACTAGTGCATTTAGCTAGAGGATAGCCTATATTGTTTATTGAATACATCTTGGGATTTTTCCTGACCCGTCTCGGGCTCAAATTAGGCATTACGGGCCTAAATTGGATTTTTAGTATTTATTTAATTAATTTTTGAATTTATTTATTTAATTAATTATTTTCCAGAAATTAGACCAAGATGGTCGACGACCGGAATTTTATGCTGATTGTCGTGGTGCAGACCGTTTATTTAATTGAGCTTTATTTTGTGCTGAAATGAATTATTTGTGAATTTGAGATTATTTTCCTAAATTAAATAATTGTGGTTATTAATTGAAAAATAACCGGGCATCGGTTGACAGTGCCAAAAATATTTTGGTCGACCATAGAAAATGATGGGATTTATGAAAAGAGAAAAGTATGGTATTTTTTTGCTAAGGTCGACCGTGTGCCCACGCACAATATTTTATCGGCTAAGACAAAAGTGAAAGAAAATACTGTATGACGTGGCTTGGTGACCAGTTATGTCGCCTTAGTGTATAAAGACACCTGAGAGAATGCATGTGAATTGTTGAGTATATGCGTCACCTGGAAATGGCATGTGGCTTGGCGATTAGTACGTCACCTTGGTGTATATGAAGCCTTAGAGAATGCACGTGGCTCAAAGATTTGGTATATCTCCTTAGAGAATGCACATGGCTCGGTGATTGGTACGTCGCTTTGGTGTATAAAGACACTTGAGAGAATGCACGGGGCTCGGTGATTAGTACGTCGCCTTTGTGTATAAAGACACTTGAGAGAATGCACGTGGCTCGGTGATTAAGTATATCACCTTGATGGAGAGGTCGCCTTAGAGATGCACGTGGCTCGGTGACTATGAATATTATACTGGAAAGTGTATAGTATGGATAGAAATGACCGAGGGACTGGTCGTGTTGACATGTAATCGACTAGGTTGATTGATCGAGATATCGATCTGTGATGTGATTATTTGGGTGTCTATTGAACTGTGCTAATATGCAAGTGGAATATGAGATTAAGGTAAGTCATCTGATCCGTGGGTGCATAGGCAGCTCAAGTGTATTGGTTTACTAATCGGGTTTTAGGGAGTAGAACTTACTGAGACGTTGTCTCACTAGCTATTGAATAACCATTTTTAGGTCCTTAGGTGGCGTTGGTGAGGGACCAGAGGCCCGAAGAGTAAAAGGTGAAGTCTGAAGAAATGATAGTCCTATCTGACTAGCTAGTCATAGGACAAGCCTCTTTTGATGGAAGTTAATTCATTTCTGCAGACTTTGTTTTAGAAACTTGTGGTTTAGAACCGGACTTAACGAATCGTCTTGTATATATTTGCACTGTGATTTGCAATGTATATAAGTGTGATTGTTTTTAAAGTTGAAATTTGAAGTCTTACTTTTCTATCCCATTGTTTTATTGTCCGGGGATTTGTTATATGCTTCCGCATGCGCATATCAAAAAGAAAGGGGTCGGCGATGCGTCCTGGGACGTCACTATTAATCGACCAGGTAAGGGATGGGTGCGCGTTCGAGGATTGGGGCGTGACACCCGGAGCGGCGTTGATAGCAACGGCGGGGATCTCGAAATCCTGAAGAGGACCTTCCAATAACCCATTTATTCTATGGCAAAACCACGCCCTATATCGATGAGGTACCCTTTAAGGTAGGCCCTCATTGACCCAGATAATGGTCACAATGAGCTCATGGAACAAGGGACTCCCGAGGACTGGAACGTCAATACTCCACTCACTAAACCCCTGAGGTCAACCAAAACATTCCGGAGGAACCGCCATCTAAGGACTTGAAAAGATTGAGCCTACGACGGGGTGAGACGATATCTCAGCAAGTTCACCCCTTAAACCCTGACTAGGAAGGAAATACGTCTAGAGGTAAACTAACCACAAATCACAAAAGACTTACCTCGCCTCAGATACTTCCTTGCACGTCAGCACAGTTCATATACTCAACCATATGCAGTAATAAAGCTCAATCAATTGGAACGCCACATCTTATATCTCACACAGTCACAAGGGTCCCGATTATAAGGTCAAGTCATTATAACACGTTTCATACCGTGCCACATGATTTTGTCTCATAATCAAGCGCGGTTAAGAAACTCAATCATGCGTTCCAATTTTATCATGGCCCAACGGGCACAGCCTACTCAACGTTTGGCGGTCTTCTAGCATAACCAGGAATCGTCTCACCCCATTAAGCACGAAAATGTCTACACGAGATGGCAATCCCGAAGGAGCATCAGTCCAAAATTTACTGCGGCCGGCATCCGTTGACTTGAGGCATCCCATATAAGGGCAACACATCCACCCAACTCATATTGGGGATGAGTTCTCATAACCATTCATGCACCCATCCAATCCCGACCAAGACATCGTGCTTTACACTCAAATTTCCCAATTAAAATAATGTACTCGGCCCATTTTCTTCATATTAAAAACACACGGTAAAATAATCGTGTGTAGGTACACGGTCAATTTGAACTAGAAAAATTGATATCATTTCTTTTAAAATCCCACTATTTGATATAGTATTTAAAACCATTTTCGATGTCAAAACCCGACACCCAGTAATTTCTAATTAATTACCAAAATTTCGTAATTTTGAAATAAATACTCAAAATCACCATCACCTCTCAATCTGCACAAATTAACACTCAATTGCATAAACTAAGCACACAATTACAATCGGCATGAAATTCCGGTCACCAACAATCCCGATATAATTTCTGAAAAAATATTAAAAAATTAAATAAATTACAAAAATAATTAAATAATGGAAATTAAATACAAGAAATGCTAACCTAGGTCGGAAATACTAATCTAACCACCTAAATAGGCCTAGAAAATTAGTGCACCTATCTAGATAAATAGTACAATCTAATTAACCTCTAATCAATCTATTCTAACCACCTAACATGCATAATTAAACAATTAAATCGCTAATCTAAACTAACTAACCACCTAATCGCTAATCTTTGGCTACTAGAGAAAAAAGTGTCATGATAATCCAAACCTTCCCATTGGGTAAAGCCCTTAGCCACCAATCAAGCCTTATAGTGTTCAATGGAACCATTGGCACGATATTTAATTTTATACACTCACTTACATCCAATTCGTTTTCGGTTAGGAGGTAGTGAGGCAAGATCCCGGGTTTGGTTGTTAGTCAAGGTCTGTAATTCTACTTCCATAGCATTTTGCCACCGTGGATCAATGGATGCCTCATCATAGCCAGATGGCTCCCTTTCTTCTAATATATGACTAATGCAACATATATGTTTCGGCGATAGTTTATGAAAAGAAACGTATGATGAGATTGGATGCTGAATTCAATTTAGTGTGGCATAGATGTAGTCCTTTGCCCATGTCGGTGGTCATGTAGCGTAATTGGAACATTGTGGAGGATTAGCTTTCGGAGAAGAAGATAACTTAATAATGGGTTCTGGTGAGGCTCCTTGAATTTCTTCATCATCAAGCATAATGTCCAATGTGTCTTCCATAGCATTCTCTGGAGGCAGATTTGTTTCCGAATTTGAAGTTGTTAATGGAGAAAGAATATTGACTAGTGGTGCTACTAGAATATAATCAGAATATGGAGACAATTCTTCCTCAAATAAGAAATGACGAGGATTAGTCACAATGCCCGAATCTTCATTTGAAGATGCCCTTTCGGTGAATGGAAAAATGTCTACATGGAAAATAATATCCGTGCTTGTAAAGAATTCCCTTGTAGATGGATCAAGAACCTTATATCCCTTTCGTAAACTGGGATATCCCATGAATATACATCATTGAGCACGAGGACCTATCTTGTCCTGAGGCCCTACTATGGTAGTATAACATAAGCAACCGAAGACTCTTAAATGATTCAGCTCCGGTTCCTTTCCAAAAAGTAGTTCAAAAGGAGTTCACCCATTGAGTATCCGAGTGGGTATACGATTATTCAAATAAGCCAACATAAAAACACAATCTCCCTAATAATTTGCTGGGATAGATGCTTGGAACTTTAGCACACATGCAACTTCCAAAAGATGGCGGTGTTTCCACTCCACTACCCCATTATGTTGTGGGGTGTAAATGCAAGAGCTTTCACGCAAGATGCCATGGGATGAGAAAATTGAAGTGCAATCATGGTTAAAAATTCTCTCCCATTATCAGTATGGAACCGCTGAATAGATTTTCTGAACTGATTTTTGGATAAGGTAACAAATGTTCTTAAGTGAGAGGAAACTTGGCCTTTTGACTGCATCAGAAAAACCTAGGTGGTGCGAAAGTAATCGTCCACAATTGTAAAGAAGTAACGAGACCCATCACGATATGTCGTATGGTAAGGTCTCAAACATCCGCATGAATTAATGAAAGAATGTCATGGGCACGAGGATTGCTAGATGAGAAAGGGGTATGAGATTGTTTAGCAAGAGGGCATATGTGATATTGAGAATAAGGAAATGAAGCACTATGACCCATTCTCAAATGCATAATAAAGTTCTTATCATTAGTAGTCATGTTACACAATGATAATTTATTCAAGGAAATGCAGGACAGATCAAAATTACTGGAAAAACTAGTTCAGAAAATAAGTCATTTAGAAATATTACCCAAGCCCATCAGTTTGCCAGTTGAAATGGCCTGGAAGAAGCAAGTGTCAGCATCGAAGAAGACTTGAGATGAATTTTCTTTGCAAATTCTAGACACAGAAAAGAGATTAAATTGAAACTCAAGAACATAAAAGACATTTTAAAGGGTGATATGAGGACTAAAATTGATTGTTCACGTCATGTTGACATAAGTGATATTTCCATTTGGTAATTGCACGAAAACATGAAAATTCAAGTTCCTATTCATACTTGAAAAAATTCCTTTATCGAAGATGATATGGTCACTCGTTCTCAAGTCAATTATCCATGCCTTTCTTGAAATAGAATTCACCGAGCAATGAGAGATACTTGAAAAACTCCCTCCTTTGTTGGAAGTGTCCAACTTTTGTAACGTTTGCATCAGTTGTTAATACTACCTATATGTAATAGGCTGATCAGCACTTTGACAAGTAGCTCTAGTGACTTGATAAGCTGCTAAAAATTCCTTCTTTTTCCCTTTTTCTCCAAGTTTTCCATGCAATTTCCAACAATTATCAATTTTATGATGTGGCTGTTTGCAATAGTTGCAAAATGATTTGCCTTTCCCCTTTGGATTTTGCCCATAGTTCTTTGACGATGTGGCGAAAATCTAGCCATCCAGTGCCTTAATTGTGGACTCGTGTCCACCGTATGATCTAGCTACATATTTGACCCCTTGTGGACCGTATGATCTATGTGCGCAATTTGGGCTGCTCGTTTCGTCCCTCTTGAGGGAACGATTCTCTTTGTCGAACCCTATCGCCCTTCTTCATCCTCTCTTGGCTTAGGGTTTTTGTGCCTAATTCTCGCCATTCGCCGCGGGCTGCAAGGGCAATGCTTTCATTTCCTTTTACGTGTTTCGGCAACACGAATCGTTGGCTCTCCTTTTGAACAGCCAACTGAAAAATTCCGTCGATTGGTGGGACTAGATCCATGGCCAAAATTTGTGAATGACAAGTAAGATTCGTTCAATATCAAGAGAAATCGAGTGACTTTCTCCCTTTCCTTGATAGATTAATACTGGTTAAGTGTTGTTTCTAGCCCCTCAAGTTTTTCTTCAGCCACTTCGAGATCATTTTATAGTGACGATAGCTTGTTGAAGCAAGTCGTGATCATCATATTCCTTTGCTTGAGCTCGCTGAGTTCCTGCATGAGAGAAAATATTTTTGCCTGATCCAATTTACCATACAATTCTTTGATATTATCCCACATGTTTTTCGCGTCCTCCATCGGTGGAAGTTTGGCCGCAACCGCTGGAGAGATTCAATTGCCGATCCATGTACAGACAAGTTGATTGCATTTTCTCTAGTGTCAAGCCAAGCACTCATTGCAGGGAATTGGGGCGGCTCCGTCAAGGAAGCCGTCTTTGTCCTTCGTCACAAGAGCTCGTTGGAATTCTTGCGACCACCTAGAATAATTCTCCGGCCTAGATGACGATTAATACGAACAGGGGGTCGCCAAGTTCTAGACGACCGGTGACGGCTACGTTTGGATACAGAAAGACTTAGGGTGAAAATCCCGGGTAGGGATTTGTTCCCATACCCGGATTACTCGACCTGGTTCCTTGCCCTGAATTGAAAAAACCGGGTAGGAATTTGTTCTCATACCCAGTTTGTTTGACCCAATTGCCTGTCCCACATTCGTTTGATCCAATTCGATGGCCATGCTTGCCCCGTTTGCAACTGGTGGGCTGCCATCACCTCAGGCAAAGCTTTGTTGGCCCTAAATCCCTTGTGATGTGTTTGGGCTTGGCCCAAAAAACCATGGATTATGCTACATTTGAAAAGGTAGCCACTTGTAAGGATGGCCCGCCATGGGCTGGCCCGCAATTGGTTGGCCCAGCATGGGTTGCCCTAGATTTGATTGAGCCAGAAAGGGTTGCCAATCCACATGTTGGGCCTAAACGATTTGCTCTTGAGTCCTAGGAACCTCAACAGTGGAGATCAGATCCTGGACTTCTGACGTCTGAGGCGTGACTTCTTCCTGGGATTGTTCATTAGAGGCCGATGGTAAGTTTTGGGTCATGAAGGTGGTTAAAAAAATTCCCTTGTTCCTTTCTTTCTCCAAAACCGATTCCTACACCAGAGGAATAACTCTGTTTCGCAGGCTTTGAGTTCCTTGTTAGGCAATCGGCTAGAGTTAACGAAAGCCAAAAATAGGAGCTTGTATGCTCTGATACATTGAAAGTAAATAAAGAAGACAAGGTAGACAAGGGAAATCGGGAATGAGGAGGACAAAGCTTAGGCAAAACTTTGTATTGTAGATATAGTACAAGATGTACATAATAAATGGAAATAATGTATTCTATGAATCAATCCAAATCTCAATCTAATCCCTAATTGATTTAGTGCACAATCATAATCCGAATGGATCTTAGATAGTATATTTCGAGCATCTCTTTCAACAAGTACAAACCAATGGAAAGCAGGTGAAAGATTCCCCTTCTTAGAATACACTGACAATAGCTTTCAACCGACCACTAGTTGTCTTCTGATTATTACTTTCTATTGCTTCCATTCATTGGCATGTGGATAGGGAATGAATAATTACATTACAAAACGATCCTTATAAAGTAATGTGGCTTGATTTTTTAGTATGCATTGGATATGGTTACACGGACTATTTTTAACGTTTAGCCGATAAGAAAGTAAAAGAAACCGTCTCATATTCAAAACACTCAAATAAGAGTTTGTTATATCACTTTTTAAATCAAAATTGCGTACTAATCTTTATAATTGCAAATGTGCCTATATTGGCCCACAGTGGGACCGTTATAATTAATCATTTAGATCGTATGTATCTACATGGTTTATGGACCACTCTCGCCTATTATGGGCGATGAAGGTCACCGAAACCGCGAGATTCTATTGATCTATTAACAAATTCGGTGCTGCACTTGGTAGTTGGGGCATCGTTAATTTTTCCGTCTTAGAACCGAAGTGTCTCAATGTTCAAATAAATTATTCATAATTTGGCAAAAGTAAAGTAATAATATACAATAATACCATATATTCGTTGAATGGCATTGTTTCTTTCTCTGATAAATATGCAGATGACAAAACGTTTGATGGGTATCAGTTTCATCTTTTGATCTATCAGCCATGAAACCCCAAATCAAAGGGAAGGGAAGTTTGGAATAGCTGTCCGAACAGGACGATCTAATGTGCAGGATGGGTCATATTATAAATCAATGAGTGTAAAACTCTTTCGGAAAGGAAATGACTTCTAGAGCGTTTCTTTGAAATATTCTAGAAACATTCTAATTCTAATAGAAGAGAAAGACACAATAGTAAGAGGTTGGAGGAACTTTCCATGCAAGGCATCGAGAATTCAATAGAATTACTCTTTGTTTCGTTCACCACCTGAATCGCAATTCCCTCTCTCTCTCTGTTTTTTTTTTTTTTTTTGATTTGATCGTTCCACTTGGACAAATTACACACTTTGAACGAAAAAACTCTTAGCATACCTTGTTAATATAGATACCTTACAATGGGCATGTTTTTCAGCTATTCGCCGACATGGACGATGCCTGTACTTTTAACACTCAACAAAGCAAGCACCAGCACCAGCAGCAGTGAAGTCATCATACGATCACCCTAACATGCTGCACGCAACGTTTAATACAAAAGTCACAACAGAAGCTACATAATTTTTATGCATGAATCAGGCAAAGGTACATGATTATTCAGGGTAAATTCACTGTTATACTCTCGATGATCATCGCAAAGCACCGAAACAAGAAAAAAGGTAAATGGTTGAATGAAAACCGAGCAAACCTCAAAATTCCTGTTTTCTTTCTAGCCAGCCATGTATTGCTTAAGCTGACTTTTCCTGCTTAGCTGCAGTATCCTTGAGCTTCTCCTTCTACTCTCCACTCTGGACCCAAAAAACAGCCACGTCAACGAAAATAATTGGAGGTAGGAAGAGCAGAAATACTATCCGACGAGGCCTCACTTGGTGAATTTCTGGGGGAACGTGGGCCAATTGCTGCAAAAGAGAGAGCGACTTAAAGAACAGAATCCTATGCAATCTTCTCATCTCCACAATAGAAAATTTCAGCATAAATCAGCCGGCATAGGTTCATGTTGGAAGTTCCTCTATTCTATGCCAAATGTGGCTGTAAAGGTGGAAGTTCATGCCAATATCGAGAAGATATTGGCGACGTTGCCAACACAACAAATAGAAAGGGCCACAAGGATGCGACGCGTGTCTGAAGTGGGCCCCAATTTCAGACTCTTTATTCTCTCTCCTCTGCTCTGCACGTTCAGTCTCTCTCTCCTCTCTCTCTCTCTCTTCATTCCAGAACGCATCTCTGGCTTCCGCTCCGGCCCCTTTCGCTATCTTCGCGGGGCCGCAGCACTCGCCGTTGAGGAAGTCAGGGACGGAGCCCGTCGCAACGGGCCCGGCGGCAGCAGCGGTCGCGTCGAAGAAGGGCTTTAGAGGGACTAGCAGGTGGCGGCCGGCGAGGGGGTTGGCAAGTGCACGTCCATGTCGCACGCGACGCACAGGGCGGCGGCGTCGGCCCTCCACGCGAAGGCTGCCAGCGTGCACTCGCACGCCTCGCACATCCACGCACGCTTGTGGCCGGAGGCGAGCTTGTTGGCTCCATGGACGGCGGCGTTGCAGGCCAGGCAGAGGAAAGCCGCGTCCGCCTCGCAGAACGCGGTGGCCTTGGCGGACCTGCAGTTGTCGCTCGGACTGGCGCTGGCCTGCCGCCCTCCCCCGAAGCTCTTAGCCGCCGCAATTCCATCAAAACCCATCGTCCGCCGTTGCCAAATGGCTTTGCTGGAATCGCTGAACAAGTGAACAGCTTCTTTGTTGCTCTTGCGAGTGCCGTGGGTCTGAGAGAGCGTGCAGGGGAGAGGGAGAGAGAGAGAGGAGAGAGTGTCTGAGCGTGCAGGTCGAGGGGAGAGAGAAGAAAGAGTCTCAAATTGGGGCACTTTGGACACGTGTCGCATCCTTGTCATCTTTCCTATTTGTTGTGTTGGCCCTTCGACGTAGCCAAAGTTTTCTTACCAATATCACAGTTTCTTGATGTGAAAGATGGAATTCTAGGCAGATCCTAAAGGCTGAAGTATTGTTCAACAAGAAAGGCAAAAATAAATCTTTAGGATGCGTTTGGTAACGATTTTATTTCGGAGAATAAATTCTAATTAGAAATAATTATTTTTTATTATGTTTTAACCGATTCTTCGAAGTAAAAGAACGCGTTTGGAATCGTCCAAAATTTCTAATTAATGAATAGAATTGCATTCTGCACCGTATTCATTTATTCATTCCAAATCAATTTTTTTTCATTTTTAAATAATTTTTTTTCTTTTTTTCCTTTTTTTCCTTTTTTCTTTTCTTTTTTTTTTTTTTTCTCCTATTCTTCTTCTTCTTCTTCTTCTTCTGGCCAGAGACCTCACTGGAGCATCGCCGACCCTCCGTGAGACTCGCCGAGCCCCGCCGAGGCTCGGCCTCGCTGGGGTTGGGCGAGGCCTGCCTGGCCACCGGTGGGGTTGGGCGAGCCTCGCCGGGCCACTGACGGGGCTAGGCGAGCTCGCTAGATCTCGCCAGACCGGCGCGGCAGACGACGGCAGGTGGTGGTGGACGGTGGTCGTGGGATGGCGGAAGGGAAGAAGAAGAATAATTGGTTTTTTTATTTTCAAAATTGTTCCCGGAACAAGAATCAATTTTTTTTTTTTTTATTCTTGATTCCACTCCAAATCTGTTCTCGGGAATAAAAATTTTACCAAACGCGATTCTGTTCCCAAACTACTCCTGGGAACAAAGAATCATAATTTGGCATGTTTGGATGGTTACCAAACAGGGCCTTATTGGCCGCTCTGCATCTTCCAAAATATTTCTTGCACTTGTGAGGAATTTTCTTAGAAAGGGCATTCTCATACCACTGTACATATATTAATATCATGAAAGAAAAATAACATCAGCCAGAATAGTACTGATATTCTTGAAAATTCTTGCCTAAACATATATTATTGACAAGAAATCTCGTAAATCATCCTATTCTATAATTGTGTATAGATTTTCCTTGCAACATTCAATTGACGTGATTTTTGTATATACGGAAGCTTACAATTCGAACTTTTCACAATAAAATTCTATCGTAAAATAATTTAATTGACATTGGGAAATAGAACTAAAGAAAAAATGATGAAAAAGGTCATTATATTTTTCTTGTTTAAAATCATATTGTTCTTGACTCCAAAGCATGCTTATAATATTTGTCGTTAAAATTTAGAATCAACTTATTGATTGTGCATAAGTCAACGATCAAATGATGCAATTATAGGATCTATGAAAACTTATTATTTGAATCTTGCAAATATCGGAATCTTTTTTAGGTGAAGTCACATTGACTCATCTGTCTTATTTTGATCTCTAACAAATATTGACAACTATTTACAAGAGGAAACCCCAAGAGTCAAAGGCATCTTGTAGCTACCTCAAAACATCTTGGATAACCATTTGAATCAACACCTCTTCTTTCTTACGAATGGCCAAATAAAATTTTAGTACGAGAAGTTTACTGGATCAAATTAAGATTTTGATGGGAATGATGAAAGTACGTGCCCATTAGCCACATATTGGATTCCCAATCTTTGCAGGCCCAATGTCCCACAAAGCTTCTTCCTATTCCTCATGGTCTTCTTCATCCTTATGTTGGAGCAAGTGCTCTTAAAATGAATGGCATAAATTCTATACTTATGAGGCTTTGTTTTGGCCTTATAAAATATTATAGCATGTTCTGGCCCTTTGCGTTCCTCATCTCAACCATGAGCTCCTCGAGACACCAAGCAAAATTTGTCAACAAAATAGGAATAAAGATCCGACACTCCTGAATGGCGTGATAGAAGTTGCAAGATCATTACCTATCACACAATTATTGCATCTACGAAAAGCTTATTATTCAAATCTTTCAAAATAAGGTTCTATTGGAGAAAATTTAATTTGATATAATAGTTTTGGGAAATAGAGCTAAAGAACATTCATGAAGAAAAGTTAACATATTTTTCTTATTTTAAATCTTATTAACTCTAGACTCACTAGAAAGCATGTGCTTAATCTTTATTGAACTACCTAATTTTCGTTATTCATAAACACAATTTTTTATATGTAGGATAAAATTAGGAAAATTCCTTTCACATGTAGGAAAAATTTAATTGCGCGTGATTTTTATGTTGTCACTTGACTCAAACTAGATTTGTAACTTGAATTGCGAAGTAAAGAAAGGAATCTTTTTTCGATGAAATCACAATGACTCAATTGTCTCATTTTAATCGTGATCATTCATCGTGCTATAGCCCCGTGGGAGGTGAGGTGGTCTCAACCATTCGTTATAAGATTGTGTAGCTGCTTCAAAACCACTTTGATAACCATTTGGACCAGTATCCCTTCTTTCGCCAAATAAAATTGGGAATGATGAAAGTCTATCCATCAGCCACGTATTGGAATCCCAACCTTTGCGGGTCCAAACATCTCTCAAAGCTTCTGCGTAGCTCAAAGGTGGGTTCGTCTTCCTCTTCCTTATGTTGGAGGATATACTTCTGAAAAGAATGGGATATTATTCAGCCCTAATAAGACTTCAAGCTTATAAAAATATCAGCAGTATCTTCCGTCCCTTTTTCCTCGCCCCGATCCTCGAGATACCAATAATGGAAAGCAAAATTTTCCAACGAAATTGAGATAAAGTTCCAACACTATAACCTGATAGAAGTTGCAGGTAAGATCATTACCTATGAGAGAAGGATGATCATTCCTGAACACACACCTGCAATCTCAAGGCCAATGTCGATGTCGAGGTGAGCGGCTAGACATCAAGGACACGAAAAGTCAAGAATACTTAATATCTTTTTCTTTTGTTCCCCAACAAAAAAACATATACACTACAATACAGCAAGAGAATAAAAAAAATGTAGTTAAATGAAATGATGTGAAAAAAAAAAATTCAATGTTTTTTTTTCTTTCCTGCTCTTTTTTTCTTTTGTTCTTTTTCCCTAGCGCTAGGCGCTAGGAGGCACCCAGCCTCCCCTGTGGCCGGTGGCTAGTTGCTGGCAAAATGAAGAAGAAGGAATGTTATGCCCCGATATTTGAATGCGCGCACATCCCTTACCTTGGTCGATTTTAAATGTGATATCCCAAGACTACGTATCGCCGACCCTTTCTTTTTAATACGCAAGTGGAAGCATATATTAAATTCCCAGACAATAAAATATTGGGACAGAACAGTAGGACTAAATTTCAAACCTTTAAGAAACATCCACACTTATATATATTGCAAACCAGTGCACATATATACAAGGTGAACTATTAACTCAAATTTAACTCAAGCAAGTTTAAAAACAAGGTCTACAAGTAGGGGTGGGGTTCCACAAACTACAGATCCTTGTCCTCCTCTTCATCTTCCTCCACACTCCAACTGGAGCCTTCAACAGACTGCACCGGACTTTCGAGATCTTCAAAATCCAAGTCTGCTACATCTAGGGACCTGAAATGATTATTCAATAACCAATGAGACTACGTCTTAGCAAGTTCTACCCCCTAAGACCCGATTAGTAAACAAATACACTATGGGCTATCTAAACACGCACAGGTCAGAGGACTTACCTTGGCTGCAGATTCCACCTGCAAGTCAAGACAATTGAATATCGGCACCCATTTAAACCATATGGATCGAACTATCGATCAATCGAACTAGTCGATTATATGCCAATCAAACCATACATTCCCCACGATGTATATCTAGTCGCCGAGCACACGTGCATTCTCTTAGGCACTCGTTCACCAAAGTGACGCATCAAATCATCGAGCCCACGTGTCTCTTCCAAGATGCCACACTTAAATCCCTAGGCTCACATGCATTCTCTAAGGCACTAGTTCGCCAAAGTAACGCATCAGATTACCAAGCCCATGTGTCCATTTTATGATGCCATACTTTGTCACCGAGCCACGTGCATTCTCCAGGAGGACATATCGAGTCTCCGAGCCATGTGCATTCTCTAAGGCGACCTCTTCGCCAAGATGACATATTCAACCACCGAACTCACGTGCATTCTCCAGGTGATATTCCAATTCACCGAGCCCACATATCTTCTCTTAGGTGATTACCAACTTACTTTCGATATTGACAACCAATACCCGACAATTTCTCAATCAAATAATTAAAATTACATCACTTAAGAATATACCGTAAAAATTCACAATTAAATCAATTCCATATAAATTGAAGCTCAATTAAATAAATGGACTGCACCACAACAATCAGCACAAAATTCCAGTCATCGGCCATCCCGGTTGAATTTCCGGAAAAATAATTAATTTCGAAAATTAAATAAATAAATATTAAAAATCCAATTTAGGCTCGTATTGCCTGATTGGAGCCCGAAACGGGTCGGGAAAAATCCCGAGATGCATTCAATAATTATTAGAGACTCTCTACTTGCTAGTGATTAAGTCTAACCACATAACATGCATCATTAAGTCACTAATTTAATTGCTCTAAACTAATCTAACCACCTAATTGCACTTAATTAAATCTAACCAACCTTAAGTATAATTAGCAAATTAAGAAAGTATTAGTGAGTAAAACTCACTTGATTAAAAGCGGAGACCAAATACCGCGACGGCAGCCGAAACCCGAACTTTCGGGAGACGGACACTTAGGCCGGGCCCAAAAGCTTTGCAAGCCCACAGAAATTTATGGGTTTGGGCTTGGCTTCGCGGGCTTCAATTGAATTAAATCACCTTGGGCTAGGCTGCTGGGCCGAATAGCAAAAGAATTGCTGGGCCCAAATTGCTACTGAAGATGGGCCTCGTTGAACTGGGCTAAAGAATCACTTAATAGGCTGAAGACTGCTGGACTGGGCCGGACTGAAGTTAACAGGCTGAAGTTGAAGTTCACTTGGGCTTAATTGAGGGCTTTGCTGGGCTGAGTCCACGAGCTGGCTCCACTAGCGTCGAGTTGCACGAAGAGGAAGCAGCTTCGACGGCTGGAACCGAAGACACGAACGGGCGAGATGGCAGCGAAGTCAGCCCCTGGGAATTCTGCTTGAGGCAGGTTGACTTGTTGAGGGACGCACGCTGGCGTCAAAGACGGGGAAGAAAGCTTCGGTGAAATTGAAATGGACGAGGGGAGGTTTACGGTCAACAAACCGATGGAGGGGATGGCACAGTTGACTGGAACGTGGGCTGGCGTGACATGAGCTGAACAATTGGCTTGTCTTCGTGTAGTTGGATGGAGACACGAAGAGAGAAGAAAGATGAAGAAACAGGAGGCTTCGGTGGAGAACTTCGTGACCGTCCGTGATGGTGAGCCAGAGAGAGAAAGATAAAAGAGACAAATAAACTCAAAAGATAAAAAGGGCAAGAAGTTGTTGCTTGAGAGGGGAAATGAAAGGATAAGAGCAACTAAAGTCAAATGAAAAAGATGAAAGAAACGTAGGAGATTGAGGGGTGCAGCTGGCCACACGAGTGGATGGGGAGGAGAGAGAGAAAAGGTCGGCCAAGAGAGAAAGAAAATAAGGAAAACGTGCATGTGAGGAGGGGTTCGTGCATGAAGGGTGCGGGCTCAAAGAAAAGGAAAATAATACAAACTAAAGTCATAATTTAATCGGTTCAAAACAACTTGAGATTGGTCATCCCGGGGTCCAATTCTTTACCAATAGCACAATTTGAAGTCTCAATGAAGACCGAGATGAGTCGGTTCTTTCATCTCACGAATTTCCTTCAAATTTGAATTCTCTTTCATTTTTCTCGGAATCCGATTTTCTGAACAAATAAATCTAGTTGAGGTCCAATTTGAATGCAGAAAAATCCCAAACAACTTCCATTCACTTATTCACTCACACTAAATGCCAAAAATCCCTTCCAAATGACCAATCCGAATTTCCGTTAGTTTTCTGAATTGTCCGATTCGGTTTTCTATAAAATCCCAAACTCGCCGGAAATCCCTCAAAAGGTGAGCCAACGTTCTTAGAATGACTCATGACACGACAGGATTTTCAATTTCTGGGATCGAACTCAAACTCGTGGTTATTTTCAATCAAACGCGCTTTTAGTGTGACCTTACCTACCGGGTAGCTTTTAGGAGTTTTTGGTGCAATTGACCCGTGGTCGATTTTCTTCGAACCACAATAAACCCATCCGATACATTGGCGACTCTCGGTGGTCGTGAAAATCTCAAGGTTTCAAATACAGGCACAGGGTATCTAAAACGACAGAGAATCAGTTTAGTGCCGATCGACGAGAATTTTGCAATCAGGTGGCATCACCCACACTTGATTACACATCTCAGTCGAATCGACCTATCTCCGGTCTCTGATTAATTTTGACAATGCCGTAATGACCCTTGCAGACTAGCACTATCGAGCAGTCGATTTCTAGTCGAATTCTCAAGTCTATTACGTTTAAAATCCTTGAATGGTTTCATCGGATAGGCCAGTTATCTTGTGAGTGGCCAACTCAGAGAAAAACACTATAGTCACGTTGACGAAAGGCCCGACTTATCTGATTAAAATCAAAACCTGAAAATCGGGATATCACGAGGAATGAGAGAAAAAAAGAGAAAAAGACAAAAATCAGAAAAATATAAAATAAAATAAATATTATTTAAATATTATTAAAAATTATCTACATCACCGTCGATGGTAACACGTAAGCGAGATGGTATCCACGTTAATAATATCTGGCCAAGATTAGCCGAAAGGGCTAAGTTGGCAACAAAGTCAAAACATTTAGGACAAATTGGCATTAATTTAAAAGCTTTAGGACTCAATTGGTATCACTAAAAGATTTAGGATTGAATTGGCATCAACTCAAAAAATTTATGACTAAATTGACACCATTCAAAACTAAATCGACATAAATTCAATAGGTTTAAGACATTTTTTGATACTTTTCCCTAACTTTTATGTGGGTTTTAAAGGCGGTCATTGATTAAATGATATCCTCCTAGACCCAATTTTTAGGTCCATGGATATCGCAAACTCCTCTCAAATCTGCATTGGGACACGAAATTTAATCGGATGTACAATTCCGAAGCAATGGACACGAAGATAAAATTGGACGGTGTGGACAAAACAACGAATTTCAAAGCTCGATCAGCTCGAGTAAGGTTCATCATATGTCCGGATAGACTCTTAATTTCAGTCTTTTCAATTTAAATCTTATGACAAATACACTTAAAAAAAAAATTATCCAAAACATCCAAAATTTTCATTACATTGGACACATGAATTCAAAAAAAAAAAAATTATTACTTTTCAAAATTCAGATAGTACTTGAAATCTTGACGGATTTCCAAATAAATGTTTCGGGATTATTTCGGGTGAAGACCTATGCACTGTGCTGCACTTCCTTAAGTGTATCTGCTCTGAATTTCACTCTTAAGTTTTCCGAACATGATCCCTTCGAGGAAGTTTACAAATCTCATTTTTCAGTCCAATCTGCACCATTTTTTCAAGCCGTGGTGCATCCGCATACTTTCCAGAATCTATCAATGACTTACCGCGTAAATCCGAATTGACTGAGAATCCAAATCTACTCACAAGTCAAGAACACATTCATTTCCCATGGCAAATCATAAGAAATTCTATTATTATATGTCCGGATAGACTCTCAATTTCAATCTTTTCACTTAATTTAAATCTTATGACAAATACACTTAAAAAAAAAAATTATCCAAAACACCCAAAATTTTCATTACATTGGACACATGAATTCAAAATTTATTTTTTTTATTACTTTTCAAAATTCAGATAATACTTGAAATCTTGACGGATTTCCAAATAAAGGGAAAAGTGCCAAAAAGTCCTAAACTTTTTCTTTTTGTGCCGATTTAGTTCTAAACATTTTTTTAGTGTCGATTTAGTCCTAAACATTTTTATGTTGTGCCAATTCAGTACTTTCCGGCTAATTTTGGTTGGATTTTGTTATTTGGACGCCGTTAGGCGGGACATGGCTGATCGGCGCTGATGATGGACAACTTTTAATAATATTTTAATATTTTTGAATTTTTTTCTTCTCCCTTTCTTCCTCTAGCCGGTCGCGGACCTTGGTGACCGGCTAGGGCGGCGACGGCCGCGAGGTCGGCCTCGCGTTGGGCAGCAAGGCTCACCCTCGCCGGATCCGGCGAGGTGGAGCCTCGCCACCATTGGCGAGGCTCGACCTCGCCAAATTCGGCGAGGGTGAGCCTCGCCCGCCCAGCCGTGAGAGCCGCCCTCAAGGCCCGGGCGGTGAGGGCGAGCCCCGCCAGCTCGGCGCGAGGCCAGGCCTCAAGATGAGCATCCTGGGGTACCTCCTAACGACGAACGAGACTTGGGTCGGTGACAAGCCTCGATTCCATAAGACCTCGAGGACCAAATCCAGCCACCTCCTCGCACCGAGCTGGTGGGGCTCGCCCTCACCGGCCATGGGTGAGGCTCGACCCTCACTAGATCCGGTGAGGGCAAGCCTCGCCACCCAGGCCTCGAGGGCGGCCTCGTTCCAGGCAAGCGAGGCTCACCCTCACCGGATTTGGTGAGGTCGAGCCTTGCTGGCCATGGGCGAGGCTTGACCCTTGCCGGATCATGGGCGAGGCTTGACCCTTGCTAGATCCGGCAAGGGCAAACCTCGCCACCCAGCGCGAGGTGACTGGCAAGGTCGACCTCGACCTTGCCGGCTGTCACCTCTGGCCAGTTGCTGAGGTCTGGCGACCGGCTGGAGGAAGAAGAGGAGGAGAAAAAAAAGAAAAAGATAAATATATATATAAAAGAAGAAGAAAAGATAAAAAAATAAAAAAAATATTCAAAAATATTAAAATATTATTAAAAGTTGTTCACGCGGCCGCCGATCGTCAGCCACATTAGCCAACCAAAGGTCGTCCAAAAGAAAATCCGGCCAAAATTAGTCGAAAATGATTGAATTGGCACAACGTAAAAATGTTTAGGATTAAATCGGCACAAAAAAAAGGTTTAAGACTAAATCGGCACAAAGACAAAAGGTTTATGACTTTTTTGGCACTTTTCCCACCAAATAAATATTTCAGGATTATTTTCGGGTGAGGACCTATGCCCTGTTTTGCACTTCCTTAGGTGTATCTGCTCTGAATTTCACACTTAAGTTTTCCGAACATGATCCCTTCGAGGAAGTTTACAAATCTCATCTTTCAGTCCAATCTGCACCATTTTTTCAAGCCTGGTGCATCCGCATACTTTCCAGAATCTATCAATGACTTGCCGCGTAAATCCGCATTGACTGAGAGTCCAAATCTACTCACAAGTCAAGAACACATTCATTTCCCATGGCAAATCATAAGAAATTCTATTATTAGCAACTTATCATTGAACTACAAAGCCGGCAACAACTCGGACATACGCAGTTCCTTATTTCCTTGATCAAACGAGACTCAGATCATCGACACCACCCCCGCCATTATCATCAATCTTCTCGTTTGCTCACCTGCTCATCACCATCGGATCCAAGCACGCGACGAACATGCGATTTCGCTCTGGCCTTGTGCTACAATGGGGAATGGGACTAGCTTGGTGCGAGGAACTCTCTAGCTTCATGTTGTGTATATATATATATTGTAATATTAACACAAAATCTATATATCGGATCTAGCAATCAAATCGATGTAAAATCACCAGAGAAATAGACAATAAACAATAAAAGACAACTGAGATTTATGTGATTCGGTCATAGTATTGAATCTATTGATATCTACTTTACGGGAAGAGCTAACAATAATTAATTCACTATAATCGGATAATTAAAATTACAATCACTCATAAATTTAAGTGATTTTCATACCTAAATTAAGTTTAAATGCGAAAATTACAAATAAGTAAACTCAAAACAGAAGCTTTAGGTACGGCCAAACCGAGAAGGCCGTTCACGTTCCCACGACTTCTTTTTCTTCCCTTGCTGCAGGCTTTTTAAAGAAAAACTTGCGCTTTTATCTTGTTTCCTCTGATTACTCCTTGGCCCCACAAAATAAAAATATATGTAGAGAATATACGCGAGCCAAGAAGCCATTCCACTCAAAAAAAAATTCCTGTGTAGCAATATCAAGAAAGGTCCAAGAAGTCGTTCCACTCAAAAAAAATCCTAAGAGAATAGAAAATCAACTTCCACCGCCCCAAGAATCCAGATTTGCCCAGGATAAAAAGACCAGACTTTGTTTTTTTTTATAACAAAATCAAATCCTCCAAACCAGTCAAATTTCGTGCACGGCTTAGATTCACGATATAATTTAACACTTCACACTACAACTTGGCTGTTTCGCGAGGCTCTCGAGCGCAAATGTGTCGAACTAACGGAGAAAACTTCAAAGGTGTTGGGACGCAGTGGGAACGAGAAGAACATGCGGAGACCCTAGCTTTGGTGATCGCTTATTTTCTAGGGTGCTGCTTTCAATAGTCAAAAGCTGAAAGCTTATATCAATACCATATACTGATCAGCAAACAACAACCAAAATAAGAAAAAAAATACGGCAATAAATATCTCGCTGTCCTGAAAAACGAAGGAGAAAACAGTCAGCATCTTAGAGTCGATTGCAAATTCTAACACGGAGTATTGATTGATGTAATTGTCGTTGTCGTGTGGGAATGCAAATTGAGTTAGTCTCGGTTAGTCGCGATCGAACAATCCGCTGATGGTGGCCTGGTCGAACGAACTGACCTTAAATTATAATACTCTCCCCCTTTCATTCTAACTAAATGCCTCTTTCGTGTTTTATTTAAAAAAATGGACTTAATTTGATATATGCAAAATAGTTTAAGACATTGACTAATCATACTTCGAAGAGAAAAAGATAACAGTAAAATGAGTGCACCATCTTCATGAAAAGATAGTCCGCTATCAGGTAGTGGTCCTTTATCTTTCTAAAAGACCCTAGATTCGACTGACATTTTTTTTTAAACAAAATTGCATGTCACATGACATTTCTTTAATGGAAATTGTGCATTGAGTTCCTCTCATTTCTCTTTTTTCTTTCTTTTTCCCAATGCTTGAAATTGTCCTCGATTTAAAAATGAATGAACAATGCCATTTGCCAATAATATTATCTTGAAATGGCATCACATGCATGAATATGCCATTTAATCATGTGTCAAGATAAGGAGGTGGAATAGTTATTCAAAATGTCATAAATTTATTGTATAGATGTAAATTTAATTCTGAACTTTTTAATTATATCAATTTAGGCCAGCTCAACTTATAGCCTTTCGTCTCATGAATAATATTCCATCATTATTTGGTCTTCAAATAGGAACCCTGAAATCTCCGCTCTCTTTGGTTTTCTTCTCCACTGTTCTCGGTAAGCTCTCCGTGCACTCTCTCTCTCCTCTTCACTTCGGGCGCACACACTTGCACAGGGCACTTACTTTTCTTCTTGACTTTTGCTCTCTTCTTTTTTATGCTAGCTGGGCCCCACACGAAGGTGGACTCAGTCAACAAGGGATAATGCAGGAGCCATGCATTTTCCCCGTTTAATGTTTATCCGCTCAAGACTTTGACAGATAAGTGCTCTGCGTGTGGAGCAGATCTGCGTACGGACTCACATATTAATTTAACATTGCCAACGAGAAATCGCGTTTTCCATGCACGGAGACTTCTCTAGCGTGTTCTTGAATTTTCTTTGATACTTCTTCAAGTGAGAGTCTTCAAATTGAACTCGGACTCGTCATCTTTTCTTATAGACATTTTCTGACGAGAAATTTTCTTAGCTTGTTCCACGATCTTGAGTCTTCATTTCTTCATGGCTACACGAGTAGTTTTCAGATTTAGTTGAAAATGCATCACAATTTCCAACAATAATATACACAATGACTCGAATCTTGAAAGCATCAAGTCTTGGATAAGAGAGAGTATTGAAAGAACAGACTTAGATCCAAAAAGAGAAGGGAAATTACCAACAATGAAGAAACTCACTGCCCTAGCAATTGTTCTACCACTAGCCCCTCTCTCTGTGTACACATACAGATTGCTGCAGGAGAAAAGAAGCACGGTCCCTCGGAACTACGACGTGTTCTTGAGCTTCAAAGGCCCAGACACTCGCACCTGCTTCACTGATTTCCTCTATAACAGCCTAGTAGCTGCTGGGTTCCATGTGTTCAGGGATAATGACTCGATCCCGGTTGGTGAGCAGATAGGCCCAGAGAAGTTCTGGGCCATCAAGAGTTGTAGGATTGCAATCCCAATCATCTCCAAACAGTATGCGCAGAGTAAACGGTGCCTCCGTGAGCTCACCGAGATTATGGATTGCCACAAAAAGCATGGCAAATCAGTCTTCCCTGTATTCTATAAGGTGGATGTTGGCGATGTCCGTCGCCAACGCGTTAACTTTGAAAAGGCTCTACGTAAACCTGAGATTCATATCAACCCTGAAGAAATGGCAAAATGGTGGAATGCGTTGACTTCTGTAGCGATGATTAAAGGATGGATATCACAGGCCATTGCTAATGGGTAGGTATACATGTATATATGAATCCTGACAGCCTGTAAACTTGTATGAGAATGACCAATATGATATTGCAGATTTAGGTGAAGGAAGGAATCAAACTGGGCGCCTAACTCGGTTCTACACATGTATGTGCGCAGGCATGAAGCAGAGCTGGTGAAAATGGTGGTCGCAAAGGTCTCGAGTGACTTGAAGACGATGTGGATCGAACGACTCCCTATGTTTGTAAAATCAGGTATGTCATTATTCCATTTGAGCCAAGCACCTACCTTTCCGAAGTATTCTTTGTGCTCATCATGTGAGAGCTTTGGACATTCTTCAATTCCCACGTAGAGAAGGCATGTAAGTTCGTGCGGTTTCTGACCTAGACCGATTTCTTGGCTTTCAAAAGTTACCTCGGTCTTTTTGGGATTTTTGTATAATTCCTCTTGCCCATATTTTATCATGATCACTTTGGTTTGTCTTGCTGGATAGCAGTGCATCTTCACTTTTCGGAAAAGAAAAGAAGAGAAAGCCAATACCAAGTGTTCTTAGCTTTTCGCGGCCCTGATACTCGACACAGCCTTGCAGCTTACCTCTACATCAGCCTTGTAGCTGCAGGAATCAGAGTGTTTAACGATGCTGATCCATCTCTCATAGGCAAAGACGTTGATCATGAGATTTGCAATGCCATCGACCATTGTAAGATATCCATTCCAATTCTCTCTAAAGATTATCCCTCCTCTCGTTGGTGCCTTGATGAGCTTGCTCAAATGGTTGAATGCAAGAGAAGAAAGAGACAAAAGATATTACCCATCTTTTATAAAGTGAGGACCTCGCATGTGCGAGACCTATCAGGTGTTTTTGGAGAAAAGATCCTCAAACATGAGAAGATGGTCGATGAATGTACTTATGAGCGGTGGAAGCTAGCTCTCAGGGAGGTTGGATCCTTCAAAGGATGGGTATCGGAGAGAATCGCCAATGGGTACTTACTTTTCTCATCCCATCAAAACCTTAATTTGATCCCATTAGTGAAACTTCTTTTTACTATAGCTTACTTCAAATTTTATTTGGCAATTGGCAGACATGAAGGAGTCCTTGTAAAAGAGGTCGTCAAGGAGGTTTCGAGGTTGTTAAAGAATCCCAAGTACGGGATCCCCCATCCTTATATGCTGAATTGACTTAACCCTAGAGTTAGTAACAACTCATTTTTAGAATTTGTGATTCTTGTTTTACAAGAGGATTTGCCTCGATGGTCAACTATGTCATCATTTGCATTGATTTTCTGACTGGTGAGAAATTGTTTTGGAGTTAAGAAACATGTTTCACATGTTAAGATATTGTGTAATCTATTGAATAAACATTTATGTTCTGCCAGTAGGTTTATCCCTCGTTATTATTCTATGCTTTTTTCTGAAGGTTACATCTATCTTCTACTTTATGTTGATGATATCTCAATTACCGATTATACTCCTTATTTATTACCATCTATTATTACTCGACTCTCATAGGAATTTGTTATGAAAAATTTTAGACCACTTCACTTTTTCCTTGTCATTGAATAACATCTTCGCTCTGATTATACGTTTTTATATCAAGCCAAGTATTTTGATGGCCTTTTGCACAAGTTTGAACTCGTTAAGACCAAGCCTGTGCCTACAACCTTGGCCTCGAAGAATCTGTTGTTCGCTAATGATGGTGAACTTCTCACTTTTCCTGACATTGTATCAATTGATAGTTGGTGCACTACAGTTTGCGTTTATGGTTAGACCTAATATTGTTTTTATTGTGGACTCGGTTAGTCAATTCGTACATTAAACCATATCACATCATCTCTAGGCTGTCAAACATTTATATCAATATTTAGCTATCAAATCCACTCACGCATTGCTCATTCAGCGGTGTTGTCCCACTTCATTGACTGGTTATGCAAATGTAGACTAAGCTGGGTGCTCCAATACTCGATTGCCACCTAGGATATTTGTGTTTCTTTGGGCATTGATCTTGTTTCATGGGGTGCCAAGAAGCAATCCATTGTAGCCCATTATTGTACAGAGGCTGAGTATCGTGTCATCACCCCTTATGTTGCTAAGAATTTTTGGATTCATCATTTACTTCATAAGCTAGGGGTTCTGACCACATCTCTGCCACCTATCTTGCTCTCAACCCTGTGTTTCGTGCTCACATCAAACACATGGAGTTGGATTTTTCACTTTGTTGGAAAGCCGGTTACCTTCAATGATTTACGTGTTCGCTAAGTACCTATAACGGAACAATTGACAAACATTTTCACCAAGGGCTCATCTAGTCTGTGTTACGCATTATTGAGATCCAATCTCTCATTTGTTACATCTAATTCAAATTAAAGTATTAATGTATTATGGGGTCTTTCTCTAGATGTACTTGATTGCAATTAATCACTCTTATAATCCTGCAATCCTAATTGAGGCTGAGCCGCAATAAATAATTTGTCATCATTTTCTCTTTGACTTTAAACATTAACAATAGGTATTGTCACTTTGCGGCAAGTGGTCGGAGTCGAGAGAGAGATGGGGAATGACAAATGATTTGAAGACGATGAAGAAGACAGAGTCAACGGAGGGAGGGAGGGACGGAGAGGAAAAGATAATTTGAAAAGAGAACACAAAATTTCGTGCCGATAAATTTTTAACAGCTTTAACATTGTATTAGCAATACTTAACAGCAATGATTCTTCTTTAGTATTTCATGCACAAGTAAAGATCTATTGAAAGTGATTTTAAGTTTTTGTAGAATTTGAAATTTCAATCTTATTTATCATTAGATACCTGAAAATCTTTTGAGATACGCAAATTTGAGCAAGTACCATCCTTTTTATAAATATTATGAATGTTTTTTGCTAGTCTTTAGAATTATGGAGGGAAATGTAAGGTACCTTTTTTTAATAAGAATGAACAAACCACGAGGTACTTCTATTATTTCAATCTATGAATTCAGAATCCTGCTGGTGATCTTGACCAGTAGAAATTCAGAATCTTTGCTGCATCCAAGTCACAAAAATCCTCTTCTCATTCACCCTTTTAGACATCAAAAGCTAAACACTGAAAATCTATCCAATCATACATGACATCCACTTCTTCACCTGTCTAGTTTCTCGTCTCCCAAATGTTGAACTTTGGTTTGATATGCACAAAGGGATTTTGCGATTTCGACATCTGAGGTATCGATGCTCTGTTAGATTCAACTTAATAACAATCCTCTAATATCATTTTTCACCTATCCAGTTATTCACCCTTCTGAATATCAAGATTCTGTTGGATTCAAGTTGTTGGATGAAATCTCTTAAAGTATTTTGAAGTTGACAAAACATTTTTATCAGTCTAGTCTGAAGACTTACAGACTCTATTGACAAAGTCTGAAGATCAAAGTCTGAAGCTAGCAAGACTCAAGACTAATATTTCAAAGTCTACTCACATGGACAGTTTCCAGGACGACGTTTATTCTGATCTTATATGATCTTTATTCTAACAACTAGTGGATATCTTTCTACTGGATTAAGCACTAAACAATCTTAGTTACGTATGGAATATGTTTGGATTCTCTAAGGATTTCGTAACTTATATTTGGAAGGATCTACTTATGGAAACCGAGATCCCGTTTGTATGGGCGAGCAGATTGATGGGCTATCAACACTTACCTTAAAGAGCTCGAGATCTCTCTAATTGATTCTGTCCAACGGGTTGATTGGAAGAACTTCTTTGGAAGGTGCCAACGGTATTGAAGGCATGAAGAAGTATATAAGAGAGATGTTCTAGTTGTTGAAGGGTGCGGATAGAAGAATTCCAAAGTCTGAATCTCATTTTCTATTTTGCGATATCATTCTTTGAGCGTTACATGTAATCAAAAGAGAGATCATATTGTAGTGAGACCTTGAGGAAGTGTAGTAGAGTAATCTACACTGTGGACTCAAGAGCGTGAGACCCGTAATCACTCTTATTGATTCTTAGTGAAATCCAGCCCGGAAGGGCTGTCCGTGCGGGAGAGTGGACGTAGGCTTGATCTAAGCCGAACCACTATAAATCTGGAGTCTTGATTCTCTATCCCTAATCATTTATATTGTTAACTGTTTTCATTTGCTGCAATTGTTGATTTTAAATTACTTATATCTCATTCGGTTTAATTTATTAAAATCGCTTTAAACACCTATTCACCCCCCTCTAGGTGCTAATTCTAGTCCTAACACAAGTTACATCCATCGATTCGCCTCTTTGAAAATAGAAAATCTTCCATGTTCATACTAAAGACTGACCCTTGAATCTCCGTCGCCTTCAAGTCAACTTTCCAAGCGGTATAAGAGTGAAAATATTACACAAAATGCATAGAGAGAACTGAAATTCTTCTCCCCAAAAGGAAGATGAAAAGTTGGAACATCTTCTATTGCAATGAATATGTCCTCATTTCGTAAGAAGATGCACTCTGACCTCCCTCTATTTGATGGACCATACTTTCTTACGGACCAATGAATATGGCTTGATGCAGCCATTTGTAGTCCAACTACCGTCATTAGCACAGGCACCATGTTTGAATACGAAAGCAGAATTCTATGGCTTGAAATTCTTGAAGCACCCGGGAGATTCTAATCAGATGTACAATTCCGAAGCAACGGGCACGAAGATAAAATCGGATGGTTTGTACAAGACATCTAGTTTCAAAGTTCGATCAGCTCGAGTAAGTTTCGTCGTGTGTCTGGCTAGATTTTTAATTTTCATCTTTTTACTTAATTTAAATTTTCTGACAAATAAGCTTTGAATTTTTTTTATCTGAAACATCCGAAATAATCATGACATTCAACAGGTGAATTCAAATATTATTTTTCTTCATACTTTTCAAAATTCAGATAATATTATAAATCTTTGATGGAATTCTAAATAAACAGTTCAGTATTATTGTCGGGTGAGGGTCCTTTGTCCCGTACTGCAGTTCCCCAAGTGTATCTGCTCTAAATTTTACTTTGTAGTTTTCCGAACATGATCCCTTCGAGGAAGTTTACAAATCTCTCTTTTCAGTCCAATCTGCACCATTTTTTCAAGCCGTGGTGCTTCCGCATTCTTTCCAAAATCTATCAATTACTTACGCGCAAATCCGAATTGACTGAAAGAAATTCCGAATTGACTGAGAGTCCAAATCTACTCACAAGTCAAAAACGCTATTACGTGTTTTGAACTCATACGTCAATGAATATCTCGCCGTCGTGAAAAACGAAGGAGAAAACAGTCAGCATCTTAGAGTCAATTGCAAAGTCTAATACGGAGTATTGATTGATGTAATTCTCGTTGTCGTGTGGGAATGCAAATTGAGTTTGTCTAGGTTAGTCGCGAGCGAACAATCCGCTGCTCTCCCCCTTTCATCCTAACTAAATGCCTCTTTCACGTTCTATTGAAAAAAAGGGGGAAAGACCTCCAAAAATCCCAAACTTTGCTCAAAATAACAAATTTATCCCAAACTTTTTTTGTGACATGAAAAACCCTTAATTTTGCAAACTATGACACATTTACCTCCTTAAAAGCATTTTCGTTTTATTCTTTTTATTTTTTTTCTTTTTTTCTTCTCTCCTCTTCTCTCCGCCAGCCGGAGCCGGCGGAGGGAAGCCGACATCTGGCGAGGGTTGCCCTTGCCGGCGTCGAGTGAGGGTCACCCTTGCCTAGGCTAGCTAGGGCCGCCCTCGCCGGCGTTGGGCAATGATGGCCCTCGGCTGGGTCAGCCGACGCCAATGAGGGCCTAGCGAGGGTTACCCTCGCCGGCGTCGGACGAGGGTGCCCTCGCTAGATCTGGCAAGGGAGGCCCACGCCTGACACCGACGAGGACGCGTCAAGCAGGGACGGCCCTCGCTTGACACTAGCGAGGGCCGCTCTCACCTACGTCAGGCGAGGACGACCCTCGCCAACACCAGGTGAGGGGTGCCCTTGCCAGATTTGGCAAGGGAGGCTCTCGCCCGACCCAACCGAGGGCCGCCCTCACCCAACGCCGACGAGGGCGGCCCTCGCCACATGCCAGCGGGGGCAGGCCTCGCAGATGCTGGCTTCCCTCTACCTACTCCGCCATGGCCGGTGGAGGGAATGAAGAAAAATAAAAAATAAAAAATTTTAAAAAGTAAAAAGACCAAAATGTCCTATGATTTAAGATATTTTTTGTGTCACACAAAAAAAAATTGGGGTAAATTTGTCACGGTTAGCAAATTTCGGGGTTTTTCATGTCACAAAAAAAAATGGAGTAAATTTGTTACTTTGAGCAAAGTTTGAGGTTTTTGGTGGTTTTTTCCCTTAAAAAAATGGACATAATTTGATACATGGAAAATAGTTTGAGACATTAACTAATCATACTTCGAAGAGAAAAAGACAACAGTGATAAGTATGCATTGTCTTCGTTAAAAGATAGTCCGATATTGGATGGAGGTCCTTTATCTTTCTAAAAGACTTTGGACTTGACTAACTTCTTTTTAAATCAAAATTGGATGTCACGCGACATTTCTTTTAATGGAAATTGTGCATAGAGTTCCTCTCATTTCTATCTCTCTCTTTTTTCTTTTTTTTTTCCATACTCGAAATTATCCTCAATTCAAGAATGAATGAACAATGCCGTTGCCAATAATATTGTCTTGAAATGGCATCACATGCATGAATATTGCCATTTAATTATGTGTCAAGATAAGGAGGTGGGAACAATTATCCAAAACGTCATAAATTTATCGTACGGATATAAATTTAGTTATAAACTTTTAAATAATGTCAATTTAGGTCAAGTCAATTTATAGCTTTTCATCTCACGAATAATATATCCAAATTTGAGGCAATTCCATTAATATTTGGCCTTCGGATAGGAATAGCAAAATCTCAGCTCTCTCTGGTTTTCTTCTCCACTGTTCTCGGTGAGCTCTCGGTGAGCTCTCTCTCCTCTTCACTTCGGGCACGCACACTAGCACGAAGCACTTTCTTTTCTTTTTGACTTTTGTCCTTTCCTTTTTTGTGCTAGCTGGGCCCCACGTGAAGGGGGACTCAGTCAACAAAACTCCTAGGGACAAAGCAGGAGCCATGCTTTTTCCTCATTTAATGTTTATCCGCTCAAGACTTTGACCGATAAATGCTCTGCGTGTGGATCAGTTCCGCGTGTGGACTCGCATGTTAATTTAACATTGCTAACGGAGAAATCACGTTTCCATGAACGGCGACTTCTCTAGCTTGTTCAAGGATTTTCTTTGATACTTCTTCAAATTAGAGTCTTCAAATTCAACTCGGACTCATCATCTTTTCTTATAGGCTTTTTCTAACGAGTAATTTTCTTAGCTTGTTTCCCCGATCTTGAGTCTTCATTTCTTCATGGCTAAACGAGTAGTTTTCAGAATTTGTTGAAAATGGATCGCAATTTCCTACAATAATATACACAATTGACTCGAATCTTGAAAGCATCAAGTCTTGGATAAGAGAGCATTGAAAGAATACTTACTTAGATCCCAAAAGAGAAAAAAGGGAAGCTACGGACAATGAAGAAAATGATTGTCCTGGCAATTGTTCTACCACTGGCCCCTCTATCTGTGTACGCTCACAGATTGCTACAAAAGAAAAGAAGTGCAGTCCATCGGAACTACGATGTGTTCTTGAGCTTCAGAGGTCCGGACACTCGCACTGGCTTCACTGATTTCCTGTACAACAGTCTAGTAGCTGCTGGTCTCCACGTGTTCAGGGATTATGATTCGATCCCAGTCGGCGAGCAGATAGGCCCAGAGATTCTCAAGGCCATTAAGAGTTGCAGGATTGCCATCCCGATCATCTCCGAACAGTATGCACAGAGTAAATGGTGCCTCCGCGAGCTTAAAGAGATTATGGATTGCCAGGGAAAGGATGGCAAATCAGTCTTTCCTGTATTCTACAAGGTGGATGTTGGTGATATCCATCGCCAATCTGTTAACTTTGAAAACACCCTAGGTAGACATGAGATGCAGATCAGTGCAGAAGAAATGGAATGGTGGAATGCGTTTACTTCTGTGGCGAAGATTAAAGGATGGATATCACATACTATAGCTGATGGGTATGTATATTTGATTTATGATTCCAAAAAGCCCGTGCACTTCTATGGGAATGACCGATCCAAAATCGTAGAGTTAGTGGAAGGAAGAAATCAAACTGGACACCTAACTTTGGTTTTACTCGTGTGTGTGTGTGTGCAGGCATGAAGCAGAGCTGGTGAAAATGGTAGTCGCAAAGGTTTCAAGTGACTTGAAGATGGTGTGGATTGAACGACTCCCTACGTTCATAAGCTCCGGTATGTACCAATTCCATTGAGCCAAGCACCTACCTTTCGAAAGTATTCTCTGTATTCATCATGTGAGAGCTTTGGCCATTCTTCAATTCCACATAAAAAAACACGTAAGGTTCGTGCGGTTTATGACCTAGACCGTTTTCGTGGCTTTCAAAGTTACCTCAGTCTTTTGAAATTTTGGTGTGATTCGTCTTGGCTATATATTATCATCATCACTTTGATTTGTCTTACTGGATAACAGTGCTTTTTCACTTTTCGAAGAAGAAAAGAAGAGAAAGTAAATGCCAAGTGTTCTTAGCTATTCGTGGCCCTGATACTCGACATAGCCTTGCTGCTTTCCTCCGCGTCAGCTTTAAGCTTGAAGGAATCAAAGTATTTGATGATGATGATTCATCTCTCATTGGTACAAATATTGATAATGAGATTTATGATGCTATCAACTATTGCAAGATATCCATTCCAATTCTCTCTGAAGATTATGCCTCCTCTTCTTGGTGCCTCAATGAGCTAGCTCAAATGGTTGAATGCCATCAAACGAAGGGCCAAAAGATATTGCCCATCTTCTATAAAGTAAAGAGATCAAATGTGCGAGACCTATCAGGTGTTTTTGGACAGAGGATACTTAAACATAGGAATCTAGTTGATGCAACTACTTATGAGCGGTGGGAGCAAGCTCTCAAGAAGGTTGGGACCTTCAAAGGATGGGTATCGGAGAAAATCGCCAATGGGTACTTATTTTCCTCATGCCCATCAAAGTCTTAATTTGCTTCTCATACTACTTAGAGCTTACTTCAAATTTTTTTTTGGCAATTGGCAGGTATGAAGGAGAACTTGTAAAAAGGGTTGTCAAGGAGGTTTCAAAGTTGGTTAAAGAATCCCCAAATACAAGATGCCCCATCCCGTACACCAAATATTGACTCAATCCTAGAATTAGAAACGATTCATTTTTAGAATTTGCAATTCTCATCTTACAAGAAGATTTTCCTCGATGATCAAATGTGTCATCGTTTGGGAATAATTTTCTAAGGACCAGTGAGGAATTCTTTTGGAATTAAGAACGTGTTACAAATGTTATGATGTTTTGTAATCTATTTAATAAAGATAGATATTGTGCCAGTAAGTTCATCATCTTTCATTCGTTTGTGCTCCTTCTCGAGGCAGCCTATAACTTTTATAGTACGTTGATGATATCTTTTGTCACTGGTTATACTCCTCGTATATTACTGTCTTTAGACCACTTCACTATTTCTTTGTCATTTAGAATCACTCGATGGTACATATTTATTTCAAGCCAACTATGCTAATGGCCTTTTGCACAAGTTTGAACTCGTTAAGGCTAAACCCGTGTCTATAGCTTTGGCCTTGAAAACTCTATTATTCGCTAATGATGGTGAGCTTCTCCTTTTTTTGACGTTGTCTTGATAGATGGTTGGTTCACTACAGCATGTGCCATGACAAGACTTGATACTGTTTTTGCTATGAACTTGGTTAATCAATTCTTGCATTAACCCAGATTACCTTATCTCTAGGCCATCAAATGTCTATACTAGCAATTAGCTCGCACATCCACTCACAGATTACACATTGAGTGGTATTCTCCCACTTCATTGATTGCTTATGCAAAAATAGACAAGGCTAGGTGCTTCGATACTCAACGGTCCACCTCGGATTTTTGTGTTCCTCTAGGTGTTGATCTTGTTTCATTGAGTGCCAAGAAACAATCCATCATAGCCCATTTTAGTATAGAGGCTGAGTGTTGTATCACTCACTATGTTTATTAGACCATTTGGATTCGTCTTTTACTTTGTGAATTGGGTCACCCTTTTTTATCTTCTCACCATTTATTGCGACAACATTTACGCCACCTATCTTACTCTCAACCCTGTGTTATTGTGCTCACACCAAGCACATTAAATTAGATTTTTCACTTTGTTTTAAAGCGGGATACTTTCGGCAATCTAAGAGTTTGCACATGCTTATAGCTGATTAGCCAGCAAACATCTTCATCAAGGGACTACCTAGTTTGCATTTCGTGTTATTGAGATCCAATCTTTCAATTACTACACTTACTTTGGATTGAGGTATTAATACATGATTTATATGTATTATGAGGTCTTTCTATAATTATGTTTCTGACTGTACCTTGATTGTAGTTTGTCACTCTTATAATCACGAGAGAAAGAGAGAGAATTTGAAAAAAGAACAAAACAATTTCAGGCCAATAAATTTTTAACAGCTTTAACATTGTGTTGGCAATATTTAACAGCATTAATCCCACGTCATCAAAATCCATCACCGGAATAGCGCAAGATGACTTCTACAACGGTCCTCTAGCATTAATTCAAGCAAGCGAAACAACTTCGCATGCATGCAATCATACAATCATGACATGATTCATTCTCTTCTTGCACGATGTCAAAATCAAATAAAGAGAGATATTGGAATGACAAAAAGTTTTTATTATTTAACTTTTGTAGGATTTGATCTAGTTTCTTTCTTTTTCAGTACTTTACGCATATATAAAGATCTTTTAAAATACGTAGATATGAGCATGTACCATCCTTTTTATATATACTAAGAATGTTTTTTTTTTTTCTCATCTTTAGAATTATGGAGTAAAAAATATCTTTTTTAATTTAGATTAAAGAAATATTTGAGTGACAATATTTATTATACTATTAAAATAACAGTCTGTTTTAAACCACAAGAAACAAATAATAAATAAATATAAATTGTTGTGTGGTCTAATTTGTTTAAAATTTGTGGATTCTCATAGTAATCCAAAAAAGTATTGTGCTAGTAAAGCTCAATTGAATATACAGACTCTGAGACACTTATTTCAACCTATGAATTCAGAATCCTATTAGATTACCCAATGATCTTGACATGTAGAAAATCAGAATCTTTGTTGCGTCCATGTCACAGAAAAATCACATCACTTTCACCTTTCTAGACATTGAAAGCTAAAAAAAATTAAAAAAGAAGACATTGAAAACTAAACACTGAAAATCTATTGGGTTGCAATCATAGATGACATCTAAAGCTTTACTTGCCTAGTTTATCATCTGAACTTTGGTTCTATATGGGATTATCAATCTCTAGTGTTCTTCTATTGGTCTTTCTTTTTGCCTAGTATTAAGCATGAAAATATTTAATTTGGGAGACAAATGGGGTCTGGAAAAATTTAAATTCAAGACATCCAATTCTAATACTACTTGAAATTTTGATGGGAACAATGCCAACCGTTCTAAAAACTTAAACTATTAGATAAAAATGTGATTTATTATTTAGACATTTTAACATGTTTTCTGAAATGAAATGATGTCTAGAGCATTTCTTAAATATTCTAAATTCTAATAGAAGAGAGATTCCAACCGAAAATAAATAAATAAAATAGAAGAGAAAGATACCATAATGAAAGCTTGGAGGACCCTCCCTCGCCCTTCACCGAAAATTCAATAGAATTACTCTTTGTTCTGTTCACCACCTCAATCGCAATTCTCTCTTCTTCTTTTTTAAGTGGTCGTTCCATTTGTATAATTCCACGCTATGAACGAAAAACTCTGCTGGCATACCTCATCAACATAGGTATCTTACAAGGTGCATGTTTTTCACCTGTTCGCCCATGGATTTAGCTAAAAATGAAGACAGAAGCCCATAGACAATGCCTCAACTTTTTATACTCAACAAAACAAGCACCAGCAGCAGAAGCAAAATCACCATACGATCACCCTGACCTGCTGCAAGCATTGGCCATGCAACATTTGATACATAAATCACAATAGAAGCTACATAATTTTGATGCATGAATCAGGCATGGGATATGATTATTCAAGGTAAGTTCACCATTATACTCCCGATGATCATCACAAAGCACCAAAATAAGAAGAAAGGCAAATGGTTGAATGAAAACCAAGCAAACCTCAAAATTCCTGTTTTCTCTCTAGTCGGCCATGTATTGCTTAAGCCTACTTTTCCTGCTTAGCTGCAATATCCTTGAGGTTTTCCTTTTACTCTTCACTCTGGATGGAAAAAACAGCCACATTAGCCAAACTAATTGGAAGTAGGAAGAGCAGAAATGGTATCCAACGAGGCCTCACCCAGTGCAAATTCAAAATAATATCAGAACTTCCAATGAACCCCAGCTTGTTAATTTCTGGAGGAACGTGGGCCAATTGCTGCAAAAGAGAGAATGGCTAAGAAAACAGAATCCTACGCATTATTCTCATCACCACAATAGAAATTTTCAGCATAAATCAGCCAACATAGATTCATGTTGTAAGCTCCTCTATTCTACGAAAAAAAAACCATGACAACATGCCATACGATTGTTCTCAAAATGTAGCTGAAAAAGCAGAAGTCCATGCCATTACCAGAGTGCCTTGATGTGATGGATGGAATTTTGGGCAGAAACTAGAGGCTGAAGTATTGGCTAACAAGAAAGGAAAATATCGAAAGAAACTTTTATTGCACACTCTAGCTTTGAGGTAGTATATGAACTCTTAAATCATCTTGGCATTGTTAAATATATATATCAAAGGCATTGGAAACATTTTCAGCTTACAAGTAAAATGTGATAGAAAAATCAGCCAAAATCAGGCACTGTCAAAAGGTAGGTGAGACTCTCCTGAAAGCTTTCCACAGAACTTTTGCGCTCTCCATCTTTCAAAATATTTCTAGCATTTGTGAGGAATTTTTCTTTGAAAGGGCATTCTCATAACGCTCCACATATATCATGGCACTTTTCAGCTCTGCATCTTCCAAAAGGTTCCTAACACTTAAAGGAACATCTGCAAGGGTGGAAAGAAGACTTCAACAAGTCAATCAATCAAATCCCTAACGCTAACATATCATGTAGGTGTCGCGATGTATAAGAAGAAACAGATCAGAATGAAGAATTATTGACATTTTCTTCTATGCACATGATTCACTAGCACTTTGTGCAGATATGGACATTATTACCGTGTAAGACATTAAAAGAGGTGGATAATATTATATGTCCATATATGACAGCCTCGTAATCAGCATATGACAAGATGTGATAGTTAATGCACAAGCCGGTCATACAGAAAGAGAAATTAATCACCCTTACACGTTGGAGAGAAAAAATAAATATAGCTGATTTGGATGGAAATATTTTCAGTTTTATGGCTTCTTGCCCACCAAAGCTCTTTTGATAATGGAAATTTTGGGAAACTAAGCATTTGACAAAAGCTATCTGCCTGGCTTGCCTTGAGAATGCTTCCGCTGAGGCACGAGATGTGTGGGTACTATACAGGACAAAGACATTTCAACATAAATATTTACAGTTACCATTTCTTTATTAATTTTGAATGTTGATGTTTGTAGTGATAAAAGATGCAGAAGGATGATCAGCATCAGTACTCTCACATTCCCAGTAGTAATCATGCTTGGAATTGTACATTCATGGTCTTCTCAAGGAGTTTCATATGGCATGTGAGTATATGCCTCCCATAGTATTGTCCAGCAAAGTCAAGATCAGCTCATGCTAATTCTCGTGCCAATTAAAAACTAACCAGTCCTGTACTTTCCTCCCTAATCATATCGTAACCAGCTCTACAAATCCCAATTTCACAAAGTTCTAATACAAACCTAGAAAAAAAATTCACACATTACGTTCAGCAGGCAAATTTGTCAATACTATGTCCCCATAATTTTTCATATTGAAAGCAGCGCTAGGTAAGTCCACCAAAGACATGTTGAAAACGCTATAAAAGGCAAGAAAAATTACTGTCAAGTTTCAATACTCTTGCAGCTAGAGAACTGAACCCATGCTGTGGAAACTTAGGGACCCCTTTCATGTATATCAACACAGGATTTTCCTTGACATCCCAAATCATAATAATAATGAAGTTAAGCCAATGAAGGGAATAGATGAGCAAAGTCATTAGGATCGCAGAACCTAACAAAGAACTAGATAACCATGTCATGTCATGTCATGTCATGGAGCACCTACCTGTTCAACAAAATCCTTTAGAAAAATGGCAGAACACTGAAACTTACTCAAGGTTTGAAGTCATCATGCATGTCAGGGTCATTTAGTAAAGTAGTGAATTATCTCATTCCTCTTAGACTAAACGATGATAATACCTGCTAATAACAGTTGCAAAAGGGTAGTTAATGCATTATTGCAAACACAAAGATAACATAGACTAAGCTAATTCAGACACTATCAGAAATAAGGCTTGAGAGTTAGTGGGACTAAAAACACATGACCGATAAAAAATGGCTTTTATCTCACTCGAGCACTGCCTACACTATTCCTTTGATAAAGATATTTGAGAGTTTGTTTAAAAGTTCTTACATTGGCAATGACTATGAAAAGAAGCTAAAGTTTGAAATAGGAAGTCACTGCCATAACAGCCAGCATTGCACTTCCATCAGTGGAGCATCACATAAGCACCACAGTTGTGCTGGACAAGAAGCAACATGGGGTCCTTACAAAAATAACCTACGTAGTTCTAATGAAGACCTTCTGTGTAAAGAAAGGGGTTTACATTGACTCCACTACTCAGTGCAACATCCCCTGTGAGCGTTTCTATGGCAGTTCTCTTGTTTGCCCAGCAAACCTAGCTTCTACTCAAGATCTTAGAGCACACCTCAAAAACCATCTTTAGACTTCAGAACTGAATCCTATGCACCTCCAATCGTTCAATTACAACTGGTATAACTGCACCTTCCCCTAGTTCACGCAGGAATAAAAGCTCACCATTCTATTAGAGCATTCTCCTGGGGACCCTGTCATGCCCTTGAGGAGTAGGTTCAATAAGGCTCTCACCATGATGCTTGCTACAGACCAGCTCAAGGTTATATGTTCTATGCACTAAAGCCCCGCACAACAGAATATCTATACACAACAAAGATTGAAGGCAGAGTATTAGTTACAACTCATACAATGGAACAAGGATATGTAATAATATATACAATCAAACAAGTAGCTCCACCAAAGTGCGGATAGAGTTTGTAAACAAGAGTCCACAGTCAACCCAAAGCTAATAGCAACTTTGCATCTGGAAGTGGCTTTTCAAGCTAGCGTCATCAGAACAGCAATGCATTAATAAATCAGAATTTTGCAACTGAAAGCAAATTAACTTAAACTTACATTATCATCAATACCATATAAAATATGCAGTGGAAATAACTAGGGACGAGCATGGTACAGGCAGACCTGCTCCGCATCAGGGCTGGAACCTGAAAAGAATCCGGTGGGATGGTTCTAGAGAACCCAGAATGGAGAACCATACCAATCCCCTCTTATTTTATGTGCAAAATCACAGTTCATTTCATACTAAAAATTCTTGATGCAAGAGCCAAAGCAAAACACCACACAAACAAACATGAGAAAATCGGAAATTCATTCAAGTAATCAAGAATCCCAGGTCTCTCAATAGTAGAACCTCTACCCATTGCATTTGCCATAAGTCCCAGACTCATTACTTTCATGAAGGACAAGGGGGGAAAACACCAATTTCGAAGGAAATAAGTGTAGGACACAGCACAACGTGCTTGGGCAAAGAATGTTTTGAAGTTTGTGACATCAACCTTTGTCTAAACTACCAAACCCCACCATCTATCAGGCCCCAATCAAAGCAAGAACAGGGGCTGCAGCCCCTGAATCGCATCAGCCACGCAACAATTGGATTGCTAAAAGGCCGATCCAGAATTTCTTTTTTCTTTTTTGAAAAAGAGAGAGAAGAAAAGAAAAGAAAAGAAAAGCAAGGCAATTTAAGAAGGGTTGCGGAGAATCCAGCAAGCATAGAAAAAAGGGTTGAAAAGAGAAGAAAAAAGAAAACAAAAGGGAGGTCTCTGCTTCTCTCTCTCGCTCTCCCCCCCTCCTCTTAAATGTATAAAAACACACTTTCTTTATTACTAAAAGGATGAAAAGAAGGGAAGTCGCGAACAACGAAGAAGATGAATGCCCCGGTTCGATCCTCACCCGACGTCCGCGGCTTCCAGATTCCGGCATCCCTTTGGAACTACGACGTATTCTTTGAGCTTCGGCGGCAGAGACACTCGCGCCTACTCCTCCGATTTGCTCTCCAAAAAGCTGCTAGTTAGTTGCTGGACTCCGCGGGTCCACAGACGAAGCCGCGCTCCCGGTCGGCGAGCAGATAGCGGGGCCCCGAGGTTCTCCACCGCCCCACCAGCCTTGTAGATGGTAAAGTTGCGGTATGGAAGTCAATACCTTATGCTTCCTCCAACCAATTACACCGATTACTGGGACATTGTTTTTGCCCATACCTTATGCTTCCTCCAACCAATTACACCAACATTTGGAATTAATAAATTCATCTCCCCCATCGAGTTGGCTCAAAAAGATGCACCGCCTCATCTAAATGAGGCGTCCTTGTAGGCGAAATCTGGTGCTTAGAAAGTACAAACCGAGCACAAAATTCATATTTTCAGTTGAAGAAAAAGGACAGACCTTCATGACAGATTATAGAGGCTGGAGAAGTAGAAGGTGGAGTCAGTGTATTACGTACAACCACATTCATGTTATTGGAGCTACATCCAGCTGCGGCCATTGTTGGTCCGCTCGAACTAACATAGGCAATGTCCCTGCAGCCAATATTAAACTCAATATGGGGTATATCTGGTGCCACGAGGAAGGTGGGTGGTGGGTAAAATTCTCAAATTGATAATGAAAAGCCACGATATTGACCGGTGTGCATCTCATCAGGATTGAATGAACTCCGCCATGTACCGTAAACTAGGACACCAACACTAAGAGAAGGAAGGTGCTGTCTCAGGACCTAAAATGACAAAACAAATCTTTGGCCGCAAAAAAGATTGTTAAAAATTTTCCACAACAATTCATTTTGTTCTTTGTTACTTTATATCACGAAGTCCCTTAGTGAAAAATCATGAACTGAAGTACAGAGGAAAATCTTGCATCAACCCGATTTCCAGTACCACGTGCAGAAAAAAATTAAACAAGATAGTGATTGCTCAACAAATCTAAAGAGGTTACTACGTACGAGGCATGGTCATTAAAGCAAAGAGATGATTCAATTGGATGAATGTTGCTCCTTCCTCCAACCTCCAGCAGCCATGAGCATATGGTCCCATCTAATTTGGCAGTAGCAAATCTATTTTCACAAGGGTCAAACTAGCATAAGGCGGAGGGCTATACAGCAGGCAGCACTCCATAAGTAGCAATAGCCTTTTTCCTCACCAAACCCTGTTTATCAATTATGTTACACTAATTTTACAGTAATATCACGATAGAAATTTGAAGCAGTGACAAGTTAACAACCCACAAATTGCACTTCCAAAACACGACAGTAATATATGTGGCACAATTCATTGAAATAGATCTCAAAAATCCCAGTGGTGTTGACTTGAAACTTAAGAAGATCATTGAATAAGAGAAGTGCAGAACAGAAGGGTACTCAATGCAATACTGTACCTTTTGCTGGTTGGCTTTTTTTTTTGGGGTGGGGTTGGTTTTGTCCGCAAGGGACTTCTATCCGTGTGCTCTTTCATTGAGCACACATCAACATACATTAATTCACGAGAAAACATTCAGTGGTCACTAACCACCATGTCATCTACTGACTTGACATGCATACTTCACTAACACAATTTTTGCATAATTGTGCATAGATTTTCCTTGCAACATTCAATTGACACGATTTTTGCATATACGGAAAAGCCTACTATTCAAACTTTTCACAATGAGATTCTATTGTGAAAAAGAATTAAATGACATTGGGAAATAGACCTAAAGAAAATACAATGAAAAAAGTCATTATATTTTTCTTGTTTGAAATCATACTGTTCTTGACCCCAAAGCATGCTTATAATATTTGTTGTTAAAATTAAGAATCAAGCTTATCGATTGTGCATAAAACTTATTATTCGAATCTTGCAAACACCGGAATCTTTTTTCGGCGAAATCACATTGACTCAACTGTCTTATTTTGATCTCTAACAATTATTGACGGCTATTTACAAGAGGAAACCCCAAGAGTCAAAGGCATCTTGTATTTCCTTGAACCGATCACAAATCCTGATCACTCAACATGCTATAGCTTTAAGGCAGTCCCATGGGGGTTAGATGTTCTCAACCATGTGTTAGGGATTGTGTAGCTGCCTCAAAACCTCTTGGATAACCATTTGGATCAGTACCCTTTCTTTCTTATGAATTGCCAAATAAGATTGTAGTACGAGAAGTTTATTGGATCAAATTAAGATTTTGATGGGACTGATGAAAGTACGTGCCCATTAGCCACATATTGGATTCCCAATCTTTGCAGGCCCAACGTCCGTCAAAGCTTCTACCCATTCCTCATGGTCTTCTTCATCCTTATGTTGGAGCATGTGCTCCTAAAATGAATGGCATATATTCTATACTTGCGAGGCTTTGGCCTTATAAAATATTACAGCGTGTTCTGCCCCATTGTGTTCCTCGTCTTAACCATGAGCTCCCCAAGACACCAACAAGAGAAGGCAAAATTTGTCAACAAAATAGGAATAAAGATCCAACACTCCTAAATGGCGTGATAGAAGTTGCAAGTAAGATCATTACCTATCACACAATGATTGCATCTACGAAAAGCTTATTATTCAAATTTTTCAAGATAAGGTTCTATTGGAGAAAATTTAATTTGATATAATAGTTTTGGGAAATAGAGCTAAAGAACACTCATGAAGAAAACTTAACATATTTTTCTTATTTTAAATCTGATTAACTCTAGACTCACTAGAGAGCATGTGCTTAATCTTTACGGAACTACCTAATTTTCATTATTCATAAACACGATTTTTTATATGTAGGATAAAATTAGGACAATTCCTTTCACTAGTAGGAAAAATTTGATTCACTCGGTTGTTATCCTATCGCTTGACTCGAACCAGATTTGCAACTTGAATTGCGAAGCAAAGAAAGGAATATTTTTTCGATGAAATCACAATAACTCAATAGTCTCATTTTAATCGTGATCATTCAACGTGCTACAGCCCCGTGGGAGGTGGGTGGTCTCAACCATTCGTTATAAGATTGTGTTGCTGCTTCAAAACCACTTTGATAACCATTTGGACCAGTATCCCTTCTTTTGCCAAATAATATTGAGAATGATGAAAGTCTATATCCATTAGCCACGTATTGGAATCCCAACCTTCGCGGGTTCAAACATCTCTCAAAGCTTCCGCTTAGCTCATGGGTAGGTTCGTCTTCCTCATCCTTATATGTTGGAGGATATACTTCTGAAAAGAATGGGATATATTCAGCCCTTATAAGACTTTAAGCTTATAAAAATATCAGCATATCTTCCGTCCCTTTTTGGTCGCCTCGACCCTCGAGACACCAATAATAGAAGGCAATATTTTCCAACAAAATCGGGATAAAGTTCCAGCACTATGATCTGATAGAATTTGCAAGTAAGATCATTACCTATGGGAGACGGATGATCATTCCTGAACAAAAACCTGCAATCTCAAGACCAATGTCGAGGTGAGCAGCTAGACATCAAGGACACGAAAAGTCAAGGATACTTAGGCCCTGTTTGTTAACGTTTCTTGTTTCTGTTTATAAACAAGATTTCTGTTTTTTTTGTTTCAGGGAACAAAAAAAGAACAGAAACGTGTTTGTTTGCATTTTTGTTCCAAATCTATTTTTTTGTTCTCAGGAATACATTTAGAACATAAACAAGAAATAAGAAAAACGTGTTTCTTGTTTCTGGAACAGAATTTAAGAATAAATTTTCTCTCTCCTCTCTTTTTCTTCTCTTTTTTTCTTCTTTTCTTTTTCTTTTTTTTTTGGCGGGTCACCGGCCATGCCATGGCCGACGACCGGTCGTCGAGGGCCGTGACCTTGCCGGAGCGTCGCCGGCCCCCGGCGAGGCCGAGCCTCACCGGCGCGGGGCAAGGCTGGGCGAGCCCGAGCTCGCCCGGCCAAGGCGAGGCCGCCAGCCCTTGTCGGCCGGTCGATGGCCATGGCCAAGGCCGGCGATCGGCCAAAAGAAGAAAAAAGAAAGAAAAAAGAAAAATATTAAAAAATTAAAAGAAACAAACAAAGAAAACAAATTTACCAAACGTATTTCTGTTATTTTTTATTCCTGGAACAAGTTTACCAAACGCGTTTTTTTGTTCAAAAATTGTTCCCCAGAACGGAAACATTTTTTTTCTATTTCTGTTTCCTAGAATAATTTTTAAACAAAAATGCTACCAAACGTGCCCTTAATATCATTTTCTTTTGTTCCCCAACCAAAAACATATACACCACAATTCCGCAAGAGAATAAAAAAATGCAGTTAAATGAAATGATTTGGAAATAAATTTTCAAATTTTTTTTCTTTTTTTCCTTCTTTTTTTTTTTCCTCGCCTAGCGCTAGGGGGTGCCAGCCCTTGCCTTTGGCTGATGGCCAATCACTAGCAACATGAAGAAGAAAGGAAGGAGAGAAAAAAAGAAAAAAAAAATTATTAAAAATTATTCACATCAACGCCGGCGGTGCCATATAAGCGAGCCAGCGTCCACATCAATAATATCAAGCCAAAATTAGCCAGAAGGGCTAAATTGACATCAGGTCAAAACATTTAAGACTAAATTGTCACTAATTCAAAAGCTTTAGCATTCAATTGACACTATTAAAATGTTTATGAATTGGTACCAATTTAAAAGATTAAGGACTGAATTGACATCATTAAAAGGTTTAGGATTTTTATGACACTTTTTTCCCTATTTCTGTGTAGGTTTTAAAGGTGATCATTGGTTGGATGATGCCCTCCTAGACCCAATTGTCAGGCCCATGGATATCGAAAACTCCTTTTAAATTTGCAGTGGCGAACGAAATTTAATCGGAGGTACAATTTTGAAGCAACGGGCACGAAGATAAAATCGGATGGTTTGGACAAGACATTGAATTTCAAAGCTCGATCAGCTCGAGTAAGGTTCATATATCCGCATAGACTCTTAATTTCAATCTTTGTACTTAATTTAAATCTTACAACAAATACACTTTAAAAAAAAAATTATTGAAAACACCTGAAATTTTCATTACATTCGACATGTGAATTCAATTATTTTTTTCATACTTTTCAAAATTCAGAAAATATTTTATATCTTGAGGGAATTCCAAATAAATGGTTCAAGATTACTTTCGGGTGAGGGTCCTTTGCCCCGTGCTGTGCTTCCTCAGGTGTATCCATTTTGAAGCACCACCACCACCACCACCCCCACCACCACTACCAGCACCACTACTGTTACGATAGGACGAACGATCGAACAATAATATAGACAAAAGAAGAAAATAAATTGGACACCAGATTTACGTGGTTCAGTCATAAAGACCTATGTCCACGAGGAGAGCAGCAGCGAATTTCACTATAGATCAAGCGATACAAGGAGATTACACACTCAAGTCACTTAAACACTCTCTCGGTGTATTCCAAGCCCCAAATACACCTAATATACCAATCTTTCTTGGATGTAAATCACGAATAAGCTTTGTCGCACGAGAAACACGAAGATTCGCTATCAAGCACCCAGCACCTATGGACGTCTCTCACAAATAGAGAAAACCACGGCACTCAAAATAAGAACGGCGCTTCAATGTGTGGCTTCGCTCAACACGTACATAGACTTCGGTGGCGTCTTTTTACGTAGGGTTTCAAGCGGCCACAAACCAAATAAAAAAAGACCTGCAAAAGAATTCTTTATTCCATCACAGAGAATTGCGTGCATGAAGAAACCGAATAATCTAAGATTCGGTCAACAAAAGAGAAAGATTTGACTTTCCCTTTTTAATTCTACAAAGCCGAGTGGGACGTTGCTTCTTTGTAACTTCCTTTTCTTCAATTCAGATTCCGCAGCCATCACAGCAAAACACTTTCCTCCCTTTTTATTTTATTTTATATTTCAAAATTCAATAATTCGTTTCGGGCTTAAACTCGAAACATATTTTAACAATCTCTACCTTGGCTCGACATTTTAGCAAAATTGCAATCGCTTCGCAAAAATTCAAACTCTGCTGCTACTTTCCCATAGCCCTTGATAGACTCAATCGCCACAGATATTATCCAAGTCCAAGCTTTGCTTGAACTTCGCCATAACCGAGGACCTCATCAAAATACCAATTCCACATGCACTTTTAACTACTCCGCAATGATTTTCTGACACAACCTCCTTAACCATAGATAAAGCAAAACCATTATTGCATCCATATCTATCAGAAGATTGAATACGTACCTTGTCAATATCAGCAGTTACGGCAATCATTGGCTCTATAGGCTCCACCTTGCTACAAGCACCATCTGTATCGATTACTTTACTAGTACCCGTATACGCTACCTCAGGAGTTTCTGGTCGCGACTCCACCTCAAGCTAAACACCGTTCAGATCTGTTTGAACACTGTTACAATCACTCCTAGCCAGAAGTATTGAAGACTCATCAAGGGTAACTTCTATGCTGTTAACAAGTGAATTTATATCTGGGCACCACAACCAATCGCCTCACTCACCTTGTGCATAGCCATGGAATATGCACCTTGTCCTCCAATTGAGCTTACCATCACTCACTCGAAAATAGCACGGGCAACCAAACATTTTAATAATAGAATAACCAGCAACGTTACCTGACCACACTTTTTCAGGAGTCCGATATCCAATCGCAGTCGATGGAGATCTATTCACCAGGCAGCTTACCGTACTAAGCACATCGACTAGGATTCTCCTAGCAATACCAGCACTAGAGATAATTTTCCGGGTCATCTCTAGTAATGTTCTACTCATCAATTCTGCAAATTGTTGTGATTTACTGGCACTAGTGCGATGTTTCACTATGCCTTCTTTCATGCAGAATTTATTTGCCAACTCTGAGCAGAACTCCATGCTATTGTCAGTTTGCACATGCTTAATTGACTTACCAGTCTCCGTCTCGATCAAAGCTCTTGACTGCGTGATCTTGACACCAGCATCAAACTTATGCATTGGCACAAACACCGAGGTCTTCCTCGAGCAATCAATAGACTCTTGAACAGATGCATCTAACGTCTCCGTAGCAAAATTTGTCACTGTCTCACCTTGAAGTTTATACAGGCCTCCATGCTTGATTCCTTTCATTATAACCAAAGCACCTCGAACAACCTTCAGAATTTCACCTTTTGAAGAATACCTGCAACCAGCTGAATCTAAGGCACCCAAGGAAATTAAGTTCTTTTTTAACTCTGGAACATACCTTACTCTAATCAATGTCCTCACAATACCATCATGCATTATGATTTTAACATCACCAACACCCACAATATCGCACTCGGCGTTGTTCCCTAACTGAACTTTACTACTACTTGTGCACTGATAAGTGATAAACCAGTTTTTATTTGGTGTGACATGAAAATAACAGCCAGAATCCATAATCCATCCATCAAACGATGAATCATTAGTGACAGACAAGACATAATCGGCATTATCTGCTACAGCTGCAACATTATCTGCAGAATCAACTATAATTCACTTACCCTTCTCATTCTTCAGCTTGAGGCAATCCCTTCTAAGATGCCCTCTCTTGCCACAGCTCCAACAGACAACATCAGCAACCCTAGATTAACTACGTCTATTCATATTAGTACTACTACCCACACGTGTTCTATTTGACAATGAGGATAACAGAATCAAAGCATGTACCTCATCTTCAAAGTCAATCTCAACTAAACTCAATTGACTAACAATCACATTGAATTCATTGATATGATCTGCAACTGACGCACCTTCACTCATCTTCAAATTAAATAGACGTCACATCAAATAGACCTTGTTGATCGTAGAGGGCTTCTTGTACATATCTGACAAGGCTTACATCAAATCAGCAGTGGTATTCTCCTTCATGATGTTAAACATGACGTTACGAGCCAACGTCAGCCGAATAACACCCATAGCTCGTCTATCTAGCAAATCCCAATCAGCTTGCTTCATCGTCTCTGGTTTCTCCCTAGACAAGGGCAAGTGTAGTTTCATTTGGTAAAGATAATCTTCAATCTATATCTTCCAGAAACTAAAATCATTCACATCAAATCTGTCAATTCTCACTTTTACTTCTTATGTCGCCATCGATTTGCTTCAACTTAGCCAAACTTGGGTCTGATACCACTTGTTGCGATAGGATGAGCGATCGAACAATAATATAGACAAAAGAAGAAAATAAATCGGACACCAGATTTACGTGGTTCAGTCGTAAAAACCTACATCCACGGGGAGAGCAGCAGCAAATTTCATTATAGATCAAGCGATACAAGGAGATTACACACTCAAGTCACTCAAATACTCTTTCGGTGTTTCCCAAGGCCCAATTACACCCAGTATACCAATCTTTCTTAGATGTAAATCACGAATAAGCTTTGTCGCACGAGAAACACGAAGATTCGCTATCAAGCACCCAGCGCTTATGGACGTCTCTCACAAACAGAGAAAACCACGGCACTCAAAATAAGAATGGCGCTTCAATACGTGTCTTCACTCAACACGTACGTAGACTTTGGCGGCGTCTTTTTACGTAGGGTTTCAAGCGGCCACAAACCAAATAAAAAAAGACTTGCAAAAGAATTCTTTATTCCACCACAGAGAATTGCGTGCTTGAAGAAACCGAATAATCCAAGATTTGGTCAACAAAAGAGAAAGATTTGACTTTCCCTTTTTAATTCTACAAAGCCGAGTGGGACGCTGCTTCTTTGTAACTTCCTTTCCTTGAATTTGGATTCCGCAGCCATCACAGCAAAACACTTTCCTCCCTTTTTATTTTATTTTATATTTCAAAATTCAATAATTCGCTTCGGGCTTAAACTCGAGACATATTTTAACAACTACTATGACCACTACTACTACCACCACTACTACCACTACTACTACTAATTTTCATTACATTCGACATGTGAATTCAAATTAATTTTTTTCATACTTTTGAAAATCCATATATTTTATATCTTGAGGGAATTCCAAATAAATGGTTCAGGATTACTTTCAAGTGAGGGTCCTTGGCCCCGTGCTACACTTCCTCAGGTGTATTCGTTTTGAATTTTACTCTGACCACCACCACCACCACTACCATCATTACGACCACTACTACTACTACCACTACTACCACTACTACGACTACGACTACTATACTACCACTACTACTACTACCACTACTACTACTACTACTACTACTACCACTACCACTACGACTACCACTACCACTACCACTACCACTACTACTACGACTACCACTACTACTACGACTACTACTACTACTCCTGCTCCTGCTCCTGCTCCTACTATTGCTACTACTGCTGCTGCTCTCTGCTGCTCACTGCTGCTCTACACCTTTCTGCTGCTGCTCATCTGCGCTCTATCTGCTGCTACTACTGCTACTACTACTGCTCTCTTCGCTTGCTATCTCTGCTGCTCTTTCTCTGCTGCTACTGCTCTACTGCTCTCTCTGCTGCTGGCTGCTCTCAAGCTCATCGCTCTCGCTCCCTACTACTACTACTACTACTACTACTACTACTACTACTACTACTACTACTACTACATTAAATAATCCACTATAATCAGATAATTAGAATTACAATGCCCTCATATATTCGGTTGTTTTTCCTACCTAAATTAAGTTCAAATGCAAAAATTACAGGTCAGTATTTCAATTGAACCTAAAACTCAAGGCTTACATCACTGGATGTTCAAATCAAAGCAGAAGCTTCGGGTACGGCCGAACTGAGAAGGCCGTTCACGTTCCCACGACTTCTTTTTCTTCCCTTGCCGCGGGCTTTTTAAAGCAAAACTCACGCTTTTATCTTGTTTCCTCTAATTACTCCTTGGCTTCACAAAATAAAAATATATGTAGAGAATATATGCGAGCCAAGAAGTCATTCCACTCAAAAATAAATTCCTGTGCAGCAATATCAAGAAAGGTCGAAGAAGTCATTCCACTTAAAAAAATCCTAAGCATATAGAAAATCAACTTCCGCCGCCCCAAGAATCCAGATTTGCGCAGGTAAAAAGACCAGACTTATTTTTGTTTTAATAACTAAACCAAATCCTCCAAACTGATCGAGTTTCGTGCGCGGCTTAAACTCGAGACATAATTTAACACTTCATATTATGACTCGGCTCTTTCGTGAGGCTCTCAAGTGCAAATGCGTCGAACTAACGCAGAAAACTCCAAAGGCGTGGGAACGCTATTGTGTGTTTTGAACTCATACGGCAATGAATATCTTGCTGTCCTGATAGCCAAAGGAGAAAACAGTCAGCATCTTAGAGTCAATTGCAAAGTCTAATAGGGAGTATTGATTGATGTAATTGTCGTTGTCGTGTGCGAATGCAAATTGAGTTTGTCTCATTTAGTCGCGAGCGAACAATCCGCTGATGGTGGCCTGGTCGAACGAACTGACCTTAAATTATGATACTCTCCCCCTTTCATCCTAACTAAATGCTTCTTTCGCGTTTTATTACTATAATGGACTTAATTTGATACATGGAAAATAGTTTAAGACATTAACTAATCATACTTCCAAGAGAAAAAGACAACAGTAAAAGGGGTGCACTGTCTTCAATAAAAAATGGTCCAATATCTATCTTTCTAAAAGGCTGTCGACTCGACTGACTTTTTCTTAAATCGAAATTGCATGTCACACGACATTGTCGGTGAGCTCTCGGTGCACTCTCTCTCTCCTCTTCACTTCGGGCACACGCCCGAAGCACTTCCTTTTCATTTTGATTTTTGCTCTCTTCTTTTCAATGCTAGCTGGACCTCACATGAAGATGATGGACTCAACCAACAAATTCCTGGGGACAAAGCGGGAGCCATGCTTTTTCCTCACTTAATGTTTATCTGCTCAAGACTTTGGCCGATAAAGGATTAGATCTGCGTACTGTCTCAGATATTAATTTAATATTGCTAGCGAAGAGATCACGTTTTCCATGCGCGGAGACTCCTCTAGCTTCTTATAGGATTTTCTTTGATACTTCTTCAAGTGAGAATCTTCAAATTCACCTCGGACTTATCATCATTTCTTACAGACTTTTACGGACGAGTAATTTTCTTAGCTTGTTTCCACAGTCTTGAGTCTTCTTTTCTTCATGGCTGAACGAGTAGTTTTCAGATTTCATTGAAAATGGATCACAATTTCCAACAATAATATTCACAATAACTGGAATCTTGAAAGCATCAAGCATAGATAAGAGAGAGCCCTGAAAATATTAAAATATGTTTCGAGTGTTAGTATCCAAGATAAATTTAAGGAAAAAAAAATATGAAAGACAAATATTTGTGGACGTGCATAAGATTTCCTATTTGGTGTTGGAATTCCAAAGTGAATAGTTGGACCATAAGTTGCCGAACTATTTTTTTTTTTTTTTTGGGTCATAAGTTGCCGATTTGATAAGTCCAATAAAAGTACAGCATTTGTAGATTACGGAAATCCATTTCCATATATCATCCGGTCAAGATAACAACGAAATAGGAAAGTTTAGTGTTGACTTTGACCTGCACCATGATTGGGATTAACGTGTGTGTCAGGCAAGGTAGGAAATAGAACCCTATGAGAAGTGGGCAAAGGAAGAACAAGGGCCTCACTTATATATAGAGAGACTTGTGGCTGTGGGTGGCTAATTGATCACAAATAAGTGGCCTTGAATCGCCGTTTCGTCATCGAGTGCTTGGGAGGGGTTATCTTCATTGTTCTTGTTCGTGAATAACATCCGGGAAGATTTAGCATTCAAGCCGATTAAATCTTACGAGTTCAAGATTTGTTCATTCCTTCATGAGATTGAGATTATTTCGCGAGCATTATTGCGGGTAAACACTGAGTGCATTATTGAGTTTAATTGGGGTTTGGGAATTACTTAGAGTATTTGAGTGACTGGGTGTGTTGTATCGCTTGATCTATAGTAAATCCGTTGCTACTCTCCCCGTGGAGGTAGGTTTTTACAACCGAACCACATAAATTTAGTGTCCAATTTATTTTCTTGTTCCATCTATTTTATTGTTTGATCGATTGCTTTTTGCAAGAGAGAATACGTACTTAGATCCCAAAAGGGAAAAAGGGAACTTAAGGACGATGAAGAAAATAAATGTCCTATCAATTGTTCTTCCACTAGCCCCTCTGTTTGTGTACGCTTACAGATTGCTACAAAAGAAAAGAAGTGCAGTCCCTCGGAAATACGATGTGTTCTTGAGCTTCAGGGGCCGAGACACTCGCACCGGCTTCACTGATTTCTTGTACAACAGCCTAGTAGCTACTGGTCTCCACGTGTTCAGGGATTATGACTCAATCCCAGTCGGCGAGCAGAAAGGCCCAGAGATTCTCAAGGCCATTAAGAGTTGCAGGATCGCCATCCCGATCATCTCCGAACAGTATGCACAGAGTAAATGGTGCCTCCGCGAGCTCAAAGAGATTATGGATTGCCAGGGAAAGGATGGCAAATCAGTCTTCCCTGTATTCTATAAGGTGGATGTTGGTGATATCCATCGCCAACGCGTTAACTTTGAAAACACCCTATGTAGACCTGAGATGCAGATCAGTGCAGAAGAAATGGAAAAATGGTGGAATGCGTTTACTTCTGTGGCGAAGATTAAAGGATGGATATCACATACCATTTCTGATGGGTATGTATACATGTATTTATGAATCCGAAAAGCCTGTGCACTTGTATGGGAATGACCGATCCAAAATCGTTAGTGGAAGGAAGAAATCAAACTGGATGCCTCACTTTGATTTTACTCATATATATGTGCGCAGGCATGAAGCAGAGCTAGTGAAAATGGTAGTCGCAAAGGTTTCAAGTGACTTGAAGATGATGTGGATTGAACGGCTCCCTACATTCATAAACTCCGGTATGTCCCAATTCCATTGAGCCAAGCACCCACCTTTCGAAAGTATTCTTTGTATTCATCATGTGAGAGCTTTGGCCATTCTTCAATTCCACATAAAAAAGCACGTAAGGTTCGTGCGTTTATGACCTAGACCGTTTTCATGGTTTTCAAAGTTACCTGAGTCTTTAGGGAATTTTGTGTGATTCATCTTTGGCTATCTATTATCATCATCACTTTGGTTTGTCTTATTTGGATAACAGTGCTTTTTCACTTTTCGGACAAGAAAAGAAGAGAAAGTAAATGCCAAGTGTTCTTAACTTTTTGCGGCCCTGATACTCAACACAGCCTTTCTGCTTTCCTCCGCGTCGGCTTTCAGCTTGAAGGAATCAGAGTATTTGACGATGATGATTCATCTCTCATCGGTAAAGATATTGGTAATGAGATTTATGATGCTATCAACTACTGCAAGATATCCATCCCGATTTTCTCTGCAGATTATGCCTCCTCTTCCTGGTGCCTCAATGAGCTAGTTCAAATGGTTGAATGCCATCAAACAAAGGGCCAAAAGATATTGCCCATCTTTTATAAAGTAGAGAGCTCAAATGTGCGAGACCTATCAGGTGTTTTTGGACAAAGGATACTTAGACATAGGAATATGGTTGATGCAACTACTTATGAACGGTGGGAGCAAGCTCTTAGGATGGTTGGCACCTTCAAAGGATGGGTATCGGAGAGAATCGCCAATGGGTACTTACTTTCCTCATGCCCATCAAAGTCTTAATTTGCTTCTCATACTACTTAGAGCTTACTTCAAAAAGATTTTGGCAATTGGCAGGTATGAAGGAGAACTTGTAAAAAGGGTCGTCAAGGAGGTTTCAAAGTTGGTTAAAGAATCCCCAGACATACGATGCCCCGTCCCATACACCAAATATTGACTGAATCGTAGAGTTAGAAGCAATTCATATTAGAATTTGTGATTCCTTTCTTACAAGAAGATTTTCCTCGATGATCAGATGTGTCATCATTTGCAGAAATTTTCTAAGGACTGGTGAGGAATTCTTTTGGAGTTAAGAACATGTTACAAATGTTATGATATTGTGTAATCTATTTAATAAAGATTTATCTTGTGTGAGTAAGTTTATCCTTTTTTATTCATTTGTGCTTCTTCTCGAGGTAGCATATAACTTCTATAGTATGTTGATGATATCTTTTGTCATTGGTTATACTCCCCATATATTACTGTCTTTAGACCACTTCACTATTTCCTTGTCATTTAGAATCATCACTGCTCCGATGGTACATTTTTATTTCAAGCCAAGTGTGTTGATGGTCTTTTGCACAAATTTGAACTCGTAAAGGCCAAGCCCATGTCTATTGCCTTGGCCTCAAAAACTCTATTATTCGCTAATGATGGTGAGCTTCTCCTTTCTTCGACGTTGACTTGACAGATGGTTGGTTCACTACAGTATGTGCCATGACAAGATCTGATACTATTTTTGCTGTGAAACTTGGTTAATCAATTCTTGCATTAACTCAGATCACCTTATCTCTAGGCCATCAAATGCATATACTAGCAATTAACTGGCACATCCACTCGTGGATTGCTCATTTGAGTGGTATTCTCCCACTTCATTGACTGCTTATACAAATATAGGGCTAGGTGCTTCAATACTCAACAGTCCGCCTCAGATTTTTGTGTTTCTCTAGGTGTCGATCTTGTTTCATTGAGTGCCAAGAAACAATCCGCCATAGCCCATTTTAGTAGAGAGGTTGAGTGTTGTATCACTCACTATGTTGATTAGACTATTTGGATTTGTCATTTGCTTTGTGAACTAGGGTCACCCTTTTTGATCTTCTCACCGTTTATTGCGACAACATCTACGCCGCCTATCTTGCTCTCAGCCCTATATTTTGTGCTCGCACCAAGCACATTGAGTTAGATTTTTCACTTTGTTCCAAAGTAGGATACTTTTGGCAATCTAAGAGTTCGCTACATGCCTACAGCTGATTAGCCGGCAAACATCTTCACCAAGGGATTACCTAGTCTACATTTCGTGTTATTGAGATCCAATCTTTCAGTCACTACACTTACTTCGGGTTGAGGTATTAATATGTAATTTATATCTATTATGAGGTCGTTCTATAATTATGTTTCTAACTATACTTTGATTGTAATTAATCACTCTTATAATCACGGGAGAGAGAGATTGAAAATTTGAAAAAAGAACAAAAAAAAAATTCGGGCCAATAAATTTTTAATAGCTTTAACCTTGTGTTGGCAATAGTTAACAACATTGATCCCATGTCATCAAAATCCATCACTGGAATAACGACAAAAAATCTTTTCAAGTGTCATAACTTGGCACAAATGGACATTTAAGTGCCATAAATTACGAAAGGTACACTTAAATACAAATTTTAATAAAAGTGGGATACATGAGTGCCACCTCCGGCAAAGCCAGCCGGAAATCATATGTGGCAATTAAATATTAATTTTTTTTGGCCGAGGTGGCTTGTCGAAGAGCTAAGTCGGCTCTAATTCACCCAAAACGACGTCGTTTCAGGTGTTAGCCACAATAGAGCTCTTAAATCAGCCAAAACGATGTCGTTTTGGAATAATTTGAATTTTAATATAATATACAAATTAATTAAAATAAGTTTTAAATTAAATTTAATTCATCTTTATATTAAATTTTTACCACGTCAACACCAAAACGACGCTGTTTTGCACTTGCTTCACCGGAAAATTGACACGTCGGCGTTTTGGCCGGATTGTCACTCAAGTGATCCATTTTGCTTTGATTTTGGCACTTAAGTGTACATTTCATAAGTTATGGCACTCAAGTGTCCCATTGTGCCAAGTTATGACACTCTAGGGGTCCGCATGTCCTAAAATAACTCAAGATGACTTATACAATGGTCCTTTAACATTAATTCAAGCAAGCGAAACAACTTCGCATGCATGCAATCATACAAGCATGACATGATTCATGCTCTTCTTGCACGATATCAAAATCAAATAAAGAGAGATATTAGAATGACAAAAAGAAAGTTCTTATCATTTAAATTTTGTAGGATTTGATCTAGTTTCTTTCTTTTTCAGTATCTATGCGTATATAAAGATCTTTTAAAATACGTAGATATGAGCATGTACCACCCTTTATATATATTAAGAAATTTTTTCTCATCTTTAGAATTATGGAGTAAAAATACCTTTTTAAATTAGTTTAGAGAAATAATTGAGTGACAGTCTTTATTCTACTATGAAAATAACAGTCTGCTTTAAAGTACAAAAAATAAATAATAAATAAATTATCTATTGTTGTGGGGTCCAATCTTTCAAGAATTTATTATTCGTAATAAATTGTTATTCTCATAGTAATCCAAAAACTATTGTACTAACAAAGCTCAATTGAATATACAAACCCCGAGACACTTATTTCAACCTATGAATTCAAAATCTTGATAGATTACCCAATGATCTTGACACGAAGAAAGTTAGAATCTTTGTTGCGTCCAACTTAGAAAAATCACATCACTTTCACCTTTCTAGACATTGAAAGCTAAACACTAAAAATCTATTGGATTGCAATCATAGATGACATCTAAAGCTTGATATGGAACTTTATTTCTATATGGGATTATCAATCTCTAAAGTTCTTCTATTGATCTTTCTTTGTCTAGTACTAAGCATGAAAATATTTAATTGGAAGACAAATGGGGTTTGGAAAAATCTAAACTCAAAACCTCAAACTCTAATACCGTGTGAGATTTTGGTGTTGACATTCTAAAAGCTTAAGTTGTTAGATAAAAACGTGATCTATTGTTTAGATATTTTAACTCGTTTTCTAAAAGGAAATGATGTCTAGAGCATTTCTTCAAATATTCTAAATTCTAAATTCTAATAGAAGAGAGATTCTGACAAAGAAAAAAGAAAAACAGAAAGATGCCATAATGAGAGCTTGGAGGACCATCCCTCGCCCTTAAGTGAAAATTCAATAGAATCACTCTTTGTTCTGTTCACCACCCGAATCGCAATTCTCTCCTTTTTTTTCTTAGTGATCATTTCATTTGTACAATTCCATGCTATGAACGAAAAACTTTGAGCATACCTCATCAACATAGATATCTTACAAGGTGCATGTTTTTCACCTGTTCGCCGATAGATTCAGCTAAAACTTAAACAGAAGCCCCATAGACGATGCCTCAACTTTTTACACTCAACAAAACAAGAAAGGCAGCAGCGGCAAAATCACCATACGACCACCCTAACCTGCTGCAAGCATTGGCCACTCAACATTTGATACATAAATCACAATTAGAGGTGGCAAAATGGATCTTAGACCCATATATGACCCATTTAAGTTATAAATGAATCATATATGGGTCACTTTCTTTTTGAAAAAACTAGTTAAATGGGTTTAAAATTTGAAAACTTAAGATAAATGGGTCTTAAATGGGTCTCAAATGAATTGGACTTAGAACCCATTTTCAACCAAAGCCTCACAATCTCTCTCTTCCCTCTCTAACTTCATAAAAATATTTTTTATATAAAAATCGAAATTATAATTATTTTTTATATTTCAATTTTCTTTTCTTTTCTTTCCTTTTTTTTTTTCTTTCTTCTTCCTCCTTCCTTAGGCGGTGGCCAGCATGGCAATGGCCGATGATCAACTAGGCAAGGCTCAAAACTCACCAATCTAGTGAGGCGAAGGCCTCGTCGATATCTGGCCAGCCCTGAGCTCATTGGTGTCCATCGAGCTCGAGCCTCACCAATCTAGCAAGGCTTGAGCTCGTCGGTGTCAGGTGAGTCTCCAGCCGTCCTCGTGGAGATGGCTGGCTGAAGAAGAATAAAAAGAAAAAAAAAAAAAAAAAAAAGAAAAAAGAAAAGAAAATTTAATTATATTCTTAAAAAATAAAAATTCAAAATTCAAAATTAAAAAAAAAGTATAAAAATTGTCCATTAAATTTATATTGCATAAAATTATTTTAACAATACCATTTAAAAAAAAAATAAGAAATAAGCTTTTTTAGGTTTAGTTAAATGAATCGGATATTGGTAAAAAAAATTTGCACTACAATAAATGAGTTATAAACCAGTTAAATGGGTCGATTTGGGTCGGACCATTTATAACCTAACTTGACCCACTCGTTTAATAGGTTTAATCGCAATAGAAGCTACATAATTTTGATGCATGAATTAGGCACAGGTATATGATTATTCAAGGTAAGTTCACTGTTTTACCCTCAATGATCATCACAAAGCACCAAAACAAGAAGAAAGGCAAATGGTTGAATGAAAACCAAGCAAACCTCAAAATTCCTGTTTTCTCTCTAGTCGGCCATGGATTGCTTAAGCCTACTTTTTCTGCGTAGCTGCAGTATCCTTGAGCTTTTCCTTTTACTCTCCACTCCGGATGGAAAAAAACAGCCACATCAGCCAAAATAATTGGAAGTAGGAAGAGCAGAAATGGTATCCAACGAGGCCTCACCTGATGCATATTCAAAGTAATATCAGAACTTCCAATGAGCCCGAGCTTGTTAATTTCTGGAGGAACGTGGGCCAATTGCTGCAAAAGAGAGAACAGCTAAGAAAACAGAATCCTACGCATTATTCTTATCTCCACAATAGAAAATTTCAGTCTCTTTTGGGGCACTCTGCTATTTTATTTGGAAGTATAGGAATAGTATCCTCTTTAGAGGAGAGACCTTGTCCATTCCAACGGTGAAGAAGCAGCTCTTCAAAGTCGTCAGAGACAAAGCCATCACTTCAGGAGTGTGGATGATACATTTAGAAACAGGAGGCTGCAGCATAGCTGGGACATTGATTCGATTATCTTCTCAGCTGGGAACACTTCAAATCCGCTAGGGCCCTAGCATGTCTAGGGTGCCGAACGTTGATATCCTGATTGCGGCTACTCCTCGAAGTCTTCTCTTTTGTCGTTGGTGGTCTAGGTTGAGATTTGGAGTCTTCATGGCCTTGTGCGGCCCTCTCCGGTCTCCTCTTTTCCTTTTGCCTGTTGTTTAGGCTATTCTTCGCTTTGACCCGCTCTTGTGGAGTTCTTTTGCATCCGGCTCCCTTCCACTCACTCTAACTTGTTGTCTTGTTGAGTGCAAGTTTTGTGGCGCCGGATCTTATGTAAATGTTGGTTCAAAACTCTATTCATTATTAACTTACCAAAAAAAAAAAAAAAAAAAAAGATCAGCATAAATCAGCCAACATAGGTTCATGTTTTAAGCTCCTCTATTCTACGAAAAACAAAACCATGACACAATGCCATACGCTTGTTCTCAAAATGTAGCTGAAAAAGCAGAAGTCCATGCCAATACCAGAGTGCCTTGATGTGATGGATGGAATTTTAGGCAGAAACTTGAGGCTGAAGTATTGTCTAACAAGAAAGGAAAAAATCGAAAGAAACTTTTGTTCCATGCTCTAGCTTTGAGGTAGTCTATGAACTCATCTTGGCATTGTTAAATATGTTATATCAAAGGCATTTCAAACATTTTCAGCATACGAGTAAAATGTGATAGGAAAAATCAGCCAAAATCAGGCACTGTCAAAAGGTAGGTGAGACTTATCTGAAAGCTTCCACAGAACCTTTGCGCTCGGCATCTTCCAAAAAATCTCTACCACTTATGAGGAAGTTTTCTTTGGAAGGGCATTCTCATACCACTCCACATATATCATGGCACTTTTCAGCTCTGCATCTTCCAAAAGGTTCCTAACACTTAAAGAAAGATCTGCAAGGGTGGAAAGAAGACTTCAACAGGCTCAATCAATCAAATCCCAAAAACTAACATATCATGTAGGCGTCGCAATGTGTGAGAAGAAACAGATCAGAATGAAGAATCACCGACATTTTCTTCTATGCACATGATCCACTAGCACTTCGTGTGGATATGGACATTATTACCGTGTAAGACATCAAAATAGATGGATGATATTATATGTCCATATATGACAAAGCCTCGTAATCAGCATATGACAAGATGTGATAGTTAATGCACAAGCCAGTCATACAGAAAGAGAAATTAATCACCCTTACACGTTGGAGAAGAAAAATAAATATAGCTGATTTGGATGGAAATATTTTCAGTTTTATGGCTTCTTGCCCACTGAAGCTCTTTCATTAATGGAAATTTTGGGAAACTAAGCATTTGACAGAAGCTATCCGCCTGGCTTGCCTTGAGAATGCTCCTGCTGAGGCACGAGACGTGTGGGTACCATACAGGACAAAGACGTTTCGCCATAAATATTTACAGTTACCATTTCTTTATTAATATTGAATGTTGATGTTTGTAGTGATAAAACATGCAAAAGGATGATCAGCATCAGTACTCTCACATTCCCAGTAGTAATCATGCTTGGAATTGTACATTCATGGTCTTCTCAAGTAGGTTCATATGGCATGTGAGTATATTCCTCCCGAAGTATTGTCCAGCAAAGTCAAGATCAGCTCATGCTAATTCTCGTGCCAATTAAAAACCAACCAGTCCAGTACTTTCCTCCCTAATGATATCGAACCAGCTCTACAAATCCCAATTTCACGAAATTCTAGTACAAACCTAGAACAAAAATCACACATTACGTTCGGCAGGCAAATTTGTCAATACTACGTCCCCAAACTTTTTCATATGGAAAGCAGCGCTAGGTAAGTCCACGAAAGACATGTTGAAAACGCTATAAAAGGCAAGAAAACTTAATGACAAGTTTCAATACTCTTGCAGCTAGAGAGCTGAACCCATGCTGCAGAAACTTAGGGAACCCTTTCATGTATATCAACACAGGATTTTCCTTGACATCCTTAATCATAATAAGAACGAAGTTAAGCAAATGAAGGGAATAGATGAGCAAAGTCATTAGGATCGCAGAACATAACAAAGAACTAGATAACCATGTCATGTCATGTCATGGAGTGCCTATTGTTGAACAAAATCCTTTAGAAAAATGGCAGAACACTGAAACTTACCCAAGGTTTGAAGTCATCATGCATGTCTAGGTCATTTAGTAAAGTAGTGAAGTATCTCATTCCTCTTACACTTAACGATGAGATACCTGCTAATAATAGTTGCAAAAGGTAAGTTAGCGCATTATTGCAAACACAAAGATAACATAGAGACTAAGCTAATTGAGACACCATCATAAATAAGGCTTGAGAGTTTGTTTGACTACAAACACATGACCAATAAAAAATGGCTTTTATCTCACTTGAGCACTATCTACACTATCCTTCGATAAAGATATTTGATAGTTTGTTTAAAAGTTGTTACATTGGCAATGACTATGGAAAGAAGCTAAAGTTTGAAATAGGAAGTCACTGCCATAACAGCCAGCGTTGTACTTCCTATTAGGGAAATCTCTTATGATGTTTTGAAGATGACAAAATAAATTAAAGGTTACTAACGTGTTTAATGGTTGAGTAATAGACTATGCATATGATAGAATATGTGATATTATCAAAATCTACGCTTGGAAGAACTAGAAGACGGACTCTATGCTGAAGCTGAACTTATTTAGATTATGTCCAGACCTTAAAGCTGAATCTGTTCAGAAGTAGAATATATTCAGACTCAAATTGTAAAGTCTATCGTACTCAGACTCAAATTGTAAAATCTATTGCTCTTAAACTTTACATCCAAAACAAGACAAATCGTAACACAAGCCCAAATGTATAACGGCTAGTGATCTGGTTTGGATTATACATCAAGATTGATTAGATTGACTCAATCTAATTGATTGACAATTAAATCTTGAAGACAAGAATTTTCTATACGAAGAAGTTTTACTTATGGAAACCAATATTCTGTTTGTATGGGCAATCAGAATCAATTTAAGATTTTACTTTTGTCACTCAATAGCTACCAAATCCTCTAGATACAAATCTATCCAATTGGTAGATTGGAAGACAATCCTCAAGATATTGTCCAACGGCTAGTTTGGAAGTGGATGAGTATTTAAGAAGACCAAGGACCGATGAGCAAGTAAGAGATGGAGCGTAGAATTTATAAGGGAAAATTCTAAAAAGTGACCTGAAGTGCCATCTTTTTCCCAAATAAGGATTTGAAGTGGATCTTATTTCAAATAAGGACCTAAAGTGCCATTACTTTCTCAAATAAGAGTCTAAAGTGGATGTTGTTTCAAATGAGAACCTGAAGTAGTTATGTTTGTTTCAAATAAGGACCTGAAGTGGTTATTTCCATTGCAGATAAGGACCTAACTTTCCGACAGTCAAGGGTATTTTCATGATTTGTCATTTTTCCCCCTTTTTCCTTCATTCTTTTCTTTTTTTCTTTTTTTTTTTGCTTTTTTTCTTCTTCTTCTTCTTCCTCTTCACTAGTGGCCGGCCAACCACCGGCAATGCCCACAGAGGGCTAGACGACGGTCGCCCTCGCCAGCGAGGGCCACCCACGCTGGCCATGGGCAAGGGTGGCCTCGCCTAGGCAAGGTGACCCTCGCGGCCCTAGGTGAGACTGATCTGGAGAGGGTGGCCTTGCCCCCGGCCAACAAGGGCTAGGTGACCAACGAAGAGAAAGAAGAAGAATTAGAAGGAAAAAAAAAAAAGGGTAAGAAAAAAAAGGAAGGAAGAGGGGGGATGCCAAATGACGAAAATACCCTTGATTGGTCGGAAAATTTATACAACGAGCGACTGGCGAGGTTGGGTCCTTATTTGAAACAACCAAAACCACTCCGGGCCTTTATTTGAAACAACTAAAATTACTTCAGGTCATTATTTGAAACAAAAGTCCACTTTAGGTCCTTATTTGAGCAAAAGATGGTACTTCAAGTCCCTTTTTTGGAAATTTTCTAATTTATAATTCCAAAATTTGAGCAACTTCGATCATACACTTGTCTCTTATGAGCTTAAACGTTTGTGATCATGAGAGAAATATCAAAAGAGTGACTTAGTGAGATAGTGTGATCTACTACTAAGTGTTTGCATTCAAAGTTGTAATCTCTTGTTGATTACATAGTGGAATCTAGCCAGAAGGCTGTCAGCATGGAGAATGGACGTAGGCTTAATCTAAGCCGAACTCCTATAAACTTTGTGTTCTTATTCTCTTCCCTAAACTCCTTTATTTTGTCCATCGTCTAAAATTCATTTGAAAACTGTCATTGTCTAAAAGCAAATTACTTCTACTGAACTTTGCGAAAATTTTACTCCACACCTATTCACCCCCCTCTAGGTGTTCATACTAGCACTTTCACTTCCATCAGTGGAGCATCACATAAGCACCACACTCGTGCTGGAGAAGAAACATGGTGTCCTTAAAAATAACCTACGTAATTCTAATGAAGACCTTCTATGTATCATCCCCCGTGGGCGTTTCTATGTCGGTTCTCTTGTTTGCCTAGCAAACCTAGCTTCTACTCAAGATGTTAGGGCACACCTCAAAAGCCATCTTTTAACTTTAGAACTCAATCCTATGCACCTCCAATCATTCAGTTATAACCGGTATAACTGCACCTTTCGCTAGTTCATACAGGAATGAAAGCTCACCATTCTATTAGAGCATCCTCTTGGGGACCCTATAATGCCCCTTGAGAAGTAGGTTTGATAAAGCTCTCACCATGATGCTTTCTGCAATCCCGCTCAAGGTCATATGTTCTATGCACTAAAGCACCGCATAACAGAATATCTATACACAACAAAGATTGAGGGCAGAGTATTAGTTATAACTCATACAATGGAACAAAGATATGTAATAATATATATACATCCGAACAAGTAGCTCCACCAAAGTGCGGATAGGGTTTGTAAACAAGAGTCCACTGTCAACCCAAAGCTAATAGGAAATTTGCATCTTGAAGTGGCTTCTCAAGCTCACGTCATCAGAAAACCAATGCATTAATAAATCAGAATTTTGCAACTGAAAGCAAATTAACTTAAACTTACATCATCATCAATACCATATAAACCATGTAGTGAATTCAACTAAGGATGAGTATGGTATGGACAGACCTGTTCCACATCAGGGCTGGAACTTGAAAACAATCCAGTGGGACGATTCTAGAGAACTCGGAACAAAGAACCATACCAAAGCCCTCTTCCTTTATGTGCAAAATCAATTGTAATTTCATACTAAAAATTCTCAATGCAAGAGCCAAGGCAAAAGCACCACAGAAACAAAGACGAGTAAATCATAAATTGATGGATTTAATAATGGGCCTAAGTTGGCCCGGCCCATGGGAATAAGGCCCGTGGAAATGGGAACCTATAAAAGGGATGAGAGAGAAGGAGAAGATACATTTTCGCATTTAGTACGTTCTCCTTTCTCTCCCAAAAAGCTCTCTCTCTCTCTCCAAGACGAAGAAGCGACTTCGTCTTCCCTCAAACGGCGAATCTTCGACATCGGATCGAACGGGACTGAAATCTCTTCCTCAATACGGCATCGGTGTCTAATCTGTGGCCAACAAGGTACGCTCGATTCCGTGGTGTGCTTTACGATCGGTGATACGTGTTTAATTCCCGGGCTCATCTTCTGCATATGATTAGGGGTTCGGTTTAGGTGCTGAATCCGGTTTTTCGGGGATTCGACGATCCCAACATTGGTATCAGAGCATCGGTTCACGTTTTTCCCAACCAATATACTGTTTATGATTGTTTTTTCGCAAAAAGCCATTCGGCCGTACGGATCGGGGCGAGAAATCCCGACCCCGCGTGCATCGTTCGCCATTTTTCGAGTTTTTGTGCAAGTCGAAATTCGTTTTTGATAGTGCAGGGATGAAGCTCTCGTCGATACGAGAAAAACGAGTCACGAATCACCGCCGGAGGCTGCCGAACGCGCCGCCACGCGCGGCCGGAACGCACGGGGGTCATCGGCGCGTGCGCGCCGACTCGTTCCCCCGCGCGAAACGCACCGTTTCGCCCAGGCACGTGCAGCGCACGCGCAAGAGAAATGGCCCGTCGTTCGGCCCCGGCGCGTGCCACGCCCGTGCCGGATGACGTCATCGTGACGTCATCTCGGCACGTGCCGGTCGGTTCGTCCGACCGGCCCGACCGGGAGACCGGTCCGACCGGCGACCGCCCGACCGTCCCGACCGGCCGAACCGTTGACCGTTGACCATTGACTACCGTTGACCGACGACCGTTGACCGTTGACTACCGTAGACCGACGACCATTGATTTATTGACCCCAAAAAAAAAAAAAAAAGAATTTGTTTCTTTTTTTTTTCAATTATGTCTATGTAGATTAAATGTAATTTATTATTTTGTTCTGCATTTGTTGCAGGAACAATGCCTCCCCTTCAGTTACGTACGCCTATTCGTGTGATTACCGATAAACAAAAGGCAAAGCTTTCTAAGTTGATAGCTGAGTTGACTGATTATTGATGGGAGAATGGTGACTTAATTGATCATGTTCTAGAAGTCAACGGGAAGATTCAACGGGTCATATGGAATGGTCGTCCCATGCCACGATCGAGAGATGGTGCGATTTTTCATTAACACTCTTCCACGATTGGCAAGATGTGTTGAATCGCATATGGGATGTCAACGGTGCTGCTTCATATAAGAAAATTGTGATAGATTTTGTAAAAGAATATTACTGCATTGTTACAAGGGAAAACATCAAGAAATTGAACAATGGAGGATCTTTCCCAGTTCGTGTGATGATTTTGTGATAGAAGTATTAGCTATTTTTTGTTAAGTGTGCTTAGTGAACATCTTATGTAATGTTAACTACCTGATTGTTGTTGTTGAAGCGACCTATATGTTAGTTGTATTATCTGAAAGCATTATTATTTTATTGTATATCAATTATCTGTTGCTTTCTGTTATTGCTGGTTGCTGTGGGTAGTTAATAGAAGTTTTTGTAGCTTCATAGAATTGATTTTGCATTTGACAATCATATTAATGATAGTTTTAAGTTAGGATTTTTGGAGGATGATTGGAAACGTAGTGACATTTTGATTCTAAAACCTTACTTGAAATTATTCATTAATATGATGGGTCTGTGCAAAAGGGATGCATAAATAATAGGCATTAATAACTCGTGCATATATGTCTGATGTGTTCAGATAAATGGCTTCAGCCACAAAGAGCATAGTTGCCGAGCTGAACAAAGGTGAAAAGCTCAATGGTGACAACTATGAAATTTGGCAAATGAAAATCCAGTATGTGCTGGAAGAGCAAGAAGCACTTGAGGCTCTTAACCTGACCATGGTAGAACCTGAAGATGGAACCACTGCACAGCATAAAAGAGACAAAGAAGCATTTGCTGCGTGGAAAAGAAGGAACTCTCTTGCTCGCATCACGTTGCTGAGCAGCATGGAAAATGACGTCATGCGAGAGTTTAGGCGTTTTGATAATGCCAAAGATATGTGGGAAGCATTGGCGGCAAGATTTGGTCATACTTCGGTGACCAGACTGAGGCAGCTCACTATTAGGTTTGACTCTTATAAGAAGCCTCATGGTCAAACCATGAAGCAACATCTTAGAAAGATGTCAAACTTGATAAATGAGCTTAATGATGCTGGCCATGTCCTGACAGATGAGCAGCAAGTGCAAGCAGTGATTCGTTCCTTGCCTCAGAGTTAGGAGCATATGAAGGTGCACCTGACTCATAATGAAAATATCAAAACCTTTGAGGATGCAATGCGTCATCTTGAGCTGGAAGAGGACCGCCTGTTGGCGGCTAAGCCGGATGCTGAACTCTATCATGCTAGTTCTAGCTCAAATGGAGCTTCGGGCTCCAAGCGCAAGCGCCCTAACTGGTTTAATAAAGGGAAAGGCAAGGAAGCAGGTCCTTCAGGGAAGAAACCCAAGTTTAACCAACATGAAAGAGGAAAGCGTCCTCGCATGAAAAAGCTTGCAAGGGTGAAATGCTACAACTGTGACAAGAAGGGTCACTATGCTCGTGACTGTCGTGAGCCAAAGAAGGTATGCACGCCTTGTATTTCTCAAACTTAGCTTTTGTGTCGAGTTCTGTATTCTTAACTGAATCTAATCTTTTGTGGACTGTGGATTCAGGAGCGACAAACCATGTAGCGAAGGATAGAGGATCCTTCGTGGAATTCCGACGAGTACCAACTGGAACTAAGTGGATCTATGTGGGAAACAACTCCAGAGCTGAAGTGAAAGGAATTGGCACATGCCAATTGAATATGCGTGGTGGACGCACTTTGTTCCTTCATGATGTGTTGTATGCTCCGGAGATTCGTCGAAATTTAGTATCTGTTTTAGTGTTGGTTAAATTAGGTTTTAATATGAACTTCTATGATAGAGGTGTGGATTTGTTTTTGAATACAAAATACTATGGTTGTGGTTATTTTCTGGATGGTTTCATTGTATTGGATATTGATTATGTTAATGCAAATGTTTGTTATTCCCTTCTCGCGTCTCCCAATACATATGATAATGATGTGAACGTATGGCATGCTAGACTTGGTCACATTGGCCAACAACGTATGAATAGACTAGCCAAAGAGGGCTTGTTGGGCAACATTGAAAAAGTCGATTTGCCCATATGTAAGCATTGCCTAGAAGGGAAAACGACAAGGAAACCATTTGGAAAATGTAAAAGAGCTTAATTTCCTCTGCATTTAATCCATTATGATGTCTGTGGTCCAATGAATGTGAGAGGAAGGCATGAGGCTGTTTATTTCATCACTTTTATAGATGATTATACTCGATTCAGATATGTCTATTTAATTTCTCACAAATCTGAAGCAATAAGTTGTTTCAAAAGGTTTATGAACCTAGTAGGGAATCAATTAGACAAGAAAATAAAAGCATTGAGATCCGATCGAGGTCGAGAATATTTATCTAATGAGTTCAGAAAATTATGTAATGAAAAAGGAATAGAAAGACAGTTATCTATTCCATATACTCCTCAACAAAATGGTGTTGCAGAGAGAAGATTTAGAACCCTACTAGAAATGGTTAGGTCCATGATGGTGCATGCTAACTTGCCTATCACCTTTTGGAGTGATGCGTTGTTGTCTGTTGCCTATATACTTAACCGTGTGCCTTCCAAATCAGTTGCTTCCACTCCATATGAGTTATGGACAGGTAGAAAACCAGACTTAAGTTTTCTTAAGCCATGGGGTTGTGCTGCCTATACACTTGAATCCTCTCACAAGTTTGGGAAATTGGGTCCTAGAGGAAAGAAGAGTATTTTCATAAGATACTCAGAACACTCAAAAGGGTATGTGTTCATAGGTGAGCAGGAAAGTGGGAGTATAACTAAATTTGAATCACGGGATGTCACATTCTTAGAGGATGAATTTCCTAAGAAGGGCGAAATAGGGGAAGACAACACCCTATTTGAAACCTCGGATCAAGATAATGATCTTGGTGGAGTTCGTCCAAGTGGGAGTAATATGAGAAGTGATGAATTGAATTCAACTCATTCTCAATTGCAACCACATGATGAGGCGACATCATTATCTAATCCCAGTGGGAGCATAATGGGGAATGATGTGCAAAGAGCACAAACTCCCATACGACGAACAAGTCGCCAAAGTATTCCCCGTCGACATTTTGACATTGAAGGGGAAACTTTTATGGTTGCTCCACAAGATGAGGATGAGCCTAGAAATATTAATGAGGCTCTGAATTGCCCTAGTAAGGAAAAATGGATTCATGCAATGGAAGAGGAAATGGAGTCAATGAAATCAAACCAAGTCTGGGAACTGGTTGATCTTCCAAAAGGACGCAGAGCTATTGGGAACAAATGGGTTCTCAAAGTAAAGCGAAAGGCTAATGGCTCGATAGACAGGCATAAGGCTTGCCTTGTGGCGAAGGGGTTTAATCAACAAGAAGGAATTGATTATGAATATACGTTTTCTCCTGTAGTGAGATTTACCTCGATTCGCATTATTCTAGCAATAGTATCTAGTATGGATCTTGAGTTACATCAGATGGATGTAAAGACTGCTTTCCTCAATGGAGAATTAGAGGAAGAAATATACATGGAACAACCAACTGGTTTTCATGGTAAAAGGCCAAGAAGAAAAGGTGTGTCGACTTTTGAGGTCGATATACGGCCTTAAGCAGTCATCGAGACAATGGTATATACGTTTTCATAATGCCATAATGACATATGATTTTACAATGATTGATGAGGATCATTGTGTATATATCAAAAGATCCAAGGATCAATTTGTGATCATATCATTATATGTTGATGATATACGATTGCCGGAAGCAATATGGAGTTTGTTCATACTATCAAGAGTTGGTTGTCTTCCAACTTTGAGATGAAGGATATGGGTGAGGCTGCATACATTCTTGGAGTTAAGATTTCAAGAGATCGTTTGAAGAGATCGTTGTCTCTTTCGCAAGAAACATATATAAATAAAGTTCTTGAACGATTTCGTATGCAAGATTGTAAACCCATAGACACTCCTATTACAAAAGGTGAAGGATTGAGCCATAGACTGTGTCCGAGGACTCCACAAGAAAAGGAACAAATGAAACATGTTCCTTATGCTAGTGCAGTTGGGAGCTTGATGTACGCTATGATGTGTACAAGACCCGACATATGTTTTGCAGTTGGAATGGTGAGTAGATACCAATCCAATCTAGGTCCAGCACATTGGAAAGCCGTAAAGAGAATACTGAGGTATCTGAAGGGAACTGCTGATTTCAAGTTGAGTTACTAAGGAAAGGATCTGCGACTCGAAGGTTATTCTGATGCTGATTGGGGAGGAGATTTAGATGAAAGGAAATTTACCTATGGTTTTGCTTTCTTCGAACAATGGCGCCATATCATGGAGCAAAGTAAGAAGCAAACGTGTATAGCCTTATCCACGATGGAAGCTGAGTTCGTGGCATTATCAGCAGCGGTGCAAGAAGGAGTTTGGCTTAAGAGATTTTTGGATCATTTAGGTGTTATTGAGAAAGCTGCACATCCGTTGTTGGTTAACTGCGTACACTAAAGATCTAAAATATCATGGCAAGACCAAACATATAGATACCAAGTATAACTTTGTAAAAGATATGGTTGCACGAAAGGATGTGAACTTGCAGTACATATCTACGCATAGAATGGTAGCAGATCCTATGACAAAGCCAATACTTAGAGATGTGTTTTGTGGTCATGTAAAATCTCTAGGATTGCGTAGAGTCTGATGTACTGGATTGTATTTTTCCCTGAGTTGTTCACATGTATAAACTAGTGTTGTTTTATTATTAATGCCTATGAGTCTTTGTTTTAATCTTTATGCATCTTAATGCTTAGTGCATTATATTATGTTAAGAAAGTATGTCGGACAGATAAGAGATTAGCCCACTCACACGGGTAATCACCTCTATTTACTATGTGATAGATAGAGATGAGACTGTTTTTAAGCTTATTATCTAGGTGATAATCGAGAGCTCAAGCTTAAAATAAATATGTCGCCTAAACTGAGTGTTAAGATGAAGACATAATGCTTATGATGTCCGAAAGTAAAATAACCCACACATTTTACTTTATCTGTCTAAGATGCCAGATGTGAGTTCTGATGAATTTTGTGAATGAGTAAATACGTGAACTCAAGTTAGACATTAGGTATGTCTGAACTATCATCTGTACGGTATTGATTGTTTAGACATACGCTTCATGGGAAATGAGTTAATACCGTAATACGTATTTCATACTACGTATGCATGAGACGACCTATAAGAGTGGCAAAAGTTATGATCTCAACTTTTATGACGTGTGAGACTCTTGAGGAATAGAGTTCCTCATTTTTTAGTGCCCTCATGACTCTTACTTATTCTCAAGATTTCTATTTAGTGTTTGCTATCTTAGAATGTTGCCAATGGTCATGAGATGATTCGATCTAATGGGACATTTCTAGAAAAGCAAGTTGAACTGAAATTGAGAGTTTGAAGGAAAGAGGAAGATCGGATTTGTAGAATCACATTGTGCTTTTGTATTCACGGTGTCGACCAATTATGACTGTCTTTGGGATAATCATAATTGTGAATACAATATATATATATATATATATATATATATATATATATATATATATATCATAATTTAAATGAGATTAAGAGAGATATAAATGTGATCGATCGATCTAGAGTACTGCATACTAAATTTACTCGGAAAATGATGCCCAATATGAGCTGCTATATATTCCTAACAGATGTATAGCAACGAGCTCTCAAAGTATGCTGGTCGCACGGATTATTCACCGGTATGAATGTTGAAAGAGGAAAAGAGGATTTTCAGTTAATAGGCCTAAGTTGGGCCTATCCGCCCATGTTGGTTTTTGACCCACCATGTGCGAGTGGGAGATGATGGATTTAATAATGGGCCTAAGTTGGCCCGGCCCACGGGAATAAGGCCCGTGGAAATGGGAACCTATAAAAGGGATGAGAGAGAAGGAGAAGATACCTTTTCGCATTTAGTACGTTCTCCTTTCTCTCCCAAAAAGCTCTCTCTCTCTCTCTCCAAGACGAAGAAGCGACTCCGTCTTCCCTCAAACGGCGAATCTTCGACATCGGATTGAACGGGACTGAAATCTCTTCCTCAATACAGCATCGATGTCTAATCTGTGGCCAATAAGGTACGCTCGATTCCGTGGTGTGCTTTACGATCGGTGATACGTGTTTAATTCCCGGGCTCATCTTCCGCATATGATTAGGGGTTCGGTTTAGGTGCCGAATCCGGTTTTTTGGGGATCCGACGATCCCAACATAAATTAATTCAAGTAATCTAGAATCTCTGGTCTCTCAATAATAGAACCTCCACCCATTGCATTTGCAATAAGTCCTAGTCTCATTACTTTCATGAAGGACAAGGGAAAAAAAAAATCAATTTCAAAAGAAATTGATGGGTTTTTATGTTTGATAGGCCTACTTAAGCTCGCACTCCCATGTTGGGTTAGTGTAGGGCTCATAAAAGAGTGCAGTTGCTATAATATATAAAAATAAAAAATAAAAGGGGTCGGGGGAGGGGGGAATCTGAGCAATTGCATTATCTGTGAAGTTGTGTTATCGAGCAGTTGTGTTATCAGAGCAGTAGCGTTTTTCAGAAAAGAGAAATACATTCCTCTGTTTTTCCCCGTGAAACAGTATGCTCCTCTTGACAAACAAAAGTAGGGCTTCGAAGGATTCCTCATAAAACTGTGATGACGGTACTTAATTTGTGGCAATTAACATATGTCCAACTTCGTGATATGCCTTTGATCGGTGTAACATGTTTCCGGGCACGTTTCCGCTTTAGTTTTCAATATTCAATCGTTCGAGTATCGGTTAGGATCATTTTTATTTTGGGAATCCGTTTCCCAACAGAAACAAGTGCGGGACACAGCAGAACGTGCTTGGGAAAAGAATGTTTTGAAGCTTGTGCCATCAAAATTTGTCTAAACTACCAAACCCCAAGCCGCCAACGTCCAACATAACCCCCCAACCCGAACCAAAAAATTAGGGCCCAATCAAAGTGAGAACAGGGGCTGCAACCCCGAATCGAATCAGCCATGCAACAATTGTTTGGTAACCATCCAAACAGTATCCAATTCTGATTTTTTGTTCCCGGGAATAGTTTTGGAACATATTCGCGTTTGATAAAAAATTTGTTCCTTGGGACAAATTTCTATTTTTTTGTTTCCGGAAGTAGATTTGGAACAGAATCAAGAATTAAAAAAAGTTGATTCTTGTTCCTGAGAACAAATCTAAGAATCAATTCTTCTTCCATTTTATCTTCTTCTTCTTCTCTTTTCTTCTTCTTCATCTACCGTCATCCCACGGTTGCCGTCCGCCACTGCCCACCGCCGCCGCCCGCCGCCGTCGGCTGTTCACCGACAAGTTGACAATCGGTCTGGCGAGCTCACCAAGCCAGGGCGAGGTCCGGCGAGCTCACCAGAGGCAAGCCCAACCACCAGCGAGGCCAGCCTCGCCGAGGGCCGGCAATGCTCTAGTGAGGTCGCCGGCCACTTGAAGAAGAAGAAGAAGAAGAAGAATAAGAGAAAAAAGGAAAAAAAAAAGAAAACAAAGGAAAAAAGTAAAAAAATAAACTATTTAAAAATTAAAAGAAATTGATTTGGAACATAATCAATGAGCACGGGACCATACGTAATTCTATTCCAAATAAGAAATTTTGGATAGTTACCAAACGACTTAGGGCGCGTTTGGTAATGATTCTGTTCTAAAACAAATTCTTATCGAAATGATTATTTTTTATTCTGTTCCCTGGAACTAATTCCCGAGTAAAAAACGCGTTTGGTAATCGTACAAAATTTCTAATTCTTGAATAGAATTGTGTTTGGTATCGAGTTCATTGATTCTATTCCAAATTAATTTATTTTAATTTTTAAATAATTTTTTTTCCTTTTTTCCTTTTCTTTTTTTTTTTTTCCCTTTTTCCTTTTCTTTTCTTTTTTTCTTTTTTATTTTTTTTTCATTTTTTCCTTTTTTCCTTTTTTCTGTTTTTTTCCTTTTTTATTTTTTTATTTTTTTCTCCTATTCTTCTTTTTTTTTTTCTTCTTTTCTTTTTCCTTTTTTTCTTTTTTCTTTTTTTTTTTTTAAAAAAAAAAATCTAATTTTTTTTTTCTTTTTTAAAATTTTTAATTTTTTTCTCCTATTCTTCTTTTTTTTTTTTCTTCTACACTTTTTTTTTCAGGCCAGATGAGAGCCTTCGACGAGCTCATCGGACCAATTGCCGGCGACCGGCGTCGGCAAACGGCGGCGAGCGGCAGTCGCGAGATGGCGGTCGATGAAGAAGAAGAAAAGAGAAGAAGAAGAGTTTTGATTTTCAATTTTGTTCCTGGAACAATAATAAACTTTTTTTTTATTCTTGATTCTCTTCCCAATCTGTTTCCGGGAACAAAAATTTTACCAAACGCGATTCTCGTCCCAAACCGATTCTCGGGAACAAAAATCAAAATCAGGCACTGTTTGGATGATTACCAAACAGGCCCTTAAAATGCTTAGAAATTGTTCCCGGGAACAAAATAAAAAAGAATTATTTCTTATCAGAATCTGTTCCCGAAAATAGAATCATTACCAAATACACTCTAAAAGGCCGATCCAGAATTAAAAAAGAAAAGAAAAGCAAGGCCAATTTAAGAAGAGTTGCGGAGAACCCAACAAGCATAGAAAAAAGGGTTGAAAAGAGAGAAGAAAAAAAGAAAACAAAAAGGGAGGTCTCTGCTTCTCCCTCTTTTTCCTTTTAAATGTATAAAAACACACACTTTTCTTTATTACTAAAAGGATGAAAAGAATAGAAGTCGCGAACAATGATGAAATGAATGCCCCCATTCGACTCTCACCCACCGTCGGCCGCTTCCAGATTCCGGCGTGGCCAAACGAGCGCCGTCCCTTTGGAACTACGACTTATTCTTTGAGCTTCGGCGGCAGAGAAATTCGCGCCTACTCCCCCGATTTGCTCTCCAAAAAGCTGCTAGTTAGTTGCTGGAGTCCGCGGGTCCACAGACGAAGCCGCGCTCCCGGTCGGCGAGCAGATAGCGGGGCCCCGAGGTTCTTCACCGAGCCATCAGCCTTGTAGATGGTAAAGTTGCGGTATGGAAGTCATAGGTAAAAGTCACAAAGAAGCCTCTCCGTAGTGTAGAGGGTAAAGCTGTCTAATGTTCGACAACTCTATCCAGACCTACAACCAATTACACCGATTACTGGGACATTATTTTTGCCCATACCTTATGCTTCCTCCAACCAATTACAACAACATTTGAAATTAATAAATTCATCTCCCCGATCGAGTTGGCCCAAAAAGATGCACCGCCTCGTCTAAATAAGGCGTCCTTGTAGGCGACATCTGGTGCTTAGAAAGTACAAAGCGGGCATAAAATTCATATTTTCAGTTGAAGGAAAAGGACAGACCTTCATGACATATTATGAAGCACAATCCAGTGTGGAAGATGGGTTATACATCACAAGTCAATGAGTACAAAAGAGGAAGATACAACAGGGGGAGCTTGGAGGCCCTTGCCTTGCCCTTCATCAAGAGTTCAACAGAATCACTTTTTGTCCTGCTCACCACCCGAATCGCATTTCATTTCTTTTCTGTCCGATGTGATTGCTTCAGGAGTACGCATTACACGATATGAACAGAAACTTGGCGGATACCTTGCCAACATAGTTATCTAACCGAGGGTGCGAAATATTCTATGTTCATGTACGCTGATAGATTCAGCCAAAAAAAAAAACAAAAAGGGATTGCAGATAGTGCCTCATTTTTTTTTGCACTAAACAAACCAGGCAGCAGGAGCGTCAAGGAGTTTATGTGTTCAATTCAGCTGACAAGCCCATAAGATGGAATGTACAGTGAGTAAGGTCCATAAGAGTAGAAGATCAAACGGGCCTTACATAAGAACATAAAGTGTCAAGGAGCTTCTGCGTTCGATTCGAATTTGTTTTGCCAAAAAGAAGAGGAAAATCAACAGACATATCACCCAAAAAAGAGTTGAGAGAGGATGGATGAAGTGGAGAAGGGAAAGCCATTATGGAATGCTAGCGAAGTCCTATGACACCAAAAAAAAAAAAAAAAAAAAAGTAAGTCTTATGGCACCGATCGCGGGGCAAAAGAATATTGACACACGCACAAAATTATTTGTAGATGATGGGCATAGCGGCACAAATAGTGACGGAAACGAAATTCTCATAAGCAACACCATTCAATGCGATCAGATTTGGTCTGCCACTAGAGGGATTTAAGACTCACGACATCAGCACCACAAGTTTGGATTCCAGTCAATACAAAACAAAGTAAATGTGGGAAGGATGATTTTGTCTTTAACTTAGGATATAGGCCCCATTTGAATCTGCAATGAACTTTGGATCTTTAAAATCTGTTGACCAAATGCAAATACGATTTATTTATTTATTGCTCAACTTTGGGGAAATACAATTACATCTCCAAATGGCTTTAAAAGCCTTTAGCTCAAAATAGATCCGAAGGTCTTTTGTGAAGTTCTATTCTCGAAATGCAAGTCTTGGCCCATCGTTTATTGTTCATCTCCCGCAAAGACCATTGCACGGAAAAGTCGATCAAAGGTCAACGATCGCTGGCCAAGACGTCGCACACCGGTGACTGCCGCTTGACCTCAAGCAATGCTGCCTTGGTCACGCCACCTCAGGTCTTAGGTGAGGCCGTCTAGTAGCTAAACTCCCAAAAAAATATGTAAAAACCTTTTTTTTTTTTTTTATTTAGTAAAAGTCCTTTGTAGATGTAATTTTTATCAAACGTCATTTAAACCAAAATTGTTTCTCAATACACTTTAAAATTACAATTTATCAAACGCTATTTGCATTTCGAAAAACCGCTTCAACCCAAAGGTAGTTGTATTTTCTCAATGACATTTCCCCAAAACTGAATCAAACGGGGCCATATTTGACAAGCTCGTGTAATCAAGTGCTCACTGAGATGATGGTGAATTGCCGCAGAAAGCATGGCAAATCAGTCTTCCCTACATTCTATAAGGTGAATTATGTTGACGTGGGTTGCCATCGCGGTTAAATTTGGAGAGGATCTATATAAACATGCCATGCGGTATGGCCCATAAGAAGTGTTAATATGGAGGGAAGCGTGCAGACTTCTGTAGCGAGGATTGGAGGATTGGACATCGTAGAGCTTTGCTGATGGGTGTGTTATGTAACCTATAATGGTATAATAGCAGTCAAAACCCGTCATATTTCGTCAATAGCTGAACTCGCACTTAAAAAGGATCTGAACCGTATCCCTTATAAATATTGGCAGTGGAATCGAATTATGTTCTGTTTGCTGTTTTGGTGTGAAAGAAAGTTGCCTAATAGGGCATGGAAACATCCACTTCTCATTTGGGTGTGCACTTGGATGGAAAGGAAGGAATCAAACTGCAACTCTAATTTTGGTTATATATAATACATGGGCAGGCATGAAGTGGAGCTGGTCGAAACGGTGGTCCCAAAGGTTTCAAGTGAATTGAAGATGATGTAGATTACACAGCTCCCCACTTTCATAAGCTCAGTATCTCCCAATTCTGTTTGAGCCAAAGGCCTACCTACCATTCATAAGCATTTTTTGCGTTCATCATGTGAGAGCCTTGAGTGGTTTAAAGTTAATTCAGTCTTTCAGAATATTTCGCATGATAACTACATTTATCACCATCAATTTGGTACTACAGTGTATCCACACATTTTGGAGAAGAAAAGAAAAGAAAATAAATTAAATGGCAAGGGTTTACAGCCAAAATATTCGATCCAAATTGGCTTCTTGAGGTCAATCTTGTGAATGTTGGAATCAAAGTGTTTAATAGTGATTGTTTGTCCCCCACAAGTAAAGACATTGCTCATGAGATTCGTAATGCTATCGATATATATGTATTCAAATCGTCTCTGAAAGAATAGTTCGCTCTGTGCTTGGCCATCGCACTCAACTCCACCCTACAGTTTTTGCTCCATAGCGGCAGAGAGAGGGACAACATCATGCTGGAATCGGACTGCCTACTCCTTGTAGAAGCTATTCAGGAGCATGATCCAGCCAAATGACCATGGATACTCCGATCCCTCCTTGAAGAAACTCGAGACCTGCTTAGTCGATGCCCTAATTTCCAGCTTGTACATTGCCCTAGAGAAGCAAACGTGGTTGTGGACCGAGTTGCGAAGGCCCATTGGGCCTCTTTACTACCTCCGAACTGGGCTCTTCAACCCCTTCCCTTTTTGCAAGATCTTTTATATTCTGAACTGAATGTAAATGATTTGCTGGGATCTTAATTTATGAGTTGTGTTTCGACAAAAAAAAAAAAAAAAAAAAAATCATCTCTGAAAAATTTGACTCCTCATAGTCTTGCCTCAAGCTAGCTCAAATTGTTGAATGCAAGGAGAAAAATGGGCAAAAGTATTGCCCATCTTCTATAAAGTGGAGCCCGGCAACAGCAACACATATTCTCAACATAAGGATCTCGAGCACAAAAGCACTGAATCGACACCATTTAGACTAAAAAAAGAAGAAGAATATATATCATTAAAAGGTTTGGGACTAAATTTAGGACTTTTTTTTGACACTTTTCCCTACCTTTTGTGTGAGTTTTAAAGGTGATCATTGGTTGGATGATACCCTCCTAGACCCAATTGTTAGGCCCATGGATATTGCAAACTCCTTTCATATTTGCAGTGGCCAACGAAATTTAACTTGATGTACAATTCCGAAGCAATGGGCACGAAGATAAAATTGGATGGTTTGGACAAGACATTGAATTTGAAAGCTTGATCAGCCCGAGTACAGTTCATCATATGTCCACATAGACTCTTAATTTCAATCTTTTTACTTAATTTAAATCTTACCACAAATATACTTTTAAATTTTTTTAGCCAAAACACCCAAAATTTTCATTACATTTGACACGTGAATCCAAATTTATTTTTTTCAATACTTTCCAAAATTCAGATAGTATTTTATATCTCGAAGGAATTCCAAATAAATGGTTCAGGATTATTTTCGGGTGAGGGTCCTTTGCCCCGTGCTGCACTTCCTCAGCTGTATTTGCACTGAATTATGCTTCGAATTTTTCCGGACATGATCCCTTCGAGGAAGTTTACAAATCTCTTTTTTCAAACCGTGGTGCTTCCGGATACTTTCCAAGATCTATCATGACTTACTGCACAAATCCGAATTGACTGGGAGTCCAAATGTACTCACAAGTCAAGATCACATTCATTTGCCATCGCAACTCATCAGAAATTCTATCATCATCATCATCATCATCATAAGTAACTTATCATTGAACCGCAAAGCCAGCAACCATCTAGACGTATGCAGGTCTCTATTTCCTTGATCAGCTGAGACCCAGATTAAGTGCGACCGACCGTGCAATTTAGCTCTAGCCTTACGCTATGTCGGAGAACGGGACAGGCATGGTGTGAGGAACTCTCTGCCCTTCACGCCACAACTCGCCTGTTTCGCGAGGCTCTCGAGCACAAATGCACTGAACTAACGGAAGAAACTCTAAAGGTGTAGGAAAGTGACGGAATGAGAAGAGTATAGACAGTTCCTAGCTTTGGATCACTTATTTGCTAGGGTGCTGATTTTAATTGTCAAATGCTGTATTGATCGGCAAGCGAACAAAAGAAACAGAAAACAATGTCGTGTTTTGAACTCCTAGGACAATGAATGTCTCGTAGTCCCGAAAATCAAAGGAGAAAAAAGTCAGCATCTTAGAGTCGATCGCAAAGTCTAATGCAGAGTAATGATCGATGTAATTGTTGTTGTCGTCTGGGAAGGCAATTTGAGTTTTGTCTTGGTCAGTCGCGAGCGAACAATCCGCCGATAACCGGCCGGTCAAACAAACCGACCTGAAATTACGATACTCTCCCTTTCATCCTAACAAAATGCCCTCTTTCAGAATTTATTTTTTTATTTAAAAAAAAAAACAATGGACTTAAATTTGATACACGAAGAATAGTTCAGGCCATTAACTAATCATATTTCGAAGAGAAAAAAGACAACTATAAAAAGAGTGCATTGTCTTCATTAAAAGGTAGTCTGATATCGGATGGGGGTCCTTCATCTCTTTTTGGAATTTTCTTGAGTCAATTAACTTTATTCAGTGTTGAGCCCTTTATAATTTTCAGTCAAATCTCACTCTAGAAATTACACAAACTCTAACCACAAGAATTTAACTAGTTAAATCACTATTTGTAGTTGTGAGATTTTCAATTGTTCTATTTTTGCTCTATTTTTGCCTATTATTAAGTGTGGATTGGGGTCTGAAACTCAAGATCTCCTATTTTAATATCACGTGAGAAATTGTAAAATTACTATTGATTATTTTAAAATTTTAAAATATTAAATAAAAATGTGATTTAATATTTAATTTTTTTGTTGGTGGTTAAGAGAAGCCTCGAGGAAGCCTTCTCCGGTGGGTTGAAAACAATAGAAAGCTTACATGAGAGCTCCACCAATTCTTTCCCGATGTATGCTCCCGCTTGGAGTTAATGAAAGGGACAAAGGAGGCCCACGCCTTTGATTAATTATTTGACCCATTGATCTGTATGAACCGAAGAAGTCTTTCTGAGTCAATAAATTCGGTATGCCAAAGAATTCAACATGCAGGATAATTTGGACATGGAGAAGGCGGTCGAGTTCAGACATTCTCATTAGTCGGGTTTTGCTCAATGAGTTCAAATTCGAGACATATTTTTATAAAACAAATAATGTAATTGTTAGGGAAAATGACAAATAATCACTAAATTTTAGCTCAATGTGCAGTTTAACACATGAAGTTTTAATCTGTTCAATATAATTTATGAACTTTAAATACATGTTCAAATTAGTTTCTAAATTATAGAAAAATGTTCAATATTGTCTATGATCTTGAATTGATGGAAGAACTACATTAAATATTTTCATGTAATTCAAGAATTACCTTACAAGTTTAGGGATCACATTGAACAATAAAAAGTTTAAAGATCACATTATACATTAAGCTAAAATTCAGATATCAATTATGTCATTATACCTAATTGTTGGTTTAGGCATATATTACTAGCGTCATATGAGCAATAGCATGGGTGGTGAGAAAGAATCACATCCGCCGTTGTGTTAAGACGAAACCTTTCCACTGCATAACTAACAAAGCGTGAGGACCTCATCAAATCAGGGGATGGCAACCCTCCCTTATGGCCCGTGACTTCCGTCGGCCATCAACAAGGCCCACCCGATGGGAGGAAATAGGAAAAAGAAAAGAAAAGAGAAAAACATTCAAATTTTTTATAAGAAATTATAAACATTATCCAAGCTAGTGTCAGTGTATCACATAGGATAATCAGTATTTATGTTAGCGATTTTCGATTAAAATTGATTATAATGATTATAATAGCAAGTTGTCTAAAAGGTTAAGATTAAGAAAGATTGAGGACTGAGTTAGTCATCACATGACTTAGACAATTATCTCATGACTCCACTGTCACGGCTCGACTTGAGTTGACCCTGATGACTTGACTCCTGAAAGAAATCTAGAACACGAATGCCTCAGCGGTTGTTCTCCTTTTTTCCGCGAAGTTCACAGGTTCCTATTCGCCCGCCAATACACAAGAAGACGAATTAAAGAATGGACTACTTTTCACGATGAGGCCTTGGTTTTTGTGAGTAAGAAAAAACAATGGGTGGAAAGCATCGGTCTTTAAAAGGAGAAAGCATTGAAAGAACACATACTTAGATCTGAAAAGAGAAAATAGAAATTACGAACAAAGAAGATGTTTGCTCTAGCAATCGTTCTATTGCTAGCCCATATGTCTCTGTGCGCTTGCAGATTCCAACAGGAGAAAAGAAGCGTGGTCTCTCGGAACTATGACGTGTTCCTAAGTTTCAGAGGCGGAGATACTCGAACCGGCTTTACCGATTTCCTCTACAATAGCCTGGTAGCTGCTGGGGTCCACGTCTTCAGGGATGACGACGCACTCCCAGTCGGCAAGGAGATTGGCGCGGAGATTCTCCGGGCCATCAGAGGTTGCAGGATCGCGATTCCCATCATTTCTGAACAGTACGCACAAAGCAAATGGTGTCTCCGTGAGCTCACAGAGATTATGGATTGCCACAAAAAGCATGGCAAATCAGTCTTCCCTGTATTCTATAAGGTGCATGTCGTTGACGTAAGTCGCCAAGGCCGTAACTTTGAAGAGGCTCTATCTAAACATGAGAACCAGTGCAGCTCAGAACAAGTGCTAGAATGGCGGAAAGCGTTGACTTCTGTAGCGAGGATTAGAGGGTGGATATCACAGACAGTTGCTAATGGGTATGTTATTTGTACGTATGTGTAAATTTTTGTGCGTCCGTATGTTTTTATTTACGAATCTACGCATCTATATCCATCACAAATTTGAATCCGAATCCCTGTGCACTTGGATGGGAATCATGGGAAAAATTCCAAAAAAAGTGTCAAACTTATTGTATTGCATCAATTTAGTTATAAATCCTTCAATTTGGTCAATTTGGCCCAAACCTATTGCGTTTGTGTCAATTTAGTCCTAAGCCATTTTGACATTTTACTAATTTAATTCTAAGCCTTTTAACCATTTGCTAATTTGACCTTCAATTAATTTTAACTAGAAATTGGAGACATTGCGAGCCAATCAATGCCAGTCGTCCTAGGTGCCATTGTTGCCACTAACATGGAAAATTTTTGCAATTTTTTTAAAAACTTTTCTGAATTTTTTTTTTTTATCGATTTCCTTATTTCCCTCCATTAGTTGCCGGCCACCAACGAGAGCAAGGTCGGTGAGGGTATCCCAGCCCTTGTGGCCTATAGTGATGGTCAGGAGCCTTGCTAGCAAGGCCCTCACTAGGCCCTCGCCAAATCCTAGAGGCTAGCAAACGATGGAGGAAAATAAGGAAAAAAGAACAAAGAGAAAGTAAAGAGAAAAAGAAAAAAAAATCACATTTTTTAAATAAAATTATAAAAATCATCCATGTCAACACCGATTGTATTACATAGGATAACTAATGCTAATTGGACCATCACATCATCAATTTCTAGCCAAAATTGACTAAAAAAACTAAATTGACAAATCGTCAAAAAGTGTAGAAGTCAATTGGCAAAATGAAAAGGATTAGGACTAAATTGTCAAATATTCAAAAAATAACTAGGACTAGATTGACCAAAATTAAAGGGTTTAGGATTAAATTGGCATAAGTATAATTGGTTTAAGACTTTTTTAGTAATTTTCCTTGAGAGTGACTAATTCAAAATGGCAGAGATAGGGGAAGGAAAGAATCAAACTAGACGCCTAACTTTGATTTTATATATATATATGTGTGTGTGGGCAGGCATGAAGGAGAGCTAGTGAAGATGATAGTCGCAAAGGTTTCGAGTGAATTGAAGACCACGTGGATTGAACGACTTCCCATATTCATAAGATCAGGTATTTCCCAATTTCATTTGAACCAAACGCCTAACTTGCGTGAGTATTCTCTGGATTGATCACGCGAGAGCTTTGGCCATTCTTCTATCCCCACATAGAGAAGGCATGTATGGTTCGCGTGGTTCATCTCCTACACCAATTTCATGGCTTTTCAAAATTACCTTACTCTTTCGGAATTTCCCTATAATTCATTTTAATTATATCTTATCATATTTACTTTGGTTTATCTCGCTGGATTGCAGTGTATCTTCACTCTTCAGAAAAGAAAAGAGAAGAGAGTAAATGCCAAGTGTTCTTGGCCTTTCGTGGCCCTGATACTCGACATGGCTTTGCTGCTTTCCTCAATATCAGCCTTGTGGCTGCAGGAATTAGAGTGTATGGCGATGATGATCCGAACCTCATAGGTAAAGATGTTGCTCATGAGATTTTCAATGCTATCGACCACTCCAAGATATCCATTCCGATTATCTCTGAAAGATATGCCTCCTCTCACTGGTGCCTTAAGGAGCTAGCACAAATGGTCGAATGTAAAAGAACAAAAGGGCAAAAGATATTGCCCATCTTCTATAAAGTGAGGCCCTCATTTGTGCGAAACATATCACATTGTTTTGGAGAGGACATGCTTCGACATAAGGAGCTGGTCGATGAAAGTACTTATGAGCAGTGGGAGAAAGCTCTCAAGGAGGTTGGGTCCTCCAAAGGATGGGTATCAAATAAAATCGCCAACGGGTACTTACTTTCATCATTTCTACCAACACCTTAATTTGAGCTAATTATTGAGAACTTCTTATATTATTTAGAACACCTTAATTTGATCTGATTATTGAAAACTTCTTATATTATTTAGAGCTTACCCCAAGTTTATCTGGCAATTGATAGGCATGAAGGGATACTTGTAAAGCAAGTCATCAAGGAGGTCTCGAAGATTTTGAAGAATCCTCAAACATATGATCCACCATCCCCTCCACTGAATATTGATAAATTCTTGAGTAAGTAGCATTTCACATTTAGCATATGTGATTCCTATTTTATAGGAGGATTTCCTTGATGATCGTCATCGTTTGCATTAATATCTAAAGACTGGTGATCAACTCCTTTGGAGTTAAGAAGTCATATTATGTAATGTGTTTAATAAGAATGTCGTTGGTGGATTCAAATGTCACACGACTACCGGTTGCCTCATGTTCAGATTTGACAAGTCTTACTTTACAAATATAGAGAGAGAAGGACTTCCCCTTCTTGTTGTTGTTTTTGCCTCCTAGTGGCTGTTTGCCTCTTTTTTATTGTGGTACCACGGCACCCTTACACTCTCGACTCCTTTGTCTTTTGAGTGTTTGTTTTGTTGGTGCCGGGCTTCCTCTCTTTGTATATTCATTTGGTAAAATCTATATTATACTTACCTTTACCCAAAAAAAAAAATATATATAGAGAGAATATAAAAGAAGCGAGGGAGAGCAGGGACACCAAGGGAACAGAAGGAGAGAAAAATGCCCAGAAAATAAAAAGTCAAGTCACCTTAATTAGTTGTCTGAAGGTGCCACAAGGGAGTTGCTACTAACATGAAGTAAAATGCAATCTTCCGAAATACAGATTGCCTTCAGATTAAGTCTAGCACACCTTCCTTACTATAACCAATCAAAAACAAAATGGGAAAATGAAAATGGGAATGCTTTTATATGCCTTGAAATCTATTACAATGTACTCAAATCACCAGAAGAAATATCTCCTTTCCTAGCATTTTCATCTTTCTTGAAAACTAAAATCTGAATATGCACGCATGGAAAAAGAAGCCACGCTAATGTCGTTAAGAGGAAGTTTTCATCGGAAGAGAGAAGGCATTGCACTTAAAATGCCCAAGCAATTATTGAAGACGTAAGGCAGCTTACCATTCACAAGCAAAGGCAAAAATACAGTTTTCTCATGCCCACATGAGAGGTTGTTACACTGGTCCACGGAGAAAAGTTGCTGTCAGAATTCAATGATCGACAGTGAGAGAGCAACCACGCTCCAGAACCATTGCGCACACCCCAATATCAGGCAACGCCGGCTTTGAGCCTTGCCTACGTTCTCACATTTGTTGGTCCGGAAATGGAAACTTCTCCTGCCAATTTGAACTTTTCAGTTGACATGCAAGGCACGATGTTTTCTCAAGCTATTGATAACTAATTTATAGACTTATTCATAGATCTGCCTGCTCATGTTCTATCACAAATATATAGAGCACAAACAACTCATTTACTTTGGCCATGGTTTGTCATTTTACATCCTCCAAGGCCCCATTATCACTGCACCACAAGATTGACGATTTGCTAGGGATTAGAGTCGCCAGAGGATGCTCATTGGACCAAACTAGGTATGCATGACAACATTTGGTCGAGCACCAAGCACCTCAGTTTCCTTCAAACTACTCATTGGAATTTAAATTACACACAAAATGATGCACAAGAAGACATGAAAAGAAGCAAAAAAATCATACTTTTGCTATGACGTCAGAACAAATCTGCTCCTCTTGAACTTCCATCTTGCTCCTTATAGAAAGATGTACATAAGCTGCACCACCACCAGGTACTATACTAAGTTTCCAGCATCCATCCCAGCAAATGTAGCCTACTCTGCATCCTCTATTCTAAGTTTCCAGTCTTCAAGTCCCACCTCACAATGCTAATGGAACAAAAAAACAGAAAGTAGAACATGTTCTTAAAGGATGGAAATGGTCATCACACGGTTTGGGTAAGAGTGCTTCTTGAAGGAACTTGACAGCAAACAAAGACACCATTCTTTCCATCTCTGAACCCCGGACATTGCACAACAGCTACATTCATCAAGCCTTGCATTTTGTTCATAACAACTGTTTCCAGTCCTTGCCTTGAGATATCCTCTGCAATTATTAGCAAGGGGACACTTAATTGAGTTGCCTTCTCCAGCGAAGGAATCATTTCATTGACATAAGAAATCGTCCCATCAGTTACAAGGACTTTGGCATCCTGAACTCCGCGAGAGGTCTATCCTGGTTTGTAATGAAATGGGGCGACATATAGCCCTTATTTATCTGGCAAAAAAAAGTTTTACTTAAGTGAAGAAATCATACAAAGGTAAAATTTTAATTGGACCTTATCCCTTTAAGGGACATATTTTAGAAGACAGAGCTGAATAACACTCTTTCCAAACTTCGCAAGGAGACAATAATCCAACTCCATATTACTTCAAACCTAAAGCTAAATTGACCACCTTCATTCCTTCCTCGACTAGAAAAAAGGTTTCAGAAGATGAGGATGACTCGATAGAGATAACTCCATCATGTCCAATCCTTTTCTATAGCATCACAATTATTCTTCCAATAAGGTCATCGTTTCCAGCAGAGATAAATAACACAGCCGCAAAATGCTGAAGAAATTTAAGAATTTCGTCATGAATAGCTCATCTCTTGGACAAAGCACAAAAAAGAAAAATCAATCGATAACCTTTGATATGATCACTCCCTCTTACAGGAAAGCTCTTTTCACGTCTTTTCCCGTCAAAATCCTAATCCATTTACAGTTTTTTTTAAAGAGATTGGATTAGGCTCCAAATGAAACTGCCAACTACCTAGGTTTGATCAATGCTCGAGCCAGGATTGCGGTGGCTGTGCCAACACCAGCTAAGTATTTCATGCGGGCAGCTATCTGGAAGTACATAGTACATACATTTGAGCGCAAAAATTGAATTTTGAGAGCATAAGCATGGGAGAAAGTTTCTGGGAGAGAAGTAACTATAAACCATGAATGATCCCATGGTCTAACGTTGCCCAGCATTCTCCATTGCATTTGAATGTTATATTGCTCAGGCAATCATGACACCATTATTCATGACCTTTGGAGTTTCGGACTCTGAGAGGACAACATTGCATTCTGAAGTAAAGTGAATCTAAATAAATCAATTAGGCCATAATGGAGTCCGTCCAGTATATCCGAATATAGCTGGAAATAACATAAGTCTACACTACGGCCAGTTGACGAATAACTGATCAGACAAAATTATATTGTTCTGAGGAATTTTCCTTCAAAAGGGCGTTTTTGTACCACTCTACATATAACAATAACATAAAAATAAAAACATAATCCGCCAGAATAGCATTGATATTCTTGAAATCTTGCCTAAACATATATTATTGACAAGAAAACTGATCAATCATCCGACTCCATGAGCCGAAATTCCAATCCGACAGAGCATTTTTACAAGTGCAACCTTCGTTGTCCGGCAAAGGGCTAACATCAGACTTCTACTTTTCAGCATCCATTGTGTCTCTTATTTTTGAACTATCTCGACCTTTCAACTAAATGTTTATGACATACGATGAACATGGGTTTGGATAACACTTAAGCATGTGTGTCATACATGGGTCAACCCATGTAAACACATTGGGGAATTTCAGTGATAGAAGTCAATATGTTATTGATAACAACACAACACATTATATGCATTCACACATTGATCTGTGACATATTGATGTAAGTATAAAAAACTTTACCAATTTATATACGAGAACCTACTTCCAAGATTTGTCAAACATGTCATGTTAGACGCTTAAATAAATGTTATCTTTGGATTTCAAAGTTGTGATATGACAATACGTGGCATCACACTATTATGCCATGAACATATGAATTGTCAATTATTTTAATGAGTGCAAATGCCGCAAGCTAAAGTATTTCATTAGTAATTGCTTTTCCTAACATGCTATAGAATCGATTAATTTAGCTTTGTCTAATTAGTCATAACTTTTAAGTTCAACAAGCCTAATTTGGACAGTACGAATAAGTAAATAGACCACATCCAATTGACCCTAATTGCATGTTAGAGATGTATGAGCAACCGGACTTCTGAGAAACGCTTGTCATGCCTCTAGAGTTGTCATGAACATATGAGTTGTCTATTATTTTAATGAGTGCAAATGCTACAAGCTAAAGTATTTCATTAAAAACTGTTTTCCTGATATGCTATAGAATCAATTAATATAGTTTGTCTAATTAGTTATAACTTTTGAGTTCAACAAGCCTAATTTGGACAATAGAAAATAAGTAAATAGATCACGTCAAATTCACCCAAACTGCATGTTAGATATGAGCAATTGTACTTCCAGAAAGCATTAGAGAAACACTTGTCATGCCTCTAGATTAGCATACCCTATATCTAATTTGCATAGATATTACGTATGGTACTGTAAACATTCATACATTGGCAAAATCTCTTTTTCTAACAAGGGGAGTGTGTTCTGTCTGTAATTATGTCCCATGGCAACGAAAAGAACTCTATCGTGTGCACGGTGTCATATAACTATCTCTGGGAATAGGATATCTTAGGATACTCCATGAATTACTTCAAGTCCATGATGAAGAATAAGGGCTGAAGCAACAAAGGAGACAATGAAGAAAAGAAAAACAATGTAATCTGGAAAGCAAGACAAGTTAGTCAGCTTGAAATGTCACAGCCAAAAGTACAGAACGTCTAGCATTGCCCTATTTACAAGAGGAAAACTGCATACGCAAAACTCAATCTAAAAGAGCACAGCTCTGCACATATGCCTTCAGGATAACTCTCATTTCCAATGTTGCAGAAAACTAGACCAGCCGGCTCCCTCATAATTAATAAGCAAAAACACAATATCTCTCAGTCTGTCCAAATGGCCACTAAATTACTCCAACTCCAGCACAACCCTCCATGATATATAAACAACTAAATAAACAGATAATTCCAAGATTAAAATGACAGAAACAAGAACTTCGGAAGAAGAAATAAAAGAAACACACACCTCTAGGTCCCATAGTAACGGAAACAGCACCAGCTAATTTATTAATCCCAGATTGAAGAGACCCTCTGCATTCCATGCCAAAAGACCAAAAGATATCTTCTTTGGACCTGCGTTTACCACATAGTTGCCAACCGTTTGCCCTTTTCTCCATAGACCAAATACCCTCCTATTTCCACTCAGATTCTGAACGGTGAACAACGCCCAATTCTTCAATCTCAATCCAAAGGGTATAATTCGTAAAAGGGCACGAAGAAATTGAGGGAAAACAAACGAAAAAGAGGAACTTACTGGAAAGAGCAGATTCAGACCAAAAAATAAAAATAAAAAATAGCCCATGGTGGGTCCCACAGTCCCACTTCTTTGTTTCACGCATTTAGCCAGCATAATCTCCGCCTCTCTCTCCTCCTTGCCATTTCCCATCTATGTCACCATCTGCTGCCCCCCCCCACAGCTTCGAGCTCCAAGTCTACGACTCCATGATTGCTTGGATCGAGAGTTGTTTAAGGAAGTCCACAGGAAGCTTGCAGTTGAGCACAATTTTCTCCCCACTGCTAGCGTTAACAGAGCAAAGACAGAACCAGTGGGAAAAAACTCTGCAAAAACCTAACAAAACCCCCCACAATCATAATCACAAATCGGAAATCACGACAGCATAACAGAAACCCACCAGAAGAAGAACAAAGCCATGGCCAATTTCTCCTACCTCTCCGACAACGACCACTCTGCAGTGGAAAGACATTCTTCTTCTTCCACCAACGACTTTAGTGCAAGACTTGCTATAGCAGAAGTAATTACCCAAAAAAATAAAATAGTTCCAAAACCCTTCCTCTACTAATAATTGACTGCCCGATCCAATTTATAATCTTCTTTCTTCTCTTTTATCTTATCAGTACATTTCAATTTCCGGATGAAATAGGTGAAATGGAGATTGAAGAGGAACATAGCATGGCTGACAACATTGAAAATAAAATTGTTGATATATAAAAGGAACCGTTGGACATGGAAAACAAGGCAAACGAGGTTGCAGCTATATACGACATGACATCCGTCTAAGAGTTTCTTTACAATGTGGCCAGCTTGATGCATCAATTGTATATTGAACGCATATGTCTCACTAAAGACTAGAGCTGGCTTTTATAATTTTATTGGTCGTGCAAGTTAGCATTTTGTATTCCAAGAAACAATATAGTGGCAAGGAGGGAGTTTAATCCAACGATTAAGTGACTTACAGCGGGAGCAGGAGGCTTAGTTACTAGTCAACACTCTTCAACACCAAATATTATTGACGCCTGACAATATTAGTTTGAGGATTTGCTGTGTTCTCATTTAAAGATGATTAGTGTTGAAGAGGGTTGGTAGTGTATGAGCCTCCCGTCTAAGTCCCTCAATCATTTAATTAAACCCCTCTCTTCCAACCGAAATTTCAGATCTTGAAATATCAGTATGCCGACCTTAGAATACCTATATGCTGACTTGCACCAGTTATAAAATTAAAAAAACCAGCACCCACCCCACACAAAGAGACCAAATCCGCTCAAAGTGCACTTGAAGTATCAAGCTAGGTAAGTGATTGCCATTTACAGCCACGTTGTTTGCCTTGCCTTCCATTTCCGCTAGTTCCTTTTGCATATCATCGATTCTAGTTTCAATATTATCAGCGACTTGATAAGGTCTTTCCTCTTCAATCTCCATTTTGCCTAATTTATCTATAAATAAATAAATGGAATGGTTGAAATGTTACATGCAATGGGAACAAAGTGAAAGAAATTGATTATAAATGGCATTGAGGAGTCAATTGCCAATAGAGAGAGGGTTCTAGGACCATTTTTTCTTATGGTTCAATCTGCTATAGCAAGTCTTTCACCAAAGTTTTCAAGGAAAATATCAAAAAATTGGGAAACTGTTCGTAAAATAACTGCTAGGGAAGTGTCTGTTTCAAAGAAACTCCTGAAATTGGTGATTTGTAATCCTCTAGCTCGCTGGTGGTACGAATCTTCGCCAGAAAAGTCCACATGCTTGTCATGCCATGAATAGGGGCATTTTTATCCAAAATCGTCTGAACTCAATTTCCAAATTTCCCAAATTAAACCCTAATTCCAAAATCTTATCCTTTAATCCCAAATTTCACTGCTTACTCTAGTTTAAACTAAACCATTTGCTGCCTCCTTCAACTCCCAAATCTCCGCCTGTCACCTTCGCTCGCCTTCTTCCCTTCCTCAAACCTAGCACTGCACATCTCCAGCTCATGCTTTGCCTCTCATTCATTGCCTCAAGCTCTTCGATTCACTTCACCAACTTGGCAATCGCCACGTTCATGGAGCAGATCACACCCTTGAGGAGTGGACCGAGGGATGCCATCTCTGGATTCAAGTTACATGTCCAATTGTTGTCACCTCTTTGAAACTCTTAAAGGCCAACCCTCAAACTTCAGTCGCCTTCAAGTCAACATTCCAAGTAATATGGCTCAACCGATTTATGTACAAAGTACAAACCTCATGTTCAAATGATTACAATCTTCACAAAGGGCAAAAGATTGTAGTGCCATCAACCATCACACGATAACATCCTGATATTGTCGGAAAAGAATACCTCCTCTCTCACATGGTTGTATGAAAGAGAACGAAGGGGCAAAGGATATTGCCCACCTACTGTAAAATGAAGGCCTCGCAAGTGCAAAACATGGCAAGACATGGCGCAATGTGCAACCTATGAAAACCTCTCTGACACACATTTTCTGCAACCTGGATAATGTGATCAAATGAAGGTTTTGGTGAAATGATGAAAGCAAGTACTCAAAAGCAGACTTATCAAGAATTGCACGTAACCAAAGCAATGTAAACAAGATAATAATCACAGTGACAGCCGCTATCACCAACATTTTCGTTTTCTTTTCTTTTCTTTTCTTTCTTCTTTTTTTTTTTTGGGGGGGGGTTGTTGTGGGGGGCGCGCGGGGGCCAGCTATCAACACTTACAGCAACAATTCACAGAGTATCCATGGAATTAATGGCAACCATCGTGACCGGCCCGACCACGAAGGCACCAAACAAGACTCGACATATTGAACCACGGTGACCCAAAAGAAAAAACATACCCTGAGATAAGTGAAAAATCGCCATTAAGCGAACTCTATCACTACCCGTTCGAAGCGACTCAAAATCGGAAGAAAATGTGCACGACCTTGGTTCAAACATTTTGTCAAACAAATGGTGTGCGGTGGGTTGAAGATAGAACGTTGAGCATTTCAAAACCTGAGCGTACATCCAGACTTGGAAGAAATCACCAAGACATACTTGAAATCAACAGCGGCAACCTCCGTAAAACGCAACACCGCGTATGGACAAAACAGAGCGAGGCCACAAAAGGTTTGTGGAGTCGCGGGGGGCTCCCTACCCGACTCGGAGACGGTGGCTAGATGGCGAGCTCGAGACGAATCGAGCAATGGCCGACCGCCACAGCAATATCTTCCGAGTCGGGATCCTCAGGAAACCGACTTACCGTAAAACATGGCGTCGGGAAAGAGAGCCCGCGGGCGCCGGAGTCCGTCGAACGGCCGTGGTGGTGGCCGAGAAGGCCCAACCGAGTCGCTCTCGGTTTCGGCCTCTCGCTCTCCTTCTCAATCCCCCCCTCCCCCCGGCGCGCGTCTCTCTCCCGATATCTCTCTATTTTTCCCTTCTCTCGGCCCTCTCTCCTTTTAACGGCCACCGACAGGCAGGCGCGCCTGGCTTCTGCCACCGCCAGCTGCCCTGCCGGCCTGGCCCCGACCCGGGAATCACGCCCGTCCTCCTGCTCTGCCTCTGCCGCTGGGTTCACTGTTCCTCCCGTACCAGCGTCGCTCCATTCGCGTGAGGGAAGGACAGGAAGAAGGAAATAAAGAAGAGGGCCAGGCCGAAATGAGAAGGGAGAGGGAAGGACAGGCCGGGCCCAAGCGGAAAAGAAGGGACCTGGGCAGCCCGGCCCCGCCTCCTTTTTTTAAAAAAATTAATTAGTTAATTTTTTTTCTTTTTCTTTTTCTGCTTTTTATATTTTTCTAGTAAATTATGTAAATAGTAATGCAAATTCTCCAAACATCTATATGCTATGCAATTTTATGAAAATTATTTTTGTTTAAGGGTTAGAAATTAATTCATAATTTTCTACACAATTAAACCATCAATGAACACGCAAAATTTAGGTGTCAACAACCAGTTGAAGGAAAATTTTTATAAGATAATAATAACGCTGGACCGAGGCTATATGCATACAAAATGAGTGTAAACTATGGGCATATTGGCACGATAATGGCGTAACTAATTTCATATAACCAATACCATGAGTATCATAAGATTCGTTCCATTGTTATATGTTTCTAAAAACTGCAATATTAGCACAAGCTTGATCTTAGTCAACATAACAAAAAAAAAGAAAAAGAAAAAAAAGAGGATATATGGGAAAGATCATTTTAGTTTAACTTGATATATTTATAAAAATTTATATAAACATCAATTATTACATCATATTTCGATGTCTCCCCACTTAAGTAGAAGAATTGATCACACAAAATGATGCACAAGTATGAGATTTGGCAATCCAATTTGCTCTCAAATTGGTCTTTGTAAAACAATGGGCTATTGGAATGTTAGAAGAGAGAGGGGGGCACGTGACAACACTCCTTAATAATCGGGAGAATTGTCCAAAAAGTCCTAAACATATTGCAGTTTTGCCAATTCAGTCCTAAACCTTTCAATCTTGCCGATTGAGTCCTAAACCTTTTATCAGTTTGCCAATTGAGTCCATTCGGCCAATTTTGGCTGGAAAATGCTGACGTGGACGCCGCCGGTGCCACGTAGGATTCTTGTCGGCGCCGACGTGGATAAATTTTAATAATATTTTAATATTTTTAAAATTTTTAATTTTTATTTTATTTTTTTAATATTTTCTATTTTTCCCTCTTTTTTTTTTTTTTTTTTTCCCTTGCCCTTTTCCGGTGGCCGGCCACCGGCCACAGCCAAATGGCCGGTTGGCCTCGCCCGCCACGGGCGAGGCCCGGCCGGGCGACGGCGAGGCGCCAGCCCCGACGAGGGCCGGCCTCGCCCGATCCGGCGAGGGGAGCCCTTGCCGGGCTTGCCCTCGCCCGGGCGAGCGTCGGCCTCGCCTCCGGCCGGCCTCGTCGGATCTGGTGCGGCGAGGCCGACGCCGCCCGGGTGAGGGCGAGCCCGGCGAGGGCTCCCCGCTCGATCCGGCGAGGCCGGCCCTCGCCGGGGCCAGAGCTGGCCTCGCCCAGCGTCGCCGTCGCCCGGCTAGGCCTCGCCGTGGCGAGCGAGGCTAGCCCTAGCCTCGCCGGATCCGGCGAGGGGAGCCCTCGCCGGGCTCGCCCTCGCCTAGACCCGATTTGGCGAGGTCGACCCTCGCCCCGGCTGGCGGGCGTCGGCCTATGGCCGGTGGCCAGCCGTCGCCCGCCCGGCCAAAGGTGAGGCCGACGCTTGCCTGGGCGAGAGCGAGCCCCAAAGAAGGGCTCCCCTCGCCTTGCGTCGCGCCGCCGGGCCTCGCCTCGCCCGTGGCGGGCGAGGCGAGCCCGGCCGGCTAGCTATGGCCGGTGGCCGGCCACCGGAAAAGGGCAAGGGGAAAGCCAAAAAAAAAAAAAAAAAAAAAAAAAAGGAGAAAACAGAAAATATTTAAAAAAATCAATTTTTTTTTTTTAAAAAATTAAAATATTATTAAAAATTGTCCACGTCAGTGCCGGCAGTCCTACGTGGCACCGCCGGCGTCCACGTCAGCATTTTCCGGCCAAAATTGGCCTGATGGACTCAATTGACAAACTAACAAAAGGTTTAGGACTCAATCGGCAAAATTGAAAGGTTTAGGACTGAATTGGCAAAACTGCAATAGGTTTAGGACTTTTTGGACAATTGTCCCCTTAATAATCACACGCCCTTTACACTAAAAAATGATACGTGCCACGAACTTGAAGTGCGCCCTTCTACTAACCAGTCGTTTCTACCTCAATGTTACTGATAATATAATTGAATTTACTAAAGAAATTACCATCTAAGAGGGTCGGTCGGCGACCTCACTAGCTTAGGGTTAAAAAAATAGGTTAGAAAAAAATAAAAAATATATAATAAAATAAAAAATCAAAAAAATCAAAATATTATTAAAAATGTCTATGTCAATGCTGCAATACCACATGGAATGGCTTGCTTAATTAGCAAAACGTGAAAAGATTTAGAACTCAATTCACATAATTGAAAGGTTTATGATTGAATTAACAAAAGTACAATAGGTTTAAAACTTTTTGGATAATTTTTTGACTAAATATGAGTGGCATAGATCTTATTAATGGTTCTACAAAAAAAAAAAAAAAATACTAATATGCTAAAGAAAATTCTTTTTCTAACAAGGGACCGTGTTCTATCCGTGATTATTTCCCATCGGCTTCGAACATACAAAACATTTAGCATTGCCCTCTTTACTGAAAAGCGAAAGTTCACACTCAAAACTCAATCTAAAAGAGCACAGTCGGGACTTACGCCTTCAAGATAACTTTCAACCCCTCCTAATAATAAAAAGACAAATAAAGAAATAAATCCAAGATTAAAATGACAGAAATAGGAATTTTAGGAGAAGAAACTGCATTAGCTAATTCATTCATCATGTTGAGGCTATAGAAGAGGTGTATAGGTTAATCTAGAAAACTTAACATTAACAATTTTTTGAGGAATCAATAAAGTTAAGTTTGATATAAGCGAAGACAGTTTGTTTAATGGCCTTTTTCTTGGGCAAGCGACAAAAAATTCCCTGCTAGTAGTGTATGTCTTCTTCTGTGTCTCGGATTGACATGGTACTGGCCGATGAAATTCAAGCGGGAACAAGGCCCTCATAATCTTTGAAAGAAACTTTAGAATTGAAAGGTTTTCAGATGAGTCGATCAAAGACGAAATATATGATGAGTAATGTTGATAAGAGTAGAAGCTTAAATGACATCAAGGCAAGAACATGGAGTATCGAGGAGTGAATGTTTTCGATATCTCAAACATTTTTTGCCAAATAAAAGGAAACGATCGATGGAGATCTCATGCATGGAGTTCAGACAGACTGCGTGAAATGAAAAGGTGTGATCGAGGCTTTGAGAGACTATGGAATGCCACTTGGGGCAAACAAATATTGACAAGGACGCAAAATGAGTGTAGACAGTAAAGATGAGAATGCTTCATTTGATTTGTGAGCATGTGAGAAAAGAAAAGAAAAATTGTAAATGACTCTATCCAACAAAAAATTAGGTATTACCCCCAATCAAGGATATGACAAAAGAATGTTGTCCGAGGTGAGCCGATCATGTCGAATTGAAGATTTTGGGATGCTTTAATGAGAAGATTCGAGCAAGATGCGCACACTATGTTAGAAGAGATTGAAAAGTACTTAAAAAAATATGTGAAAGGAGACTAATGAAAACATGGAGCATTTAGAGTATATGAGGAAGGCACAAAAACGACGTAATGAAATTTCTTATAATTAACTCCATTTCGTGTGATAAGATTTGGTTTTTTTGTAATACGTGTTTAAAAAGTATAATGCTAGAACGCACTTGGATTCTAGTCTACATAAAATAAGGAAACGTGAGGAAGCAAGCGTTTAGTCTAATTTAGGATATTTTTAGAAGCTGAAGCAAACAATGCCTCATTTTTTTTGCACTAAACAAACTAAGCAGCAGGAGTGTCAAGGAGTTAATGTGTTCAATTCAACTGACGAACCCATAAGATGGAATGTATAATGAGTAAGGTCCATAAGAGTAGAAGATCAGACGGCCCTTACATAAGAACATGAAGTGTCAAGGAGCTTCTGCGTTCGATTCGAATTTATTTTGCCAAAAAGAAGAAGAGGAAAATCAACAGAGATATCACCCAAAAAAGAGTTGAGACAGGATGGATGAAGTGGAGAAGGGAAAGCCATTATGGAATGCTAGCGAAGTCTTATGACACCAAAAAAAAAAAAAAAAGTCTTATGGCACAGATCGCACGCGCACAGAATTATTTGTAGATGATGGGCATAGCGGCACAAATAACGACGGAAACGAAATTCTCATAAGCAACACCATTTAATGCGATCAGATTTGGTCTGTCACTAGAGGGATTTAAAACTCGCGATATCAGCACCACATGTTTGGATTCTAGTCAACACAAAACAAAGCAAATGTGGGAAGGATGATTTTGTCTTTAACTTAGGATACGGCCCGTTGAATTCAGTATTTGCAATGGGCTTTGGGTCTCTAAAATCCCTTGACCAAATACAAATGCGTTTGATTCGTTTTTTGCTCAACTTTGGGGAAATACAATTATATCTCCAAATGGCTCTAAGAATCTTTAGCTCAAAATAGGTCCGGAGGTCTTTTGTGAAATTGTATTCTCGGAGTGCAAGTCTTGGCCTCTCGTTTATTGTTCATCTCCTACAAAGACCACTGCATGGAAAAGTCGATCGAAGGTTGACAATCGTCGGCCAAGAGGTCGCGCACTAGCGACCGCCGCTTGATCTTAAGCGACACTGCTTGGGTCACGCCACCTCAAGTCTTAGGCAAGGCCGTCCGGCGGCTAAACTCCCAAAAAAATATGTAAAACCTTCTTCTTCTTTTTTAATTTAGTAAAAGTCATTCGCAAATGTAATTTTTATCAAACGGCATTTAAACGAAAGTTGTTTCTCAATGCACTTTAAAATTACAATTCATCAAACACTATTTGCATTTAGGAAAACCCCTTTTAACCCAAATGTAGTTGCATTTTGACATTTCCCCAAAGCCGAATGGGGCCATGTTTGACAAGTTCGTGTAATCAGGAGCTCACTGAGATGATGGTGAATTGTCGTAGAAAGCATGGCAAATCAGTCTTCCCTACATTCTATGAGGTGAATTATGTTGACGTGGGTTGCCATCGCGGTTAAATTTGGAGAGGATCCATCTAAACATGCCATGCGGTACGGCCAAGAAGAAGTGCTAATATGGAGGGAAGCGTGCAGACTTCTGTAGCGAGGATTGGAGGATTGGACATCGCAGAGCTTTGCTGATGGGTATGTTATGTAACCTATATTGGTATAATGGCAGTCAAGACCCATCATATTTCGTCAATAGCTGAACTCGCACTTAAAAAGGGTCTGAATCGTGTCCCTTATAAATATGGGCAATGGAGTCAAATTATGGTCTTTCATAATATTTTGTATGATAACTACATTTTATCACCATCAATTTGGTACACAGTGTATCCATACATTTTGGAGAAGAAAATAAGAGAAATTAAATGGCAAGTGTTTTACAGCCAGAATATTCAATCCAAATTGGCTTCTTACCTTGAGGTCAGTCTTGTGAATGTCAAAATTAAAGGGTTTAATAGTGATTGTACATCCCAGTAAAGACATTGCTCATGAGATTCGTAATGCCATCGACCAGTACAATATATGTATTCAGATCATCTTTAAAAAATTTGACTTCTCATATTCTTACCTCAAACTAGCTCAAATTGTTGAATGCAAGGAGAAAATGGGCAAAAGTATTGCCCATTTTCTATAAAGTGGGGCCCTGCAACTACAACACATATCCTCCACATAAGGATCTCGAGCGCAGAAGTACTTATGAGCGATGGGATATGCTTGTTGAATTTGTTTTGGGATATCTTGCAATTAGATGAATATGTTTTGGATGTAATCAGCAATTAGAGGTGAAATGAGCCACAAATTAGTGACAAATCTGGTGTTGTTATAAGTTTGCAACATCTATTTTCCTAGTTGCTGTAAGATAAAAATAAGATTCATGTGTCATGGGTCACAAATTTGAAGTGGCATTGGTAACTCTATGAGTAGGGTCATAAGTTTGCAACATTTATTTTCCTTGTTGCTATTATAAGATAAAAACCCGGTTGCTATAATAAGATAAAAATAAGATTCATGTGTGACAAGTTGATCATTCAAGATCAAGACCGTGCGACAATTTAAGTTTCCTTGGATCGTTTGTATCATTGGAATACCTAAGCTAAGGAAATTTGTATAATCAAAATGGCTTGGATGATCGCAATGTTTGGGAGGGCACCCATTTTTATACTAGCAGCCCTCTCATTACAACCATTGATCGATATTCGATCTAGCGGATGAGAATGAATTTTCCAACCTACCAACTACCGCATTTATGCCGAGAGAACTCTAGAACCCAGCACAATTACTATCTCGCCTATCCCTAGGAACATTCCCTAAACCCTAGACGAACTTGGGCGGTCTTCATCGACCATGCACTCTTCTGTCCTCCGTCCCTTTGTGCTTTGTAGTCCAACCATTGTCATTAGTATAGGCACTATTTCGAAGCATCATGGAGATCACTTCTGGAATCGAATGCAATTTGCTCAAGTTCCCCCTAGTCCCTATAAAACTTAAGTATGAGATGAATATGGAAGAGCTATAGAAAAAAGGAGAGGAAACAAGAGTCCTGCTCCTCTTTCAATTGCCATGTCTTTGATTACGAGAAATTGTCTTAAAGAGCATAATCTTCTCTCTCTTATAATCATTAGTTTCTATTGGGAGCAAACAAACATATGACAAGAGTTTATAATGCCCCTATATATCTGTTAAATAGCTTTTTTCCCCCAAAGATACAGTTGCAGATGACGAAACCTGCGTTAGTTCATCTTTTGATATATCATACACGAAATCCCAAATGGTGGAGAACGAATTTTGGAATAGCTGTCTGAATAATACAATCCAATGTGGAAATGACGTCTTGAGCGATGCTTTGAAACATTCTAAATCCTAATAGAAGAGGAACATGCAACAGTGGAAGCTTGGAGGATCTTCCCCTGCCCTTCATCAAGAGTTCAACAGAATCAATTTTTTTCCTGCGCACCACCTAAATCGCATTTTCATTTCTTTCTTCCAATTAGTACAAATTACTCAAAATGAACAGAAAACTAGGGGCATACCTTGCCAACATAGATATCTAACAGAGGGTGCAAAATATTTTATTGTTCATGTACGCTGATAGTCTCAGCTATAAATAAATAAATAAATAGATAAAAAGATGATCATAGACAATGCCTCCTTTTTTTGCACTGAAAAAAAAGCAGCTAGAGTAGCAAAATCACCATACGACCACTCTAATCTGCTGCAAGTATTGGCCGTGCAAAATTTGATATATAAATCAAAATAGAAGTTACATTATTTTGATGCATTGATCAGGTATAAGAACATAATTATTCAAGGTAAAGTTCATTGTTACCCTCTCAACGGTCATCACGAAGCACCTAAATTGAAAGTAGGAAGAGCAGAAAGAAAAACATGGTTGAATGAAAACCTCACAAACCCCAAAATTCCAGTTATATCTACACGGCCATGTATTGCTTAAGCAGACTTTTCCTGGTTGGTTGCAATATCCTTGAGCTTCTCCTTCAGCTCTCCACTCTGGATGGAGAAAAGGCCACATCAGCAAAATTAATTGGAAGTAGGAAGAGCAGAAATAGTATCAAAAGAACCCTTACCTGGTGCATATTCATAATAATATCAGAACCTCCAATGAACTCACCCTTGATGAATATCTGGGGGAAAGTGGGCCAGTGGCTGCATAAGAAAGAATGGATAAGGAAACAGAATCGTATGAAATCTCATCTCCACAATTGAAAAATTCAGCACAGATCAGCCAAATTAGGTACATGTTGCAAGTTGATCTATACTATGAAGAATAAAATCCATGACACGATGTCATACACTTGTTCTCCAAATGTAGCTAAAAATCCAGAAGTGCATACTAGTACCAAAGTGCATTGATGTGACGGTTAATATTCTAGGCAGATACTAGAGGCTGAAGTATTCTGTTCGACAAGAAATGAAAACATCAAAGAAAACCTACATTGACTGCTATAACTTTGAGTTGGTACATCAACACTTAATCATCTTGACATTATTAAATACGTTAAATGAAAGGCCTTTAAAGCATTTTGCATTTTCAGTGTACAAGAAAAATGTCCTCTGAAAAATCAGCCAAAATTATGCTCTGTCAAAAGGGAGGTGAGACTCACCTGAAAGCTTTCACAGCACTTTTCAGCTCTGCATTTTCCAAAATATTCCTAGCACTTAATGGAACATCTGCAAGGGTGGTAAGAAGACTTCAGCAGGTTCAATCGATCAAATCCCAAAATTTAACACATCATGAGGGAAACCGCAATATCTGAGAAGAAATAGATATTAATGAAATGGCTGACATTTTCTTCCATGCACAACATTCACTAGCACTTGGTGTGGTATATGACATTATATCTGTGTAGGACATCAAAAGACATGGATAATATTATATTTCCATGTACAACAAAGCCTTGCAATCAGCATATGACAAGCTGTGATAGCTATGCACAAACCCATCATACAGAAAGAGAAATTAATCCACCATTACGAGCTGAAAAAATGAACATAGCTGATTTGGGTTAGATTTTTTCCAATTTTACAGCTTCATGCCCACCAAAGCTCTTTCAATAATTGAAATCTCAGGAAACTAAGAATTTGACAAAAACTCTCCACCTGGTTTGCCTTCAGAATTCTCCTGCTGAGGCACGAGATGTGTAGGTACTATAGATGACAAAGAATTTCAACATAATCATTTTCGGTACCATTTGTTTACTGGTAGAGCTGACTAAATGTTGATGTTTGAAGTGATAACACATGCAAAAGGATGATCAGCATCAGAACTCAAGTCTCATGCACTACTCTAGTACATGGGAATGCAGTAGCTACGTAATCTCACATTCCCATTAGTAATTATACTTGGAATTGTATATCCACAGTTTTCTAGATAGGTTCATTTGGAATGTGAGTATATTCCTTCAATAGCATTATCCAGAGAAGTCAAGATCAGCTCTATGCTAATTCCTGTACCAATTAAAAACAATCCACTCCAGTACTTTCCTCGCTAAATACATCATAACTGGCTCAGTGAAGCACATTTTGCAAAGTTCTGGTCCAAGCCTAAAACAAAAATCAGAAAATACATTCAACAGCCAAATTTGTCAGTGCTACTTCTCCATAGTCTTTCAAATTGAAAATGCCAGTAGGTAAGTCCACCAAAGACGTGCTGAAAATGCTATAAAAGGCAAAACCCTATAAAAGGCAAGAGAACTTACTGTAATGTTTCAATACTCTTACAGCTAGAGAGCTGAACCCACACTGCGGAAACTCAGGGACCCCTTTCATGTATATCATCACTGGATTTTCATTGACATCCTAAATCATAAACTAACAAAGTTAAACTAACAAAGAGTATAGATTACCAAAGTAAGCAGGGCGCAGAACATAACAAAGAACTGTATAACCATGTCATGTGATATCTCAGAGCACCTACCTGATCAACAACATCTTTTAAAGAAGTGGCAGAGTCCTGAAACTTATCCATAGGTTTGAAGTCATCATGCGTGTCAGGGTCATTTGGTACAGTTGTGGAGTATCTCATTCCTCTTTGAATAAACGATGCAGATGCCTGCTAATAATGGTTGCAAAAGGGTTGTTAGCAAATATTGCATATATAAAATAACATACAGACTCGACTAATTCAGACATTATCAGAGATAAGGCTTGAGAGTTAGAGCATCCAAACACCTGACAAATAGCCAATGGCTTTTATCACAGTCGGTCACTCCCTTTGCTATCCTTTGAGAAACAAGTTTGAGAATTTATTTAAAAGTTTTTACATTGGCAATGGCTAAGAAAAGACACTAAAGTTTGAAATAGGAAGTCATTGCCAGTTATGGCCAGCAATGCACTTCCATCGATGGAGCATCAGATAAGCACAACCGTCATGCTCGAGAAGAAGCAACTTGGGGTCCTTGCGGAAATAACCTATGTAATTCCAGTTAAGACCTTTCGGAGTAAAGACGGAAAACGGTTACAGTGACTCCATGATTTACTTCGGTTTTCTTCTTTGCCCAGCTAAACTAGCTTCTACTCGATATCTTAGGGCACACCTCAAAAACCATCTTTTATTTTCAAAATTTAATCCTATGTGCCTCCATCCATACATTAATAACCAGTATGACCACATCTTACGCTAGTTGATGCAGGAACAAAAGCTCACCATTCTATTAGAGCCTCCTGCTGGGGACCCTGTAATGCCCTTGAGTAGTAGGTTCGATAAGGCTCTTGCCATGATGCTTTGTGCAGCACAGCTCAAGGTTATAAGTTCTACGCACTAAAGCACTGCACCACGGAGTGTCTCTGCACAACAAAGATTATGTGCAGAGTATCAATTATAATTCATATAATGGATTAAAAGTTACGTAATAGTAGATAACATTCGAAGTCAGGATAGAGCTCATAAACAGTAATCAACAGTCAACCCAAAGCGAATCGGAGCTTTGCATCTGAAAGTGGTTTCTCAAGCTCATGTCACCATCGGTTAATTAAATCAGAACTTTGTAACTAAAAGTAATTCGATTTAAATTTGCATCATCATCATCATCATCAATACCATATAAGCCATCGTGACCGGCCTGAGGTGCCGACCAAGACTTGACATATTGAACCACGACATATTGAACCACGGTGATAGAAAAAAAAAAAAAAGAAAAAAACATATCTTAAGATCAGTGAAAAATCACCATTGAGCGAACTCTACCGCAACACATCCGGAGAAACTCAAAATCGGAAGAAAATGCGTACGACCTTGGTTCAAACATTTTGTCAAACAAATGGTGTGCAGTGGTTTCAAGAGAGAACGTTGAGCAACTCACATCCCGAGCGTACATTCAGACTTGGAAGAAATCACCCAAGACATACTTGAAATCAACACAGAAACCTCCGTAAAACGCAACAACAACGCGTATGGACTAACAAAGGGAACGGCTCTCGGTTTCCCGGCTCGGCCAAAACAGGCCGAGGCGAAAAAGGGTTTGCGGAGTCGCGCGGGGGTCCCCACCCGGCTCGAAGACGGTGGCTAGAGGGCGAGCTCGAGACGAATCGAGCTACGGCCGACCTGCCACGCAATGTCTTCCGAGTCGGGATCCTCGGGAAATCGACTCCCAAATTGAAAACAAAGCAAACCGGGTCTGTCTTACCGAAACTACGGCGTCGATGAAAGGAAGCCGCGGGCGCCGGAGTCCGTCGAAACGGCGGTGGGGGTGGCCGGGCCACCAGTCTCTTCCTGCTGCCCCTCTGTCGCTGGGTTCACCGTTGCTCCCGTACCAGCGTCGCTCCGTTCGCGCGAAGGAAGGACGGGAAGAAGGAGAGAAAGAAGAGGGCCGGGCCGAAAACAAAAGGAAGAGGGAAGGACGGGCCGGGCCTAAGCGGAAAAGACGAAAAGGAAAAGAAGGGACCGGGGCAGCCCGGCCCCGCCTCGTTTTTTTTTTAATTAATTAATTAGTTAATTTTTTTCTTTTTCTTTTTCTTCTTTTTTGAAAAATATTTTTCAAGTAAATTCTATAAATATTAATGCAAATTCCCCGAACATCTATATGCAATGCAATTTTATGAAAATTATTTTTGTTTAAGGGTTAAAAATTAATCCCTAGTTTCCTATGCAATTAAACCCTAAATGAACATGCAAAATTTACATGTCAACAATCAATTGAAGAAATTTTTTTATAATATTATAATAAGGCTAGTGAAGTCTGAAGACATGGACTGAGGTGATATGCACACAAAATGAGTGTAACCTATGGGCATATTGGCACGAGAATGACGTAACTAATTTCATATAACCAAATACCATTTGAGTATCATAAGATTCGGTCTCTTGTTATAATTATCTAAAGACTGCAATATTAGCACGAGCTTGATCTTAGTCAACATTATAAATAAAAGGGGGAAAGATGGGAAAGATGATTTTAATTTAACTTGATATATTTGTAAAATCTGATATAAACATCTATTATTACATCATATTTCAATGTCTCCCCACTTAAGTAAAAGAATCGATCACACAAAATGATGCACAAGCATGGGATTTGACAATCCAATCCGCTATCAAATTGCCCTCTGTAAAATAATGGGCTGTTCAGAAAAGAAAAGGGGGCATGTGACAACACTCCTTAATAATCACACGCCCTTCACACTAAAAAATGATATGTGCCTTGAACTTGAAGTGCGCCCTTATTAGTCCAAGCAGTCGTTTCTACCTCAACATTACTGATGATATAATTTTATTTACTAAAGAAATTACCGACTAAGAGGGTCGGTCAGCCACCTTGCCGGCCTAGGGTTCAAAAAATAGGTTAGAAAAAATAATATAATATAATATAATAAAAATTCGGAAAAATATTAAAATATTATTAAATATGTCTACGTCAACGCCTGCAGTATCACGTAGAATAGCTAGCGTCCACATCAATAATTTCTAGTTAAAATTGGCTGAATTGACTTAATTAGCAAAACGTAGCAAAACGGGCAAAGATTTAGAGCTCAATTGGCATAATTGAAATATTTATAACTGAATTGACAAAAATATAATAGGTTTAATACTTTTTAGATAATTTTCTCCCTAGGTATGATTGGCATAGATCTTACGTATGGTTCTATTAAAAAAAAAAAAATACTGACATGCTAAAGAAATACTTTTTCTAACGAGGGATCATGTTCTAAAAAGTTCGAAACATTCAGCATTGCCCTCTTTACTGAAAAGCGAAAGTTCACACTCAAAACTCAATCTGAAAAAGCACAATCCGGACATACGCCTTCAAGATAACTTTCAGCCCCTCATAATAATAAAAAGTCAAAAATAAAATAAAAATAAATCCAAAATTAAAATGACAGAAACAGGAATTTCAGAAGAAGAAACAGCATTAGCTAATTCATCAATCATGTTGAGGCTATAGAAGGGGTGAATAGGTTAATTTAGAAAACAATTTTTCGATGAATAAATAAAGTTAAGTTTGATATAAGCAAAGATAGTTTGTTTAATGGCCTTTTTCTTGGGCAAGCGACAAAACTTTCCCTGCTAGTAGTGTATGTCTTTTCCTTTGTCTCGGATTGATATGGTGCTGGCCGATGGAATCCAAGTGGGAACAAGGCCCTCATAATCTTTAAGAGAAACTTTATAATTAAAAGGTTTTCAGATGAGTCGATCAAAGACGAAATATATGATGAGTGATGTTGATAAGAGTAAAAACTTAAATGACATCAAGGCAAGAACATGGAGTATCAAGGAGTGAGTGTTTTCGATATCTCGAACATTTTTTGCCAAATAAAAAAGGAAAAAATAGATGGAGATCTCAACCATGGAGTTCAAATGGGATGTGTGAAATAAAAAGGTGTGATCGGGGCTTTGAGCGACTTGGAATGCCACTCGGGGCAAACAAATATTGACATGGACACAAAATGAGTGTAGACGGTAAAGATGAAAATACTTCATTTGATTTGTGAGCATGTGAAAAAAGGTAAAAAAAATTTGGAAAATTGGCGTCGAGAAAGGAAGGCTGCGGGCGCCGGAGTCCGTCGAAACGTCGTACCAGCGTCGCTCCAGTCGAGCGAGAGAAGGACAGGAAGAAGGAGAGAAAGAAGAGGGCCAGGCCGAAAAGAAAAGGAAGAGGGAAGGACGGGCCGGGCCCAAGCGGAAAAGACGAAGAGGAAAAGAAGGGATCCCGGCAGCCCGGCCCCGCCTCGTTTTTTCTTTTAAAAATTAATTAATTAATCTTTTTCTTTTTCCTTTTCTTCTTTTTAAAACATTTTTCTAGTAAATTCTATAAATATTAATGCAAATCCTCCTAACATCTGTTGCTATGCAATTTTATGAAAATTATTTTTAATTGAGAATTAAAAATTAATCCCTAATTTTCTATGCAATTAAATCCTAAATAAACATGCAAAATTTAGATGTCAACGATCAGTTGAAGGAAAAAATTTATAATATGATAACAAGGTTAGTGAAGTCTGAAGTTATGGATTGAGGTGACATGCACACATAATGAGTGTAAACTATGGGCATATTGGCATGAGAATGGCGTAATTGATTTCATATAACCAATACCATTTGAGTATGATAAGATTTGGTCTTTTGTTATAGTTGTCTAAAAACTGCAATATTAGCACGAGCTTGATCTTAGTCAACATAACTAAATAAGAAGGAAATATGGAAACATGATTTTAGTTTAACTTGATATATTTGTAAAAACAGATATAAACATATATTATTACTTCATATTTCGATGTCTCTCCATTTAAGTGGAAGAATCGATCATACAAAATGATGCACAAGCATGGGATTTGGCGATCCAATCTGCTATCAAATTGCCTTCCGTAAAATAATGGGCCGTTGGAATGTCAGAAAAGAAAAAGGGGCACGTGACAACACTCCTTAATAATCACACTCCCTTCACACTAAAAAATGATATGTGCGTTGAACTTGAAGTGCACCCCTATTAGTCTGAGCAGTCGTTTCTACCTCAACATTAGTGATGATATAATCGAATTTACTAAAGAAATTACCAACTAAGAGGGTCGGTCAGCCACCTTGCCGGCCTAGAGTTAAAAAAATAGGTTAGGAATAATAAAATAATATAATATAATAAAAAATAAAATTGGCAAAAAATTTAAACTATTATTAAAAATATCTATGTCAACGCCCGCGGTATCACGTAGTGTGGTCAGTTTTTCCACGTCAGCAACTTCCGGCTAAAATTGGCCGAATTGACTTAATTAGCAAAACATAGCAAAACGTGAACAAGATTTAGAACTCAATTGGTATAATTGAAAGGTTTATAATTAAACTGATAAAAATATAATAGATCTAAGACTTTTTGGATAATTTTCACCTAGATATGGTTGGCATAGATCTTACGAATGGTTCTATAAAAAATAATAATAATAATACTGACATGCTAAAGAAATTTCTTTTTCTAACGAGGGATTATGTTCTGAAAAGTTCGAAACATTTAGCATTGCCCTCTTTACTGAAAAGCGAAAGTTCACACTCAAAACTCAATCTATAAGAGCACAGTCCGGACATACGCCTTCAAGATAACTTCCAACCCCTCCTAATAATAAAAATTCAAATAAAAAAATAGATCCAAGATTAAAATGACAGAAACAGGAATTTCAAAAGAACAAACTGCATTAGGCACTTGAGGGCCAATCTCCATCTGGCCCGAGGAAACCTTTGCACACCTCCGTTACCTTTTAAGAGGCCTACGCCCCATAGAAACTGTTTACATGAGAGTCCCTTGGCCCGTAGGTCCTGACACTAGGTTAGAATTCTAGCTCTTCCAGAGTGGCATCTCACCGATGGCTCACCCCGGCGTGGAAGGAGGCCTTCTTCACCTTCCACCTAAGTTGTGCAAGAAAGGCCCAAAGCCAATCCCGAGGAATTGTAAAGCTTCATAGGGTCTTTTTGTCCAGGTGCAGGTAGTCTACATCTTCATAGACATGTCTATTTCACCGAGTTTCTCTCCAAGACAGTACCTAGATTGTTATACTTTTTGTGCGGGTCGAAACTTTCCCAACAAGGAATTTCGCTACCTTAGGACCGTTATAGTTATGGCCGCTGTGTGAAATAAAAGGTGTGATCGGGGCTTTGAGCAATTATGGAATGCCACTCAGGGCAAACAAATATTGACATGGATGCAAAATGAGTTTAGACGGTAGAAATGAGAATACTTCATTTGATTTGTGAGCACGTGAGAAAAGGAAAAAAAAAATTGGAAATGACCCTATCCAAGAAAAAATAGGTATTACCCCAATCAAGATATGACGGGAGAATGTTGTTTGAGGTGAGCCGATCATGTTGAATTGAAGATTTTGGGATGCTTTAATGAGAAGATTCGAGCAAGATGCGAACAGTGTGTTAGAAGATATTGAAAAGTACTTAAAAAAGGGATGTGAGAGAAGACTAATGAAAACATGGAGCATCTAGAGTATACGAGGACGGCAAAAAAAAATGACGTAATGAAATTTCTTATAACTAACTCCATTTCGTGTGATAAGACTTGGTTTTTTGTAATAGGTGTTTAAAAAGTATAATGCTAGAACGTGCTTGGATTCTAGGTCTCCATAAAACAAGGAAACGTGGGGAAGCACGCGTAATGAAATTTCTTACGTCATATTTCGGTGTCTCTCTACTGAAGAAGAAGAATCCGATCTCACAAATCCTATGTCAATAAAGATTGTTTAATGATTTGCTTTGAGTACTCCGCCAAGATCATCCCCGTTTGCTAAAACGAAGGCTTTACAAGCAGAAAGCGATAGACATAGACACGACAATAATGAAGAGACAGAGAGAGAACATTTGCATCTTCTACTTTGTCTTCTGGTGCGATTGTTGGAAACATGGAGGCAAAACACAAGCCAGAATGATTCAACTTTTTCACGTTGAGGTTCTTGGATTGGTGAGTAAACGAAAACGACTTGAGTCTTGAAAGCATCAAGTCTTGAGTAAGAGAAGAAAATGTATACCTTTGCAAATGTTCTCCTGGCCCTTCTGCTCATCTACGCTTGCAAAATCGTGCTGAAGAAAACAAGGGCGGTCCCTCAAAACTATGACGCGTTCCTGAGCTTCAGAGGCGAAGATACTCACACTGGCTTCACTGATTTCCTCTACATCAGCCTGGTAGATGCTGGGTTCCACGTATTCAGGGACAACGATGCACTTCCTGTTGGCAAGGAGATAGGCTCAGAGCTTCTCCAGGCAATCAGGAATTGTCAGATTGCAATCCCTATCATCTCCGAACAGTATGCACAGAGTAAATCATGCCTCCGTGAGCTCAATGAGATCATGGATTGCCACACAAAGCATCGCAAATCGGTCTTCCCTGTGTTCAATAAGGTAGATGTAGCTGATGTACTTGAGCAACGCGGTATTTTCGGAAGGCTCTACTGGAACATAGAAGGCGTTGCAGCTCAAGAGACGTGCAAAATTGGGAGTTTGCGCTGACTTCTGTCGCAGGCATTAGAGGATGGACATCACAGGCCATTGCTAATGGGTATGTATGTGTGTGTGTGTGTGTGTGTGTATGTATTTACGAATGTACAGATCAGAATCCGAACCTCCCTGCCCTTGGAGGAAAATGACTGATCCAGATTGACAGAGTTAGGGGAGTAAAGGAATTAAACGGTACGCTTGTTTCTGGTTTTTACACTTGTATATGTGGGCAGCCATGAAGGAGAGCTGGTGAAAATGGTGGTCGCAAAGGTGTCGAGTGTTTTGAAGACGACGTGGATCGAAAGGCTCCCCATTTTTTCTATGTTGATGTCTTATTACCACATAAGATCAGGTATCTCTCCCTTCCGTTTGAGCCCAGCACCTCCCATTCCCAAGTATTCTCTATGTTTGTCATAGGAGAGCTTTCGCCTCCCTTCGATTCCCCCAAAGAAGGCGTGTGGGGTTTGCGTGGTTTATGACCTAGACCAATTTCGTGGCTTCTAAAAGTCACATTGGACTGTTTTGATTTTTCATATAATGTTCATACTGGCTACATTTTATCATCATCACTTTGATTTGTCATATTGGATTGCATCATCATCATTTTGATTTGTCATATTGGACTGCAGTATATCTTTACTTTTTGGAGAAGAAAAGAAGTGAAGTTTTCTTAGCCTTCCATGGCCCTGATACAAGATGCGGCTTCGCCGCTTACCTCTGCAATAGCCTTATGGATGCAGGAATCAATGTGTTTAGAATTGATGATCCATCCCTAATAGGTAAAAATGTTAGTAGTGAGATTCGAAATGCCATTGACCATTGCAAGATTTCCATTCCAATTCTCTCTGAAAATTTTGCCTCCTCTCATTGGTGCCTTGAGGAACTAGCTCAAATGGTTGAATGCAAGAAAACAAAGGGGCAAGAGATGTTGCCCATTTTCTATAAAGTGAAGCCCTCGGATGTGAAAGACCTATTGAATTCTTTTGGAGGCAACATGCGTCAACAAAAGAAGCTATCCAAAAGAAGTAAGTACAAGCAGTGGAAGCAAGTTCTCAGGGAGGTTGGGTCCTCCAAAGGATGGGAATCCGGAAAAATCGCAAATGGGTACTTACTTCTATCATTCCCATGAAAACTCATTTACCGAAAACTTATACTGTTCATAGCGTATTTAATTTGATCCTAATACTGGAAACTTCATTTATTGCTCAGAACTAACTTAAGTTTATCTGGCAATTGGCAGGCATGAAGGGGTACTTGTGAAACAAATTGTCGAGAAGGTTTTGCGGTTGTTGATGAATCCCCAAACGCATGACCGTCCCATCACCATCCACTGAACATTGAGTCGATCATGGAGTTAGTAACGACTCAATCATCTCCTCTTTTACAAGAGGATCTTCGTAGACGATCCAAAGTGTCATCATCTATTGTTCATCATTTGCATTAATTTTCTAAAGACTAACGGTGAATTCTTTTAGGGTTAAGAAACATGTTGCTCATATTATGTCGTGTAATATATTTAATAAATATGTCTGCTTTTGGATTCAAATGTGACAAGTCTGTTCTGTTACCAAAAGAAGCGTGAATGAGGTCATGGAAACCGAGGAAATGGAAGGAGGAGACGAATATGTCCAAACGATAAAAGCCCAGTGAGGTCAATTAGTTGTCTGAAGGGGCCGTGTAGGAGTTGCTATGGAGTTGAAGTTAAATGTGATCTTTCGAAATTCAGATTGCCTTCGGATTAAGTCTCTGAGCATCTTCCTTACTATAACCAATCGAAAACTCAGTTCGTTCCGGTGTAAGACAAGATAAGAAAATGAAAATGATAAACAGTTCCAACTTCCCTTAACACAGCTTGATATATACAGCACTGTACCCCTGTCATCTTTCTTAAAACTAAAATCTGATCATGCACGCATGGAAAAATAAGCCATTTGATACCTAGCTAATGTGGTTGAGAGAACCGACCAAAAAAAAAAGTGGTTGAGAGACAATTTTTCGTAGGAAAAGAGAAGGGAACAATTAGATCTGTTACAAGGATTTAGCACGTCAATCTTAATGCGACTTGTTGCAGATGTTGAACATGTTTTTTGCCATTAATTTCTCCAATATATGATTGTGCTTCTTCATTATGTCAAAGTCCATGGTGCCTTGCAGATGTTTTCTGAACCAGCAGCCATGACCTTAAAACTGCAGCTGCCGTCCAATTAATCATCAGTGATGCAACCCCTTTATGCAAAATTGAGTATTTCAGATCAGATAGCAAGCGCAAACGCAAAGGATACACCCGGCTCTTCAGCCAATTAATATGCATAATGAACTTACGGGGGTTTTGCACAATGAGCTTGGACACGGATCTTGTTCAATCCAGAGAAGCTCACCCCCAAAAACATTTCTGCCCGTGAGTGGGTGCCAAAGCAGCGCACTCCAAAGTTAAAAATAAGAATTTAAAGGTCATATTTTCATAACATGCTGCAGAGAGAGGAGTTGCCGACGAACTAAGCTCATGTTTACGCGTGGTCTGTCAATGCACCGGCAAATAGCATGAATGTGTAGGTTTTAGGGCTTCGAGGAAGGCGTAGCCGAAACAGTTACCTTTCGTGGAGGGGCGAGAAAAGGACTTTACGAGAAGGACCCACGAACGAAAGTACGAGAGATATCCCCATCCAATATGATCTCTAGACTTAAGTTTATTATATTGATTATATAAAAATGTTCAATATTATTCCTAAACTTGAATTATTGGAAGAATGATATTAAACATTTTCATACAATTTATAGATTAACTTGAACACATACTAAAGTTTAGGGGCTACATTAAACAGATTAAAAGTTCAGAGACTATATTGTATATTAGGCAATAATTTAAGGACCACATTAAATGAATTACAAGTTCAAGAACCGCATTGCATATCAAGTTAAAGTTTATGGGCTATTTATGTGATTATCCCTAGCAAGGCTAGTGGAACACGAGACAAATAAACATTCCCTTGCACACAAAATGAGTATAGACGATCGCATATAGCATGATAACAAAGTAATTAATACGAACACTATTTAGGTCATAAGAGTTGATTTTATCACATCATCATCATAGGTGTTTAACAATGTTAGCATAAGCTTGAATTCAAGTCGACATAAAACAAAGGAAATGTATAAAGAGATGGTTTTCATTTGACTCGGGATGTTTTAAGAAATTTATGCAGACATTTCTTCGTCACATCATACTTTGGATTCTCCCCACTGAAGAAGAAGAAGAATCCGATCGCACAAATTGATGCAGAAGCATTATCAGATTAGTTAAGAGAACGTAACTAAGGCTCGTTAGTTGTAAATTGTTTTGACTGGATATTAACTTGCTCGATGAACGATTTCAAATGATCAATGAGTTATTAGGACGTATAGAAAGTTACGAATGATATGATGTAGAATTTAGCAAAGAATGATGTGGAATTTAGCAAAGAAGTTACCGACACATAAGGAAAATTATCTCATGCAAATTGGTTTTTGCTCTTGTCGGTGTAGTCTTCTTTTCAACAGAACAGTCAAGAAAAATTAAAACCGCGAGTCAATTTATGACTGAGCTCTAACCATTTCAATAGTCAAGAAGACGAATTTAAAAACAAAGGAGGTGCGCTGTAGTCATAGTTTTCAAGGAAGAATTACAAAAAATCGCTTGAAATGGGACATTTTTTTTGTCTGGAGTAGTGTTTGTCTCGGAAAAGCCCTAGTGATTTTGTCTCAATTAATTTGGTATGTCATGAACAAGGGCATTTTTATTCAAAACTAACTGAACTCAATTTCCAAAATTTCCAAATTTAAATCTAATCCTCAAAATCTTATCCTTAAATCCCAAAAAATTTGCTAGATTTCCCAAAATTTTCACATTTAAATTAGGATTTTTTATTTTTTATTTGGTACCTAGGGAACTTTCATGCGCCGCTTCATGGCAGAGTAAACCCCTGGAGTAATAGAGTCACCACCACCTTTGCTGCCTCAGGTAAGTCGCTTGACGACGCCACGAGTCGAACACAAGACCTCTCCCGAAAGAAACCGGTGCTCAACCAATGATGCCGCCACCACGAGTGGTTACATTTAAATTAGGATTGATACCATGAAAAACCTTAAATTTGTACACTTATGACAAATTTACCATGGACTAATTTTTTGGTCACCAAAGATCCTAAACTGGAATGTATATAACAAATTTACCCCGAATTAATTTTTAAGTCACCAAAAATCTCAAATTAATACACTTATGACAAGTTTACTTCAAACAGATCACATGGACTTGGCATCCAGCTCAACAATTTCATGATAAAATTTGTCATGAGTGTATTAGTTTTGAGATTTTTGTTGATTCAATAATTAGTTTTGAGTAAATTCATAACATGTATATTAGTTTAGTTTGGAGTTTTTCGTTGTAGTAAACCTTCAAATTAAAACACTAACGAGACCAAATAAATAAATAAATAAAACACTAGACCGACCAAGAAGACAAAAATGCTAATCCCAAATCTTTGGCCTTCGCTCGCCTGATTATCTTCCTCGAACTCTGGCCCTGCACACCTCCATCTTGCGCCTCAACCTCTCTCGTTCGACGCTTCGAGCTCTTCGAGACGCTTCTCGGCGCTCTTGAAGCGGAGCATCGGAACGAGGGGACGCCGTCTCTCGGAGAAGCGACTCTTGCTTGTGGAGGTCCTCGACGAGAAGGCATTGTAAGAGCACATTTCTGGGGTCGTGTGGTCTGGAACGACGGCGCACTTCCAGTCGGGCTTCTCTGGGCATGAGGGTGTCTGCGGTAGCAGACAGATGATGAATAGCCGCAGCTTCTGATTGGAGTAACGGGTGTGTGCGCACATCTTCGGGCTTGCCACCATCACGTAGAGCCATTTCAAATGTTCAAATGTACGGCGTTGGCCTTGGGTTTGCGGTACTCGCTGCGGCCGTTCATCCCTCGTATTTTCTACCCGCATACAAGTCCTCCCCGTCCTACTCAGCCAACCGGCAGGCGATTGTCATTCCAGAAGCAGCTACCAGGCCGTTGTCGACGAAAATTGGAGAAGCCGATGCTGAGTGTTTGGGCCTTTTATAGCTCAGAACACTGCCAAGGGACCGTAAGCCGACAAAGATAGTGCTCGAACAATTGCGAAGGGCATTCTTTTTCTTCTTTATTCGTAACTTCCCTTTCCTCTCCTTTTTCGGTTCTAAGAATGTCTTCAATTGAGAACTTTGACTATGTTGCATTCATTGCGGTACTCTAAATGTGGAATTTTTGCTGAAGGAGCTATGACTATGATTCCCTGGATTCTAGTTGTTTCGATGCAAGGTGCAATTTTTGGCATAAAGGATAACTTGTTGAATATTTTCCGGTTCTGGTGGCTGTCGGTGACTCTAGAGTGTTGCGTTATTGCAAGCATACGTTGACAAATTTTTGAGTGATTATGGGAGTGATCAGTTCCCAATCCAATCCAGTCCCACCCAAAAATCAGGAACCGGACCAAGAGAAGCAATTCTCCATTTCTAAAACTGATTACCAAACCACCTATAGTCTTGGGATCACAGCGATTGATCTTGTTCAGTTCCTAGGTGGTCCAATAAAACCGTGGAAAGTTTTAGATTAATTGAACCGTCAATCCATGTTGCAACTTGAAACTGGGAAATGATGGCCCCATGATTATAGGGACACACCTAAAAAAAGAGGATTCGGTTAATTCTTTTCCATAAAGTCTAGACTCACAAATTTCTTCGAAGTAATTTGTGTATTTGTTCACCCCTAGTAATTTCTTCATATTTGTGTACCTTCCCTTTTATGCAGGAGAAGCTTACATTGCATTTCAGAGTTCATGCTTGTCTGACAATTGTTAGGATTTGGCATCACTACTAATAAGGAATCGAATCAAAGGATTGACATTTAGCTTTGGCCAAACAAACAGAAGGGCACTAGAAGTGTGGCACTCAACTTACGGCTAAAAGTTTTATTTTTATCACTTTAGTGTCAACTTTTTTGAAAAACTCTCTTTAATGCTAACTTCTATATGTTTGGCTGAAAATCCAACATGACTCTCTTTTTTATATATTTCTGAAGTTGACTAGCTCGTTGGAGGGTCTAGTTAGTATCCAAACCACGAACGATGTCTTCTACTAGGTTTTCCCTATATAAGAATCCTAAATCCCCAAATTGAGAGAGAGCCAAATTTGAAACCCTAACTGGCCATTCAACCAAAATTCACACCTAATTCGATTTGCCCTCAAGATTAACTATTCAATCTTGCAAATGGAAGGCAGAAGTTTCAATAACAGCTCAAATTCGTTTGAACGATTCTTCCTCTAGCACTAACAACCCTAATTTTTCTCCTCACCCGAGCCTTAATTTTTTTCCCTCCAATTAAGTGACTAAGTGAGGATGACTAACCTGATTAACTAAGAGTGATAGAGATGATGAGCGATGGACAGCAAGCAACGGCAGGCAAGCAATGGACAGTGACCAATGGACGGGGAGCAACATTGACAAGGAGAATGGCGGACGGTGAGACAAACACGAGCCCTAACTTTCATTCATTATGCACGGTGTAGTTTTAGGTAGAATGGTGTGACGTCGTATTTGGGCAATGATGTTAATGCAGCACCATTTAGTCCTACCCAGCCACATTGGACTAAGCGATGCCGTTTTGCCATTCCTCGTGGACTGGAAATTTTAACAAAAAATTCAACTCAATTTAAATTATAAACACCACATAATTATTTTGATAGAAATATCTCATCGTTGGTACTTTTTTTTTTTTTGGTCAGTCCTACGCTAATCCTACTCTAACACTCACTCTCAGACTTTTGCCCTGCCTCCTTGCAGGGCGTGGGAGTCGAAATCCACTCCTGAAATGAAATCTTCCCCACCCCAATCCTCCCCGAGAAGGTGGGGATTTGAACCTCCAACCTCCCCCTTCCAAGATGGAAGGGTGGCCACTGATCATTGGTACTTAAAATAATTGTTTTTTCTTTGATTCATCACTTAAGTGAAGCCAATGGAAATTTTTTGTATTAAAGTAAGCGTTGTTCACAAATTTTGATACTTTTATTGTTCTTCTCCTGATTAAACATGGATAGATTCAATTAGTTACTGGTCTAGATCTAAGCTGTGGTTTACTGTGGTGGTGAGATTTCCGTCTTTTGTGCATATCTCAAAAGCAGTGCTCTTTTAGAAAACAATGCAGCTGGGCCGAGGGTCTCATGGTGTGATATCAAGCTTAATCAGGGCATGAAATCATACTTACGGATTTCCTTCCCCGACAACTCATTCAACACGATATGAACAGGGGCGATGTACACAATATGATACACATGGGAATTCTTCTCCCCAAAACGAAGACAGAAAATTCGAAACAATTGATTTTGTTCCTCAAGGCAGAAATGAATGAGCATGCCCTCAACTTTTAAGAAGATGCACTCTTCTGTCCTCCCTCCCTCCTTTTGACGGTCTGTGCTTTGTAGTCCGACCATTCTCATTAGCATGGGCACTATGTCGAAGCACCATGGAGATCACTTCTGAAATCGAATGAAATTTGCTCAAGTTCTCCCTAGTCCCTATAAAACTGAAGAATGAGATGAATGGGAAAGAGCAGAGAAAAGGAGAGGAAACAGAGTCCTTCCTTTTTCATTGGCCAGGCCTTTAATTACGAGAAATTTTTAAAGAGTACGATCTTCTCTCTCTTATAATCATTAGTTTCAATTGAGAGCCAACAAACATATGACAAGAATTTGCAATACTCCTATATGTCGTTGAATAGCATTGTTTCCTCCAAATATTATAGTTGCAAATGACGAAGGGTGTTAGTTTCATCTTTCGATATATCACACACGAAATCCCAAACGAAAGAGAACAAAATTTTGCACTAAACAAACCAAGCAGCAGGAGTAGCAAAATTACCATACGACCGCCCTAGCCTGCTGCTAGTATTGGCCGTGCAACATTTGATACGTAAATACAAAAAATTCGACGTTTGTGAAATTTTTTCATTGCAAACATTTTTTTTTTCAAATAAGATGTTGTCAGACGGAGACCTTTGCTCTAACGTCATGGGGACTAGAGATGGAGAAAGGGCCAGAAAGGAAGCAAACAAAGATAAGATTCCCCGTTCGGGCTCGAGAGTCTCGAGCCTCCGGCGACCGACTAATCAGTACGGACAGTTCAGCTGAGGAACCCATAAGACGGAATGTATAATGAGTAAGGTTCATAAGAGTAGAAGCTTAAAAGGCCCTTACATAAGAACATGAAGTGTCGAGGAGTTTATGTGCTCGATTCGAATTTATTTTGCCAAAAAAAGAAAAAAAAGAAAGAGAAAATCAACAGAGATATAACGGGGCAAAAGAATATCGACACGCAGAAAATTATCAGTAGATGACGGGCATAGCAGCACAAATAGAGATAGAAATGAAATTCACATAAGCAACACCGTTAAATGCGATCGGATTTTCTTTGTTATTAGAGGGATTTAACACTCACGATATCAGCACCACACGTTTGTGTTCCAGTCAGCATAAAACAAAGAAAACGTGGGAAGGATGATTTTGTCTTTGACTTAGGATATATTTGACAAGCTCGTGTAATCAGGAGCGATGAATTGCTACAGAGAGCATGGCAGATCAATCTTCCCTATATTCTATCAGGTGAATTATGTTGCCAACGTGGTAAATTTGGAGAGGAATGGACATCGCAGAGCTTTGCTGATGGGTATGTTATGTAACCTATAATAGCAGTCGAAATCCATCATATTTCGTCAATAGCTAAACTTACACTTAAAAAGAGGATATGAGCCCATCCCTTATATATATGGGCAGTGAGTCAAATTATGTTCTACTCGTTGTTTTGGTGTAAAGGAAAGTTGCCTAATAGAGCATGAAAACATCCACCGCTCATTTGTGTGTGCACTTGGATGGAAAGGAAGGAATCAAACTGCAACTCTTAACTTTGGTTATATATAATATATATGGGCAGGCATGAAGCGGAGCTGGTGGAAATGGTGGTCGCAAAGGTTTCTAGTGAATTGAAGACGACGTGGATCAAAGGGCTCCCCAATTTCATAAGCTCTCAAGTATCTCCCAATTCCGTTTGAGCCAAAGGCCTACCTACCACTCATAAGTATTCTCTACATTCATTATTTAAGGTTAATTCAATCTTTCAGAATATTTAGTATAATAACTACATTTTATCACTATCAATTTGGTACTGGGTCGCAGTGTATCTATACATTTTGAAGAAGAAAATAAGAAAAAGTAAATGATAAGTGTTCTTGGCCTTTTTACGGTCAGAATATTCAATTCAGCTTGGCTTCTTAGTCGATACCAGAATGAAAATGTTTAACAATGATCCATCCCCCATGGGTAAAGATATTACTCATGAAATTCGTAATGCCATTGACTAGTACAAGATATGTATTCCGATCGTCTCTAAAAAATTTGACTCCTCATATTCCTACCTTGAGGAGTTAGTCCAAATGGTTGAATGCAAGGTTACAAATGGGAAAAGGTATTGCCCATCTTTGATAAAGTGGAATCCCGCCAACTGCAACACATGTCACTACTTCAACGTAAAGATCTATGGTGAAAGTAATTATGAGCTGTGGGTGGAAGCGACTTGAGAGCTTGGTCCTACCAAGGATGAGTATTGAAGACACCAATGGATACTTACTTTCCCACCAAATTGTTAATTTGATTCATTACTGTAAACTTTTTATACTACTCAATCTTACTCCAATTTTACTTAGAGAAATGGCAAGAATGAAAGACTACTTGTAAAATGGGTCATCAATAGGGGTGTGCAACGGGAATCGCCTGAACCGGGAACTGGCCGAACCGAACCAAACCGGCCGGTTTTGGGCGGTTCCCACGGTCGGCGGTCCGATTCCCGGTTCCTAATCTTGGAACCGGTGGCCGGTCGGTCCAGTTCCCGGTTCTAAGGTGGGAACCAGACCGAACCGGACCGAACCAAATTTTTTAATATATAATTTATATACATAGAATTAATAAAATATATAAACATGATAACTTATTGCAACCAAAATTGCAATTTGAGGTAAGAACCTCTTATGTGGCTAAGAGACCATTAAAACCATTTTTGTTACTCTTTTATTTATAGAAAAAATCTCATTGTTAGTAACGTGCGCTGTGACTTGAGTTCTCTGTTTTCAGGGTTCCTCGAGTGGTACCAGCAAGTTAGTTATCGAGAGGAAGAGGGAAAGTAAGAGACTCTTTCTTTTTTAATTGATTTATTGGGGATTTTGTGATGAATGGTTGAATGATCCTTGCTTTGTGTTTTGTTCTGCCTGCTTTAGGAAATTAGGTGATATACTCTTTAGCGAATAATATTACAATTTTTTGACTTCTAGTGATTAAAATGTCCCCACGTTACTTGTTTATAGGATTACAATTTAAGCCAAGTCCAACCTTTAGCCAAATTGTTCATGGCCTTTATGGTTAAAGTTAAGTGTGAAACACATGAAGTGTGAATTACGCAAGTGAAGTTTGAATATTTTGCACGTGGGAACATGTGTGATTAGTTTCGTTGAATCGCCCGAGAACCAAATTGGATTGATCGGTCCGGAGCGCGGTCACTCTTTAGTGCAAACAAGTCGATCACTCTTTAGTGCAAAGAAGTAGAGCCGATTTTGTTGGACCGGACAGAAACTGATGGTCCGGTCCGGTTCCCGATCCTAGGACCAAACGGTCCAGTCCATGGTTCGCAATTTTGGGAACCGGTGCTCCCGGTCCGGTTCCCGATTCCAAGGTGGAATCGGACCGAACCGGGAACCGATCACCCTTAGTCATCAAGGAGGTTTGGAGTTTGTTGAAGGATCCCTATATAATTGGAACATTTGCTCAGGGACCATGAACGTTTTTGTTGGGCCTTCTTGGAATTGTTGCTAAAGAAATTTCTTTTATGACTGTTCTTTTTAGGATGTGCAAGGAGTATATTTTCTTTTTTCCTTTAATGAACAATTTTAAACTTTGGGGATGTGCTTGTTGAATATGTTTCAAGATGTTCTCCTACAATTAGAGGTGAAATGAGCCACAATACTTTTAGTATGGCGACTACAAATTGTAGCGTCAATTTTCCTAGTAGCTATAATAAAATAAAAATAAGATTCATATGAGGTGGATTATTGAGAGAAAATTTTAGAGAGAAGCTTTGGAAGAGAAAGGAACAAATGGCTGTAATGATCATAATGAAGGGGAGGGCACCCCTTCTTATACTAGTAATCATCTCGTTATAACATTGATCCATATTCGATTTAGCGGATAAGATCGCATCTCTCAACCTACCAACTATTGGCATTTATCTCGAGAGAACTCTAGAATCCAGCACAATTACCATCTTGCCCGTCCCTAGGAACATTTAAGCAAATTACAGCTTGAATGATTGGAAAGATCTGGTATTCGTTTCTTTCTAACTTGCTGAAGGTTGGTCTTGCTGCCTTTTGATTTCTCCCATATGACAAGCCTCGGGTCAACCAGACGTTGACCCAAACAAATAATAAATAAATAAAAGCAAAGTAGACAAATCCAGAGGGGCGACGTAAGGTTTCGTGCCATAAAAAAGATGAAACCGCACCCTCGTGTCGGAACGGAGAAAGGGAAAGTTTGGAGAAGAAAGAAGAGAAGGGAGAAGAAAATGGAAGCCCTAGCAACCCGCTACGACGTGTTCTTGAATTTCAGAGGCGCAGACGATCGCACCGGCTTCGTCTATCACCTCTACAAGAGGCTGCTGGATTCTGGGGTCCGCGTGTCACGCAAAGATTGCGCGCTCCCGGTCCGCAAGGAGAAAGGCAGGGAGCAGCTTGTCTGGGCCATCAGTAGATGTAAAATCGCGATACCCATCATCTCCCGAGGGTATGCGAGTAGTACATGGTGCCTCGAGGAGCTCGCCGCGATCATGGATTGCCGCAGAAGGGATGACAAATTAGTCCTCCCTGTATTCTATAATGTGGATGTTGTTGATTTAGGTCGCCGAGGCGGTGACTTTGATGATGAGATGATGTGCAGCTCAGAAGAAGTGCTGAAATTGCAGGAAGCGCTGACTTCTGTAGCGAGGATAAGAGGGTGGATATCACAGAGCACTGCTGATGGGTATGTATGTTTTGTTTTGTATGTATGTTTTTATTTATTTACCAATCTAAGAATCTATATCTGTCCCAATTCCGGATCTGAATCTTTGTGCGTTTGGATGCGAATGACCGATCCGGAATTGCAGATTTTGGGGAAAGGTGGGCATCAAACTGTAAGCCTAACTTTGTTTTTACATGTATGTGTGGGGGAGGCATGAAGGAGTGCTGGTGCAAATGGTGGTTGCCAAGGTTTTGAGTGAATTGAAAAGGATGTGGATTCAACGGCTCCCCCTTTCCATAGGGTTAGGTATTTCCCAATTCTATTTCAGTCAATCTTAGGCATTTTCGTAATGGCTACATCTTATCGTCTTATTGTCGCTTTGGTTTGTCCCGCTGAATCGCAGCTTATCTTTTCTTTTCGGAGAAGAAAAGAAGAGAAACTAAATGCCAAGTGTTCTTGTCCTTTCGTGGCCCTGATACTCGATACAACCTTGCCGACTACCTCTACGTCAGCCTCATGGCATCAGGAATCAGAGTGTTTAATCATGATGATCCCTCGCTCATAGGTAAAGATTTTAGTAATGAGATTAGCAATGCCATCGACTGCTGCGAGATATCCATTCCGATTCTCTCTTCAAATTATTCCTCCTCGCCTTGGTGCCTGGAAGAGCTCGCTCGAATGGTTGACTGCAAGAGAACAAAGGGACAAATGATATTGCCCATATTCTATAAAGTGGATCCCTCGCACATGCAAGACCTATCGCATTGTTTTGAAGAGAGCATCCTTCCACATAAGGAGCTGGTTGACGGAAGTACTTATGATCGGTGGAAGCGAGCTCTCAAGGAGATTGGGTCCCTTGAAGGATGGGTATCAGAGAAAGTTGCCAATGGGTACTTACTCTATCCTCATTCCCACCTAAACCTTAATTTGATTCTATTGCTGGAAACTTCTTACACTACTCAAAGTGTACTTTAATGTTTGTTTGGCGATTGGCAGGCACGAAGAGGTGCTTGTCAAACAGGTTGTTGAGGAGGTTTCAAGGTTGTTGAACAATCCCCAAACACATGATCCCCCATCCCTATCCACTGAGTAGTGTCTCAATCCTGGAGTTAGTAATTGCTCATCTTAAATGTAGGTGAGTCCTATTTTGCAAGAGAAGTTTCCTCAACTATCAAATGTGTCATCTGTCATAGTTCATCGGTTGCATTTATCTTCTGAAGACTGGCGAGGAGTTCCTTTGGACTTAAGAAACTTGCTAACGCATGTATTCTGCTCTTCTTATATTCAGATGTGACGCTATCAACAGATGTCTCGTGTTCCAATTTGACAATCTGATCTGTTATAGATAGAGAGAGGATATGAGAAAGAAGCATGAATGAGGGCACAGAACCAACAAGATGAAAGGAGGAGAGAAAAATGTCCAAACAATAAAAAGAGGGGCGAGCTTAATTGGTTGTCTGAAGGTGCTATAAAGGATTTGCTATTGAGTTGAAGTCAAATGTGATCTGCTGAAGTACAATTGCGTTCTAATTGCTCGAAGACTTGGCTCGTTCTGGCGTAAAACGAGATGAGAAAATATAAAATGGGAGAACAGTTGTGATTTGCATTTACACAGCTTGAAATATACTACAATTTGCTGGATCGGTGGAAGAGACTATCTTCATTCTGTGGAAAAATAAGCCATTTGATACATAGCTAACATTGATGAGAGGGGCTTTTTGATAGATCTCGATGTGACTTGTCGCAAAAGTTGTACATGCTTGTTGCCATTAATTTCTGTAATATTCAATTGTGCTTTCTCTTTGGATATGCAAATAGAATATCTGATTGGATACCTGTTCTCTGATCAAGTAGAACAAGCCACTAGGATTCGCAAGAAATTGGAAAAAGAAAACATTGCACTATTACTCTACTTCAGTCACTTATTTCAAATTTGCTACTCATTTCAAGCAGGAATGACATAATATTGTATGTGAGGAAATTGAATATGAAAGCACTGAGTGATAATTGGTTATGATTTCTGTTTGGTATCGTGTTCATAGTGATTACATTGATCAATTCATATAGGACCCTTACCTCTCTACGATTTAGTTATTTCAACAATGATCGGTACCCAACTATTTGAATACCCCACCACTCTTACTTATTCCCAGAAATTGGATTTTTAACCCTTTACGTGCTGTCATGTTCAGGGTGGATGCTCGTCATTTCAATTGTTTTTCTACTCAAGTATGTGTCTGCTTTGATGGACAATCATCACGTTTGTATAGTTGTATGAGCTGATGCATTGTGTTGGCATGATCCTCCTCTTCTTTAATCTCACGGAGAGAGATGATCACAAGTCAGGCATGATTTTTCAATTGCAAAAGATTCGACTGTGACATCTTAAGAAATGTATAGATGATTCACATTGAAGCTTTACTTTACCTTCTAACCTATTCCTAAGCTGATGCCTGCTGTTCTACGGCGAGTTAATTCATTTCTTATGCACCCTTGCAATAATCTTTTGAACTTAGGATGTCCTCCTTCTCAGCAGAATTGCTCTGAGGCCTTCAGTTTGAGGTTGGCAACATGGACTAGATCATAATTTATCTGTGGCTGATTGATGAGGTATGGCCCCTATACTATACAGACTCACTTTAAATATAAGATTGCCGAGTTTCACCTAAAAATGCTGGTTCTCCTACTGGAACTTTGTAACATTTCCTTTTCTGTCTTGTAGCTCAAGGGAAATAGTACCTCCACATTTTTCAGAGGTTGCAGATTAGATTGTAGAAGACAATTTCCCCTTGAGAGGTTCCTTGAAACATTAAAGGGGCAGAATATGAGGCAATCTATCCAAAATTGAGACGACATAGAAGGAAAACTGTCAAAAATAACATGTTTCAAGACTAAATCTATATTAGCCAACCAACAAAGATGCAGGGCATTGATAGCTGTAGAAGTGACATATCAAGCGGTACTTGTCATATCTAGGGGTTCTTGCTGAGTATTCAGTTTACTTTTTCTTCTGTTCAATGCTTGGCACAATATACATTTTGGTTCTTTGTACCTTTTATGTCCTCCAATCTAACATTAGTTGCCACCTAGAATGGTGAATTATAATTGTCGGAGAATCTGTTCTTCCTCCCCCCCCCCCGCCCCCAAAAAAAAAAAAAAAAAGAAAAAGAAAAAGAAAAGGATTTAAGTTATCAGGAAATGGATCCACAATGTGTATGGGTTCCTCTTGCTTTTGAAACACACAAATGCTTTTGAAACACCATCGCGGCTGCTGTTGAAAGCTCTTCCTGTTGAAAGCAACCCACACTACTGCCAAAGTAGCCGAAGAACCGTTGTGTTTGAAACTTTCTAAATAGTTTGGCAATGCCATGAGGATTTGTCGGATCAAGAATGTTTTCAATGAGGTGCTGATCAGACCCTACAAGGAGGAAACTTTGTCTCAGAATTAAGATATCAAGGTAGTGGAAAGTAACTACAGAAGGTACCTGATAGGAGATTGTGGATGCGAAGAGCAACTGATTTAAGGATTTTGGGGCTTGTACAATTATTCCTTGATCATAGTGCGTTATAGCTTCCTCCTGGTGCTAGGATGAGAGGCTTGGGTTTGATACTCTCGTATTTGTCTAATACCAAGTTCTGCAGATGAATTGTATCAGATGCGTACTGGCTTGCTGCCACTATTGTACTGACTCCACTCCCGCTCAATTCATTCCCTGCACAGCAAGTGTCAAAATGTCTAAATATGTACACACACTACCATCTCCCACAGTATAAGCCTCTCATCCACAAAAAATCGAATTTGCTCATGTATGTTTGTGCAAATAATACCGATTGCTTCAGTGTGATATCATTGGAAATAAATGGTTGCAACCTAATTAAAAGGAGGAAGCACATCTGAGTCACTATGAATGCACTTGGGTTCTTTACACTTTCCGAAGTATGGTACTTGTTGGGTATAGCTCGAAATGAGACGGATCATCTCCAGTCAACCTTATAATGTGTATCTCCAGAGCAAAAGCAATATCATTAAAGAATGATTTTCTGATAAGTCATGACACTCTGGATATGTCCAGAATTTTAAACTAAAATCACAAATAGGTATCCAGAATTTTAAACTAAAATCACAAATAGGTATCGGAAGGATGAATTTCATGTTGAAATAATTTGTTGTCATAAAAGAGATGACTCTTGGTCAAGAGAAGAGTTTGCTATTGGATGAGAGAAAATGTGACTCTTAATTATGGAAAAGAGGAGTGCGTTGCCTTCTCCGAAATGGAGATTTCTCTCTACCATCTGGGTAGCGATTCTCTACCTTCAGGGTAGTCTCCGTCTTTTTTTTCATCAATGATAAACCCTAATCCAACCTCCTCTTCAACCCAACTCTTTCTTCACAAACCCCATCTTCGCAGAACAGATTTCAGCCCAGGAGAGAAACCCTAAATCAATTCCTCACCTGAAACCCTTCCTTTCACCAGTGAGAAACCCCCATACCCACAATCTCTTCGATCTCTTCACTCTTTCGCCTTCTGTTTGAGAAATTTCGACACACCATCCCCTCGTCCCAGCCATTAGTTTCTTCACCCAAACACTGATTCAGAGCTCCCTTCAATCGGTCAAGACCTATCTCTTTTTTTGCTGGTTCCAAATCTTTAGGCCAGCTCGCGTGAAGACTCATCAAGTCCAGTAGAACACCGCTTGAATTCTCCTGCTCCTCCTTGTTCCCAGAAAACAAAAGATGGCAGATCAATATGAGGAAGAGAGAAGGATTGCTGCCCTCTGCAAGAGCTTAGGTAAGCTATGGTCTGAAGAAGATGTGGTAGATGTTACAGTTGCTATTCCGGAAGAGAATCTGTTAGAATGTCGAAAAACTCTGTTTGGGAAATTTTTCTCCAAGCCGAATGTCAACTATGCAGCTTTTGTCAATACTATGAAAAGAGCTTGGAGAACTGAAAATTTTACATGTCAGTAATAGAGCCTCTCTACTTTTCTTTCTCTTTCCAGTCGGAAGCTGACAAACAAAGAGTTTTTGACTATGGACCATGGTCTTTCTCTAGTAACCTGCTAGTATTACAGCAATGTGACCCTGATACTCCTGAGATGTGTTATGAATTTAACCATTGTGCCTTTTGGGTACACTTTGCTGGCCTTCCCTTTGGGAGAGTTACAAATGAAATTGTTAGAGACATTGCTTCAAAGATGGGTGAAGTAATAGAAATGAAATTAGAAGCAAAGGGAAACAGCAACTACATGATTGACAAGGCAAAAGTAAAGTTGAATCTGGAAAACCCTATGAAGACTGGAGTTATTGTGAATCTGGATAGCAAGAGGTTGTGGATCGAGTTTAAATATGAGAGACTTCTGCATTACTGTTATTCATGTGGAAAAATTGGCCACTATGTCACATTTTGTAAAGAAATACCCTATGAGAATTCAAGGCTGGCTGAAGACTTACCAAGAAGATTTGGGAACTGGTTAAGAGCTTAAGCGCGGGAGCTAAGTCCATACGGGAAAATCTTCTATGGAAAACAGAACATTCTACATGAAGAAGGTGAGAGTGTGCCTGAGACCCAAATACCTGCAAAGGAGACACAAGTGCAAGATCAAAATCAGAAACAAAATCCTCATATCAGTGAACAGAACACTACTGCCTATCAAACCACTTAAAAGGAAAATAGCCATAATCCTCCCTCTCGAGCACTAGTAATCATGGGAGAAAAAAGCCCCCAAAAGAGAGGAAGTTGCTGTTTAGATGAAGAATCCGTAATGGTTATATATGAAGAACAGCTAAAGGAAGCAGAGGTGGAAATGCAAGAGAACTCAGCAGGCAAAACGGGATTGATAAGGCACAAATCTAAGAGCACCAAGCAATCCTCCTCAAAAAAAGGGAAACGATTCTGCCCTTATGGTGTTCAAACATCAAAGCACAACTCTTAGAGAACACACAGCTGGTGGAGACTCCCATTCAAGTGATAGAGAAGTCAAATCAATGGGCTTTGGTGGCTAGCCCTAATAAGCCACCGAATTATCCATGAAGATATTTAGTTGAATTGTCAAGGGTTGGGCACACCCCTGACAATTCAAGCTTTGAGAGTCCTAGTGACTCAAGGAAAGGCCCAGTATTATTTTTATTATGGAAACTAAAAATCAAAAACAAAAAGTGCATCGGATAAGGAGGAGGCTGAAATTTCAGCATAGTTTCTTAGTGAATCTGGAAGGCATAGCAGGGGGTTTAGCCATTTTTTGGGATAACCAGGTTCACTTATCTATTGACTTTTTCTCGGCAAATGCTATCAATGCTCAATGTCAAATTACAGCAACCAAACAGAGAATGCATATTACTTTTCTACATTCTCCAGTTGAATTTCAGTAGAGGGTATTGTTATGGGAGGCTATTCATAGAGAAAGTCTATATTATCATCTACCTTGGCTGTGCATGGGGGATTTTGATGAAATTCTATATCACTGGGAAAAAATGGGGAAGAAAAGAGCAGAAAATTACCGTCTCACAGCCTTCAGAGACTTTCTGCACCAATGCTCTCTGATGGACTTGGAAAGCAAAGGATGCGCATTCACCTGGACAAATAACAGAGAAGGAGAACACTTGGTCAAGAAACGCCTAGATAGAGCTTTGTGTAATCTAGAATGGAGAATTGCACACCCCACAGCAGAATGTTCAGCACTACCAGCTATAGGGTCTGATCACAGCCCTATCATATTAACACTTAACCCACAGCAGAAATGGAGAGGCAAAAGATTTAAATATGAAGCCTTCTGGTCAGAAGATGAGGAATGCGCACAGCTAGTCAAGGCAACTTGGACTGAATCTGATTCCCAAAGATTAAATGTGGTGGAGAAACTACAACTTATGGTACAAAAGCTGATGAAGTGAAGCAAAAATAAATTCTCTAACGCAAAAAAGAGGATTGAATGGCTGAAGAATGAATTACAAGACTTGATGAATTGCACGGGCAGCAAAGAAGATAACACAAGAAATAGAAAAATTATGGCGACAAAAGGAGATGTATTGGGGAATGCGATCGAGAATAAGCTGGTTAAAATGGGGAGATAGCAACACAAAATTCTTCCACGCCACAGCTATACAGAGAAGAATTAGAAACAGAATCTCTTTACTGAAAACTAAAGATGATTTTTGGGTAAGAGAGGACCAGCATTTAAAGGAAATGACAGAGCAATACTTTAAAAAGCACTATGAGTCAGTGGGACCTCGTGATTTCCAGCCTATTCTTCAACAAATCCCAACATCGGTGGATGAGAGTATGAACCAACAGTTGATCGGCCCTATCACTTTGGAGGAGGTAACTATAGCTATGCAACAACTAGGTGCCATAAAAGCTCCTGAACCAGATGGGTTTCATGGCCTTTTCTTCCAAAGTCATTGGCCAGATTTATGTCAGGAAATATTCAGGGAAACTCAGAATTTCTTCACTACCGGATGTCTAAATCCTGATATAAACCATACACAAATAACCCTTGTTCCCAAAATTCCAAACTCAGAAAAGCTTGACCAATATCGCCCAATCAGCCTGTGCAATTTCTTCTATAAAATCATCTCAAAAGTGTTGACAAGCAGACTCAAGCCTCTTTTACCGAACCTTATTGCTGAAGAACAAAGTGCTTTTGTGGGGGGAAGGCAAATACAATATAATATTATGTTTGTGCAGGAAGTTCTACACAGATTGAGAACCAGGGAGCGGAAAAGGAAGTTCCAAGCTGCTCTAAAGCTTGATATGCAGAAGGCGTACGATCGCATCGAATGGGATTTTCTTAAAGCATGTTTAACTAAGATGAGATTCTGTGATTAGTGGGTCCAATGGGTGATGCAGTGTGTTTCGACGGCATCATTCAGCGTCAACTTTAATGGAGAATCCCTACCTTACTTCAAGCCTACACGGGGGATTCGACAAGGTGATCCATTAACTCCCTATCTTTTTATTCTAGTGGCCAATGTTCTATCAAACATGATGAAACAAGTAATAGAAGATGGCACACTTAAAGGAATTAAGATGAATAGTAGCTGTCCTACGTTGTCACATTTACTATTTGCGGATGACTGCATTTTCTTTCTACATGGAACAATATTGGAATGTCAAAATTTAGTAGCCATCCTACACCAATACTGCTTTGCTTCAGGTCAGGCTATCAATCTGAATAAATCGGGCATATATTTCGGCAAAAGCTGTCCAATCACCTTGAGGAGAAACATGGCTTCAGAACTAAGAGTGCTAGAAATTGAGAAAACAGGAAAGTACTTAGGAGTTCCTTCGAATTGGGGGGCTTCAAAGAAATATATACTCGCTTGGATCCTTGCTAGAGTCAACAGTAAGTTGGAAAGTTGGAAGGAGAATTTATTCTCAAAAGCAGGGAAGGAAATATTGATTAAATCGGTGATACAGGCTATTCCTCAATATGCCATGACTATCTTTAAAATCCCTGTTTCAATTTGCAAAGCTATTGATATGAAAGTTGCTAACTTCTGGTGGAAAACTAGTAGCAAAAGTGCTGGGATTCATTGGAAAAAATGGGAAAATCTGAAACTCAGGAAGGATGAGGGGAGTCTTGGTTTTAAAGATTTAATTGCTTTCAACAAGGCTATGCTAGGTAAGCAAGCCTGGTGAATTTCTTAGTATCCTCAGTCCCTCTTAAGCCAAGTAATGAAAGGTCTATACTATCCACAGTGTGGTTTTTGGAAAGCTGGAAAAGGCTCAAGACCTTCGTGGGGATGGCAGAGTATTTTGGTGAGAAGAGAATCCATATCTCCACACATAATGTACTCAATCGGTAATGGGAAAGAAATTTCGATTAGAGATGACAAATGGCTAAAGAGTGGACCTATTGGTGGCCCAACAACAAGTGGGGAACCAGAGTAGGTGGCTGATTTAATTGATCCCAGGATTGGAAAATGGAATGAACTCATGATAAGATCGCTATTTGAGGACTAGCTAGTCCAAGAAATACTTGCAACCCCTATAGGAATGCCTAATGCAGAAAACAAGTTGGTTTGGATGAAAAATAGATCTGGCTCATACACAGTAAAGAGCGATTACTTCTCAACCAGCGAAAGATCAACCAGCAAACATATAACAGCAGCAACTTCATCTCATCAGACAAAACCCGAACTATGGAAACACATCTGGCACTCGGCAACCCTCCCCAAAATCAAATTGTTCCTATGGAATGCATGTCAAAACGCTTTACCCACGATGGACAATTTGTATAAGCGAAAGATCATACCTGACCCGGTATGCCCTCTATGCAAACAGGAAGTTGAAACCGTGGAACACACCCTTCTGCTCTACTCTTGGATAGCCCGCATATGGAAATCAGATCCCCTGCAAATTAAAATTTCAAGAACTGGGTTAACTAGGCTAGATGAGTGGTTGTATAAGGTGAAGGCCGACCCAAGCAATACCATCAAGTTCGACCAAATTGCTGCTACCCTTTGGAGCATCTAGAAGGACCGAAACCAATACATCTTCGGCCACCGTCCCTTGCAACTGCAGCAAACAGTATTCAAGGCAGTCGCTCTACAAGAAAACTACACTAAATGGCATCGAAAATCAAAAGGAGAGCCACACAAAATGACTCAACCCAATCGATGGCAACCCCCGACTCCAGACTCTCTAACAATCAACATTGATGCGTCCTTTGCTCCAGACGACGCAATTGCTTCAGATTCTCGAGAGAGCAGAGGACCGGATGAGCATAGGGGAGCTATTGCGTGCATATGTCGAGACTTTAGGGGTCGCCTAGTCGACGGATTCACCAAACCAGTTGCAGCCTCCTCGGCAGAGCAGGCGGAAGCTATCGCCCTCTTCGAAACCCTAATTTTCCTCTCGAACAGAACTCATCTCAATTTGCAAGTGCTTTCTAACAGCCTTTTGCTCGTGCAAGGCATCACAACTTCAACGGAGATCAGTTGGGACGTACAACCCATCTTGGATCGGGCCAAATCAAAACTGAAGGAGTTCCCGGGCCTCTCCCTAGCCCACTGCAACAGGGAATCAAATAGGCCAGCTGATTGGCTCGCGAAAGCATACATATCTAAATGTCTTCTGTCAAATTGGTTATTTAACCCTCCGCTTGCGTTATTTGATTTGTTATGCGCTGATGTTTTTGATGTAATTCCCCCAAACTTGGCTAAGTAAATCAATGTTAGTCTTATTTTGACCAAAAAAAAAAAATTATGGAAAAGAGGTGACTATTGGTTATGAGAAGAAGTTACTGATGGTTATGAAAGAAAGTTATTCTCAATACGAAGAATGGTGATGGTGGGGAATAAATTACATATTCCAAAAAGATATGTTGATTGGTTGTCCGTGAATAGAAATCAAATCCCACCTTATACAACTGTTTATAGCAACAATTTCTTCTTAGGAATTCTCTTTTCATCTCTTCACACAAATAATTTTGACAACACATCAAAGATGAAATTTCAAGAGTAAAATTGAGTGATTGTCGAAATCATTTCTCTGCAATTTTGGTGTATATCCTGAAGTTATATATGTTCTAAACCCTATAATAACAATAGTGAAGGTAAATAATACATTAAAGATTGTGATTGTTATTACGTATCAAGGCATAAAAAAAATAAAAAATCTATTACTATCACTCTATTTTCATCAGCAATCAAATTTTCCCAACATTTCATCACTTTAGATATCATGGTACTACTAGTTTCATGTCAATCATGATCCATCCTCGCCCATTCAAATAATAAACAAGTAATTGTTTTCATATTTACATTGCAAACATCAAACCAGTTAGATTTGAATCAATAAACCTAGTGATCTTGACTTGCAGAAATCATAATCTTCGCTGCATACAAGGCACGAAAAATCCTCATCGCCTTCACCATTTTATAGATCGAAATTTTGTTGGATTCTTATGACTCTAGTGGCTTGCAACCTCTAAATACAGAAACTCTATTGGATTTAATCATAGATGACATATAAAAAACTGAAACTCTATTGGATTTTAATCATAGATGACATCTACAACTCTACCTGCCTAGTTTGTCATCATCCAAATATTGAACTTTTGTTTGATATGTGATCTTCAACTCTACTAAAATTTCGTGGCGGTGAATTTTAGGATCTTAATTCTCTCCAAAGTTCTCCATATGTTAAGTCCAAAACACTGAGAAAATTTGCAATTTTCACCTTTTTGATATTGAAGCACTATTATATTCAACTTAAGAACAAGTCTCCAATATCATTTTTCACCTATACAACTATTCACCCTTCCAAATATCAAGATTCCATTGGATTCCAATTATTTTCACCTCTTCAAAAATCAAAACTCTTCCTTATTCATATAAAAGACCAACTCTCAAACCTCAATCGTCTTCTTGTCAACTTTCCAACCATTATGACTTTGTCCGATCTATGTACAAAGTATCAAAGCTTTATTAGATTTATGTACAAGATGATTGACAATCTTCACATCATAAGTGCAAAACATCTGCGAAGACAGAAAATTCTTCAAATCATTTAGTCAAACATCTTTTATAGCAGCACGATATGCGCACGCACATGCACATAGGTGGTCCCCAATTGTTTGTTATAACATTCATAGTTAGCAATCTTATCTCTTGTATCTAATTTAAGATATTGTTGATATTGTTCTCGTAATTTCTCTACTTACCTTAAGCATCCTCAATCATCCCTAATTTAAGGCTTTTGTAATATCTTTATATACAGTTTGTACAAGAGAGATCATAATACAATAAATAGAAACTACGATTTCTTCATGGTATCAAAGCTGCATTAGGCATAATCCGCCTTACAATCCTCAAATCTCTTTCTCCTCTCATTCTTTATCGACTTTCTTCTTCCCAAAGAAAATGTTGACAGGCTCTAATCCATCATCTCAGTCATCTTCATCTATCGCATCTCCCTCACTCGTTATCTCAAACATATCCAACTTGATACCCATCAAACTGAACAGCTCGAACTATCTTCTTTGGCGTTCTTTTTTCGAACCAATTCTCAAAGGTCACAATCTCATGTCTTACATTAATGGAACCTCCCAAGCGCCTGCTTCAACTGACGAAAATTACAAGACATGGATCGAAAAAGATTAGATGCTACTCTCCTGGATCAACGCTACTCTATCTGAATCTGTACTTCCATATGTAGTTAGCGCTACATTTGCAAAAGTTGTGTGGGATGTCCTAGCTCATCGCTATGCCTCTCACTCCTGCTCATGTAATGTCTGAAAAGACAATTACATCACCTTAAGAAGGGCAACCTCACCATGCAAGAATATCTCCAACAATTCAAAACTTTAGCTGATAAACTCGCAATTTGCGGATCTCTAGTAAGTGATGATGATCTCCTAATTTGCATTCTCAATGGATTGCCTGCTGCTTATCGCTCCTTTGCATCCTCTATTCATGTTCGTGCTTATCAAACTTCCATCACTATTCATTATCCAAAATTACTACTGCTTTCATTGCAAATCGACAACCTCGAACTCTTTCTCCTGGGTAGCACTCAATCACACCTCATCTGTATAGGGGTGGCATTGGTTATAGGGGACGCAGCAGGGGTCATTCCAATCAAGCCGGACTTCTCCCTACTCCATCATTTCGACCTCAAGGTCGTCAACTGAATACTAATCGGCTGATCTGTCAAATCTGTAACAAACATGGCCATAGTGCCATTGACTGCTATCATCACATGAACTATGCATACCACGGTCATGATCCTCCTAAAAAACTTGCTGCCATGACTATTGTATCACCTACTGACGATGGCACTTGGTATACTGATACTGGCCCTAGCTATCATATTACAGCCGATTTGGGTAATCTCTCCATCTCCTCTCCCTATAGTGGTTCTGATGAAGTTTAGGTTGGAAATGGCCAAAGTTTGTCTATTACTTATGTTGGTTCCACTTCTCTCTCACATCCTGTTTCTTCCATGCATTTAACTAATATACTTTGTTGTCCTCTAGCATCTACCAATTTAATTTCAGTTAATTGTTTTGCTAAAGACAATAATTGCTATTTTCTATTTGATGATTCTCAATTTTTTGTGAATGACAAGCTAACAAAGCAAATTCTACACCACGGTTGGACTGAGAATGGGCTTTATCCTATGTGGTTCCCCAAACCTTGCTTCAAACCTCAAGTTTCATTTTCTTCCCGCATCAACTCCTCCACCTGGCATCATCGTCTTGGCCACCCTTCTGTAGCTATTCAAAATCTTATTTTTAAATAGCTTCAAATATCAAATAAGCGTGACAACTCTCTGTTCTGCATGTCAGTTAGGCAAAAGTTGCAAGTTACCATTTTCATTGTCTCACACGCGCACTCAATTTTCACTTGAACCGATTCATTGTGATGTATGGGGACCAGTCCCAGTGTCTTCTATTTCAAAATTCTCTTATTATGTACTGTTTGTCAATGACCATCACCGTCGATTTAGGCTCTAGGGTTCGTGGATGGAATTAAATCTGGGGAGGTAATGGGACAGTTTTTTGTACTCCGCTGGATCGACCAAAGGCTTCCTTGTTCTATTTGTTTCGCTTTGGTCTTAGTTTAAAAGACGGTTGCCTCACAACACTGGGGTTGTACTTTGTTTTCATACTAAGTCTCTATTTATTTCACGAAAAGTGTGACATTTCTAGAAAATATTTTCTAAGAAGTCATTTTTCACAAAAATGACATTATTGTGGCACCCCTCGACGGCCCCCCGATCCGTTAGGGTTGCCACAATTCGCTTACCTTTCACTTTTCCTAATGACATGTCACTCTAATACCATTTCAATTGCAGCGGGTCTATATAACCTGGGGGTTTACATCTTTTAGATCGGTCCCTTGCGCAATTCATATAACGGAAGCATAACCAACAACTCCCTTCCCTATATTCAGAAAATAGTGCACACCAACTAAACATCTTTTATAAGTTAAAGCCAAACACTTTTTATATACATAAAGCAGATGGACATGTTTAGTCAGTACATCGAAATGCCATGGTTTTCTATACTTGGCTATACTTCAAAAGATGACCGACATCTCCTCCAACAGTCGTATACTTAAAGTCCATCGAATTAGTGTCGGCATCCAAAAGTTCCTTCCTTTGCTATCCTCCTCTTCGCGGTCATATCCAACCACTTGATCCATCTATTGGTGGCAATGGTAGCAGAAGAATCTTATCTAGTCTGAAATGTTAATCCCCAAAAGGGGTGAGTACAACCACTCAGTAGTAAAGATCCACCAAACTACTCAATGCGTCAAACAGAACAATCAAGGTATCATGAACAAAGCACATATCATTCATGCATTCAAGCATACCTTACCTTGCAGCCATGCATATATCACAATGCCATATGTGCATATACCACCATGCACTTATCATCAAGTATTCATGCATATATCACCATGCCATATGTGCATATACCACCATGCATTCATATCATCCATGCTATCAAGCATACATCACCATGAGATCCATTCATACCTTCATGATCACATTTTCAATATCAAATAGCATCTATTTACTTTCATAAGCAGATCATGCATCATGCCATATGCATACACCCATGCACGTGATTCACTTTCAATTCTTATCTTTCACAAGGATCTCATCAATTTTTCTTCCCAGGGACTAATGTTTGCATCCCACAATTTATCGCTCGCACCCAACCTAGCATCGTGAGGAACCTTCGGCACACACCTCCGGGCATCTCGTACCCCAATTGGCATCACGAGGAATCCCCCGGCGCACACCTCCAGGGCTTCCGGGATTACGTACCGACATACCACCAGGCATTCCCCCTGGAATTACGTACCGTATACCACCAGGCATCTCGAAACTCTCGAGGACATCCGGCACACACCTCCGGGCATCCCGACACTCCCGGGGCATCGTCGGCTCACACCTCCGACGGTATCCATATTCTCATACATCTCTTTTCCAATTTCTCATTTGAAATTTACAATGCAATTGGTTTAAATCACTCTTTTGAAATCATGTAATATGCATTGGGAAAAATGTCATTTGATGCAATGGTTTAAATGAAATCTTTCTTTTAGATCATGGAAAATTCATCATTTCTTTAATGTCATATGAAATGCATGAAAGCCATCACACCATTGCATGAATAATAATCCAAAGTATCATGATTCACACATTAATTTTTATACAGATCACGCATCACAGCATAGTATAGGCCATGCATTCCAATATCATCAATTCCGAAAATATACAGATTGCACAGTGTTCAAAACACAGTCAATTTAAATAGGCAAATGACCTTCAAAAATCACGAAATTTAACTATGTTGTAGTCAAGACATAAATAAAGATATCTCATGAAGAACACTTCTCCAAAATAAATTTGTACAAAATAGTATAGGCCATGCATTCCAACATCATCAAGTCCGGAATATACAGATTGCACAGTTTTCAAAACATAGTCGATTAAATATGCAAATGACCTTCAAAAATCACAAAATTTAACTATGTTGTAGTTAAGACATAGATAAGATATCTCATGAAGAACACTTCTCCAAAAAAAATTTGTACAGAATAGTATAGGCCATGCATTCCAACATCATCAAGTCCGAAATACACAGATTGCATAGTTTTCAAAACACAGTTGATTAAATATGCAAATGACCTTAAAAAATCACGAAATTTAACTATGTTGTAATTAAGACATAGATAAAGATGTATCATGAAGAACATTTTTCCAAAAGAGGTTCGTACAGAGTAGTATAGGCCATGCATTCCTACAAAAGTAGTTACCGAAATCTCCAGATTCAGTCTCTCTGAAAAAATAGGGGTTTCATCCATTTATACTTGTTCATTTTGTCCCAAATTTGGTTATGTTGTATTTCAAGGGGTTCTTAACAACTTTCATTAAGGGATCAAGAGGATATTTTCAAAGGAAAGTCATTTTATGGTCCACGAAGTCGCTGGAGCCCAGTACCACATTTCCAGATCTACCGTCTTCGAAGGAAAATCGTTTCACTAGGCTATACATGTTCATTTTACCTCAAATTTGAGTATGTTAGTATTCAGGATGTCCTCTACAATTTTTGTGAAGAAATCAAAGTGAAATTCTCAGTAAAAAGTCACATGCAACACCCAAAATCACCAAGAGGTCGACAAAACAGTCTTCAGATCTAATCTTTTCGTAAAAGGAGGGTTTTACCCCTCAAAACTCAGCCATTTGGTCTCAAATTTTAGTATGTTATACTTTAGAACGTTATCTACAACTTCCATGAAGAATTCGAAGCCAAAATCCCACTCGAACATCGCATGCAAGCAGCTACAACAATCTGGGTCGGGCTGTATACTCGAGAACAGTTTATACTTTCCAAAACAACACCCTTAAAACTTTGGTTTTTCCACCCTAAACATCCGAAATCCATCACCATTCGACAACATATTCTAGACACAACATGCAAGAGCAGCTTTAAAGGATCTAACTTGCCTCAAATCAAAGTAAAAGACAGCAAGAACGACGGCGGGACTAGGCGGGCTCGACGGCGTCTCCTCTTCCTCTCTTCCTCTCTTCCTCTCTTTCTCTCTTCTTTCTTTGGACGGTACTCTCTCTCTCTTCTCTCTCTTCTGGTCGAAATCCCCCTCCCCCTTTTCCTTTTATTCTCTTATTTGCTTGTAATCTTTAGGTTTTGCATGCATGAGACACTTGGCTCCAAGAGGAAGACAAGTGGCTCCAACAAGGAGACAAGTGGCTAAATCAAGAGGACAAATGGAGGAGGTGGCGTGGCCTCCATCCGGTTCTCCTTCATGGGCTGACGGTTTGGGCCTCTTGGCCTGCTTTAGGCCCAACACACTTGGGCCTAAAGTCCAAGCTTAAATGGCCCATATTTATTTTTGATAATCCATCTTAATCCTCATTAAATAAATACCTAATTGCATAATAAAATGGCCAAAAGACTTTGTGACATTAATCCATAAAATCAAATCTATAAAGTACATAGTCAAGAACAAAGTCTCCTTTATCAAATTGTCCTATAGCACCAACCTTGATCATCCATTAACATAAGATGTATTTCTACCCAAATAATTCTCCATTAAAATACTCGGCATTAATCTATTAAAATTCTTTGGTCTAAAGGCCATAACATAAATCAATAACACTTTCATCACCTATTCATGGTTCATGGTATATCCAGGGGTTATTATAAATTTTGGGATGCCACAATTATTTTCTGGAATTTAGCTAAATCCTAAAAATGAACTGGAAAATATTTTCCTCCGTTTGACATGAAAAATCTGATTAGATTTTCCTAATTAACATACACAATTCAAGCATCAATAACTTATTGGGCAACTAAGTAAGAGCTAGAGTCTCGAATGAAGCCTCGCTGGACCTCAACACAATAGCCAAGGATCGAGGCACAAGCATCTAGGTCCCGAGGGCGACCTCGATGGAGCAGAGCACAAAGCATTGGGATCCCAAGCCCGGCCTCAATGGACTCGAGCTTAGGTGTTGGGGATCCGAGCTCAATTACCAAGATCCTACACTTGGCCTTTATGGGCCCAAGCTCATGTATCGAGTCATTAGGGAAGGGCACCTCGGTTTTGGGTTCAGCCTCAGTGGACCCAGATGTGGGCGCCAAGGGGCTGGCTCAACCTCAAAGGACCTAGGTGCGGGCATCAGGATCCAAGCATAGGTACCGAGGTCCCAAGCCTGGTGTCAATGGACCCAACCCAAGCGTAGGGACTCGAGAATCAACATTAGGATTTCGAGCCCAAATTTAGAGTTTCAAGTTCAAACACTTGTTAAATTATGTCTCGAAGTTTGGATAAAAATTTTATTATTTGATCGTGGGATGAATTTATAAAAATAGGAAATAATTAAAAGAGGAAATTTTTTCTTTTTTAATTAATCTGCCGAAGACGTCTCCTTTCACGCGGAAGCCCTGCACTTGAAGATTTTTAATTGGTGGGGCCCAAGGTCAAAAGTTTGACCTTGGGCCCACACGCGCACACACATGCACGTAGAAGAATTTCTTTAGTCCAGTGAGAAGCCGCCGAGTCCCATGCGCGTGAAGTGTGCTGAATTTCTTTTATTCTCAGTGGGGCCCAAAGTTTGGGGCACACTTATAAAAGGGAAAACAAAACCCTTCGAAGCAGTGGCTGCTGCACCCGTACGAGAGAAGGAAGAAACCTACGAAGCCGCACGCCGTTCTTTGAAGCCGCAAGTTACGGGAAGCTTTGAAGAGACACGCGCGTTAAACTTTGAATTTTGTCGCGCGGTAATTTTGTGCCGTGAGTTTATACCAAATTGAGTTGTTTTTTATAAATACTTAGGGTTTGGGGTTAAATCTAGGTTTGGGAAACACTGACGATCGATTGAGCGATTGTAACTCGATTCTTCGATTTTAGTGGATTATTTCTTCTTTGCTCTCCCCATGGACGTAGGTACCGATCTCGGACCGAACTACGTAAATTTTTGGTATCCTTATTTTTCTCGTTTAATTTCTCTAGGGTGATTTCGCGTTGACGTAAATTGCAAGATCCTAATAATTCCGCATATTATATCCCAACAACACTAATACCTAATAATATTTAGAAAAATGATTTGCAATTTTTTAAGAGGAAATCATTTTCTTGAATTTAAACATAAGTTCCCAGTTTGACTTATTTTCCCAAGCGAACCAAACACCGGAAAATAAGGAGCGAACCAAACACTAGAAAATAAGTAAAGTGCTTTCCACGAAACACAGGATGCCTAAATGTAGAATGATTGCTCTCATAGCTATGATATTGTTGTTTGGTCTTCCCTGGAATTTTGCTGAATAAATTTTTAATCTTTTTATGGGTGCTGCAAAATTTTCAATGAGCAATTTTGGGCTTCGAGGATATGCTTGTTGAATATATTTCGGTACCTTTCTTTCCGTCTCCGAGTCCTCGACAGTGCTTGCAGTGAGATATCCTCTGCAATGAATAGTAACAGCACGCTCAATTGAGCTGACTTCTCCCGCAAAATAATCATTTCCTTGACATCTGAAATCTTCTGATCAATGGCAAGGACTTTGGCATTCTCAAACTCCACAAGCATTTTTAATCAATCTGGCAGAAAACAATCTAAACTTCAGTGAAGAAACCATAAAGGGGAATTTGATTGTTGAAAGATGGGCATGCATTCAATAGGCTCAGAATCTATTGATGCATGCCCTGAGGAGACACGGCTTAGAAGATAGAGCGCTCGCGAAAGAGCATAGGAATTAAATAAATAGCACTTTTTCCACATTTTCCAAAGAGACAATCATCTAACTCCATATTATTTCAGACCTAAAGCATAAGAACTGCATCTCGACCAACTTTAGTTACCTGTAAGAGAAGAGAGTAATGTTGCAATTACCCTTTTTCTCCTTATTTTTAAAAACAATTTATCCTTCAACAATTTCAAATCATGAGATACCGTATAAAAGTCATATCTGAAGAATGTTAAACATTAATGTTTTCCTCGGTGTCTAAGAGAAAATAGTCAGACACTGACCAAAAAAATTGAGGATACTACTAGTATCCCTCTCTGTTTCGTCCCACCTCTGTCCTCGATCGAAATCGAAATTTCTATAAAAGGGAGACTCGAGAGAACTTCACACACACACAAAACAAAACAAAAGAAATGCGGCCAAATTTGACCAGGTGAAGTCAGCTCCAAGGATCTGCTCATGTCACTAACTTTATGGATCGACTAAAACCAAACGTGATTACATAAGAGTTGGACAAACCATTTTTAAAAACTTAAATTGTCAAAAAATAAAAATAAAAGAGCCCAAAATTGGACTTCAAGCATATTGGTCAGCACTACCTCACTTGTCAGGCGGGCATCCCATGTGGAACATAGGGCCTGTGCATAATGATAATGACGAGATCACTGGAACAGACAAAAGGAAAAAAAAAGGACCTTGCAATCTACATGGAGGTAGTTCAGAGTTCAAACTCATAGCTTAGCTTCAATAGAATATTGAAGATTTCATTGTTCCCGTTAAAAACGAGCCCACTAGATATATTAAGCGCATTCCTGAACACAGGCGTGCCGCTATTTTTTAGAATGTTAAAACATGGTGCTAGGTCAATATTAATCATCCCATTCTTAAGCTTTCACGATAAACACTCATTTTGATAGAAAAACTTAAGGTCCTAATTTGAAGCCTGGATCTAATGGGAGCCTATTCTGGTTATTCTGCGTATGCTTCAATCATTGTTTTGACTCTCCTTTTTTATGTGCTCAATGCACGTGTTTAGTCTCAAATGAGAGAATAATCTTGACGCAATTGTCAAGATAGCCTCAATGTCCTCTCTATTCAGGGTTCCATCTTTCAGGTCAACTTGTCTGATCATGTGTACACGTGATCATTATGTATGATGAATTCTGGATTCCAAACATATGTTATTTCTTAAATTGGTAATAAAAAAGAGATGGAGAAGGCAAATTCTATGTATTTAAGTTCCCTGTACTTTAACAGTAGCATTCACTTGCATATTGCATTAAAATTGAATCAAAATCAAATAAAAGAGAAGTCGATGATAGTCTCAATTTAGTTCCAGATGTTTAAGCATAAATAGAGCCAGAAAAGTAAGCTAATCATACATTTATTACTCCGTTCAAAGATCGGCCTTGCCTTTGCTTCATTAACTTTTTCTGATGTGTGTGTATCTTTCCCAGATACACTGCAGATACAAAATAAAAATCCAGCACAGGCAGACTAGGGGAAACGCTAAGCCTCAGTGAGCAGCCAAATATGTTTCTCTGTGTTTTCATTCTATCAGATATTGATGTCTTTTTACCAAATCATCTTAAAGCTACATTGACAAAGCAAAGGCAAACATATAAAATGGAGAATTCTGGACTTCAAGCTGTTGCCCCGAAAATAGTGAACCCAAGTGCCTGATGCCAGCCCTCAGGACTCTACGGAATGAATAATTTGCATATACCACATCCTGTACTAATTAGCACTTCCCTCTAGGCAATTATGATTTCCTTTAGCCTCTTGTGAGAATCGAGCCAACAAATTAGCTTTTGCTAACTGAGGAACCAGGCAGGTATAAGAATCAAAACAATCATGAATGAATGGCGACTACGGTAAATTACATTCTGAAGGACTAAAAAAGAGAATCTGGGAAAACTTACAAATATTGAAGGTTCCAACCTATAGTAAAGGTCACAGTCTGCTCTTATCTTTCCATGGAGTGTGCAAGGCTGTAAGTTTGCTGTACCATTTTTCTTGGTCGCTGTAGAAAAAATTAAGATTCTCATGAGAAAGGGCATTGCCAGAGAGAAATGCTTTTAACTTTGCAACACATGGGCAAGAAGTAGATCAAGCAGGATAGGTTACACAAAAGAAAACTTGCCTCCTTGGAGAAGAGATTGACACGGACAAAGAAACAAAAGAGATCCATATGAGCATGCAGAACAAGTGAACTTCAATGTGGCTGCAAAAGACAGTCTCGACTTATCGGAGATTTCAGGCAAAAAACAAAGAAATCAGACTTGGCTTCCTATCAGGCGTCATAATGACTGTACTGCTGAGGGCCAGAATGAGTTGCCGGGCTTGTCCTCAATTTGCCATCGAGTCCAGAAGGAACTGACTCACAAAAATTGCCAGGTAAGCTATCTCGAAGCCACAGTCTAATAACTAACAGATCTTTCGACAGTGTTTTAGTAGAAGTTCCACAGCCATCGACAATAGAGCTCAAGCAAGACCTTGCGTCACGGTTCAGTGGAGAGACCAGGTAAACAAGTTAAAAACTCAGTGCAGAGAAGTGCCTACATTAATTGCAAAAGCTTGGGTTTTCTCCACAAGTTATCGCCATCTGCTCCTGCATTAGCTGCAATGGCTTTTGCTGGAGCAAGGAGTGCCAGCAATCGCATTGTGTTATGGACCAACTATAAGAACAAAGACACCTCAAGAACAACAGCAAAATGATAGAGATGATCCACAACTCGACGCATTCCGTATAGAATGCCCAAGCAATTATTGAAGACATAAGGCAGGTCTTTATTCACAAGACAAAGTAAAACATAGTTTCCTCAAGCCCACATAAGAGGTTTCTACACTGGTCAACTGAGAAAAACTTGACGTCAGAATTCAATGATCAACAGAGAGAAAGCATATCCACTCCGGAACCATTGAAAACACCCCTATATCAGGCAATGCCAGCTTCAGGCCTTTTCTACATTTTCTTGCATTTAATGATCCAGTGATGGCAACTACTCCTGTCAATTTGAACTTTTCATTTGACATGTAAAACTACCATACTCAAATCTTACTGGACATCATATGTTCATGTGCCAATGACATGGTTCGTTACCGTACATCCTCAAGCCACCATTGTCACTGCACAATAAGATAGACAATTTGCCAGAGAACAAAGGTGCCAGACGATGCTCCTTGGACCGAACTAGGTATGCATGAATTACATTTGGTCGAGAGCCAACAACCTTAGTTTCCAATCTACTCCTCCCGATCTTGCATCTTGCTCCTTGTCACGGGGATACACTCAGAAAGATGTGAATAAGCTGCACCACGGCATGGTACTATTCCCTCGTCTATTGCAGCAAAAATGACCTGCTTTGTATCCTCTATTCTACGTTTCCGGTCTTCAAGTTCCACCTCAGCGCATGCTCCTTCCTGAATTCAAACCACGTTACCTAATATGAAATGCAGATCTTTAATATAATTATAAGTAACGACAACACTGGGTCGCTTTCATAGAACTTTCTAATGGATTCGCAGGCAGCATAGAATTTTGATGTCGATGAATAAGTACAATTATCTTATCTCTGATGACATTAGGGGGACCTCAAATTTCATGGGCTTTGTACATCTTTAATTTCTCAAACAAGGTGCTGAAACAGACTATATGTAAGTGGAAATTGTCTTTAAAAGAATGTGGGATCTTGCAAAACTTTTTTAAAGCAACTCCACCAGTGCGAAATCCTTGGCAGAATTTCAGCTTCAATAGAAGGATCGGCAACAACGATAGTTGAGTTACCACTGATGTTTACTTTTCTAGCAATGCCAGGCTGATTGGGGGTCATACCATTGACAGTTAGACCCAAGTCTCCAGAGAGAAAATCAGCACCTGATGATGTTATTACGATGTTAATGGAAAAAAAAAAAAAATGAAGCAGAAAATATACATTAATGATGGAAATACTCCTTCTTGCAGTTTGAAAGAGTGCTTCTGGAAGGAACTTAAGACAGTGCAAAAACAAAGGTCACCATGCTTTACAAGTTCACCTGTCAATAAAGAAATATCCTGGAAGACACCTTTCTTTCCTTCTCCAAATCCTGGACATTACGCAACAGCTGCATTAAGCAAGCCTTGCATTTTGTTCACAACAAGTGTTTCCAGCAGCTGCCTTCAGATATCCTCTGCAATGATTAGCAAGAAGACGCATAATTGAGTTGCCTTCTACAGCAAATGAATCATTGCCTTGACATCTGGAATCTTCTGACCAGTTACAAGGACTCTGGCATTCTCAAACTCCACGAGAGATTTATCCTGGTTTGAAATGAAATGGGGCGACATATAGCCCTTATCAATCTAGCAGAACAAAATCTAACTTAAGTGAAGAAATCATACAAAGGTTGTTTTTGTGTGTGTGTGTGTGTTGGGGGGTGGGGCGGGGAGAAGGTGTGCGTTCAATAAGCTCAGGATCTGCTGATGCATGCAAGTGGAAGACTCGATCCCCTTAGGAGACAGTATAGAAAGAGAGCTGGGGAAAGAGTGTGAGAGATAAATTAACAGTTTCTCCACATTTTGCAAGGAGACAATCATGCAATTTCATATCATTTCAAACCTAAAGCAAAATTCACCACCTTCATTCCTTCTTTGACTAGAACAAAGGTTTCAGAAGATGAGGCTAACTCGATAGAGATGACTTCATCATGTCCAATCCTTTCTATAGCATCAGCGATTACTCTTCCAACAAAGTCCTGATTTCCAGCAGAGATTGACCCCGCAGCTGCAAAATGGTGAAAAAATTTCATAATTTTTTTTATGAATAGCTCATGCCTTGGAAAAGCCACAAAAAATAAAATAATATATATATATATATGAATCAATAAAATGTAACATAATCACTCCCTCTTACGAGAAAGCTCTTTTCCTACAAAATGCAGACCAATGCTTTTGCAGTCTTATCCATACCTTCTTTTATAGAGATTGGATTAGCCCCAAATGGAACTGCCAACAACCCAGATTTGATCAATGCTTGAGCCAAGATGATTGCGGCAGTTGTGCCATCACCAGCCAAGTCATTCATGCGGGCAGCCACCTGGAAGTATATACGTTTGGGTGCAAAAATAGAATTTTAAGAGTGTAAGCATAAGAGCAAGCTTCTGGGAGAGAAGTAGCCATCAACCATGAATGACCTCTTGGAGTAACATTGCCCTGGCATATTCTCGATTGCATCTGAAAGTTCTGTCGCTCAGGCAACGGTGACACCATAGCATGAGACAATGGAATCAGTTCCCATCGCAACCAAAATAACTCTATCAGGTGCATGGGTGGAAAAAAAACTATCTTCTGTGAATAGGACATCTAAGAATAATCCGTGAATTACATCGAGTCCATGGGAATGAATAAGGAATGGAGCAACAAAAGAGATAATGAAGAAAAGAATAACAATGGAATCAGGAAAGCAAGACAACACAGTCGGCTTGGAATGTCACTATAAAAGGTTGCGAACATGTAGCATTGCCCTCTCGAGAAAAGGAGAAGTTCATTTGCCCAACTCAAGCTAAAAGAGCACGGCTCTGCCCGTACGCCATAAAGATTACTCCACTCCAAAGTTGCACAAAACTCGACCAGCCAACTCCCTCATAACTAAGAAGCGAACGCGCAATATCTCACTCTGTCAAATGGCCACTACGTTACTCCAACTCCAGCACAACCCTCCGCATTATATAAATTATGAAATAAACAAATGATTCCAAGATTAAATTGACAGAAACAGGAATTAAGCAGTAGAAAAAGAAGAGTCCACATACCTCTACGTCCTATAGTAACAGAAACAGCATCGGCTAATAATTCAATCCTAGATTGAAGAGCCTCTCCGCATTCCTTGGCAAGAGATATCTTCTCTGGACCTGCTTTTACCACGAAGTTTCCAAAATTTTGCCCGTTTCTCCAAAGTCCCGATACCCACCTATTTTTACTCAGATTCTGAACAGTGAACAGTGCCCAAATTCTTCAATGTCAATCCAAAGAGTAAATTCGTGGAAGGGAAAGAAGAAATTGAAGGAAAATAAAAGGAAGAGGAACATACCAGAGGTGTAGGAACCAAAAGGATTTGGAACCAATTATAGGGTATGCGACCATTTGCTCTAATATTAATTGTAGAGTGCGCAGTTTATAAAATATGCGGAAGCATTAAAATACTTAAATCAAACTAGCTTATACAAATACACACTCAAACAAATTAATACAAGCATACACTCAGCTATTCTATTTTCTTTCCTTCTCGATCATGGAGGGATAACTCGCTCACACAGAGCTACTGAGGCTGCAGTGCCTCCTGAGGCTCACACATTGGTTTCTCTCTGAAGAGACTCTTTCTGTCTTAATCTCCCTCTCTCTCTTAACTCGTGTGGCCTTTTTTTTCACATTTAGGGTGCGCATGGTAACGCTTCTTGACTGGGGAAGAGTTTTTTTTTTTCAGAAATAGTTCTTTTCTATTTCTATTCCGGGGAACAATTTCGAGTAAAAACACCCGTTTGGTAACGCACAAAATTTCTATTTCGGAACAAAAAAGAACAAAACACGTTTGGTAATGCACAAAATTTCTATTTACGAACAAAAAAAAACAGAAACACGTTTGGTAATCGCACAAAATTTCTATTTCAAAATTTAATTTTTTAAAAAATTTAAAATAAGAAAAAGGAATAGATTAGAGATTACATAAAATTGACAAGATAAAAATATTATTACATTAATAATACATTTGCTTAGGTGTAAGAATTCTAACTTTAATGAAGGGAGGTGTTTGAGATTCTATGCCAATTTATTTGAGATTCTATGCCAATTTATTCCAATTATGTAAGATGAAAAAGAAAAAGAAAAAGGATGGAAAATCAAAGATTTTCAATTTGTCATGCGAAAAAGAGTTTCCAAAGATGAATATATAGGAAACACAGGAACGGGAACCTTTCAATAAATTTTGTTAAAGCTGCTGTTTTGTAAAACACTTTTGTTTTTTAGTCAATTATTGCCTTAAGTTTGATTAACCTTTGAAGGCGATTGGCCATTCTTCACTATTAAAACATAACGGCCACCGTTTTGCTAGCGACGCTTATTTTTAATTATAACAATTAGATCCAACGTAGAAGTTGAAAAAATAAAATAAATGATTGAATTTGGGATCCACCAATTTAAATTTCAATACGTTAATAATGGGCAAATTTATCTCCCCAGTAAAAATGAGTGGATGCAACCGGATAGGGTTAAAAAAACAAAGCCAGATGAGGTAAACTCACCAAGAAATTGTCGAGTTGATCTATCCAAGAATTTGCTTAGGTGTAATACATTTGGCTAATTTTAATGAAGGGAGGTGTTTTTCCACTCCTCTTTTGCTTTTTTTCTTTCTTGACTAGGATGCAAGCTTCGGACGGCGGTTTGTAGGTCTTGAAGTATCAACTATACGATAGCTTACAATCTGTTTATCTTCTGTTTGTCCACATTTATGATGCATTCAATGGCATTTGTGCTCATGGAGATAGAATTGGATAACTTTAATACTATTAATAGAAATGTATTCATAATAGTTTACAAACACATCGCAAAAGTATTCACCAAAAAACAAAAACACATCGCAAAAGTCAGAAATAAAAAGTCATGGAATCTCTTGCATATTGTGATCCAAAGAGAACTGCGACCGGAGACGACGGACCGGCTTGAAGAGAGGCGACCAAAGGCTACGAGCACGGGACCGGAGAGAGTCGATCGGAGGCTACGGGACTGGAGGCCACGGGAACGGCAACAACAGGACCAAGGATCGATAACCCTTCTGCATGCAGGTAAGAATTACACCGACGAAGCAAATGCGGGTGCGGGGACCAAGGATCGAGAACCCACCGCCGCAAAATTTTCCGATAATGACCCAGCTTTCTGCGGTGGAAAAAATTAGCATACCATGAGCAAAAAGCTCTCAATATCAATTCAATTGGTAGCAGAGATCATCGAATTATTCCATGCAAGGGCAAATTCCATCCTAAGCGAGGCCAAGGTACAAACTTGAAAGACCAGATAAAACAAAAAGTCACCAAAAACTAGCCTGGAATTGACAAAATCCACCACCAATCAGTCCCTCCAACCAAATTAAGCAGCTCATTAGTCCCATCTTTAATCAAATTTTCAATCGCGGCCAACGAAAAAAAGAAAAATGTCGCACGAGAAACACTTGATCATCGGACAATTGAACGGCAAATAACCACAGAAAATCGAAATCCGCCGAAAGAACACGCACCCAAGAAGCATATTGAATCCGTTTGCCGAAAAAGAACAAAAAAAGAGGAACCCATAAAGCCCGCCACATCAATTCATGAACCAACGAGGCACATCAAGATCAGACTACATATCGAGGACGAACCACCTGCCCGCAAAACAAAGAACCCAGAATCCGAAATGCTTTGATCTCACAATCAAAATTTTTCGGGGAGCCGAAAACAACCCTAGGTCGATCAATGACGCACACGAGGAATCCACGAAAACCCAAAGAAAAAAAACGAAACTTTCATCCAAAAAACGAAGGAATTTACCGAGAGGACGGTAGCAAGAGTCGTCCAAAACGCCAGAGACACCAAAAAAGAGAGGAAAGAGAGAGTCTCTGGCGATGGAGAAAGAGAAAGAAAGAAGGCAGCACTGGAGGCCACGGGACCGGTGACGACGGGACCGGCGGCGACAGCACCGGCGGCGACGGGACCGGAGAGGCGACCGGAGGTGATGAGATCGCAGAGAGGCAAGTGGACGAAGGGAAGCTGAGAAAGGGGCGTGAGCTTCGGGGGCGTGAGTTGAGAAGCAATCGAAAGAGAAGTTAGGGTTTTCTATTTAGGGGAGCCCAAAAGTAATTTCTCATTTCTATTCCAAAGCTGTTCCCGGGAACAAAAAGTAGAGAAATTGTTCCCTAAACAAATGTTTTACTAAACGGATTGCTTCTTTTTTTGTTCCGGGGAACAAAAGAACAGAAATTGGGAGAAACAAAAATGTTACCATGCAGACCCTTACACTCCCAAGCCTTATTTATAGGCTCAATATTCACCGCCTCACGTTGCCGACTTTAGTGTGAGTTGAGAACAGCCGCAACTTTTTCTTCACCTCCAAGTACTAGCCACTTGAACTTTGCTTCCTACTCTTTGAAGGTTCTCAAACTACTATAATATTATTATAATGTGTGCCCCTCTATGTAGCACCGACACGCGACACGTCATTTCTTAAAAAATAGAGAATTCCGACACGTTCGACACGTTAGATATTAAATAAATATTTTTATTTTTAATTAACTTGATTTAGATTCATAAATAAATAAATAATTAAAAAAAGCCTATAATTCAATTCATTTGAAATTCGAAAGATATATTCATAATTAATGCGAAATATATTTTTAATTTTAACAAAAGTTATTGATGAAACTAATAATTAATAAGAAATTAGAATCAATTTATTTAAATAAATTCATGATTTTCTAAAATGACCAAAATTTATTATTATTCAAAATTCAATACTTTTACTTTTCGAAATTATTTTTTAATTTCATTTATTTAATTTTTCGATAAAAAAAATCCTCCAAACTCAAACCTTCTTTCGTTTGTCCATTTCCCTCCAACCCAAACTCATTTTACTTTTTTCCCTCCCTGACACCACTGACAGACAGCCTCCTGTCAACCTCACTTCCCCTCCCCTCCCCCAAAACTCAAAAGACTCCTCCTCCTCCTCTCCGCACGACCCCCTTCCTCTCCTCTTCCTCTTGACCTCCTCCTCCTCCTCCTCGCGTCAACACGCGTGTTGAGAAAAGTTGACCGCATGTCAAAAATCGACACGCGGTCAACGCATGTCCGACACAACACGGAAGCACGGACAACGCGTCCGTGCTTCATAGGTGCCCCTCACGTCTAGACTTCATGCACATTGAACTTTCATTTTCTTCTTGGCTAAGGAGTCAACAATTGTGGGCTGCAGCTTTTCTTTTGACTTCCTCCTCTAGCAATTTTCGGCTTCTAGAGGGCAAGAGATAAATCTAGAGAGAGAGAGAGACGATTCCTCTGATTATTGACCAAGATTTCTTCACTTTTAATTTCACTCACCGCCTTTGAATATCCAGAATTCTCACTGGAGTAAGTCGCATATCAAAAACAAAGTTCAACTAGAACTTGTCTTATTTTCATATTAGGTGTTGACTCCAACAGGAGGGAGGATTCAAGGTGCTGTGAAACAGGCAGACATTCTCAGGGCGGCTTTTTCATGTCCTTTTTTTTAGCGGTTCACACATTAAAATTTTTATTTTTATTTTGTCGAAAAGAAGACGAATTAAAAAAACAAAGAATGTGGAATTTAGTAAAAAATTTCTCTCAATTAAATAACTCTGGTACGAAAGAGAAAAGAGTTTATTTAATTTTTGTCGAAGAGTGAAGGGTTTTTTTTTGTCCAAAAAGATGTGCAACTCATTAGATACTAAATCAAAGTTTGTGCAACATCCGAGCATAATAAATCTAAAAGAGCATCCGGAGGGTACGCAAGCCAACTACAAATAAGAAGATGACTCAGGCCCGATCGAGGTTATCTTCTTTCCTGTTTTTCACCATCCCCCGAAACTCTTAGAAAAGTGCAATGCTTTCTCTGTGGTCGAAGTGGTTCATGTCCGGTCCGTAATCCATTAGCAGTCCACCCCAAAAGGGTAGAATTCCTCTCCTTTTAGGCGAGCTACTTCGTTCCTCTTGTTCCTATTCTCCCATTCGGAATCTGATCTGATCCCGAACTCCGGAATCAGTCTTTCGGGCTCTGTAGAGCGTTATAATGCGTCTTATGGTCCTCGTGTGGGTGATTCCCCATCTGATTCGTGAAACCTTGGTATCTCAGTAAGAAGATCGCTGTCTGCTGGGATCTAGTCCATGAAAGAAAGACCTTTTCTCGGTCAATCCTTTCTAAGGAGCTTAGCTTCCCAACCATTGAACCGAACAACCCGGTGATTCCTCTTCCATCAATAGCTCTCTCGCTTTCCACGGGGAACTACTTTTCATAGGCTGATCTGAAGGGTTTCAACTTCAATTACTGATGAAGCTTGAACAAATTTGATGAAACCGTCCACTACAACCATTATTATCTATGATGAGCATATATCGAGGCAGCCACCTCACCTCCCCATCTCTCCATCTGACACGTGGTGCCTCCGTGCCATTTTCATTTCCTCTTTTCTCTTTTCTCCGTCTATTTCCCTTTTATTTTTTCTTAACAACCATTAGAATCTAAGATTGACATATATGAAATTTGGGCCTTTTTTTTTTATCTTTGTTGAATCAATGATCGGCGGTTTATCCATTGAATAAGTGCGGGAGGGATATACAGTAATGATCAAATATCATTGGGAAAAGTACCAAAATAATCTTAAACATTTTGTATCGGTACCAATTCAATCCTAAACTTTTTAATTGGACCAATTTAGTCCTAAACCTTTTTTTACATTAGTATCAATTCAGTCCATCCGGCTAATTTAAGCCATAAATTGCTGATGTGGCCGCCAAGTGATCTTATGTAGACCACGTGGACAAATTTTATAATATTTTATATTTTTTTTTCAGATATTTGAAATTATTTTTTTCTTTTTTTCCTTTTTTTCTCTTTTGTTTTTTTTTTCCTTACCCTTGGCCGGCGAGGGCCGTCGCGCCCTTGTCAGCCACAAGCGAGGGCGACGGCCCCCACCCAGATCTAGGCGAGGGCCGAAACTCTCACCCGTTGGCCAGCGAGGGCACGACAGCCCTCGCTCGTGACCGGCAAGGGTGCGATGACCCTCGCCGAGATCCAGGCGAGGGCCACGGTGGCCTCGCCTGCCCAGATGAGGCTCGCTACGCTTAATCTAGTGCGAGATTGCGAACTTCCCCACGCCGTTATCCCTCCAGAAGCTACCTGAGCTCAGGACGCCAACCACCTCCTTCAACCTTCAAGGGGCCGCGAAGGCTCGGGTGACCATGTGCGATCGGAGGCAACGGAGCTCCAGATGCAGCAGACGCAGCTTGCCTAGATTTGGGCGAGGGCCACCGCACCCTCGTCCGCCAAGAGTGAGGGCTACCGCGCCCTCGCCTGTGGCTGACGAGGTCGCAGAGGCCTGCATCGGCCAACGGGTGAGGGTTTCAACCCTTGCTTGGATCTAGGCGGGGGCCATTGCCCTCGCTTGTGGCCAGCGAGGGCATGGCGACCCTCGCCAGTGGCCGGTGAGGGCGCGGGGCCCCTCACCCCGACCAGCTTGTGGCCGACGATGGTCAGCCGGCCGGTGACCTCGCCGACCAAGGGTAAGGAAAAAAAAAAAAAATAAGAGAAAAAAAAAAATAATTTAAAAAATCTAAAAATATATAAAAATATATAAAATTTATCCACGTGGTGCTACATAAGACCATCGGCGGTCACATCGGCAATTTCTGGCTTAAATTAGCCGGATGAACTGAATTGGTACCAATGTGAAAATGTTTAGGATTAAATTAGTCAAATTAAAAAATTTATGACTGAATTGGTACCGATACAAAATGTTTATAACTATTTTGGTACTTTTCCCAATATCATTAGTTGTAATCCGGTAAGTGTGGACTCGAATATGTCCTCAAATTAGTTTGTCTGAACTCTGGGACGTAAACAGCGGGGTATCCCCTCATGGGTGGAGAAGAAAAAATTACATTTGAGAATTAAGGGCTCTTTAAATGGGAGGGTAGACTCCACTGCATCCTTGAAGGTGAAGGGGCGGGTGAAACATTCACTATAAAATCGACCTGTGCTTCGTATGGTGTCTCTTCATTGACTTATCGGTACAACAAAAAGATCCCACTTTATAATTTCCGAAAAATCCTCCACTCGAATATTTCTCTGAAGAAAAGGAATTTTTTTCTGTGGCCACAAATCGCACCGTCATTTTCGGAAATAACGGGGGCTGGGCAAACCGCGTAATTCCAGCCGCTTCGAGCACAGATTCCTCCCTTGCCTTCCTCGTATCTACGGTCGTCGACATCCCGACAATCACGGACCGCGTGAGACCCCCTCCCCATCCCCTCCACGTAGCGGCACCTCAGAGCGGCCGAGGGGCGTTGGCGACAGTTGGACATAGCCACTCCCGCGTCGTCCCTTTCGATCCGGCCGTTGGATTGGAATCCCCAAAAGATCCAGCTCTATCTTCCAGAGGCGCGCCTAAAAAAACAAAAAACAAAAAACCTAATCGCTCTCCGCTAACCATGGTCACGGGAACCTAACCCGAGTTCGCCCCGCCGGGGGAGAGGAAACCCGCCACGGCCCGGTCTATAAATCGAGCCTTCGAGAGTCGTTACAAACCCCCAAGGTCCCCCACCTCCCCCAAGGTCCCGAAGCTGCGTCACGAAGCTGGGCTGGGTCCCTCTTTTATTTTCGTGCTAGGGCTGGGCCTTTTCTAGATTTCGTCTCCATCGCCCCTCCAGCTCCTTTCTCGCCTCTCGAGCTCCTCTTTCCGTCTCCATCGCTTTCCGAGCTCCTCTTGATTGTGCACCTGCTTCTTTTCCTCCCTTCCTCTCTTTCTCTTTCCGTCGAGCTCCTCTCCATAACTGTTCTTTTGGCTTACGCGCGCGCTCCCTCGCTTTCTCTTTCCGTCGAGCTCCTCTTTCCCTCTTCCTCCGCGAGAGGTCTGCTGCAGTTGCAGTCCACGATCGCACCGCTAACCGGAATGTCGGGGGTTGGGAGATGCATCGGCAACCCCGAGTATCCTATGCAAACCGCTGCGCAAAAGCTGTTAGTCGGAATCCCGACGTGTTCGTGAGTTTCAGAGGGGAAGACACTCGCCGGGGCTTCGCCGATCACCTTTCTAAGGAGCTGGTAGCTGCTGAATTCTCCGTGTTCAAGGACGACCGCGATCTTCTAGGCGAGCAGATAAGGCCAGGGCTTTTCCGGGCCATCGAGAATAGTAAGATCGCCGTCCCCATCATCTCCAAAAATTATGCTAGTAGTAAATGGTGCCTCGCCGAACTCTGCCGGATGATGGAATGCGGCGCAGAGATGGGCCAAGTAGTCCTCCCTGTATTTTATGACGTGGATGTCTCTGATGTACGTGACCAAACTGGGGAGTTTGGAAAGGCTTTTCGTGAACTGGCGAAACACCATACGCCAGAAGAAGTGGAAGAATGGAAGGAAGCGCTGATGTCTGTGACGAGGATTAAAGGATGGTCATCACGGGAGGTTGCTGATGGGTATGTATGTATATTTATTTATCTACAATTGACGAATCTATATTTGTCACATTCGTCATAAATCTGCATACGAAGCCTGTGCACTTTTGGATGGGAATGACCGATTTGCAATCAATAGAGTTAGGGGAACGAAGGGATCAAACTGTACCCTAATGTTGCTTTTGTGCATATATGAGCAGGCTTCTGGTGAGTTTGGTGGTTGAAAAGGTTTCCAGTATATTGAGTCCGCCGTGGATCGAACGAATCCCCACGTTAGGTAAGTATTCTCATGTAATGTTCATCATGTGACGGCTTTGGCCTCCCTTCAATTCCCACATAGAGAATGCATGTAATGTTTGCGTCGGTTATGGCCTTAGACCGATTTGGTGGCTTTTTAAAGTTTCCTCGTTCTTTTGAATTTTCGTGCAATTACTGTTAGGTTATATCTTATCATGATCGCTTTGATTTGTTGTGCTGCATTGTAGGGAAGAAAAGTAGAAAAAGTTATTGCCAAGTGTTCACGATCTCTAGCCCTGCTACTAAAAAGACCTTTGCTTCTCACCTTCCTTACCACCTCGAGCGTGAAGATATCAGTGTATTCAGAGATGATGATCAATACCTCATTGGTAAAGATGTTGATCTCGAGGTTCACAATGCCATGGACCAGTGCAAGATATTTATTCCAATTATCTCTGAAGATTTCGCCTCATCTTCTGACTGTCTCAATGAACTAGTTCAAATGTTTGAATGCGTCGAAAAAAATGGGCAGAAGATTTTGCCCATCTTCTATGGAGTGGATTTCTCGCAAAAGAAAGAATTTTGTAATTATTTTTGGACGGACATGCTGCGGCATGATGTTCCGCAAGAGACTAGTCAACGGTGGCTCGAATCTTTCGATCGGATTTGTTCTATCGCAGGATTTGTATCGGAAAACATCGGCAATGGGTACTTGATTTCTTCTTTCCCACCAATACCTTAATTAGAACTTTTTATACTTCTCATAGCTTATTTTAATGTCATTGGGCGATGAGCAGGAATGGAGGGGAGCTCGCGCAAGCGGTGCTCCAACAGGTTATCAAATTAATGCGGAGTAAGTAACAACTCGTTTTTTGCGTATGTGGTTCCTGTTTTAGCAGAGGGTTTCCGGAGACAATTGAACGTGTTGTCATTTATTGTTCATCGTTTGCTTTAGTTTTCCGAACACCGGCGAGGAATTCTTTGTTAGAGTTAAGAAACATGTTAGCGTGTTATGTTGTGAGTAATCTATTTTAAAAAGCATGTAGATTGTGGATTCAGATGTGACACAATTAATAGATTTCTTATGCTTGGATTTGGCAAAGTCTTGATCTGTTACAGATGTATATATGGAAAGAGGACAGCTGAATGAGGATAGAGAGACCAAGCGAACGAAAGGAGGACAGAAAATTGTCCAAACAATAAAAGGCCCTGTTTTTATGTAAAGGTGCCATAAATGAGTTGATATTGAGTCGTAGTAAAATGTGATCTCTCAAAATGCAGATTGCCTTCTAATTAATTCTAGGCCATCTTCCCTACTCAAACTAGTCAGGCTCCTTCCGGCGTAAAACAAGATGAGAAAATGAAAATGGGTTCCAATTTGCATTAACATAGCTTGAATCGTACTACAATTTGCTGGATCACGGAAGAGAAGATTTCCTTTCTCTAGCTCTTTCATCTTTCTTATCTCCCAAATATTGAACTCATCGTTTGCCAATGTGGAAACATCATTGATCATATGTCTCATTTCTTGACAGCTTGAAGTTGTAGGCCCTGGAGGTTCGCCATTGCGCGTGTGTGGGTGCTGGGGTTTGAGCTCTTTGAAATAACCCAAAATGGTCGCGTAAAGCTTGCACCTTTCTGAACTCTTACAAGAACGCCAACTGCAAAATCTGCGATACGAGGATTTGCAAGCCACAAGCGACGGGGCCAGGACTCTTTGGCGGGTTCTGTGTTCTTCCCATCGGAGCGCTGCAAGAGGAAGAGCGGTGATCGAGTTGTTGGTGTTGGGGAAGATTGACGGAAGTGGGGAGTTGGATTTTGATTGAGTTTTGTGGATCCTTAGTTTTTAATTTAGCCAAAAATATCATGTGCTTATTAATTTCGTGCGTGTGCTTAATGTTTCAATATAGATATAGGCTTAATGTTTCAATATAGATATAGGGGATTAAGTGGTTGTTTCCTTGCATGTTTATGTAAATCATGTGCTTATTAATTTCATGTGCTTAATGTTTCAATATAGATTAAGGGGATTAAGTGGTTGTTTCCTTGCATGTTTATGTAAAATTTGAAGTCGTATGGGACATCAGGCGGTTGTATAATAGGTTCCGGTGCAAACAAGGTCAACCTTGTAACCGGACTAGAAAAATGAGGTGTGCAAACAGAGTAGTTTTCAAGGTCCAAAAACTGGGAACCGATTATAATTGGGTAAGTTTCAGGTTTCAGATTTAGAATCTACTCATCCTAAAACTGATCATTCTTAGTTTTCTCCCAATTGAGGAAGTTTAATTCAAACGAGAGAAGGATAATTGCTTGGACCAAAGTGCATTATAGTTTCCTCCTGGTGCTGGGATGAGAGGCTAGGGTTTGATATTCTCGTAATTGTCTAACTCCAAGTTTTGCAGATGAGTTGTATTAGATGGGTACTGGCTTGCTGCCACTCTGGTAGCAACTCCACTCCCAACCAATTCATTCCCTGACCAGTCAGGGTTAAAATGTCTAAATGTGTACACACTATTATCATTCATAGTATAAGCCTCTCGTCCTCATGAAGTTGAGCTCGCTCATATATATTACTAGAAACAATACATATAGCTTGCTTCAGTATTATATCATCAGAAATAATTATATATAGGATGTACCAAAGTAAGTACTCAATTTTTTTCTTAGCGTTTCCAAATGTGTATGATATAAATGGCTGCAACATAATTGGAGGAAGCTCTCTTGATGTCACTAATCACTGTACATAGCTCTATAAGCAGAATAAAGAATGAAATCGCAGTTACCAGATTCCCGACCAAGAATTGTGCTAGTCTTGCTGACCACTCCAAATATCAAGATTTCATTGGATTCAAGTTACATGTTCATTCATTTTTACCTCTTTGAAATTTTCAACTCTTCCATATTCATATACATGACTAAACCACAAACGTCAGTTGCCTCCCAATCGACTTTCCAAGTATTATAGTGCAGTCCAATTTACATACAATGTATCGAAGCTCAATCAGATTTATTTAAAGATATATGACAATCTTTGCAAGGGCAAACTCTATGAACTTCGTAAGCACAAAAAATCTGCGAAGAATAGCAATTCTCCAAATCAAATCATATTAGTGACACATTTTACAGCGGCTCAATACACACACATAGGTGATACCTGATTATTATGGCATTCTTAGCGAATGAATGACCTTGAAGCAACATGTTTCTGTATCTGTTATGAGAAAAGATTATCGGATGGACTTGGATATTGAGCTGTCTTCCATGATGTAGATTTGCTTATCAAGTATAAATTCAAATGGACAGGGATTGGAGTCAATAACACGAGGAAATATGGAATTTGTTTAATTTCATCATCGAATGATATATGAAATCTTTTCCTAGGGGATAAGGCATCTTGCCCCCATGAAAGTGGCTGCCAGTTGCTTTTTATTGAGTTCCAACAGAATTACTATCTATTCCAATGACCACCTGCATCGCAATTATCTTTTTTTTTTTTTTTTTTTTTTTTTCTGATGTGATGTAGCTTCAGTAGTACACAATTACACAGCATGAACATAAAACCCTGAGCACACCTTGTCGACGAGAGGTGCACGATTTTCTACCGTTCATGTGTTTCAGCTCCACCCTGATAGATTCAGCCGGGGGAAAAAAAACAGAGGTCGTAGACAATGCATCAATTTTGCACTGAAAAAAAGAAGAAGAGCAGCAGTAGCAAAATTACTACATGACCACTCTAAACTGCTGCAAGTATTGGCCATGCAACATTTGCTATATAACTCACAATAGTAGCTACATTATTTCGACGCATACAGGTGTAAGGACATAATTATTAAAGGTAAGTTCATCGGTACACTCTCGATGATCATCACAAAGCACCAAAACTAGAAGAATGGCAATGGTTGAATGAACACAAACCCACCCCAAATTTCCTTCTCTTTCTAATCGGCCATGTATTAATTAAGCAGACTTCTCCTGGTTGGCTGCAATATCCTTGAGCTTCCCCTTTAGCTCTCCACTCTGGATGGAAAAGAAGCCGCATCAGCGAATACAATTGGAAGTAGGAAGAGCATAAATAGTATCGAACAAACCCTCACTTGGTGCATACTCAAAATAATATCAGAACCTCCAACGAACTCCCCCTTGATGAATATCTGGGGGAAAGTAGGCCAGTGGCTGCAAAAGAAAGAACAGCTAAGCAAACAGAATCATATGAAATCTCATTTCCAAAATTGAAAATTTCAGCATAAATCAGCCAACATAGGTTCATGTTGCAAGTTTTATCTATTCTATGAAGAATAAAACCCATGACACAATGTCATGCGCTTTTCTCAAAATGTAGCTGAAAATGCAGAAGTCCATACTATAACCAGAGTGCCTTGATGTGATGGGTGAATTCTAGGTAGATACTAGAGGCTGAAGTATTTTGTTCAATAAGAAACAAAAACATCGAAAGATATTGGCTGCCATAACCTTGAGAGAGTTTATCAATACTTAATCATCTTGGCATTGTTAAATATGTTATATCAAGGGCCTTTGAAGCATTTATAGTGTACGAGTAAAATGTTATATGGAAAATCGGCCAAAATTAAGCACTGTCAAAAGGGAGATGAGACTCACCTGAAAGCTTTCACAGCACTTTTCAGCTCTGCATTTTCCAAAATATTCCTAGCACCCACTGGAACATCTGAAAGGGTGGTTAGAAGACTTCAACTGGTTCAATCAATCAAATCCAAAAACTTAACATATCATGAAGGTACCATGATATGTATGAAGAAACAGATAAGAATGAAATCCCTGACATTTTCTTCTATGCACAACATTCACTAGCACTTAGTGTGGACATGGACGGTATATCTGTGTAGGACATCAAAAGACATGGACAATATTATATTTCCACGTATAATGACGCCTTGCAATCAGCATATGACAAGCTGTGATAGCTAATGCACAAGCCCGTCATACAGAAAGAGACATTAATCCACTGACAAAAAAAACAATGAATACAGCTGATTTGGGTTATATTATTTTCAATTTTAAAGCTTCTTGCCCACCGAAGCTCTTTCAATAATGGAAATCTCCGGAAACTAAGCATTTGACAAAAACTCTCCAGCTAGTTTGCCTTCAGAACACTCCCACTGAGGCATGAGATGTGTAGGTACTACAGAGGACAAAGATGTTTCAACATAAAAATTGACGGTAACATTTTGTTTAATGATACAGATGATTAAATTTTGATGTTTGTAGTTATAACACATGCAAAGGATGATCAGCATCAGTACTCAAGTCTCATGCACTACTCCAGTACCTTGGAATGCAGTAGTTACGTCCTCTCGCATTCCCAGTAGTAATTATAATTGGAATTGTATATTCATGGTTTTCTCAATAGGTTCATTTGGAATGTGAGTATATTCTGCCGATAGCACCATCCAGAAAAGTCAAGAACAGCTCCATGTTAATTCCTGTACCAAATTTTGACACACACACACACACACACAAAAATTCCCTGTACCAATTAAAAACAGTACAGTCCAGTACTTTCGTCCCTAATCATATCATAACCAGATCTATGTATCACATTTCGCAAAGTTCTAGTACAAGCCTATAACAAAGATCAGAAAATACATTCAGCAGGCAAATTTGTCAATTCTCCATAGTCTTTCAAATTGAAAGCATCGGTAGGTGAGTCCAACAAAGGCATGCTGAAAATGCTATAAAAGGCAAGAGAACTTACTGTAATGGTTCAATACTCTTACAGCTAGAGAGCTGAAACCACACTGCGGAAACTCAGGGACCCCTTTCATGTATATCATCACAGGATTTTCCTTGACATCCTAAACCATAAAAAACTGAAGTAAAACAAATGAAGAGAATAGATGAGCAAAGTAAGTAGGACACAGAACATAACGAAGAACTGTAAACCATGTTATGTCATGTCACAGAGCACCTACCTGTTCAACAACATCCTTTAAAGAAGTGGCAGAGTCCTGGAACTTATCCATAGGTTTGAAGTCATCATTCATGTCAGGGTCATTTGGTACAGTTGTAGAGTATCTCATTCCTCTTTGAATAGACAATGCAGATACCTGCTAATAATAGTTGCAAAAGGGATGTTAGCACAATATTGCAAACCTAACAAATAAAATACAGACACAACTAATTTAGACATTATCAGAGATAAGGCTTGAGAGTTAGTGGGTCTAAACACATGACCAATAACCAATGGCTTTTATCTCAATTGAGCACTGCCTCTGCTATCCTTTGAGAAACAAGTTTGCAAATTTATTTTAAAGTTGTTATATTGGCGATGACAAGAAAAGAAGCTAAAGTTTGAAGTTGGAAGTCACAGCCAGTAACAGCCAGCATTGCACTTCCATCAGTGGAGTGTCACATAAGCTGAACACTGTCAAGCTGGAGAACAAGTAACTTGGGGTCCTTAAGAAAATATCCTATGTAATTCCAATTAAGACCCTTCAGAGCAAAGAAGATAAGCTGTTTAGAGCGACTCCTCTGCTCAGGGCAACATCTGCTGAGCTCCACGTCTCTATACCTGTTTTCTTGTTTGCCCAGCTAAACTAGCTTCTACTCATTATCTTAAGGCACACCTCAATAACCATCTTTTATCTTCAGAATTCAGTCCTATGCACCTCCATCCGTTCCATAATAACCAGTATAACCGTATTTTATGCTAGTTGATACAGGAACAACAGCTCACCATTCTATTAGAGCATCCTGCTGGGGACCCTGTGATGCCCTTGAGGACAAGGTTCGATAAGGCTCTTGCCATGATGCCTGCTGTAGTCCAGCTCAAGGTTGTATCTTCTATGCGCTAAAGCACCACACAACGGAATGTAACTACACAACAAAGATTATGTGCAGAGCATCAGTTATAATTCATACAATGGATCAAACATAAGCAGCACCACCACCAAAGTCAGGATAGATATTGTAAACAACAATCAACAGTCGACTCAAGGCGAATTGGAACTTTGCATCTGGAGGTGGTTTCTCAAGCTCGTGTTATCATTGATCAATCCATTAATAAATCATAACTTTGCAACTAAAAGCAATTTAAATTAAATTTGCATCATCATCATCAATACCGTATAAGCTATGCAGTGACAACAACTAGGAATGAGCATGGTCCAGACGGTTCCAGGGCTGGAACTGGGAAATAAGCCAGAGGGATGGTTCTAGAGAACCTAGAACAGAGAACCGAACCACCCCTTTTTTTTTGGGCAAAATCATATTTGATTTTTTAGAAAAAGCCCAAGCAAAAGCACCATGCAAACAAACATAAAAAACCAGAAATTAATTCAATCAATCCAAATCTCAAGCCTCTCAACAGTAGAACCTCTCCACATCAGTCCCAGCCTCACTACGTTCATTAATAATAAAATAAAATAAAAAATCAGAGGAAATGAGCGCAGGACACAAGGCAATGTGCCTGAGCAAGAACGTTCCGAAGCTCGTGCCATCAAAATTCATCTAAACCACCAAACCCCACCATCCATCACGCCCCCACTTAAGGCGAAACACAGTGGCTGCAGCCCCTTAATTGCATCAGCAAGAAGTCTTAACGCAAAAACCTTGATCACGGTCAGCCACCCAACATTCGGATTGCTAAAGGGATGATCCAGAAAAAATGAAAGCGAGGCAAATCAAGAAGAGTTGCTGCGGCTGGTTTTGCTGGTGCGTTGAACCGATATGAATAGGAAAAAAGGGTTCGAAAAAGGGAAGAGAAAAGAAGGTAGAAGACGAAGGTCTACCGGCGACGGAGCTCGTGGCGGGCACACGAGCAGAGGAGAGAAGAAATGAGGGCTCGCGGTTGGAATAACTCGCCGGAGCTTTCGATTCCACGCCACCACGTCAATCCTCTGCTTCTCGCTCTCCTCTTAATCATGTTAAAACAGAGGGAATGAAGAAAAACAGAAAAAGGCCCAAAAGGCCCATAGTGTAATTGGGCCCATTTGGATGCTAAGTGAGTTTTTTTTTTTCTTTCATTTTTCATGACATTTAGTTTAATGTCAAACGACATTTTTTTTTTTTTTTTTATATTGGCAAAAGTTTTTTTTTTCTTATATTGCCAAAAGGGACCCCCCCGGGGGGTTTGGAGAACGGCGCGGCCACCGTAGCTAACTCCTCTAAAGGTTATTGTCCCACCCTACTACAAAATGTTCGATTTAAATTATAATTACTCACTTCATCCCAAGTATAGGAGCTCATCACAACTCACAAACATGCTTTCTTTCTCTCTTTTTTTGGCATAAGTGTACAAACCCTAACTATTTAGTACGAGCCCATTATCGTAGTATCATCAACATGTTAGAAGCGATAGAAGTTTTTTCACATAAAATAGCAAATGCCCAAAATGCAAGCTGGTCAGAGATTTGTGAAAGACACAGCTCGAATTTGTAATCTCATGAAAAATAGCATGGCCCCTCTATTATTGAGTGATCAGGCTAGGTGGCAATGCCAAACACCTCGAATCTTTAAAAACTTTAAAAAATTCAGAAGTTGAGTTGACCACAAATTAGTAGTTCTTTTGAAACACACCATTTCTACTGACGCTCATACTCGTCTATAGTGTCAAAACACGTTCCGCATTGTTCAAAACATGTAACAGGCTGTGGATTGAAAGGAAATGCGCTCCAGGCAATTCCATCATCCACGCTCTGGCAAAACAATCAAGGAGGCGTGACAGGCGAACCATCGTCATCTTCTAGTTTTTGCTCTTTTCCCTTCATTTGCATGTCCCTAAACCAAGACCAAAACCTTTCGGTAGCCCGAAGAATTTCTTCAATCACAAGAAGGGGATTTTGTTGCATATGCATCGAACACCATGTAGATGATAATGATCAAGACTGGCACACCAAACCGGGGCAAAGGAAAATTATCAGGAAAGTGTCAATTTCAAAGACTGGATTTATTTCCACAATATTCATCCAATGTGAATCTATAAAGTTCACATTGGATACAACCTCACCAATATGAGAGACACGAGAAAATTGTGATCCTCAGAGATTGGGATTGGAAAAACTAGGTCTCTAAGATGACATCGTTGTGATGGAAACAAAGGATTTCCAAGAATTATTACATGAAATTCTACACAATGCTCTACAAGTCATGGTGGGAAGAAAACACAATGGTAAAGTACGGCCAGCTGGTAATGTCTGAAAATGGGAGTGCTCGGTTGTCCAAGATGAGTGCCATGCCTCCCCCTAAACACAACTTCAGTTTCTGCAAGGGCAGAGGCTTAATGCTTTGCTTCTTCTTCTTCGCAGAACTTCGAGTAGTCATCGGCCCCCATCAGGTTGTTCACTTCATTCATGTCTTTTGCCTCGACCTTTATAATCCACATGTCCTCATATGGGCTCGAGTTAACCTACCACAGACAAAGAACCCTTCTATCAATCTGAACCTGACAACTACGTTTCGAACAATTTCCACAGAAGATAACAGTAGTTCAAAAGGTGGCATTCAAGTTATCAATTAAAGAGTAGCTACTCTAGTTAACACATCGATTCAAGCAAAAACCGGACCAACAAAATACCATCTTCTGCTTTTTGAATTAGTATGCCACGAAGAACCAAATTCAACTAATCGTTTCGATCTCCAAAACCAATGCAACAGGAACATAATTCTATAAAAGAACTCACTAGACCGGGAGATTTGTTGAGCTCTTCATTGACTTCAACGACTTTCCCTGAAATGGGGGAGTATATATCGCTGGTGGCCTTGATGCTCTCAACTGCGCCAAAGCTGCTGCCCTGCGCGACTGCAGCCCCTATTTCTAGCAATTCGACGTACACAACATCTCCCAAATGATCTTGGGCATGATCAGTTATGCCAACAGTTGCAGAAGCGCCTTCAATTTTCACCCACTCATGAGAATCGGCATACTTGAGATCCTTGAGAATTGCGATAATTCCAAGACATGGATATGCAATATGAGGCAATGTCTATAGCAATCAGCACACTGTGTATAAGAGGATGATCCACATATTCAAAACAAGTTGGTCAAAGCAGGTGAATTAGATAATTGAAAATAGTCATCCGATCTTAATTCAAGAATGAGCAGCACAACAAGAGGGAAAACTTCACGTTTAGGAACATCTAGCATTGCGAGTGGCGACCAGTGGCGGGATGAGCGGCGACCAACGGAGGGACGGGGCGAGCGGCGTCGGGGACAAGGGTGGGCAGAGAACAGGAGAAGGGTAAACAAACTGAAATGGTTTTTATTTTTTAGATTTTAGGATCCCTAACCCTAACCCGGTTTCCAAAAAAAGGGAATCGGGAATCGGAACCGGCTCTCTAGAACCAGGAGGCACACTCACCCCTATTTCTTTCTACCTCTCTAATTACTCTTCATTTTGGATCTAACTTTCTACATCAAATGTGAAAAGTTCAGAATGATAGCAAATTCTTTCCTTAGTTTTTTTAAGAAGTAAAATACTTTACCAATGAAGAATATATTAAAATTTGACTTACTAGGTGGCCCGTAAATCAAAACAAGCCGGTCTAGATAGCCTCCTTTTCTTGCTTATATGGTGGATGCAAAATCTCAATTCGTCCTTCTGAAAAATGCGATAATTTTTTAGAGGTGGATTGATTTTTTTTTTTTTTTTTTGCTGAATATACTCTAAATAATGATAAGGAAAAGGAAAATAAATAAATAAAAATGAAGAGAAAGAAAAATGAGAAAGCCGAAAAAATGGAAGCTGCAGAATCACTCGGCTTGAGGTACCGCCTTGCCTTTTGAGCCCTTCCCTTTTCCTTTTCACCGCTTTTTGTATATTTCCCATCAACCGATCTGGACCGTTCATCTAGTTGTTGACCCCATGCGGTGTTCGATGTGCTTTTCTCAACCCTCTTGATTAATAAAGATTCTTCCCCTCGTCATCCTTATTAATTATAAGGGGTAAACAACACAACTTGTTGCGGTCCCATAAATTTGTAATTTATCCAATATGATTCATGAATTTTTACCGAATGTACAATATGATTTGTAAACTTTTAATTTATTCAATATGATTTGTGAATTTTTTATGGATGTTTAACTTAGTCCCTAAATTATATAAAGATGTACAAAATTGTCATTCCATTAATACAAATTTTGAGTCAACATTTAGTATTTTCGTAAAATTCAAGGATTAAATTAAACATGTACTAAAAATTCAAGGACCACATTAACTAAATTGAATGTTCAGATATCACATTACATATCTAAGTATAATTTAAGAAGTACATTGAACAAATCAAAGTTTATGGGACCACGTTTCACATTAGGCATAAGTTTAGAATCATTTGTGTCATTTTTCCAATTATTTATGCTGCTTTTTGTAGGTGCATTTCATGTTTCCTTCAAAACTTTGAGGTATAGGACAATGTTTTTAAATTTTTTCTGAAATTGCAAATTTTTTTAAATGACTTTACATGTCGATAATCACACTTTGGGAACATTTCAAATATTCAATATTTAAATAAAATCAAATAACAAGTACTATCGGAAAAAGAAGGTAAATATCACTCTAAACAAACTTTTAGCTTATAATACTATATCTGAATTTATTTTACGGTCCTAATATTTTCTTCTCCAGCGGTGTTAATTTTTTGCATCATGCATAAAATAAGCTGATATAATATCAATTTATTTTTTGATATACTTTTTTCTAGTTTGAAGGAAAGGGTTGACCAATGGATGTGTTGCTTCCACGACGAGTAAAAAGGAAAAAGTCACAAAAAACCATAAACTTTACCCAGAGTGATAAATTTATCTCAAACTTTTTTTTTGTAATATAAAAAATCCAAAACTTTGCCAACTATGATATATTTACCCCAAACTTTTTTTTTGTAACACAAAAAACCCTAAACTTTATCTACGTGATACATTTACCACAAACTATAGAATATTTTTGTCTTTCACTTTTTTAAATATTTTTCTTTTTTATTTCTTTTTTTTTCTTCTTCTCTCTTCCCTTGGCTAGCCATGGCAGAGGGAAGCCGGACTCAAGTGAGGGCCGCCCTCACCCGATTTGAGGAGGGCAACCCTCACTTGGGATGGTGCCAGATTTGGCGAGGGCTATCCTTGCCGGCCCAAGCGAGGGCGACAAGGGTTGTCCTCACCCGACGCTGGCAAGGCTGGCCCTCGCCTAAGCCCGATTTCCCTAGGCAAAAATGCCCTTGGCCATAGAGTTTGCAATAAATGTGTCAAGGTTAACAAAGCTGGAGGTTTTTTATGTCACCAAAAAAAAAGTTTGGAGTAAATTAGTCACTCTGAGCAAAAATTAGGATTTTTTGTGGCTTTTTCCTAAAGAAAAAAGAAAGTAGAGAAACAAAGTAAAATATATGTCTCTATTGGATTTATGGCAACTTGAAAATCTGAAAAATGGTGTGTGTGTATATATATAGTAGTGTTTAGATTTAGGCTCGCTAAAAATCCTACATTGTCATGAAGATATAAGACTTTCCGTATTAATAAAACAATGACATTCTATTCTATTGCCGTACGTTGTTCTCCGTTCTTTTTTATGCAAACTTTATTTCCTTTGTTCTACTTACTAATGTGCTCAAATGAATTTTTATGAAGCTTTTTTTTTTTTGGTAATGGGTATGAACCATTTTAATGATCTTTGTTAATTAAATATCTTAAGCCTAAGCTATAATCATAAAAAATCACAACTTTACCCAAAAGAATTCCCCTAAAATATTTCAACTAAATAATTGAATTATTACAAGGAGTTATTAGAGATTGAATTTTAGAGACACAATTTAGCTAAATGCACATTATAAATATTCTGTTAAACTAAAATTTCATCATCAAAATTATCAAGATGCTCAAATGTTAAGTGATTCTCGTAAAAAAGCAAGAGAACATGTAAACTTCTCTGCTTGGAACACAAAAGAAGAAGTAGTAGTAGTTCAAAAAGGGTTCGTAAAAATCATCAGATTAATTTGATTTACATTGAACGCATCTTTTTTTTTCTTTTTTCATTAATCTTACCATTAAAGGACCCTTTATGTTTTAGGGCGTGTCTGAAGTTATCTGAAGAGAAGAAATAGCGTGACACTAGTTCAAAATGAAGCAAGGGCCGACATAACAAAGTGGTCATTATAATGAAGTACCTTAATAGAGTGAAGTAACAAGAACCCTCCTTTATTCCATTTATGACTTATTGAACGTACATCATGCTCTTTTTCTTTTGAGCATATGTGCCCAAAACCTCACATAACAAGTGACGCATCTATATTGTTACGAACAAGCTGGTGCATCAGTGCCGTAGGACGATCGATTTACAGCGCTTCCATGTGCTTATGCTTCTTTTCAAATACTCGGCAGTGTGAGCATGGAATTGCTCATTACTGAGGACAGCGTCAACGAACTCGGAGTGGCAAGGATTGCCCATCTTCACTAGGTACATCATGCTCTTTTTTCTATTCCAAGAATAGAAATTTTGTATAGTTGTCAAATGCGTTCTTTTACTCAGAAATTATTATAGATAATAGAAATAGAAAAAAAATATTTTTGAAAATAAATTATTTCTTGGAACAAAAATATTACCAAATGCATCCTTATTTTACCCTCTTGTTGCTTCCCTAGCACCACCCGTCACTTCCTCTCTTGAAATCAACCTCCACGCTCCCCTCCCTCCAAAAAAGATGGATGTGCGAACCATAGCTAGTCTAGGGTTTGACTCCACCACAGGCAACCTCGTTGGCAGAATTCCAAGTGAGAAAAGAAAGGCCGTCCCTTTACTGATGCATCGGCAAGCCCAACCTATATATACCCCAATAGCTGTTGTGTTGAGTTTTGACTTTCAAATTAAGAGATAAGGGTATTTTAGATCATGCACACTTATTTTAGGAATTTTTTAGGGGAGACTGTAAAAGGAATATGTATAATAACACATCTCCAACCTAGCCTCTATATTATTTCCTATTTTGTTTTTCCTATCTTCTTGTGCGACATTTTAGATCTTGTGGCTCACCAAGTGGTTAGAGAGCCTTTTGGATTGTATTCTAGTGTTTTTTTGTTGAAAATAGTGAAATCTCTCTCTCTCTCTCTCTCTCTCTCTCTCCCCCCTAGTGGTTTTTCCCGTTTTGGGTTTTCTATGATTTCGTTTTTCTTTCATCCTTTGCTACTTGTTCTTAGATTGGTGCATTTTTTATTGGCATTTTTCCACAACAAATTGGTATCAGAGTGAAGGAATTTCGATCTTTTTATTCAAGATGGCATCTATCAAGTTCGAAGTGGCAGTGGCACCCTCTGATGGCCAAAACAATTTTGGGCTATGGAGAATCAAGATGAAGGCATTGTTGCATCGGGAAGGTTCGGTTAGAGCCTTGGACGTAAATTGTCATGGTTGAGATCGAAGAGATAGAAAAAAAGGCGCATGACACCATCCATTTGTCGTTATCCGATAAGGTGCTTCTTGAATTCGCGGATGAAGAAACAGCTTCGGAATTGTGGAATAAGCTTAAAAGCCTCTACATGAAGAAATCTCTTACAAAAAGATTATTTTTGAAGCAATATTTTTACACGCTAAAGATGCAAGAAGGTACTCCTATCCAAGAACATCTAGATGAATTTAATAAAATCATTATGAATATGAAAAATTTAGATTTGAAGTTAGATGATGAAGAGCAGACCCTAATTATATTATGTTCATTGCCGAGCTCGTATGAGAATTTTGTGAATGCTATGCTGTATGGAAGGGAATCTATAACTCATGAGCATGTGAAAGCTTCGTTGAATTATGTGGAGATGCGTACAAAATTGAATGCGAGTATTAGTGATGATAAAGCTAATGGCTTAGTTGTTAGGAGAAGATCAAATCATCGTGATAGACGCGGTAATAGTAAAGGGCGTTCGAAATCTAGATCAGACAAAGATAAGAGTAAAGTGGAATGTTATTATTGTCACAAATTTGGACACTACAAAAGTGAGTATCTAGTACTCAAAGCTAAGAGGAAGAAGTTGATGGAGAATTCCAATTCGGCTAGTCTGGTGAAAAATAACGAGTCCGCTGATGCATACAATGTTCTTACTGTTTTGTCTTCAAATTATCATGTCAATGATGAATGGATTTTAGATTCAGCATATCCATACCACATATGTCCACATAAAAATTGATTCCACACATATGAGAAAATCAATGATGGTTTAGTTTTTGATGGGTAACAATGCAATTTACAGGATTGTAGGTATTGGTAGGATGTAGATTAAATGCCATGACAATGTAGTCAGAACTTTGACAAACGTTAGGCACATCCCAAATTTGAAGAAAAACCTTATTTGATAGAGCATTTTAGGTTCCATTGGATGCATGTATACAAGTGGAGGTGGAGTTTTGAAAATTTCAAAAGGCTCCTTGATTGTGATGAGAGGTAACATAAAGAAAAATCTTTACGTTCTACAGGGAAGTACAATTGTGGGTTCTTTAAATATATCATCATCTTTAGATTATGAAAAATCAATGTTGTGACATATGCGGTTGGGCCACATGAGTGAAAGAAGAATGATTATATTGAGTAAATGTGGTTTACTTTGTGGGGATCATACGGCCTCACTTGACTTTTGCGAACATTGTGTTTTTGGAAAATAGTGTAGAGTTAGTTTCAATATTGGGGTGCACTCGGCGAAAAACACAATTGACTATATTCACTCCGATTTGTGGGGACTGGCATAGGTAACATCAAAGGGTGGTAAAGTTTATCCTCTGACATTTATTGATGATTTTTTTAGAAAAGTCTGGATTTGTTTCTTGAAGCGTAAAAGTGACATTTTTGATATGTTCAAGAAGTGAAAGATGTTAACAGAAAATCAAACTGGGAAGAAGATAAAGCATCTTAGAATGGATAATGATCTTGAGTTTTCTAGAGGTGATTTCAACAAGTACTGTGAAAATTCAGGGATTGTTTGACATCAAACAGTTAAGTACATACCTCAACAGAATAGGGTGGTAGAGCATATGAACCAGACACTTTTAGAGAGAGCTAGATGTATGCTCTCTAATGGTAGACTTGGGAAAGCTTTTTGGGCTGAAGCTGTGAACATGGCATGTTATATAGTGAATCGTTCTCCTTCAACTACAATGAAGGTAAGACTCCTAATGAGGTGTGATAAGGTAAACCTTCTTATTATTTTGATTTAAAAATATTTGGATGTCCTGCTTATCATCATTTAAAAGAGGGTAGGCTTGAAACTAGGGCCAAGAAGTGTATTTTCATTGGTTATGCAGATGGGGTTAAAGGATATAGGTTATGGTGTTCTAACCCTTAATCATCAAAGTTTATAACTAGTAGGGATGTTACTTTTGATGAAAATTCTATACTTTACTCAGTCTACAGGTATTCATGAGGAGAATGTTCAGAAAGATGTGGAGTTTCATGTAGAGCATCTACAAAAAATAGTTGAAGATTCTCCTATTTAACTAGAAAGTGACAATGAGCAATAAGATTCAGATTCTATTAAAGAAGAAGTAGAAGAAATTGAGGAATCTCAAAGTTTAACTGTAGGGAGGGCTAAACGACAAATTAAGCCTCCCCAAAGATATGGTTTGGCTAATTTGGTACGATATGCTCTTACAATTGCTTAAGAGCTTGGTATTGAAGAACCTTCTACATTCCATAAAGTTACTATTTGTTCTAAATATGAGAAGTGGCTTATTGTGATAAATGAAGAGATGGTGTCTCTTCATAAGAACCAAACTTAGGATCTTGTGAAATTGCCTGAGGGCAAAAGAATTGTTGGGCGCAAATGGGTCTTCAAAAGAAAAGAGAGAATTTCAAGGGTTGAAGATGAAAGATTTAAGGCACGTTTGGTAGCGAAGGGTTTTAGTTATAAGCAGGGGATCAACTTCAATGAAGTGTTCTCTCCAATTGTGAAACATAGTTCCATTCGTGTGTTGCTCACGTTAGTAGCCAGAACTTGAGCAACATGATGTCAAAACTGTTTTTTCTGCATGGCAAGCTTGAGAAGACAATCTATATGTCTCAAATTGTTGAGGGCAAAGAAGATCATGTTTGTAGGTTTAAACATTCTTTGTATGGTCTTAAGCAATCTCTGCACCAATCGCACAAGAGGTTTGATAGCTTTATGTTAAGTCATGGTTACTTACGAAGTGCGCATGACAGTTGTGTATACTATAAGAGATTGCATGATGATTCTTTTATCTATTAACTATTTTATGTAGATGAAATGCTTATTGCAGCGAAAAACATATTAGAGATACGGGATTTGAAGAGGCAACTTAGTAGGGAATTTGAGATGAAAGATCTTGGAGCTGCCAAGAAAATTTTAGGTATGGAAATTCATAGAGATAGACAAGTTAGGAAGTTATACCTCTCATAGAAGAAGGATATTGAGAAAGTACTTGAGCACTTTGGCATGGAGAATGCTAAAGTGATAAGTACTCCTTTGGCGTCCCATTTTAGGCTTTCAGCTTCTTTGTCGCCTAAAACTAAAGGAGAGGAAGATGAGATGTCTCAAGTTCCATAGTTTAGTACCGTGGGTAGTCTCATGTATGTTATGGTTTAAACTCGTCTTGATATTTCACAAGTTGTTGGTATTGTGAGTAGGTATATGGTACATCCGAGTAAAGCTCACTAGCAAGCTGTGAAATGGATTCTTTAGTACATCCGGGAGACCTCAGATGTGAGTTTGGTCTTTAATAAAGGTTGTAATATAGGACATTCGGTTGTTAGCTTCGTTGATTCTAGCTTTGCAGGTGATCTCAACAAAAGGGGATCTTTGATAGATTATGTTTTTGCAGTTGGTAGTTCCGCAGTTAGTCGAAGAGCAACTTTGCAAGACATAATTGCTTTGTCTACTATCGAAGCAAAATACATGCAGTAGCAGAAGTAGTAAAGGAAGCTATTTAGTTGAAGCGTTTTGTTACAGAACTTGGTGTAAAGTAGAAAGGAGCCTCCGTCATCTTTTGCGATAACTAAAGTGTGATCCAGTTGACCAAGAATACGATGTATCACGAGAGGACAAAACATATCGACATACGGTATCACTTTGTACATGATGGTGATGCAAGGGTACGGTTTCGATGAAAAAATATCTACAACGGATAATCTAACAGATATGTTGACCAAACCAGTTCATTTGAACAAGTTCAAGCATTGCTTGGACTTGATTGACGTTTTCGTCATTTGAGTTGCTTAAGTGGAGTTGGTGGCATTTCATCCGTTGTTTCCTACACTGAGTACACTCACGTAGGCTTAGGGATGTGCATCATCAATTCTGCTATTTTGGGGTGGCCTTGTGTGGTCATCTTTTATTGTGAAGGAGAGAGGTCTTGTTGTGTTTGGCATAATGCTATCTTGGAGATTTGAAGTCAAGATGAAGATTTATTGAGTCTTGACTTTCAAATGAAGAGATAAGAGTATTTTAGATCATGCACCTTTATTTTTGGAATTTTTTAGAGGAGACTATAAAAGGATTATGTGTAATAACACATCTCCAACCTAGCCTCTATATTATTTCCTATTTTGTTTTTCCTATTTTCTTGTTCGATATTTTAGATCTTGTGGCTCACCAAGTGGTTAGAGAGTCTTTTGAATTATATTCTGGTGTTTTTTGTTGAAGATAGTGAAATCTCTCTCTCTCTTCCCGTGGTTTTTCCTATTTTGGATTTTTCATGTAAATCTTCCGTCTCATGTGATTTCATTTTTCTTTCATCTTTTGCTACTTATTCTTAGATTGGTGCATCTTTGATTGGCATTTTTTTGCAACATATTGCAAACCGCCGCAAAAAATATTAAACATTAATAAAGTAAAAATCTTAGTCATAAAATGAAAACTTAGACTAGTGCTTTCGGATTATATACTCATCATCGAACGATATAGATCATTGAAGGATCGCATGAAGACATGGACCAAGAAAAATATTAAAACTTGTTTTAGGTTTTAGGTTACAGGTTACAGGTTTTAAGTTCCTCCAACAAAGAACGGGTTTTAAGTTCCTCCAACAAAGAACCTGGAACGTACTCATCAAAATAGGTTCTTCATTTTTTGAAACTTGAAACCTACAGTTCCTATCAATCCGGTTCTCAGGATCCAAGTTCTACCCTGAAACCATACACACCTCTAGTATTAATCCAATTTAACTAAAACTAACATATGATAAACTTGTCATAGATTTACTAATTTAGGGTATTTGGTGATCAAAATATTAATTTTAGATGAATTTATCACAGATGTATTAGTTTGAAATTTTTTGTGATAAAAAAATAATTTAAGATAAATCTATCATAGATAAATCAATTTGGAGTTTTCCAATGATGTTAATTCTATTGTTATTTGAATGTCAACTCGTGCCCAAAGGCCTAATTATAGAAATCTAAATGATGACGCCGACTCAATAGAGAGATATATTATCTTTCCATGGAGATTTGGATTGTCTTTTTCACGAACACCCTCTCTCTCTCAATAATTCTGAGAAACAAATCAAATAAATGGCCCGAATGGCCGCATGGTCAAAGTTCTTTACTGTTAGTCACTGTCTATTACGAGAAACCCGAATGGTCAAAGCTCCTAAAATAAATAGCCCGGATTTCTTAATTGAACCTTAGGACCAGGTTTCCCTGTACTTCCTCATTTCCAAATTAAAAAAAAAAAAAAATGAAAAATGAAAGCATCTCACTACTAAAAAATAAATCGAACATTCTCTAATAGACGTAAAACTCTCTTATGGTGACGCCTGAGAGGGCGATCAAAGCAGCTCATCGGTTCTTATCATTTTCCTTAATTTTATAACTAATAAAATTTATTAGTTATAAGAAAGGGCAATGGAAAACAGCTCATCGCGATGAGCTGTTTTCCATTTCCCTTTCCGGCGTCACCATAAGAGAGTTTTACGTCTGTTCGATTTATTTTTTAGCAGTGAGGTACTTCCATTCCCACCTGAACATTATTCAGGGTCTACCAATAACGAGGATGTGTTGATCGCGCGCGGTAAGCGACGGACGTCTGCTGGCCCACCACGTGGCGAGGATCCGTTTACACTGCCCGATTTCCCACTGGGATCAGCCAACGGTTGCTGGAATCCGTCAATTGGGTTTGGTCTATCGGAGGATTTGTATCGGAAAACATCGGCAAAGGGTATTACTTTATTCTTTCCCATCAATACCTTAATTCGAACTTTTTATACTTCTCATAGCTTATTTCAATGTTATTGGGCAACGAGCAGGGATAAAGGGGAACTCGTGAAAGTGGTGCTCCAACAGGTTATCAAATTAATGCGGAGTAAGTAACAACTCGTCTTTAGCATTTGTGGTTCCTGTTTTAGAATAGGGTTTTCAGAGACAATTGAACGTGTTGTCATTTATTGTTCATCGTTTGCTTTAGTTTTCTGAACACTAGCGAGGAATTCTTTTGTTAGAGTTAAGAAACATGTTAGCATGTTACGTTGTGCGTGATCTATTTAAAAAAAACATGTCGATTGTGGATTCAGATGTGACACAATTAATAGATGTCTCATGTTTGGATTTGGCAAAGTCTTGATCTGTTACAGATAGAGAGTATATGAAAAGAAGACATATGAATGAGGATAGGGAAACCAAGCGAATGAAAGGAGGATAGAAAATTGTCCAAACAATAAAAGGCCCTGTTTTTATGTAAAGGTGCCATAAATGAGTTGCTATTTTTTTTTTTTTTTTTTTTGTCAGTTCTACTATGCTTCTATTATAACTCTTACGTTCAGACTTTTGCCATGCCTCATTGCAGGGCATTGGAGTCGAAACCCATTCTTGAAACTAATTCGTCCACACCCCAACCCTCTTAAACAAGATGAGAAAATGAAAATGGGTAAACAATTGCAATTTGCATCAACATAGCTTGAATTGTACTACAATTTGCCGGATCACTAGAAGAGAAGATCTCCTTTTTGAGCCCTTTCGTCTTTTTTTTTTTTGGTCAGTCCTACTTTATTCCTATGCTACACTCACTCTCAGACTTTTGCCCTGCCTCTTGCAGGGCGTGGGAGTCGAAACCCACTCTTGAAACTTACATGTCCCCACCCCATCCCCCCTGAGAAGGTGGGGATTTGAACCCCTCACCTCCCCATTCCATGTTGGAAGGGTGACCACTAGGGCAAATCCTAGTGGTTCCTTTCGTCTTTCTTAACATGGCTTGAATTGTACAACTTTACCTGTCTTGTTTTTCTTCTCCCAAATATTGAATTTGTCCTTTGCCAATGTGGAAACATCATTGATCATGTGTCTCATTTTTTGACAGCTTGAAGTTGTAGGTCCTGGAGCATCCCCATTGATTCAGAAACTATCGCCAAAGTAGCCAAAGAACCTTTAATTGTGTTTTGAACCTTTAAAAAAGGTGATCTTTTCATTTTAATGTGAAACAAGCCCGATCCGACCCGAAACACTTAAGACCCAAAGAAAAAACCCGGTCGGTTTTAAAAAAAAAAAAATTCTCTTCCTTTTATCAGATCAAAAGATCGTCGAGGACGTGGAAAAGGCTCGGGATTTCGGCCTCCTACTGGAATCAAGCTCCAAGAAAGGACTCTAATGTTTGTTGCTTTTCCTCCTTTTCTTTTAGATTGCTTGCGAAAGCTTCTGCGAAAGAGAGTTCGAAGAGGCATAATGTGCATACAAGACAAGCAATTCAATGCAATTTTGCACAGACAACATTGATAAAGACGGAATCGGTTCTGCAATGGTTGCAACCCATAGGACACAAACAAATTCAGCACATTTACGGTGCAACCGCAACCGAACCATGTCCGACACGAAAAACGACTCGGGCGCTTCTCGCCGAACCCCATTTCCAATCCAGACAAGCTCAAACTCCAAACGTCTCTCTCCATCTCGCACGCAGCTTCTATGCAGTCAGATCTCAAGACTTACGAATACTAGATCTACAATCGTTCATCAAGTTCTTTGTCATAGAAGAAGGTTGAGCACATACCAATGAGAAACGCCAGCGATCGTTGCTGGTTCTGGACATGTCTACAACGACGAAGTTGGTCGCTGGTTCTGGCCAGATCTGGTGGCGACACTGGTGGCTTGGCTTCGACGTCGATGATGGTGGCTAGGTGGGTAGTGATGGTGAGGCTGGTCGTTGATTTTAATGAGATCTGGTGGCGACGCTGGTGGCTGGCTAGAGACGGTGGTGGCTGGGTTCCTATGGTGGCTGGGCAGCGATGGCGAGGATGGGCGATGGCAACAATTGTTCCGACGGTACTAGTGTCGAAAGTTCCGTGCTGACCCGACCCGGCCCAACCCTAACTAAACCCTATTGATACCAGCTCCACACCCAAAGAAGACTGCAGCCCAATCGCAAAATAGCCTAAATTTAGGGTCGGGTTGGGTTGGGCCAACGCCGGCCTTTTTTATAGCCCTAGGGGCGGGGCGAGGTGGCCACTGTAGCTACTCCAATGAAGGTTTCTGTCCCACCCCACTACGAAATATTTGATTTGAACTACGACTATTCACTCCATACTTAATTAGAAGCAATGAAGTATTTTCACATTAGATAACAAATGCCCAAAGCTTAAGGTGGTTAGAGGTATGCTCACGGCACAACTCAAATTGTTACAAGCTGGCCGAATTTATTTCCACAATATTCATATAATGTAAACCTGTAAAGTACACTTTAGATATGGCCTCGGAATACGAGAGACATGAGTTTTTTTATGCCCAACACCCTTCACAAATAGAGAAGATTCCTTATTAGATTGGAAAAACTGAATCTGTAAGATGACACCATTGTGATGGAAACGAAGGATTTCCAAGGATTATTACATGAAATTCTACACAATGCTCTACAAAGTCAGAGTTGGAAGAAACCACAACGGTAAAGTATGGCCCAGCTAGTGATGTCTGAAAAAAGGGGTGCCCGGTTGTCCAAGAAGATTGCCATGCCTCCCCCTAAACATAACTTCAGTTTCTGCAAGGGCAGAGGCTTAATGCTTTGCATCTTCTTCCTCGCAGAACTTCGAGTAGTCATCAGCTCCCATCAGGTTGTTCACTTTGTTCACGTCTTTCGCCTCGACCTTTATAATCCACCCGTCCTCATATGGGCTCGAGTTAACCTGGAAAATCCACAGACAAAGAACCCTTCTATCTATCTGAACGTGATAACTACGTTTTGAACAATCTCCATAGAAGATAACAGTAGTTCAAAAGATGGTATTCAAGTGATCAATTAAAATAGTAGCTACTCTAGTTAACACATCGATTCAAGTAAAAACCGAACCAACAAAATACCATCTTATGCTTTTTGAATCAGTATGCCACGAAGGACCAAATTCAACTAATCGTTTCAATCTCCAAAACCAATGCAACGGGAACATAATTCTATAAAAGAACTCACCAGACCGGGAGATTTGTTGAGCTCTTCATTGACTTCAACGACTTTCCCTGAAATGGGGGAGTATATATCGCTGGTGGCCTTGATGCTCTCAACTGTGCCAAAGCTGCTGCCCTGCGCAACCGCAGCCCCTATTTCCAGCAATTCGACGTACACAACATCTCCCAAATGATCTTGGGCATGATCGGTTATGCCAACAGTTGCAAAAGCGCCTTCAATTTTCACCCACTCATGAGAATCAGCATACTTGAGATCCTTGAGAACTGCGATAATTCCAAGACATGGATATGCAATATGAGGCAATGCCTATAGCAGTCAGCACACTGTGTATAAAGGATGATCCACAGATTCAAAACAAGCTGGTCAGAGCGGGTGAGTTAGATAATTGAAAATAGTCATCTAATCTTAATTCATGAATGAGCAGCACAACCAGAGGGAAAACTTCATGTTTAGGAACATCTAGCATTGCGAGCGGCAACCAGCGGCGGGACGAGCGGCGACCAACAGAGGGACGAGGTGAGTGGCGTCTGGGACAAGGGTTGGGCAGAGAACAGGAGAAGGGTAAACAAATTGATTCAATTGAAGTGTGAACTGATTTTTATTTTTTAGGTTTTAGGATCCCTAACCCTAACCTGGTTTCCAAAAAAAGGGAACCAGGAATCGGAACCGGCTCTCTAGAACCGGAAGCCGCACTCACCCCTATTTTTTTCTACCTCTCTAATTGCTTTTCATTTTGTATCTAACTTTCTACATCAAATGTGAAAATTTCAGAATGATAACAAATTCTTTCCTTAGTTTTTTTAAGAAGTAAAATACCTTACCAATGGAGAATATATTAAAATTTGACTTACTAGGTGGCCCGTAAATCAAAACAAGCCGGTCATAGCCTCCTTTTCTTGCTTATATGGCGGATGTAAAATTTCGATTCGTCATTCTAAAAAATGCGATAAGTTTTTAGAGGTGGATTGATTTATTATTATTATTATTATTTTGCTGAATATACTCTAAATAATGATAAAGAAAAGGAAAATAAATAAAAAAAATGAAGAGAAAGAAAAATGAGAAAGCCAAAAAAATGGAAGCTGCAGAATCACACGGCTTGAGGTACCGCTTTGCCTTTTGAGCTCTTTGCTTTCATATATATGATGATGGGTAACCCCCTTTTCCTTTTCACCGCTTTTTGTATATTTCCCATCAACCGATCTGGACCGTTCATCCAGTTGTTGACCCCATACGGTGTTTGATGTGCTTTTCTCAACCCTCTTGATTAATAAAGATTCTTCCCCCTCGTCATCCTTATTAATTATAAGGGGGTAAACAACACAACTTGTTGCGGTCCCATAAATTTGTAATTTATCCAATATAATTTATGAATCTTTACCGAATGTACAATATGATTTGTAAACTTTTAATTTATTCAATATGATTTTTGAATTTTTTATGGATGTTTAACTTAGTCCCTAAATTATATAAAGATGTTCAAAATTGTCATTCCATTAATACAAATTTTGAGTCAACATTGAGTATTTTCGTAAAATTCAAGGACTAAATTAAACATGTACTAAAAATTCAATGACCACATTAACTAAATTGAATGTTCAGATATCACATTACATATCTAAGTATAATTTAAGAAGTACATTGAACAAATCAAAGTTCATGGGACCTAGAATCATTTGTGTCATTTTTCCAATTATTTATGCTGCTTTTTGTAAGTGCATTTTGTTAGAATATAATATGCGGAAACGACAGGATCTTGCAATTTATGTCAACGCGAAATCACCAAAGAAATAAACGAGAAAAATAAAGACATCAGAAATTTATGTGATTCGGTCCGAGTATCAATACCTATGTCCACGGAGAGAGCCAGCAGCAAATAATCCACTATAATTGGAGAATCAGAGTTTACAATCACTCACACGCTTAAGTGTTTTTTACATCTAGATTTAATTCCAAATTCAAAGTATTTATAAATAAACAACTCACTTGAGTATGAATTCACGGCAGAAAATTATCATCACGCGTTCAAGATTCACACGGCTTCAAGGATCGTAAACGTCTGAGGCTTCGTAGGGGTTTTCTTCTCTCTCGTAGCTCCCGTCTACGTAAAACTGCAGCAACGTCTTCTACGTAGGGCTTCGGCAAACTACACGCACGCACTCAAAGAAAGAGGAAAGTGAATTCGTTCGTATATATGTGGGCCCAAGGTCAAACTTTTGACCTTCGGCCCCACCACTTTCCAATCTTCACGTGCAGAGAGACTTCACGCCAAAATAAGATTTCGGCAGTAGAAGAAAAGAAAACAGGAGACCTTGGGCTCACTTTTGTTTTATACGCGTGCATCTTCACGCCAGCGAGTCCTTACTCGTGCCACGATTTGATTTCCTTTTTTTTTTTTTTTTTTCGGATTCCGCCGGCTTCTCGGCAAAAAAAAAAAAAACTTTGCTTCAATTTATTTTATATTTTCTCTTTTGCAAATCTTCAAGAGTCCAGCGAATCTCAAACTCAAATCATAAATTTAACACATTTCATGTTTCCTTCAAAACTTTGAGGTAAAGGACAATGTTTTTAAATTTTTTCTGAAATTGCGAAAATTTTTAAATGACTTTACATGTCGATAATCACACTTTGGGAATATTTCAAATATTCAATATTTTAATAAAATCAAACAACAAGTACTATTGGAAAAAGAAGGTAAATATCACTATGAACAAACTTTTAGCTTATAATACTATATCTGAATTTATTTTACAGTCCTAATGTTTTCTTCTCGAGCAGTGTTAATTTTTTGCATCATGCATAAAATAAGCTGATATAATATCAATTTATGTTTTGATATATTTTTTTTCTAGTTTGAAGGAAAGGGTTGACCAATGGATGTGTTGCTTCCTAATGCACGACGAGTAAAAGGGAAAAAGCCACAAAAAACCCTAAACTTTGCCCAAAGTGATAAATTTACTCTAAACTTTTTTTTTTTGTAATACAAAAAACCCTAAACTTTGTCGACTATGATATATTTACTCCAAATTTTTTTTTGTAACACAAAAAACCCTAAACTTCTATTTGCGTGACACATTTACCACAAACTATAGAACATATATATGTAAGTATAATATAGATTTGCCAAACGAATATACAAAGAGAGGAAGCCTGGCACCAACAAAACAAAACTATAGAATATTTTCGTCTTTCACTTTTTAAAATATTTTTCTTTTTATTTTTTTATTTCTTTTTATTTCTTATTCTCTCTTCCCTCGGCTGGCCATGGCAGAGGGAAGCCGCCCTCGCCCGATTTGAGGAGGGCAACCCTCGCTTGGGATGGCGTCAAATCTGGCGAGGGCGACGAGGGTTGTCCTCGCCCAACATCGGCAAGGCTGGCCCTCACCTAAGCCCGATTTTCCTCCGCCATGGACGGCAAAGGGAAGAGAGAAGAAGAAAAAAGGAAAAGAAGGATAGGAAGAAGAAGAAGAAAAACGAAAAAAGGAAAAAAAAATAAGACAAAACTACCATTGGCCATAGAGTTTGCAATAAATGTGTCAAGGTTAACAAAGTTAGAGGTTTTTTTATCTCACAAAAAAAAAAGTTTGGAGTAAATTAGTCACTCTGAGCAAAATTTGGGGTTTTTGGTGAATTTTTTCTAAAGAAAAAAGAAAGTAGAGAAACAGAGTAAAATATGTCTCTATTGGATTTATGGTGACTTGAAAATCTGAAAAATGGTGTGTATATATATAGATATATAGTAGTGTTTAGATTTAGGCTCGCTAACAATCCTACATTGTCATGAAAATATAAGACTTTTCCGTATTAATAAAAAAATGACATTCTATTCTATTGACGTACGTTGTTCTCCGTTCTTTTTTATACAAACTTTATTTTCTTTGTTCTACTTACTAATGTGCTCAAATGAATTTTTTAGAAAGCTTTTTTTATTTTTTTTGGTAATGGGTATGAACCATTTTAACGATCTTTGTTAATTAAATATCTTAAGCCTAAGCTATAATCATAAAAAATCACAACTTTACCCAAAAGAATTCCCCTAAAATATTTCAACTAAATAATTGAATTATTACAAGGAGATATTAGAGATTGAATTTTAGAGACACATTTTAGCTAAATGCACATTATAAATATTCTGTTAAATTAAAATTTCATCATCAAAATTATCAAGATGCTCAAATGTTAAGTGATTCTCGTAAAAAAGCAAGAGAACATGTAAACTTCTCTGCTTGGAACACAAAAGAAGAAGTCACCCTCCACACTCCCCTCCCTCCAAAAAAGATGGATGTGCGAGCCATACCTAGTCTAGTGTTTGACTCCACCACAGGCAGCCTCGTTGGCAAAAATCCAAGTGAGAAAAGAAAGGCCGTCCCTTTTGCCAATGCATCGGCAAACCCAACCTATATATACCCTAATAGCTGTTGTGTTGAGTTTTGACTTTCAAATTAAGAGATAAGGGTATTTTAGATCATGCACACTTATTTTAGAAATTTTTTAGGGGAGACCGTAAAAGGAATATGTATAATAACACATCTCCAACCTAGCCTCTATATTATTTTCTATTTAGTTTTTCCTATCTTCTTGTGCGATATTTTAGATCTTGTGGCTCACCAAGTGGTTAGAGAGCCTTTTGGATTGTATTCTAGTGTTTTTTGTTGAAAATAGTGAAATCTCTCTCTCTCTCTCTCTCCCCCCTAGTGATTTTTCCCATTTTCTACATAAATCTTGTGTCTTGTGTGATTTCGTTTTTCTTTCATCATTTGCTACTTGTTCTTAGATTGATGCATCTTTGATTGGCATTTTTTCGCAACAAATTGGTATCAGAGCGAAGGAATTTCAGTCTTTTTATTCGAGATGGCATCTATCAAGTTCGAAGTGGCACCCTCTGATGGCCAAAACAATTTTGGGCTATGGAGAATCAAGATGAAGGCGTTGTTGTGTCGGGAAGGTTCGGTTAGAGCCTTGGACGGAAATTGTCATGGCCGAGATCAAAGAGATAGAAAAAAAGGCGCATGGCACCATCCAATTGTCGTTATCCGATAAGGTACTTCCTAAATTCACGGATGAAGAAATGGCTTCGGAAATGTGGAATAAGCTTAAAAGCCTCTACATGAAGAAATCTCTTACAAAAAAATTGTTTTTGAAGCAATATCTTACACGCTAAAGATGCAAGAAGGTACTCCTATCCAAGAACATCTAGATGAATTTAATAAAATCATTATGAATATGAAAAATTTAGATTTGAAGTTAGATGATGAAGATCAGGCCCTAATTATATTATGTTCACTACCGAGCTCGTATGAGAATTTTGTGAATGCTATGGTGTATGGAAGGGAATCTATAACTCTGGAGCATGTGAAAGCTTCGTTGAATTCTATGGAGATGCATACAAAATTGAATGCGAGTATTAGTGATGATAAAGCTAATGGCTTAGTTGTTAAGAGAAGATCGAATCATCGTGATAGACGCGGTAATAGTAAAGGGCGTTCGAAATCTAGATCAGACAAAGATAAGGGCAAAGTGGAATGTTACTATTGTCACAAATTTGGACACTACAAAAGTGAGTATCCAGTACTCAAAGCTAAGAGGAAGAAGTTGAAGGAGAATTTCGATTTGGCTAGTCTAGTGAAAAATAACGAGTCTGCTAATGCAGCCAATGTTCTTACTGTTTTGTCTTCAAATTATCATGTCAATGATGAATGGATTTTAGATTCAGCATGTTCATACCACATATGTCTACACAAAAATTGATTCCACACATATGAGAAAATCAATGATGGTTTAGTTTTGATGGGTAACAATGCAATTTACAGGATTGTAGCTATTGGTAGGATGCAGATTAAATGCCATGACAATGTAGTAAGAACTTTGACAAACGTTAGGCACATCCCAAATTTGAAGAAAAACTTTATTTCATAGAGCATTTTAGGTTCCATTGGATGCATTTGAAAGTGCTAGTAGAACACTTAGAGGGGGGTGAATAGGAAAGAAAATAGATTTTTGCGAAATGCAGTAAAAATGCTTTACTTTTAAACAGAGTCTAATTGACTACAGACTTTGCAGAATGATTTAGACTTTAACAACTATTTCAAAACATGGAAGTATATCGTAGCAAATAAACTAAAGGAGTTTAGGGAAGAGAAAAATAAACACAAGAGTTATAGTGGTTCGGCTTATATCAAGCCTACATCCACTCTCCCATGCTAACAGCCTTTTGGCTGGTTTCCACTATGAATCGAAAGAGAATGTTACAATCCTATAATCTTGGCTTTTCAGTGAGGTGATTCTACTACTCTCACAAAATCACTCTCTATAGTTTCTCTCTTTCGAATACACTTTTAAGCACTAAATGATGAAGGACAAGTGATTTTGAAGCTTTAGACTTTGGAATTCTTCTTTTCACGCTCTCCTCGAATGACTTGAAAAACCTCATTAAATACTCCTTCATGCCTTCTCGACCGTTAGCACTTTCCAGAGAAATTCCTCCAATCAACCTGTTGGACAAAATCAATCAAGGAGATTTCGAGCTGTATGAAGATTGAGATGAAAGCGCGTCAATCATTTTCGCCCATATAATCAGGATCTTGATTTCCATAAGTAGATTCTTTCCAAATAAGCTTGCCTTCCAAAATGATTTACTTCTTCGAAATTGATTCCAATTAAGATAACCAATATGGTAAGTAATATTTCCAACCAGAAAGCTGAATATATCTTGTACGTACTAAAACCTTGAAGGAAGAAAAATAATCCCGAGTCTGATTAAGTCTTCATTCTTGCGTTCAGTTTGAAACTTGTCAAAGTGGACAGCCTTCTGATGTAAGATAGACTTTGACATAGAAGTCTGGCAATCTTCAGAATAGAACTTAGATAAATTTTGTCAACTTCAAAACATCATAGGAGTTTTCTCTAACAACATGTACACAAGTGGAGGTGGAGTTTTGAAAATTTCAAAAGGCTCCTTGATTGTGATGAGAGGTAACATAAAGAAAAATCTTTACGTTCTACAGGGAAGCACAATTGTGGGTTCTTTAAATATATCATCATCTTTAGATTATGAAAAATCAATGTTGTAACATATGCGGTTGGGCCACAAGAGCGAAAGACGAATGGTTATATTGAGTAAACGTGGTTTACTTTGTGGGGATTATACGGCCTCACTTGACTTTTGCGAACATTGCGTTTTCGGAAAGCAGCGTAGAGTTAGTTTCAATATTGGGGTGCACTTAGTGAAAAACACAATTGACTATATTCACTCCGATTTGTGGGGACCGGCATAGGTAACATCAAAGGGTGGTAAAGTTTATCCTCTAACATTTATTGATGATTTTTTTAGAAAAGTTTGGATTTGTTTCTTGAAGCATAAAAGTGACGTTTTTTTATACGTTCAAGAAGTGGAAGATGTTAATAGAAAATCAAACTGGGAAGAAGATAAAGTATCTTAGAATGGATAATGATCTTGAGTTTTCTAGAGGTGATTTCAACAAGTACTGTGAAAATTCAGGATTGTTCGACATCGAACAGTTAAGTACATACCTCAACGGAATAGGGTGGTAGAGCATATGAACCGGACACTTTTTGTCACGCCCCGATCCTCCAAGTGCGGGCCTATCCCTTGGTGGTCGATTAAATTGCGATGTCCAAGGACGCATCGCTAACCCATTCATTTTAATGCGCATGTGGAAGCAAATAAATAAATTTCCAGACAACAGAAATATGGGATAGAAAAGCAAGGCCACAAATTTTTCAAACCACAACACACTTATATACATATCAGACTAAGACTAAGTCATATATAATATTAGCCGATATATACAAGATCTACAAAAGGGGGTAGAGGTTACAGATCCTCTAAGCATTCAAGTCTTCAACTGAATACTCTGGGGACTCTAGATCTGATAAACTCGGATCTACCACCAAACCAGAGGGTTAGCCGTACCCTCACCAAAAGCTAACTCCAGCACTGACCAAGGAATCTCAGACTCTGGAAAGGGGCCTTCTCTAGGTCCATCTCGTCCGTAATGATACCACGATATGAATTGATGGGATACCTTATGGGGGTAGACCCACATCAACCCAGACAGTGGATCTTACGAGTTTGTAGACCCAGGCTCCTTGGCTCCCAAGGAGAGGAATCTTAGAGTGCTGTTTGGTAACCTTTTTCGGCTGGCCAAAATGCTCAGGAGGTACAACCATCTAAGGACCTGTAAATGTTATCCCACAACGGGGTGAGATGACGTCTCAACAAGTTCACCCTCTAAACTCCGATTAGTAAATAAATATGCATAAAGGCTACTTATGCACACAAGAGATAAGTGACTTACCTTTACCCCAGTTCCTTCTTACAAGTCAGTACGATTCATATATTCAACAAATCACTTCAATTCGAATCAAATCATCAAGTCAAATTGAGTCATCGATCAATCAATCCAAATCGATTCCATACCATCAATACCATCTCTCAGCCATCCCATTCAATACTATCTATAAAATTTGATCACATCAAGGACTGCTCACCCTAAGCTGAAGATAGATAGTATAGCTCACCAAAAGTTGATAATTAATATAGCTCGCCAAAAGCTGATAATAGAGTATATTGCTCACCCTAAGTTGATATATCAAGACCCGCAAGCTAATATAGTATACTCATAATGCTCTCTAAAGCTGTGCGATACTTAATATGCTCACCAAAAGCTGCTAGAGTATACTGCTCACCAAAAGCTGACATATCAAAGCTCGCAGGCTAATATAGTATACTATTCTCATTCATTGACAATTTCGTCATTTTTGTCAAACCCGATAAAAATAATCGTGTGCGGGTACACGGTCGACCTTAACCAAAAATACAATATCTTTCTTTTATAAAATCTCACTAAATATAATAGTCCACAAATACATTTTTGGCATTGTAAACCGACGCTCGGTATTTTCTAATTAAATACCGAAATTACTCAATTTTGGGTTAAATACCCAAAATTACAAATATCAATCAAAATAGCACAAATTAGCATCCAGATAAACAAACCAAACATACCATTGCAATCGGCACGAAATTCCGGTCATCGATTATCCTGATATAATTTCCGGAAAATAACAAATAATTAAATAATTACCAAAATTAATTAAATAAATACCAATAAAAACCAAAAATGCAAACTTAGGCCGAAAAAGCCTAATTAAATACCGAAACGGGCTTGGATAAATTTCGAACATATCTAGATAAATAATACAACCTATCTAGTTGCTAATTACGCTACTTTAACCACCTAACATGCATAAACGAATAATTAAATTGCTAATCCATTCTAACTAACCACATAATCCCTAATTAGCCTAAAATAATCAATACATAAGCATGATTAATTCCCTAAGAAGATTTTAGTGAGTAAACTCACGTTTTTGAAATCCAATAAGTTCACAACAACGGGGATGCGAAGACGGGCAACAAAGGCCATAAAGCGGTCCAAAGCGGGCCAAACAGTGCACGATTGGCTGAGGGGGTTTTGGTTCTATTCCTTGGACGGAAGGGTTGAACTGGCGGATAATTAGGCAAGATACGACTGGCGAAGGCTGCAGCGACCTAGGCGGAGGCAGTCGGTGGCTCTGGCGACCACGACGACGACTAGACGGCTACGAATGGCGGGCAGACGTGCTTAGTTTGACGGCCTAGGTGTGGACGACGGCTGGACGAGCGGACTGGAGTAGCACGGCGAGCGGCTGGCATGCTGGCTCATACAGGGGCGCAACGGCGACGCGGTGGGGCTCTAGCGACTCAAGCGAATGTGCGACGGGCTAGGGGGCTTGGGTTCGGTTTCCTTTGCACTTTCAGAGCTTCAACACACCCTCTAATGGAGAAAACAGCTAAGGGAAGAAGATACAAAGGGACAGCTGCCTTAGAGGGGCCCAATTTGCTCTATCCTCACCCTTTTGTCCCATTGGTATGACCCCACCGGTTTGCTGGCTTCCTCTGAACACCTTGTAGCCACAAAGCTTCCCTAGGAAGCCATTGAGATGGTCCAAAGGTTGAGGACCAAGGAGGGCTACGAATTTGAAGCATTTTCCCCTCTATTTGGACCAATCTCTCTCCAATCGAAGCCAAATTTGGTCCTATAAAATCCACCAAGGTGCTCACAATCAAATTGACATTTTTTCCTCATCCATAGAATCAACTTACATCCTAAAAACATGATAAAAAACAGTCCTCTGAAATTTCTAGACGAAAATGACCATATTTTGACTTTTCACCAAAAAATCTCGATTTGCGGAAAAATCTTCGAAGGATGAGTCGACAGTCCTAAAATAAATCATGACATGATAGAACTTTCAATTTTTGAAATCGGATTTAAATTCGCGGTTAATTTCAATCTGGCGCAATTTTAGCGTGACCTAACCTACCGGATAGCTTTTAAAAGTTTTTGGTGCAATTGACCCGTGATTGATTTATTTCGAGTCACAATGTGCCTCTTCAACACATTGGCGACTCTCGGCTGTTGTGGAAATCTCTAGGTTTCAAATGCGAACACAAGGTACCAAAACGACAAAAAAAGCGATCTAGTACCGATCGACAAGAATTTTGCAATCTGGTGGAATCACCCACACTTGGATCATCTATCTCAGTTGAACCGACCTATCTCTGATTAATTTTTAACTATGCCGTAATGATCTCTGTAGATGAACATGGTCGAATAGTTAATTCCTAGTCGAATTCTCAAGTCTATTGTATTAAAATCCTTTAATGGCTTCCCTTCCTTTAATGACTTCCCCCGATAATCTAGTTATCTCATAAGTGATTAGCTTAGAGAATAGCACTATAGACGCGTCGATGAAATGCTCAATTTATTTAATTGAAAACAGGACTGAAATTCCAAAATGTCACACTTTTAGAGAGAGCTAGATGTATGCTCTCTAATGCTAGACTTGGGAAAGCTTTTTGGGCTGAAGCTGTGAACATGGCGTGTTATCTAGTGAATCGTTCTCCTTCAACTACAATTGAATGTAAGACTCCTAATGAGGTATGGTCAAGTAAATCTTCTGATTATTTTGATTTAAAAATATTTGGATGTCATGCTTATTATCATTTAAAAGAGGGCAAGCTTGAAACTAGGGCAAAGAAGTGTATTTTCGTTGGTTCTGCAGATGGGATTAAAGGATATAGGTTATGGTGTTCTAACCCTTAATCATCACAGTTTATAATTAGTAGGGATGTTACTTTTGATGAAAATTCTATACTTTACTCAGTCTACAGGTATTTATGAGGAGAATGTTAAAAAATATGTGGAGTTTCATGTAGAGCATTTACAGAAAATAGTTGAAGATGTTCATATTCAGCTAGAAAGTGACAATGAGCAATAAGATTCAGATTCTATTAAAGAAGAAGTAGAAGAAATTAAAGAATCTCAAAGTTTAACTGTAGGGAGGGCTAAACGACAAATTAAGCCTCGCCAAAGATATGGTTTGGTTGATTTGGTACAATATACTCTTACAATTGCTGAAGAGCTTGGTATTGAAGAACCTTCTACATTCCATAAAGTTACTATTTGTTCTAAATTTGAGAAGTGGCTTATGGCGATGAATGAAGAGATGGTGTCTCTTCATAAGAACCAAACTTAGGATCTTGTGAAATTGCCTGAGGGTAAAAGAATTGTTGGGTGCAAATGGGTCTTCAAAAGAAAAGAGAGAATTTCAAGGGTTGAAGATGAAAGATTTAAAGCACGTTTTATAGCGAAGGGTTTTAGTTAGAAGTAGAAGTGGCAAAATGAGTCATTGATCCATTTTTGGACCCATATTTTTCACTAATTGGTCGTATATGGGTTATGAAGATGTAATGGCCCAACTAAAATGGGTCAGTGTGTTAAGTTCAATTCTATATGGGTTGAAAATGGGTCAGAACGTGTGATCCATTTTCGACCAATTTCAAAACCTAAAAAACATAGAATTTCCTCAGCGACAGCTACCCTTCGATGAAGGGCCTTCGTCACGCACCTCCGCCGCTCGCCTTCGAGTCGCCTCCGCCACTCGCCTTTGAGTCGCCTTCGCCGCCCACCTTTAAGGCTCACCTTCGCTACTCACTTGAAGGTCGACAAGCTTTGTCACCCACCTCCACCCCTCGCCTCCGCGGCTCGAGTCTGAGTCGCCTTCGTCACCCGCCTCTAAGGCTCACCTCCAGGACGGCATGGCGAAGTGGCTCGTCTTCGACGAGGTCCGCAAGGAGTTTGCCAACCTTCGTTGCGCCTTCAACAAGGTTAACTCCCAGTTTGAGACCAACTTCAGTCAGGTACCATTTTCATTCTTGCCTTCGCGGATGTTTCATTAGATAGTGTTCAAATAGCTAATACTTAGTTTCGCGTTGCAGTTTTCAGTTGCTCAATAGTATGCTCACTTTAAATAAGAGAAGTATGTGCATAGTCTAATTCTTCATAAATATTTCAATTTATAAGTTTTTTTAACATTTTTTTATTTACTATTTTTTAATTTAATTTGAGCTTTTTATCCAATTAGCATATAGCTTAAAGTGAGCGTGGATTTTTCTAGAATATTAGTGGGTTTTAGCAATATGGGTCAGGTTGGGTATGAGTCATTAGATTTGCACTACAAAAATATGGGTCAAAACAGGTTAAATGGGTCAAATATAGGTCGACCCATTTTCGACCCGACCCATACCGACTTGACCCACCCATTTGCCACCTCTAGTTAGAAGGAGGGGATCGACTTCAATGAAGTGTTCTCTCCAATTGTGAAACATAGTTCCATTCGCGTGTTGCTCACGTTAGTAGCCTTTGATGATTTAGAACTTGAGCAACATGATGTCAAAACCATTTTTTCTGCATGGCGAGCCTGAGAAGATAATCTATATGTCTCAACCCGAGGGATTCATTGTTGAGGGTAAAGAAGATCACGTTTGCAAGTTGAAACATTCTTTGTACGGTCTTAAGCAATCTCTGCACCAATCGTACAAGAGGTTTGATAACTTTATGTTAAGTCATGGTTACTTACGAAGTGCGCATGACATAGTGTATACTATAAGAGTTTGCATGATGATTATTTTATCTATTAACTTATTTATGTGGATGACATGCTTATTACAGCGAAAAACATATTAGAGATACAGGATTTGAAGAGGCAACTTAGTAGGGAATTTGAGATGAAAGATCTTGGAGCTGCCAAGAAAATTTTAGGTATGGGAATTCATAGAGACAGACAAGTTAGGAAGTTATACCTCTCGTAGAAGAAGGATATTGAGAAAGTACTTGAGTGCTTTGGCATGGAGAATGCTAAAGTGATAAGTACTCATTTGGTGTCCCATTTTAGGCTTTCAGCTTCTTTATCGCCTAAAACTAAAGGAGAGGAAGATGAGATGTCTCAAGTTCCATATTCTAGTACCATGGGTAGTCTCATGTATGTTATGGTTTGCACTCGTCTTGATATTTCACATGCTATTAGTATTGTGAGTAGGTATATGGTACATCCGAGTAAAGCTCACTAGCAAGTTGTGAAATGGATTTTTTAGTACATCCGGCATACCTCAGATGTGAGTTTGGTCTTTAATAAAGGTTGTGATATAGGACATTCGGTTGTTAGCTTTGTTGATTTTGGCTTTGCAGGTGATCTCAACAAAAGGGGATCTTTGATAGATTATGTTTTTGCACTTGGTGGTTCCGCAGTTAGTTGACATAGTTGCTTTGTCTACTATCGAAGCAAAATACATGCAACAGCGGAAGTAGAAAAGGAAGCTATTTAGTTGAAGCGTTTTGTTACAAAACTTGGTGTGAAGTAGAAAGGAGCCTTCGTTATCTTTTGCGATAACTAAAGTGCGATCCGGTTGACCAAGAATACAATGTATCACGAGAGGACAAAACATATCGACATACCGTATCACTTTGTACATGATGATGTTGCAAGGGTACTATTAAATTATGTCTCAAGTTTGAGCATTTGCAAAACACGATTTGCTTGGACAAGTAGAAGTTCGTGGGACTCCATGAAGATTTACACAAGAAAAAAAATTAAAATAAAATTGGCAGATACGAATTTCTTTGCTTTATTTTGAAGGAGCCAAATTCTTCTTTATCCATGGTGGGGCCCAAACCTTGGGCACACAATTTCCACGGCATGGGTTTTCGTTTCTTTTACCCGATGAAGAAAAGAAGAAAAAAAGTTGTCGAAACCTTTGCACGTGGAGCCGAGAAAGGAAATAGCTAGTGGGGGCCCACAATCAAAGTTTGACTCTGGGCACACACACATACATACATACATATATATATATATATATATATATATATATATATATATATATATATATATATATATATGAATAGATATAATTTCCTTTTTGAGTGCTTGCGTGGAGCGGCTGAAGACCTACATAGAACGAAGCCGCTAAAAGCAAAAAAAAAGTTGGCCGAAGCCTTACATAAGAAGTCGCGTGAAGTCCATCGAAGAGAGGAGCTACCCGAAAAAAAGACATAGGAGATCTTTTCTTTTTGGCGTACGACTTGAACACATGGTATTTTTTATGCCGTGAGTTTATACCAAAGTGAGTTATTTATTTATAAACACTTTGGGTTTAGGGTTAAATCTAGGTGTGGGAAACACTTGAGCATTTGAGCGATTGTAAACTCTGATTCTCCAATTATAGTGGATTATTTGCTACTGGCTCTCTCCGTGGACGTAGGAACCAATACTCGGACCGAACCACGTAAATTTCTAGTGTCCTTATTTTTCTCGTTTATTTCTCTGGCAATTTCGCATTGACGTAAATAGCAAGATCCTGTCATTTCCACGTATTATCCCAGCAGTTAGTATCAGAGCTTGGAATCAGATTTATTGATTGTGATTTGGAGCTTTTGCTTGTCTAATTATTATTTGGAAATTATGTTATTGCAATTATGTCTGAGAGGAAATTTAAAATTGAGAAGTTTAACGGGAGCAACAACTTTGTGTTATGGAGCATCAAGATGCGGGCATTATTGACAACCCCAAGGTTTGGTCAAGGCATTGGATGGTGAAGATGAGTTGCCTATTATAATGAAAACCTTAGAGAGGGTAGAGCTAATGGAAAAAGCAAAGAGCACAATTCTGTTAAATTTGTCGGATGAGGTCTTAATAGAGGTTGATGAGGAGAAGGATGCCGCAGTATTATGGGCAAAACTTCAAGCACTCTATGTGAAGAAAGGTTTGAGTAATCGCTTATACATGTTGAAGAAGATGTTTCAATTTAGATATACTGAATGTACGTCTATCAGAACCCACCTTAATGAATTTAATAAACTCATGATGGATTTGAAGAATGTCGGTAAGATATTTGATGATGAAGAATGGGGCATGATGTTGTTAGCCTATTTACCAGAGTTATGGGAGCACTTTACTAATTCGCTGTTGCAGGGGCGTACTACAATTACCTCAGAAGAGGTAAAGTTCACCTTATTCTCTAAGGAGTGGTAGAGAAAGTTGTGAGATGACGGTTTGGCGCAAGGAGTAGCGCAAGCATTGACAATTCGAGGTAGAGAACAACATTGAGGGCCTAGTAGCAGCAAAGGTAAAAGCAGATCAAAATCACACTGTAGAAAGTCTAAGGGACGTGTGAAGTGCTTTGAGTGTCATGAGAAGGGGCACATTAGGAGGGATTGTCCAAAGTAGGGGAATAAAGATGATAGGCATAATACCATAAGCAGTGTGGCAAACGTTGCCAAATGGAGCAATAGTGATGTAAAAGCTATCTTATGTGTGACTACTACTTCATCAGGAGACGAATGGGTGCTAGATTCGGGGTGTTCTTATCATATGACGTCTCATAAGAACTTGTTTACTACTTAACAGACTGCAGATGGTGGTAGAGTTCTTTTGGGGAATAATGCAGTCTGTAAGGCTGTGGGGATAGGGACAATTTGGATTTGGATGCAGGATGGGTGGTGTGCACATTGACAGATGTGAGGCATGTATCGGAGCTCAAGAAGAATCTTATTTCTTTGGGGACACTCGATGACATTGGGTGTAGGTATACCGCTGAAGGTGGAGTACAGAAGATCTCTCGTGGTGCCATGACAATGATGAAAGGAAAGAAAGTGAATACTCTCTATCATCTAGTAAGAGATACCGTGATCGGAACCGATGCAGTTTCATCAGGTGAGTTAGACTCTAACTTGACTCAATTATGGTATATGCGTTTAGGGCACATGAGCGAGGCAAGTATGACAATGCTGAGTGAAAGGGGGTTGTTGAAGGGTCAAAAGACAGGGAAGCTAGACTTATGTGAGCACTGCATCTTTAGGAAGCAGCACCGAGTTAAGTTTACTATACCTATTCATTTGACCAAACGACTAGTTGAATATATTCATTTAGACATCTAGGGCTCGTTTTCGGTTCCTTCGAAAGGAGGTGCCCGATATATGCTGACATTTATCAACGACTATACGAGGAAGGTATGGGTATACTTTCGGAAGCACAAATATAAAGTGTTTGATCGGTTCAAGAAATTTGAGGCATTGATTGAGAAGCAGTCAGATAAACAAATCAAGTGCCTGAGAACCGATAATAGCATGGAGTTCTGTGGTAAAGATCTTACCAAATTCTGCGAGAAAGAAGGTATTGTGAGACACCACACAGTACCTGGGACACCCTAGCAGAATGGCATGGCAGAACGGAAGAACAGAACTTTGCTTGAGCGAGCTCGATGCATTCTTTCGCATGCAGGACTTGGTAAGGAATTTTAGGTCGAAGCAGTGAACATGACATGTTAGCTAGTTAATCGATCTCCATCATCTGCTATCGAATAGAAGACTCATGAGGAAGTATAGTCGGGGAAACCTGTTGATTACTCCAAATTACATATATTCGGATGTCCTGTGTATGCTCATGCAAGTGATGGTAAGCTTGAGCCGAGGGCGAAGAAGTGCATATTTCTGGGTTATGCACATGGGGTGAAAGGCTACCGGCTGTGGTGCATCGATCCCAGATCACCCGGTTTTCTAATCAACAGAGACGTGATCTTTGATGAGATTGCAATGCTTCAACAGAGGAGTTATGAGACACAACAAGTAGAGAAGACAGATCATGGTGTCATTAGTGAGGTGGAGCTTCAGGTGGAGACTTCGGATACCTCAAAGGTAACAGAAGTTGAGACTGCAGATGAAGCCGCAGTTCCTGAAGTTGGTGATAGTGGACAACTAGCAAAGTTGCAGCACACTATATCCGCAGATAGACAGAGAAGGTAAATTAAATCATCGGTACGTTATGGTTATACAGATATTGCTTATGCATTGACTGTAGGTGATGAGGTGGAGACAGATGAGCCTTCGTCTTACTCTGAGGCGATGGCTAGTTCGGAGTTATCGCAGTGGCTAAGGGCTATGAGTGAAGAGATAGAATCACTCCATCGAAATCAGACATAAGAGCTGGTCAAAGTACCTAATAGCCAAAAGATTGTCGGAAGTAAATGGGTCTTTAAACGGAAAGAAGGCATTCCTGGTGTCGAGGCAGCGAGGTATAAGGCGAGACTTGTGGCGAATGGATATACACAATGTGAGAGCATTGACTACAATGAGGTGTTCTCTCCTATGGTAAGACATACTTCTATTCGTGTTTTACTTGCCTTAGTTGCTTCGCAGGATCTTGAGTTAGAGCAACTAGATATGAAAACTGCGTTTCTTCATGGTGAGTTGGAGGAGCGGATTTACATGAGGTAACCAGAGGGATTTGCTATTCCGGGTAAGGAAGATCATGTTTGCTTGTTGAAGAAATATTTGTATGGGCTGAAACAGTCTCCTAGGCAGTGGTATAAACGTTTTGATGCTTTCATGACTAGTCAAGACTATTCAAAAAGTCAGATGAATAGCTGCGTTTACTTTAGGAGATTGGAGAATGGTTTTTTGATTTATCTACTATTATATGTTGATGACATGCTAATAGCAGCTAAGAATAAGTCCGATATTGATGTGCTAAAAAGGCAGTTATATGCTGAAGTTGAGATGAAAGATTTAGGTACTGCAAAGAAAATTTTAGGTATGGAGATTTTGCATGACAGGGCTGCAGGAGTTTTACGTCTATCTCAAAAGAAATATATTAAGAATATCGTGGCACGTTTTAATATGCAGTCGGTAAAATCTGTAAGTACACCTTCAGCAAAGCACTTTAAACTTTCAGATAAATTATCACCGCAGACTGAGGAGGAAGAGGAGCATATGTCTCGTGTTCCTTATTCTAGTGCCGTGGGTAGCATTATGTATGCTATGGTGTGCATTAGGCCTGATATTTCACAAGCTGTGAGCGTGGTTAGTCGCTATATATAGCATCCTAGTAAAGCTCATTGGGAAGCTGTGAAATGGATTTTCAAATATTTGAAGGGGACAACAAACGTGGGTATAAACAATTTCTACTTTTGCTAAAGAAAAGAACGGGTACTGTTCATCATCTCTCCCTGAAGAGGTGATTTTCTGCACTGTTCATGTGCTGTTTGATGATTCGTACTATGCTCGTCGAGAGTCCGTTGGGGCTGATTTTTGGACAGTAGCTTCCTCTCTTGCCCCTTTATATCCTCACCGAGCAGTTTCTCTTAATTCGATCTCCACTTCGAGTTCTCATCTGCCCTATTGGGCTGGGTTCCCTGGTTCGCGGATCTGGTGCGCTCCTTCGTGAGGCCGCCTCAGTGATCGCCTGGTTCTGAATTTTGGTAGGGATGGTCGCCCAACCTCCCTCTTTTAGCCCCCCGAACAGCTCATCTTCAATTGGTCTGCATTGGTAGCTCTCCTTCTCAGATCGAGCAAGGTACCGTTCTTGCGTTTTCTCGAACTTGCGACTACTCGAGCGGTGGTGGTCTCTTCCCGTGTGAGTCGGTGGCTCTCCCTGGTTGCTTTGCTTCGTTGGGACCTTGCCAGGTAAGTTTCCTCCACTTGTTATGGCCTTTTGCTGGGTAGTGTAAGTGGTGCACTCCATCTGTTTGATCAATGGATTCAACCACTTCTAGCGGTGATGGATTGCCATGTGGGAACCACCTTCCTGTTGGATCATTTCGTGATGTTGCTGGGAAAGGAATTGAAGGAGATGTTCAATCTTTTGCTGCTTTGAAGGATATGCTTCCTCCCTCGGATGAGGCTCTTATTGATCCTCGCTCTAAAGCTTCAACTTCTGCCCCCCGAAAAGCGATTTTAGGTCAGTCCCGCCCCCCTGCTCTTGTCGCCTCTCGGGGTAGGGGCTCTCGAGGTAGGAGTAGGGGCAGGTCTCGTTCCAACATTCCTCCTCGTAGGGGTGCCTCCAACAATCCGAATGGCCGCTGTGGCCAGAGTTGTGACTAAAGGCTATGACCTTGAATTCACCGAGCCAACCCTTGTGAGCAACAAACCAGTCATAGAAATGACTGATCAGGATCTCCAAGCTGCTGACCCTATGTTGTTCGAGTGTCTTGTGGGCCAATTTCTTGGCAGACGCCTTCCTTTCAAGGTCATTGAAGAAGCTCTTAAGAAAGTATGGAGTCCTCAGCTCACGGACGTTATGTCCAATGGGAAGGGGCTCTTCTTACTTCGCATCCCGGACAGAGATTTTCGTAGACAGCTCCTTGAAGGGGCCCCTATCTCCGTGGCAAAGATTCCTCTTATTCTACAACAATGGAGACCCGCCTTAGAGCTTTCCAAGGATACTCATTTGTCGGTCCCGATTTGGGTGAGACTTTGGAATCTCCCTTTCTCCTTCTGGTCTGCACAAGCCATAGGCAAGGTGGCAAGTGCGGTAGGAAAGCCTCTGTATGTTGATAAACGTACTGAGGAGATGAAGATGACGTCTTTTGCCCGTGTCTATGTTGAGGTTACAGCTAAGCAAGCTGAGTGCAGTTCGATTGAGCTAATTCATAAAGGTCTCTCTTGTGAAGTTGGCGTGGAGTATGAATGGCGTCCAATTGCTTGTATGACTTGTGGTATTTTTGGCCATAAGTGTAGGCCACCCATTGATTGTCCTTCTCGGAATGGTGCTGCTCCGATGGCTTCTTCAGATGGTCCGCCCTCTGCAGTCGGTATTACTGCTGTGATCTCGAGTGAGCCAGAACCTGCCCAACCAGGCCTTGGGCCGGTCTCTGCTGCTGGTCCCTCTGCTGCGATGGATGCTCCTTCTCAGCAAGTTGTTGTCACTGTTGAACCGAATCCTGCTGTTTGTGATATGCCTCCACCTAGTCATGCTCCCATTATCTGTGATCTAGTGGATTCGTCTACTGCTGTCTCTGGACGCAAGTCTGTCAAGGTCGCCTCTGCTATGGTGCTCGTATCAGCTTCAAATGCTGATAAATTACCTCTTCCGTTGGCTTCTAGTTGTTCGGGTTCTCTGGATTCCCGTGAGGTTGTTTGTGATGATCCTTCTACAGCCCCTGAAATGCTCCCTACTTCTTCTGATGTTGGTTGGAAACAGGTCAACAGTAAGAACAAGAAACATCGAGCCGCAAAGGAGGCCACTTCCTTCCATGTTGGCCATCCTAGTGACGAGGGGCTCTTGAAGCTTAAGACCTCCATCCCTGTTAAATCTCAGCCTGTCCCGCCTCTTAGGATTTCGAAAGGGCTTCTCAAGCCCCCTTTGAAGGCGCTTGACCCGCGTGGGACGAAAGGGGGCCCTCCCCTCTCCCCTGCTTCTCGTGACTCTTCCGAGGATATTAGTAGCTCCAGCATCCAAGCGAGCTTGGGAAATGAAGATGTTCTCTCAATTGACTCTTCGGGCCCTTTAGTTCAATCAAAGGCCAAGACGTTGAGTATTCAGGAGCAGCTTCTTATACTTTAGCCCGACCCGCCCTCGGACTCTGTCAAAGCGGTCTCAAGGGGCCGAAAGAAAAAGAGGTAACTCTATTTCTCTTATGTATATATGTTTATAGGCTTTTGGAATATCAGGGGCATTCTTAATCCTATCAGACGTGCTGAGATTAGAAGACTTGTTTCCTTGAACAAGCTTTGTTTGATTGGTCTTTTTGAGACGAAAGTCCCTGACTCTCTTTTTGACTCCGTCTCCTCCACCTTACTTAGTGGTTGGAAGTGGATTTCGAATTATGATTATGCTCCTCGTGGTAGAATATGGGTGGGCTGGGACCCTTTGCTTGTTAAGTTCTCTCCTTTCTCTACTAACGCCCAAGCAATTCATGGCTGCCTTCAATCTAATATTGCAAATTTTTCCTGCTGTATCTCTGCGGTTTATGGTGAACATACTTTTGTGCGTAGAAGGCCTCTTTGGGAGGACCTCATCCACTATAATGAAGTATTCCAGGATTCTGCCTGGTTAGTTGCGGGTGATTTTAATGCAATTAGGGATCCATCGGATCGTGTTGGAGGCTCAAATGCATGGATCCCATATTTTGATGAATTTCGTGTTTGCCTGGCCCAAACAGAACTTGTGGATCTTAAATATGTTGGCCTCTGATTCACCTGGTCTACCTCCTCTGGTGCTAATAGGAAGATGAGGAAGATAGATCGGGTGTTGGTAAACAACAAATGGAACATGGATCTCTCCTTCTCTGAGGCAGTCTTTTTGAATCCTGGTATTTCGGACCACTCACCGATGATTGTTAGAGTGCTCCACCCTATTGCTAGAAGGAAACCTTTTAAGTACTTTCATTTCTGGTCGGATCACCCTGACTTTTCATCTATTGTTCGCTCTTCTTGGGATAGTTCGGTCTTTGGAGTACCCATGTTCAGGCTTGTTACAAAGTTGAAGTTATTGCAATGCCGCCTAAAAGACCTAAATAGAGAAGCTTTCTCTGATATTTCAGTTAGAACCTCCGAAGCGAGGGAGGCCCTCTACGCTACTCAGAATGAGCTTAAGGTGAATCCCACTAATGTTTCCCTCGCTGATCTTGAGAAATTGCAGCGTCGTTTATTCCTTGACTTGCGTGGCCATGAAGAATCCTTCTACCGTCAAAAGTCTAGAGTAAGATGGTTGAAGGAAGGGGATCGAAACACGAAGTTTTTCCATCATTCGGTCAAGCATAGACAGCTCACAAATCGTATCCTTTCTATTAAGGACCAATCCGGTTCTCTTATCTCGGATCCTTTGTTGGTGCCTCAGGTGTTTGTCTCTTTTTTTACTGATCTTCTTGCACCGAGAGTGGCCCCTCCCTTGCCTTCTCTCCAGGATTTGAAGATGGTTATTCGCCATCCGTTGTCTCACTCTCAAGGGTGCTCCTTTCTATGCCGGTCTCGACTCGGAAATTAAAGACACTTTGTTCTCTCTTGCTAAAGGAAAGGCCCCAGGCCCGGATGGTTTCTCCGTGGAATTTTTCAAGACTAATTGGCAAATTGTGGGTCCTCTGGTTCTTGAAGCGGTCAGAGATTTTTTCACTTCGGGTTGCCTCCTTCGTGAGGTAAATACCACTATCCTTGCTTTGGTTCCTAAGACTCCGAATGCTTGTGATGTCACGGATTTTAGACCCATAGCATGTTGCAACACTATTTATAAGGTCATCACAAAAATTTTGGCTAATCGGATTGCCTCCGTTCTTAATGATCTGGTTGACCATTCTCAAAATGCTTTTGTGAAAGGGAGGAGGATCAGAGATAACATTCTATTAGCACAAGAACTTTTTGCTGGCTTCCACTTAGATCCTTATCTTCCGAAATGTGCTATAAAAGTGGATTTCCAAAAGGCCTACGATACCATTGATTGGAACTTCTTAGAGCTTGAGTGGATTATCCGATTGATTATGGTTTGTGTTCGAACTCCTAAGTTCTCCGTCTCCATTAATGGAGAGCTACATGGTTTCTTTTCTGGAGGTCGAGGACTTCGACAGGGGGACTCTATGTCGCCATACCTTTTCACTCTTGTTATGGAGGTATTCTCGGGGATCTTGACTAACCGCACTTCGATCAAGGAATTTAAATATTTCTGGAGATGCAAGCCTGTCAGTCTTTCTCACCTGTTCTTCGCAGATGATGTTTTTCTATTTTGCCAAGCGGATTGGAATTCTGTGACCATGCTTAAAAGGAGCTTGGATATCTTCTCTTCTTGGAGTGGCTTGGTTCCAAACAAAAGCAAGAGTGAGATATTCATCTCCGGTGGACCTGTGTCCCTTCGGAATAACATTTGCCTCGCCTTCGACTTTCAGGAAGGAAAATTGCCGATCAGATATTTGGGTGTACCCATTATCACCTCTAGGCTGGGTAAAGGCGATTGCATTATGTTGATTGACAGGGATTCTTGCTAGGGTCCAGTTTTGGGCCCATCGGTTCTTATCTTTCGCTGGGAGATTACAATTGATAAGGTCAGTTCTACATTCCATACAGGCCTTTTGGACTAGTGTTTTTACCTTGCCTGCTTCGGTTCTAGACAGAATTGAACAGATTTTGAGACAGTTCCTCTGGAAAGGCACTTCCCTCGGTCAGGGTGGGGCCAAAGTTTCTTGGGATGACGTTTGTCTCCCGAAAGAAGAAGGTGGTTTGGCAATCCGGAAACTTAAAGATTGCAATAAAGCCTCGATGCTTAAATACTTGTGGTTACTCTTTACTGACAAGGAATCGTTATGGTGCCGGTGGATTCATTCTATCTTCCTAAAAAAGGACTATTTCTGGAATTCTTCTCAGCCGACTGTCTGCTCGTGGGCTTGGAAGAAATTATTACAGCTAAGGAGGTATTTTAGACTATCATTTTCCTGGCAGATTGGTAATGGCTTATCGGTTTCCTTATGGCACGATCATTGGCTTGCTTGTGGTCCTCTTATTTCTATAGTGCCGCCGGCCGTCTTTGAAAATTCGCACCTTCCCAGCTATGCTGTGGTTGTTGATTTCTTCTCTCCTCTGGGTTGCAATCTGAAAGCCTTTTTGGACGGGCTCGGTATACCCATTCCACCTTTATCTCAAGCTTTGGATCGTTTCACTTGGTGCCATGACCCGTCAGGTACCTTCTCAATTGCTTTGGCTTGGAATGTTATTAGAGCCAAAAAAGACCGTGTGCCGTGGGCGTCTTTGGTTTGGGATAGTGCTATGGCTCCTCGGTTTCAATTTCACTTATGGTTGATCACAAGGAACAGGCTCCCCACTCAGATGTTCCTCCTCTCCTATGGGAGGATTGACTATTCAGTTTGTGCCTTTTGCAACAATGTTCCCGATTCAATCGACCACTTATTTTTTGGTTGCGATACCTCCGCATCTCTTGCTTTTTTTTGGGCATCAAGGTGTAACCTTCCTTGGCGCAACAGATGTTGGACCGAAATTCTTTCTGGGCTTTCAAGTTTCTTATGGGTAAAGATTTCTTCCACTCTATTGCTCGGTTCTCCTTTGGTGCATTATGTCACTTAATTTGGAAGAAGAGGAATAGTATCATATTCCGTGGCGAATCCTTAGTGGTTTCGGCTCTCAAAAATCACCTTATCAAGGTTGTCAGGGATAAGGCAACTACCTTTAAAGACGTTCCACCTTCTCCTAGGAACCTCCGCCTTCAAAGACATTGGGGTTTTGATGCTGCTGTTTTTGCTCGTGCGGATGTGCCTCCCTAGCTGCGGTGCCGTCTTGCTTGTCTTCACTACCATTGTGCTACTCGCTCTCTCCGTTCTTTCTTCCTTTTCGTAGAAGTAGGAGGAGGTTCGGTTTCTGTTGTAATGGTGGTGTTTCTTCTCTTCTTTGTAGCTCCCAAGCTTTCTGGGTTTTCTAACGGTTCCCTTTCACTCTTCTTTCTTGGTTAGAGTGAAAGTTTGGACCCGTTCTTTTGTATTTTTGTCCAAAGCTATTTATATATTCTTACTTTTACCAAAAAAAAAAAAAAAAAAAAAAAACAAACGTGGGTATAGTATACTGAAAGGACAGTAATGGCAGTGAGATCACTAGTTTTGTGGATTCAGATCATGTCGGTGACTTGGATGATTACAAGTCTTTAGCAAGGTACGTGTTTATGCTAGCGGGTGGTGCATTTAGTTGGAAAGCGTCCTTACAAGATCACATTGCATTGTCTTCGATTGAGGCAGAGTACATGGTACTAACCTTTGTAGCGAATGAGGCGATATGGTTACAAAGTTTGCTCTCGGACTTTGGGTTTGAACAGAAAAGTGTGAATATACACTATGATAATCAAGGTGTGATATATTTGGCATATAATACAATTTATCACGAGCGAACGAAGCATATCAATATCAAGTACCATTTCATCCAAGATGTCTTAGCTAAGGGTAATGTTATTGTCAAAAAGATTGCTACAGCAGATAATCCGGCAAACATGATGACTAAGTCTGTTCCTTTGGCAAAGCTCAAGCTCTACTTGAGCTCTATTAGCGTCTGTGGAGAGTGAGCGCCTGTTGGGGCGTTGGGAGAGCAGCATGGATGATGAGCACTATAACTTGACTTCAAACATTTAGCTGAGGTGGAGAAATGTTAAATTATGTCTCGAGTTTGAGCATTTGTAAAACACGATTCACTTGGACAAGTAGAAGTTCGTGGGACTCCATGAAGATTTACAAAAGAAAAAAAAAAATTGGAAGATGCGAATTTCTTCACTTTATTTTGAAGGAGCCGAACTCTTCTTTATCCATGGTGGGGCCCAAACCTTGGGCACACAATTTCCATGGCATGAATTTTCGTTTCTTTTACCCAATGAAGAAAATAAGAAAAAAAGATGCCGAAACCTTTGCACGTGGAGCCGAGAAAGGAAATAGCTAGTGGGGGCCCAGAGTCAAAGTTTGACTGTGGGCACACATATATATGAACAGATATAATTTCCTTTTTGAGTGCGTGCGTGGAGTGACCGAAGACCTACGTAGAACGAAGCCGCTGAAGCAAAAAAAAAGTCGGCTAAAGCCTTACGTAAGAAGCCACGAGAAGTCTGCCGAAGAGAGGAGCTACACGAAAAAAAGACGTAGGAGATCTTTTCTTTTTGGCGTCAACTTGAACACATGGTATTTTTGTGCCGTGAGTTTATACTCAAGTGAGTTATTTATTTATAAACACTTTGGGTTTGGGGTTAAATCTAGTTTGGAAAACACTTATGTGTTTGAGTGATTGTAAACTCTGATTCTCCAATTATAGTGGATTATTTGCTGCTAGCTCTCCTCATGAACATAGGTACCAATACTCGGACCAAACCAAGTAAATTTCTAGTGTCCTTATTTTTCTCGTTTATTTCTCTGGCAATTTCGCGTTGACGTAAATAGCAAGATCCTGCCGTTTCCGTGTATTATATCCCAACAGGTACGGTTACGATGAAAAAATATCTACGACGGATAATATGACAGATATGTTGACCAAACCAGTTCATTTGAACAAGTTCAAGCATTGCTTGGACTTGATTGACATTTTCGTCAATTGAGTTGCTTAGGTGGAGTTGGTGGCATTTCATCCGTTGTTTCCTACACTTAGTACACTCACGTAGGCTTAGGGATGTGCATCATCAATTCCGCTATTTTGGGGGTGGCCTTGTGTGGTAATTTTTTATTGTGAAGGAGAGAGGTCTTGTGGTGTTTGGCATAATGCTATTTTGGAGATTTGAAGTCAAGATGAAGATTTATTGAGTATTGACTTTCAAATGAACAGATAAGGGTATTTTAGATCATGCACCTTTATTTTAGGAATTTTTTAGAGGAGACTATAAAAGGATTATGTGTAATAACACATCTCCAACCTAGCCTCCATATTATTTCCTATTTTGATTCTCATATCTTCTTGTTCGATAATTTAGATCTTGTGGCTCACCAAGTGGTTAGAGAGCCTTTTGAATTATATTATGGTGTTTTTTGTTGAAGATAATGAAATCTCTCTCTCTCTTCTCATGGTTTTTCCGTTTTGGATTTTTCATGTAAATCTTACGTCTCGTGTGATTTCGTTTTTCTTTCATCTTTTGCTACTTATTCTTAGATCGGTGTATCTTTGATTGGCGTTTTTTTTTGCAACATGCTGAAAACCACCGCAAAAATTATTAAATATTAATAAAGTAAAAATCTTAGTTATAAAATGAAAACTCGGACTAGTGCTTTTGGATTATATACTCATCATCGAACGATATAGATCATTGAAGGATCGCATGAAGACATGGATCAAGAAAAATATTAAAACTTGTTTCAGATTCTAGGTTACAGGTTACAGGTTTTAAGTTCCTCCAATAAAAAACATGGAACCTACTCATCAAAATAAGTTGTTCATTTTTTGAAACTTGAAACTTGTAGTTCCTACTGATTCGGTTCTCAGGATTCAAGTTCTACCTCGGAACCATACACCTCTAGTATTAATCCAATTTAACTAAAACTAACATATGATAAATTTGTTACAGATTTACTGATTTAGGGTATTTTGTGATCAAAATATTAATTTTGGATGAATTTATTATAGATGTACCAATTTGAAATTTTTTGTGATAAAAAAATAATTTAAGATAAATCTATCATAGATAAATAAGTCTGGAGTTTTCTAGTGATATTAATTTTATTGTTATTTGAATGTTCAACTCGTGCCCAAATGCCTAATTATAGAAATCTAATGGATGACACCTACTCAATAGAGAGAGATATATTATCTTTCCATGGAGACTCGGATTATCTTTTCCACGAACACCCTCTTTTTCTCAATAATTATGAGAAACAAATAAAATAAATGGCCGAATGGTCTAAGTTCTTTATCGTTAGTCACTGTTTTGATAATTGCGAAAAATTGAATGATCGAAGCTCCTAAAATAAATGGCCTGAATTTCTTAATTGAACCTTAGGACCAGGTTTCCTCATACTTCCTCATTTCCAAAATTTTTTAAAAAATTGAAAAATGAAAGCATCTCACTGTTAAAAAATAAATCAAACATTCTCTAACAAACGTAAAACTCTCTTATGGTCATGCCGGGAAGGGCAATGAAAGCAGCCCCCATCGCTCTCCCGATGAGGAAAAGTCAGCTCCGGACTCTCTTATGGTCACGCCTGGAAGGGCAATGAAAGCAACCCCCATCGGAAGAGCTGACTTTCCTCTTCTCCCGATGCGGGCTGCTTTCATTGCCCTTCCAGGCGTGACCATAAGAGAGTTTTACGTCTGTTAAATTTATTTTTTAGCATTTCGGAGCTGACTTTTCCTCTTCTCCCAATGGGCTGCTTTCATTGTCCATCCGGGCGTGATCATAAGAGAATTTTACGTCTATTAAATTTATTTTTTAGCATTCCCACCACATAATTCAGGGTCTGCCAATAACGATGAGCTGCTTTCATTGCCCTTTCGGACGTCACTATAAGAGAATTTTACGTCTGTTCGATTTATTGTTTAGCATTCCCACCTGAACATAATTCGGGGTCTGCCAATAACGAGGACGTCGTGGTGATCGCGCCTGGTAAGCGACGGACGGCTGCTGGCCCGCCACGTCAGAGGGCCGCAGCGGCCTCTGTGAGATCATATATTCCCTACGAAACGCCGTTTTCCTGCAATTTTGTATCTCTCCCTCTCTTCTCGCGAACGGAAAAGTCGCACGCCTTCTTTCTCGATCCACCTCCTCCTCACACAATCCTCTTTCTTTCGATCTCTGCTCTCTCTGCCGGCTTATAGCAATCGTTTGCGACCTCGCCTCCGGCCATCCATCGTGGGATTGCAGTCGCGGCCCTCTCGGTCAACTCTGTCTCAACTCTTCCTTTGGCCTTCCCTTGCAGCCATGGCCTCGCCTCCACTCCCTTGCCTTTCCCTCCACCCTCCGTCACCTTCTTCAACGATGACCCCGCCCTAGAAACCAGCCATGCCTCTCGCAATTCCGAACTCGCGTGTTGGAACGTGTCGAAGTTGACCATGCGTCGCATTTTCCGACAGTCGGGGTGTCATCGGACACCCCGACTCCATACGCTGGTGGGAGACATGTCGCAAGTTGAGTTCCATCTCGAAGAGAGAAAAGAGTTTATTGTAGAGATGGCTGTGCAAGCCCTAGCTAAAATACAGTCTGGCTCCGCTGAAGTCGGCCTTGCTTGCAGAAATCAGAGTGAGAAAAGAAAGGCCGTCCATTGGAATTCCAGAGGTTTGGAGATGCATGGGCAAGCCCTAATCATTCGTTCCCCATTAGTTTTCCGTTCGAACTATGACATGTTCTTGAATTTCAGAGGGGAAGACACTCGTGACGGATTCACCGATTACCTTTATAACAAGCTGGTAGGTGCTAAATTCTCCGTGTTCAAGGACGATCGGGATCTCCTTGCCACGCAAATAGAGCCAGGGATTTTCCAGGCCATCAAGAATAGTAAGATCGCGATCCCCATCATTTCCAAAAATTATGGGGATAGTAAATGGTGCCTCAATGAACTCCACCAGATTATGGATTGCCGCAGACAGCAGGGCCAAGTAGTCCTGCCTATATTCTATGACGTGAATGTCTCTGATGTACGTGAGCAAAGGGGGGAGTTTGGAAAGGGTTTTAGGAAACTCGCGAAAGACCATTCGCCGGAACAAGTGGAAAAATGGAAGGAAGCGCTGAGGTCTGTCACAAGGATTAAAGGATGTTCATTACGGGAAGATGCTGATGGGTATGTATGTATGTATATGTATTCATCTACAATTTTTGAATCTATATGTCAGATTCGTCATGAATCTAAATACGAACCCCTGTGCACTTTTGGATGGGAATATGAGCGATTTGCAATCAACAGAGTTAGGGGAACAAAGGGATCAAACTGTACCCTGATATTGCTTTTGTACATATATGAGCAGGCGTCAGGGACAGCTGGTGGAAATGGTGTTTAAAACGGTTTCGAGTATATTGAGACGGCCGTGGATCGAACAAATCCCCATGTTTCGTAAGTATTCTCTGACAGCTTTGGCCTCCCTTCCATTCACGCATAGAGAATGCATGTGATGTTCACGGAGTTCATGGCCTTAGACCGATTCGGTGGCTTTTTAAAGTTACCTTATTCTTTTGAATTTTTGTACGATTACTGTTAGGTTATATCTTATCGTAATGGCTTTGATTTGTCGTGCTGCATTGTAGGAAAGAAAAGAAAAATATATATATGCAAAGTGTTCCCAATCTCTAGCCCTGCTACTACAAAGATCTTTACTTCTCACCTTGCTCGCCACCTCGAGTGTAAAAATATCAGTGTGTTCAGAGATAATGATCAATACCTCATTGGTAAAGATTCTGATCTCGAGGTTCACAATGCGATGGACCACTGCAAGATATTTATTCCGATTATCTCTGAAGATTTTACCTCGTCTCCTGACTGTCTCGATAAACTAGCTCAAATGTTCAAATGCGTTGAAAAGAAAGGGCAGATTATTTTGCCCATCTTCTATGGAGTGAAGCCCTCGCAAGGGAAAAAGTTATGGGGTTGTTTTTGGATGGACAAGCTGCGGCATAAAGTTCCGCAAGAGACTGGTCGACGGTTGCTGGAATCCGTCAATTGCGTTTGGTCTATCGGAGGATTGGTATCGGAAGACATCGGCAACGGGTATTACTTTATTCTTTCCCATCAATACCTTAATTCGAACTTTTTATACTTCTCATGGCTTATTTCAATGTTATTGGGCAACGAGCAGGGATGGAGGGGAACTCGTGGAAGTGGTGTTCCAACAGGTTATCAAATTAATGCGGAGTAAGTAACAACTCGTTTTTAGCGTATGTGGTTCCTGTTTTAGAAGAGGGTTTTCAGAGACAATTGAACATGTTGTCATTTATTGTTCATCGTTTGCTTTAGTTTTCTGAACATCAGCGACGAATTCTTTTGTTAGAGTTAAGAAACATGTTAGCATGTTACGTTGTGCGTGATCTATTTAAAAAAACATGTCGATTGTGGATTCAGATGTGAAACAATTAATAGTTGTCTCATGTTTGGATTTGGCAAAGTCTTGATCTGTTACAGATAAAGAGTATATGAAAAGAAGACGGATGAATGAGGATAGGGAGACCAAGCGAACGAAAGGAGGACAGAAAATTGTCCAAACAATAAAAGGCCCTGTTTTTTATGTAAAGGCGCCATAAATGAGTTGCTATTTTTATTTTATTTTTTGTCAGTTCTACTCTGCTCCTCTTATAACTCTTGCGCCCAGACTTTTGCCATGTCTCATAGTCATTGCAGGGCATTGGAGTCGAAACCCATTCTTGAAACTAATTCGTCACCACCCCAACCCTCCTAAACAAGATGAGAAAATGAAAATGGGTAAACAATTGCAATTTGCATCAACATAGCTTGAATTGTACTACAATTTGCCGGATCACTAGAAGAGAAGATCTCCTTTTTTAGCCCTTTCGTCTTTCTTAACATGGCTTGAATTGTACTACAACTTTACCTGTCTTGTTTTTCTTCTCCCAAATATTGAACTTGTCCTTTGCCAATGTGGAAACATCACTGATCATGTCTCATTTTTTGACAGCTTGGAGTTGTAGGTCCTGGAGCATCCCCATTGATTGAGAAACTAACCCAGCTACCGCCAAAGTAGCCAAAGAACCTTTAATTGTGTTTTGAAGCTTTCTACATGTCTTAGCACTGCCATGAAGTCAATGAGGTGCTGATCAAAGCAGTCGATTGTAACTACAGAAGGTATCTGGTCGGAGATTATGCGAAGAATAACTGCATCCAAGGATTTTGGCTCTTGTCCAATTATTCCTTGAACTAAAGTGCATTATAGTTACATGTAGAATAAAGAATATAATCGCTAATTACCAGATTCCCAACCAAGATTGTGCTGGTCTTGCTGATCCCTCCAAAGATCAAAATTCCAATGGATTCAAGTCACATGTTCATTCGATGTTACCTCTTTGAAATTTGAGACTCTTCCATATTTATATGCACGAACAAACTTCAAATGTTAGTTGCTTTCCAGTCAACTTTCCAAGTATTATAGTGCTGTCCCAATTTACGTACAAAGTATCAAAACTCAGTCAGATTTATCTACGACTGACAGTCTTCGCAAGGGTATACTCTATTATAATGTTTGATTTCGCACTAAAAGTTCTCAATGCAATAGCCCAACCAAAAACACAACACAAACAAACATAAAATAACCAGAAATTAATTCAATCTATCCAAATCTCAAGCCTGTCAACAGTAGAACCTCTCCACATCAGTCCCAGTCTCATCACTTTCATTAAGGATTTAAAAAAAAAAAAAACTTCACAGGAAATGAGCGCAGGACACAACACGATGTGCCTGAGCAAGAACGTTTCGAAGCTCGTGCCATCAAAATCAATCTAAACTACCAAACCCCATCATCTATCACGCTCCAACTTAAAGCCCCAAAACCGTCCTTAATTGCATCAGCAAGAAGCCTTAACGCATAAACCCCATCATCTTTCGATCGGGTTTGTTCTATCGCAGGATTTGTATCGCAAAACATCGGCAATGGGTACTTGATTTCTTCTTTCCCACCAATAACTTAATTAGAACTTTTTATACTTCTCATAGCTTATTTTAATGTCATTGGGCGATGAGCAGGAATGGAGGGGAGCTCGCGGAAGCGGTGCTCCAACAGGTTATCAAATTAATGCGGAGTAAGTAACAACTCGTTTTTTGCGTATGTGGTTCCTGTTTTAGCAGAGGGTTTCCGGAGACAATTGAACGTGTTGTCATTTATTGTTCATCGTTTGCTTTAGTTTTCCGAACACCGGCGAGGAATTCTTTGTTAGAGTTAAGAAACATGTTAGCGTGTTATGTTGTGCATGATCTATTTAAAAAAGCATGTAGATTGTGGATTCAGATGTGACACAATTAATAGATTTCTCATGCTTGGATTTGGCAAAGTCTTGATCTGTTACAGATAGAGTATATATGGAAAAAGGACGGCTGAATGAGTATAGTGAGACCAAGTGAACGAAAGGAGGAGAGAAAATTGTCCAAACAATGAAGGGCCTTGTAGTTATGTAAAGGTGCCATAAATGAGTTGATATTGAGTCGTAGTAAAATGTGATCTCTCAAAATACAGATTGCCTTATAATTAATTCTAGGCCATCTTCCTTACTCAAACTAGTCAGGCTCCTTCCGGCGTAAAACAAGATGAGAAAATGAAAATGGGTTCCAATTTGCATTAACATAGCTTGAATCGTACTACAATTTGCTGGATCACAGAAGAGAAGATTTCCTTTTTTTAGCTCTTTCATCTTTCTTATCTCCCAAATATTGAACTCATCCTTTGCCAATGTGGAAACATCATTGATCATATGTCTCATTTCTTGACAGCTTGAAGTTGTAGGCCCTGGAGGTTCGCCATTGCGTGTGTGTGAGTGCTGGGGTTTGAGCCCTGGCTTGCCTGGGGTTGAAATAACCCAAAATGGTCGCGTAAAGCTTGCACCTTTCTGAACTCTTACAAGAACGCCAACTGCAAAATCTGCGATACGAGGATTTGCAAGCCACAAGCGACGGGGCCAGGGCTCTTTGGGGGGGTTCTGTGTTCTTCCCGTTGGAGCACTGCAAGAGGAAGAGGGGTGATCGAGTTGTTGGTGTTGGGGAAGATTGTATGGAAGTTGGAGCGCTGCAAGAGGAAGAGGGGTGATCGAGTTGTTGGTGTTGGGGAAGATTGTATGGAAGTGGGGAGGATAGGTGGAGCTGAGGACGGGGGAGTGAGAAAGTTGATGCAAAAGGTGGGATGGTTTGCGCTGCGCTTTTGTTTGGATTTGTTGTTTGGTCTGTCCATTTTAGTAGGCATTTCGTTTGTTGAGTGCACGGGAATTTTCAGGGATGATTCTTTCTACACTTTATATTCTATTGACTGATATTAGATCCGTGTTTGCTGACAATGTTTATGCAATCTTAGGATTTTGCTTTGCATTGTGATGTTTGTTTATGATAATTAGTTTAGTGGATCCTTAGTTTTTAATTTAGCCAAAAAGATCATGTGCTTATTGATTTCATGTGCTTAATGTTTCAATATAGATTAAGGGGATTAAGTAGTTGTTTCCTTGCATGTTTATGTAAAATTCGAAGCCGTATGGGACATCGGGCGGTTGTATAATAGGTTCCGGTACAAACAAGGTAAATCCTGTAACCAGACTAGAAAAATGAGGTGTGCAAACAGAGTAGTTTGCAAGGTCCAAAAATTGGGAACCAATTATAAAAGGGTAAGTTCCTGGTTTCAAATTTAGAATCTACTCATCCTAAAACCGATCATTCTTAGTTTTCTCCCTATTGAGGAAGTTTAATTCAAAAGAGGGAAGGATAATTGCTTGGACCAAAGTGCATTATAGTTTCCTCCTGGTGCTGGGATGAGAGGCTTGGGTTTGATATTGTAATTGTCTAACTCCAAGTTTTGCAGATGAGTTGTATTAGATGGGTACTGGCTTGCTGCCACTCTGGTAGCAACTCCACTCCCAACCAATTCATTCCCTGACCAGTCAGGGTTAAATGTCTAAATGTGTACACACTATTATCATTCATAGTATAAGCCTCTCGTCCTCATGAAGTTGAGCTCGCTCATATATATTACTGGAAACAATATAGATAGCTCGCTTCAGTATTATATCATTGGAAATAATCATATATAGGATGTACCAAAGTAAGTACTCAAAGTTATTCTTAGTGATTCCAAATGTGTATGGTATAAATGACTGCCGACATAATTGGAGGAAGCTCTCTTGATGTCACTAATCACTGTACATAGCTCTATAAGCAGAATAAAGAATGAAATTGCTAGTTACCAGATTCCCGACCAAGAATTGTGCTAGTCTTGCTGACCACTCCATATATCAAGATTTCATTGGATTCAAGTTACATGTTCGTTCATTTTTACCTCTTTGAAATTCTTGACTCTTCCATATTCATATACATGACCAAGCCTCACACGTCAGTTGCCTCCCAGTGGACTTTCCAAGTATTATAGTGCTGTCCAATTTACGTACAAAGTATCAAAGCTCAGTCAGATTTATTTACAGATAATTGACAATCTTCGCAAGGGCAAACTGCACAAAAAATCTGTGAAGAAAAGCAATTCTCCAAATCAAATCATGTTAGTGACACGTATTTTACAGTGGCTCAAGACACACACACATAGGTGATACCTGATTATCATGGCATTCTTGGTGAATGAACTTGAAGCAACACGTTTCTGTCTCTGTTATGAGAAAAGATTATCGGATGGACTTAGATTTTGAGTTGTCTTCCATGATGTAGATTTGCTTATCGCGCATACATTCAAATGGACAGAGATTGGAGTCAACAACACAAGGATATATGGAATTTGTTCAATTTCATCATCCAATGATATATGAATTCTTTTTCCTAGGGGATAAGGTATCTTGCCCTCATGAAAGTGGCTGCCGGTTGCTTTTTATTGAGAGTTGTAGTTCTTCCAGGTGGTACGACCATGATGGGGTGCGATTGGACGCACCGTTTCAAGTTGAAACGTTACGATGGAAGGTCACCAATGGAGGGGTACGAAGGGAGACGTATAAAATCTCCCGAACACAACCGTTGGACGAGTTGTCAATTCATTCGCACCAAAATCTCTCTCAAAATTCCATCTTGAAGATAGGCAGGATTCAATCATCAATTTGAAGAACGGTTTGCATTTACGCCGTGGAAATCGGGTGTTTTCCTTGTGATTGCATCCAGGCCAACGTGAGGCATTGTTGTTCGTGATTGGTTCACAATTCAACGTTCGATCCGGGACTATTTGCTGTTTGCGCATTGGAATCAAGTAAGTCGTCTTCCGCCGACAAGAATTCCATCATTGGTATCAGAGCCCGATCGTGATTTCTGCCTTGTTTTTCATTGAATTTTCCCGTTTACCTTTTGATATTGAGATCAAGAGTATCAATTCTACACTGTTTGGATGTCTAATGGTCGGAATTACCATCTGAAAAACTCGAATTTTCAATCGGAGTGAAGAACGGACTCGGCGTCGCGAACACCCGTACGGTTTTGGCCATTTTTCGATATAATTTTTGGGCCAAATTTTTTTTTTTCGAATATACGGGATGAAAGTACTCGTCGAGACGAGTCCAACGGTGGGTTGAACGCCGACAGACGACACCGGACGCGCCCACACGCGCGGCCAGAAGCCGCGGCGCGTGGGCGCCACGCGCTGCACATGCTGGGCACGCCAGCGAACCGGCGCGTGACGTCACGCGCGCGTCGGCGAACCGACGCGAGCTGACGTCACCGATGACATCACCCAACGGCCATTAACCGTCGGGATGACGTCATCGATGACGTCACCGCCGGCGGTTGTTGACCGGCCGGTCACCGGCCGGCGACCCGACTCGGCCGGCGACCCGTTGACCCGACCCGAGACCCGACCCGGACGTTGACCCGACCCGTTGACCGTTGACCGGTCAACGGTCGAACCGGTGACCGGTCGGACCAGCCAGGAGCCTTTTGGCTCGCTGGCTCGTGCGCCACATGCGCCGCACACTCAGGCGGCGCGTGGGGGCGCGTGCGGGCTCCAATTGGAGCGTGGTTGGTGGCGTTGGGTTCGTATGGATGTCCTCTACACTGTGGGATAATTATTTTTCATTTTTGAATTTTATAAATGTATGAAAATGTGTAGGGAACCTTATGTACGCGTATTTTTTTGAGGTTTAATGCATAGTTTATTCATTTGTAGCTTGTATTTTCTTGTAGTTTAGGAAATACAGTAGCTAGCTTATGTGCAAGTGATGTTACATATGATGTGTAAAGTTTAGTTCAATGATATGAAGTATATAGTTTTAATATACTTGCAATTTTCTAGTTGCTAGAAAATTAGAACAATGGTAGGAAATCCATTACATGTTGAATTGTTTTCTTAATTATAGTTGAAGCATGATTGTTGTTTATACGTTGGTTATTATCATGCTATGGCTTTGTGTTAAGGAAAGATGTAGAAATTACATGAAGTCATGTAATTATTTTTCCTAGTGGGAGTTCGTAGGTTGGTAGAATTCGAAGGAATCCTCACCTAGAACTCAAAATTTGTGCAAATTAAAATAATTAATGATAATTGAACAATCGTACATAGAAATTGATTGGGAACATAGTGAACTTTTGTTTCTATGTCTTTTGTTGAATTATTATTATTTTATTTTGTTTTTTTTTGCTGAAAATTAAATATGTGTGTTACTCTGAAAAATGTGCTAGTATTGATTCTGCGTCTATTATGTTAATGTGTTATAGAAATTGATTATGGCATCGGCATCCAAGACCATTGTGGCTGACCTCAATAAAGGTGAGAAGCTGAACGGTGACAATTATGATATTTGGCACCGAAAGGTTCAAGACATCCTTGAGGAACAAGAGGTTTTGGAAACCCTCAACCACACCATGGATGAACCCGAGCATGGAACTTCAGCTCAACACGGGAGAGATCTAGAAGCTTATCAAGCTTGGAAAAGAAGAATAGCATTGCTCGCATCACGTTGCTGAGCTGTATGCAAGATGATCTCATGTGTGGGTTTGAAAGTTATGATAAAGCTCAAGATATGTGGGTTGCCTTGAAGGATAAGTTTGGGGGTACATCTGCCACTAAGCTGAGGAGACTCACCATCAAGTTTGACACTTTCCGAAAGCGCCCAAATGTAACAATGAGGCAACATCTTCGGGAGATGTCAAACATGATCCGTGAGCTGAAGTCGGCAGTCACTCCCTTACCGATGAATAGCAAGTTCAGGCTGTTATTAGGTCTCTTCCTGATAATTGGGAACATATGAAGATCAATATGACGCATAGTGAGAACATCGTCACTTTTGATGATATTGCGCGTCATTTGGAATTAGAGGATGAGCGCCTAGAGGCTGCAAGATCCTCTACCCATGCTTATGTTGCTGAAACGAGTTCGCGCAAAGCTTCGGGCTTCAAGCGCAAGAGGAACCTTCAGTTCAACAACAAAGGGAAGATGACTCGATCGGGGACCCAAGAGGGCTAAGACCTTCCGACGCAAAAAGCGTGGTGGGAAGAAGGACAAGGCCAAGATGGAGTGCCACAATTGTGGCAAGTCAGTCATTTTGCTCGTGAATGCACTAAGCCGAAAAAGGTACCCTATTACTCCATTACTATGAGTAATGCTTTTGTTTCTAGTACTGTAATGCTTGCTGAATCTCATCCAATGAGGACTGTAGACTCAGGAGCAACGGACCATGTAGCTAGAGACCGAGAAGCATTTGTGGAGTATCGTCGGATACCGCCTGGAAGAAGATGGATATATGTTGGGAATAACTCAAGAGTTGAAGTGAAGGGTATCGGCACATGCAAATTAATCTTGCGTGGTGGTCGAAATCTATTCCCGCATGATGTCCTTTATGCTCTAGATATTCGACGAAACTTGGTCTCGTAGTTGTTCTTCTTAGCTTAGGTTATGTATTGAATTTCCATGGTGATTGTGTTGATATTTTGTATGGAACAGTTTATTATGGTTCAGGTCATGTATTGAATGGTTTTATGGTGTTAAACATTGACTATGATCAGTACAATATTAATGTTGATGGTTGTTTTTCTTTAATTGCGTCTTCTGATAACATTGGGACTGATGAAAATACTTGGCATGCTAGATTAGGTCACATTGGGTTGCAAAGAATGCAAAGATTAGCTAGAGAAGGCCTTTTAAGGTCACTCACTAATGTTGATCTACCCGTATATGAACATTGTCTAGCGGGAAAAGCAACTAGAAAACCATTCGGTAAAGGGACTAGAGCTGAATTTCCATTGCAACTCATACATTCTGACATTTGTGGTCCTTTGAATGTGAGGGCGAGGCATGGAGCCTCATATTTCATTACTTTCATAGATGACTTCACGCGTTTCGGTTATGTCTTTCTCGATCTCCCATAAGTCCGAAGCATTAGAATGTTTTAGACGATATATAACGATGGTAGAGAATCAGTTGAACAAAACAATAAAGGCATTGAGAACCGATCGTGGACGTGAGTATCTATCGGAGCAATTCAAAGCTCTTTGTGATGAAAAGGGAATTGTAAGACAATTGACTATTCCTTATACTCCACAACAAAATGGGGTAGCTGAGAGAAGGAATAGAACCCTATTGGAAATGGTTAGGTCTATGATGGCGCAAGCAAATTTACCTATCTCCTTTTGGGCAAATGCATTATTGACTGCTGCCTATGTACTTAACCGAGTGCCCTCAAAATCGGTCACTTCCACCCCTTATGAATTATGGACTGAAAGAAAACCAGACTTAAGTAGTCTACGTCCATGGGGATGTGCAGCTTATGTTCATGAATCTTCCCATAAATATGGCAAATTAGGCCCTAGAGGGAAGAAATGTATCTTTATAAGATATTCTGAACACTCCAAATGGTATGTGTTCATAGGTGAACAAGCTGATGGAAGTGTGACCGAAAAGGAGTCACGAGATGTCACATTCTTGGAGAACGATTTTCCTAGTAGAGGTGAGATTGATAAGGATTTTCAATTATATGAGATGGAAGATCCTAATAATACACCCACTAATGTTATGGAGGGGAATGAAGATTTACCTCAACATGAAAGACCTAGTGGGAGTGTAGCATCGTCTGGCGAATTGAATTCAAGAGAAATTCAGTTGCGTAAAAGTGATCGTAAAAGTATTACTCGTCGTCGTTTTGAGATTGAAGGGGAAGCATTTATGATTGCTCATAAAGATGATGCCGAGCCTAAGACTGTTCAAGAGGCTCTCTCATCCTCTGATAAGGAAGAATGGAGAAAAGCTTTGGAAGACGAGATGGAGTCAATGAGGACAAATCATGTCTGGGACTTGGTTGATCTACCACCCAATCGTAAGGCCATTGGAAACAAATGGGTCTTTACGATTAAGCAAAGGGCGGATGGATCCATTGAAAAGTATAAGGCTCGTCTTGTGGCGAAAGGTTATACTCAACAAGAGGGTATAGACTACGAGGAAACTTTTTCACCGGTTGTAAGGTTTGCCTCAATACGTCTTATTCTAGTCATCGTTGCACATTTGGACCTTGAATTACATCAAATGGATGTAAAGACGGCATTTCTCAATGGAGAACTAGATGAGGAAATTTATATGAAACAACCATTAGGTTTCATAGCTAAAGGTCAAGAGCATAAAGTTTGCAAACTTCATCGCTCAATATATGGCCTTAAGCAATCATATAGACAGTGGTATCTTCGTTTTCATCGAGCCATAACAACTTATGGTTTTACGATGATCGAAGAGGATCACCGTGTATATGTCAAGCGGTCTGAAGATAAATTTGTGATTTTATCACTTTATGTGGACGATATTCTGTTGGCTGGAAATGACAAGGTTATGGTAATCACCATAAAAGAATGGTTGTCCTCCAATTTTGAAATGAAGGACATGGGAGAAGCTGCTTATATATTAGGAGTTAAGATCGAAAGAGATCGATCAAGGAAACTCCTTACTTTATCACAAGAATCTTATATTATGAAGATTCTTGAACGTTTCAATATGCAGCATTGTAATCCCATTGATACCCCTGTCATGCAAGGCGAAGGCCTAAGTACCGAGATGTGTCCTAAGACTCCGAAGAAATTAAAATAATGGAAACTGTTCCTTACGCTAGTGCGATCGGAAGTTTGATGTATGCTATGATGTGTACTCGACCCAACATATGTTATGCCGTGGGATTGGTGAGCCGATTTCAATCAAGTCCCGGTCCAAAGACACTGGAAAGCAAGAAAAGAGGATCCCGAGATACTTGAAGGGCACTATGGACTATCGACTTTGTTACCAAGGGAATGATTTACGCCTATTAGGTTATTCGATGCTGATTGGGGTGGAGACCTGGATGAGCGTAAATCGACTTCGGATATGCGTTCTTGCTCAATGGATGTGCAATTTCTTGGAATAGCAAGAAACAAACATGCACAGCCTTGTCAACTATGGAGGCTGAATTTATTGCGTGTTCTCGCCGCAGTGCAAGAAGCAAAAAAGATGGCTAAAACGTTTCTTTGAAAATTTAGCCACCGTCACCGAGATTCCAAGACCGGTGACAGTTTATTGCGATAGTCAAGCAGCCATTGCCTATGTGAAAGATCCCAAGTATCATGGAAGGACGAAGCACATTGACATAAAGAATAACTTCATCGAGATATTATAGCGCGAAAGAAGTGATTCTACAATACATTTCAACCAATAGAATGGTTGCTGATCCATTTACGAAGGCTATTCCTAGAGACATATTTTTGACCCACAGGATGTCACTAGGTTTGCGTAGGATGTGATATGTGTTATTGTAGAGGATCATTGTTTTATGTATTTATGGACATATGTATTGTACTTGTTTGTTTATTAATGACTTGATGTTTTATCAAAAAGTACAAATCCATTATGAGACTAGCACAAGCACACATATATTATTGGAAAGTATGTCGGCAGGTAATGATTGGCTTACTCACACGAGCAATCGCCTCAAGTGCTATAGTTAGCACGTTGAGATGAGACGTTATGTACAAATAAATGCTGAAGAGCAAGTCTAATACATAAAATATGTCGCCTTGATTGGAGTCAAGATGAGGTATGTGATTTATTTAAGACCGAACATGATAGTCCCACAATCATGTATGCCTCGTAAGATGCCGGATGCGAGTACTTAATTTGGCGCTATAGAGAGCGAGCTAATATAGCACTCGAGTTAAACATGAGTACGTGAGAAGCACGTGACTATGTTTAGGCTAAGATCCGTATAGTGGATATATTTAAGAAATGACATACACTCTTATAGAAAGAGAAATCCACTATAGCATGTAATTCATACTACATGTGCATTGTACGACCGAAAATGGAAGGTGAGTAAAATTATCCCTATTTACTCATTGCGTGAGCCTTTGAGGTAATTTATAATTTACCTCAATTCGTGCCCTATGTTACTTCTGACTATGTTCTCGAAATGAAAGATCAGTGTTGCTACTTTAGCATGTTACGGGCGGTCATGAATAGATATGGCCTATGGGACGTGTCTAGGAAAGCAGTTGTTCTAAAATTAAGAGAGACATGAGTGCGAAGGAAGACTATTGTTGTTTTACATCTGTCACATGTATTTATCGGTCGACCAATTATATCGCCTTATGTGGTTGCGGATATAATTGTAAATACATGATGTTTTGAGGATAATCAAGTATAGCCTTTAAGGGATAGGTATACTTGAATTGATGTAACAAGATATGTCTGGGACACTTTGTGAGACATCGCTTGTTTATTTTTCTTTTCGGGTTGTAGCCATTATGTCATCCCTAACAGGTGCATAATTTGAGCTCCCAAGTGCGGGTGTACTCACTGGTCGCACGGCTTACTTGCCGTATGAATTGTTCTGTAAAGTTGATGAATGTTGAATGCCTTGCCTTATATTCTTGATAGAGCGCTATCAGGCCCATCATGTCCGAGTGGGAGATGTAGTTCTTCCAGGTGGTACGACCATGATGGGGTGCGATTGGACGCACCGTTTCAAGTTGAAACGTTACGATGGAAGGTCACCAATGGAGGGGTACGAAGGGAGACGTATAAAATCTCCCGAACACAACCGTTGGACGAGTTGTCAATTCATTCGCACCAAAATCTCTCTCAAAATTCCATCTTGAAGATAGGCAGGATTCAATCATCAATTTGAAGAACGGTTTGCATTTACGCCGTGGAAATCGGGTGTTTTCCTTGTGATAGCATCCAGGCCAACGTGAGGCATTGTTGTTCGTGATTGGTTCGCAATTCAACGTTCGATCCGGGACTATTTGCTGTTTGCGCATTGGAATCAAGTAAGTCGTCTTCCGCCGACAAGAATTCCATCAAGAGTTCAACAGAATAACTTTCTGTTCCAATGACCACCTGCATCGCAATTATCTTTTTTTTTTCCTGATGTGATGTAGCTTCAGTAGTACACAATTACACAGCATGAACAAAAAACCCCGAGCACACCTTGTCAACGAGAGGTGCACGATTTTCTGTTGCTCATGTGTTTCAGCTCTACCCTGATAGATTCAGCCAGGGAAAAAAATTTACAGAGGCCATAGACAATGCATCAATTTTGCACTAAAAAAAAAGAGCAGCAGTAGCAAAATTACTACATGACCACTCTGACCTGCTGCAAGTATTGGCCATGCAACATTTGCTATATAACTCACAATATAAGCTACATTATTTTGACGCAGAAGTCAGGGATAAGGACATAATTATTCAAGGTAAGTTCATTGGTACACTCTCGATGATCATCACAAAGCACCGAAACTAGAAGAACGGCAATGGTTGAATGAAAACCAAACCCACCCCAAATTTCCTTTTCTCTCTAATCAGCAATGTATTACTTAAGCAGACTTTTCCTGGTTGGCTGCAATATCCTTGAGCTTCTCCTTTAGCTCTCCACTCTAGATGGAAAAGAAGCCACATCAGCAAATATAATTGGAAGTAGGAAGAGCGGAAATAGTATCGAACAAACCCTCACTTGGTGCATACTCAAAATAATATCAGAACCTCCAATGAACTCCCCCTTGATGAATATCTGGGAGAAAGTAGGCCAGTGGCTGCAAAAGAAAGAACAGCCAAGAAAACAGAATGATATGAAATCTCATTTCCAAAATTGAAAATTTCAGCATAAATCAGCCAACAAAGGTTCATGTCGCAAGTTTTATCTATTCCATGAAGAATAAACCCCATGACATGATGTCATACGCTTGTTCTCAAAATATAGCTCAAAATGCAGAAGTCCATACTATGACCAGAGAGCCTTGATGTGATGGATGATTCTAGGCAGATATTAGAGGCGGAAGTATTTTGTTCGATAAGAAACAAAAACTTTGAAAGATATTGGCTGCCATAACTTTGAGAGAGTTCATCAATACTTAATCATCTTGACATTGTTAAATATGTTATATCAAAGGCCTTTGAAGCATTTCCAGTGTATGAGTAAAATGTTATATGGAAAATCAGCCAAAATTAAGCACTGCCAAAAGGGAGTGAGACTCACCTGAAAGCTTTCACGGCACTTTTCAGCTCTTCATTTTCCAAAATATTCCTAGCACTTAACGGAACATCTGAAAGGGTGGTTAGAAGATTTCAACTGCTTCAATCAATCAAATCCAAAAATTTAACATATCATGAAGAGACTGTGATATGTACGAAGAAACAGATAAGAATGAAATCCCTGACATTTTCTACTATGCATAACATTCACTAGCACTTAGTGTGGATATGGATGTTCTATCTGTGTAGGACATCAAAAGACATGGACAATATTATATTTCCACGTATAATGAGACCTTCCAATCAGCATATGACAAGCTGTAATAGCTAATGCACAAGCCCTTCATACAGAAACAGAAATTAATCCACTTAAAATAAATTGAATATAGCTGATTTGGGTTACATTATTTTCTATTTTACAGCTTCTTTCCCACCGAAGCTCTTTCAATAATGGAAATCTCCGGAAACTACGCATTTGACAAAAAATCTCCAGCTTTGCCTTCAGAACGGTCCTGCTGAGGCGCGAGATGTGTAGGTACTATAGAGGACAAAGATGTGTCAACATAAAAATTGATGTTAACATTTTGTTTAATGATACAGATGATTGATTTTTTATGTTTGTAGTTATAGCACATGCAAAGGATGATCAGCATTGATACTCAAGTCTCATGCGCTACTCGGGTACCTTGGAATGCAGTAGTTACGTCCTCTCGCATTTCCAGTAGTAATTATAATTGGAATTGTATATTCATGGTTTTCTCAATAGGTTCATTTGGAATGTGAGTATATTCTGCCAATAGCATCATCCAGAAAAGTCAAGAACAGCTCCATGTTAATTCCTGCACCAAACTTTTGACCTTGGCCCCACCACTTTCCAATCTTCACGTGCAGAGAGACTTCACGCCAAAATAAGATTTCGGCAGTAGAAGAAAAGAAAACAGGAGACCTTGGCCCCACTTTTATTTTATACGCGTGCATCTTCACGCCAGCGACTCCATACTCGTGCCACGATTTGATTTCTTTTTTTTTTTTTTCGGATTCTGCCGGCTTCTCGGCAAATAAAAAAACTTTGCTTCAATTTATTTTATATTTCCTCTTTTGTAAATCTTCAAGAATCCGGCGAATTTCAAACTTGAGTCATAAATTTAACATATTTCATGTTTCCTTCAAAACTTTTAGGTAAAGGATAATGTTTTTAATTTTTTTCTGAAATTGCAAAAAATTTTAAATGACTTTACATGTCGATAATCACACTTTGGGAATATTCAAATATTTAATATTTAAATAAAATCAAACAACAAGTACTATTGGAAAAAGAAGGTAAATATCACTATGAACAAACTTTTAGCTTATAATACTATATCTGAATTTATTTTACGGTCCTAATGTTTTCTTCTTGAGTGGTGTTAATTTTTTGCATCATGTATAAAATAAGCTGATATAATATCAACTCATTTTTTGATATATTTTTTTCTAGTTTGAAGGAAAGGGTTGACCAATGGATGTGTTGCTTCCTAATGCACGACGAGAAAAAGGGAAAAAGTCACAAAAAATCCTAAACTTTGCCCAAAGTGATAAATTTACTCCAAACTTTTTTTTTGTAATACAAAAAACCCCAAACTTTGTCAACTGTGATATATTTACTCCAATTTTTTTTTTTGTAACACAAAAAACCCTAAACTTCTATCTGCGTGACACATTTACCCCCAAACTATAGGACATATATATATATATATATATATATATATATATATATATGTTTTGGTAAAGGTAAGTATAATATAGATTTGCCAAACGAATATACAAAGACAGGAAGCCTGGCACCAACAAAACAAAACTATAGAATATTTTCGTCTTTCACTTTTTAAAATATTTTTCTTTTTATTTTTTTATTTCTATTTTCTTCTTCTTCTCTCTTCCCTCGACTGGCCATGGCGGAGGGAACCCGCCCTCGCGCGATTTGAGGAGGGTAACCCTCGCTTGGGATGGCGTTGAATCTAGCGAGGGCTATCCTTGCTAGTCCAAGCGAGGGCGACGAGGGTTGTCCTTGCCCGACACCGGCAAGGCTGGCCCTCACCTAAGCCCGATTTCCCTCTTCCATGGACGGCAAAGGGAAGAGAGAAGAATAAAAAAGGAAAAGAATAAGAAGAAGAAGAAGAAGAAGAAGAAGAAGAAGAAGAAAAACGAAAAAAGGAAAAAAAAATAAGACAAAAATGCCATTGGCCATAGAGTTTGCAATAAACGTGTCAAGGTTAACAAAGTTAGAGGATTTTTTATCTCACAAAAAAAAAAATTGGAGTAAATTAGTCACTTTGAGCAAAATTTGGGGTTTTTAGTGGATTTTTTTCTAAAGAAAAAAGAAAGTAGAGAAACAGAGTAAAATATGTCTCTATTGGATTTATGGCGACTTGAAAATCTGAAAAATGGTGTGTGTATATATATAGATATATAGTAGTGTTTAGATTTAGGCTCGCTAAAAATCCTAAATCGTCATGAAAATATAAGACTTTCCGTATTAATAAAAAAAATGACATTCTATTCTATTGCCGTACGTTGTTCTCCGTTCTTTTTTATACAAACTTTATTTCCTTTGTTCTACTTACTAATGTGCTCAAATGAATTTTTTAGAAAGCTTTTTTTGGTAATGGGTATGTACCATTTTAATGATCTTTGTTAATTAAATATCTTAAGCCTAAGCTATAATCATAAAAAATCACAACTTTACCCAAAAGAATTCCCTAAAATATTTCAACTAAATAATTGAATTATTACAAGGAGTTATTAGAGATTGAATTTTAGAGACACATTTTAGCTAAATGCACATTATAAATATTCTGTTAAACTAAAATTTCATCATCAAAATTATCAAGATGCTCAAATGTTAAGTGATTCTCGTAAAAAAGCAAGAGAACATGTAAACTTCTCTGCTTGGAACACAAAAGAAGAAGTAGTAGTAGTTCAAAAAGGGTTCATAAAAATCATCAGATTAATTTGATTACATTGAACGCATCTTTTTTTCTTTTTTCATTAATCCTACCATTAAAGGACCCTTTGTGTTTTAGGGCGTGTCTGAAGTTATCTGAAGAGAAGAAATAGCGTGACACTAGTTCAAAATGAAGCAAGGGCCGACATAACAAAGTGGTCATTATAATGAAGTACCTTAATAGAGTGAAGTAACAAGAACCCTCCTTTATTCCATTTATGACTTATTGAACGTACATCATGCTCTTTTTCTTTTGAGAATATGTGCCCAAAACCTCACATAACAAGTGACGCATCTATATTGTTACGAACAAGCTGGTGCATCGGTGCCGTAGGACAATCGATTTACAGCGCTTCCATGTGCTTATGCTTCTTTTCAGATACTCAGCAATGTGAGCATGGAATTGCTCATTACTGAGGACAGCGTCAATGAACTGAGAGTGGCAAGGATTGCCCATCTTCACTAGGTACATCATGCTCTTTTTTCTATTCCGAGAATAGAAATTTTGTATAGTTATCAAACACGTTATTTTACTCAGAAATTGTTATAGAGAATAGAAATAGAAAAAAATATTTCTAAAAAGAAATTATTTCTTGGAATAGAAATATTACCAAAAGCACCCTTATTTTACGCTCTTGTCGCTTCCCTAGCACCACCCGTCACTTCCTCTCTTGAAATCACCCTCCACGCTCCCCTCCCTCCAAAAAAGATGGATGTGCGAGCCATAACTAGTCTAGTGTTTGACTCCACTACAAGCAACCTCATTGGCAGAAATCCAAGTGAGAAAAGAAAGGCTGTCCCTTTGCTGATGCATCGGCAAGCCCAACCTATATATACCCCAATAGCTGTTGTGTTGAGTTTTGACTTTCAAATTAAGAGATAAGGGTATTTTAGATCATGCACACTTATTTTAGGAATTTTTTAGGGGAGACCGTAAAAGGAATATATATATAATAACACATCTCCAACCTAGCCTCTATATTATTTCCTATTTTTTTTCCTATCTTCTTGTGCGATATTTTAGATCTTGTGGCTCACCAAGTGGTTAGAGAGCCTTTTGGATCGTATTCTAGTGTTTTTTGTTGAAAATAGTGAAATCTCTCTCTCTCTCTCTCTCTCTCTCTCTCTCTCCCCCCTAGTGATTTTTCCCATTTTCTACATAAATCTTGTGTCTTGTGTGATTTCGTTTTTCTTTCATCCTTTGCTACTTGTTCTTAAATTGGTGCATCTTTGATTGGCATTTTTTCGCAACAAATTGGTATCAAAGCAAAGGAATTTCGGTCTTTTTATTCAAGATGGCATCTATCAAGTTCGAAGTGGCACCCTCTAATAGCCAAAACAATTTTGGGCTATGGAGAATCAAGATGAAGACGTTGTTGCGTCGGGAAGGTTCGGCTAATGGCTTAGTTGTTTAGAGAAGATCGAATCATCGTGATAGACGCGGTAATAATAAAGGGCGTTCGAAATCTGGATCAGACAAAGATAAGAGTAAAGTGGAATGTTACTATTGTCACAAATTTGGACACTACAAAAGTGAGTATCTAGTACTCAAAGCTAAGAGGAAGAAGTTGATGGAGAATTCCGATTTGGCTAGTCTAGTGGAAAATAACGAGTCTACTAATGCAGACAATGTTCTTATTGTTTTGTCTTCAAATTATCATGTCAATGATGAATGGATTTTAGATTCAGCATGTTCATACCACATATGTCTACATAAAAATTGATTCTACACATATGAGAAAATCAATGATGGTTTAGTTTTGATGGGTAACAATGCAATTTACAAGATTGTAGGTATTGGTAGGATGCAAATTAAATGCCATGACAATGTAGTAAGAACTTTGACAAACGTTAGGCACATCCCAAATTTGAAGAAAAACTTTATTTCATAGAGCATTTTAGGTTCCATTGGATGCATGTGAAAGCGCTAGTAGAATACTTAGAGGGAGGTGAATAGGAGTGAAAATAGATTTTTGCGAAATGCAGTAAAAAATGCTTTACTTTTAAACGGAGTCTAATTGACTACAGACTTTGTAGAAGGATTCAGACTTTAACAACTATTTCAAAACACAGAAGTATATCATAGCAAATAAAGTAAAGGAGTTTAGGGAAGAGAAAAATAAACACAGGATTTATAGTGGTTTGGCTTAGATCAAGCCTACATCCACTCTCCCACGCTAACAGCCTTCTAGCTGGTTTCCACTATGAAATGAAAGAGAATGTTAGAACCCTGTAATCTGGGCTTTTCAGTGAGGTGATTCTACTACTCTCACAAAATCACTCTCTATAGTTTCTCTCTTTCGAATACAATTTTTAGCACTAAATGATGAAGGACAAGTGATTTTGAAGCTTTAGACTTTGGAATTCTTCTTTTCACGCTCTCCTCGAATGACTTGAGAAACCTCATTAAATACTCCTCCATGCCTTCTCGACCATTAGCACTTACCAAAGAAATTCTTCCAATCAACCCGTTGGACAAAATCAATTAAGGAGATTTCGAGCCGTATGAAGATTGAGATGAAAGCCCGTCAATCATTTTCACCCATACAATCAGGATCTTGATTTCCATAAGTAGATTCTTTCCAAATAAGCTCACCTTTCAAAATGATTTGCTTCTTCGAAATTGATTCCAATTAAGATAAGCAATATGGTAAGTAATATTTCCAACCAGAAAGCTGGATATATCTTGTACGTACTAAAACCTTGAAGGAAGAAAAATAATCCTGAGTCTGATTAAGTCTTCATTCTTGCGTTCAGTTTGAAACTTGTCAAAGTGGACAGCCTTTTGATGTAAGATAGACTTTGACACAAAAGTTTGGCAATCTTCAGAATAGATCTTAGATAAGTTTTGTCAACTTCAAAACATCATAAGATTTTTCTCTAACAGCATGTACACAAGTGGAGGTGGAGTTTTGAAAATTTCAAAAGCTCCTTGATTGTGATGAGAGGTAACATAAAGAAAAATCTTTACGTTCTATAGGGAAGTACAATTGTGGGTTCTTTAAATATATCATCATCTTTAGATTATGAAAAATCAATGTTGTAACATATGCAGTCGGGCCACAAGAGTGAAAGAAGAATGATTATATTGAGTAAACGTGGTTTACTTTGTGGGGATTATACGGCCTCACTTGACTTTTGCGAACATTGTGTTTTTGGAAAGCAGCGTAGAGTTAGTTTCAATATTGGGGTGCACTCAGTGAAAAACACAATTGACTATATTCACTCCGATTTGTAGGGACCGGCACAGGTAACATCAAAGGGTGGGAAAGTTTATCCTCTGACATTTATTGATGATTTTTTTAGAAAAGTCTGTATTTGTTTCTTGAAGCGTAAAAGTGATGTTTCTGATACGTTCAAGAAGTGGAAGATGTTAATAGAAAATCAAACTGGAAAGAAGATAAAGCATCTTAGAACGGATAATGATCTTGAGTTTTCTAGAGGTGATTTCAACAAGTACTGTGAAAATTCAGGGATTGTTTGACATCGAACAGTTAAGTACATACCTCAACGAAATAGGGTGGTAGAGCATATGAACCGAACACTTTTTGTCACGCCCCGATCCTCCGAGCGCGTGCCCATCCCTTAGTGGTCGATTAAATTGCGATGTCCCAGGTGAAAGTGCTAGTACCAACACCTAGAGGGGGTGAATAGGTGTAAAAACAGATTCCGCAAAATACAGTGAAAACCTTTACTTTTAACCTGAGTCTGAATAACAACAGACTTTTGAAACTGAGTCTAAATAGCAGCAGACTTTGAGCGAGATCAGACTTTAACAGTTAAATAGAATTACGAACAAAATATAGAGATTCAAGGAAGAGAATAAGAACACAAGGTTTATAGTGGTTCGGCTTAATCCAAGCCTACGTCCACTCTCCCACGCTAACAGCTTTCTTGGCTGGATTCCACTATGCAATCAACAAGAGATTACAACTTTGAGTGCAAACACTTAGTAGTAGATCACACTATCTCACTAAGTCACTCTTTTGGTATTTCTCTCAAGATCACAAACGTTTAAACTCATAAGAGACAAGTGTATGATCGAAGGTCGCTCAGACTTTGGAATTATAAATTCTACACTCCGTCTCTTACTTGCTCATCGATCCTTCATCTCCTTAAATGCTCCTCCACTTCCAAACTAGCCGTTGGACAGCATCTTGAGGATCGTCTTCCAATATACCTATTGGACAGCTCTGTATCTAGAAGATTTGGTAGCCGTTGAGTGACAAAGGTAGAATCCCAAATTGATTCCGATCGCCCATACAAACGAAATATTGGTTTCCATAAGTAAAGCTTCTTCATATAGAAAGTTATTGTCTTCAAGATCTAATTGTCAATCAATTGTATCGAGTCAATCAAATCAATCTTGATGTGGAATCCAAACCAGAACAGTAGCTGTTATATCTTTGGGGCTTGAGTTACATTCTGTCGAATCTAGATGTAAGTCTAAGAACAATAGACTTTACAATCTAAGTCTGAATGCGATAGACTTTGCAATCTGGGTCTGAACATATTCTGCTTCTGAACAGATTTAGCTTTAAGGTCTGTACCCAGTTCAGCTTCAGCATAGAGTCTGTCTTCTAATTCTTCATTCACTTTTAGTCTGGAATTTGTTAGAGTGTGCAGACTTCTGATGTAGAACAGACTTTGACACTAAAGTCTGGCAATCTTCAGACTTTAACACAGAAGTCTGGAAATCTTCAAAATATACTTTGGACATGTGTTACGTACAGTCTTATGGCCGTCTTCAGACTTTGACAATATCCTTTACATGTTCAATCATCTGCATGGTCTATTACTTAAGCATTAAACATGTTAGTAGCCTTTGATTTATTTTTTCATCTTCAAATCATTATAAGGGATTTCCCTAACACCAGGACGCATCGCTAACCCATTCATTTTAATGCGCATGCGGAAGCAAATAAATAAATTCCCAGACAACAGAAAAAAGAGATAGAAAAGCAAGGCCACAAATTTTTCAAACCACAACACACTTATATACATATCAGACTAAGACTAAGTCATCTATAATATTAGCCGATATATACAAGATCTATAAAAGGGGATAGAGGTTACAGATCCTTTAAGCATTCGAGTCTTCAACTGAATACTCCGGGGACTCTGGATCTAATAAACTCGGATCTACCACTAAACCACCTAGAGGGTTAGCCGTACCCTCACCAAAAGCTAGCTCCAGCACCGACCTAGGAATCTCAGACTCTGGAAGGGGGCCTTCTTTGGGTCCATCTCGCCCGTAACGATACCACGATATGAATTGATGGGGTACCTTATGGGGTAGACCCACATCAACCCAAACAGTGGATCTTACGAGTTTGTAGACCCATGCTCCTTGGCTCCCAAGGAGAGGAATCTTAGAGTGTTGTTTGGTAACCTTCTTCGGCTGGCCAAAACGCTCGGGAGGTACAGCCATCTAAGGACCTACAATGTTATCACACAACGGGATGAGACGATGTCTCAACAAGTTCACCCCCTAAACTCCGATTAGTAAATAAATACGCATAAAGGCTACTTATGCACACAAGAGATAAGTGACTTACCTTTGCCCCAGTTCCTTCCTACAAGTCAGTACGATTCATATATTCAATATATCACTTCAATTCGAATCAAATCATCAAGTCAAATTGAGTCATCGATCAATCGATCCAAATCGATTCCATACCATCAATACCATCTCTCAGCCATCCCATTCAATACTATCTATAAAATTTGATCACATTAAGGACTGCTCACCCTAAGCTGAAAATAGATAGTATAGCTCACCAAAAGTTGATAATTAATATAACTTGCCAAAAGCTGATAATAGAGTATATTGTTCACCCTAAGCTGATATATCAAGGCCCGCAAGCTAATATAGTATACTCATAATGCTCTCTAAAGCTGTGCGATACTTAATATGCTCACCAAAAGCTGCTAGAGTATACTGCTCACCAAAAGCTGATATATCAAAGCTTGCAGGCTAATATAATATACTATTCTCATTCACTGACAATTTCATCATTTTTGTCATACCCGATAAAAATAATCATGTGCGGGTACACGGTCGACCTTAACCAAAAATACAATATCTTTCTTTTATAAAACCTCACTAAATATAATAGTCCACAAACACATTTTTGGCATTGTAAACCGACGCCCGGTATTTTCTAATTAAATACCGAAATTACTCAATTTTGGGTTAAATACCCAAAATTACAAATATCAATCAAAATAGCACAAATTAGCATCTAGATAAATAAACCAAACATACCATTGCAATCAGCACGAAATTCCGGTCACCGATTATCCTGATATAATTTTCGGAAAATAACAAATAATTAAATGATTACCAAAATTAATTAAATAAATATCAATAAATACCAAAAATGCAAACTTAGGCCGGAAAAGCCTAATTAAATACCGAAACGGGCCCGGAAAAATTTTGAACATATCTAGATAAATAATATAACCTATCTAGTTGCTAATTACGCTATTCTAACCACCTAACATGCATAAACGAATAATTAAATTGCTAGAACATTCTAACTAACCACATAATCCCTCATTAGCCTAAACTAATCAACCCTTAAGCATAATTAATTCCCTAAGAAGATTTCAGTGAGTAAACTCACCGTTTTTGAAATCCGATAAGTTCACAATAACGGGGATGCGAAGACGAGCAACAAAGGCCCGAAAGCAGTCCAAAGCGGGCCAAAAGTGCACGGCTGGCTAAGGACGTTTCAGTTCTGTTCCTTGGACGGCAGGGCTGAACCGGTGGATGATTAGGCAAGATACGACCGGCGAAGGCTGCAGCGACCTAGGCAGAGGCAGGCGGTGGCTCCGACGATGACGACGACGATTGGATGACTACGAATGGTGAGCAGACGTGCTCAGTTCGACGGCATTGGAGTGGACGACAGCTGGACAAGAGGACTAGAGTAGCACGACAAGCGGCTAGCATGCTGGCTCGCACGGGGGTGCGACGGCAACGTCGTGGGGCTTTGGCGGCTCAAGCGAACGCGCAACGGGCTAGGGGGCTTGGGTTCGGTTTCCTTTGCACTTTCAGAGCTTCAACACACCCTCAAATGGAGAAAATAGCTAAGGGAAGAAGATAGATTGGGATAGCTGCCTTAGAGGGTCCCAATTTGCTCTATCCTCACCCCTTTGTCCCATTGGTATGACCCCACCAGTTTGCTGGCTTCCTCAGCACACCTTGCAGCCACAAAGCTTTCCTAGGAAGCCATTGAGATGGTCCAAAGGTTGAGGACCAAGGGGGGCTATGAATTTGAAGCATTTTCCCCTCTATTTGGACAAATCTCTCTCCAATTGAAGCCAAATTCAGTCCTATAAAATCCACCAGGGTGCTCACGATCAAATTGACTTTTTTTTTCCTCGCCCATTGAACCAACTTACATCCCAAAAACATGATAAAAAACAGTCCCCTGACTTTTCGCCAAAAATTTCGATTTGCGGAAAAATCTTCGAAGAATGAGTCGACAATCCTAAAATAAATCGTGATATGATAGAACTTTCAATTTTTGAATCGGATTTAAATTCGCGGTTAATTTCAATCTGGTGCAATTTTAGTATGACCTAATCTACCAGGTAGCTTTTAAAAAATTTTGGTGCAATTGACCCGTGATCAATTTATTTTGAGTCATAATGTACCTCTTCGACACATTGGCGACTCTCGGTTATTATGGAAATCTCGAGGTTTCAAATTCGAATACAGGGTACCAAAACGACAGAAAAATCGGTCTAGTACCGATCGACAAGAATTTTGCAATCTGATGGAATCACCCACACTTGGATCATCTATCTCAGTTGAACCGACCTATCTCTGATTAATTTTTAACTATGCCGTAATGATCTCTGTAGATGAACATGGTCAAGTAATCAATTCCTAATCGAATTCTCAAGTTTATTGCATTAAAATCCTTTAATGGCTTCCCATGATAATCTAGTTATCTCATAAGTGATCAGCTTAGAGAATAGCATTATAGGCGCATCGATGAAAGGCCTGATTTATTTAATTGAAAATAGGACTGAAATTCCAGGATGTCACACTTTTAGAGAGAGCTAGATGTATGCTCTATAATGTTAGACTTGGGAAAGTTTTTTGGGCTGAAGCTGTGAACATGGCATGTTATCTAGTGAATCATTCTCCTTCAACTATAATTGAATGTAAGACTCCTAATGAGGTATGGTCAGGTAAATCTTCTGATTATTTTGATTTAAAAATATTTGGATGTCCTGTTTATTATCATTTAAAATAGGGCAAAGAAGTGTATTTTTGTTGGTTATGCAGATGGGGTTAAAAGATATAGGTTATGGTGTTCTAACCCTTAATCATCAAAGTTTATAATTAGTAGGGATGTTACTTTTGATGAAAATTCTATACTTTACTCAGTCTACAGGTATTTATGAGGAGAATGTTTAGAAAGATGTGGAGTTTCATGTAGAGCATCTACAGAAAATAGTTGAAGATGTTCCTATTCAGCTAGAAAGTGACAATGAGCAATAAGATTCAGATTCTATTAAAGAAGAAGTAGAAGAAATTGAGGAATCTCAAAATTTAACTGTAGGGAGGGCTAAACGACAAATTAAGCCTCCCCAAAGATATGGTTTGGTTGATTTGGTACAATATACTCTTACGATTGCTGAAGAGCTTGGTATTGAAGAACCTTCTACATTCCATAAAGTTACTATTTGTTCTAAATTTGAGAAGTGGCTTATGGCGATGAATGAAGAGATGGTGTCTCTTCATAAGAACCAAACTTAGGATCTTGTGAAATTGCCTGAGGGCAAAAGAATTGTTGGGTGCAAATGGGTCTTCAAAAGAAAAGAGAGAATTTCAGGGGTTGAAGATGAAAGATTTAAGGCACGTTTGATAGCGAAGGGTTTTAGTTAGAAGTAGAGGTGGCAAAATGGGTCATGGATCCATTTTTGGACCCATATTTTTCACTAATGGGTCGTATATGGGTTATGAAGATGTAATGGCCCAGCTAAAATGGGTCAAAGTGTTTTAAGTTCAATTCTATATAGGTCGAAAATGGGTCAGAACATGTGACCCATTTTCGACCCATTTTCAAAACCTAAAAAACATAAAATTTCCTCAGCAACAGCTACCCTTCGCCGAAGGGCCTTCGTCACGCACCTCCACCGCTCGGCTCCGACCTGCCTCCGCCACTCGCCTCCGAGTCGCCTCCACCGCTCGCCTCTAAGGCTCACCTCCTCTGCTCGCTCGAAGGTCGACAAGCTTTTTCACCCACCTCCACCACTCGCCTCCGCGGCTCGCCTCCGAGTCGCCTTCATCGCCCACCTCTGAGGCTCGCCTCTGGAACGGCATGGCGAAGCGGCTCATCTCCGACGAGGCCCGCAAGGAGTTTGCCAACCTCTGCCGCACCTTCAACGAGGTTAACTCCCAGCTCGAGACCAACTTCAGTTAGGTACCATTTTCATTCTTGCCTTCACGGATGTTTCATTAGATAGTGTTCAAATAGCTAATACTTAGTTTCGCGTTGCAGTTTTCAGTTGCTCAATAGTATGCTCACTTTAAATAAGAGAAGCATGTGCATAGTCTAATCTTCATAAATATTTCAATTTATAGGTCTTTTTAACATTTTTTTATTTACTAATTTTTAATTTAATTTGAGCTTTTTATCCAATTAGGATATAGCTTAAAGTGAGCGCGGGTTTTTCTAGAATATTAGTGGGTTTTAGCAATATGGGTCGGGTCGGGTATGGGTCATTAGATTTGCACTACAAGAATATGGGTCAAAACGGGTTAAATGAGTCAAATATAGGTTGACCAATTTTCGAGCCGACCCATACCCAACTCGACCCACCCATTTGCCACCTCTAGTTAGAAGGAGGGGATCGACTTCAATGAAGTGTTCTCTCCAATTGTGAAATATAGTTACATTCGTGTGTTGCTCACATTAGTAGCCTTTTATGATTTAGAACTTGAGCAACATGATGTCAAAACCGTTTTTTCTACATGGCAAGCTTAAGAAGACAATCTATATGTCTCAACCCGAGGGATTCATTGTTGAGGGCGAAGAAGATCACGTTTGCAAGTTGAAACATTCTTTGTATGGTCTTAAGCAATCTCTGCACCAATCGTACAAGAGGTTTGATAACTTTATGTTAAGTCATGGTTACTTACGAAGTGCGCATGACAGTTGTGTATACTATAAGAGTTTGCCTGATGATTCTTTTATCTATTAACTATTTTATGTGGATGACATGCTTATTACAGCGAAAAACATATTAGAGATATAGGATTTGAAGAGGCAACTTAGTAGGCAATTTGAGATGAAAGATCTTGGAGTTGCCAAGAAAATTTTAGGTATGGAAATTCATAGAGACAGACAAGTTAGGAAGTTATACCTCTCGTATAAGAAGGATATTGAGAAAGTACTTGAGTGCTTTGGCATGGAGAATGCTAAAGTGATAGGTACTCCTTTGGCGTCCCATTTTAGGCTTTCAGCTTCTTTATCGCCTAAAACTAAAGGAGAGGAAGATGAGATGTCTTAAGTTCCATATTCTAGTACCATCGGTAGTCTCATGTATGTTATGGTTTGCACTCGTCTTGATATTTCACATGCTGTTAGTATTGTGAGTAGGTATATAGTACATCCGAATAAAGCTCACTAGCAAGTTGTGAAATGGATTCTTTAGTACATCCAGCATACCTCAGATGTGAGTTTGGTCTTTAATAAAGGTTGTGATATAGGACATTCGGTTGTTAGCTTCGTTGATTATGGCTTTGCAGGTGATCTCAACAAAAGGGGATCTTTGATAGATTATTTTTTTGCGCTTGGTGGTTCCGCAGTTAGTTGACATAGTTGCTTTGTCTACTACCAAAGCAAAATACATGCAACAGCGGAGGTAGAAAAGGAAGCTATTTAGTTGAAGCGTTTTGTTACAAAACTTGGTGTGAAGTAGAAATTAGCCTTCGTTATCTTTTGCGATAACTAAAGTGCGATTTGGTTTACCAAGAATACGATGTATCACGAGAGGACAAAACATATCAACATACAGTATCACTTTGTACATGATGATGTTGCAAGGGTACTATTAAATTATGTCTCGAGTTTAAACATTTGCAAAACGCAATTCGCTTGGACAAGTAGAAGTTCGTGGGACTCCATGAAGATTTACAAAAGAAAAAAATAAAATAAAATTGGAAGATATGAATTTCTTTGCTTTATTTTGAAGGAGCTGAATTCTTCTTTATCCATGCTGGGGCCCAAACCTTGGGCACACAATTTCCACGGCATGGGTTTTCGTTTCTTTTACTCGACACACACACACACACACACACACACACACACACACACACACACACACACACACACACACACACACACACACACACATATATATGAACAAATATAATTTCCTTTTTGAGTGCGTGCGTGGAGCGGCCGAAGACCTACGTAGAATGAAGCTGCTGAAGCAAAAAAAAAGTCAGCCGAAGCCTTACATAAGAAGCCGCGTGAAGTCCATCGAAGAGAGGAGCTGCACGAAAAAAAGACGTAGGAGATCTTTTCTTTTCGGCGTAAGACTTGAACGCATGGTATTTTTTGTGCCGTGAGTTTATACCAAAGTGAGTGATTTATTTATAAACACTTTGGGTTTTGGGTTAAATTTAGGAGTGGGAAACACTTGAGCGTTTGAGCAATTGTAAACTTTTATTCTCCGATTATAGTGGATTATTTGCTACTAGCTCTCTCAATAGACGTAGGTACCAATACTCGGACCGAACCACGTAAATTTCTAGTGTCCTTATTTTTCTCGTTTATTTCTTTGGCGATTTCACGTTGACGTAAATAGCAAGATCATGTCGTTTCCGCGTATTATATCCCAACAATTGGTATCAGAGCTTGGAATCAAATTTCTTGATTGTGATTTGGAGCTTTTGCTTGTCTAATTATTATTTGGAAATTCTATTATTGCAATTATGTTTGAGAGGAAATCTGAAATTGAGAAGTTTAACGGGAGCAACAACTTTGTGTTATGGAGCATCAAGATGCGGGCATTATTGACAACCCAAGGTTTGGCCAAGGCACTGGATGGTGAAGATGAGTTGCCTATTATAATGAAAGCCTCAGAGAGGATAGAGCTAATGGAAAAAGCAAAGAGCACAATTATGTTAAATTTGTCGGATGAGGTCTTAATAGAGGTTGCTGAGGAGAAGGATGCCACAGCATTATGGGCAAAACTTCAAGCACTCTATGTGAAGAAAGGTTTGAACAATCGCTTATACATGTTGAAGAAGATGTTTCAATTTAGATATATTGAATGTACGTCTATCAGAACCCACTTAGATGAATTTAATAAACTCATGATGGATTTGAAGAACGTCGGTAAGATACTTGATGATGAAGAACGGGGCATGATGTTGTTAGCCTATTTACCAGAGTCATGGGAGCACTTTACTAATTCGTTATTGCAGGGGCGTACTACAATTACCTCAGAAGAGGTAAAGTTCTCCTTATTCTCTAAGGAGTGGTAGAGAAAGTTGGGAGATGACGGTCTAGTGCAAGAAGTAGCGCAAGCACTGACAATTCGGGGTAGAGAACAACATCGAGGGCCTAGTAGCAGCAAAGGTAAAAGCAGATCAAAATCACACTGTAGAAAGTCCAAGGGATGCGTGAAGTGCTTTGAGTGTCATGAGGAGGGGCACATTAGGAGAGATTGTCCAAAGCAGGGGAATAAAGCTGATAGGCAGAATACCACAAGCAGTGTGGCAAACGTTGCCGAATGGAGCAATAGTGATGTAGAAGCTATCTTATGTGTGACTACTACTTCGTCAGGAGATGAATGGGTACTAGATTCGGGGTGTTATTATCATATGACGCCTCATAAGAACTTGTTTACTACTTACCAGACTGCAGATGGCGGTAGAGTTCTTTTGGGGAATAATGCAGTCTGTAAGGCTATGGGAATAGGGACAATTCGGATTCGGATGCACTATGGGGTGGTGCACACATTGATAGATGTGAGGCATGTATTGGAGCTCAAGAAGAATCTTATTTCTTTGGGGACACTCGATGACATTGGGTGTAGGTATACCGCTAAAGATGGAGTACAAAAGATCTCTCGAGGTGCCATGACAATAATGAATGGAAAGAAAGTGAATACTCTCTATCATCTAGTAGGAGATACCATGACCGGAACCGCTGTAGTTTCGTCAGGCTAGTCAGACTCTAACCTGACTCAATTATGGTATATGCATTTAGGGCACATGAGCGAGGCATGTATGATAATGCTAAGTGAAAGGGAGTTATTGAAGGGTCAAAAGACAGGGAAGCTAGACTTATGTGAGCACTGCATCTTTAGGAAACAGCACCAAGTTAAGTTTACTACAGCTATTCATTTGACCAAACGACCAGTTGAATATATTCATTTAGACATCTAGGGTCCGTCTTCGATTCCTTCGAAAGGAGGTGCCCGATATATGCTGACATTTATCGACGACTATACGAGGAAGATATGGGTATACTTTCTAAAGCACAAATATGAAGTGTTTGATCGATTCAAGAAATTTGAGGCATTGATTGAGAAGCAATCAGATAAACAAATCAAGTGCCTGAAAACCGATAATGGCATGGAGTTCTGTGGTAAAGATTTTATCGAGTTCTGAGAAAAAGAAGGTATTGTGAGACACCACACAATACCTGGGACACCATAGCAGAATGGTGTGGCAGAACGGAAGAATAGAACTTTGCTTGAACGAGCTCGATGCATGCTTTCGCATGCAGGACTTGGCAAGGAATTTTGGGCCGAAGCAGTGAACATGGCATGTTAGCTGGTTAATCGATCTCCATCATCTGCTATCGAATGGAAGACTCCTGAGGAAGTATAATCGGGGAAACTTATTGATTACTCCGGATTACGTATATTCGAATGTCATGCGTATGCTCATGCGAGTGATGGTAAGCTTGAGCCGAGGGCGAAGAAGTGCATATTTCTGGGTTATGCACGTGGGGTGAAAGGCTACTGGCTGTGGTGCATCATTCCCAGATCACCCAGTTTTCTAATCAGCAGAGACGTGATCTTCAATAGATTGCAATGCTTCAACAAAGGAATTATGAGACACAACCAGCAAAGAAGACAGATCATGATGTCATTAGTGAGGTGGAGCTTCAGGTGGAGACTTCGGAGACCTCAAAGGTAACAGAAGTTGAGACTGCAGATGAAGCCGCAGTTCCTGAAGTTGGTGATAGTGGACAACTAACAAAGCCGCAGTACACTATAGTCGCAGATAGACAAATAAGGTAAATTAAATCATCGATACGTTATGGTTATACAAATATTGCTTATGCATTGACTGTAGGTGATGAAGTGGAGACAGATGAGCCTTCGTCTTACTCTGAGGTGATGGCTAGTTTAGAGTCATCGTAGTGGCTAAGGGCTATGAGTGAAGAGATGGAATCACTCCATCGAAATCAGACATGGGAGCTAGTCAAAGTACCAAATAGTCAAAAGATTGTCAGAAGTAAATGAGTCTTTAAAAGGAAAGAAGGCATTCTCGGTGTCGAGGCAGCGAGGTATAAGGCGAGACTTGTGGCGAAGGGATATACACAACGTGAGAGCATTGACTACAATAAGGTGTTCTCTCCTGTGGTAAGACATACTTATATTCATGTATTACTTGCCTTAGTTGCTTCACAGGATCTTGAGTAAGAGCAACTAAATATGAAAACTGCGTTTCTTCACGGTGAGTTGGAGGAGCAGATTTACATGAGGCAACCAGAGGGATTTGCTATTCCGAGTAAGTAAGATCATGTTTGCTTGTTAAAGAAATCTTTGTATGGGCTAAAACAATCTCATAGGCAGTGGTATAAACGTTTTGATGCTTTCATGACTAGTCAAGACTATTCAAAAAGTCAGATGAATAGCTGTATTTACTTTAGGAGATTGGAGAATGGTTCTTTGATTTATCTACTCTTATATGTTGATGACCTGCTAATAGCAGCTAAGAATATGTCTGATATTGATGTGTTAAAGAGGCAATTATATGCTAAATTTGATATGAAAGATTTAGGTACTGCAAAGAAAATTTTAGGTATGGAGATGTTGCGTGACGGGGCTGCAGGAGTTTTACATCTATCTCAGAAGAAATATATTGAGAATATCGTGGCGCGTTTTAATATGCAGTCAGCAAAATCTGTAAGTACACTTTTAGCGAAGCACTTTAAACTTTCAGATAAATTATCACCGCAGACTAAGGAGGAAGAATAGCATATGTCTCGTGTTCCTTATTCTAGTGCCGTGGGTAGTATTATGTATGCTATAGTGTGCACTAGGCCTAATATATCACAAGCTGTAAGCGTGGTTGGTCGCTATATGAAGTGTCCTGGTAAAGCTCATTAGGAAGATGTGAAGTGGATTCTCAGATATTTGAATGGGACAACAAATATGGGTATAGTATACTGAAAGGACAGCAATGGCAGTGAGATCACTGGTTTTATGGATTCAGATCACACCGGTGACTTGGGTGTGTTTACGCTAGCGAGTGGTGCAGTTAGTTGGAAAGCATCCTTACAGGATCACATTGCCTTGTCTTCGACTGAAGCAAAGTACATGGTACTAACCTTTGTAGCGAATGAGGCGATATGGTTACAAAGTTTGCTCTCGGACTTTGGGTTAGAACAGAAAAGTATGAATATACACTATGATAACCAAGGTGCGATATATTTGGCGTATAGTCCAGTTTATCACGAGCGAACGAAGCATATCAATATCAAGTACCATTTCATCCGAGATGTTTTAGCTAAGGGTAATGTTATTGTAAAAAAGATTGCTACAACAGATAATCCGGCAAACATGATGACTAAGTCTATTCCTTTGGCAAAGCTCAAGCTCTGCTTGAGCTCTATTGGCGTTTGTGGAGAGTGAGCGCCCGTTGGGACATTGGGAGAGCAGCATGAATGATGAGCACTATAACTTGACTTCAAACATCTAGCCAAGGTAGAGAATTGTTAAATTATGTCTCGAGTTTGAGCATTTGCAAAACACGATTTCTTTTGGACAAGTAGAAGTTTGTGGGACTCCATGAAGATTTACAAAAGAAAAAAAAAAAAAATTGGAAGATATGAATTTCTTCGCTTTATTTTGAAGGAGCCGAACTCTTCTTTATCCATGGTGGGGCCCAAACCTTGGGCACACAATTTCCACGACATGGATTTTCGTTTCTTTTACCCGATGAAGAAAAGAAGAAAAAAAGATGCCGAAACCTTTGCATGTGGAGCCAAGAAAGGAAATAGCTTGGGGGGGCCAAAGTCAAAGTTTGACTTTGGGCACACATATATATGAACATATATAATTTCCTTTTTGAGTGCGTGTGTGGAGTGGCCGAAGACCTATGTAGAACGAAGCCACCAAAGCAATAAAAAAGTTGGCCAAAGCCTTACGTAAGAAGCCACTTGAAGTCCGCCGAAGAGAGGAGCTGCACAAAAAAAAGACGTAGGAGATCTTTTCTTTTTGGCGTCAACTTGAACGCATGGTATTTTTTGTGCCGTGAATTTATACCAAGTGAGTTATTTATTTATAAACACTTTGGGTTTTTGGTTAAATCTAGTTGTGGAAAACACTTATGCATTTGAGTGATTGTAAACTCTGATTCTCTAATTATAGTGGATTATTTGCTGCTAGCTCTCCCGTGGACGTAAGTATCGATACTCGGACTAAACCAAGTAAATTTCTAGTGTCCTTATTTTTCTTGTTTATTTCTCTGGCGATTTTACGTTGACATAAATAGTAAGATCCTGTCGTTTCCATGTATTATATCCCAACAGGTACGGTTACGATGAAAAAATATCTACGACGGATAATCTGACAGATATGTTGACCAAACCAGTTCATTTGAACAAGTTCAAGCATTGCTTGGTCTTGATTGACGTTTTCGTCATTTAAGTTGCTTAGGTGGTGTTGGTAGCATTTCATCCGTTGTTTCCTACACTTAGTACACTCACATAGGCTTAGGGATGTGCATCATCAATTCCGCTATTTTGGGGGTGGCCTTGTGTGGTAACTTTTTATTGTGAAGGAGAGAGGTCTTGTGGTGTTGGGCATAATGCTATTTTGGAGATTTGAAGTCAAGATGAAGATTTATTGAGTATTGACTTTCAAATGAAGAGATAAGAGTATTTTAGGAATTTTTAAGAGGAGACTATAAAAGGATTATGTGTAATAACACATCTCCAACCTAGCCTCTATATTATTTCTTATTTTGTTTTTCCTATTTTCTTGTTCGATATTTTAGATCTTGTGGGTCATCAAGTGGTTAGAGAGCCTTTTGAATTATATTCTGGTGTTTTTTGTTGAAGATAATGAAATCTCTCTCTCTCTTCCCGTGGTTTTTCCCATTTTGGATTTTTCATGTAAATCTTTCGTCTCGTGTGATTTCGTCTTTCTTTCATCTTTTGCTACTTATTCTTAGATCGGTGTATCTTTGATTGGCGTTTTTTTGCAACATGTTGCAAACCGCCGCAAAAAATTAATAAAGTAAAAATCTTACTCATAAAATGAAAACTCGGACTAGTGCTTTCAGATTATACACTCATCATCGAATGATATAGATCATTAAAGGATCGCATGATGACATGGATCAAGAAAATATTAAAACTTGTTTCAGATTCTAGGTTACAGGTTACAGGTTACAGGTTTTAAGTTCCTCCAACAAAGAACCTAGAATGTACTCGTCAAAATATGTTCTTCATTTTTTTAAACTTGAAACCTACAGTTCCTATCGATCCGGTTCGATAGATCCAAGTTCTACCCCAAAACCATACACACCTCTAGTATTAATCCAATTTAACTAAAACTAACATATAATAAATCTGTCACAAATTTACTGATTTAGGGTATTTGGTGATCAAAATATTAATTTTAAATGAATTTATCATAGGCGTATTAGTTTGAAATTTTTTGTGATAAAAAAATAATTTAAGATAAATCTATCATAGATAAATCAATCTGGAGTTTTCCAGTGATATTAATTCTATTGTTATTTGAATGTTCAACTCATGCCCAAAGGCCTAATTATAGAAATCTAAATGATGACGCCAACTCAATAGAGAGATATATTATCTTTCCATGGAGACTTGGATTGTCTTTTTCACGCCGACTCAATAGAGAAATATATTATATTAATTCTCTCTCAATAATTATGAAAATAAAATAAAATAAATGGCCCAAATGGCCGCATGGTCAAAGTTCTGTCTCGATAATTACGAGAAACCCGAATGGTTGAAGCTCCTAAAATAAATGGCCCGAATTTCTTAATTGAACCTTGGACCGGGTTTACTTGTACTTCCTCATTTCCAAATATATATAAAAAAAAAAAAAAAATTGAAAAATGAAAGCATCTCACTGCTAAAAAATAAACCGAACATTCTCCAACAGATTTAAAACTCTCTTATGGTGATGCCCGAAAGGACAATCAAAGCGGCTCATCAGTTAATTTTATTAGTTATAAGAAAGGGCAATGAAAGCAGCTCATCGCGGGCGTCACCATAAGAGAGTAAACGATTTATTTTTTAGCAGCGTGGTACTTCCATTCCCACCTAACATAATTCAGGGTCTACCAATAACGAGGATGTGTTGATCGCGCGCGGTAAGCGACGGACGGCTGCTGGCCTGCCACGTGGCGAGGATCCGTTTACACTGCCCGATTTCCCACTGGGATCAGCCAATCAGATCAGAGGGCCATCGTGGCCGGCGTATATTCCCTTCAAACCGCCGTTTTCCTGCAATTTTGTATCTCTCCCTCGCTCTCTCTCTCTCTCCCCTTTTTCGCTCACCCTTTTTCTCGATCCTCCCATTAATCCCTCTCCTCCTTGCACAATCCTCTTCTTCTCGATCTCTGCTCTCTCTCAGTCGCCTCATCGGAGTCGCTCGCCACCTCACCTCCAGCCCTCTATTGTGGGATCGCAATCACAGCCCTCTCAGTCAACTTTGTCTCTGCTCTTTCTCTGGCCCTCCCTTGCAGTCGTGGCCTCATCTCCAGTCCCTTGCCCTCGCCTCCACCCTCCGTCACCTTCTTCAACGGTTCTCTTCCTTCGCACTTGCAAACCCGCCCCAAAAACCCACCATGCCTCTCACAATTCGGAACTCGCATGTCAGAACGTGTTGGAGTTGACCACGCATCACATTTTTCAATAGTCGGTTGTCCTCGGACACCTCGACGCGATATGGAGGGAGTGTCCGTGCTTCCTAGTCCACTACAACACCATTCAAATCCCAGCACACTCCAGCATCAGCTCCGTCTGTCGTCCCTGCCACCCACGAGCCATCCGAGTTAAATTTCAACACCCCATACGCTGGTGGGAGCCATTTCGCAAGTTGAGTTCCGTGTCGAAGAGAGAAAAGAGTTTATTGTAGAGATGGCTGTGCAAGCCCTAACTAGTCTACCGTCCGGCTTCGCTGCAGTCGACCTCGCTCGCAGAAATCAGAGTGAGAAAAGAAAGGCCGTCTGTTGGAATTCTAGAGGTTTGGAGATGTATTGGCAAGCCCTAACTATTCGTTCCCCATTAGCTGTTCATCCGAACTATGACGTGTTCTTGAATTTCAGAGGGGTAAACACTCGTAACGGCTTCACCGATCACCTTTATAACAGGCTGGTAGGTGCTAAATTCTCTGTGTTCGAGGACAATTGGGCTCTCCTCACCAAGCAGATAGTGCCAGGGATTTTCCAGGCCATCAAGAATAGTAAGATCGCGATCCCCATCATTTCCAAAAATTATGGAGATAGTGAATGGTGCCTCAATGAACTCCACCAGATTATGGATTGCCGCAGACAGCAGGGCCAAGTAGTCCTGCCTATATTCTATGACGTGGATGTCTCTGATGTACGTGAGCAAAGGGGGGAGTTTGGAAAGGGTTTTAGGAAACTGGCGAAAGACCATTCGCCGGAACAAGTGGAAAAATGGAAGGAAGCGCTGAGGTCTGTCACAAGGATTAAAGGATGTTCATTACGGGAGGATGCTGATGGGTATGTATGTATGTATATGTATTCATCTACAATTTTTGAATCTATATGTCAGATTCGTCATAAATCTAAGTACGAACCCCTGTGCACTTTTGGATGGGAATATGAGCGATTTGCAATCAACAGAGTTAGGGGAACAAAGGGATCAAACTGTACCCTAATATTGCTTTTGTACATATATGAGCAGGCGTCAGGGACAGCTGGTGGAAATGGTGTTTAAAACGGCTTCGAGTATATTGAGACGGCCGTGGATCGAACGAATCCCCATGTTTCGTAAGTATTCTCTGATGGCTTTGGCCTCCCTTCAATTCCCGCATAGAGAATGCATGTGATGTTCGCCGGAGTTCATGGCCTTAGACCGATTCGGTGGCTTTTTAAAGTCACCTTGTTCTTTTGAATTTTCGTACGATTACTGTTAGGTTATATCTTATCATAATGGCTTTGATTTGTCGTGCTGCATTGTAGGGAAGAAAAGAAAAATAAATAAATACGAAGTGTTCCCAATCTCTAGCCCTACTACTACAAAGATCTTTACTTCTCACCTTGCTCGCCACCTCGAGTGTAAAAATATCAGTGTGTTCAGAGATGATGATCAATACCTCATTGGTAAAGATTATGATCTCGAGGTTCGCAATGAGATGCACCACTGCAAGATATTTATTCCGATTATCTCTGAAGATTTTGCCTCATCTCATGACTGTCTCGATAAACTAGCTCAAATGTCCAAATGCGTTGAAAAGAAAGGGCAGCATATTTTGCCCATCTTCTATGGAGTGAAGCCCTCGCAAGGGAAAAAGTTACGGGATTGTTTTTGGATGGACAAGCTGCGGCATAAAGTTCCGCAAGAGACTAGTCTACGGTTGCCGGAATCCGTCAATTGGGTTTCGTCTATCGGAGGATTTGTATCGGAAAACATCGGCAACGGGTATTACTTTATTCTTTCCCATCAATACCTCAATTCGTACTTTTTATACTTCTCATAGCTTATTTCAATGTCATTGGGCAACGAGCAGGGATGGAGGGGAACTCGTGGAAGTGGTGCTCCAAAAGGTTATCAAATTAACGCGGAGTAAGTAATAACTCGTTTTTAGCGTATGTGGTTCCTGTTTTAGAAGAGGGTTTTCAGAGACAATTGAACGTGTTGTCATTTATTGTTCATCGTTTGCTTTACTTTTCTGAACACCGGCGAGGAATTCTTTTTTTAGAGTTAAGAAACATGTTAGCATGTTACGTTGTGCGTGATCTATTTAAAAAAACATGTCAATTGTGGATTCAGATGTGACGCAATTAATAGATGTCTCATGTTTGGATTTGGCAGTCTTGATCTGTTATAGATAGAGAGTATATGAAAAGAAGACGATGAATGAGGATAGGGAGACCAAGCGAACGAAAGGAGGACAGAAAATTGTCGAAACAATAAAAGGCCTTGTTTTTATGTAAAGGTGCCATAAATGAGTTGCTATTTTTATTTTTATTTTTTGTCAGTTCTACTCTACTCCTATTATAATTCTTGCACTCAGAGTTTTGACATGCCTCATTACAGAGCATTGGAGTCGAAACCCATTCTTGAAACTAATTCGTCCCTACCCCAACCCTCCTAAACAATATGAGAAAATGAAAATGGGTAAACAATTGCAATTTGCATCAACATAGCTTGAATTGTACTACAATTTGCCGGATCACTAGAAGAGAAGATCTCCTTTTTTATCCCCTTTGTCTTTCTTAACATGGCTTGAATTGTACTACAACTTTACCTGTCTTGTTTTTCTTCTCCCAAATATTGAACTTGTCTTTTGCCAATGTGGAAACATCACTGATCATGTGTCTCATTTTTTGACAGCTTGAAGTTGTAGGTCCTGGAGCATCCCCATTGATTCAGAAGCTAACCCAGCTACCACCAAAGTAGCCAAAGAACCTTTAATTGTGTTTTGAAGCTCTCTACATGTCTTAGCAGTGCCACGAAGTCAATGAGTTGCTGATCAAAGTAGTCGATTGTAACTACAGAAGGTATCTGGTCGGAGATTATATATGCGAAGAATAACTGCATCTAAGGATTTTGGCTCTTGTCCAATTATTCCTTGAACTAAAGTGCATTATAGTTACATGTAGAATAAAGAATATAATTGCTAATTACCAGATTCCCAACCAAGATTGTGCTGGTCTTGCTGATCAAAATTCCAATGGATTCAAGTCACATGTTCATTCGATGTTACCTCTTTGAAATTTGAGACTCTTCCATATTTATATGCACGAACAAACTTCAAATGTTAGTTGCTTTCCAGTTAACTTTCCAAGTATTATAGTGCTGTCCCAATTTACGTACAAAGTATCAAAACTCAGTCAGATTTATCTACGACTGACAGTCTTCGCAAGGGCATACTCTATTATAATGTTTGATTTCGCACTAAAAGTTCTCAATGCAAGAGCCCAACCAAAAGCACAACACAAACAAACATAAAATAACCAGAAATTAATTCAATCTATCCAAATCTCAAGCCTGTCAACCGTAGAACCTCTCCACATCAGTCCCAGTCTCATCACTTTCATTAAGGATTTAAAAAAAAAAAAAAAACTTCAGAGGAAATGAGCGCAGGACACAACGCGATGTGCTTGAGCAAGAACGTTCCGAAGCTCGTGCCACCAAAATCCATCTAAACTAACCAAACCCCATCATCTATCACGCTCCAACTTAAAGCCCCAAAACCGTCCTTAATTGCATCAGCAAGAAGCCTTAACGCATAAACCCTGATCACGGTCAGCCACACCCCGACCGGACTGCTGAAGGGATGATCCAGAACATGAAACAGAGGAAAATTAAGAAGAGTTTGCTGCGGCTGGTTTCGCCGCTGCGGAGAACCAATATGCATAGAAAAAAAAAGGGTTCGAATACGGGAAGAGAAAAAAGGTGGAGGACGAAGGTTTACCGGCGACGGAGCTCGTGGCAAGCACGCGAGCAGGGGAGAGAAGAAATGAGGGTTCGCCGGAGCTTGTTTATTCCTCGCCACCACGCCGATCTTTTTGCTTCTCTCTCTCTCCTCGTGATTACGTAAAACAGGAAGGGAAAGAAGAAAGGGAAAACAGAGAAGGCCCAAAAGGCCCATAGAGATTGTAATTGGGCCCATTTGGAAGCTCTTAAAAAATGTGATCTTTTCATTTTAATGTGAAACAACAAGTGGTGTCAATGGGTTAGGGAAAGCTTCTGCGAAAAAACCCGGTCGATTTTTTTAATTTTTTTCTCCTCCTTTTATCAGATCAAAAGATCGTCGAGGACGTGGAAAAGGCTCGGGGTTTCAGCCACCTTACTGGAATCAAGCTACAAGAAAGGACTCTAATGTTTGTTGCTTCTCCTCCTTTTCTTTTAGATTGCTTGCGAAAGCTTATGCGAAAGAGAGTTCGAAGAGGCGTAATGTGCATACAAGACAAGCAAATTCAATGCAATTTTGCACAAACAACAGTGATAAACACGGAATCGTTCTTCAATGGTTGCAACCCATAGGACACAAACAAATTCAGCACATTTACGGTGCAACCGAACCATGTCCAACACGAAAAACGACTCGCGCGCTTCTCGCCGAACCCCATTTCCAACCCAGACAAGCTGAAACTCCAAACGTCTCTCTCCATCTCGCACGCAGCTTCTACGCAGTCAGATCTCCAAACTTACGAATACTAGATATACAATCGTTCATCAAGTTCTTCGTCATAGAAGAAGGTTGAGCACATACTAATGAGAGACGCCGGCGATCGTTGCTGGTTCTGGACACGTCTCCGACGACGAAGTTGGTCGCTGGTTCTGGCCAGATCTGGTGGCGACGTTGGTGGCCGGGTGACGACGGCGGTGGCTGGGAGTTGACGGCGACGATGGTGGCTGGGTAGTGATGGTGAGGCTGGTCACTTTTTTTAACAAGATCTAGTGGCGACGCTGGTGGGTGGGTGGAGACGGTGGTGGCTGGGTTCCGATGGTGACGGTGGTGGCTGGGCGGCAACGGCGAGGATGGGCGATGGCGACAATTGTTCAGGCGATGAGGGTAGCCACGTTGTTCCGGCGGTACTGGTGTCGAAAGTTCTGCGCCGACCCGACCCGGCCTGACCCTAACTAAACCCTATTGATACCAACTCCACACCCGAAGAAGACTGCAGCCCAGTCACATCGGGTCGGGTCGGGCCAACGCCGGCCTTTTTGATAGCCCTAAGGGCGGGGCGAGGTGGCCACTCTAGCTACTCCTATGGAGGTTACTGTTCCACCCCATTACGAAATATTTGATTTGAATTACGACTATTCACTCCATGCTTAATTAGAAGCAATGAAGCCTTTTCACGTGAGATAGCAAATGCCCAAAGCTTAAGATGGTTAGAGATATGCTCACGACACAGCTTAAATTGTTACAAGCTGACTGGATTTATTTCCACAATCTTCATATAGTGTAAATTTGTAAAGTACACTTTAGATGTGGCCTCGGAATACGAGGGACGCAAGTTTTATATGCCCAACACCCTTCACAAATAGAGAAGATTGCGTTCCTTAAAGATTTGGATTGGAAAAACTGAATCGGTAAGATGACACCATTGTGATGGAAACGAAGGATTTCCAAGAATTATTACATGAAATTCTACACAATGCTCTACAAAGTCACAATTGGAAGAAACCACAACGGTAAAGTATGGCCCAGCTGGTGATGTCTGAAAAAAGGAGTGCCCGGTTGTCCAAGAAGAGTGCCATGCCTCCCCCTAAACACAATTTCAATTTCTGCAAAGGCAGAGGCTTAATGCTTTGCATCTTCTTCTTCGCAGAACTTCGAGTAGTCATCAGCCCCCATCAAGTTGTTCACTTCGTTTGCATCTTTCGCCTCGACCTTTATAATCCACCCGTCCTCATATGGGCTCGAGTTAACCTGGAAAATCCACAGACAAAGAACCCTTCTATCAACCTGAACCTGACAACTACGTTTCGAACAATCTCCACAGAAGATAACAGTAGTTCAAAAGATGGTATTCAAGTGATCAATTAAAAGAGTAGCTACTCTAGTTAACACATTGATTCAAGCAAAAACTGAACCAACAAAATACCATCTTATGCTTTTTGAATCAGTATGCCACGAAGAACCAAATTCAACTAATCATTTCGATCTCCAAAATCAATGCAACAGGAACATAATTCTATAAAAGAACTCACTAGACCGGGAGATTTGTTGAGCTCTTCATTGACTTCAACGACTTTCCCTGAAATGGGGGAGTATATATCGCTGGTGGCCTTGACGCTCTCAACCGCGCCAAAGCTGCTGCCCTGTGCGACCGCAGCGCCTACTTCCGGCAATTCGATGTACACAACATCTCCCAAATGGTCTTGTGCATGATCGGTTATGCCAACGGTTGCAGAAGCGCCTTCAATTTTCACCCACTCATGAGAATCAGCATACTTGAGATCCTTGAGAACTGCAATAATTCCAAGACAGGGATACGCAACATGAGGCAATGTCTATAGTAATCAGCATAGTGTATAAGAGGATGATCCACAGATTCGAAACAAGCTGGTCAAAGCGTGTGAATTAGATAATTGAAAATAGTCATCTGATCTTAATTCATGAATGAGCAGCACAACAAGAGGGAAAACTTCACGTTTAGGAAACAGATGTGATCTGGCCTACCAATGCCATCGGAGCTTTCAATTGGAGATGCTAGGGACTCGAATATGTCAGTCCTTTTTTAGCAGATTGTCATTTTTTTTGGCAGATTGCTCTGCAACTCATTCATGCTGATCAATGTGCTCTAGCTTTTGACTCAGCACCTTCTTTAAAGCAACCTTTCATAACATATAACAATGCCACTTCGGCCCAAGCAACAGGGAACGAACGTTATTGGCTCGATCCCACCGATCTATGCTCAACACAACAATGCCACATACGCAACCCGTTGATCAAAATCAGATCTTTTTCTCCTACTTT